>CM057458.1:1192602500-1193852500 GCA_016271365.2 Neoceratodus forsteri | reverse complement strand
CTGCATGCAAATAGATAATTAAACACTAATGGATTCATCAAGTGAGACCTGAAATACAGATCAAAAATTAAACAAAAAGTTACTACACATAAAAAAGATCAAAATCAAATATGTTTTCACACATAAATACACAAGCAACAAAATTGCTTTGAAATTAATTTCCTGTCTCCTTTAAAGAGGACCTTCCCCAGTCACTTTGACTTTCATGCATTAATTACCCCTTCTTGCATTGATTCTGGAATTGTATTTCATTACTGTCTCCTGCAGTTAGTTTTTGCATTCTGAGCTGCTAAAAACTGCAGGGTGTACCAGAGCTTCTATAGCAAGCCTGGTGTTGCTGTGGGCTCAGGGTTGTACTGCTGACATCATTGTAGGGCAGAGTCAATTTCAAAAAAACAAAACAAAACAAAAAAAAATACATACAGACAAGGCATTTAGATTTTGGCATAATGCATTGCTAACAGGGTGTCTTGGGGAAGGGGGAACACAGTATGTACACTGCATACTGGTAGGTTTCTCTTGCAACATTGTTGCAGTTGCATGGTACTGCACAGAGTGAGTCACTCCTCCATCCTACAGTGATGTCATCAGAAGCTAGCAGCCCAGCAGCTGAACAGCAAAGGCAAGTGCAGCATGGCTCAAAAACAAATCCAAATTATGGAAGGCAGAGTAAACCTTGGCCAGAAATAACAAATGCATGCACCTTTTCAGGTCTAGTAGTGCATATATTGACTACAAGCTGTAACTTTTTGGACCATCAGGGAAGGTCCTCTTTAAGCACTTAATTTCCAGACTTTGCAGTTTTGACAGTATGTTACAGTGGTTGTAATTCTTTTACTGTTTTTACGTTTTATAAGAATACATAGTATAGGTTGTTAAATGGTCCCTGTTCTCTTCTGGTCTTCAGCTATTAATTTGTTGCTTGAACACCGGGGAAGTATGACCACACTGCAGATTTGAACGTAAACATTCCTAAGTTCTATCACCAGGGCAACAACTCAAGGATGAGATGTTGCATATGTATGACTCTCTAATACACTCTCGTTTTTAGAAACACAGGGTGGGAATCAAGTGCACTTATACTTAATACTGTAGTGATAATCACTTAATGTTCACAACAATAAATCTTAGTGACTTAGTGTTGATTTGAAAGTGCACCGATCTGAAGTGACCTCTCTCCAGCAGAAGCTAAAGATTTGCTGTTATTCTGCTGGGAGGCTTGAGAAGAGCACAGTGCAAGAGTATCTTTGAAAAAAGAACACCATTCTAAATTCTGAGGCATCATGCACCAGCTAGAAATGAGGCACATGTCTGACAGGGCAGTTATAATCCATGTTGTACGTACATAAGGTTCCAAGCAAGGGTGAAATCCAACCACTGGCATGATGCAGGATGTTAATGGTGGTGCCATACCATATTTCCAGTCCTGTGCCAGTGAGTGTCAGAAGGAGTGTGGTAGGTGGGCCTGGTCCAAGCCCACTTCTGAACTCTTAAAAGGTGTCCTGTTTCAGGCTGCAATGTTCACCCCACCCAGTTGTGGTGCTACTTTTCCATGCCCCCTCCCCACACACACACAATAGGAAATAGTTTCATCAATTTTATTTCCAGCTGGTCAGACCAGAACCATGAATTGGGTTAAGTACAAGACCGCATTTGAGAAGTCAGGTAGTGGGTATCGGGGACCAGTGGCAACCACTCCAGTAAGTATGGGTAGGGGAATCAAGGGTGTGTGGCTTTGCTTAAAGGAGAATTGCATATAATCTGTAAATCTTACTTTTCTGTAGAAGTTGGTTTTCAAACAGGGGTCTACATTTTGTTATTGTTCCATCTTTATCAACCTTTCAGTAAACTCATTGGATGTTTTTGATGTACCAAACACTGCTGGTAAGGACCATTTTAGAACTATGTAATGCAATTCATGTCATTGCTCAGCTCCACTATTGTTGACACAATGCATCCACATTCAGCTATGGAACTCCGTGGCTGAAAGGGACATAAACTACATCATACAGTTCTAAAATGGTACTCACCACACCACAGTGTCGATCAGAAACATCCACTGTGTGTACTAAAAGGACAGTACAAACAGAACAATAACAGAATTGAACCCTGTACTTAACCAAAAAAAAACAGCTTCTAAGGCTGGACCAGTGGCATGGTGGGCTGAGGCACCAGAAACATAGAATTTGTTGGGAGAAAAGGACTGCTTGACTCACCCAGTCTGCCAAAGAATTCCCTATCTATTCCACCTCTGCAGACCATATCTGGTCTCGGGTGACCCCCCTCCCACGCACACACCTTTTCTAATATACCCTTATGTTTATCACATGCATGTATGAAGTCTCCCACCACTTTAGCGTATACCACTTCTGCTAGCAGTCTGTTCCAGGTGTCTACCACCCTTTCAGTGAAGAACTATTTTCTCACATCTCTCTCTTGAATTACCCCCCACCCCACCCCCCAGCTTCACCGCATACCCCTGGTCCTGGTACGCATCCTCATTTGAAGGAGACTCCCCATCTGTACCCTGTTCACACTGTGAGGCAAGTCTTGATCATGTTACTTGACTCTCCTCTCTTCCAGGGGGACCATGTTAAGATTCCTTAGCCTCTCCCTGTAGGGCTTCCATTACAAACCCTGCACCATACTAGTTGCTCTCCTCTGGACAGCCTGCCCTCTGTCTCTGTCCTTTCTGAGGTGCGGTCTCCAAAACTGAATACAATACTTCAAGTGGGGGCATACCAGCGAGTCATATTATGGTAGCATCACTTCCCTCATCCTGTTGGAGATACTCCCACCCTGTGCACCCCAGCATCCCACTAGCCCTGCCCACAGCCTTGCCACACTGCACTGCCACCTTGAGGTCCTCTGATATAATACCATACCACCTGCCACACCGGTGACCCGGGTTCAGGAAGGGACTGAGGTCACTTGGGAGTTGGCCTAGACAAGGAGGACAGAGTGTCCACAGGTAGCTCTCCTTCTTTGCTGACACTGCAAATCATTCAAACATATGGTTATACACAGACGATACCGTTGATTGCTAGTGGTAAAACCCCTGAAAATATGGAAGCAAATTTATAGGCAGATTTTGCAGGGCTGTGTTCTTGGTTGTCCGATTTTGGACTGATATTAAATGGTTAAAAAACAAAATTAATGGTATTCAATACAAGTGGAAATAAGTTAGGAAACAGTAAACATGAAGTGAAAATAAAAACAACAAAAAATGAAGTTTTAGCACAGGTGTCAGAATACAGATACCTGTGTAACCCCCCTGCAAATGGGGGGTTCCCAAAAGACTTCCAGAAGCTTGCTTGAATGCTCCAAGCCTGAATGGTGTTTGGCGTTTAAGCCATTTATCTGTGAGTGTTTTTAGAGCCTCTGGTACTGTCTCTTTAAGAGCTGTCTGCTTGCAGACATAATTAGTTTGTATGGGGGGACTGTGTGTTTCTCTGCTTGAGTACCACTCTGAGCTGCTGCTAATTCACTCCATTTTGCAGTCACTAGAGTGCAAAGGGAACCTATCTGAAAGATGTAACTGTTTGCCAGAAATCATTTAGAGTAATAATGAAAATACCGTTTGTCTAACCTGCTTTCTTTGCAGTCAGAACTGTGTTTGCCTAGTTCCCCATTCTAGTTTTGAACTGCTGAACTGGACCAATCAGTGTGGGTTAAGGTAACTCTAAAATGGTGCCTTGGACGAATCAGAACTTGGACTCGTAATCTGAGCCGGCCACAAGAGGATTGTATGGGCAGTGACTCTGGGAGATGTAGTTTAGACTTCGGCGCCTTTTTGGACCAACAGGGGCAGTCTATTGTGAGTGACAGCCAATCCAGCCAAGAACTGGGAGGAACTGAAAGGAAGTGCCCAGTTTTGTCTGCTGGAGTTTCAGTTGAGCTCTGGCAGTGAAGAGGGAAGGAGCCCTGTGCTTTTTCCGTGTGCAGTTTTAGTCAGGAAACGCGTGTAAGGCCCCGAGTTCCGGTCTGCAGCTTGTGTAACTGCTTGTTAGGACTGAATCCATCCTGTGAAGAGAATCAAAGGATATCTGAAGAGTATAAACCAGGCTCACCCTGTAGAAATTGCTGAATTGCACTCGGTCTGTCAGGAACTGAATCTGCTGTGTGTTCTCCCGGGTATTGTGCAGCAATTGCGACTGGGATAGAGAAGCAGCCTGCCTGGTATAGTACTTTCTTTTCACAATATAAATGTGTGAGGAGGATTGTGTAGCTCAAATGAATCCTGCTGCCATTAAAGGACTTTTGCCTGTTGCAGTTTGTCATATAAATGTGTGAGGAGTCTCGTGGAGCTCAAGAGTAGCCCTGCTGATGTTGAAGGACCCTATCTTGTTTGGAGGTCGTTAGTACTAATTCAAGGTCGCTCCCTGTTGAATTGCCACATTGAATCCAAATGGAATTACTGTACTGCTGACTGTTTAATTTTTCTTTTCTCTGTGAAAAGGCCCCTACCAGCTGCCACAGTTTGGACTAACCACTAGGGCCTGGGTACCCAGGGACAGTAACTGGTAGGGATAGGCCTGTGCACAGAGCCATAGGTAGATGAGTAAAGTGATAAGCTAATTAACCTGATTTCCCTGTCCTTGTTATATCCCTAAATAAATCAGAGCTGCTTGTTTCAGCAAAGTTATACTGCCTGAGGTATTTGTCTATGTTAAAGTATTGTACTGTGATTGTTGCACTGTATCTTCTTATTTTACAGGGGGTCCCAGTGCCTGAACCAGTCCTGGGGTAAGTGTATACTGTGAAGGTAATTCTGATATACTGTGTGGGCCACTAGTGGGAAGAAAGGGGGGTTGCAGTGTCCCAGAGGGCTGTGACCAAGTTAGTTTAACTATTGCAAACCCTGACCTCTGGGTGGAGGCACCCGCCATCGGATCCAGGCCCCTCAACCTGTTAGTGGCAAACAGGCAGGGGTAGTAGCCCCTGGGATAGCGCCACCTAGGGGTTACGCCTGGGCAAATGGATCAATGAAAAATGTAAATTTGATTACCATATAACTGATACAATACTTGTGTAACCCCCCTACAAATGGGGGTTCAGGAAAAGTCTTCCTTGAGCTTGCCTAAATGCTCACTGCCAGGCTGGTGTCCTGTGTTTTAGCAGTTTAAATGCATTACCAGAGAGTGCCTGTATAGCCTCTGTGTACTGTCTCTTTAAGAGCTGCCTGGATTACAGTCATAATTAATCTGGGAGGGGGCTGAGTATTTCTATCCTCGAGTCCCGCCTGGGCTGCCAAATAATCATGCCGTTCTGCCACTGCTATTAGCGCAGAGGGAGCGCTGTTAGAAGATGTATTTGTTTGCTGATCATTTATTAGAATAGTAATAATATTGCAGTTTGTCTAACCTGCCTTCTTTGCAGCATGGACATTTCTGTTTCTCTCCACCATCTTGGTCCTGGATTGCTGAAATGGGCCAGTCAGTGCCTTTGGGGACTCTAAAATGGAGCCTGTCCCCAGGGGCTTTGTGGGAGCAAAATTCTGTAGGAATTGTAGTTTTGGGCTTTTGGTGCCTAAATGAACCTAGAGAGGGAGCCCTTGTTGTGACTGACAGAGGAATCAGCCAACCAAATCTTTCTGTCCTGGGGAAAGTCCCAGACTGCTTGCAGTTTCAGTTCAGATCTGAGTTGGGAAGTAAAGAGGTAATAGCTTGAGTGATTCAAGCAGCAGCCCCTGCGTAGATTCGCGTGGGAGAACTGTGAAAGGGCTGAGTTTTGGCCTGTCTGTCTGCCTGCTGTCCCTGACAGGGAAAATAGAGTTGATTCGGACTGAATCTGAGTTGTGAGAATGGTTTAAACCACTGGACTGTGACCCGGCTTTAACTTGAAAAAGACTGAAGATTTGCTGAATGCAATCAGCCTGTCAGGATTTTCAGCCACCTCTGAACTCCCGGTTTGTGCAGAGACTCTGTAATTATGACCGGATAGCAATCTGCCTGGTATAGTGGAATTTCTTACATGTAAATGTGCTGTGTGCTGTTAGTGGGTCATGATTTGTGTTGAACTGTGTTCTGCTCGCTGGAGGCTGCATCCAGCTCCAACGGACTGAATCCATATTCATCTCCCTTCGGCCTGGGCCTTGCCACACTGGCCCAGCCAGAATACCAGCTGCACAGAGAAAGCCATCGACGAGAGACCTTCCTGGAGATCAGCCCCATGCTCAATGCTTTGAACAGGAATGACGCCTCGGTGATTTGTGTGGGCCCTGCTTCTCCTGGCACTCCAGCTCAACAACCTGCAGTTTCAATTTCGCCCTGCCTGTGTCCTGCATCGGGTATCGTGAGTAAACATCGGGGCAGCTCCCTGCAACAACAGCTAAATCTAAAGTGTTGTCATCTGATTGCTTTGTTGTCTTTTCTGTCATGAACTGAGCCCTCCAGCTCCAGATAACAAATAGTGTGTGTTGTGCATGTTGCTTTCTTCCATCACAGGGCCCCAACCAGCTGCGACGCTGGCCTACCCCGGGCAACGATCCTGGCTAGCTCACCTTCCTCCTACCTGGGTACCCAGTGTGTGTGTGACTGTGTAAGGACTCTGACGTGCATGCATGACTGTTTGATTGATATAGCCTTTAAGCAAATCAACCTGATTACGCCCCTCCCTTGTTCAAGTCCCCTGAATAAATCAGATCTAACTCTTTTTGCATTTAACCTGACTGTGGGTCCAGTTTGCACCAAAAGTACTGTACTGTTGCTATTTGCTGTGCATAACCTTGTTTTACAGGGGGTCTCCAGGGCTGAGTTAGAGGAACCAGCCCTGGTGGTAAGTGCAAACAGTATGGGTAATTGCACGGTGATTAAGGGTCATTGTGAAAGTGATTATTGTATATTGTTCAGGCCACTAGAAGGGAAATAGGGGAGTTACAGTGTCCCAGAGGGCTGTGCCCAAGTTAGCTAGACCACTAACAACTCTGACTGCTGGGTGGAGGCACCCATTTCAGTACCCAGGCCCCTTAACCTGCAACTAGCCACGCAGACAGCGGTAGTAGACCTGGGTTACACTCAAAATAAATAAAAAAATGGGGTATTCAGGCTGTCTAGATTTTGTATGAATAAACATATGAGAGAAACCATAGTAAACCAACTTCTTCTTCCAGTCCTTGAATACAGAAACCATGTATATAGCCCTGCAACAAAAGGTGTGTTAGCCAAAATTGATAAAATCTATAGCTGCATGGCAAGATTTATATTGAGAAAGGACCATGACACACACCATTGTGACCTCTATGAGGAACTCGGATGGCTTTCAGAAGAAAGCAAAATAAAGATATCATGGGGTACACAGATCTATAAAGTAATAAATCTAAATCAGCCAATATATCTAAACTCCAAACTAGAAAAGAAAATATATCAACAAAATTTATGAGATATAAACTTGAGAAACTATACATTTCCCAAGTTTAAAAATAAGTATAGCAATCTGAGGTTCTCAATGATAACAATTACATTATGGAATTTTATTAGATCTGTAGTAAATAAAATACATAAAGACATAAAATCCTTTACAACTGATCTAAAATTGGAATTAAGTGTACGCTGTAGGAGCTATGGACAGATACATTTGCTTAACTCACGGCACTTTCAATGTTTGTCAAAATGGAATGTACATGGGTAATATTCATGTGAAACAGATTTCCCCACAAATAGTACTGTATATTGTATTTAAACTCGATTGTATACTACAATGTGTCTTGTAATTTGTTGCTAAATGGTATATGTATTTATAGTAAATGAAATGTTTGTATTTTGTATATCTGTCTGATGTAGTATGTGTTTCGTTATTTTGTTGAAAGTAAATACTAACAGGACCATCCTTGTCCTAATGATGTGAATATACCATCAATTTTCCTGTCTAAAAATAAAGAATTTTACTACTACTACTACTACAAGCATGTGCTGCTGCTTGGCTGCCACCTAGCAGAGGCTAGATGGCAGTGCATGCAGCTGCCTCTCACAGGATGGAGTGCAGGGGTATGAGTGCAAGCAGTGTCTTTACAACGCATGCCCATGCCACTGCACACAAACTGACCTCCAGGACAGGGTAAAAAATCAGGTGGAAATGTCAACAGCGGTCGAGATGATTCCGGCCACTCACAGGCACACACCCAAAAACCTAGGTGCCACCACCAACCGGATCCAGACCTCAGTGGGGTAGGCACCACAGATTTCTGCCAGGGGCATACCTTGGGGGAGCAAGAGTGGTGAGGTAAGCCCTGAGGAAGTCAGAGTGTTGGGGCTGGGGCAGCTGGCATCATAGGGTCAACCAGGACTAAAGAGTAGAAACAAATAATAGGAAAAAAATCGCTTCTATAGGAAAAAATGGCTTACAGGTTCAATGCAGTTCCCCTTTAAAGAGAGCCTGTCCTGCTGGGTAAAGAGGGAAAAATAAAAAATAAAACAAAATAAAACACTAAATATTCACGCAGTAGTTTAACATCATATGAAAGTCATCAGGTACAGTTTACACAACTGATTTAGTAAACTCTAAGCTCATCATTTGAAACTAATTGAAGTGGACCTACTCCTCAGTAAGCTGCATTAGTTCCAGTCGATCTAAAAACTCTTTGTCTCGTTTCCATCTTGCCTCCTTGTCCTTTTTCTCATCCACCTGCATCGCCAAGCTCTGCGCATACATCTCTTGCTTCAGAAAATGGGAAGGGGTGAGAGGCCGTTTTTGGAAAATGTAGGATTTCTAAAATAAAGTAAATTAGCAAAGTTATTTATCACAAGATACATGGAACTGTGCCGTACAGACTTGAATATGACAGATTGCAAACATATGACACTCTCCAGCACCAGATACACTGATTTTTAAAAGGCACAGGGCTGGATAACAAAAGGAAAATGAGTGTTTTGCATGTGTAATCAACCTCTACTAGAGCAATGCTTCGTGTGCTGGGAGGAAACTGGCAATATGCCTGTGTTTTGCCTCCCCATGCAAGCCATGTACATGGTGGGATTAGGCCCAGCACTGTTGCATGACCATGGATGGGGTGGGGAGAGGTGTGCACAGTAGTAAATGAGGGGGAATTCTGAAGTCCATTTTTGAGGCCCTGATCTATGTCCTCATGGTCACACAGATCAAGGCAAAAAGAGGTAATGTGCAGACATGAAGGAACCACAAAAAGGATCAACCTTTTCTGTATCGCGAAAATTAAAATAGAATATTAAAAAAAAGATCCTCCTTTTAAATGAATGGGGCTGATTATGGCTCCCTTATTCTCCCTCAGTCATTTGTGTGGGGGAAACATACGTGGCTAGCCTAACGTGCACACTTGCACAGGACTAAGTGTAGCACGGTTAAACCACAGTGCATCAGATTTCTGCAAGCAGTGAACAATCCTTTACAATGTAGGCTCCTGCAGGCCACCCTTTATGCAGACAGGTAGCAAGCATTATCTGATGACGAAGGTGTGATTTACGGGGAGTTAATGCATGGTTGAGGCCGGGGCCGAGTGCCTACAATGACCAACCATGCATTAACTCCCCATTAGATGCCACCTTCAGAGTGGATTAATGCGCTTGTAACATGGTCTGGAGATGGGTGTGTATATGTCACAGATATGTTTCTGGTGATCTTATACAACAGACACTGAGACCAATAAAGTTAATGTGTTGTTTTTACTGTTACTTTTAGAACTGTGAAGGAACCTGTGTTACATACATATGTGTTTCTTTTTTTTTTTTGCATACTACTACAAATCTTCATTTGTTAACGATTGCGATCCTTTTCGTTGATTTCTGAGCAGCTGTTCATTCACTATTGCTGCTAGGATGACCTCTCCCTTGCTGTTTCAGTGCTTGAGCCTGTAGCTGTGTGTTTCATTTGCACAGCGCTCCGATGCTTTGGCGTGCCACATTGCAATTGTTTCTCTACTAACAACCGCTTTCTAATAGTCTGTTATTTTCACTACTCACATTTCTGAACTCTCTGTGCTGTCTCCTCTGTCTCTCTTTCCAGCTGGATAATTAAACTTAACGGTTCCATACCCCGTGAAGTTGTTAACACTTAACGCCATTCCAGCTCTTTCATGTGCTCCTGTCTCTTCCGCTCCATTCCACCCTCTCTCCCTTACTACTTCTCCTGCAGTTTCCTCTACTCTGTCTGTCCCACCTGGTCTCTCTTCGCTGCTCTGAACTATTTCCATTTCATGTTCGGTGCTCGCTATTTCTCACTCTCCCATCAATGTGTTCTTGTCCCGAGCCCTCATCTCTGCGTTTTCAGCTCATTTTTGGCTGCGGTCTCTTCATCTCTACCTTTCTCACTTTCCTCATTCTATCTTTCCGGCTCGTCCCTCCGTCACACTTTTCCTACTACTCCTCCGCCCTAATTACTTGCTACTTCACAACTTGCTCTCTTGCATTTCTTGACTTCTCGTCTTTGCTACACTGCTCCTTTTCCTACCCTGGCTGCTTTATGTACTACACAAGCAACAAGGCATTATCGTCTCATAATGCCATGTTGCTCGTATACCACCTGATGCTGTTCATCCTATGAGCTTTCTTCTTTTCTCCCCTCTTATTTTCGCCATGTTACAAGGAACATTCATTCATATGAGTTTTTAAATAGATACAAAGTAATATAGTAATTAACGGTTGGAAGGGACTCTACCAAAAGTTCACCAAGTCCACCACCCTGCTTCATAAATAATGATATACATATGCAGATGGTTAAAGTCAGACTACCATATTTTTCTGCCTAAGTTTATTAGACCCCCCTCTTTCTACTGGCATTTTGTAATCCTGCTTTTCCCTAATCATCCCTATTCTGATATATCCCTGTAGATCAGTAGTTAAGGCAACAGACAACAGCTTATCCCTGTAAGGAGGAAAAAGGGAAGAGCATCTTTGGGTTACATAGTCTCCAGCACACAGTACAGAATGCTCAGCTCATGGTCTTTCCAAATAGTTGATTTTGCTCTTGCATAACTTGAGTCCATCACTTAAGCTCTGGCAGAATACTCACCTGGGGAAATGGTGATTCTTGGTGACATTAACCAAAACTGGACATCACCTCCAGGTAACAAGCTACAAGCCCTTCTCCTGGATGCAAAGCTCATAGAAGTGATAATGGAGTTTACTAGGATCAACACTAAGTCTGGGAACCATACGCTGCTCGACTGGGCACTAGTTTTTAATCCCACAAGAATACAGGCAGCTGGAGTCTTCTCTGATGCCCTCAGCGACCATTCGCCTATATTCTGCATATGGTCAAATAGGACACATAATCTGCCACCACAAATATTCACTACAAGGGAGTACACCAACTTCTCACCAGGATCCTTCATTGCTGAACTCATGAACATTAACTGGTGCCCTATCCAAGATCTCCATAGCCTGGAGGAAACTCCTGACTACTTTATAAGATAGAACTGTATAACTGTATTTTCTCCCACCCTCCTGCCCCAACCCCGGCCGCTATTAAATAGACCCTAGTCCCACCCTCCTCTCCTGACTCCATTCTGATTAGTTGCCTATCCCACTGATTTTCTTTGAAAGGGTGGTGCATCTGCCAACACTGACTCCTCTGCTGTTGTCTATTTATGCTGTCTGTCTCCACTGACTACCACCTTGCAGCCTGGTCCCTGCTTTTTTTCTCTCTTTTAATTCTTAACTAGTCACTATGATCAAACTTACCCCTGCAACACTACCCTTCCTTTGTATCATTCTCTTCTTGCTCAGTCACCCTTGTAACACTTCCCCTAGCTGGACTCTACTCCCCAACCGAGTGCCTGGGCAATACCTCCAATACACTACTGGCTGGACATCTGTTTTTTTTTCTTACACCGTAAATGGGCCATGGTCCCCCTTATTTAACTTTCCCCAACGTGACAGCTGGATCTCTAATTACCAACCTACCCTTATCATCACCTTCTCAGGACCCATTATCTTTCCACCACAAGGGGAAGAAAGGGAAAATGACAAGGCAACATAACTCCACAAGGGCTGCTAAACAGGTGTCTAAACTGATAAGAGAATACCTCCTTAGGTTCACCCCCCTGCTACCTCTACTATCAGGCAACATCCACCCTAACCAATGACCAGCACAACTCACTCCAAAAGTTTCTCACCGCAAACAGGGAACTCTTAATCTGGCTACTCTCAACATCTGCAGCCTCCTGTGCAAAATCAACTCCCTTAAAGTCTGGGTTTCACAAAACAACCCTGAAATACTCTCTGTTGTGGAAACATGGTTATCCCCCAAAATAACAGACTCAGCGGTTGCCCTACCTGGTTACACAATTTTCAGATTGGACAGACTGACCAAACGAGGTGGTGGCTGTGCCATCTACCTAAAAGACTCACTAAAGGGTCTAGCCATGCCTGTGACTGACCTTGGATGCCCCACCCAGGTATTAGTGATCAAAGTACTTCTGGGAATACACCAAAAGACTCTCACAATACTGTCAGTTTATATACCACCCAAAGACCCTAACACTGGCCTTTATAAAATCCTGGACTACCTAAAAGCCCCAAAACACATTGCCGAGGCAATTATATTTGGTGACTTCTATATAAACTGGCTGTCAGCTTCCACAGGCCCCATAAAGGATGTACTATCAGCTCTACATCTTTCTCAACTTGTTAGTTCTCCCACAAGAATAAACTATAAAACTGGGACAAGCACCACTCTTGACTCGGTAATCTCAAATCATCCTGACTATATCTCCAATGTAACTGTGCACCCTGACTCTCTAAGTGACCACTCATATCACCTGTAGCTGGACCAACAAATTCCAATCCCCACCACCCCGACCATATTCAACAGAATGCTCAGACGTGGCCATTTGGAGCTCCTAAAACAACACCTTCGCTGTCAGAGCTGGTCTCTACTGGACTCCTTTGCTGCCGCTAATGAAGCTCTTCAACACTTTATCAGTACTTTCAATGCCATCTGTGATGTATATGGACCCCTCAAGAAAATGAAGGTGTGCGACACTGTACATCCCTGGATTACCCCTGATCTTCTTACTACCATTAAAACGAGGGACCACCTCCGGTACTGTGCTGAATTATCGGGCAAACCTCAAGACTGGCAATCCTATAACGCTGCAAGAAATTCCTGCACTCGGGCCATCCGCAAAGTGAAAAGCAGTCACCATAGGGAGCAGCTTACCAACAGTTGGGGTGACAGCAGGACATTCTGGTCAAATATTAAAGAAATTCCTGCACTCAGGCTATCCGAAAAGTGAAAAGCAGTCACCATAGGGAGCAGCTTACCAACAGTTGGGGTGATAGCAGGACATTCTGGTCAAATATTAAAGATATAACTGGAAAGGACCAAAAAAGGCACCAACTATGATAAACCTTGATGGCTCCCACATACTGGATCCACTCGAAATTGCAAATACTTTTAATGATGCCTTTACCGATCTAAGCAATATCCTACCACAAGATTTCTTTGATGATGCCACCTTAAAGTCTGCGCACCAGCAGGAGAACAACACAAATGATCACCCTCCATTCTACTTTTAACATGACTCTGTTTCCCAAGTCAGGAAACTACTGAGCAAAGTGCTGGGTAAGTCACGGTATAGTGGTGACTCCCTAGACTTCAAACTAATCGCACTTACTGCTGAGGAAGTATTCCAACCTATCACTAAGATTCTTAACCTCTCTCTGTCTTTGTCTCAGTTCCCACAGGTTTGGAAAACAGCCATTGTTACACCAGTTCATAAAGCTGGGGACTGTGCGCTACATAGCAACTATAGGCCTTTATCAATTCTCCCTCCCCTTTCAAAAATACTCGAGCGTATTGTTGCCAACCAACTAGTGGACTACCTAAGTAAATACTCCCTACAGTGTGAACAACAACATGGTTTTAGAAAAGGGCACAGCACCACCACTGCTCTCCTAGAACTCACCAGCTCTGTCCACCAATCTATTGACCAAGGCAGCCTTGTTGAGGCAGCCTTTATAGACTTAACTAAGGCCTTCAACACGGTTACTCACCAGCTCCTCCTTCAACAACTCTCTCTAATTGGCCTCTCCCCTGATTCACTGTCCTGGTTTGCAAGCTATCTTGGTGACAGATTACAATGCATGAAGATTTCCAACGCTATCTCAGACCAATAACCAGTTCGGTCTAGTGTACCCCAGGGCTCAATTCTGGGTCCCCTCCTCTTCAGCATCTTCATTAACAATCTACCATCTGCCTGCCACCTGCGCACACTGCTCTATGCGGATGACGCTGTCCTTTTTGCAAGCCACCCTGACCCGCACGTGCTCAAAAGCAACCTACAGAATGGTTTCCTGGGTGTTGAGCACTGGTTCTTCAAACAGAAACTAGTGCTAAACTACAAGAAGACAAAAGTCCTATTGTTCTCATCTGCCTGCAGCTGATATAAAGGAGATGCTCTCACTATCAGAAATAGCCAAGGTGACCCCCTTGAACAAATACAGCACTTCAAGTACCTTGGGGTCACCCTCGATAGTCACCTCACCTATATACCCCACATCGAAAATGTAGCCAGTGCCATCAAATCTAGGATTGGTCTTCTCTATCTACTCAGAAAGTGTCTAACACTTGAAGCTCTCAATCTGGCAATTCACAATTCGGTGCTTTCTATTATCAACTATGGCCTTGTCATTTACGGAGCTGCTACCGATACTGCTCTCAAAAGGCTCACTGTTGCACTAAACAAGGCTTGTAGACTCCAAATTGGGGCATCCCACCTCACCCACACCTGCGATCTCTATAAACAGACTGGGCAGCTCAATCTATATGAGAGAATTAAATACCACATCTGCCTTCTCACTAAAAAGATTCTCCTTGGGTTCTTGCCGATGGGACTGTGTTATCTACTTCACAAATCTCCAAAGACCCAACACACGCGCACCTCATCCACTGAACTCCTACTAGTCCCAAGGTGCCGGACCATGCAATGCCAACATTTCTTTTGTAGCAGAGTGCCTTCCTGGTTCAATGGACTCCACAATAGTCTAGCTACCCTTTCTGAACTCGGAGAGCTCAAACATAAGCTCTGAACTCACCTCCTAACTGAAAACTCCTGTGATGGCTTCACCTAACTTCCAGGTCCCTTTTTAGGACCTCCTCCATTCCACCCCCCCTTTTTTTTCCTGGACCTCCCCTCACTGCTGCTACCTCTAGCACCTCTGTCTTACCACCCTCCTCCCTGCCTTTGCACCTCCCCTCTCCCCTCTCCCCATCTAAGACTCCTTCTCCCCTATCGAGGTTGCAAATTGACAAGGCTGCCTGGCTGCTCCTCTCCCTCTTGGCTCTTCCTCCCCCCTCGACTTCTCTATCCCCCTGCCTCTGATCAGGTTTTGCTTAATGTGATTTAACTGAAGCTTAATTGTCCTGTACTATAATGTAAACAATATATGTTCTGAAATGTTCTGTATAACTTGTCTGTTTCCCTTTATCTGTTTGTAACCCTCCCTACTGACCTGGAACCTTTGTAAATGAGCTGCCTGGCGCTCAAAGGTATTTGTAATCCTAGAATGAATAAATAAATAAATAAATAAAATGTTTTCTTGTCCACAGCCAACCTGCATGCCCCCTTTAGAAAAATTAGGGTGAAGGGCAAATGCCATAAGTGACTCAACAATAATCTGAAGAAGCTAATGATCCTTAGGGACAAGGCCTGAGGGCTCTTGAAATTAACAAACCTACAATCTGACTGGGACAGGGAGCTAAGAAAACAAGCATTTGTCAATGCCGAATGTTTGCTTGCTGGCATTAGCATTGGTAGTGCAGGAGTTAGAGAGATGCATAATAGGAATGGCAGTGAAGTACTGAACTAAAGCCAACCCAACCACCACCCTGCACAGACTGACAGGCATTGGGGTGTGCCTTTGGGTCATCAGGCATAACGGCCATGCCATTTCACCACACCCTACCCTGCAGACTCCGACAAGTGTTACGGTGTGCCTTGGGGTCTTTGGGCCTTATGCTCACCCCATTCCATAGGGAAATACAGTGAGATGGGTGCAGTATAGAATTTGGTGAACATTGGGGCAGAAGAGGCCAAGGAACACCTCAATGTCTGTCACTGGCTGCAGGGTGTGGGTGGGGATGGAATGGCATGAGCATTACAGGTGGCAGTCCCAAGTCACACCCCTGATGCCTGTCAGTCTCTACAGGGTGGGGCGTTAAGGTCGGAAACTCTAATGCCCCAGGCATTCGTTGGTATTTTCACTCCACATTTTCAACATGGGTTTTTGGTGACCCCCACCCACCTCATGAACAGTGGCAATATCAGTTCGTTAGGCAAAAGCTGATTTTGCACAGTGACTATGCCATTTGGCACCAGAGGTGCAAAAACACATTTCGAACAGGATGTGAAAAATGACAGCTGTACTGTTCATGGGGAGGTGTAAAAAATGGCAATGTTGAAAATCTGGAGTGAAAATATAAAAAAACTGAAGTCACGAATGTGCTTAGAAACTGCGTAATGCACACCCATAATGTAATTACTTTGGGGATATTTTACAGCAGATTGTCAACGCAGGCATTTTAGGACCTCCGCTCATACTAACATACTAAAATGCCAGCAGAATAGGCCTAACGGTCTTTCGTGTCTGCTCGTTTGGTCAACCCCCACCCTGGTTGCTGACCTTGCTGCCCACCTCGCCTTCTCTGGCTTCTCCCTTCCCAGTTCTGGATATTCTTGCTGCATTGGATTTTGCTTCCAGAACCCTTCCCCTGTACCTGTCTCACCCCCTCTTGAACCCCTCCACTGTCTGTGCCTCCACCAGCCCCCTAGGCAGCATTCCATGGCTCCACCACCCTCTCAGTGAAGTAGCACCTCCTCCTTTCTCCCCTGAATCTTCCCCTCCAGCTTCCACCCATGCCTCTAGTGGCCTCCTCCTTCCTTCAAGCACCCTGACTGTTCCTCCCTTATTTACCCTCTTCATGTACCTGAAGACCTCTATCATGTCCCCCGTCCTTCTCTCTTCCAATGTGTACATATTTAGCTCTTGAGCCTCTCTCATAGGTCCTGTCCCCCAAGCCCCAAATCATTTTGGTTGCCCTCCTCTGGACCCTCTCCAGGAGGTTAATGTCTCTCTTTAATTGTGGCCTCCAAAACTGCGCGGTACTCAAGGTGCCGGCCTCACCAAGCAGTTATACAGAGGGTATCACTTCCCTCCTTCTGGAGGTGATCCCCCTAGCGATTCATCCCAGCATCCTGTTGGCCTTGGCTGCTGCCCTCCTACAAGTCTCAGAGTTGTTCATCTTGACATCCATCACCACCCCCAGGTCCCTCTCAGTCATTGAGACTTGTAGCATTTCCCAGGGTGTACACTTGTCCGGGTTTCTGGCCCCCAGGTGGAGTACCTTGCATTTCCCTGCATTGAACCTCAGCTTCCACTTTCTAGACCATCTTTCCAGAGCCTCCAGGTCCCCCTGTAGGGCCACCCTCCCCTCCTCCCCATCCACCACCGCCCCCAGTTTCAAGTCATCCGCAAAGAGACTCATCTCACTCCTGATTCCTGTCCTTATGTCAGAGACGTAGGCGTTGAACAGAAAGGGCCCAAGAACTGATCCCTGTGGGACCCCACTAATGACCCTCCTTGGGGATGAGACTATCCCACCAACTACGACCCTCTAGGTCCGGTCCTGGAGCCAACTGCCTATCCATCTGATCATCTGGTTCCCCACCCCCATTTCTTCCAGCTTATTCAACAGGCCCACATGAGGAACAGAGTCAAATGCCTTGCTGAAGTCCAGAAAGAGGACGTCCACTGGTCTACCCAGGTCCAAGGCACTCGTCACCCAGTCAAAGAACTCCACCAGGTTTGTCTGACACGATATCCCCGGGATGAATCCATGCTGTCTATCATCCAGGCACCCTGCCTTATCCAGGTCCCCCCTTAGCCTCTCTTTGACAATGCCCTCCATCATCTTGCCCACCACCGATGTCAGGCTGATGGGCCTGTAGTTTCCTGCCACCTCCTTTGATCCCCCCTTGTGGATAGGCACTATATGCGCCACCTTCCAGTCCTGGGGCATCCACCCTGTCCTCAGAAAGATGGTGAAAAGTCTGCCAGGTCTCGCCAGGACATCCGTAAGTTCCTTCAGCACTCTGGGATGTAATTTATCTGGCCCGTGCTTTCTCCATCTTAAGGGAGCTGAGGCTTCCTCACTCTTGCTGCTGTGATTTCCTCCCGGTACCTCTTCTCCCTGCTTAGCCCTTCCCCTCCTGCCAGTGATGCCTCCCCCTCTCCCCAGACCCGCCGATCGGTAAGGGTCCCCCCCTCCTCAGTATCTCTGTCTCCTCTCATGTATGATGCAGCACCCTCATTTTCCTTGGTGAAAACTGAGGTGAAGTACTCATTTAGTACCTCAGCCTGCTCCCCCGGGTCTTGTGCCCATCTCTCCCCTGATTTAATCCTGCTAAACTGCCCCTTCACCCTTCATTTTCCCCAATGTATTTAAAGAACCCCTTGTTCCCTCTCCTAATTTCCCTGGCCAGGTTCTGCTCCTTCCTTGCCTTAGCCGCCCTCACCACCCTAGTGGCCCTTCTAGCCATCAGCTCAGTCCCCCTCGATCCCTTTCACTCCTTGAGCACTTGAATTGCTTATAGGCTGCCTTCTTCCCCAAGACCACCCTCCTGGACCTCCCCTGGTCCACCAGCAGGGTTTTGGGCCCTACCACATTGCTCTTACTCTTGCACAGGTGCTGGTAGCATCCTGCACCCTCTCCTGATGATTTCCCACCTACTATCAGTGTCCATGTCTGACCCAATCCCATCCAAATGCTCCTAAGGATCCTTCCCATTTCCTTAAAATCTGCCCCCCTGAAGTCGGTTACTTCCATCTTTATGCAGCCTTCTACCCCTCCTAGGTCCAGGCAGAACCAGACCGTGGCATGATCACTCCCCGCCAATGGGTCCCTTACCTCTAGGCCCCCAATCTGGTCACTGTCTGCCAGGACCACATCCAGTACCCATGCCTCCCTGGTTGGTTCCCTCACCTGCTGAGTTAGGAACGCGTCTTGAAAGACATCCAACAACCTTTGTTCCTGGTCACAGAGGATGTCATAGTCTCCCAGTCTGTTCCTGGCATGTTTAAGTCCCCCAACACCACCAACGTTCCTCTGCCCAGTCTGCAGTGTCTCCCAACATCTGCCACCAGACTGTCCTCCAGCTCCTCCGCCAGGGCAGGGGTCTATACACCACTCCTATTTTACTCTCTTGCCCCCCTTGTTATCATAGGACCCAATCGCCTCCATGGTTCCCTCCGCCTCCTCTACTCCCCCTATGCCAATGTAGTTTTTGACTATCATTGCTACCCCTCTTCCCCTTCCCTCCCCCCTGTCCTTCCTGAACATAGTGTAACCCTCCAGGTTCAGGTCCCAGTCGTGTCCTGCAGTGGCCCATGTCTCAGTGACCGCCACCACATCCACTGCTCCCTCAGTTAGCATCACCTGGAGCTCAGGCATTTTATTGCCCAAGCTCCTGGCATTTAGCAGAACTACCTTCCACCCTTTCCCTATAGTTCCATTTCCCCTCTGTGTTCCCATGGGGATTCTGTTTTCCCCTGGTCTGCACTTTGCCAGTTGGCCTTTCCGCAATCCTCCAGCTCCCCAGGGGTGGAGACAGAGTCCCTCCTTATCGGCACCCCTTGACAGCCTTTTCTCCCATCCCTCCCTTCACAAGTTTAAACCCCACTTTTCACCAAGGAACCCCTCTATTTTCAACTTAAGGATTCCCCTCCACTCCAAATTGAGATGTAGTCTATCTCTAGCATACAGCTCCTTATCCTCCCAGGTCTCCCCCCAATCCCCCATCAACTCATACCCTCTGGCCTCACACCACTCTCTGAGCCACTAGTTTATCTCCCTAATCTTCCTTTTGTGTTCCCCACTAGCCCTTGGCACCGGCAGGATTTCTGAGAAGGAAACAGTGCATCCTATGTCATGACAGACCCTGGCAAGCTCCTGAATCTTGCCTGTATCTCTAGCTCACTATTTCCTCAATGTCATTTGTACCCAGGTGGACCAGTATTTCTGGGAACCCCACAATCCTTGCCAGCTGATATACCTCGTGTAGCCCTGTGCACCATTAGTCCAGGAAGCATCTTGTTCTAACTGGCCAGGCTTCTCCCTCCTATCCCATTTGATACCCCTGATCATAGAATCCCCAACAGGAGCACTCTGACCGCTCCTTTTCCTCTTCCTCCCCTCCATGTCCTCTCATCCTTTCTACCGGCCCTCCACCCAGCCAGCTCCTTGTTCCTCCTCTCATCTGGGTGCCACATGCCACCCCTCCTTATTTACCATGGCCACCCCTTCCCCTCCAATCCTATGCCTCTCCTCCTCCTGAGTATCCTTCTGTACCTTGCTAATTCCCCCCCTCACTGCTCGCGACTGGTCCTTCTCCCCCATCTGCTAAACTAGCCTGGCTCGTCCTCCCTTCCTTCCTGTCTCCATTTAGTTCCTCCTTGCTCGTCGTGCTCCCCTGGCCTAAACCCTCAGCTCCCTTTACTGAATCCTCCTTGTACTTCTGGTCCTTCTCTTTACCTTTCCTCCCAACTGGTCCTTCTCCTTCGCTTTCCTCCCTCTTCCCCTGCCCTCCTGCTCTGATTCCTGCTCCCCCATTTTCCTGCATTCCAGGTCCCCGTTCTTCCTGCTATCTGGCCCCTGCCTCCTGCCCCCACCCTTTCCGTCTCTAACCACCCTGTCGTGGCTAAGCATCACCCCTCATCCTGAGTGAAGAAGAGATTTGAAGCAGTTACTGAGTGTAAGGTCTGATCCACTTCCCCGCCTTGCTTCCTTCTGTCCAGCCCTGGCCATCTGCCTACTTCCCTGAGAATGTTGTCCCTCCGTCCCTCTTTTGTGAGGGTCCCCAGTTACCTGCCTGCTTCCTTGGACCACCTCTGCCAGGGTCCCTATGTGACCCCTTAGTATTCTCCTGCACTCCTTTCCCTATGCCCCCGGCCCCAGTGCTTGGTGCAACCGCGTGGAAGATCCCCAGCCCCTTCCCAACCATACCGCCCCTCCCAGCTGTCTCCTAATCCCTGCAACCTCCTCCCTAAGCTGTGCCAGCTGGTAGCACACTGGGCAACCACCGAACTTCCAAGCCCAGTCCAGTATCATGGCTGCTCCACACCCTGTGCACCCCACCACCCTCCCAAAGATGCCGGCCCTAATGACATTTGGTTCCATCCCCTTCCAAATAGGTTTCCTTGGGTGAGCCACCAGGATCCCCCCTAGTTCAAGATACACCCACTGCCTAATCAGGTCACCCACTAATCTTAGAGACAGTCCCACTGTACACCAGTAACCCCGTTACTAGGTGCAGTACAACACATTAAACTTATAGGAAATGAACAACTCCCTAAGCTCCTCTCTCCCAGCCTTAAATCCAACCCCAGTGGCTAGAACTCCATAGAGCTGCACCTGCAGCCTTTCCTCAAATTGCAGGGCAGGTGTTCCCTATAAATTAGCAGAATTCTGGGAAGGAGGGTGGGGAGGCGGGTCTTGGGCAGACACCGACTCAAGAGAGAGTGTATCAGGCCTGTGTCTCCTCCAAGCCCAGCAGCCAAAGAACCAGCCCCAAGCAAATCCCACCAAATAGGTTTTAAATCAGAAGAAATAGGCCTCCAACAGTGCAGCCTGTTACACAGTGAAACATCCACAAAATGAGCCCACTTACAGCCACCAAACTAGTTTTCAAACTTCCAGCAGCCCCCAAAACAATACCCTGCTAGCCCCTTAGAAGTAAGAAAGAAAAGAACTAACCTTCTACCAAGTAAAATCCACAAGAACCCTGTGAAAACAACAAGCAGCAGCTACTGTCCTGGAACACAACTGATCCTGTCTCCTTCCAGTTCTTTCTGAGAAGACAAAGCAGCTAACACCTCAAACCTGATTCAGCTCGGCCTCCAGTCAATTGGCTGAGTGAGACCTGGCCAGACCATTAACACCCTTCCCCCACTATGCACTAACCTTTGCAGCTAGTGGAGTCAGCAAAAAGGAATCAAAATTCAACTCAGAGCCGGAACAATTCCAGTGTTGAAAATCTGGACCGAAAATAGTACAAATTCGTGAACTTACAAGGGTGCGTGGATACTGCGCAATGCACGCTCGTAACACAGTCATTTTATGGACTTCTGACACCAAATTTTCAACATAGCCATTTTAAGACCTCTGCTCATGAACAGTGTCTTAATCTGTCCCTAACATTGATTTCACAGACCGACCGCACCATTGGGCGTTACATGCGCAAAAGCACATTTTGGGCAAGATATGAAAAATGACAGCTATACTGCTCATAAGGAGGTGTGGTAAAATGGCAATGTTGAAAATCTGGAGTGAAAATATTAAATATTTGCGAAGTTATGAGCATGCATAGGAACTGCACAATGCACACTCGTAAAACAGTCATTTTTGGGAATTTTTTCACCAAATTTTCAACATAGGGTTTTGTGGGGCATACCTCATGAACTGTGACACTGTTGTTTCGTTACTTGGTCCTGAAAGGTGGTTCTGCGCAGTGACCGCAAAATCTCCTTTGGGGGCCAAATAACAAAATGACAGTGACTGAATTCATGAGGTGAGGCCCCCAGAACCCCATGTTGAAAATTTGGTGAAAAAATTCCCAAAAATAGCCGAGATATGCACCAAAGTTGAAGAAAACCCACTTATGCCATTATACAGCTTACCGGCATTTCTTCAGTTCGCGGTTGGCTTTGAAGAGTGAAAACGTGTTCCCGGTCCACGAAGATCGTCGTGCTGGACTCCGGAGGGGGGTGTAGGGAGGTGGATGCGCAGAGGGTGGGTGCAGGTTGGGGAGGGGCAAGACAATCAACGAGGGATTGTTTTTTGTTTTCAGGTGTTTGTTTTAGTTTTAGGAAGACGACGGGACTTGTGCCACGCTGGGGTGGACTCCCAGTGTGGCACTGGAAGATTTTTTGGGGTCAGTGAAGCCATGGGCTGGGCACCCTGTCAGTCATATACATATTTGCCACACTGGGGTAGGCTCCCAGCATGGCAACTGGAAGTCTGTTTCTTTTGGGGGGGGTTCAATGGAGCCAACGGGGGATTGGGCACCCTCATCATCATTCTGACTTTTGCCATGTTGGGGTGGGCTCCCAGCATGGCACCTAGAAGTCTGGGGGGGGTGGAAGCCGATAGGGGACTGGGCACGGCTCCCAGCATGCTAGCTGAGTGTTTGAGGAGTGGGGAGAGTAGACACAAATGAAGTTGTCTATGACAGCTGTTCAGGATGCAGTGCTGAGTGTAGGCACTTTGCATACTGCCGACGGCAGTATGTAAATTACCTGCCGATACCGGTATACAAATTGCCTACACGTTACAACCGCTGATTGCAGCAGTTTTTTGCTTTCAGCTGTACACCACTGGATCTGAATGGCTGTCATAGACAGCTCGGACATTCATTGGCATGGTGCAGCTGAACCCTGCAAAAGGGAGCAGGGCATTGGAAGTGAGGGAGGCACACCTACGAAAACTCGTATGGTGGCACTATGTTTCTTGCACATGTCTGCAAGTAAACATAAAAATGTAAAAGAGGGGCCAAGGTGGCAAAAAGTCGCTACCTGTGGAGTCTCCAAAACAAGCACCTAGGTGACCCAAAGAAGTTCTGGAGTCACCTAAACTCCCTGCTAAAGGGCAACACTTAACTCGTCAGAGGGGACAATCTTAACAGCCAAGCCACAGATAATCCTGCTACAGTGGCAGAATCCTTTAACAACCTTTTCACAAATCTGGACAAATATAAATCCGACCCGCCAAACTCAGTGCAGGGCCCAGTCAACGAAGTAACCACATGACCCCAATTCCACCTATGCTTGGTCAGGAAATCTGATGTATTAGCCCTACTGAAACATCTGAAACCTGACTCTTCCCCTGGATATGACCAACTCGAGCCATGGCTACTAAAATTAGCTGCACCAGCAATTGCTCTCCCGGCTACCTTGCAAATCAATAGGTTCCTTAGGGAGGGGGTTGCCCCTTCCAAATGGAAGGTAGCTGTGGTGGTCCCTATACATAGGGGTGAAGCACGGGCCAATATCGAGAATTACTGGCCCTAAACTCCCTTAGCATAGACCTTCGGTCCAGTACTAAAATTGACAAATTTAAAATAAACCTGAGGGCTTACCTGGCATCCAACAACACCAGGTGTGACTGTGGGTATTAACGCTTATTCCCCCTCCCACCTCTAATCCTCTCCCTTCTACCCTCTCCCTTCTCCTACCCCTTTCCCCTGGCAAGGCTTCTGTGAGCTGCTTTTCTGCCTCCTCCCATCCTCTCCCAGCACTCTGAATTCTTTACCCACTACCTCTCTTACTCCCTCCCTCTGCCCCTTTCCTAATCTACCCAGTACTCTACTTCTCCTCCATTCCTTCACATTAACCAGGTTAAGTTTAGAGTTGTTTATGTCTACTGTTACTCATTTGTTTTATACCATACTCTCTGATTATGTAACCTCCCTTAACAAATGTATACTAACATACTAACATGCCAGCAGAATTGGCCTAACAGTCTCTTGAGTCTGCTAGATTTTTAGCACCCGCACTGAAGGCCGATTTTGGTGTCCCCCACCTTGGGTTATACTGTTATAGTATCTAAGCACTTGTTTGCACTCTGTATCACAGGTTTTGTAAGTCCTTTTTGTTTCACTCTGATGCAGAACCTTTGTAAATGAGCTCTTAGCTCAAAGTTGTTAATTCCTAGTATCAATAAATAAATAAAATAAATATCAATCCTCTGTCCCTTGGCTAAGATTCAGGAGCGTTTGATCTTTGACCAGCTGCAGGATTATCTCAAGCAATATCACCTTCTTTCAGGTCAACAACATGGCTTTAGGAAGTGTCACGGTACAGACACGGCACTTGTTGAACTTACAAGTGATGCCGTGGCTGCAATGGACAAGGGATACTGATAGGAGCCATATTCATAGGCTTAACCAAGGCATTCGATTTGGTCAACCATGGATTACTCCTTGGTAAGCTGGAGAGGTTAGGTCTGGATAAACACTCACTGTCCTGGTTTTCAAACTACCTGGCTAACAGAGCGCAAAATGTTAAATGGAAAGGGGCCCATTCCAGTTACCTTGGGGTCACTGATGGAGTTCCCCCAGGGCTCCATTTTAGGTACCCTACTATTCTCACCGTTTATTAATGACATTGGCAAACACTGCAGAGATGGTAAAATGTTCTTGTATGCAGATGACACTGAGGTCTACTGGAGTGACACTGATGCCAGCCCAATTACAACTAAACTCTCTAACAGCCTGAATGCACTTGAAAGCTGGTTTACCTCCAACACATTGGTCCTGAATGATAAGAAAACCAAAGCTGTCTTATGTATGGTCCATGGCATTTAGGAGTAGACAGACAAAATCTACTTCCACTATTCATGACAGCTGGGACTTGAATTGATGTTGTGGACAAGGTAAAGTACCTTGGTGTATACCTTGATCAAGACTTGACGTTCAAGTCACATATCGATCACATCACCAAGGCAGTGCACATGAAACTGGGTTTCCTATACAGATTAGGAAAACCACTGACTGCTGACTTGAAGAGGGGCATTGCAAGGAGTACTTTGCTCCCCACCCTGGTCTACTGTGCCCAGTATTGCACTTCCTCTGGGAGGCAGAAGCCCATAAACTGAATGACCTATACAACAAGATTAGTCGATTCGGGTTCGCCGCCCAGGAGGCATCACCATGAAGTACTTTCTGATCTGAACTGGCCTGCCCTGGAGCACAGGTTCATTCAACCTCTCCTTTGCCTCACCTTCAAACTCACCAAAGTCTATACCCCCCCTCCACCTACAGGCTCTACTGGTCCCAATACCCATTAGGCGCACCCTCCACTCATCAAATACCAGCTTGCTGGAGATCCCTAGGGTATGGACTAACCAGGGAAAAATATCTTTCACTTGCTCTGCCCCTTACCCCTGGAACTCCCTTTCTGAAAACTTAACTAAGGTCACTTCTATTGAAGGGTTTAAGGCCAGGCTCAAGGTTTATTTCTTGGAATGCTATCATTGTAGTTGCTATCGATGGACCCCTTTCTACCCCCCTGTACCTGAGGGATGGTTCACTATTTTAAGCTGAATGTGGACTTCTACCTAGTTTGTTAGCATATGAATCTCACCAACCACTGTCTATAACCTGCTGCTGCTAAAGTGTAACTGATGTTGTAACTGATTTTCCTGTGCATTAGTATGTCACCTCATGCCTTTCTTGATGTCTCACTTCTTGTATTGTGTAATTTACTACAACATGAACTGCCTGTTTGCACTGTATGTATCTAAATCTGGGTCACCCCTGAAAACAGGGCCTCTGGTCTCAGTGGGCTCACCCAGCTATCAAAATGGCATAATAACTACTCACCACTTAAAGAGAAAAGCAGACTTATTAATGGTACATGCCATTACAGCAACAAACTTATAAAATGAGAACTTAAGAGCAGGCAACAGGTCTGAATAAGATCTTTGAATATCACATGTTAAAATAGCCAAAAATCATTGTGCAATTTAGTTAGTATGGTGCATAGAACCTAATCCCCAGCACACTGTAAAGAACCGTAGAAAAGTTGAAGACCATGCTGGGATGCACAGGGAGGAGGATAAACAGCAGAAGGCAGAAGGTAATCCTTCCACAGTACAGATTATTGGTGAGACAACATCTGGAGTACTGCCCAAGGCACAGGAGTCCACACCTGAGAAAAGAATGTGGCAAAGTGGGAGCAGTACAGTGCAGGGAAACCATGATGGTCTGGGATCTGGGGAGCAAGACATATGAGGAGAGGCTGCTGGGCTTGGACAGGTATGCCCTCAAGAAGAGAAAGGAAAGGGGTGACATGCATCTATGTGCAAGCCCCCTCGCCTGATGTCTAAGGGTATCCAGGTGGAAAAAGGTGGGAGGGGACACTGTACAACCAAGAAAACGCAGTCCAAGAAGATAGAATAAGCTCATTACCTGGTTCTGCTGTTATTGTTGTGAGATGAGAAGCAGGTACATCTCTTAGCTTCAGTGGGCCAGCTGCAGGGGCAATGTTCATTAGCAGTCACAACATGCACAGTTCGAATCAAGTAAATTCACTGTCCACTCCAGAATCAAAAGTGTAGACTGATTTAATAAGAAACAAGAAATTTGATAAACCATTCCATGGAGCATGGGGGTAACAAGTACGGTGGCGGTACTTCACAGGTATAAATCTGACAAACCAATCACTGCTGCAACAATCTCTTTTTCCAATAGATTGATTTATGACTTTGCAGACATTCCCTTGAGCCAAAAGGGCTACATTCCTGACAGCAGCATTAGATATGGGCCGAACCAGGTCACACATAGAGGTATTTCAAACTTGCAAACTCTCAGTTTAGGTTTCTTCTCTTGACACTCTTCCTTCACACAGGCACTTGCTTACTTTAATTTCTCTTAGTTTCAGCAATACTTAAAATGAGGTAGCAATTGTGACAACACGAGACATTTCTACTGTCCCAATCCCATTTCTTACTTGCCTTGTTACAACAGGAGGTTACTTTGAAAACACAGGCTGCTTTTAAACAACAGAGAGCTATTTTTCTTACTGAGAGGTCTTAGCATCCAAAAAACAGTGTTCCTTTTAGCATGAACAGAACCACCAAAGACCTTCCAGATAGCCAATCGCTGATGCCACACTCCTGCTCCAAGCATCACAGGGAATTATTTCATCCCTGGCAATCCTGAAGACCCAAGGCACTGTTCACTCATGCAGCTATTTCAATTCTGGACTGCCTTCACCCAAGGGACTGCTTGCTATGCCACACAGAGCTCCAGCCTACCACCTCGCCGGGGTCCCAACCAACCACTCCCCATATGTCTCCACAGGCTGCCCACCCAGAGAGCCCAAACACTGTAGTGGCCACCGGCCAGGGGAAAAGGGACAGACTGCCACCATTACACCCTCAACGATCCAGGCTGCCACCTCTGGACTGCGCCCCAGACCCCATCTGCCAGAGCAGGCACAACCACAGGAACCCTCACTGCTCTCAGAGTGCACTCGCCCATGGGCAAGATAACTTAGAAAACAAGGCCCCCCATACTGCTGCTCCTCTAGGCTCTGGCCCCCAAACTGTACTGACAGGACCCTGACTTGTGCTCCACTGCCTCCCCTGCACTCTTACGGCCTGGACCACCACATTTTCATATACAGGTCTTTGAGGGAGGAGGGCCGGGATGGCAAGTGGCCCACCCTGGCCCCGCCTCAGCCCTCTGGCCGAATTTGCAGGCCAAACCCCTGACTCATCTCTCCTTCTCTTGTTCTTCCCTCTCCCAACTCCTCCTCTTCTCTTGGTGCCAGTCCCTCCCTTTATACCCCTAGGGATGGGCCCCCCCTTGCCGGCAGCAAACAGGCCCACATCCCAGACCAGCACCATTGCTCTCACTGCCTAGCTACCAAATTTTAACTAGTAAGCTCCTAGAGGGTGCTTAAATATGTATCTATAATGCACAACCTAAGACACTCCTACACACTAAAAGTCAATTCAACTGTAGTTTGAAATTATTCAAAATATTATCCTGAAATCTATATAGCTCCTACCAAGCTAACAGGTCCCGACTGGATATTTATGATGAAGATGTCCAGTCTTCAACATCACCACACCACCACCAGTTCACTGGTTTAGATGTTCCATTCTGGGTCCTTTCCTCTTCAGGCTATTTCTAAAGGACTTCCCCAAGGCCTGTATCTCTTCGTACTTCCACATGTACAGTACGCTGATGATACATTACTCTGTATCTGTGGTTCCCAGAAGAACTTTCATTATAGCCTATGCTAGTTCAGTGTTAACTAGCAATCACTCAAAACAAAAGAAAGACTCCACAGTCTTTTGCCCCAGGTAGACAGTGGTTAAGCTACATGATTCACAGCCTTCACAACCCTGGATAGTACCAACATATAGAATAATAGGTAGGTAAGTCTATACAAGAAGGCTGTGTTTCCATCGAGGGGATTCTATGACATCATAGACTTCAAGTGTGATGCTGGAAAGGCCTATGATGTCATAGAATCCCCGAGATGGATACTCAGCCTCGTCTGTGCACAGTTACCCTATCTGTTATTTCTTTATAGTGTATGGTTAGGGCTTATTGTGCATGGAATTCAAGCAGCTCAAAATCCTTGTTGTGCACATTCCAAAGTTATTGTGAATGTTCTAAAACCCTTATTGTGCACATTCTATCATTAACCGCAGCTGCGATTCCCTTGTGCTGACTCCCGCTGCCTGGTTTCACTTTTCTGCTCACAGTACCTCAGCATTACAGTAACTACGGTTAAAATAAAAAAAAAAAACATGTCAGCCATTTTTTTTTTTACCATACACTATAACAAATAAAATATGGGTGCCCATACACTACTCGCCTTGTGTTTCCATCTCGGGGTTGAGATACCAGCATGGACCTCTTGAGCTTTGCTCTCGAGGTCTATATGCTTGTACCTTATTCCCTCGATGGAAACACAGGCTTGTTGTGTATGGGTGCCTATATGTTATTCCTTATATAGTACACTGTGACCCCTTATTGTTAAATCAAGTTAAAAAAAAAAAAGCAAACAAATCAGTTTTATGTGAATAAATCTTTAGTAGGCTCAAGTGAAAAAAGGCATTTAATTCACAACAAACTTCAACGACATTTCATTGAGGGCAAACTGCAATGCCAGTTCATTTATGGCAACCAGCAAACACGTAACCAACTGAACATTTCAGTTATGCAGCACAACTAGTGAAGCAACTATATTTCGTAAATCACATCAAATAATGATTTACTGTCAATGTCTTATCTGAAGACTGCTCACTTTCTGGGACAGATTGGAGGCGGGCACCACTGTCTTTTGCTGGGCTAGCTGCTGTATAAGTACTGGTTAGTTGCAATACTATTTTTAAGTCTGCCATGTTTTTTTTTTGCATTATTCTATGGTTCTCCTGCTCGACGATGAAAGCTGTTTTTTCACTAACTAGGTGAGAGAAAAACGAGGCAGCAATTATTGTTGCAACAGTGCTAAATTGTCCATGCTAGAAGTGGTAGCAGTTTGACAGTAAAGTGAAAACTGTCAGCTGAGATGCGCAATCCGTGTAGCTCTAGTGCTTTACAACTGAAAGTTGTTGTAGTACAGTAGTGATGTCAGTACTATACTACAATGTTTTTGACCTCTGAAGTGTAGTACAGTGGGATTTCTGCACATATTGAAATCCGTGTACAATAAGGGGTCACTATGTACTATTTGTAGGAAGTTCCTTCCTTTAACTACCTTGACTTCTGTAGTGACCGTGATATCGACTTTTCATACCACATCAATGTCATTCACAAACAACTTCTTCCCAAGTTAGATGCAGTCTCTTACAACAAGGCTTGCATTCCTCTCCCTGCCCACCACAAGATAGTTGTCAGAATGATCCTCCTATTGTATTACAATGGGGATCTTATATATAGCGCCACTTCCAAGACCACCCTCACCAGACTGTGCTCATCTTTCATTCCTTCTGACAATTTGCTCTTTAACTGTACCCCAGTAACAACCATTGCTTCTTCTAGTGTAAACTCCACTCTCCACTCCTTGGCAGGCAGAAATCTCCCCCACTGCATTACTCTAACCTCCAAATTCTGGTATGGCTCCCTCCCCTGCTACCATATATTACTCCTCTCTGGCTCTTTCCCCCTGTACATACTCCCTCTGATCTACAAACTGTACCTTTTTCTTCCTTCCTTCCCCCAAATTTTCTATGGGCGAGCCTCCTACAGTCGTCTTCTTCTCTGGTTAAACCTCTCTTCTCCCTACACTCTTCCTCCTCTCTTTCAGCCCTAAAACCCCTAATCCATGAATGCACGACCGACATATGTTGCAGTGCCTAATCCCTCCTTTTCCTCTCCCTCCTCCTTTCTCACCTCATTCCTCATCTTTTCTGCCAATATCCTCTCCTGTATGGTTCCACATGCTTGCCTCACTCCCACCGCATTGCTGTCTTTGCTCTGTTCGACTGTCGGCTGCACTGCAACAAACTGGCATGCCTGCTGTTTAGTCTGCTATGGTATTTATTTAATATCATGTACATAACTCTGAATTCTGGCATTTTTGCTTTGCTCTAGCCCTCTGTTTTACTCTGTGGCATATCGGTGTTCCTGCTGGTGCACCTGTTTTCATAGACATAGTAGGTAGTTGCCTTTGCATGTAAAATTGCTATATTATTGCACGTTACTTTGTCTTGCTGTGTCCTGAATTCACTGTTCCCCTTCAGCCAGGAACACCTAGAAATGGCCTGTCATCAGCACAGTGTTCCCTCCTGACTAAATATGTTAAAGAATTACTGACAAGCTCCAAGCAGGCAACTTACGTCATGCAGTTGCCTTCCCTAGGAGCTATTTTAGCTGTAAAATTAATGGTTTTATGCAGTGAGTAAAAGGAATTTTACCTCGCAAAGCTTGGCTCATAATCTCTGATATGAGCGCCAGTTACTGCCTAGCACTGAGCTTCCTCACCCCTAAAAAGCATTATGATGATGCACAGTGGTAACGGAGCTGCAAGCGCTCTATGGAGCTACTGTTAGGATCAGGACAGGGGGCTGTCTAAATGTACTAATGTTATCTTTATAGACATGTATACATGTATGGGGCTTCCGTATATGTATCATACCTGTAATGATAATATTAGTACATTTAGGCAGCCCCTCTCCCTCGAGCCTAACAGTAGTCCCATATAGCGCTTGCAGCCCCATTCCCCACTATGCATCATCATAATGCAGTTTCTAGGGGTAAGGCTGCAGTGCTAGGCAGTGGCTTGGCTCATATCAGGAGGTTACGAGCCAAGGTTTGTGAGGTGAAATACTTTTTATTCACTGCATAAAAATTTTTGATTTTATATGACCCACTAAGGTATGGATTGCAATGGTATTTTTGGTCTAATGATTTGTTACTGCACAAGGTGCTTCTTGTTTTCTGCATTGTCTGTCTGTATGTGTGTTATATATTTGAAAAATTTCAAAAAATATATGATACAAAAAAAATAAATGTTATAGCTAAAATAGCTCCTAGGGCAGGCAGCTACATAGTATAAGTTGCCTGCCTGGAGCATAAAACTGTGTCAGCTGCTCTTTAAATAAATATATCAAAATATGCACTGCAATAAAACAAAGGGCCACATTTTTATAATGGTCAGAAGTGCAAATACATGCTATGCCTGCATCTGTGACTGCACCTCCCTGCTGCTATTTTCAAAGATCCATACATTTAGACAAAAACTCATGATCTGTGGTAAAAGGGAAAAGGGGAGAGGGGGACTTGTTTAACCGGAAAGGAACACTGAGCCAGGGCTTGTTTCCAGGTGCGACCTGGGAGCACAAGGAAATGAAATGACTTGATCAGGGTCACACAGTATGCAAGTAAGGGGCTGACAGGATTCAAACCCAGGTCTCCAGGTTTGCAGCTCAGTACCCTTAACCACTACACTATACTGCCTCCTTAAAAAATGATCAAAATGGTAAAAAAAATTATCAAAATGCCGTTTGTGTCATTTTTTAACACAAATGTGTAGTTTTTGGAGAAATTTGTATGCAGAAAATAGCGCAAGTTGGATCATCGATGGATTCTTTTAATAATAACCCCCCCAAAATGTCTGATCAAACAGCAGTTGGAAAAACAGCAGCAGACTCCCAGATGGCCCAGCGGCAGAGCAACCTGGGTTCAGGAGCAAACTCAAGTAACCATGTCATGGGGACTGGTCAGACCTTAGGCAGCTGCCAAGAGGCAGAGGGTTGGCAGTGGTTTCCAACAACATATTGACCCCTGCAAGGACGCCAGGGAGCTTACTTCTTCTGCAGGGTTATGCGTGTATGTATGTGCCCAACAAGCGTTTCTCATGCCAAGGGAAGGAGAGTAGCTGCGGGAGTAAAACCAGAGAGAGAAAAATGCCTGCCTGTCATATTTATGACACCTGGCAAGAGCAAAGGTACATGACTGCCCACAGGGTATATTCCTGGAATGACAGCAGCAGGGGCCAAGTGGGAAAAAAACATTGGATACATGCAATACTTCAAACCTACATCATACTATTTTTGAGCCTCATATAAACCAGCTATCAAAGCTGTAGAGCAGCACTGGGCAAGGTAGGATCGAAACCAACTTTAAGACACATCTTTCCTTCATAAACAGGCAAGGTGTTGAAGGTACTGTAAGAAAGTCAAGTCTTACATGAAATTCAGATGGCTTTGCATTCTTCCTAGACCTGATAGCCTCAGCAACTCCCAGATTAAAGGCAGCAACTTTTTGACTGTGCTCTCTGGCAGCCTGCAACTCCATCTGTTGTTCAAAAGGAAAAAACACAAGTTTTATACTTATTAATACTGGAGAAAGTGTGTTAAATAGGAGGGGCCTGATTTTCAAAAGGTCTGACAGTGCCGAGGGACTAAGTCTCTGTGTGCAACACCCTGGTAGGGGAATAATCCCACACCTTTGAAAATGCTATTTTCAGCATTTATTTGTGCATGGACTGCATTTTTCTTTTTCCCGCAACTACAAAAATAGTACAGTTACGTAAGAACTTACCGTAACAGCAGATCTTCGAGAGAGGCTCTTGCAGTAGGTATTAACCATTAGAACTGCTCCCCCTGGTGTAAGGACCACACGGAAAACTCCAGCTAGCAGTGTCTGGTGCGGGATCGCCCAACAATGTCAGCGTGACCCTATATAGTGGAAGGTCCCCAGCCCAGACTCCAGTTCTCCCGCCAGAGACCTCAGAATAAAGCGACAGGAGAAAAGAGTGTGCTCCTAGAGCTGAAGTAAAGCTTGAAGAAGCAGTAGCAGAAGCTGGGGGAAAGTGGGAGGGAAAGTTACCTACTGCAAGAGCCTCTCTCAAAGATCTACTGTTACAGTAAGCTCTTACGTAACTGTACTATCTTACTTTGAGAGGGCTCTTGCAGTAGGCATCAACCATTAGGACTGACTCCCAAGCAGTGTAAATCAGACAAGTCTGAAGCATGGGAGGCATGAAAGATCTGCAGAAACGCAGAAACTATGAAAGGAGGCCCTGAAGGACAGCTAGTCCAAAGCCAGCCCTGGGCCTAGAGGCAATGTCCAGACTGTAGTGCTTCATAAAGGTGTGGATGGAGTGCCAAGTGACTGCTGCACAAATATCAGCAGCAGAAAATGTTTTAAAACAAGCAGCAGATTCAGCAATGCCTCTGGTAGAATGCCCTTTGACTTCCCTCGGCAAGAGTTTGCTGTATTTCTGGTAACAAAATAGAATGCTGTTTGCCAACCATTTGGACAACACTGCTTATAAACAGTGGCACCCTCTCTCTCAGGTGCAAAGGAAATGAAAAGCTGATCTGTTTTATGGATGCACTTAGTCTGATTCATATAGTAACGCAAAATTCTGTGAAAATCTAAAGTGTGTAGACTTGTCTCCCCCTGATTAGAGTACTCAGGGTAATACACCGGTAGTTGAATGGTCTGATTCAATGTAAACTACTTTTGGTAAAAACTTAGGATTAGTATGCAGAGCCACCTGGTCTCTGTGAAAAATCAAATAAGGCTCCTTACCCATCAAAGCCTGAAGCTCGGAAATCCTTTGAGCAGAAGTGACAGAAACTAAAAAGAGCGCTTTCCAAGACAGAAAGTGCACATTGCAACTTGCAGCTGGTTCAAAAGGAGGCAAGGTGAGTTTCTCTAAAATAAAATTAAAATCCCATGGTGGAGCATGGTTGCACACTGGGGATTTCATGGGGAAAATTCCTTTTAGCAACGTTTTGGAACCCTCCAGCTGAGCAACAGTTTTGCCCTCCACCGGAATGTGGTAGCGGAAATGGCTGAAAGGTGCACCTTCAAAGAAGCGCAGCTTCGGCCTGGGTCAGAGAGATGCAGGAGGTACTCCATAACCTGAGGGACAGGGCACAAAAAAGGGTCCCAACCCTTCAAGGTGGCCCAGATGGAAAATCTCTTCCATTTCATGGTGCAAGTGGTCCTCGTGGAAGGCTTTCTGGCCTCCACGAGAACTTGGGCTACCCTAGGAGAAGCACCATACCGCAAAGCAACTATGTCAGAAGGTGCCACGTGTGAAGGTGAAGGGACTTCAGTCCTGGATGAACCAGTGTGCCCCCCTCCTGGGTCAGAAGGTTGAGACAGAGGGGCAGGGGAACTGGGGGTCCCACTGCCAGCTGCTGTATGAACAGGAACCATATTTGGCAAGGCCAATGTCAAGTCAAAGTCAAGTTAAAGTTTATTGGAAGAAAAAAAACTCCATTAAGCAGGCTCATTTACAAGGAGGTCTTGGTACAGGAAGATGCAATAATGCAATAAATATACAAGGCGATGAAACACAACACAAAAAGTGAACATATTTACATGGAGTGTAAGGTTTACATTGCATAATTATACAAAGTTGTAATACATTGAAGTACCTCATTAATGTGAATAACATGGTGAGTCAAGGAACAAACTTGAGCGAGCTGGTGATGCACTTTATAGGAGCTAGTATTGAAGAACTGCAGAGATGGCGACCATGGTTGCAGGGCATGAAAGAGCAGGAGGAGAGGGAGGGTAGGAGAAGGCAGATAGTTGGGGGAGGGGGTAATTGGCAGTGTAGAGGTGGCAGGGCGGTTGGGGTTAGTACATCAAGGAGAGTGGTGCAGGAGCAAGATAAGGGTAAGGCACAGAGGGTTCTTGAAGGGAGCGTAGGGAAGAAGGTGGAGATGGTCGACGGTAACTGATAGAGTGTGTGCAGGAGGGAACCTAGGGGAGTGAGTTATACTCATTCAGAAAACCTTGGGGGGTGGGATACAGTCATACTGGGATAAAAGAGGGGTTCAGCAGTCCATTTGAGGTGCTGATAGCGGTCAGTGGCATGCACAGGAGTCCCATAGCTTACTAGCAAGTAGATGTCTGAAACTGCTTAGTGGGATTAGTTGTTGCAGTTTGAGGATGAACTGGGCTTTGTTCCATGTGGCTGCAAGGGCATGGCAAAGAGCCAGTCTCCCAAAATGGGACCGGGTGCCGGGGACATCCAGAGTGATGTAGGTGGCGCTACATAATGTGTATATGGAGGTGGTACGCTGGAATAGGTTATTTATGTATGGGGGGAGCTTTAACAAGAGGGCTTTGTATAATCAGATGAGGGAGTGAGTGATTCGTCTGGTGGCTAAGGATGACCAGCCCAGGGAGGCATATAGGTCACAGTGGTGAGTACGACTGTGGGCGTCTGAAATGAACCGTACTGCCCCATGGTATAAAGTATCCAGTTGGTATAGTACGGAGTCTGAGCAACGGCCATAAGGGATATCTGCATAGTCAAGGAGTGGTATGAAGGTTGTTTGTACCAGTCGGAGTTTGGCATCATAGGTGAACAGGGCTTTATTCCTATAAAAGAAACTTAGCCTTTGTCATAGCTTTGATGCGAGGGAGGCTATATGGACTGAGAATGTTAGGTGGTTGTCTAAATAGCAGCCTAAGTATTTAAATTTGGTAACTACCTCCAGGTTGTCATCAAGTAGGGTCTTAGTGGAGGATAGAGACATAATTTCGTTTTGAGTGACAGTTTGGAGGTTGGAATGGAAATACATGACCTTTGTTTTGTTTTTTTTTTTGCATTAAGGAGAAGTTTAGACATGCAAGGCTGAGCTGTAGGAGATTGAATTCTGACTGGAGCTCCTTGTGTACATCGGCAGCCATGTGTTTGGATGTGTAAATTACTGTGTCATCTGCAAGAGGTGAAGTTTGGCTTTACTGATGTTGCTACCAATTTGATTGATATAGAGCATAAACAGGAGGGGTCCGAGGATCGAGTCTTCTGGCATTCCTCTCAGGAGAGGAAGGAGGGGGGAGAGGGAATCAGCTACTTTCACCTGTTGCAACCTATTAGACAGACAGCTACTAAACCATGACAGCGCTGGTCCAGAGATGCTATGCCAGCAAAGCATGTTCAATGTGGGGCAACTAGGATCATATGAGCTCTTTCCGCTTGCAGCTTAAGCAGTACTTTCTGCAGAACTGGAAAGGGAGGAAAGGTGTATATGAACTTCCCTGTCCAACAAAGAGTTTGTGCATCTCACCAAAAAACACCAGGTCCTGGAATGAGTGAGTAAAACTTGGGTAGCTTTGTGTTGAATGCAAAGGAGAACAGATCGAGATCTGGGTGACCCCCATAGGTCGAATATGTCATCAACCACCGTTTGCATTAGTTCCCATTCATGAGCCCTGGCCTGGGTGTGGCTGAGACTTCTCTGCTAGGATGTTCTGAATGCCTGGAACATGTACTGCAGCAAGGGAAAACTGATGCTGAATTGACCAATTCCAAACTCGCATCACTTCCCTGCATAGGAAATACAACCAAGTGCCCCCTTGTTTGTTCAGGTACCACACTACGCACATATTGTCCATCTGGACCACCACAGGACCTGGATTTAGGAGGTGCTGAAAGGCCTGAAGGGCATACAGCACCGCCCGCATCTCCAACACGTTGATGTGCAGGGATAGCTCTGACTGAGACCACATCCCTTGTGTCCTGTGGGTCCCCAGGTGTGCCCCCAACCCTGTCCTGAAGCATCCGTGGTGAGGGTCTGGGTGGGAGAAGGAGGAGGCTGAAAAGGGACCCCTTTGCAGAGATTGCAGATATCCTGCCACCAAAGAAGATCCCTGGTGCATCGATTCGGAGACTATGATCTTGTGATTGAGAACGCCTGTTCTCTGGTCCCACTGAACCCTGAGCATCCACTGTGATATCCACATATGCAGCCAGGCCAAGTGAACAGTAGGAATGGTAGAAGACTTGGTTTGCTGGCCAAGGCACCTAGCTTCACCTGAGCTCTTTCCTTCTAAGACTGCTTGAAAGGAGAGTAGAGAAACTTACCAGAGCAAGGGAGAAGGATTAAGACTTAGTTTGGCTAAACAGATTTACTGTGTGGTGGTGTTTTTATATTTTTACTCACAGGGATTGCTACTGTTTGTTGCTAACATTTCATTGCTTTATTTTTTTCTCTGATTCAAATTGTTGTTGCTGGTATACCTTCTTCTGCATTATTACAAGGGGTGCTAACAGATTACTGCTGTAATCTTCTGATTCAAATTGTCTTTTGCAAGGTATATCTTCTGTTACTGCTTTATTTTTCTCTGGAGCAAAGTGTTTCTTACAGGGTATATCTTCTCTGAAATTACTGTATTACAGGTGGAGCTTACATTTTTGTGACTTTTTTATCACTGGGCTAAGCAAAATTACTGTTTGACACTGTGTTTTATTTTATTCTTGTTTGTTGAAAAGGTTTGTTGTCTCAGAGGTGTTTCAGTCTCCTTCTCACATTGAAGGAGCTAATTGCTTTTCCTCCCACAGCTCTTCCAAAGGATTAGGTGTGTATGTGGGGGTGGAGCTGGCAAACTGTCAGTAATTTCCAAACAGAAAGAAGGGTTAAAAAGTCAGGTTAGTTGATATCTTGGAGGTAGAAGACTTGGTTTGCTGGCCAAGGCACCTAGCTTCACCTGAGCTCTTTCCTTCTAAGACTGCTTGAAAGGCAGAGTAGAGAAACTTACCAGAGCAAGGGAGAAGGATTAAGACTTAGTTTGGCTAAACAGATTTACTGTGTGGTGGTGTTTTTATATTTTTACTCACAGGGATTGCTACTGTTTGTTGCTAACATTTCATTGCTTTTATTTTATTCTCTGATTCAAATTGTTGTTGCTGGTATACCTTCTTCTGCATTATTACAAGGTGTGCCTACAGGTGTGTGCTAACAGATTACTGCTGTAATCTTCTGATTCAAATTGTCTTTTGCAAGGTATATCTTCTGTTACTGCTTTATTTTTCTCTGGAGCAAAGTGTTTCTTACAGGGTATATCTTCTCTGAAATTATTACAGGTGGTGCTTTACAGGTTTTACAGTTTTATCTAACATTAGGATAAGCTTTCAGGGTTACTGCATTTGTTGTTGACTGATTGTTTCTGCTCTTACCTCCTTGTTCTTTCGTCCGTGGTTCTTCTTTTAGGCAGGAAGGGCCCAGCCACCCACCCCATCCCCAACCACCCCCGCTACACTCCTTTTATAGGGTACCACAGTTGTGACATTTCCTGTGGCAGAGCAGGAAGGGCGGATCAGTGGGCCACAAGGTGATCTCATTTAAGGGTACTAGTAATTTAACTTTGTTATAACAAGTTAAACAAAGCACAATTAAACCATTACTTGCATTTTTTCTTTTTTTTCCTTCTAAATTACTCTGACTAGGTTACAAACACAGCAACTTATTTGGAATGGATTTCATTAACTGCAGGTACTGTGGAACAATTTTCAGAAGGATAGTCTTACAGGATTTAGGACACTGTCCTACATGCTGGGCCTTTGGAGATCTTAGGTCTCAGCTCCAGGCAGCATGGGCAGAGATTGCCGCCTCAAATTTCATATTGAAGAGGAAATACATTATAAGAACCACCTGCCATTTCCCCAGCATCCAACAGAAAACCTCGACCGAGAGGGTAGTTGGTCCAGGAGGTTGGCAGGTGGTTAGGAGGAGCAAATCAGGTGCCCCATCACTCTCTGCTCTCCAACACATTACCTCCAAAACCATATAAACACTACAAACAGGTATCTGCCTCTATCTCTGAAATCAAATAAAGAGGCAGAAGACACTGCAGAGCAGGACACTGCGCACAGGAGCTAGCACAACAATACTCACCCAAATCAGGAACCAAAACTAAACAAGCACAAAGGAAATCCAAAAACTTCTGATCATAGGAGACGCCATGATTCGGGAGTTGATACCCATCTCCAGCCAGGGGTGATGGTCAGATGTCTCCCAGGTACATCAGCATGGAGAGACACTGACCGCATTGCTAAATTGTTCACAAAGCAGGAGAAAACATTGATGTCCTAGTACACATAGGGACTATCGATCTCGCCAGACGGGTCAGTTGTGGAGACCAAGGAACACCTGACTAGGCTGGTGACAAACCATCATCTATTTCGTCTGCATCTCCTTCTCTGAGATCCTGCCAGTCTGGGAGAAGGGAGCAGATGGACGGAAGGTCAGAGAAGGGGAGATAGGGGAGCTAAACACGTGGCTCAAGGACTGGTGCCAGGAAAAAGGACACAGATTTGTAGGAACTGGCAACAGTTCTGGGAGCAAGTTCTTTAAATTTGATGGACTGCATCTGACTAAAGAGGAGTCAGTGCATTGGGGCAGAAGTTTGACGTCTTTGCAGAATATTTAAACTAGCAAATGGGAGAGGGGTGCAGCCATACGTCGAATGGGAAGAACACCTCCCCTCAGCTAGTGGTCAAACAGGAATTCAGCGTGTTTGCCGCTCATTTGCATCACCAGGTAAGAAAAAGGTTTGTCTCCCCATACGATGCACAGGGTAATGCCAAACTTCACCCAACAACTAACACACCAAAATCTGGCCAATGGAAAATCATGTACACAAATGCTCACAGCCTGGGAAATAAGATCCCAGACCTGCAGGCAATAATGTCAGAGGCTAAACTGGACATAGTAGCAATTAGTGAGACGTGGTTTACCAGTAACCACACTTGGGAGACTTCAGTACCTGGCTATGTATTGTTCAGAAGAGACCGAGGTGCAAAAGGGGAGGAGTGGCCCTGTATGTTAATGAAAATATCAAAGCTACAGAAATTCAGAATACACATAAGGAGCCAGAAGAACTGTGGGTCACCCTGGAAACAGGAAATGGGACAGCCATAAGAACTGGGGTTGTCTACAGGCCCCAGACCAGGGGAGGACATAGACACATTACTGTTAGAAGATATACAAAACATGACAGCTAAAGGGAGGTTCTGATAATGGGAGACTTCAACATGCCAGATACAGATTGGTCAATACCAGCAGGAACATCTGCCAGAACTAGACTCATAGTGGATTCCCTGCAGGAGGGCCTCAAACAACTGGTACAGCAACCCACAAGAGACAGGGCTATCCTAGATCTAGTACTGACTAACAAAGAAGGGATCACAGATCTCCAGGTAGAAGGTCACCTGGGGCCAGTGACCATCACATGGTATGGTTCAATTTGGCTACTACATCTAAATCATCCCATTCCAAGGCAAAAATATGGGACTTCAGAGGAGCTGACTTTGATAAGATGGCCAACAGAGTTAAGCTAGCCCTGGCAAAAGAAACACAGGTGAGGAGGTACAGGCAAAGTGGGCAAGCATTAAGGATGCAATACTTGAAGCAACATCCCATTGTGTTAGACAGAAAAGGAAGTGCAAAGAAGAAGGAAACCACTTTGGTTCTCAAATACAGTAGCAGAAAAGGTCAGAGCCAAAGGCTGGCCTTCAGAAAATATAAAGGGAACACAGCGGGATGAAGATAGGAGGCATACCAAACTGCCCTAAGGGAAGCAGGTAAGGCAGTAAGGCAGGCAAAGTCCCAAACTGAGGAAACACTAGCACGAACAGTAAAAGAAGGTGACAAGACTTTCTATAGATACATTAGTGAAAGGAGAAAGTCCAGAGGGGTATTGCTAAGCTAATGGAGAAAAGGAGCAAGTGAGGAGGAGGACCCTGTAAAGGCATCTATCCTAAATAGATACTTTTGCTCAGTATTTACTGAAGAAAGGTAGGGCAGGGCCCACGCTCAGCATCATGGACACAGGGGAGGAGGTGAGCACTACTCCTTCACAAAGAAAGGGTCCTACAAGAGCTTGCTAAGCTCAGGGTGGATAAGGCAATGGGACCTGATGGCATACATCCCAGGGTACTTAAGGAGCTAAAGGAGGAACTAGCAGAGCCATTAGCAGAATTGTTTAGTGAGTCTCTGAGCACAGGAGAGGTCCCAGAAGACTGGAGAAGGGCTCATGTGATCCCACTCCACAAGAGTGGTAGCAGGGAGGAGGCGGGGAACTACAGACCGGTCAGTCTTACCTCAGTAGTGGGCAAGATTATGGAGGCACTCCTTAAGGAAAGGATAGTGCAACACCTGGAATCCATAGGGGCACAGGATCCAAGACAGCATGGGTTTACAAAAGGAAGGTCCTGTCAAACTAATCTCATAGATTTCTTTGACTGGGTAACCAGAGTGGTGGACCAAGGGGGAGCAGTTGATGTCGCCTACCTTGACTTCAGCAAAGCTTTTGACACTGTTCCACATAGAAGATTGATAAATAAGCTAGGTAGGCTCGGGGTGGGTCAGAAGTTGGTCAACTGGGTGGCAAACTGGTTGACTGGCAGAAAACAGAGAGTGGTGGTAAATGGTATACAGTCAGAAGAGATGCAAGTCACAAGTGGGGTACCTCAGGGATCAGTCCTGGGGCCAGTCCTATTCAACATCTTCATTAGTGACCTCGCAGATGGACTAGAGGGTAAGGCTTGTCTGTTTGCAGATGACACCAAGATCTGCAACAGAGTAGATGATCCAGATGGGGTGGGCAGAATGAGAAGAATCTGGATAAACTAGCAGAATGGTCAGAAGAGTGGCAACTGGGATTTAATGCAAAGAAGTGCAAAATCATGCACATAGGGAAGAGAAACCCTGAAGCCACTTATAGGCTGGGAGGAGTTGCTAGCAGTCACAAAGGAAGAAAGAGACTTGGGCATCATCATCACTGATGACCTAAAATCATCAAGCAGACCTCTAAAGCAGTAGGTAAGGCTAGGGGGTGTTAGGGTGTATTAGTAGGGGTATCACAAGTCGTAAGAGGGAGGTAATAATCCTCTGTACAAGACATTGGTTAGGCCCCATCTGAGTACTGCGGCAGTATTGGAGGCCACACCTTCACAAGGACATTAACCAAATTGAGGCAGTCCAGAGAAGGGCAACAAAATGGTGCAGGGACTGCATCAGAAGACATATGAGGACAGATTAACGGAGCTCAATATGTATACCCTTGAGCAAAGGAGGGAGAGAGGTGATATGATCGAGGCATTCAAACACCTTAAGGGCATAAACAAGGTGAAAGAGTCTAACATGTTTAAATATAAGAAAAATAGCAGGACAAGAGGACACAGCATGAGATTAGAGGGAGGCCGATTAAGGGGAATGTGAGGAAATTCTTTTCACAGAAAGGGTGGTAGATGCATGGAATGGCTTACCACAAGAAGTGGTGGCTATGAATACAGTGCAGGGCTTCAAACATGCATGGGATAGGCATAATGGAGCAATACAAATGACTATGAATAGATAGGTCACTGACAAAGGCCAATGGCACATTTATAAGGTAGAAAAAGAAATGGGCAGACTGGATGGGCCTTGCGGTCCTTATCTGCCGTCAACTTCTATGTTTCTATGTTTCTATGTTGCTGCCATAAGGCCAAGAAGGCACAGCACCGACCTGGCCGAAACCCAAAGACTGGAAGCCACCAGCTGAGCCTGGCGTTGCAGGGTTTCTGCCCTGTCCAGTGGGAGAAACACCTGAACCTGGGCCGTATCCAGTACCACCCCAATGAACTTTTGGTGCTGGGGGGGGGGGGAGGTGAGACTTGGGATAGTTCACCATGACCCCAACTTGGCCAAATAGGTCCAGGGTAGCCGAAAGGGAAAGTTCCAGCAGTTCCCTCAACAGGGCTGAGATCAGCCAGTCATCGAGGTACGGTAAGATATAGTGGCTCTGATACCTCAAGGCCGCTGCCACTACCACCAGGCACTTGGTAAAAACCCTGGTTGCTGAGGACAGGCCAAAGGGGAGGGCCTTGAACTGATAGTGTTCCCCCTGAAGGAGAACCTGAGGTAGTGGCGGTGGGCCTGAAAGACTGGTGTGTGCAGGTATGCATCCTGCATGTCCAGGGCTCAGAGCCACTGTCCCTTGTGTATCAGGGGCAGTAGGCCTGGAAGGGTCAGCATTCAAAATCTTTTGTACTCTATGTACAGATTTAAGAAGCTGAGGTCTAGTATGGGACACAAATCTCCCATCTTTTTGGGAACCAGGAAGAAGTGAGAGTAGTACCCTCTTCCTGCCTGGTTTAAAGGAACGTGCTCTATAGCTGCTTTTTGCAGAAGAGTGGCTATCTCCTCTCTGATAAAGGGAAGGTGTGCCCTTGGGTAACAGGACAGACCCAGAGGATTGTCTGAGGGTCTCTCCAGAAACTCTAATGTGTGGCCTTGAGAAACTAGTTGAAGGACCCATGAACCTGTGGTGATTGCCTCTCACCCTGCCAGAAGACCGGTGAATCTTCCGCCCACTGGTTCCTCCAACTGAAGAAGAGGATGAGGAGGGGAGGCGGACTGCGAGTCAAGAGGCGGAGGGAGGGTTGGGGAGGGCTGTCCCTGAAGCTCTCTGGTTCTTGGTTGGAGGGGTGGCCGCGGCTGAGGGGGCCCAATGTTTTGCCTGACATCTGGCCTGTTGTTTCATCTGCTGTCTCTGTTGGTGATGAAAGGGCTGCTTTGGCTTATAGCCAGTATGGTACATAGTTTGCACTGAACGTAGTGCCTTCCCCCTGTCCTGAAGGTTTGTGATGATGTCTTGTGCATCTCCTCCGAAGAGGACAGAACCCCAGAAGGGTGCATCTTGGATGGCAGCCTGGACATCAGATGCCAGCCCAGAAACTCTCAGCCAAGAATATCTCCTCAGATCTATGGCAGTAGCTGTGCCCCTAGCTGAGGAGTCAACAGCGTCATAAGTCACTCTCAGAGAGTTGTGACAGGTGACTTTAGCTGACCTAATGGTGTCAGAGAGTGTTTCCTTCACTTCAGAGTCTGGCATGGCCTCAATGATGGGCTCCAATTTGTGAAAGAGGGAGTTTTGGTACATCAACATGTGCGCCACATAGTTTAGGGTGTGCACAGCCAGGGTAGAAGACAAATAAAAATTCTGCCCAAATTGATAAAGCTGCCTCGACTCCTTATGAGGAGGAGAGGTGCTCATATGCTTAGGTTTAGCAGATCTGTCATGCCATGCTAATAATGACCACCGAGTCCACTTTAGGGTGGACACTAAGGTGGACCTTGCCCTCTGGCATACGGTAAATCCTGTCTATCTTCTTGACCATGGCAGGAATGGATGAAGGTATTAACCAAATGGTAGAGGCTAGGTCGTCATGAGGCTCCAACCATGGAGGCGTGAGGACTGGGGATAGTTCAGGCATGTCCAAATGCTCGATCAATCTCATTCATTTGGGGTCCTGATCGTCAGTCTTCCACTCATAGGCCTCCGCAATCTTTTCAAGGAGGTCCATGAAGGAGGGATCCTCCAGAGGGGACTTCGGAGACACCTTACCTTGGGTTCGTCCAGTGGAGGTGTCTCAAAGCCAGAGACTAAGGAAGAGGAGTCAGAATCCGAGTCCGAGTCCAATGAGTGAGTCGGGACCGGAGACATAACCTGGGCGGAGAACTTCCTTAATGGGGATAGGGGGCCTGCCCTTGTCAGTGGTGGTAGCCATGCCTTTTGTCAGACCTGACGTGGAAGGATGAGACTCCACCGGTGAAGGGGAACTGATGCATCAGGTTTGGGCACACCAGGGTAGAGGCCATTACTGGATGACAACTGTCCAATTTAGAAATTAACTGAGACTTGGTTTCTGACCACCAAAACTGAAGAATGGCCCTGATGTCAGCCTGCAGCTAAGGAGGCAGATGTGGGGGTGGTGGAGGCTGGTAGACCAGCTGAAAACCGGAGCCATAACCCGGCGTTGGGTATCTTGGCGTCTGGTACCTGGATGGCGGATAGCCCAGCATGTGGCAGTTTGGCACATAGCCCGGCGGCGGATACTCCAGTGAAGGGAGTCCTAGTGCCTGGTACCCTGGCAGAAGGTATCCAGGGGTATGATAGCAGGGCATGTGGTAGCCATGCATCTGAAAATCTGGCGACGGCCCCTAATGGAGGAGTCATGGGACCAGATGGAGGACCCTGAGGAGACCTGAAAGACGGGTTAGAAGAACCCGAGGGCAGAGAGTCAGGCGCCAGACCACTAGGGGGAAAGCCAGGCGTTGGCCTGGAGGGACCCTCTGGCGGAGGCAGAGGGCCCTGCCGGGACAGCCGGTGGCAAAGGGTACTGAGGGTCTGCTGGGAATTTCGTGTTGAGGCCCTGTCGCAACCCAGTAGTGGTATCATCAAGCTGACGTCCCTTCAACTCCAAATCTAGATGCTCAGGGGAGGCCTGAGGGGGAGAAAACGTATCTGGGTGGGGTGAACCTGCCAGGGTAGGCCACGGCTGAAACAGCAGCAGGCGCTGAGAGTCAACGTCGGGCCACTCATCAGGGCCCGATGAAAGCGACTGAGCTGGGGCAGCGTTGGAAGATCTGATGCCCGGCCTATCAGTTGTGGCTGGGTATTCACAGGAGCCCCCGGTGCCCTACTTATCAGTTTGGGCTGGCTGCTTGTCAGAGGCTCAGATGAGCGACTTATCCACCCCACCAGCAGACTTAGACCCTTTGGTTTTTAGGGGCCTAAGAGGCCGCTACAATGACCAGTGACAGTGGGGGGACCAAGGGCTGCTCCTGGGAGGTCGAAGCAGGCTTGTCCAAAGTGGTGCTTTTCCCGGAGGAAGAAGGCCATTAATCATCCGTGGTCCCCAGAGGGATTTGTGGGTGAGAAGGGGACCTATCCTGGCCCCCGTGCTTCTCCTTGTCCTTCCTTTTCTTGTGTCAGTGCGAGTCCGATGATGGGGAGGAAGAGGCACTCCACAGCTTCTGCAGCTCCTTCTCCATCAAAGCCATTTTTAACTTCAAAATGTGGGCCTCAAGGGCTTTCTACCTGCGTTTCCATGTGGTCTGACTGAAATTCAGGCAGGCCTCATAGTCCTCGGTCTGGTGTTCTGGGCCCAAGCAGAAGAACCAGAGGGAATGGTCGCCCTTATGTGGGAGTTGCATGCCGCAGGAATTGCACTTTTTCTTAAGTGACTCAGAAGGCATCGGAGAAGACATGCAAGAAAATTATTTTACTGAAACAGTAAAAAACCAAGGAAATTTAAGAGATGTATACGCATCCAAAATGGCGGTCAAACTGTAGCAGCGCTCTCCGCAAGGTCTGATGTGCACAGGTTGCATGGCGGGGGAAAAGCTGGAGCGTAGGCTGGGGAACGCCTTCTATATAGTGTCACGCTGAGGTCAGTTACGTGACGTCAGTGGGCAGTCCCCTACCAGACACTGCTAGCTAGAGTTTTTCATGTGGTCTTGACGCCAGGGGGTGCAGTCCTAATGGTTAATACCTACTGCAAGAGCCCTCTCAAAGTAAGATCATGCTACACCTGGGGACAGATTTTTAAAAGTGGAAAGACTGCACACATGCTGAATAAGTTGCGCAAGGGAGTGTTTCCTTGCACAACTACAAGTTTTTTTGCAAGTGCTCAGTTTTCAAAAAGGTTGCATTTCTGCAACCTTTTCCACAATTTATGGCAGCTTGTGCATTTTTTTTTGCACAGCTGCAGAAAAAAACAGGTTACTTACCTGTAACAGTAGTTCTAGAAGTGGTATATCATTCATCCACTCTCTTTGGCATGTCCCCTTCCACTTTACATCTTGCCAGAAGTCTTCAAGCTGGCTCCTCCCACCCACCTGGGTAGTATAACCCTCGGCTCCGCCCCATGATGCCAGATCTTAGCCCGCTGGAAGCCAGATGTTGTGCGTCCGTAGCCGGGGAGGTCAGGTGGGCCCATGTGGATGAACAACATATACCACTCCTAGAACTACTGTTACGTATGAGTAACCTGTTTTTCTAAGATCGTGGATATGTTGTTCATCCACGCTCTTTGGCAGACTCCTAGCAGTTCTCTGGGAAGAGGGAGGCAAGGCATACACCCCCTACTTAGGAAATAGAGATTGGAGAACTTTGGTCCCAAAACCAGCATCTCGGCGCGACTCAAGGTAGATGTGGTAGTGGGTGATGAAGGTGTTTGCTGACTTCCAGGTAGCAGCCCAGCAGATTTCCTGGATAGGGATGTCCCTGGAAGCAGCCATCGATGCAGTGGTATGGCAGGTAGAATGAGCTCTTATCCCTCTAGGAGTCTCCTTGCCCTCCAACTCATAGCATAGATTAATGCATGATGTGATCAATCTTGCAATTGTCCGCTTTGCTGCAAGTCTGCCAGAACCAGCTTCAGCGTAGGTGACAAACAGCTGGTGAACCTCTCCCCGAATTTCTGCCATCCTCTCCTTGTAATAGGAGAGAGTTCGTCTCACGTCCAAAGTATGGAGCCTGTACTCGGCCTCCAAGGTGTAGTTGGGGTAATAAACCGGCAGAGTTAACATCTGGTTAAGGTGAAACTCTGACACCACCTTCAGAAGGAATTTCGAGTAGGGGCGTAGGACAACCTGGTATTATGTGAACCTTACTCTACCTCATTTTGCTATGATATACTTCTATGAATTGATGCATGTTAATCTTATGTATATGTTGTGTCATTTTGCTTTTTTTTTTAATATGTTGCCTTTTAGGCAAATTCTCTTGACTGTGTACATGATTTAGGACCTCCCTGTGAATGAGCTTGCTCAATGGAGATTTCCTGCAATAAAACTTAACTTGAACTTGAACCTTGTCCCTGTGGAAGACCAGATAAGGGGAGTCCACTGAAAGCGCCTGGAGCTCCCCGTCCTTCTGGCAGACGTGATAGCCACCAGGAAGGCCATCTTTCATGACAAGTGTGACAAGGCACAATTGTGCATTGGTTTGAATGGCTTGCCCATGAGCTTTGCCAGTACCAGCAGAATATCCCACAGAGGTGGAGGTCCACACACTGGAGGGGATATGTGAAAGGCCTTTGAAAAAGTGCCCGACCACTGTCTCCTGCACCAACGTCAGCTGACCAGTCCACGCTCGGTAAGCAGAGATGGCTGCCAGGTGCACCCTAAGGGTCAATGACTGCAGACCCCCATTGAAAAGAGACCAAAGGTAGTCAAGAATGTTAGCCACAGGACAGGATAAAGGGTCCAGGCCCCTCGCCCTAACACCAAATGGAAAACCATTTCCATTTGAAGGCGTAACTTTTTCTGGTTGATTCCTTTCTTGATGCCTCCACCATGGTGAAGACATCCTCGGAGAGAACCAAAGCCTGGAACTCTAGCCACTCGGGTACCAGGCTGTGAGGTGCAGGGATTGAAAGTTTGGATGGAATACCTTCCCCTGATTGAGAGATATCAGGTCCGAGCATGCTGGAAGCTGCTCCGGGGGCCTGCAGCTGAGGCTGAGGAGATCTGGATACCAGAACTGGCGTGACCAGTCTGGGGCTACTTCGCCTTGTTCCTCCTCACCTTGAGAAGTACTTTGTGGATCAAGGGAAATGGAGGGAAAGCGTAGTGGAGGCGTGGGGTCCATGGCCTCGAGAAGGCAACCCCTGAGCCCTGCTGAGGGGGGCGGGCATGGAACAGCCTCAGCTTGGTGTTGTTCCTGGAGGCAAACAGGTCCACCATCGGTTTGCCTCAGTGGATGAACAGGTTGTAAGCTACCTCTGGATGGAGAGACCACTCATGGGATCTCTCGCCTAAGCGGCTGAGCACATCCGCCAGATGGTTTGAGGCTCCTGCCACATGGATGGCAAGGAGATCTGCTTCCAGACGGCTCACAAGAGTCCAGATGCAGAGCACCTCCCTGCACAACAGACGGGAGTGCGTGCCCACCCTGTTTTTTGAGGTAGTACATGGTCATGGTATTGTCCATCTGGACTCGAACCACTTGACCCCGGAGCTGAGGAGCGAAAGCTGACAGTGCAAGTCTGACTGCTCTGAGCTCCAACAGGTTGATGTGGCATCAGGACTCCTCAGGGGTCCAGAGCCCATGGGCCCTTTTGTCCCCCATGTGGGCTCCCCAGCCCATAAGAGAGGCGTTGGTCGTAAGGACGACTGTTGGCTTGGAGCGGACAAATGGGATCCCTTCCTGCAACTGGTCTGGGGCAGTCCACCAGTGGAGAGCGTCCCACATCTTCTGGATTACAGTGATCAGCTGGTCGAAATGACCATGGCGCTGAGTCCACTGGGCAGCCAGCTCCCATTGGAGGGGGTGCATGTGCAACTGGGCCCAATGGACCATTGAGGTGCATGCCACCATATAACCCAGAAGGCGCAGGAAGTCCAGGGCAGGGCACAATTGCCCAACCAGAAATGATTGAGCAAAGGAGGAGAGAACCTTCACCCTGTCCACCATGACCCGAGCGCTGGCTTGACAAGAATCGAGCTCTGCCCTGATGAAGCTCATCACCTGAGAAGACATGAGTTCTGACTTGGCCTCGTTGGTCAGGAGGCCGAGTTGGGAGCAGGTCTGGAGGGCCAGCTCCCTGGACCTCTCCACCTCCTGTTGGGTGGAACCTGTTAGGAGCCAATCATTGAGGTAAGGATAAATCCTGACCCCCCGATGCCTGAGATGGGCCGCCACCACTGCAATGCATTTGATGAAGACCTGTGGGGCCAATGACAGGCCAAACGGCATGGCTCGGAACTCGTACAGGGTCCCTTTGACCCTGAAGTGGGAACCGCTGATGGGACAGACGGATTGGGACATGAAAGAACGCGTCCTGCAGATCCAGTGAATAGAACCACATGTTTCACTCCAAGGATGGCATGATCTGGGACAGAGTGACCATCCAAAAGGCGCGTGACCTGAGATATTGATTCAGGTCAAGCAGATCTAGAATGGGGCGCCAGCCCCCCATCTGCTTGGGCACCAGGAAGTACCTGGAGACAAAGCCTGGGTCTGCTGAAAGTTCCGCCACTGGAGCTACAGCCTCCTTGAGGAGGAGCTGAGCGATGTCGTCTCGGAGAGCTGACTGAGTCTGAGTGGATACTCTTTCCTCCTGAGGGGCGTGAGCTCAGCTTTGGAGGGTACTGCTCGAATTCCAGAGGCAGTCCCTGACCGACCACTTCGAGAACCCACCTGTCTGAAGTGACAGTGAACCAGGCGGATAGGAAGTGGTGGAGCCGGCCTCCCATGGGAGGACCCAAAGCTGGCGTGACGGGAGAGGGGTTAGCTTTTGTAGTTTCTGAATTTATGTCCTGCTACTTTCATAGGCATTGCTTGTGAAAGCATGGGAGGATATGGGGATATTCTAGAGGGCAATGAAGATGTTATGAAGTGCAATTAGAGCACTCAAGGGCAGGCTTGGAGGAGGAGGATCCAAGACCAGAACCTCGGCCTCCTTTATGGGCTTGGGAGGGCCTGGGCTTGGGCCGGGGCGCCAGGCTTGAGCCTGCTGCTGTCCTCCTTGAAAAGGGGACTGCTGAGCTGCAGGGGAAGAATGCCGAAAAGGCTTCTTCTTTTTCTTCTGCTGGTTCTTGCCCGAAGAACGCTTGGCAGAAGTAGCGTCCAAGGTGGCATTGGACTGCTCAATGCACTGAAAGTGACCAGCCACTCCTGGGTTGAACTGGTCAGTCCCTAGGAAAGGCACATCAGCTAGCTTGTGCTGAGTATCCGCCGGGAAGGAAGAGAGCCTCAGACAAGCCCTACGATGAGAGACAACTGCGGCTGCCATTGAATGGGCACAAGAATCCCCAATGTCCAGGGCTGTCTGAAGCTGCTGTTTGGCAACAGCTCTGCCCTGATCCTGGACCTGCTTGACCATGGTCTGCATGTCCATGGGGAGGTGTGGGAGGACTTCATCCAAAGACCCTAGGAGGGTGTGGGAGAAGTGTGCCATGATGATAGTCGAACTTGCCTGACGAAGGCCCAAGGAAGAAGCCGCATAGACCTTCCTGGCTGAATGGCCCAAGAGCTTGGTCTCTTTCTCAGGAGGTCAGTCAGTATCAGCAGAACTGCCAGTATGCCTGAACACAGGGGCGGTCACCAAGCTCTCAGCCAAAGGGTGGTCTGTGAACCCCGCAAGGGACCCCATGGGCACCGCATACTTGAGGGACATGCAGGCAGATGGAGCTGGACAAGAGGCAGGACGTTGCCAAAGTTCAAGAGCAGGGCCCATTATGGCCTTGGCCATCAGAAAGGCCTCTGTCGGGGTATCCCCTTTTTGAGGATGTCCGTGAGAGGGTACTCTGCCTTTTTCAGGATTGACTCCAAGGGCATCCCTGTGGACTCAGAGATGAGGTGGAGAATGCCCTGGAAAGACAAGGGACTTTCCTCTGTCTCTAACCCACCAGCTGATTCGTCATCCCCAGGATGAGAATGCAGGCCGATCACATCCGAATCCGAGGAATCCGGATATGGATATAACAGTCGACCGCCCAGGTCAGCTTTCACCCACCTAGGGTGGTCCGGAGAGACAGTGACTGACAGATGCCAGGGGAGCCCGGTGTCCGGCCTATCTTCTTTGGAAGGAGCCCCTCCCACAGGCTGCTTGGGCGGTGGTTCCACCACGATCGGTGGAGAGCCCGGTTTAGGCCAAACTGGAGGTTTCCCCGGCTTCGCGGGTGGGGGAACCGACTTGATCAGCTCCAAAGGAGTCGGCTTCAGCCTAGGAGGTGAAACCCAAGTAATGGCTGGAGTGGAAGCTGAGGTCGGCTTGTGTCCGGTCAAAATCAGCTGCTGCCACATGAGGTCCTCATAGTGCCGACGGAGTTTCCACCAGAGCCTCTCCTCATCCGAAGAGGACAAGGACGATCGATGGTGTCACCTCTTTTTAGAGCGTTTATGGCTGTTCCTCAGCCTTTCAGTCGAGGGGGTCTGAGACCTCGATCGAGATCAGACAGGCCAATTCGGTCGCTCGGGAGACAGCGACGGGACCGGTGATTTCCTGGAGTTGGGGACCATTTCCACGATTGGAGTCCCAGCAGGCTGGGTCTCCTTGTCGGGGAAAGTCAGAATTGGAGTTTAATCGAGAGAATCGTCGACCTGAGTCGGCAATAAAGGATCAATCGGATCGATAATGATTTCTACATAGTCGATCGACTGTTCAGTCGACTAGCCAGACGGCAAAGCCGAGGAGCCAGCAGCCGAAGAAGCAATCTCGACCGAAGTCAAGACCGCATGGTCCTGGGACCAAGATTCCCGCTCCCAAGAGCATCTCTGTCAGACGAAGACAATCCCAGATCCTTCGCCCACTTATGGGATTGAGAGGAGTGTGTGCCCACAGGACCCTCTCCCTTGGTAGAGAGAGACTGGCACAACTCTCGGAAGGAACCAGAGAAGGTGGAGCACAGGTTAAGTAGAACGAAGAAGCTCCAAGTAGTTTCTGCAGCCCGAGCCACTTCCTCTTTGAATGCTTGAATGCATTCCAATTGCTCGGCAGATCCTGCAGCCGCAGAAACCACCCACTGAGCCTCCTTGGATTTCACTGGAGGGTTCCGTTTCTCCGGCCTCCCCAACTTCAGGCGTATGAGATGGTCGTCGAGGACGTTAGGATGGAAAGTGAGACACAAATCGCATTTCGAGGTGTCATGGTCAACACTGAGACAGTAAACGCACGTGGTGTGGGGATCGATGCACGATGTCTTCTGGCCACAAGGGCACTGACGAAATCCGGGGGAAGACTTGTTTTCCATAATCGAAGGTATAGAGTCACGATCGCTATTGCGAACTAGACGGATTTTTGGAATAACTGAAAGTTTTAGAGCCAGGACCTACAAAATGTGTGAGCATGAGGGAGGCAACCTGAATATTCCAGCGGAAAGGAAGATTTGGCATCATGGGGCGGAGCCGAGGGTTCTACCACCCAGGTGGGTGGGAGGAGCCAGCTTGAAGACTTCCGGCAAGATTTAAAGTGGAGGGGGACATGCCAAAGAGTGTGGATGAACAACATATCCACGATCCTAGAAAATGCTACTCCTATATTCTTATTTCAATCCTGTTCATGCTTCTTGAACTACAATCCATGATTTGTAGGGGGAAGCAATGGTAGTATAAATCCAGGCTGACTCAGTGGAAACTTCCACCTCTCCCCCCAGCTTGTCATACACTGTAGGAAAAGTGCTGGCTACTGACAAATTTTTGATCCATCCCCCCAAGGCTACCCAAATACATCCATTTAAAAGATGGGCCCTTCCTAACCCCTGATTTATGGTTGGGGGATTGTATTCAGACCCAGGCCACCTCAGATCCTGCACCCCCAAGTATGTCTTTCATTTATACCCAACAGAGTTGACAAACAGATAGCCAAAGCAGCAGTGAGACAGAAGGTGAAGGCAGAGCTAAGGCTGGCAGAAGGGGTTAAGGGTGTGAAAAAGTGTGGGGTTTCTTTTTGTTGCTTTATACGAGAACAACACAAAAGCAAGAGAGGAGTGAAGAGGCTAAAGAAGGTGAGAAATGGGTAGAGGATAAGAAGGGTAAGGCGAATCTACTGAACAAGTTATTTCTGTTCAGTATTCATGATGGAGGACAGGAGTCTTCTGCCAGACTGCAGCATGGCAGCCAGCTAGGGATTACTAGCAAGTGTCAATACAGAGCCCGTAACGGAGGAGCGTGCTGAAGGGACTTCAAGCACTGAGTGTGAATGAATCAGTGGGCACAGATGGGTTTCACACAGCAGTGTTAAGGGAGATGGGGCAGGTTGTAGCAGCTCTGCTAATAGATCTCTTTTATTTCACTAGTAGGGAATGGGGGGTTTAGCAGATGGTGACAGTAGGGTGTGGGTAAATATATCAAAATGGTCTTTGTGGTGGTGGGGGGACGTTGTGATATGGCACAGTGGGTGGGGGCGGTTAATATGATTGAAACAGGGTTCCTTTTTTTTAATACAGTCACTTTGCACAGTTCTTTGTTGAATGAAGTACTACTTGGCTAAGTGAAAACCACGTGAAGCGGCCAGCAACATTTCTGGCATAGTGCCATTATGCGTCGTCTTCACTGAGAAATGGAGGCACTTTGCTTTAATGGGGCTGGTGACTGACAGACTGGGCTTTGCAAAACTTCATTATATATTACCATCAACTAAAACACCAGCAGCTGCAGCAAATGGCTGACGTTAGCGGCAAGGATTCTGGGATGCCCCCAGAGTGACACTGTTGCAAAATGTCAGGGCTAGGGGACAGCTGGATCAACCACATAAAGTTCTACATGCTGCAAATTAAATTAAAAAGAAATTCCCAAACAAAATCTCCTAATTTGCTGCAGCCCTACACACACGTGTGTGGCTTTGTGCATGACTGTTTCCGCTGAACAATGACGAGGCAGTACCTGTTTCTTCTGCAATGCATCTTGGTCTCGCATATGCTGGTACTGCTGTAACACTCTCTCCTCATCCAGCTCCTTCCTCCTTTTCTCTTCTGCAAAATACACTGGGATGTTCCTTTGGGCACGCTGCATGCACAGGTAGCACAGCTCCTACAGTACAAAACATGTACAGTAAATACAAATACAACAGACTGCACTAATATAATATGAAGTACATTAGTATACAATAATGGATAGGGAAGTATGCTTAATGAAAAATTAATGGTTGCCCGAGGTGTGGGATGCTATGCTCAAGGTGTGGGATGCTACATAAACCCCAAGGGCGAAGCCCGAGGGGTTTATTAAGGCATCCCACACTGAGGGCAACCATTAATTTTGAATTTAGGACACTTCTCCATCCCTTATTATTTATAATTGCTGGTTAGCAATTTTCTCCTATTTTTCTGTACTGTACCCGTCTCATTGACGCTGAGAAAAAAAAACACACACATACACACACTCACTCTTTTTCTCTCCTTCAGGTTTTCTTTCTCTTTTTTTTTTTTTGTAGAGGTGTGTTTAATTAATTCAGCTTGTGCTTTCTTCATAAAAAAGTTGAAAGTTTAGACTGCGATCACGATCAGCGCTTACCCCAGTCAGCCAGTTCGGACTCTGAGCCCTTCCCCGATGTCGGTGGCAGTTCCTGTGTCCCACAGCTGCCGAACGGCAGAATCAAGTAGATGCTATTTTGGTTTTAAAATCTTTAAGTTGCGGACCGTGGAACTCGTAAAAAAAACAAAAGAAAAGCTATGTAAACTCTCCATCTGGCAGCTCCTCACCATTCTGGTTAAGAAGCGCCATGTTTGAAAAAGTGATTAGTCCACCCAGGAGGAGATAAACAGCCAATGAGGGAACGGCTATTTCTGACTGATTGGGCATGTGCTGGCCGTTATAACCTGTGGGTTATAATGGTAAATTATAACTGGTTCAGCCCATTGAGAAAATTGACCAGTTATTATAATACAATACAATATAATATAATATAATGTAGTATGACATAATAATATAATTGCTGGCCAACTAGGCTTTACTGTTATTCATAGTAAGTACTGGATGCACAATGGCCCAACTTGTGAACAATGTTTTGTTCAAATGTTTAAGTGCATTCCCTTCATGGGATTACAAGGGGAAAAGAGACACTCTGATGCCTACTTCAATTCTATCTGTGTATGATCAAATAATGGGGCATTGCCTTGTCTTGGAAGCATTTACTTGCTGTAAATTGCTGTTTAAACTCTAATAAAAAGAACATTTTGCAGTGTCAGTGGCTCAGCAGGTTGCACACTCGCCTCTGAGGCCGGAAGATCAGAAGGCTGTGGGTTATATCCCAACACCAGGCACTTGGGCTAAATCCCAATACTGACACTGTAATGCAGCATGAGGGTGCTGCACTCCTGAGGTGCCGTCTTTCAGATGAGACATTAAACCGAGGCCCCATCTGCCTGTTCTGGTGGTAGTTCGGGTGGATGATAAAGATCCCATGGCACATCTCGAAAAGAGTAGGGGAATTTTTTATTGAAAATATATACAATCATTACACAAAGAATATTCAAATTCATTCAAGAAATATACAAATATACATACACAATATACAGTTCCACTGTTTTACATCTTAGCTATACTTACAATAATCCCAGCATTGTTCTTTATTGTTTATCCATTTTATAAGTGTAACCCCTAGATGGCACTATCCCAGGGGCTACTACCCCTGCCTGATTTGCCACTAACAGGTTGAGGGGCCTGGATCCAATGGCGGGTGCCTCCACCCAGAGGTCAGGGTTTGCAATAGTTAAACTAACTTGGTCACAGCCCTCTGGGACACTGCAACCCCCCTTTCTTCCCACTAGTGGCCCACACAATATATTAGAATTACCTTCACAGTATACACTTACCCCCAGGGCTGGTTCAGGCACTGGGAACTCCTGTAAAATAAGATACAGTGCAACAATCACAGTACAATACTTTAACATAGACAAATACCTCAGGCAGTATAACTTTGCTGAAACAAGCAGCTCTGATTTATTTAGGGGGAATATAACAAGGACAGGGGGAAATCAGGTTAAGTAGCTTATCACTTTACTATCTACCTATGGTTCTGTGCACAGGCCTATCCCTACCAGTTACTGTCCCTGGGTACCCAAGCCCTAGTGGCTAGTCCAAACCGTGGCAGCTGGATTCACTTGAGCTGCACAAGCCTCCTCACACATTTATATGGTAAAAAAGAAAGTACTATACCAGGCAGGCTGCTTCTCTATCCCGATCGCAATTACTGCACAATACCCGGGAGAACACACAGCAGATTCAGTTCCTGACAGACCGAGTGCAATTCAACAATTTCTCCAGTCTTCTACAGGGTGAGCCTGGTTTCTACTCTTCAGAGATCCTTTGATTCTCTTCACAGGACGGATTCAGTCCTAACAAGCAATTACACAAGCTGCAGACGGAACTCTGGGCCTTACACACCGTTTTGACTGAAACTGTGCACTGAAGGAGCACGGGTTTCTTTCCCCTTCACTGCCAGAGCTAAACTGAAACTCCAACAGACAAAACTGGGCACTTCCTTTGAGTTCCTCCCAGTTTTGACTGGATTGGCTGTCACTCACAATAGACTGCTGCTGTTGGTCCAAAAGGCGCAAAGTCTAAACTACATCTCCCAGAGTCACTGCCCATACAATCCTCTTGTGGCTGGCTCAGATTATGAGTCCAAGTTCTGATTTGTCCAAGGCACCATTTTAGAGCTAGCTTACCCCACACTGATTGGTCCAGTTCAGCAGTTCAAAACCAGAATGGGGAACTAGGCAGACACAGTTCTGACTGCAAAGAAAAGAGGTTAGACAAACTGTAATTTCATTATTACTGTAAATGATTTCTGGCAAACAGTTACATCTTTCAGATAGGTTCCCTTTGCACTCCTAGTGACTGCAAAAATGGAGTGAATTGGCAGCAGCTCAAGTGGTACTCAAACAGAGAAGCACACAGTCCCCCCATACAAACTAATTATGTCTGCAAGCAGACAGCTCTTAAAGAGACAGTACCAGAGGCTCTAAAAACACTCACTGATAAATGGCTTAAACGCCGAACACCATTCAGGCTTGGAGCATTCAAGCAAGCTCCTGGAAGTCTTTTGGGAACCCCCATTTGCAGGGGGGTTACATAAGAATCCAACTTTGCCCCACCGATTCCCACTTTCCTTTTGTGTGGTATGTTTCAGATCATATATTATTGTACCTTCAACTCCTGTTCTATGCTCAAGATAACAGAATATGGGGAAAGGTCTATCTGTTGAAATAGCAGTTTGCATCGGGCTTGCCATAACTGAAACTTAATACAAGTGGGAATTAACCTAATGGTCCCAACCTCTATATCAGTAATATGGAAAGAAAACTCTCCTACTATTTCTTTGTACGTAACCTTACTCCACTGAGAGTCCTGCCACTTCTCTGTTAGTAGTACACAAAATGCTTGTACAAAGGGGCACTGTACTAAGAAGTGTTCCATTGTTTCTTCTGTATCAGTACTGGACTGCCTGGGACACATTCTCTCAGCTTGGCATTTATGCTTAGCATTACCTTTCACACTTAGTTTACCATGGCAGCTTAGCCTTACAATATCCCACATTCTAGGTGGAGTTCTACCATCTTGTAAGGTGAGAAATACTTTTTGACAATGTTGCACCGAGACACCTTTAAAAGTAGGCGTGATACTAAAAGCGTGTGCTTGTATATTTGCATATATCTGTCTCCTAGGTACCTGGGTAATTTGAGATGGGCAAAGCTTCAATTTCCTTATTTTTTGTATTGTTGGTTTAAAAAAACCTTGCACTGTGCAAAAATTACTAGGAAGGGTCTGAGTTAGGGACCATGTATTAATCAGGCGTGTTTGCCAGTCTCTGGCAAACACCGTCCATATTGCAGGAGATGGTGTTGTAACATTAGGTAAGTTATAGTACAAGAAAATACTAAAGAAAAATCCTATTGGGTTTAATAAATCTAACCCTCCCTGTTTAATGGGGAGAACAGTATTTCTCTTTTTATAGGATTTAACCGGATTCCCCAAATCACCTGAAAAACTAAACTCAATAAGGTCACTTCTATGTTCTGTGGTATGGGATATATCACACTCAAATATGTAAATACTGGTAATAAAAATGTTTTTACCAAAATGACCTTTTTCTTTTTCTTTTTAGTCTGTTGCCACATTTTCCAAGAAGCTACCTTGTGTTTCCCTATCTGTAATTTCTCTTCCCAGTTTAAGATGTTATTGTCACCCCTACTGAAGGCAACTCCCAGAATTTTAATGTGCTCCTGAGACATCGGGATTCCTTGCAGAGTGTCAATTTCTGTAGAACTACTTAAAATGTACCCTCTACTTTTAGAAGTATTTAATGATGCTCCAGCAACTGAAGAATAGTTTGCAACTTGAGTTAACGTCTGGATCCCAGATGGGGGTGTCTGCTAACAACAAACAAACATCATCTGCATAAGCGCCTTAACTTCTAGAGCTGAAGTAGAAGATTTTATACCATGTATTATATCATCCTGTTGTATTTTCTGTAACAAAGGATCATACAGAATATATATAGTAGGGGGCTCATAGAGCAGCCCTGCTGAGCTCCCCTTCTGATTGAAACATAAGACCCCAAAAACCATTAATCAATGGTACAGCTGTAGAGGTGTTATAAATAATGAATACCCAGTCACAAAACTACTCCAGAACCCCATAAGATAGCAACACCTTTTTTATAAAGTCATGTGAAACCTTATCAAAGGCTTTCTCCTGATCTAATGAAATGATATATCCTTTCAATGAATCCTCCTTCCCATTCTACTAATCTCTAAGTAAAAGGAGATTCTCTGAGATTTTCCTGCCTGTAACTGAGCAGGATTGTGCTGTGGAAATTAACTGTGGAGCAACCGCAGAACGCCTTTTTAACAGAATTTTCATTAATATTTTTAGATCTGTATTTAATAAACTAAATGGTCTCCAGTTATTTAAGTCCATCCTCACATTCTTTTTATGTATGAATATTTGTACTGCAATCCCCATATGAAAGTTCTTAGTTTTAGTCATTAAAATACAACTGTATACTACCTCCAATATTTCTATCATTTCTGAGGTAAACGTCTTATAAAATTCTGAAGTCAGACTGTCCAAACCTGGGGCAGTATAATTTTTTAGACTTTGAATGGCCATTTTTATTTCCTGGGAAGTTATAGGGGTCAGTAAGGAATTTATCTCATTTTGTGGGAAGGGGGGCTTTGTAAAGGAATCTAAATATTTATCTATGGTTTCCCAGGGGTAGTAGACTCCGTATAGAGATCCTTCATGTGCTCCTGCACTATTTTTAATAGGCCTGGAGTATTACTTACTACTATACCATCCTTAGTTGGTATGAACCCATAGTTCTTGACTCTGTTCTATTCTTAGAACTCTCAAAAACATCTCCAAATCCCATCTTGCCTGGAGTACAGACTCTGTGTTCCTTTAAGGAGGTGCTCACCCTGAAATATTGTAAAGGTTCCATTTCCTTTTTAATATTAGCTATTTGGGAAGTAAATCCTTGTTTTCCTTCATTAATCTGTAAATATAGTTTGGACAGTTGTGTTCATAACTGTTAGTATATTTTGTATGAATGCTGGAAGTATTCTGCAGAAAGAACTTTTTTATTTCATGTTTTCTTTCTACCCACCAAAGACTCATATCGTCTATTAAGCATGCTATAGACATTCTAGCTTTAAGCAGACCTTGTACCTGTTGGCAAATTACTAGGTTGTCTAAGAGGGCTGAATTCAATTTCTAATACCCTTTCCCTACTGGTGTTTTTTGTTTAAGGCCTACTGTTACAGCTACTAAGGCATGATCAGAGGTTTCCATCGGGTGTAGATTAGCCCCATGAATAGATACTGTACATATTTGGAAGTACAAATAAAATCTATTCTCGTAGCACGTTGTCCTTTATAGAAGATATGACCTCCCTGTGGATGTATATTCCTATAAGTATCTGTTAATCCTGCTGTATGCACCATCTGTTTTAGGCAGTTAGGATCACAGAAGTCCTTTTTTGTTTTTGGCCCTCTACTCTTTGAGGACAGAACACAATTGAAATCCCTTGCCCAAATAATACGTCTAGAGGTGTGCAGATGTGGCTTTATCAGATTATACAAATCTACCCTCTCCTTTGTTTGAGATGCATACATATTCAGTGCCCTCCAAGCAGTATTATATGTGGAAAAATCTGTTAACATTGCCCTGTCTGGTAAAATACCCAATACCCTAAACATGTTATAGTCCCCCCTTCTAAACAACACCCCTACCTCATCACAAGCTTATAATCCAAAATAAAAATAAGAAATACCCCAGCACCATCATTTTTTTGCTGCAGTTACTAGAGAGTCTGTATTCAATCTTGTGTCATGGAGGAAACGAATATCAATATTTAAGTCCTTTATAATGGAAAAAGTCTCCAGTCTCCTCCTAGCATTTTTCACACAGTTTACATTAATTGTGGCTACAGTGAGTACTGGAGAGGGCTCCACTGGAAAGAAATCAGGTTGTTTTTATCAGTCTACTACTTTGTTGGGATCTGATCCCCAGACTGTGTCTTCGCCCTTTAGCTGCAATCTGAAGAGGGGGTTCCTCTTCTGAATCAGTAGAGGCCATATGATGAGAAGAAATGGTAGAAGAGGTCTCTGAGTCTCCCCTGGATCAGAGCCATGAGAGCCAGTATCCAATACTTCATACCTACTGTATTAGCCACTGGAACTGCCTGAGAAGAGAAGGCTGGCTTTGCAATTTTAGATTTGGGCTTTGTCTGTCTCATGGATCTTTTCTTTGATACCAGTTATGTTAGGTGGGGGCATTTCCATATTAGTCTCAACATTATTTTCTATGCAATGCACTGCAGTGTCAAGGGTATCCTGGTTAGTTTGTGTAGATACTCCTTCAATAGGGGTTGGAGGTAGGGGGTGGTTCTTGTACCCCCGAATCAGCAGGGTGTATTGATGTTTCAGGGACTTGTGGCCTAGGTTCTGTAGGTTGTACTTCAGTTCTTTGCTCTTGAGTATTGGGAGAGTTTTCCTCCATAGTTTCCTCATTCTGCTTTCTTTGGGCATTGAGGTCTTTTTTTTTTGGGCTGCAGTTATTAAGGAGTCCTGATCTGGTTGATCATTTTGATTATGGGTAGCCCATGTACGAAAAGAATGACCTGACTCATCACAAAGGTTGCAAAGCATTTCATTCTGACAATCAGCAATCATATGGCCATATTCCAAGCATTGACTGCATTTCATTCGGTCACAAACTGAGCTCAGATGTGAGGGAGATCCACATTTGAAACATGTCTTAGGCTGGCCAGGATAAAAACAATGGCCACATGCTTTCCCCAGAAAAAAACTACCGGTACTTGGTAAATGTTTTGGCCCTAAGTTAGTCATGCACAGTTTAATTCTGAATTTCCACCCCCCAGTATATATATGTTCCTCATCAAATACGGGCTGAGGTGGGCCAAGTAGATTACAACATTGTTTCAACCAATGGGTGATATCATGTACAGCGATGGTTTCATTTTGAAAAAGATCAGTTACTGTTTTTGTTGCCGGTTATGTTAAAGGGATGGCTCTAAAAGGCAACCATAGTGCTGTACACCGTAGTTTCTCATATCTTGCCCAAAACCTGTCTAGATTTTGCGGAGTCTTGAAACCGATATCAAACAACACATCCCCTGAGACATGAATCAGGGTGTATATTTCATTTGAAAAGAACCCCATGGAGTTTTTAACCAGAGTGCGTCCCACATAGAGCCTGTCTGGTGGATTATCAAGTCCTCCTAGGTACTGTAACCTTACAGCATTTCTGCACTGTGCTGGTGGTTGCTGCTCAAAAAAATTATCTCTTTCCTTGAAGGTTGCCCACTTTTGTCGAGAGTGTTCTGCCACAGATGGGAGAGGAGGGAGTGTTTGTATCAGGGCTTTCACATCCATTTGATCCCCCAAGATTTAGGCCTTGTGCTAGGCCCCTCATCTCCTGAATTTGGATTAAATTGCTCCTGTTCATTGTTAGGACAAGTGGTATGCTGTGCAGGAGCATCATAAAATACATCTTCTGCCCTTAAATCCAAATCAGAGTCAGTAATAAATGTGGATTCTTTAGCGATTTGGGCATTAGTGTTACCATTCTGCAACGCAGCAATAGCATTAGTAGAGGGGATCCTGGTATGGAGCTGTGGTCTGGATCTGGCATCCATTGTCCGGATTCCGTCTTTTTCCAGCCTGCATTTATTAAGGACTTTTCCAGTGACCAAGGTTTTTTTTTTCCTGAAAGCCCCTTTGCATTTTCTGTGAAGGTCCCGCCCGTCCTTTTCTGAGCCCCATTTTAGTTTGTTTGTCAGTGGGAGTAGTACTTATGGTTCTTACACGAATTTTGAAAATTGATTCATGGGTGTCAGTACTCAAATCAGCAGAAGCAGCTTCCATTTTCGGCATTTCAGCTGGGCTTTCAGGCAAACTGCTGGGTGGCGGCTCCTTTAATGCCATTCCCAGCTGAGCTGCCGCCAGTGACAGCATGAGTCAGCACTTCAGCTTGTACAGAAGCCTGAGGTCCGTAATTCCTCTGTTGCAGTAATATCAGTGATGTTTCCCTCATTCATCCCATTGGTAGCTTTCAGAGCTACACTTTGTTTTACTGGCACAACTGTGTTTGAAGCAGTCGGAGACTCAGTTGGCATTTCAGCTGCATTAATAATGGACGGTATCAGTGGACGCTTTTCCTGCAACATACAATGGCGCTAATCTTCCTCAGATGGCCCTTGTAACAGGGCTTTGGGTACCTCTATCACAGACATATTGCTCCCAATTCTTTCCGCAGAATGCATAAGAGTTTCGGCATTGATCTCCTCAGCTGGACCTGCAGGGAGGGATATCAGCTCACCTGCAGGTACAACAGCAATCTCCACCCAGTCTGAGTCGGCCATCTTGGGTGCAGCCGCTCCCCCTACTGGGAGTAGAGGAATTTCAGTGGTGTTCTAAATTTCCCCCATTCACTAAAAATACCACCAACAGCTTAATCTGGTTCAATTTCAGTTGCTTACCATCTGTATCTCTCCCCCGGGTCACCCCTGAAAAAGGGACTTCTAATCTCAGTGGGCCTATCAGGTCAACAAACTTCAATAAATAAATAAAAAAGTCATACATAATTTTCCATTATAACCAGCTGCAGACAAACAAGCAAATTTTATTTAACATAGCACCTCTTCTCTAGGGCTCGACGTGCTTTACATAAACATTAAAATCAAGTCTATTAGACACTTAAGACAATAAAATGTAAATATCTGGCACAGGACCACCAATATCCTATATAATATAGTCAATACCTTATTAGAAAGAACACTTACAAGGAGAAGAGATGTGTCTTCAGAGCCCTTTTAAAAACTTCGGCAAACAAGATTTGATGCAGCTGGTTTCGTCAAGCTTTCCACGTTCAAGGGACTACTGCAGAAAAGGCACTATCCTCCAAAGTTTTCAGATGAGCTCATGGAACTACTTACAGATTCTCCCCTGCTGACCAAAGTAACCAAACTGGAGTACAGGGGAGCAGGAGGTCTTTTTTTGTAGTCAGGACCCAATGCATGGCCTTGAAAAACACCACATAACCGGTAGTCAGTGCAGTTTACACAGCACTGGTGTAACCCCCCTACAAATGTGGGTTCCCAAAAAGTCTTCCTTGAGCTTGCCTAAATGCTCACTGCCAGGCTGGTGTCCTGCGTTTTAGCAGTTTAAATGTGATTACCAGAGCCTGTATGGCCTCTGTGTACTGTCTCTTTAAGAGCTGCTCGATTGCAGCATGAGTAATCTGAGATGGAACTCTGTTGAAAGATGTAACTAATTGCTGAAAATCATTTAGAGTGATAATGATAATGTAGTTTGTCTAACCTGCTTTCTTTGTAGCAAGGACTGTTTTGTTTTGTCTCCACTATCTTGGTCCTGGACTGCAAATTGGACCAATCAATTCTGGTGGGACCTAAAATGTAGCCAGACTATAGGAGCTGTCTGAATTCAAAATCTGTAGGAACTGTAGTTTGGGACTTTTTTGCGCCTTTTTTGCAACTGAAGGGGGAGCTCTTGCTTTGACTGACAGCCAAATCAACCAACCAACCAAACCTTTTGCTTCTTGGGGAAATCTCACACTGCTTGCAGTTTTCAGTTAGTTCTGAGCTGGGAAGTGAAATGAGAAGAGCTCAAGTGTATTTTGGGCAGCAATCCTGAGTGGATTCGCATGGGAAAACTGTGAAAGGGCTGAGTTTTTGGCTTGCATGTCTGCTGCTGCTCCTGAGAGGGAGAGAAGAGAATTATTTTGGACTAAATCCAAGTTTGTGTGTCTAAAGTAAGCTACCGAAGTGGGCCAAGCTCAACCTGAAGAAGACTGAAGATTTTGCTGAGTGTGATCAGCCTGTCAGAAGTTCCAGCTACCCCTAAGCTTCCAGTGTGTGCAGAGACTTTGCGATTGTGACCAGGGAGTGCTTTGCCTGGTACAGTAGAATTCCCATACATGTAAATGTGCTATGAGCTGCTAGTGGGTTGTGAGTTAGTTCCCCACTGTGTGAACTGTGTTCTGCTTGCTGGAAGCTGTATCCAGCCCAAAACGGACTGCATCCGAATTTGTCTCCATGCGGTCTGGGCCTTGCCAGACTGGCCCAGCCAGACTACCCACTGCACAGAGAAGCCATCGACGAGAGACCTGTCTGGGGATCAGCCCCCTGCTCCATGCTTGAACAGGAATGACACCTCTGCCACTCGTGTGGGCCCTGCTTCTCCTGGCATTCCAGATCAACCACCTGCAGTCTCAATTTTTGTCCAGCCTGTGTCCAGTCTTGGGTATTGTGAGTAAATACCAGGGTAGCTCCCTGCAACAACAGCTTAATCTGAGTGTGTCATCTGATTGTCTTGTTTCGTTTCCTTTACGAACTGAGCCCTCTGGCTCCGGATTACAAATATTGTGTACTGTGCATGTTGTGTTTTCCATCACAGGGCCCCAACCAGCTGCAACCCCGGGCGACAGCTCTGGCTAGCCCATCTCTTCTCCACCTGGGTACCCAGAGGTGTGACTGTGTGGGGGAACTCAAAGTGCACGTATAACTGCTTGATTGATATAACCTTTAAGCTAATTAACCTGATGTTGCCCCTTCCTTGTTCAAGTCCCCTGAATAAATCAGATCTAACTTTTTCTGTATGTAATCTGACTGTGGTTCCAGTTTGTGCTCAAAGTACTGTACTGTTGCTATTTGCATTGCATAACCTTGTTTTACAGGGGGTCCTCAGGGTCTAGCCAGAGGAACCAGCCCTGGTGGTAAGTGCAAACAGTGTGGGCACTTGTGTGGTGTACCAGGGGTATTGTGAAAGTGATTATTATACAGTGTTCAGGCCACTAGAGGGGAAAAAGAGGGGGGTTACAGTGTCCCGGAGGGCTGTGCCCAGGTTAGCTTGACCAATACCAACTCTGACCTCCGGGTGGAGGCACCCGTTTCAGAACTCAGGCCCCTTAACCTGCTACTAGCCAAGCAGGCAGGGGTAGTAGCCCTTGGAATAGTGCCACCTAGGGGTTACATCTTGGAGGCTCACCACTGGGATTAGCGTTCCCTAGTGGCCAAATTTTGAGAATTGCTGTTAAAAATAAATGGCTACCCCAACAGAAGTGGTTGTACACCAGTTGGTGGGGTGGTGTACTGGGCTGGAGATTGACCCCCAAAATGCTATACTTATCCTGGATATTCCCCTGGGTACTAATAAGGACACTGTAGAGGGAGTACTTTCCAAGGTTGAAAGTTTACAAAACCCTGTGGTGGTGGGTCGACAGGTTAATCTGCTCGCCCAAAGTTTCATGGCATTAGTAGAGTGTAAGAATCCAGTAGACAGTTCCAAAGTGCCACGGACTATCACCCCCAAATGAGCCCTCATTGCCTGGAGAGTGGTAACTAAAGACAGTAAAGACCCCAGGGAGAATGAGCCCCCTCCCACTATCTGAGACTTTTGAGGAGTAATTTGCTAAGTTGTTGCTGGAGGAAGGGAAAACTGTGGAGGACTTAAAGAAACTATTCCTGCCACCTGGGGGTGTTCCTCCCCCAACACCCCCTCCCGCTCCAGCACCCGTTATTGTCCCTCCTTCTGTGCCCATGCCAATGCTGGCTGCTATGTCTGTACCTGCCATTAGTCATGACTCTTACTGAAGGTTGAGAATCTTCTCCGGCACCCTTCCTCTGCCCAAGGGGAGGATGATTGGGAGACCTGGATAGATTGTGTTGCCCCTTTGGTACCTGACTGGCAGTGTGCGGAGGCTGAGAAACAGAAAAGGATCACAGAAAGTTTGAGGGGTCCCGCCCTAGAGGCCATTAAATTTCTGAGGTCCACAAACCCTGATGCATCTGCCCAGAAGTACCTATCTGCACTCGAAGGCAATTTTGGGAGCATTGAGTAAGGGGAGAACTTGATGTGGCAATTTCAAGGTACAAAACAATGGCCAGGGGAAAGTTTGTTTGCATATGTTACTAGTCTGGAAAGAGCACTGCAAAAGACTTACCAAAAAGGTGGGGGAGCCGCCAGTGACTTAAACCATGTGAGGTTGGGGCACATACTGCAACATGCAAAGCATTCTAAATTGCAGCTCCTTCAATTAAGGCTTCCAGATAGAAGGGGTAACCCACCGGACTATTGTGACTTGATAAAAGAACTCCGGGAGTTGAAGATGAAGAGGGGGATTGTAATTCTAGGGTGAGCACAGCCCAAGTGATCACGGCATCGGAAGGTCCTTCCGAAGTGGGGACCAATCAGGGTGTGCCGCCATGGGATGAACTGCTGAGGGAGTTCAAGGAAACAAAAAACAGTCTCTTTATGAAGGCTGCCCCTGCAAGTACAGGCACCGACCCTTATCCAACTGCATCTGCTATGGGGGTTGGGGTGTTCACCCAGGCATCTCCTGCTGACAGCAGCTCAAAACTCGATGCCTTGACTATGGAAGTAAGAGAATTGATGAGATGTCTCCAAATGTTCACCACACAGCAGACAGAGATGACACCAAGGTTTTCAGTTGGTTGTACCACTGCCCCAGCTCCCAGTGTGATGCCTCGGCCACCACAAATCCCAGAAAACATATTTTGCCATAATTGTGGGAAGGATGGGCACATGCAGAGAGAATGCCGGTCCACAAAAGACCTAGATAAAGTTGTATACAGGCTTCAAGGAGAGCTTCGGAGAATGAATTAGCGGTCAAGGAGTGCCCAAAATGACCGCAGTGAGGGCTCAAGAAGTAGTAACTCAAATCCCTATGTGGCTAAATCATCTGTCCATCCCCTGCTGCTGTCCCTCCAGACTGGTCCAAAATAGTGGGCCCTTCAGTGGAGACTACCATGGCTGTGAATGGTATTCCTACTCAGCTGTGCTGGACAGTGGGTCACAAGTGACCATTGTATTTAAGGACTGGTATGACAAACACTTATCTGCTGTGCCCTTACAATCCCTGGAAGGCCTACATGTGTGGGGGCTGAGCGATAAGTCTTATCCCTACCTAGGATATGTCCGCCTCTGGTTGTCATTTCCTGCAGCTGTGACTGGTGTAGAGGAGCTAGTCGAGACACTGGCCTTAGTGTGTCCCCCTACTGGATTGTATGATGGGGTTCCCCTGTTAATTGGGACCAACGCCCATATGTTTGGGAGACTGGCACAACTCTGATGTGAGAAACAAGGGTGATGGACTGGGAGGGCCCTAAGAATTCCCGCTCTGATCAAGAGGGCCTATGATTTGCAACAGAACCCCAAGGGAGTAGACCAGGATGAACTGGTAGGGGTCATATGGAAGAAGGATCCCGATTCAATGGTACTGGCCCCTAATGCCCAGTGTACCGTTCAAGGGGAGGTCCGCCTCCGCAAAGATGTCAAGAACAAAATACTGATGTTGGACGCGCCAGGCGATAGAAAATTGCCGGAAGGATTATTGGTTAAGCCCAGCATCTTGCCAGCTTGTGCTCATGCCTATGCACGACGAGTGATGGTCCAGATTCATAATGTGTCAGATCGGGAGATCTGGGTGAACAGAGGATGCACCCTAGCTATGGTACACTGCACAAACACTGCAGTGTTGCCTAGCAACAAGCAGCCTGGCAAGACAGATAGAGTGACTCCCGACTTGTTTGATTTTGGTGACTCCCCGTTGCCAGCTGAATGGAAAACTAGAATTAGCCAGAAACTTGCCCAGAGAGATCAAGTGTTTTCATTGAAGGAATCGGATGTGGGATGTGTCCAGGGTGCGGAGCATCACATAAGCCTGCACGATGAACGGCCATTTCGAGAGAGGTCTCAACACCTAATCCCTGCAGACATAGACGATGTGAGAAGACACTTGCAGGAAATGCTTGCAGCTGGTGTGATACAAGAATCCAGGAGCCCATATGCTTCTCCCATTGTGGTTGTGCATAAGAAGAATGGATCTATGAGAATGTGTGTTGATTATCGAACTCTGAATCGGCGGACCATCCCCAATCAATACACCATGCCCCATATACAAGATGCTCTGGATTGTTTGAATGGGAGCAAACGGTTCTCGGTGTTGGATCTTCGCAGTAGATATTACCAGATTCCAGTGGCTCCGGAGGACCGTGAGAAGACTGCCTTCATCTGTTCTTTGGGGTTCTATAAATTCCTGAGAATGCCACAGGGAATATCGGGCACCCCAGCTACCTTCCAGCGACTGATGGAACGAGCAGTGGGAGACATGAATTTGCTAGAATGCCTGGCATAGTTGGACGATGTCATTGTGTTCGGGAGTTCCCTAGAGGAACATGAGAGTCGATTGTTCAAAGTACTAGACTGACTGGAAGATTTCGGCCTCAAGCTGTCAATCGACAAGTGCCAGTTTTTCCAAATCTCTGTGAAGTATGTGGGGCACATAGTGTCTACAGAGGGGATAGAGACTGATCCTAGTAAAGTTGAAGCCTTGACTACTTGGCCCCAGCCCCACAATTTGAAAGAACTACAACGTTTCCTGGGATTCTGCGGCTACTACCGCCGGTTCATAAAGGACTATTCCAAAGTGATTCGGCCACTCTAGAATCTTACCCAGGGTTACCCTCCTACCAATCGGAAATACAAAAAAGGGTCCGTCAAAGAACCAATCAAACCATATTTCCGCCCAGGTGAACTTTCTGGGTCACATTGAACGCCTGACTGTGAAGCAGCTTTCCACAAAGTCATATACCAGCTCACCCATACCCCCATCCTCGCTTATGCTGATCCCACCAAACCCTATGTGCTGCATACTGACGCCAGTTTGCAGGGTCTAGGAGCTGTACTGTATCAAGACCAGGAGGATGGTTTGAGACCAGTGGCATTCACCAGTAGGAGCTTGACCCCATCAGATCGAAACTACCCTGTGCACAAGTTGGAGTTCCTTGCGTTAAAATGGGCCATTGTCGACCAGTTTCATGATTACCTCTATGGGGCAAAAATATTGGTGAGGACTGACAATAACCCGTTGACCTATGTACAGACTTCAGCTAAGTTAGACGCCACGGGGCACCGGTGGCTTTCTGCATTGTCAACATATGATTATGCTGGTGAATACAGACCAGACCTGAATCATATTGATACTGATGCCCTATCTCGGAGGCCCATTTCCAAGAGCGACTGGGTCAGGCTATCTGAACCTGACATCCGAGCATTGTGCCAAAAGTTTGATAGAAATTAACAGATGTCTATGGACACAGCAGACTGCTTAGTAGATTACTTGGGCCCCTCTGACACCTGCATACCGGCTGCGTATTGCCACTTCTCTGCTCTAGATATTAGTGCACTACCTCAGTTTGACAATGACAGCATTCAGTGGGCTCAATCCCGAGATCCTATGATTCAGCCAGCACCTGATGCCCTACGTGCAGGAAAAGATGTGTCCAAGTTGCGTTCCTCTGATCTGCGAACCGCTTTATTGTTTAGAGAAGGACCCAGGTTGAAGCTGCTTAATCAGTTGTTGTATAGAGAGACTGTAGATCGGAGTGGCCAAATAGACAAGCAACAATTGGTCCTGCCCACAGCCTTCAAAGATTTGGTACTGAGGTCCCTCCACAATCATATGGGCCACCTCGGTATTGACCGGACCCTTGACCTAGTACGATCTCGATCCTACTGGCCCAAGATGGGGGCCGATGTTGAGCACCATGAAAGGACTTGTAGTCACTGCCTGCAGAGAAAAGCCCTGCCTTAGAGAGCTGCCCCCCTTGTCAACATTACTACCAGCACCCCAATGGAACTAGTCTGCATAGACTTCTTGAGTTTAGTGCCTGATCAGTGAAACATTGGCAATGTGTTAGTGGTTACAGACCATTTCACATGGTATGCACAAGCTTTTCCTACCAAAGATCAAAAAGCATCTACCATGGCCAAGGTGCTAGTGGAAAACTTCTTCGTCCACTATGGTGCCCCCCAGCGAATTCACTCTGATCAGGGCCGGGACTTTGAGAGTCGGCTAATCAAAGAATTGCTCTCTCTATGAGGGGTGCAAAAGTCAAGAACCACCCCTTATCACTCTGAGGGGGATCCTCAACCAGAATGCTTTAACTGCACCCTACTAGACATGCTAGGCACCCTCCACCCAAAAGATAAGCATAAATGGAGCCAGCAGATTAGCACCTTGGTACACGTATACAATTCCACAAAGAATGATGCTACCGGGTTCTCTCCCTACTGCCTCATGTTCATGAGAGAGGCCCGGTTGCCCGTTGATGTCTGTTTTGGAGTTTCTCCTGATGGGGTCCGAACCGAAGATTACCTGCAATATGTACAAAAACTGAAAGCTCAATTGAACCATGCCTATCAACTGGCCCAGACAATGGCCGCCAAAAGAAATCTAGCCAACAAAGAGAGACATGATAGAAAAGTAAAGGCTCAAGAGCTTAGGCCTGGAGACTGTGTGTTGTTGCGAAATTTAGGATTACATGGTAAACACAAAATTGCTGATCGATGGCATCATCTTCCCCATGTCATAGTTGGAAAGTTGGATGATTTGCCAGTGTACAAAGTGCACCCAGAGAATAACTCCAAAGCTGTCAAGACCATGCACCGTAACCACTTGCTACCTACTGGTCAAGTTATAATTGAGGCTGAACCCACCGAGACTGATTTCCCTGGACCAGTGACTCGTGCTGCTGCAAGAAAGAAACAGAGTCAGCCTGCCCCCGTGGTTGCTGATTTAAGACTTCCCCCGCAGCAGGCCCAGAATGATAGTGACTGCCAGTATAACTCGGATGACAGTGAGTCTGATAATGCCTACTACCCCTTATATGAACTGAGTCAGTTGTTTTGTGGAAATCCTATGTTGAATTATGGGGATGAAGCTGGGCCTTCTGGACTGCCTAATGCCCCGGCATCATCCTTGGAGCCAATGCACCCTGAAGGTGAAGTGCAAAGTATCACATCTGAGGATGCTGAGTCTTTGTGTATCATGGAACTGTATGATTTGCCTGAAGGAGAGGCTGATGGTACGAGTCTTTCTGGTGACATGCCAGAACTTGAGGAACACTATGAGAGTGCTGACAACCCCCCTTCAGTGCCAGAGTGTCTTCAAAATGAGCCAAGTGTTGCAGAAACAGAGACTACAGAGCAAGGGGCTGACAGTGCTCCCAGCTTGGACATTCCCCTTCATGCACGGGCACCCCTCACAAGTGATGAAAGCTCCAAGATCATTGCTGAAAGTACAGAGACTGTGGTTGTTCACCACAGAAAGACTGGCCGAGCTGTCAAGCCAGTGGTGCGCTTCAGTTAAGATTCCCCTGGGAGGCCAATGGATTTGCCTCTCAATGTAGTCCACACAGGTGTTTATGTCTCTCAGAGCTCACTGCCCAAATTGAGCTTGACGGCCCATTCCTGGTTACTTGTTTTGCCCTCTCACCATGGTGCCCCTGCCCCATCCAGCCCCAAGTTAGCTGATAAGGAAGGGCCCCCTCTTGCATTGTTTAGAGTACAAGAAGTTATGACATGATTCTGTATAGTAATGTTCAATTTACCTGTGTGAAATATGCATAATGTATTGTCAGAATGGAAATGATATAGTGAAATACATTGAAATGTATAGTAAAGTGACAAGTTATGCCAATTGATGAATCAGATAGTGCTTGTATAGCATGCTAATGGTATAAATGTCTTGTATATGTTGCATTGTCAATGTTATGATGGTACAGACTTGACGCAGATACCAAGTTTTCCCAGGCAGGGAAGGGTGTAACCCCCCCTACAAATGTGGACTCCCAAAAAGTCTTCCTTGAGCTTGCCTTAATGCTCACTGCCAGGCTGGTGTCCTGCGTTTTAACAGTTTAAATGTGATTACCAGAGCCTGTATGGCATCTGTGTACTGTCTAAGAGCTGCTTGATTGCAGCATGAGTAATCTGAGATGGAATTCTGTTGAAAGATGTAACTCTTTGCTGAAAATCATTTAGAGTGATAATGATAATGTAGTTTGTCTAACCTGCTTTCTTTGTAGCAAGAACTGTTTTGTTTTGTCTCCACTATCTTGGTCCTGGACTGCAAATTGGACCAATCAGTTCTGGTGGGACCTAAAATGTAGCCGGACTACAGGAGCAGTCTGAATTCAAAATCTGTAGGAACTGTAGTTTGGGCTTTTTTGTGCCTTTTTTGCAACTGAAGGGGGAGCTCTTGCTTTGACTGACAGCCAAATCAACCAACCAAACCTTTTGGATCTTGGGGAAATTCCACACTGCTTGCAGTTTTCAGTTAGTTCTGAGCTGGGAAGTGAAATGAGAAGAGCTCAAGTGTATTATGGGCAGCAATCCTGAGTGGATTCGCATGGGAAAACTGTGAAAGGGCTGAGTTTTTGGCTTGCATGTCTGCTGCTGCTCCTGAGAGGGAGAGAAGAGAATTATTTTGGACTAAATCCAAGTTTGTGTGACTAAAGTAAGCTACTGAAGTGGGCCAAGCGCAACCTGAAGAAGACTGAAGATTTTGCTGAATGCGATCAGCCTGTCAGGAGTTCCAGCTACCCCTAAGCTCCCGGTGTTTGCAGAGACTTTGCAATTGTGACTGGGGAGTGCTTTGCCTGGTACATTAGAATTCCCATACATGTAAATGTGCTATGAGCTGCTAGTGGGTTGTGAGTTAGTTCCCCACTGTGTGAACTGTGTTCTGCTTGCTGGAAGCTGTATCCAGCCCAAAACGGACTGCATCCGAATTTGTCTCCATGCAGTCTCGGCCTTGCCAGACTGGCCCAGCCAGACTACTCACTGCACAGAGAAGCCATCGACGAGAGACCTGCCTGGGTATCAGCCCCCTGCTCCACGCTTGAACAGGAATGACGCCTCTGCGACTCGTGTGGGCCCTGCTTCTCCTAGCATTCCAGATCAACCACCTGCAGTCTCAATTTTTGTCCAGCCTGTGTCCAGTCTTGAGTATTGTGAGTAAATACCAGGGTAGCTCCCTGCAACAACAGCTTACTCTGAGTGTGTCATCTGATTGTCTTGTTGTTTCGTTTCCTTTACGAACTGAGCCCTCTGGCTCCGGCTTACAAATATTGTATACTGTGCATGTTGTGTTTTCCATCACAGGGCCCCAACCAGCTGCAGCCCCGGGCAACAGTCCTGGCTAGCCCATCTCTTCTCCACCTCGGTACCCAGAGGTGTGACTGTGTGGAGGGACTCAAAGCGCATGTATAACTGCTTGATTGATATAACCTTTAAGCTAATTAACCTGATGTTGCCCCTTCCTTGTTCAAGTCCCCTGAATAAATCAGATCTAACTTTTTCTGCATGTAATCTGACTGTGGTTCCAGTTTGTGCTCAAAGTACTGTACTGTTGCTATTTGCTGTGCATAACCTTGTTTTACAGGGGTCCCCAGGGTCGAGCCAGAGAAACCAGCCCAGGTGGTAAGTGCAAACAGTGTGGGTACTTGTGTGGTGCACCAGGGGTATTGTGAAAGTGATTATTGTACAGTGTTCAGGCCACTAGAGGAGAAAGAGGGGGGTTATAGTGTCCCGGAGAGCTGTGCCCAGGTTAGCTTAACCACTACCAACCCTGACCTCCGGGTGGAGGCACCCGTTTCAGAACTCAGGCCCCTTAACCTGCTACTAGCCAAGCAGGCAGGGGTAGTAGCCCCTGGGATAGCGCCACCTAGGGGTTACACTGGCATGATATAATCCAAAATGCTTGTATCAAATATCAGCTGGACTGCTGCGTTCTGCACTAGCTGGACCCAATGTATCAAACCTCCAGAAAGGCTAGGATAAAAATCATCACCATAGCCTATACGGGATGTAACAAATGCAAGGGCATGGACTCTGTGCTGCACAGGGGATTGATTAAAAAAAAAAGAGCAGCTTAGAGGCAGGATCCAAAGTAGGGAATCAGGTTAGAAACTACTTAACACATAGGAGACTGCAGGTGGTAGTTAACCGCACACAGTCTAATGATGGGAGAGTGACCAGCGGGGTGCTGCAGTACTGGGACCAGTCCTCTTCAATGACTTCATTTCATCTACATTTTTATTGTTTGCCCTGGAAAGGCACATTGAGCAAGTTGCCAGTTTTCAAATGTGTCCAGCATACAAAAAACATAAAACAGACATAGAACACAATCAGAAATTATTATACATGGTAACAATAGGACTGCTCCATCAACAAAGAAGACAACTGTTCTTTAAAATGAAATATTGATTTACAGCGGTCAACAGAATTAGGAAGATTATTGTAATTCCGAGCGCTGACAAAATTAAGGGCCCTTTGACTAGGTGCTGTTCTCCTCAAAGGTATTGTGAAAGACATAGAATCTTGCAATCCAGTATAAAAATCACAACATTATATGGGAAATAAATCTGAAATAGAGGAGTGTACTTTACAAATGAAACAAAAAGCCCAGCACCAGATTATACTGCTTAGAAAAGGAAAAAATACTCACAACACTTGTTATCCAGTGGTAATAAATCGTTATTGCACGTGAAGGGACCCTTTTCCCAAAGCCCACCAACATTTCACACAACTCCTTTGTTTTTTTCAAGGTGTACAGTGCCACATAGTGGTGACTCTTACAGGCCCAACAAGCCCGTAAAGTGACAGTGCTTGTAAATGTCTGTTTTACAGCCTTGTTCATTACACACAAGTGTAATATATATAGAATAGTGGATGGGTGAACATGCACAACAAGGCTGTGTTTCCATCGAGGGAGTTGATGACATCACAGAGACCTCGAGAGCGAAGCTCGAGAGGTCTCGTTGATGTCATCAACTGCCCGAGATGGGGACGCAGACTTAGTTGTGGATGTTCACCCATCCACTGTTTTTTATAGTATATGGGTTTTTTTGTTTTACATTTATTTTTTTCATTACTTGCCATAGGCGCTGCTCCCGTTTCCCCTCTGGTGCTTCTGCTTGCGGCCGTTCCCGCTTAGACTCCGTCCTGCTCCTCAGCACATCATTTTTTTTTTTTTTTTTTTTAATCGGTGAGAAAAAATAGAAGCAATTATTTTTAGGAAGGGGCCATGTATGACTCTCTGTCGATTCCGACTTCTCAGTGGGGTGGCTCCGCTGCTCAAAGGCCTTCGTCGCGACGCCATGTTTTTTTTTTTCTTTCTATAGAGTGTCCTGTAAGCCAGTCAGTCAGCAGGTCAAGGGTATAAAGTTGTTGTACTATCGATGTGATGTCAGAACGATAGTACAACAACTTTTTTGACCTTTGAACTGTACTACAACAAGATTTCAGCAGTTGCTGAAATCCATTGACAATAGGCAGCACCCATATACTATAACAGTATAGGTACATAAATATAGTAAAACACATACTAATCAATGATCCTGTGATGAAGTACAATGGACCACACACTTACTAGTTAAATATGCCATTACTAAATAATCCTTATTTTAAAAATTCCCCAGTACAGGTGTAACACATCCATAGTTAAAAATGATTATACAATGGCAAGAAAGAATCTTGGACTGTGATTGGTCAGTTTGGGGCTGGACCCATGTCGTTATCCCAGCATAACGCCACGGGTCTACTCTCAGCACTGTGAAGCAATGTAGCCCGTGACCAACCCCCCCAGGCATGGCATTATCCCAGCACAACACACACCCTGTCATGCATTATTCCTTTATTATACCTGGTCCTGTCATGGCCCAGATTCCTGAACTGTAATTTTAATAGTTAAAATTAATTAATCCAAAGCTAGTCTTGTCTGAAATTTAGATTCATTAATATGTTTTAACAGATTTCATTTCCAAAAGGTCTATAGCAGCATGTACATTTATATGATGACTAAAGGGTCCTAACAGATTCTACCCTACTGTGTAACTTCAGTCCAAGAAAAAACAAATAATATTGTCTCCCAGAGACAAAAAAGACTCAAGATGCTTATTATGTCCACTACTTATTGAGGGAGGGGGCTAATTCAAATCTATAATTTAAGCCAGGCCATTCCATGGCTGTCAATTTAAAAATCCTAAACCCTTCATGACATAGTAACTTCCCATCCAGATCACCCCCATTGAACTCAATCTGGGTTTTTCAATACCCTAAAGCATGGTACTGTTTCCTGGGGTTTGTCCAACATGGAGAGCTGATGCATGTCTGCATAAGATATCTTAATAACTCTAACATGTTCCCCTATTCTAATTTTAAAAGATCTTTTAGTTTTTCCAACACAGAAGGAACTGTGATGCTCTGCCTCTGCTTCTGGTTATCTGCATGATATTTATATTATAATTTTATTTATTTAGAAAGTCGGATTTACAACCTTTGAGTCATGGACTCATTTACAAAGACACCGCGTCGCATGGAGGGTAGACAGTGAGGTACAACAGTGATAACATTACAGGTGCAGTACAATAAACATATAGAACACATCCACAAAAGTAGTTTACAGAATAGGTTGCTTACAAAATTTTACAATCAAGTAAAATATTACAATTATATACAGGTACAGCCCTGGGCGTACCAAAGAGAAATACCTAGGAATGAAGAGGTTAGGAGGGGAGTGGGGTGGGAAGGGGGGTTATGGTAGTCCAGAGGATGTTGTCAAAACTGTGGGACAGACAGGAGGGACCCACCATTGTATTAATTAGGTGCAACTACAGCTGCGAGCATCTAAGAGGTGATTCCGGAGAGCGACTTTGAAGGGATCAATTTTGGTATTGTCTGTGATGTAGGGCAGGAGGGAGTTGAACCATGTGGGGGCTCGGTAATGAAAGGACCTTTGGGCTAAGGAGGTCTTTGTTCTTGGCACCTGAAAGGTGGCCTTAACTGAGCTATGGGTGGCAACAGATGGGGATGGAAGCCGCAGGGACGCAGCAACCCCCGAGGGGTGGGAGAGCCCTAGAAGTGATTTTTTGGCAAGTAAGCAGGTTTGGTAGTGCAGGCATTCCTCAAAGGTGAGCAGGTTGGCGGTGGAGTAGAGCAGACAAGTGTGTGTGCAGCTCGATGCGCTGGTCAGGAGCCTGCAGGCCTTGTTAATCGAGGTCTGGATTTTGGTCAAGGCGGTGTTGTCTGCAGCGGCGTAGATGGGTAGATCGTAGTCCACTAATGACAGGACGGAGGAGATGATGGCCAGCTGGAGGGCAGCTTGGGGGAGACAATCTCTATGTCGATAAAGAAGGCCTATCCGAGAGTTTATAGCTGAGGACAGGGTATTGATGTGGGTGTGGAAGGTGAGAGCCGAGTCGAAGGTGACGCCCAGGTATTTGTAGGCGGACACCCGCTCAAGAGGGTGTAGAGTGCTGGGGAGAATGAAGAAGGAGGCATTTTTGGCCTTGTTCTGGTGATGGGAAAAAAGCATCGATTTGGTCTTCTTTAGGTTAATGACCAGTCGGTGGTCAAGGAACCACTTTTCGGCTTGGTTGAATGTATGCTGAAGGGATTCCTGGAGTGAGGCGGGGTCAGGGTGGGAGGCAAAGAGGACTGCATCATCAGCATAGAGGAGCATTTTGCCTGAGCAGGAGCTGGGGAGAGTGTTGAGAAAGAGGCTGAAAAGTACAGGGCCCAAAATGGAACCCTGAGGGACCCCGGAGCGAACTGGTCAGGTATTGGACAGAGAGCTGTTGATCTTCACACGCTGGGATCTGGTAGAGAGGTAGCTGGTGAACCAGGCAAGGGGGCCAGTGGAGAAGCCAAGTTGTGGAGGGAGTCGAGCAGGAGGGGGTGACAAACAGATTCAAAGGCCTTGGAGAGGTCAATGAACACTGCACCAGCAACGTTGCCAGAGTCAAGAGCAGAGTGGAGGTGCTGAGAGAACTCCAGGAGGTCAGTTGTGGCATTGTGTCCTGGGCGGAATCCATGTTGTTCAGGGCACATTATGCCATATTTGGCCAGGTACTCAGAGAGTTGAATGGACACTATTTTTTCTAGTGCTTTAGAGAGCGGGGGGAGGGTGGAGATCGGCCTGTAGTTGTTAGGTGCAGTCCGATCTCCACTCTTATGGATTGGGGTGATTTCTGCTGTTTTCCAAGCACTGGGAAACTGACTGAGACATAGGGATCGGTTTAACAGGTCAGTAAGGGGGGCTAGGATAACATCCAAGACTAAGCAGAGGATCCTGGAGTCTAGGGGATCACAGCTTGGGTTGTTACTACTGAGGGCTTTTTGCAGATATGGCCTGGCTTCATGGGGGAATATGGCACACAAGTAGAATGGAGGGCAATCCAGGGCAGGGGGATAGAGGCAGGGATTGGATCAAAAAAGTAGTTGGGGAGGACAGAGCTTAGGTCAGAGAAGGCCATATTGAGGCAATCAGCTATGCGAGGAGGATCAGTAGTGATGGTACCGTCGATGGAAAGCTGGGACGGTGGGGGGAGAGCAGGTCTTCCCATTGAGCTCTTTCATGTTGTCCCAGAAAGCACGAGCTGAACCCCATGTGGATGCGAGGGTGGTTTGATAATATTCGGCCTTAGCCTGTCTAATAGCCCAGGTGCACTTATTACGCACCGCATTATAGACTTGTCTAGCAGCCAATTTGCCTGACTCGATAGCAATATGCCAGAGATTATCTCTTTGTTTCAGTTTCTGAATAAGGGTTGGGGAGATCAATGCAGCATTTTGTTTTTTGGTACGGATTCTGGTAAGGGGGGCGAAAAGGTCACAGGCCTTGCTGAATGCTTTGGTGAGGTAGTCTACAGCAGAGTCAATGTCTGCAGTGTGTAGGACTGGGGACCAGTCAAGCTGAGCTAGATGCAGTTTTAGCCTCCTGAGGTCCCCGGGCCGAAAGCACCAGCGCGAGGTGACTTGGGACATGGGTTTCGGTGCAGGGGATGACCAGAGACAGAGGACAGGAGAGTGATCACTAAGTGAGTCGGGTAGGACATTAATATCCCTGATTTTATGAGGGCGGTTCAACAGAATTACATTGAGGAGGGTGCTAGAGCCACTTGTCTGGTTGACTCTAGTAGGCAAGGTAACTAACTGGATCATATCTAGGGCAGCGAAGGAGTACCTAGTATGTGAGGCAGTGGTACCAAGCCAGTTGACATTAAGGTCACTTAGGATGAGTTGCTCAGCTTTGTGTGGTAGTGTGGTGAGGTAATCGATGAGGGAGTGGACTGCTGGTCCCTGGTCCCTCGGGGTTATGTATGAGACTGTGAGGAAGACTGGGCCCCTGGCTGGGTCGGGGTAACTTTTAGGGTGAGGGCTTGGGCACCAAAACCGAGTTGGGGGCAGGGAATGCATGACTTAATAGGGTGTCACGCATATAGACTGTGCACCCACTGCCACGTCTACCTACTTGGTCTTCCCTGAACACAGTGTAGCCAGGAAGGGAGATAACAGTGTCAGGAGTTGTTTTGGAGAGCCAGGTCTCCACTAACACTATAATATCAGGTCGGTGTTGTACAACCCAGCACTGGAGAGCAGCGGATTTCTTTAGGAGGCTGCAAATGTTCATAGATGCAATGCGAAGGCCAGTTCCAGAGTGGGGTGTGGGAGGGCTAGTCGGCACCAGACCAGGGTAAGGATGTATCTTCCCAGACAGCAGTAGAAGTAGAGCAATTAATCTGATTAGCGGACTGTGGCGACTAGGACCCTTAGTCAGATACTGATGTGAGGTTCTAATAGTGGGGGTGCAGGGGATGGGTAGGGTGCAGAGGGTAGGTATGGCAAGGAAGGGGTGGGACCAGGATGGACCAGAGGGGAAGGGGGTGGGGGTACTGGTTGGTGGTGGGTGTCGTGGAGTTATAGGAGTGTCCCAGGTGGGGGGGCTGGGCCACTATGGGGTGATTGAGGGGAGTGAGGCTCAGGGTGGAAGGCAGGGGTGCAGAACAGGGCATGGGCTGAGCCAGAAGGGTAACCATGAGCAGGCTGAGTGTGAGAACAGTGGTGCCCATTGTTAGTTGCTTGTGGAGGTAATAAGGGGAACAGCTGACCTTCTGGGAGGGTGACTGCTTCTGTGGTGTAGTGGCAGTGCTGCTGCCTTTGATGTCAGAGCTACCAGGTTTGAAACCCGGGGGTGTGTGTTGTAGAGCCTTAGTAGAGAGGTTGATGGGACTGGCGAGTGGGCTAATAGAGGCTGGAAAAGGGGCTCAGAAGGGGGTGAAATAGCAACTCCTAGTGGTCGCACTGGGCACTTAATAAGGCGGGGGAAGGGATGAGAGGGGTAGGTGGTGGAGAGATAGAAGATGACAGGAGCAGAGCAGGGTGAGGTAGGGTGGTGGAGAGAGGAGCAAAGAGGTTACTAGGCAGGAGACTGGGCAGTGGAGTAGCTGGGTGGTCAAGAGTGCATGAGAGTAGTAGAGACAAGGGAGCTATGGGGAGGTCGGCACACAGAGAGGAGGAGCTCCCTCAGATGGTTGAGGAACATACGCTGCAAATGGGCAAGTGGGGACTTAGTTCCACAAGGGAACAGGAAGTCATGTGACAGGATAAGGAAATAAATTGAGAGTCGGGTTTGGGTGGGAGGGTGGTTGGGGTGGGTGGGGCAGTTGGCGTGCGCAGTGTGTCGATGGGCTAACACCCCTAAGAAAGAAGCCAGCAGGGAGAGGCTGCCTTACCTATTAAGGCACTCACTGGGCCACTGTGCTCCTGGTGGGGTGGAGCGTAGTGTGTTCCTGTGTAGATTCTGTAAATCAATGGTCTGTGTATGAAATGTCAGTATGTGAGAGATTAGGCCTTTAACTTTCAAGATCAGTAGCTGAACCCACAGGATGTCATTAAACTGACCAGAAGAACCATTAATTAAGACTTCCTTCCAGAGGGATAGTTTATGGCCCTCATCACCTGCTGCTGCCTTTGATGTTGGAAACTAAATATGAGTTTTATGACATCAGGAAAAGGATGTCATTTGGCTGATTCCTCGTGGCTTTTTCACACCTTAGTGACAGATTGTGGGGTTGTAAACCTCAAAGGAACTGGTTGATCAAAGGATGTCATATGTGGGAAATGTTTTTTTTTCTAATGTTCACATTAATTAAAATACATCCTTGTAGATAATTTTGTAAGAATTAATTCTAAAAGGAGGAGCTAACTGACTCACCAACTGGGGGTAGGGAGATAGAGTTGAAATGAACCCTCCATCTGGGGAAAAAGTGACATATCATCTTTGGACTCTGAGGAACTTCTACACTCTGAAAGCACTTTTGCTAGATAGGAAAGATTTTAAGTTTGTGGTAGGAGTCTTTGTTCTGTAACTTCCCATTTTTTTATGTGATTGTGAGCTCTTGATATTTGTTCTGTATTTTATTTTACCTGTTTTAAACTTTTTAGTAAATAGCATTTTCTTTATTATACTGCCTGTGTCTTCTCAGTCCTTTTTGCACGTCATTGCTGAACCGGTATTAAGTCTGACAGCTGTAAGGGCTCGCACGGTGTTACTAAGCTTGAAAAAGTTAAGAATATACCTAAGGTCTCATACAGCGTTCTAAGGGTACATTTTGGAAAACCTGGCTGGGTGCCCCCGGGCGAAGGATTGTACCGCATCCCCCAAAGAGGGTACGTATCCGAGTCTGTTAATTGGGTATGCTAGCATAAGGTTCACAGTTTGAACCCCTCCATAACTCAAGGCTAATAGGTGATTAGGGCCCAAAGCAGACTGGAGGTTTACCATGTCTGTTACCTGTTCACACTATTGCACTCTAAGGTTGGCACTGTGGGAGCAGAGGGCCTGACCTGCGGAGTGCGTTTGTGACAGGAACCACAATCACATTTTGCGAGATAGTTCACGCCCATACTGTCACAGTGAATGAAATCCCACGTATTGTATGTTGGTCCTTCCTAATGTGTCTGAAAAAGTTGCTGATCTTGTTACAACAGAACAGTACTTACACTTACAACACCTAAAAGTGCCCGTAGGGAGGAATGGCAAGTTTGTGCACGGGCAGTTACTTGCTGGGAGCTGCTCTTTTTGTATCCTAGTACTTTACAAAGGACAATTGTATGAAAAAAGACAGAAACTTAGATTTTACACAGTCCTCAAAAGACAGTTGTGGAGCAGAAGATACAGGAGACAATGGTGTGTGCACAAAGGAAAACGGAAGATGGAATTACAGACAGCTGTTATCTTGGACAGCACCCCACTACCTGCGGATGAATAGCAAAGAATACCATAATCCAAAACAGGGAAAAGCAGACTATTGACCAACAAAACTTGTGCTTCAGGTATAAGGCTCCTGCGAACTCAAAATAATGAGCCTAAGCGTTGATATATTGTTCTTACTACTTGATCAACATGTGAATCGTAGGTGAGAGTGTTATCCAGAATAACCCCCAAATACTTACAATCGTTAGCTGACTCAAGAAGTTCACCATCAATGGCCTTAATGGACAACTGACCATTACAAAGCATCTTGAACTTTCCAAACGTCAGCGCCTTAGTTTTCTTGGTATCCTGTGGTACGAGATCCACTGTCGTAGGCTGTCAAACTCTTTTTGCATGATAACATTAAGGGTAGCTAGATCTTGTCCCTTTTCAAAAATTACCACATCATCTGCATAAAGAAGAATTTCTGAAGAAGGACAAGCAGCAGGAAAGTCATTTAAAGACAAGAAGAAGAGAAGCAGTCCCAAAATCAAACCTTGTGGAACACCACTGTTAAAGGAGAATTAAAGTCAAAATTTACAAAAAAATATGCTGTGCAGAATGTTTGGATTTAAAAGTGTACTCCTTGTAAGTCCTTACCTTTACTTGTTGAAGGGAGTTTTTTCTAAATTTGCTTGCTGGTTTTATGGCCCCAGGGGATCTCCATATTAGCATTTCTAATGGCCTTTCTTGTTTCTACAATGCCTTCTGTCCCATGTGACAGTGTGTGTCCCGGACCATTAATTCAACAACAGCTGTTTTTTTTTCTCAAGTTTACAATAGTAGAACTGTTATGTTAATTAACTCTCCTTATCCAGGGAGCTCTAATGAAGGTTACATTTACACATGGCAAATGTCTGAGGGATAATTGGGTGGGTTGTTCTGTAAGGAAACAACTAGAGTCTTCACTATTTATAGCATCTGTGACCTTGGGTGATTTGTGTGCTTTCTTAATGGTTGTGTGTAGTTTCATAAAATGAAAGGCTTTAAAAACAAAACATTCACTTCTGCTGACTAGACCTAGACATATACATACAAAAGAGAAAGTTTGAATTAGACAGTTATTTAGTTGAAGCCAGAATATCATGCCCCAAACAGTAGATGTTGCTGCAGCAGCTATTGCTATTTAAATCAGTAGTCCTGAATGCATCGGAGTCACATGGGACAGGAGGCACTGTAGGAACCAGAAAGGCCATTAGAAATGGTAATATGGAGCTCCCCAGGGGCCATAAAACCAGTAAGCAAATTTAGAAAAAAACTCCTTTCAGCAAATAAAGGAAAGGCCTTACTAGGAATACACCTACAAATCAAAACACTGCATAACATATTATTTTGCAAATTTTAACTTTAGTTCTCCTTTAACTTAAGAAAAGCTAAAATAGTGACCATTAATAATGGTTCTATGTTCTTGGCCAGCAAGATAGTCCCCAAACCAGCAAGTAACATCTTTAGAAAAATGGCTCTGAGATACAGACAACAAGAGAAGGTCATGATCCACCAGACTGAATGACAGTTTTTCTGCAATGTCATAAGTGACAATGCAGAAGAACTGGAAGGGAAGGTATGCATTTTTGCAGATGATACCAAAATATGCAATAGGATAGAGAGAATGTGCAGTGATCTTGAGAAACTTGAGGAGTGGTCAAGTGCATGGCAGTTAGGGTTCAATGCCAAAAAGTGCAAAATCTTTGAGGTTATAAATGACAACCTCAAAGTGGCAGGAAAGTGTGACAAAGCAGTGGGTAGGACTAGTAGAATGATGGGGTGCATTGGGAGAGGTATCTCCAACAAGAGGATGGAGGTGGTGTTGCCACTCTGTCGCTTACTGGTGAGACACCACCTGAAGTACTGTGTCCAGTTTTAGAGGCTGTATCACAGAAAGGATGTAGGATGGAGGCAGTACAGAGGCAGGCAACTAAAAGGGTTCAGGATTTGCACGGAAAACCCTATGAGCAGAGACTGAGGGATCTCAACATGTAAACCCTGGAAGAGAGGAGAGCAAGAGGTGACATGATAGACACTAATGAGTACCTCACAGGGGTGAAAAGAAAAAATTACTCACCTTAGTAATGTTGTTTCTTCTAATGGAGTCTTGCTATATTATGACATATGCAGTGAGTCCCAACCTTCGAACTGCTCCGGAGGTGAAAGAGTTAACTTTCCATGCCAGGCATGGAACCTTGAGCGTGAGCTCGGTTGAAAACTCTGTCTGTTGTTCTTCAAACTCAAACTGTCAGATCTTTACGAGCAAAACTCACTAAGGTTCTGTGTGGAAGCCGTAAACCTACACTAGTCCACTGGCTACTAACTACAAGAACACCTTTTTTCTTGATCCCAAAACAAAGACGCAAGTCAGGGGAATCAAGAAAGAAAATTAAAACATAACACCCAAGCACCCTAAAAGAAAGGGTGAAAAATAAAGTGGGCATCTATGAAGTGCCAACATTGCACTGCCCACCCACAACCCAAAAGTAGAGGTTCTGAGAGGGCAGGGGGGAGGTCATAATATAGCAAGACTCCATTAGAAGAAACAACATTACTAAGGTGAGTAATTTTTTCTTCAAACAACATGAAGTCTTGCTATATTATGACATATGCAGATTACACAGCAGTACCTCCATGGAGGAGGGACAGAACCTACTTAGGAAATAGGCTCTGAAGCACAGCTGTGCCAAATCGAGCATCACTCCTAGCCTGGATGTCCAGGGAGTAATGCTTAGTAAAGAGTGAACTGTTTTCCAGGTAGCTGCTTGACACATCTCTAGGATAGGGATGTCCCTGGCAGCAGCCAGAGACACAGCTGTACCTCTGGTAGAGTGAGCCCTCAGGCCTGAGGGAGGAACCCTACCCAGTTTTTCATAGCAAAATTGGATACAAGAGACAATACACCTGGCAATGGATCTTTTAGTGGCAGGTTTTCCTTTACCAACTTCACCATAAGTGAGGAACAATTGGAGGGAGTCAAACCTGTGACCCTTGGTATGTTCTATGTAGTAACTAAGGGCTCATTTGACATCTAAACTGTGCAATCTCCTCTCGCCAGAGGAGGAATGGTCAGTGAAGTACACAGGAAGAGACATGGATTGATTAAGGTGGAAGTCTGAAACCACCTTAGGCAAAAACTTTCTGTTAGTCCTAAGGACCACCTTATCTCTGTGAAAGGAGATAAAATTAGGCTCCACAGACAATGCTTGCAATTCACTTATGCGCCTGGCAGAAGTCATGGCTACCAAAAACACAGTTTTCCAAGTCAAGTACTTAAGCTCTGCTGAAGACAATGGCTCAAAAGGGGGTTGCATAAGCTGGGCATGTAAATATTAAGATCCCAAGCAGGAGCAGGGTCCCTGAATGGAGGGTTGGTGTGAAGCAACCCCTTGAAAAACTTGGAGAATACAGGGTGAGCTGAAAAAGAAGAGGGTTTACCTGCTGATAAGAAAGCAGACACGGCTGCCAGGTGCACTTTTAGGGTAGCTGGTCTCAGCCCCAAAGAATTTAAATGCACCAAATAATCCAGGATTGTTGGCAAGTCAGCAGATTCTGGGGGAATATGCTTGCCAGAGCACAATATGGAAAACCTCTTCCATTTGGAATTATAAGTAGCCCTGGTGGAAGGCTTCCTAGAGGCCTTCAAGATATCCAATACACCCTGGGAGAGGTGTAGGTCAGCAAACTCTAACTCTTCAAGAGCCAAGCCTTGAGATTGAGAGATTTGAGGTTCGGATACCAAACTCTCCCCTGGGCACAGGTTAACAGGTTGTGATTCCTGGGGAGACACAGAGGAAGGTGGACTGCTAAGGACATGAGGAGTGGGTACCAGGGCTGTCTGGCCCAATCTGGAGCAATCAGAATCATCTTGCAGGGTTGAGATCTGATTTTGACTAGCACCTTGAACAGAAGAGGGAAGGGGGGAAAAGCATAGAGAAACTTCCCTTCCCAGCTGAGAAGGAAGGCATCCAGAGGGACTGAGCCCAACACTGGGGGCCTGCAGCAAAAAAGGGGATGCTGGTCATTGTCTGGGGCTGCAAAAAGATCTATCTGCGGGGTGCCCCATCTGGAAAATACTACCTCCAGTACTAGGGGATCCAGTGCCCATTTGTGATGGCCCTGGGAAATCCTGCTGAGAGCATCCGCCAGGACATTGTCCTTGCCTGGGAGGTGAACTGCCATAAGGGAGGTGTTCAGGGACTAAGCCAGAGACCACAACTTCATTGCTTCGGTGCACAAGGCCGTAGACCGAGTGCCTCCTTGCTTGTTGATGTACCACATTGTAGTGGTATTGTCTGTTCTGACCTGTACAACCTTGTTCTGAACAGATGTGGAAAAAACTTGGAGTGCTAGAAAAACTGCTCTGAGTTCCAACAGATTGATGTGGAGCAGAGATTCCTGTGGGGACCACAATCCCTAGGTAGTGAGGTCGCCCATGTGAGCTCCCCACCCCAAGAGGGATGCATCTGTAGTAAGGATTAAGGAGTGAGACTGGGGGTGAAGGGGACCCCCTGTCTCAGATTGCTCTGGTCCTGCCACCACTGAAGGGCCTGGATCAGGGTTCGAGTCACTGGGATCAATTTGGTTAGAGGGTCTCTCCTTTGAGACCAAAAGGCTCTCAAATGTAACTGGACGTCCCTCATCTGAAATCTTGCTCCCTGCACTACTGCTGTAGAAGCAGCCATGTGCCCCAGGAGCTGTAGAAAAATGCCTTGCTGGTCGAGAGACCTGCACGGTGAAAGAGGAGGCCAGAGAGACCAGGGTCCTTGCTCTTTCCAGAGGAAGGAAGGCTCTGGCCTCTTTTGTGTTCAGTTCTGCACCTATGAGGGTGAGAAGCTGGACAGGCTCTAGAACTGACTTTGGAAGACTGAGAAGGAAACCTAGAGATGTGAGCAGTTGCTGAGTTACCTGAAGGTGTAGTTTGACCTGGTCTGGAGACTGGCCTACTATGAGCCAGTAGTCCAGATAAGGAAAGATGGCAATCTTTTGCCTTCTTAAGTGGGCAACTGCTACTGCCAGGCATTTTGTGAATACCCTCGGGGCCGAGGTGAGGCCGAAGGGCACTGCTCTGAACTGGTAATGGCCTGAGGGCAGTTCGAATCTGAGGTACTTTCGATGGGAGCTTCTGATAAGAACATGGAAGTAGGCATCCTTGAGGTCCAGGGAGGCTAGCCAGTCCCCCGGCCTTAGAGAGGGTAAAATAATTCCCAAACTCACCATTGAAATTTTGGTTTTAAAAGGTGCTTGTTTAGATATCTGAGATCCAGGATGGGCCGCCATTCTCCTGTCTTTTTTGGGGTAAGAAAGTACCTGGAGTACAACCCTTTGCCCTAGTGTAGGGGTGGAACTCTTTCCACAGCTCTGAGAGCCAGGAGGGTAGAAACTTCTGTTTCTAGGGCAAGTGCCTCTGATGGATTTGCAGGTGGAAAGGACCTGGCTCTCATCTTTGGATATTTTTTGAAGCTGAGAACCAGTCCCTGGCTTACTACTTCCAGGACCCACTTGTCTAATGTTAAAGACTTCCAGTCCTGGACAAAGTAAGCCAGCCTGCCCCCTACCGGTAGTGGAGAATCGGCCCTGGCCACCCCATCAGGGAGCCTGCTTGGCAGGGCTTTGGGCTGAGGGGTAGAAGCAGGCTTACTTTGTCCCCATCTGCCTCTCCTCTAAAGAACCCCTCTGGGCATAAGCAGAAGAGGAGGCCAGGGCTTGGGTAAAAGGCCTATGAAAAGGCCTGCCCTTGCCCCTGACATGCTGCCTTTGAGGAGTGGCTTGCCTTTCTTTGGCCTGTGCACTCCTATAGGTGGTCCTATATTCATCCATTTTCTTCATATAATTCTCTGTCTGCTCCCCAAACAGGGAATTGCCCACAACAGGAAAATCCATAGCCTTAGACTGGGTATCCTGTGACAGGGTAGTACATCTGAGTCAAGCCATTCTGCGAAGAGCCACAGATGTAGCCATGACCCTGATGACACATCATTAGAGTCTACTGCAGCATGAAATTGCACCTTGGATGCCTCAATACCATCCGCAGCCACCTGCTCCAGCTCCCTGGCAAGCTGGTCAGGGGCCTGTTTTGCTAGGGCCAGCACAGTATACCATCTGGATTTCTGGTACCTAGCAGCATAAGCCATATAATTTGCCTGTCTGAGTCCTAAAGATGCTGCCATGTACTGTTTCTTTGCCATGGCATCCATCCTCCTGGAGTCCTTTTCAGAAGGGTGAGAGGCTAGAGGAATATTTGCCATGTCACAGGCTGCAGCCTGCACTACCCCCACATGGCTGCATTGCTGAGTGAGGAACTCCGTATCAGAGCCTGATAATGTGTACCTCTTGTCCATCCTTTTATCAACAGGAAGGATAGAGTGAGGAGTTTTTAGAATTTTTACTGTCTGTTTCCTAAAAGATTTGTGCAAGGGAATAGACAGTCTCCTAGACTCTGGAATATCCATCATTTCTACATAATCAGGCTCTTCTTGGTCATCAACAGCTTCCTCAACAGGGAGTTGGAGAGTTTCAGCAACTTTCTTATAGAACATAAAATGAGAAGGGGACTCAGATAGCCTGGAGGGGGAAACCCCCAACGGTCTGTCTGGAGAGATGTCCGGTTCAATGGGCACATCCAGACCTTCACAATCACATTCACTATCCCCATACTCCTCCTCCCCTTCCGCCGGTTCATAAAAATCCTCAAAATAAAAATCTTGAACCGGAAGAACCGGCCGAACAGAGCGCTTCCCTGATGGTGTCGGTTCGGACGGAACCGGGGAAAGAGACTGGACAATTTGAATTGCTTTAGCTATTTCCTCAGCGGTTGGAGAAAGAACTTTTGGCTCCACACTAGCTGACTTTCTAGTCCTTTTAGTTAGAACCGGCTCCTCAGAACTGGCTCTTCGTTTGCCCGAGGAAGTATCACCCTGGTCAGAGGGCACTCCCTCCGGTTCGGTTGGAACCGAACCAGGCTGGCCAGCCGGGTCAGCGGACTTTTTGGCCTCCCTTTCCCTGAGCCTATCAACTCTCTTTTCCACGGTGGCAGCAGGAAAATTCTTACAAATCTGGCAGTCTGCATTGAGGTGGTCAAACCCCAGACAATATACACAGGTGGTGTGTGGGTCAGCCCAGCAAAAGGCTTCCCACAGAGACCACAGTGCTGAAAGAAACAGTGGGCCGGTTTTTCTTTTGGGTTTCTCAGACATAGTGCCAGCCTAACCAGACTTGCCCGTTAATGGCAATCCGCCAAGCAAAGACTCTCTTATACGTTCCCAACCGTGTCACGGAGTCGTGGAAAAAACGTAATGAAACTGCTTTTTAGAACCGATAAGAACCGGGAACCGCACTCTAAAGGACTAGAAAGATTTTAAAACAACCTGATCAGTTCAAACCGAACCGAAAACACGTTTACAAGTTCCACACAGAAGAAAATAAATGTAAGCCTATCTATTACTTACAATACCACAGACAGAGCTTGAACCGACCGGGTTTGCGTTTAATTTCTGTCAAGAAACCGAAAAATAAGACTTTTAACCGACAAACGAACCGAAAGCAGAAGGAGAAATTCGTCCGAGCTTGTTCAGTGAGGCGGAGTAAAGAATCTGACAGTTTGAGTTTGAAGAACAACAGACAGAGTTTTTAGCCGAGCTCGCGCTCAAGGTTCCATGCCTGGCATGGAAAGTTAACTCTTTCACCTCCGGAGCAGTTCGAAGGTTAGGACTCACTGCATATGTCATAATATAGCAAGACTTCATGTTGTTTGAAGGGTGCAAAAGAGGAGTCTCAAATGAGAATGTGCACCAAGACCAGGGGGCATGCAATGAAGACGGGGGAAGTTTAAAAGGGATGTGAAGAAATACCACCTCAATGAAAGGGTAGCAGACACCTGGAACAGACTGCCAGTGGAAGTGCTGAGGTAAAAACAGTGGGGGTGCTTCAAGCATGCATGGGATAGACATAGGGGTATATTAGTAAATAGGCAGGGAAGAGGCAGGGTCACCAGAGCCTGGTTAGGTAGTCTGAGGAGACAGATTAGGTAGAGAACATCTGGACAGATCAGGTAGGCTAAGCGGTCTTTTCTGACAACAAATTCTATATTTCTGTGTTACTACAAGTTTTATAGACTACAGTCACCAGGTCATCATATTGGAGAAGGGACTTCCCCAGGGCAATAAAAACACAAATTATGACATCTGACACATGGTATGCAAATGCCAATCTGTTATCAGTTATGAACAACAGGTTTTTAGACCTATCCACAACTTGGAGGGTACTGCCTCCCCATGAAGGTAGGGTGAGGCTAACCCTCTTCATCGATGACTTCTGAAATCCTGGCTCCATAATCTACAATTCTGTTTTTCCCGAATTCAGTCTTAGACAGGTTGCAGTCATCCAAAGACAAGCATCGATTTATCACAGCTACAGGATAACCCTGAGAGGTACAACATGGTATCATCTGCACAACAGTGAAATCCCAAATTACACCATCTCACAATCTTTCCTAGCAGCAGCATGTACACCACGAACAACATAGGGAACAGAATCAAGCATTGAGGTACTCCACAGAAAACAGTCAAAGCCCTGGAAGAAAAGGCTTCCAAGGTTGCCCTCTGACACTTGTCTGACAGGTAGGACTTCAATCGATACAACACTGAACTGCCGAGTTCCCCATAATGCCTAATGCAATCTGTCAAACCCTATGGACCATAGTATCAGATACTGAAGAAGAAAGATATACTCACCATAGTAATCTTGTTTCTTCTCAGGGATCCCTCACTATGGTTACATTTCAAGTATCATCTCCTAGAATACAAACACTCTGGAGACAAAACCCTATTCTAATTAGCGGAATTTAGAAGTTGGAATTGAGGTTTGAAAAATTCTGCAGACACCTTCCAGTCTGGCAGTTGCCAGATTTGCTTCTATAGCCAAAGATGAATGGTGGCTACAGAATCTAGCTAAAAGGCTACCAAAAGAAAAAATTACTCACCATAGTGATCTTGTTTCTTCAAAGGGATCACTCATTATGATTAAACTGATGCAGTCAGCCTCCTGTGTTGAACTGCCCAGAGAGATTGAATTATATGCAAATGATGGAACTCTCAATTGGCTCATGCCGATTTCAAACTGCTGCCCTAGCAACTGCTGCACTCTGAGTGCTTCAGATTCTTATGGAGCCTAACTGGGTATAAGACCCACTAGCTAAAACTAATAACCTTTCAGGTCAAAACATCCTTAATAAACAAACCTAAGAAAACTCGAGACCACCTGGACATCAACTGGTTAAACAAAAGTGAGTCTCTAACCTAACCTATATGAAAAAAAAAAAAAACCTTAATGCAGGGATGCAGAGCAACTTTTATAGGTTCTAGTAGGGGAGGCAGGGTGGGTCTTTCATCATAATGAGTGATCCCTTTGAAGAAACAAGATTACTATGGTGAGTAATTTTTTCTTCTAACCCCAGGAATCACTCATTATGATTAAACTGATGCAGACTACCAAGCAGTACCTTTGGAGGTTGAGCAGATAACCTATTTTGAAAACAAACTCGGCAGCACTGCTGTACCAAACCTAGAATCACTCCTGGATTGCAAATCCAGACTGTAATGTCTTGTGAAGGTGTGTACTGTTTTCCATTTAGTTGCTTTGCAGATTTCCAGAAGTGGAATTTCTCTTGATGCTGCCACTGAAGCAGCTGTGCCCCTGGTGGAGTGTGCCCTCAGGCCCAGGGGTGTCTGTTTACCCACTTTACTATAACAAAACTGTATACATGCCATGATCCAGCGAGCAACTGTACGTTTTGTGGCTGCTCTGCCCTTACCTACTTCACCATAGGTAAGAAAGAGCTGTGTTTGACTTGATCTGTAAGACTTGGTTCTGTCAATATAGTGGCTAAGTGCCCTTTTGACATCAAGGGAGTGAAGCCTCCTTTCTGGAGAACTGGAGTTCTCTGTAAAAAAGACAGGTAGAGTGATAGACTGATTTAAGTGAAAGTCAGATACCACGTTGGGAAGAAATTTTCTATTGGTCCTGAGGACCACTTTATCCCTGTGAAAAGAAATGTAGTCCACATCTATGCACAGGGCTTGTAATTCACTGATCCTTCTGGCTGAAGTAATAGCAACCAGAAATACAGTTTTCCAAGTGATATACTTCAAATCTGCAGTTGCCATGGGCTCGAATGGTGCATTCATGAGCTTAGCAGTGCAGATATTCAGATTCCAGGCCGGGACCGGTTCCCTCAGGGGAGGGTGCAGAAGGTTGAGGCCTTTAAAGCATTTCCTGAAGACTGGATGAGAGGCTATGGGTCTCTCTTTTTTCAGCTGACAGGTAAGCCGAGACTGAAGCCAAGTGGACCTTGAGGGTCGAAGGCTTCAGGTCTAAGGAAGGTAAGTGTGTAAGGTAATCCAGGAGAATAGCCAAGTCAGCCCTGGAAGGGTCAGTACCCTTACCTGCACACCATATGGAGAACCTCTTCCACTTAGAAGAATATGTTTTCTTAGTAGAAGGTTTCCTGGAACCCTTAAGAACTGTCAGCATCTGTTCTAATAGCTTAAGGTTAGCAAATTCAAAGTCCTCAAGAGCCAGGCCTTGAGCCTCAGTGATTTGAGATTGGGATACAGGATCCTGCCCTGAGAGGCAGTTACCAGGTTGTGCCTCCTGGGAAAATGGATTGGGGGGAACTGCTGACAGAGTCAGCAGAAGAGAATACTAGTGTTGCCTCGCCCAATCCGGTGCCACTAGTATCACTGTTGCTGGTTGGGACCTCAATTTCAGCAGGGTCCTAAATATCATAGGAAAAGGAGGGTATGTGTAACCCCTCACCCCTGCCTTTTTAGCAAAACGACAGGTGGCATGCTGTTAAAGCTGACAGCAGTACCTGGTGGGGACTGGGTTCTTGGAGGATGAGGTTACTCGGCACAGGGGGACCTAGGTTTGGCTACTCTGCACAGGGGCACCCCAGTAAATCCGAACACAGGAAGCAATAACTGTAATGTCCAGAACCAGGAATGGGATTCTTCAGTGTGGCTTTTTATTCACATCCAAGCTGAACAAACAAAGCATAGACGGACCCCCATGGGGCTACATTTCCTGGTAATGCAGATTAGAGACAACACAACACTTTAGCACTATTTCCAGCCCTCAGGCTCCAAACCCACCAGGCACACAGCCCAGACTTGCACGCAGCTTTGGGTACACAGCCCGACTTGTACACTACTTGGGTTTTCCCCATTGGACCGGCTCCCCCGCCGGCCACTTGATCCGCGGTCCATTTGAGGAATGAACCAATTATCCTGTTGTGGCTCCCCAAACCACACTAGAGCCTTCGACTCCTAGAGAGAATTTTCCTACAATCCCATGCCTGGGTACTTCCTCATCACTGGCCAAGTGCCTGAGATAAAGTAGAAATCCACAGAAGAAATCGAGAGGTGGACCTGGTCACTAAAGATGGGGGCCACCCACCTCCAGCTCTCACAGCCCATACCCGCCATTTCTCTGAAACTGAACAATTCCTTTACTGAACTTTCAAATGTAGATTCTGGGTAGGCGTCTGTCATCTCCTCTACATATCATTTGCATCCCAAAAGCTCTGGACTTGAACCTACTTTTAATTTGCTTAGCCCATTACTCTAGGCTTCCCAATATTTAGTAGTTCAATCCCCACATTGTCACACAAGTCCCAGGGTGAAAAACATAGGCCCTTTTAGCAAGAGCAGACACTTACCCTCACGTTGCAGGTGCCCCACAGGCAACTCACAAATCTTCTTGTTCTCCCAAATAAACTCTGGAACACATAGGCAGCTTTTCCTTCACAAGCAGAATTAGGGGGTTGCCCCAGGAATCTGCAGGGAAACCCTTCCTGCCCCCCCCGAAGGGAGGGGACACTGAGACCCGAAAACAGCGGTCTCCACCACTTCAATTATCTTCTGTGTCTTTCTTTAAGGTGGAGACACACATCCTTTTAAACTAAAAGTAGCCCTCTGTCAGGGCTGAGGCTCCTAGAGCCTAACTGAGCTGCTTTCTCAGCAAGCTCCCAACTTCACACTTCACTGACTCACACTGACTGACTGAATTCAAAACCTCCCAACGTTCTATGCCAACTCCCTTGCTGCAGATTCCAATGTGGCTCATGCAGCTGCGACAGTTCTACTGGTGATGTCATCCCTCAGTCTCAGCTGAGACTGAGAACAGAGTGAGACAGTGTGAAACCCATTTAACTGGAGTTTCATAAGCTGCCTTCCCTGCCTACCACTAGGTCTGACTGGGATTCTAGTAACCCCGGGTAACAAGGGGGTTACACTCGCCCTTGACCAGGAAAATGACTGTCCGCAGTCATTATTTACCTGGCCTTAGGCCATCCCACCCTATGTGCTACCTGTGAAGGGGGGTGATCAGGCCCCCTCCTACCATGTGCAAGCACAGGCAGGCAACACTAAGGGCCTAGAGGCCTTGAGCTGACATATCAGCCTCTACACTATCCACTTACTATGGACACCTAGTGGCTCTGGTAGAACCATCCAGAGCATAGCCCTGATAGATCAGCACTGTGGTCCCTACTGCAGGTCAGGGCCACAGCCTGTCTATCCCCCAACCCTCTAGGGAAAACCTATCTGCCTTTAACCTAATACCCCAAAAACAAAAACAACCCGGGGACCTCCCCGACCTTGGGCAACCTGCAACCATACACCATTAAAATACCATGTTACTGTCTCCTCCCTACCCCCACAACCACACCTGTGGAAGGAAAGGGTTAATACAGTAATAACAACAATAACACCACAGTACTTTAAATTTCTACACACTAAAGTACTAATGAGGAACTCCGATGAGCCCCTCCTCCTCTTCTTGTCTTCTCTTCTGTCTTCCCAGGAACACCTGTAAGAAAAAGAAAGATAACACACACTCCTAATCTGCATACACAGTCTACCTAGACCCCTACCATCAAAACACTGAATAATCCCAAAAAGATTTTTTTAGAAAAAGGTAGAAAAACGGTATTTACATTAGAAAACAATGACATTATTTACAATACACATTTGGGGGGGATGGAGTGCCCTAAAAGTCCCAACTAGTGACCACAATGCCCAAAGGCTAGTCCAATAAAGAGTCTCTCCTGGGCCGGAGCCCGGTGAAGCACAGTTCTAAACAGGCCAAAGTCCCGAAGGGGAGAGTCTTTGAGGACAGTTCACACATTTTGAAGTCTGCTAGTGCAGGGTATGTACTGCAATGTCATAAAGATAGAAAAGTTCGGACTTACCAGCCACTTGTAGTACAAAAAGTTCTTAACCGACCTGTACCTCTGACGAAGATTCTCCCAGGCAGCATTTCTTCTGATACAGCTGGGTTGACATCTTCCGGGAACCACAGGAGGGCACATCTGGGAACTGCTGGGCTGATGTCATCTCTGGAGATGGAACCTTAGAACAGGAACAAAAAGAAAACAGCTGGTCTGACATCATCCGATTACCAGGCGATGAACAGGATACAGCTGGGCTGGTGTCCTCTCTGGATCTGAAGTCATCTGGTGGGCCAGTCGATGGTTTCTGGAAAGGCCAGTACACTGTAGAACCGATGAATGTGGGGCACCTGAGTCCTGGATGTTCATATTGGCGAATCAATAAAGGTACTTCACAGTCTGGTGTGGCAGTATTGACTACCACTGCTCGGCTGTCTATTTAGTAGGCACGGGCACATTTGCTGGGAGGTCCTTGCACTGAGGCCAATAGTACCGGGGGTCAGGAGCTTGAATTATTAACCCATCTGGGCGTACATAATTCACACAGTGGGAGATTTCACGTCCCTCTCCGTCCACTATTCTCACTCTGTCTATAAACAGTGTCCTGCCTCTCTTCCACTGGGTATACTTCTCGTGAAACAGTCTGTTTTTCACATGCTTGTTGGCCCCAGGATGCACACTTTTCATTGCTTCATCCCAGATCCTGGATTTCCTGCAGTTCTCAATCTCCTCCCAGACTTTCCGAGGAAAGGTAGGAAAGGTCATACCATAGATCTCATTTGCCTTTCTACAAACCAGTCTCTCCTCTTTACTTGCTTTGGTCAATCTGAGACCGCTGGCCTGGCTTGGGGGTGGCCAGTCCTGGTTCTGCCAGCTATGCATCCTTAAAGAAGTTTGAAACGGATCCCTGACTTCTTCCTCTTGTGAAGCCAGGGCAGTGGCATCACCACTTTCTTCCATGCATTCCTCCGAGGCAAGATCTTGAGGCTGTGTACCCGTTCCTTTTTCACAAGGCCACATAGGTTCCCCCTCATCTTCCTCTTCACTGAGGATCTGAGCCCAGGAGTGAGCAGTCGTTATCACTCCTGAGACTATCCACTCATCACTAGGCACGGAGGTCTACGCCTCGCACTCAAAGGCCTCCCGCATCTCATCTTCGCCTAAGAGACTTGGGCTAGGCCCCGGGGTCTACTGATGCTTCATCCGAACTTTCCTTCTGGGATCCAGCATCCGAAACTTCAACTTCTGGTCCTGTCTCTAACTCTGCACCCTCTAGCTTTGTGCCACACTCCCCCGAGGGGCCTTCCTCCACAGGCTCCGCCTGGTGCTGTGTGCTGCCAACTGCAGATTCCTGAACCTTTGTCCATGTGGGAGCCAAACGGATTGGAGGCGCTTTATACAAGCCATATTTTTCTAGGCATCCAGCACAGTGAGGAATCATGAAGACGTCCCTTCCAGCTCTCAAGCATATTTGACATACATGCACTGAATAACCAGGAACCGCCACATGAGGAGGCAGTTGCCCTCTATAGCACCACTTTTCAATATCCCTCAGTCTGTTTACTGCTGCTGTTACTTCAACCCGAGCATGATCCGGATAGCGAGCTGGTCCTGAGGCCGTAACTGCAGAAAACAAACAAACGTTCACTGTAACTGAAAGTCCCAACTTTACTGAACACATTCTTTAGTTGTAAAATGGCTCCTACGCTGCTGTGTTTACTTTACTACCCCACCCTGTAATGGCGGTGGCAGCACTCCTGTGCATCAACATTCAGAATCTGGGTCAAGCCACTGCGCACCCGATTTTACACAAACTATTAATAACTTTTGCTCAAACTACACAACTTGCTCTGTTCTTGCTTTAAACACATTTACTGGATTTTCCACTGACTTTTTACATGCTGGAAACATTTATTTAATTCACAGTCCCTTAAAGCTTCAGGTTTTTTAGCACAGGGTTGCCTGTATAACTAGTGCTGCACATTGGCTACAACTCACAGTCTCTCTCTGGCTTCAAACTTTAAACTGAGGCTGAATTCATTACTATGCACACAGTCAATGGCTTAACAGACTTGCACTTGCTGGCAGGACTTGACACAGTCGTTACTGGCAAAGCGACTACACTGTTGCACACACATTTATATGGCATTGGGCAGAAAATCACTATTTGAGCAGTTTTTAAGGTTGTTACTTACTGTTATCAGTAGCAGTTTTCTGCGTTGGGGAAAAACGGCCTGCAGCCAGTTCTTGGAGGACTCAGAACAGAAACGGGCGGGCAGTCCTACTGATCGTCTTCTCGACCACCACTTTTGCACTTTCAATGATCAATTAGTGGGTTGAGCCCAATTTTAAACAAAATAGTCTATTTTTACAATGTTTACAGCGATTTTAACACTCTGCGACGCTCCTCCACTAGCCAGTACACGCACTCCACTCACACTCCCTCTCGAATGCTGGGGCAGTCACTGTAGAGCTGGCTGAGGGGTGGGACTGATCTCAGCCTGACCAATCACACGACGCCAAACAAATGAGCCTCTTCTTCCTCGCGAGGGCTCTTCTCCTCACGGCGATCGTCGAGCAGGCAAATTTAAACTGCAGAATGCAACTTTTTTTTTCTTTACCAACTGCCTCCACGGCGGGAGCCCATTTCAGCCATTTAACATAGCCATTACACCTGCAAGCCTCTCATTCATTTCAAAAAGCATTTCCAACGTCCAGGGCACAATTTTCCTGTTGCCACCCCTAGTCTTCCACACTTTTCTTTACAACAGTTCATTTTAAAGCAGGCAAAAACACTGTAAACAATTTGATGCAGGACAAGGGCACACTCTTTGGCTTTACTGCTCCTTGGTAAACAGTTGGCAATTTTAAACAGCAGCATAAGATCCACAGCACACAGCAACACACTAGGGAAATTGCTTCAGCTTTTGGGGCTACCCACTGCCAGATAGCCAAAACGTTAACCCTCTTGCCCAAGCACCTTCCTCCCAGAACAAAATCCAAAGCGGTACCTCCATTTTTGTAACCCCTCACCCCTGCCTTTTTAGCAAAACGACAGGTGGCATGCTGTTGAAGCTGACAGCAGTACCTGGTGGGGACTGGGTTCGGGGAGGATGAGGTTACTCTGCACAGGGGACCTAGGTTTGGCTACTCTACACAGGGGCACCCAAGTAAATCCGAACACAGGAAGCAATAACTGTAATGTCCAGAACCAGGAATGGGATTCTTCAGTGTGGCTTTTATTCACATCCAAGCTGAACAAACAAAGCATAGACGGACCCCCATGGGGCTACATTTCCTGGTAATGCAGATTAGAGACAACAGAACACTGTAGCACTATTTCCAGCCCTCAGGCTCCAAACCCACCAAGCACACAGCCCGGACTTGCACGCAGCTTTGGGTACACAGCCCGACCTGTACACTACTTGGGTTTTCCCCACTGGCCCCCCACCCCCCCACCGCCACTTGATCCATGCCCATTTGAGGAATGAACCAATTATCCTGTTGTGGCTCCCCAAACCACACTAGAGCCTTCGACTCCTAGAGAGAATTTTAGAGAGAGAGGCTCCACATTAAAACAAAAATGAAACAACATTCTTTTTCCAGTCAGAAAGAAAAAGAGAGAGGGAGAGGGAGAGAGAGAGAGAAAAAGGGGAGTAGAGAGAGATAGAGGCCAATGAATTCAACAGCTGAGCGCAGACACTGCAGAGTATTTAACTCCAGTAAAAAAAAAAAAAAAATTCCAAAGCATTTTTCTTCCTTAGTCAGAAAGAGAGGGACGGAGAGAGAGAGAGAGTAGAGAGAGAAGGCCAATGAATTCAACAGCAAACAACAGAGTGCTGCAGACATTGCAGAGCACTACTCCACAGTAAAAAAAAACAAAAAAAAAAACGTTTTTCTTCCTTAGTCAGAGAGAGAGAGAGAGAAAGAGAGAGGGAGAGTACAGAGACAGACCAATAAATTCAACAGCAAACAACAGCAGAGTGCAAAGGGAACATTGCAGAGTACTTACGTTAGCACTCCACAGTGAAAAAAAATAAACAATGTTTTCTTCCTTAGGATGATAGGGAGAGAGGGAGAGCAGAGAGAGATCAACAAATTCAACAGTAGACAACAACAAAGTGCAGATGTTGCAGAGTGCAGATGTTGCAGAGTATTTTTATTTTTTTTTAGTTTTTGTTGACCGGGTAAGTGCACTAGACAAATCCTGCCTATTTTCAGGCACGACCTGGGGGAGTTTTTTTTTTTTTTTTTTCAGTTTTTGTTGACCGGGTAAGTGCACTAGACAAATCCTGCCTATTTTCAGGCACGACCCGGGGGAAGGGGATATAGATGAATGCCAACTGACCTTGAATCAGATTAAGCTGTTGGTGGTATTTTTTAGTGAATGAGGGAAATTTGGCCAGGACACTGGGGAAATTCCCCTACTCTTTTCGATAAGTGCCATGGGATCTTTAACATCCATCTGAAATGGAAATTACGTACTTACCGTAATTATTGATCTTCTTGGACAGTCTCCATCACTCATTCACACTAGTGGGATAGCGCCGGAGGTGCTAGGGCCAAGCGGGAGCCTAAAATTTTCTGAAGGGTCGGTCCCGAGACAGGACCACGTATGCGCGGCACTGTGAGACTAGCTCGCGCCTGTGTAGGCTATCTTGGCATCAATCCTCCAACCGCCTCAGTACCTTTTCGACCGAGGAGGTGCAGCATGACTAATGAGAATAACTCATCCTGAGTTTCTGGGCCTGAGGTGGCCCAGATGGCCTTTGCAAGAAAGGTCAAAGAATAATGTCCTCACAGTCTGAACCATAGGACCATGAAGAACAGGAAAGAAAATGAGTGAACCCAGGGGATGGTGGGTGGGCGTGTGAATGAGTGATGGAGACTGTCCAAGCATACTCCAATACGGTAGGCAATGTAATTTTATATCTTCCTGGACTAAGTCTCCATCACTCATTCACACTATGGGAGAGTACTCGAGTTAAAACCAACAACCCCTGAGTAGGTGGTAGGAGATAGGGTTCACTCAGAAAGGACAGCCAAGGACTGTCCTGCTAATAAAAAGAGCTGTCTTGTAAAGAGCATCTAGAACATAGTGCCTACAAGATAAGCGCTCGAGTTGTAACTCACCACTTTGCAGATGACTGCAATGGGCACAAAATGAAAGTCTGCCAGGAAGCCGCAACCACTCTAGGAGAGCGACAAGAACCTGGCCTCACAATTTGATCTAGGGCCAAAATTAATAGTGTCACAGACATGTACTAATGTAGCATAAAGGGACCTCAGGAACTGAAAGAGTCGGAGGTAAAGTCTACTGGTTCAGGGTAGACCAGAAAGTGAAGATGGAAAACCCCCCACTATCAAGTATGGCTGACCTGTAAACAACAGGTCCAGGAGCACTTGAACCCCTTACTTGGTGAGCAAGGGGATCCAGGTGGGGTTAGCCCATCAAGGAGAATGGTCTCCACTTAGTCACACGAACCTTCCTGGTGGAAGGCCAAGCACGACTTAGAAGCCTCTCGTGGTGGTCTAGTAGAACCAGATCCTACCCACTGCATACTCCAAAAGGAATCATCCTGCCCCTGTGTGTACAACTGTAGTAGCAGTCTCTGAACTCAGGGAAGAAAGGAAAAAGTGTACAGGAGGACATGTCCACTATGGGAAAAAAAAAAAAAACATTCCGACAGAAAAAAAAACAGGGGCTGGTTTTCTAAGGCAAATAGAGGCAGATGTGCATTGAGGAGGGACACAGCAGGACCAAGTTAGGGCTAACCCATTTGTTGAAGTGACTGAAAGAGGCAGTGACTCAATGCGGTGAGGCACTACCCACTCTGGCCTCCCTGAAGGGAGCAGGAAAGGATTCTAGTTTGTTTGCTGAAAAACAAACATCACAACTCCATCAGGCACTTGAAGAGGACAGCTTCGTGAGCGACTGGCATGGTCCAATGTGCAGGAACCAAAGGTGTGAATATTTGAGAAACTACTTCAGAAAAAAGACCTACTTGACCTTCCGTCAAGAAGGAGAAAATCGCCTGTTAAGTTAAGCAAGCAAGGAAGTAGGAACCTGAGTTCCGACTCGGTGGAGAGTCGCTTCTGCTGCTGCAAGGCTCTGCTCAAGAGAAGAAAGCCTGATAAAAAGAAAGGGGAATTAACAGACTGGGCAGTTGCCTAGGTCTAGGAAATGTCTCTGAATGAGAGAAATCTCTCTTAGAGAAAGAGATGACCCATACCGCCACCAGATCGGATTCTCCCTAGGGGAAGAAGAAGTCAGGTACTCTTTACTGTACTCTGGAGACTAGCGCCTCAGGGGTTGAGGTGGAACCTGACCAGATCCAAAAAGGGGGGTATCGGGTAATTTTGGCTAGGCCCTGTGCTGTGATAAAATATTTTTTTTTTTTTTTTAGCCTAACAAGGCTTTCAGGCTGCTATTTCGCAAGGATTGTCTTGATATAAAATGATGAAGATGTTCTCCATCTGAGTGCAGAAGGAGCCTGAGCATCCATACTGAAATTATGACCGGACTAATAATCACAGCTGAAGAGATGTTAACCACCTGTGCCGAAGAAGCCACCGAAGGGGCAATATCACAAGGGGGCCATATACCCCTATCAAAGGAGCGGAAGAGCCAGAGCGGCTCCCGACCATTAAATTAGAATGTTCCACAGAGTGTAACTGTCTTGACGATTGAAAAAGTCTAGACACAGAAGTATATGGTCCACGGACACAGTGTGAAATACTGTAGTGGACCCCATTACTGAGGAACTACTGAAAAGATTTTCCATCATGGACTCTGATGATAGAGAGGACGTGCCCTTCAGTATATCAAATGAGTTGTCCACTGTATTACTGACCAGAAGGACAGGGAAAGACCCATCTAGATGCACTTCTACCCCGGAAGGACCTCCAAGAGAGGTCTAGGTCAGAGCCACTAGAGACTCTGCCATCAGGAAGGATGGCGAGGAGCTTGGCACCACGTAGGGAGCCGAGAAAGTGCTGAGCAGAATGAGATTTCGCTGGCAGAGCAGTACAGCAGAGTTCCATCAGCAGAAAACCGCTGGATGACACAAGATCCCACATAGACCGCCACTCACTAAGATGTGTGGAAAAAAATAATCCGCAGAACAGGAGTTCATTCTGAGATAAACATCCCACCACAAGTTCTGTGGAAAGGAAGTCCGAAAAGGAAAAATGTATAGTATCACTAATTCTGCCATACAGCACCCACTAGCACCCATGCGGCACCAGCATCACTCGTGGCACAGGAGGGTACCGAGCAGTGCCTATGCCAACCTGGGCGATACCCGAGGGCAGCCACGGCAGTACCCGCAGGCACCCCCGGCACCCATGTAGCAATAGCATCCGAGGGCACCCCCGACACCCATGGTACCATAGCACCATTGTACCCATGACACCCATGGCAAAAATGGCATCCAAGGGCACCAGTGGCACCCATGGCACCCAAGGGCACCAGCCCATGGGTGCCTCCCTGGTGCCACCCATGGCACCAGTGGCACCCATGGCACCTGTGGTACCCATGGCACCAGTGGGCACTCATGGTGCCACCCACGCCACCCACGGGTGCCCCGTGCCACCCATGGCACCCGCAGGTGCCACCTGTGGCACCCATGGGTGCACAGCACCGCCCGCGGGTGCTTGGCACCACCCGCATGTGCACAGCACCACCTGCGGGCGCACGGCACCACCCAGACACCCTCGGCACCACTGACGGTACCAACAACCAACGGCAGCAACAAGAGCACCCACGGCACTGCACAGAGCAACTGCGCCGACCCACGACGCCGACTAAGGCATGGCGCCTACCAAGGCACCGAGGCATGGCACCAACCAAGACACCGAGGCTCGGCGCCAACCAAGACACCGAGCCACGGCTCAGAGGCATGGCGCCGACCAAGGCAGCGAGCCACGGCGCCGAACCACGGCACTGAAGGAAAATGCCAATGGAAATCCTGAGAAGGGGAGAGGAAAAGGTGGTGCCTGTGCTGGCCCCTGCATGGAAAAGGGAGAGGGGGGTAGGCACGAGGGGTCGACATGATGGCACAGGCACCAAGAGGGCACCTCGCCCATTGTGATGCAATCGACCCTGCTCTGGTCCAATGGCTCCGAGACCCGGAGGTCCCGAAATCAGGAACAGAGCCAGGAAAAACTGGAAAGTCAAACTCCCTGCTCCATAGGAGCGGCACAGAGGTGAAACTGCCCACCGGAGCTCCAATGAGGACAGAGATGGAGCTCGGAGTCAAGAATGCAGCCGTTAGGGCGGGGTCGAGGAACCCACCAAAAGTCGGTTCAGGCTCATCCGCCTCCCGCAACAATCCTCATGCAGAAGTACCAATGGGCAACTCGCGGCACCGATTCTTCTTCCCCAACGAGGAAGAAGACTCGAGGTTAGCTGAGCTGGATCCCCGTAACCACTAGATTTGTGCTTCGGAGGACTGTCCTCCCCCCTGAGCACAGGACTGCCCATAGTCAGACCCCCCCCAGTTAATTAAGGGTGGCAGACCAGACACAGCCCCTCTGCCATAAAAACTTTCAAACGAAGTCCTCCTACCGTCACCGCTACCATCTAAGAACGAGTCCATTGATGGCAGGAAAGAATTTCTTTTTCTTCTTCTTCATAATCTACTTCTTGTTCGTAAAATAAGAAATTACTACTTAAAATATTAAATTAAATGTTAAAAGCTGCTGTTGTATAGACTAAAACTTAGACTCTGGCAGACCAGCGATGTCAACATCCAAGTGCACTCGACAGCGGGAGAAAAGGAACTGAGGCAGTTGGAGGGTCGATGCTGAGATAGCCTACACAGGCATGAGCTAGTCTTGTGGTGCCGCGCATGTGTGGTCCTGTCTCGGCGCCGACCCTTCAGAAAATTTCAGGCTCCTGCTTGGTCCTAGTGCCTCCGGCGCTATCCCACTAGTGTGAATGAGTGATTAGGACTTAGTCCAGGAAGATCTACCACCAATCCAGGGAGATGGGACCTCAGTTTAATGTCTCATCTGAAAGACGGCACCTCAGAAGTGCCGCACCCCTCTCATGCTGCACTACAGTGTCAGTACTGGGATATTAACCCAAGTGCCAGATGTGGGAACTGAACCCACAGCCCTCTGATCTCCCAGCCTCAGAAGTGAGTGTGCTACCTACTGAGCCACTGACACTGACTTAACTCCACAGTAAAAAAAAGTATTTGTCAATGCTGGATGTTCGCCACTGGTATAGAAGCCCTGGGGTACTAGATACATTGTGGTGCATATTGTGGGTCATGTATTATCAAAGTTAGGAGCCTGCTTTCATAAATGTCAATGTAGGCTCATAATAACTTTGTATTTTTTTTTTTTTTTTTATATTTTTGCCCCAAATTATCAACATAGCCTTCTTACAACCCCACCTCATGAACATGTGCAGAGAAAATTTTCAACTCCTGCCTGAAAGGTGATTTCATGCAGGGACTGCAAAATCACCTTTCAGGATGCAAAGACACAGTTTGGCCAGGATTTGAAAGATGAGAGATGTCACATTCATGAGGTGCTGTAAAGAAATGGCTATGTTGAAAATATGGGGTAAAAATACCGAAAATTACTAAAGTTATGAGCCTGCATTCGCAAAATACAATGCAGGCTCATAACTTTGTTTAATTTTTTAATATTTTTATGCCAGAATTTCAACATAACCTTTTTATGACCCCTCCTTACAAATAAGAGTAGAGAAAATGTTCAACTCCTGCTCAAAAGGTAACTTTGCACAGGGACCGCAAAAATCACCTTTCACAATTCAAAAACACATTTTGGCCAGGATTTGAAAAATGACCACTGTCACATTCATGAGGTGCTGTAAAGAAATGGTGATGTTGAACATTTGGGGTAAAAACATTGAAAATTACTAAAGTTATGAGCCTGTGTTCACAAAATTCAATGTAGGCTCATAACTTTTTTTTATATATATATTTTTAAACCAAGTTTTCAACACAGCCTTCCTATCACCCTGCCTCATATAAAAGGGCACAGAAATTTTTCAACTCCTGCTCGAAAGATGATTTCACACAGGGACCGCAAAATCACCTTTTGGGACAGATTTGCCTAATTTCGCTGCAGTTGTTCATGAGGTGTGGCCCCAAAAAATGTATGTTGAAAATTTGGGGCAAAAATGGCAAAGTTAAGCCACTAAATTCAAAACCCCATTGAAATATATTGAACCGCATATCTGATTTCTTCAGTTCATGGTCTGGTTTTGAAGAGCAAAGACGTGTCTGCGGTCCACAGAAGATTATTGTGTTGGACCCCCAGTGTGTAAGTAAGGGCGTGTGGGGTGGTGGGTGCTGACTGGCAGGGTCGGGTGTGGGGACAGTAATGGCTGCAACAGACATCGATGGATGGTTTTCTTTTTACAGGGTTTATTTAAAAACAAAAAACAACAAGGGGAAGATTTTCTTTATTTCAGGTAGTGACACTGAGGAATTAGGCACCCCCAGTGTCAGTGATATTTTGTGGGGATGGTGTGGGGTGGTGGGTACTGAAAGGGAAGGTTGGTGGGTGGTACGGTTACAAGAGTGGCAGCAACTGAGAGCAACAGCGACACTGGGGGATTGGGCACCCCAGTGTCAGTGTTATGTCTGTGGGAGGGATGTAGTGTGGTGGGTACTCAGAGGGAGGACTGGATGGGTGAAACTGTTACAGGAATGGCAGCAACAGATAATGACAGTGACACTGGGGGATTGGGCACCCCAGTGTCAGTGTTATGTTTGTGGGAGGGATGTAGTGTGGTGGGTACTCAGAGGGAGGACTGGGTGAGTGAGACTGTTACAGGAATGGCAGCAACAGAGAGTGGACAGTGACAGTGACACTGGGGGATTGGGCACCCCAGTGTCATTGTTATGTTTGTGGGGGGAGGTGCCGATAGGGAGGGTCGGGAGTGCAGGACAGTTACAGGAACAGCACAACAGAGATTGATGGATGACTAATGAAACAAGAGGATATAAATTGGGATATTTTAACTCAAACCGCAATACTAGGCATGTGCAAATGCATATGCATATTCCCGGAATATGCATATGCATTCACACATGCCCTGTATCGCGGCTTCAGTTTAGTACCCCAATTTCTATACCTTAAAGCCCTTGTTTCATGTCGAGTTGCACTTTCCTGAGCTCATCTTTCTTAATACTTAAAAAAAATCTGTTTATCTGAACTTAGGTGTGCTAAACTGTCAATGAGTCTTCTGGTGCTTCAGCACCATTTAGAGATGTGATAGTGCACTGGGAGCGGTGGGATAGCAGACCGCAGGGGTTTCACTTAGGGGTGGTGACACTGGGGGACTGGGCACCCCCAGTGTCAGTTTTATGTTTGTGGGGGCGTGTGTGGTGGTGGGTGCTCAGAGGGAGGGCTGGGTGGTGGGGCAGTTACAGTGGTGCCAGCAACAGATATCGATGGATGGTTTTCCTTGTTACAGCTGGAGTCTGCAACATCAGGGCTATTACTGAATGTTTCAAATTCCTCACTAGGCTGTCATGACAGATCTGTTTGCTGGGTGGCATAGATCAAAGGGATGAGCTGCTCCATGATTGGGTTGGCTTTTTCAAGTACAGGACTTCTCTGCCCAGCAAGCAAAAACTCTGTCATGATCAGCCTGGCTGATGATTGGTGTGGTACTGACTCATCCTTAAACACTGCTCTGCATTGGACATACAGTGTCATACCTCCCTAAATGCACTATCACAGCAAGGTGTTCGCTGTGTGCACACACGCATGGCAAACATAAAAAAAGGAAACAACATTTATTCTTAGTCAGAAAGAGAGAGATAGAGAGAGACCAACGAATTCAATAGCAGACAACAGCAGAGTGCACACTGCAGACATTTTCTTACGTTTAGAAAAATTAAAGGAAACAGGAAAGGGATTAGGGGTACTCCAAAAAGCAGGGCCTGCAGTGCCATGAGGCAGGCACAGTTCTCATGAAATCATCCAGCAACAAAAAAAATACAGTAGTGAATGTGATAGGTTAAATATCACTAGTGTACAGCATCCAGCAACTTAATAAATCTTTTTCTTTTTAAAAAATATATTTTTTGTTTTTTTGTAAAAAAATTAAAAAAAACCTTTATTATTAGGTAAGAACTAATAAGGGGAGCAGACAGGACAGAAGGACTCTGTCTGACGGTCACAGTGCCTCACTAATTTTTGAGGGGGGGCTTAAAGTGCCATACAGAACATATTCTGAAGGGGGGTGTCACCCACTTCACAGACTCTGTGTTGCCCATTTCTGTGCTGCCCTGAAAGGTCATACTGCCATAGACTATGTGTTGTCCATCTCTGTGTCTGAATTACTACTAGGTAATACTGCTGTAGACTCTGTGTTGCCCATCTCTGTGCTACCCTGAAAAGTCATACTGCCGTAGACTCTGTGCTGCCCATCTCTGTGCTGCCCTGAAAGGTCATACTGCCATAGACTATGTGTTGTCCATCTCTGTGTCTGAATTACTACTAGGTAATACTGCTGTAGACTCTGTGTTGCCCATCTCTGTGCTGCCCTGAAAAGTCATACTGCCGTAGACTCTATGTTGCCCATCTCCGTGTCTGAACTACTACTAGGTCATAGTGCCTCACGTATTTTGAGAGGGGGGTGTAATATCTCAGACTCTGTGTTGCCCATATCTGTGACTGAGAACTACTACTACTAGGTCTTAGTGCTTCACGTATTTTGAGGGGGGGAGGAGTGTCATGTCTCAGACTCTGGGTTTCCCATCTCTGTGACTGAGAACTACTACTAGGTCATATAGTGCCTCATGTATTTTGAGGGGGGGGGGTATCACATCTCAGACTCCGTGTTGGCCATCTCTGCATCCGAACTAATACTACTAATTAAGTTGGACCCCAAAAAATGGATTCAGAATCAGAATCTGTTATGGAAATGGAACATGTGACCAACACCAGCAGTATGGCTAAAACTGCCACACATAACAATAAAAATAGTTCCCAAAAACAAATTCAGGAAAAAAAGGTACATTCACTGCTGAAGATATAATTAATACAATTGATAACAATGAAGCAACACTACAGGAAAATGAAAAAAATGTTGGTGAATCTCCAGGTCAAAGTAATGCACCACTGTCGGCACTGCCAGACAAATCAGATGAAAGTAAAACACAAAAACAGGTAGCCAAAACAGTAAAACCTAGAAAGTCAATGATTAAGGAAAAGGATCTATCTAGTACCACTAGATGTGGCACTCCACAATATGCCACTCATGCATCCCCTCCCCTCTGTTCTCCTCCCCTCAGCACTCTTCCCCTACTGCCCTCACCTAAAACAACAAAAACAAAAGTTTTCTCCCTGTTCCTAAGGATCATGCCTCTCACCCTGACCTTGTGAGCTTGATATTTACTTTCTACCCCCTTCTAATGACCAAGGTTGCTTTCTATAATTTAAATTTAGATCTCTACATGTTCTGATGTATGAATTTATCCACTTGTAACCCCCCTACAAAAGGGGGTTCCTGAAAAGTCTTCCTTGAGCTTGCCTAAATGCTCCCTGCCAGGCTGGTGTCCTGCGTTTTAGCAGTTTAAATGTGATTACCAGAGAGTGCCTGTATAGCCTCTGTGTACTGTTTCTTTAAGAGCTGCCTGGATTGTAGTCATTAGTAATCTGAAAGGGAGCTCTGTTGAAAGATGTAACTACTTACTGAAAATCATTTAGAGTGATAATGTAGTTTGTCTAACCTGCTTTCTTTGCAGCAAGGACTGTTCTGTTTATCCCCACCACTCTGGCCTGGGACTGCTAAATTGGACCAATCAGTACTGGTGGGACCTAAAATGGATCCAGACTACAGGAGCTGTCTGGAGTCAAAATCTGTAGGAATTGTAGTTTGGGGCTTTTGGCGCCTTTTTTGAACTGAAGGGGGAGCTCTTGTGACTGACAGACAGATCAGCCAACCGAACCTTTTGGATCTTGGGGAATTTCCCAGGCTGCTGCAGCTAGTTTCAGTTCTGAGCTGGGAAGTGAAATGAGTAAGAGCTCAAGTGATTTTGAGCAGCAATCCTGAGTGGATTCGCATGGGAAAACTGTGAAAGGGCTGAGTTTTGGCCTGCATGTCTGCCTGCTGCCCCTGAGAGGGAGAGAAGAGAATTATTTTGGACTAAATCCGAGTTTCTGAGAATGAAGTAAGCCACTGATTTTTACCAGGCTCATACCTGAAGAAGACCGAAGATTTTGCTGAATGCGATCAGAATGTCAGGATTTCCAGCTGCTTTTGAATCCCCGGTTTGTGCAGAGACTCTGCGATCGTGACCGGAGAACGGTTTGCCTGGTACAGTAGAATTTCCTTACATGTAAATGTGCTGTGTATTGAAAGTGGGTCGTGATTTGGTTCCCCACTGTGTGAACTGTGTTTTGCTTGCTGGAAGCTGTATCCAGCCCAAAACAGACTATATCCGAATTTGTCTCCATTTGGCCGGGGCCTTGCCACACTGGCCCTGCCAGACTATCCGCTGCACAGAGAAAGCCATCGATGAAAGACCTGCCTGGGGATCAGCCCCCTGCTCCACGCTTGAACAGGAATGACGCCTCAGTGATTCGTGTGGGCCCTGCTTCTCCTGGCACTCCAGATTAACCACCTGCTGTCTCGATTTTCATCCAGCCTGTGTCCAGTCTTGGGTATCGTGAGTAATCATCAGGGTAGCTCCCTGTAACAATAGCCTAATCTAAAGTGTGTCATCTGATTGTCTTGTTGTTTTTTCATGAACTGAGCCCTCTGGCTCCGGATTACAAATAGTGTGTGTTGTGCATGTTGTTTTCTTCTATCACAGGGCCCAACCAGCTGCAACGTTCCTGGCTAGCCCACTGCTCCATCTGGGTACCCAAAGTGTGTGACTGTTTATGGATCCTGAAGTGCATGCATAACTGTTTGATTGATACAGCCTTTAAGCAAATTAACCTGATTACACCCTCCCTTGTTCAAGTCCCTTAAATAAATCAGATCTAACTCTTTTTTGCAGTTACCCTGACTGTGGTTCCAGTTTGTGCAAGAGTACTGTACTGCTGTTATTTGCCTGTGTATAACCTTGTTTTACGGGGGGTCACCAGGGCTGAGCCAGAGGAAAGCCCTGGTGGTAAGTGCAAACAGTGTGGGTACTTGTGTGGTGTATCAGGGGTATTGTGAAAGTGATTATTGTGTATTGTTCCCGCCACTAGTAAGGAAAGAGGGGGGTTACAGTGTCCCAGAGGGCTGTGCCCAGGTTAGCTTGACCACTACCAACCCTGACCTCCGGGTGGGGGCACCCGTTTCAGAACTCAGGCCCCTTAACCTGCTACTAGCCAAGCAGGCAGGGGTAGTAGCCCTTGGGATAGTGCCACCTAGGGGTTACATACTGTTATACTCTGAATATATCCCATTTCCCCCTTCCCCCAGGACACATCTGGAAACTAGCCACTTTAGCACAGTATGTCTTTCCTGGTTAAACTCTTGAAATAAATAAACATCGGACTTCTTCATCAGAAAGCAGTGCCTCTGATGAAGAAAAGGTTGTAAATGTACAAGAACAAGATCACGATGTATCAGTTATGCTCTTCCAAAAGTGGTGAATCAGAATGTGATACAGATGAGGTAGAGAAGGCCACCTGGGTTCCCCCACCCAAAAAGAAAAAAACATATACAGCAAGCATCAATACTAGGCAAAGCCAGTAGTGGAAAAAAAATCAGTACAATCATGGTTACCCTTCTGGGGACAGCCACAGTGTGCATGAATATGGGTCAAAATGCCACCACAACTGCTGCAGTTCCTGGCAAGATGGCAAAACATTCCACCTCAGTTGTGTGGAGCTATTTTCATGTAAGTTCCAAAATTAATGTTTGGCTGTCCTCGGCAAGGGTGCTAGATATAGAAACATAGAAACACAGACTTTGACAGCAGATAAGGACTGCTTGGCCCATCCAGTCCGCTCATTTCCCTACCTATTGGATTAGCTGCAGATCCTAGTTAACCAACATCCTACTTCTTCCTAACCCCCACCAGAATTGCCTTATGTCTGTCCCATGCATTCTTGAATTTCCCCCACTGTTTTTATCATATATCTATTTTTTGAATTTTAACATACTTATGTACAGTACATATTATTTATGTCATTAACACAGAAAAAATGCATATATCTTAGATTATGTAACATAAAAGATACACCAAGTCCAAATCAAAAAGGAGGGGGAAGGGGGAAAGAAAAGGAAAATTTATCTAAGATAATGCCAACTAAGCAGTTGCAGTATATTAAGTACATCACAAATTAATTCTATCCACAATGATAACTCACTGCTAAACCCCATAAATACAATTTTTACCAAAGCTGCTAGATTAGAAGATACTTAATAAACGATGAACACATAGTACACCCACCCCAACACTAACTAATAAAGTTAAATAGCTCTAGCAAGTTGAAGGTGTTTTATTTTATTTTAAAGATTAATAGTCCATTTTGTCCACATTTTCAATGATATCCTGTCCAAGACATAGGTGGCTCCCTCAGTTTCCTGAGCAGAGTACTGAGTCTGTAGAACAACCACTAACTGGTCAACTTAAAAATATATAGGATTTGCCATCTTTGATGATCTTTACCTTCGCCAGTAACAACAAAAAGAACTGAGCCCCCATTTCTAATATCTCCTGTCTGTATACCTAACATTTTCTCCTTCCCTGCTGTATGGAGTAACAGAATTTGGGGTAAATGAAATACTTGTTTTCATTGTATTCCAGTGAGCCTCTAAGTTTGGCTAATTTAAATATGTATTCCTTGTCCGACAAAACCAAACGTGGCTAAAATAGTAGACTTATTCTGTCCAGATTGTTCAGACTGCTGTTGCGATTGCCTTTTTGTTAGCCTGAAAGCTTTCGTAATCAAGGGGGGATTTTCCAAAGGCAATTCAAAAGTTTTAACCAAAATATCTTTTACCAATTCTCTTGTATTTATAAAGTCAGAGTCCATTCTATCTGGTATTCTGAGAATACGAATATTTTCAGAACGCAACATGTTCTCTGCATTTTCTAATTTATGATTTATGCTGAAATTCTCCTTGATCAGACTAGAGCAATTAGCCTCCAATGAGGTCATTCACCCATCGTATTTAGCCAAAACAGTAGTGTGCTCAGCAATGGCCATTTTGTTAGACTCACCAGCGTTTTTAACCATGTTGACCTCAGCTTGCAAAAATGTGGATTTTTTTAAGCAATGCATGCAGTCTTCTGTCGCTTCTCTCTGTCCAGGCAAGTAACTTATCTAACTCTTTCCCCACCGAATCCAGGGTATAGCTCTCCCATTCTTCTTGCTGAGAATGCTGACGATTGTCCAGTTGTGGGTACGTGGGGTACAGCTGTGAATACAGATTCTGCTCTCCCAACTCATATAAACTTTTCTCCGGGGTGCTGTGAGTAATCATATCTTCAGCCAATGGGGGAACTGGCGGACTAACACACAAGCCCCCCCCTCCAAACTCCGGGCCGGACTTCCCAGGGAGAGACCATTGTTCAAGTGGCTCTGGAATGATCGTGTTTCCTTGCTCTTGCACTGACTCATATTTACACAGTAAACAGCAAACAAAATATTAAAGCAAAGGAGCTACTGCGGCACCGAAATAAACGAAATACAAGAAAATTACCTGAGGTCGAGAGAGTTGTAACTAAGCTTACCGCTGGGTTTGCCATCTTTCCTCCTCTCCCACTGTTATTGACCCCACAACCTCCTCAGGAAGGCCAATCCACGTGTCCAACACCCTCCGTGAAAAATACTTCATTGCCAGTTCTCGAGCCATCCCTCTCTATCTTCAAATTGTGCCCCCTTGTTTTTGCACATCTCTTTTTCTGAAAGATGCTACCCTCTTGGACTTTGTTGATTCCCTTGAGGTACTTGAAAGTTTCAATCATGTCCCTGCTGTCCCTCCTCTCCTCGAGGGTATACATATTAAGCTCCTTTAGTTTCTCTTCATATGGCTTCTGGTGCAGACCCTGCACCATTTTAGTTGTCCTCTGATGGACTGCCTCCCTCCTGTGAATGTTCTTGCGGAGATGGGGTCTCCAGAACTGCACGCAGTACTCCTGATGGAGTCTCACCAACTGTCTGTACAGAGGGATAACAACTTTCTGTTTTCTACTGGTGATGCCTCTCCTATACATCCCAGTATCCCCAGTCCTCCTTACTGCCTTCTCACAAAGCTTGCTTACCTTTAGGTCATCTGATATGACTACCCCAGCTCCCTTTCCATTTTTGTTGTTGTTAGTACCTACCCATTTAGGAGGGCTAATTTAAGTTGTATGTGGAATGTACTTATGGGGAGGTTAGAGGTGGTGAAGCTTGCAGCAGGGATTGACAGATAGTGGGGTATAATTGGGGAGGGGTTAAAATAGGCCATTAACCGCTGCATAAGGAAGGTGGGGAAAAAGAAGAAAATGAAATCTATATGGTATATGAGGGAGGTAGGAGAGGTGGTAAGGGAGAAGAGGGCAACCTTCAAATGTTAGCAAACTACCACACAGATGAAAACAGCGAGGTGTATTTAAACAACCTGATGGATGCAAATAGGACAGTAAAAATGGTAATAGCGGAAGCTGAGCTCAGAATTGCTGAGGAAGCGAGAGAGGGAGACATTACTCTCTTCTGCTATAACAGGAAGATGCAGAAAACCAAGGAAGGGATTTTCTGCCTTAAAGGGGGCAGCGGTGTAGCCAGCCCGCTGGCATGGCAGGCTGAGGCACTGCTGCTTCACTGCCTGCCACACTGGCAACCACGGTTCAGAAATACATGCATGTCATTTGGGGGTGGGCCTGGGAAGGAAGGCTTGAGCATCCCATGACAGCTTTACTCCCTTGGTGAGGGGGGTTCACAACTCCTGCTGGATGGCTGCCACCTGGAGGACTCTGGGACAGCAGGGGAAGGGGTCCCACGCCTTGATACTGGGGGCATCTCTGTAGATGTGGAGCATGAACATCATCTCACTGCACACACACAGCCCCAGGGGAGAAAATGGAGGAAAACATCCTCTTGCCGCAGCTGGGTGATAGCCAGGTCCTTCACAGGCCCTGCACTGACGACTGCCCTTTGTTAGCCGTGAGGCACAGGGCACACTTGAATTAGCATATCTCAGGGAAGTTGAGTGATAGAGTTGGGGGTTCAGGTCCAGATACTGTATGTGATGGCTGGGGGTGGACAAAGAGGATACATTCAGGATTGAGAAAAATGGGGATGAGTAGGAGGAAAGCAATATTAGTGAAGCACACATACAAAATAAATACTTTTATTCTGTCTTAATGGTGGAGGAGAAAGAGCTGCTCCCACAATGTGGGATCTGGCCCATGCAAGGGGTTGAGCAGGGACATCGACATATGGAGCTATAGTGGAGAGAGTGTTATAAAGGCTTGAGTCACTATGTAGACAAATCCTCAGGTCCGAGTGGTCTATACCCCATGGTGGTAAAACAAAGGGCACACATTCTCAGTAGCACTTCTCTTTAATTGCTCAGTGGAGACAGGAGTAGTACTGGCAAATCAGATGGTAGCTAATATGTTGCCACTACATAAGAACAGTTGGGAGGATGGCCTGGAAAACTACATGCCGTCAGCTTAAACTTTATTAAGGAAAGACTGGTGGAATTCCTGGAGTTAAATGCATTACAGGACAGTTGGCAGCAATGGTTTGTGGTGGGAAAATCTTGCCAATTGAACCTGATTGACTTTATGTTTGGGTTACAAGGGCTACTGAAAGAGGCAAGCTAAGGATGCACTACACCTGGACTTTAGTAAGGGTTTGCCTCATCCTGCGTGAGGGCTAGTTAATAAACTGGTGGACCCAGGGTAGGGAAGAAACTAACTTCCAAGGTTGGAATCAGGATGGAAGAGAACCCAGAGAATGGTGCTTAATGGTGGCATTTCAAAGGTGAGGCAGAGACAGTCTCAAGGGGTGTCGCTGGTCCTGCATCCAGTGCTTTCAACATCATTTGTGACATAGGTAACAATATCCAGGGCATGATTTGGCTTTCTGCAGACTACTCAAAATCTGTGGGAGGTTGATAGTAAGAGGTTGGACAGCTAGTCTAAGGTATGGCATCTGAGGCTCAATGTGAAGAAGTAGAAAGTCATGCTGATACTGCAGGAGCAAGGATCCTGAGAATGGAATGGGGGTTGAGGGTGCAGCAGATGAAGGAAAGGGATTTGGAGGTTATTATGTTCGATATCCTGAGACAATCTGCTCAATATAATAAGGCAGTGGCATGGCCAGTAGAACGCTGGAATGCATAGGCAGAGGGATCAGCAGTAGGCACAGGGTGGTGATACTGCCCCAGTACAATTCTCTCTGGTGAGACAACACTTGGAGAACTGTGTGCTGTTCTGGAACCCTCACCTGAAGAAGGACTAGGTTAGGGTGGAGTCAGTCAAGAGGAGGGCCACCAAGATGATTCATGGGCAGCAGGTCCCATGAGGAAAGGCTTATGGACCATAAGATGTACTCGATAGAAACCAGGAGGGGGGATAAGAAAAATCACTCACCATAGTAATGCTTTTTCTTCTAAAAGGTTTAATAGCGATTCACATAATTCTGCAGTCATCTCAGCCCTGAGTTGTTGCCCCAGAGACAGAATCTGAACCTATGCAAATTCAGCTCTGAACTATGTGGATTACACTTCCCTAGTATTCTAACAGAAGATTAATTGTTGAAGACCAAAAGAGAGCAGTGACCACCTATCTAACCTGCACTAAGCATTTTTGCATAATACAAATGTACTAAGAATGAAAGAAAACACATTAAAAATCCCCCCAAAAAACTGCAGAGTTTGCAACAATGAAATGGCCAAGCACTAAGATTATGCTTGTGATTATTCTGAAGAACCATATTTTACTGATGAGGTTCTGGGAGAGGAGGTAGGGAAACGCTTGTATAAATCACTAGTAAACCCTCTAGAAGAAATGAAAGTTAAGTACTCACCATAATTGTCCATCTTCCAGAATATCTTTACAATTGATTTGCATTTAAGGGTCTGGGCTGAAGGCACTAGGACACTGCATGAACAAAGCTTTTGTCAGGGGCAGCCAAGCTTTATTGGCCATGGTGCATGCACACCTTCCACATGGCGCCACACTCCATCCAATATTCATTGCTGACCTCTACACTAACCTCCGCAAAAATAAGAGAGGGCTAAGAATTTCCTAGCACAAAGGAACGGGAAATGATATAGGAAATATAAATAAACAAAATAAACCTGACGCACCAACATTCAAATAGTGAAAAAGGGCACCCTAGGTGGCCTAAGGGGGTAGTTGGGTTTGGAACCAGAGACTCACATCACTAGCCAGATGGGAAATGGATAGTGATCTTAAAAGGCTGCAGCTCTGAAGCATGTGGCTCTGGCAGGAAAGTAAGAGGGATGCCTAGAATTGGGACCCCCTTAAAACTGAGATGGCACAATGTACCAAAAACAGGAATTAATCACATAGACTCCTGGAAAAACCAAACCCCATGCTAACTGATAGAGGACTGACTGAATAGCTAGTCAAAATATGCTCTCTTTTTCCATCAGGGAAAAAAGAAAGGGATCTCAAGTGCACGTGGAGCTGTAAGGTCAAACAGCCCAAAGGAGTCGAGATGTGTACATCTCTCCAAGCACCTCTTAGGGTAGTGGGCTACCAGCCTGGCTGGCTAGAGAAGAAGAAGAAGAGTATACCAACCAAGGGATACTCTGGCATAGCCAAAAGAAGAAAACATCAAAGGACCTGCTTCTCCTGCAACTGCAGGGATGTACTCTGTGTAAGAGCTAGTGTGCTTGATCCAATCCAGTGCACAGCAGTGCTACGCAGATAGTGCAACTGCCAAGTTGAGTTAGAATGGATATTGTCCAGAGGCACAGAGTGCACTTAGCAACACAAGGGATATATCCCAGGAAAGGGATATACCCTGGGCAGGGAGAAGGAGAACAAGAAAGAAAAGGGATGGGGGTTGCTTCTCTTTCACTTTTTTTTGGTTGGAATGAGGGCCCTAAAAGAAATCCCTCATCCCAGTTTTGAGATTTTTTAAACAGCTACTCCATAGGGAGTAAACTGGGGAGATGCCATGGCACTAGATGGTTCCAGCCAGCACTATCAGGATAAGCTACCCAGAGTCCCTGCCTGTGCTAGAGCAGGGGATGGTGGGTGGGTGTGGTAATCAATGGTGAAGGTATTCAGGAAGATCAATAATTATGGTAACTACATAACTTTCATTTCTTCCAAGAATCAGTCTTCACCATTGATTCCTACGTATGGGTCCGAATGCCAAGGTTCCCTTGTTATCTGGGGGAGGAGCTGAATTACCCGGAGGGTAATAGATACCCTCAGCACTCTGCGTGGGGGAGAAAACCTGAAGGCAGGGGCTTCTCATAGGTCTGATAAGACCCAAGACTGTTCAGGGTCAGGTAGGGGCTCCTGTGGCACAGGAGCAGGAGGGTTCCCCGACAGCTCCTGCCTGACCCTAGGAGAGAAGAAATGAGCCCCTTTGAAGTACAAGTTTAGCACCTTGTGCCGGGCTAATGATGCCAGTCAGGAGAGGTGAAGCCATGCCCATCTGCATAATGAAGACTGTGGTTCCTTCTAGTCTGGAGGCCACCTTGCCAGGGCTGGATTAAGGCATAGGCACTAGCCTAGGGCCCCCACCTGCCAGAGGCCCCCAACAATCCCCAAAATATAATTATTACATACCCATTTATTTCTGCCTGAGCTGCACTTTTTTGTAATGGACTTGGCTGCTGAATAATCTCAGCAAGACAGGAGCAGAACTGCAATGGGAATCTCTCCTCCCTGATTAGGTGTTAAGTAAAGTTGATAGCTTCAGGGGGCTCCAACCAGACTGACCTTTAAGGTATAAACAGGCCCTCTTACTTTGCTTTGTCTGCTTGAATGTGAATCTCACCACCCTGATTAGGTGTTAAGAAAGCTGATAGCTTCGAGGGCTCCAGCCAGACTGACCTTTAAGGTGAAACAGGCCTTTTCCTTTGCTTTGTCTCCCACCCCTGGTATCCTAACTGGGAAGAAGTAGCTAGAAAGATCCCTGCCCTCAATTTGTGCTCCTGATAGGGAGAGTGACTGTGCAAATCTTAAATGGGGCCCCCTGCAGTAGTTTGTCCACTACTTGCCTCATCTTGTGCATTTGAGGGGGCCATAACATTCATATTGGAAGGATCAGACAGCCAGCAGAGCCTGCTTATTGGAGAGCCTGTTTCGAGTTTCAGATGCCTCTCTTTAGCACATGGATGTTCTGTGACATGTCCTGGCCCTGGGTCTCATAGTATACAGATAGAGGTTGTGATTCACAAATCTAAGTGCTGTGAGTCTACATGTTTTCCAGGTTCTTGGCTTGGGCCTGTAGCCACTAGGCTATGCTGCCTAATGTATTAATTAATTTTACACTGCTTGACTGGCATTCGATTATCATTGTTAAATGCAATTCCCCTCTCTGGGAAAATTAGTGGGAAAACTTACTGCGTTTGTTCTGGGGCAATAAGTGTCATGAAAATGATCATCAAAGTTATGAAAAAAGAAAAGTGGGGCTGAATTGTCTAAGTCCTTTAACAATACTATATTGCAATTCACAAGCAGTATGGCTAAGCCGCCACAAAGCCACATTTTAATGACACAAAGTAGTAAAGAGGCTACGGTGCTATTGATAGCTTACAATGCCTTCTAGGCAGCAGTGGCCTTTATATCATATATTTTTTTTAATTTGCAGGCAATTGTCTATGGCATGGAGCTATATACATACAATACCACCCCCAATATGTACATTTGCCTACAAAGTAAACAAATAGTATCTGAAGGCCACCACTAACCCTGACCATTACAAGTCTATCTATAGCACTACAACCACTTCCCTGTGTGGTTTTGTGGGTGGGGCTGTATCAGAAAGTAAGATTGTACTTGCAGTAAGTTAAGTAGCATAAGAAAAGTGGTAATCATGTATGCTGAGAGTAGTCTTGCACATACAGTGATCCTTCGATTATCCACCAAATGTTTGTACAAAATGATAGGCTATTCCTTTGCCCCTTATTATCTCACACCCTTGATTAGCTACACAGTTTTGCTTGTACGAAAGTGGGTGGATAGTCAAGGGTGCACTGTAGATTATCAGACTGAAATCAAACAGTATGTGACACTTTGGGAAAAGGGAGACTAGAGAATGGTGTTGCACTGTTGCTAATATGATTTTGAGAGAGGGGAGCAGAAGGGTAGGAATTATTTGTATTCTGTTGCCCGTATCCCTTTACATACAAACTGTATCCTAATGTGAGATACAATTTGTATGTAAATGGATTCCCAAGGTGCCTTACAGTCTGTGACAGGGTCCCTTTATGTAAAGGGCATGGGCACAAGGAGGCCACAGATTTATTTTTGGGCCTAGGGCCCCAGGTTACCTTTAATCTGGCCCTGCACCTTACTCATGTCATAAGATGCCCTCAACTGGTGCTGTGCTACCTCCATACTCTGGGTAGAAAGATCAATGACCTGCCTGACTTTCTTGCTTGGTTGCAGTGAAGCTAACAGGCTGTGTAGCTGCAACCATAGGCGAAGGTTATAGGTCACCATATGTGCCTGATGTGCAAGGATGGGAAAGGGAGGGAAGGCATAGAGAAACCTCCCTGTCTAAAAGAGGTACAATGCATTGCATCAGAAAACATCAGGCCCTGGATCTAGTGAGCAAACACTGGGCAGTTTCGTGTTTAGTGGGAACGCAAAGAGGTCCAACTTGGGCCAGCTCCATCTGTCGAATAGCTTTACAGCCACAGATTGGAGGAGTTCCCATTCGTGTGCCTTGGACCGAGACCAGTTTAAACTGTCAGCCAAGGTGTTTTGGACTCTCTACATGCACAGCAGTGAGTGCCAGATGATGCTCTGAGGCACAATACCAGACTCTCATGGCCTCCCTTCAGAGGGAATAGGAGTGGATCCCTCCTTGCTTGTTTATATAGAAGACCACTGACATGTTGTCCAGCTGAATAAGGAGAGGTCCTAGGAGCAGACTCGTCCGAAATGGCTGAAGGGCATAAAGAATCACCCACATCTCCAAAATACTGATATGGAGATGTTGCTTCTGGGGACCAATGCCCTGGGTCTGGTGGTCTGCCAAATTCAACCCCCAGTCCAGACCAGATGCATCCATCATCAGGATTTGACAAGGAGACTCCTGCCGAAAGTGGACCCTGTGGAAAGATTGGAGGGTTCAACCATCAGGCCAGTGTTTGGCACACCAGAGTGGAGACCGTCACCAAGTACTCCAACTCGTCCGTGCATTGGTCCCATTGGACTTGCAGGGTCCACTGGGGAACCCTCATGTATGGGCGTGCTAGAGCGACCGTTGCAATGACCACTGCCATGTGCCCTAGCAGCCACAGGAAGACTCTGGCTGGGACCTGGTGCACCAAGGTAACTAGGCAAGCCTGTTCCTGAAGGTGTTCCACTCTGTCCAGAGGCAAGAAGGCCTGGCCTTCAGCAGTGTCCAGAACTGCCCCTATGTACTGCAGTCTTTGGCCAGGCCAGGGGGAGGACTTCAAGAGGCTTAGGGTGATCCCTAGATTCTGAAACAAACTAAAGGTGTTGGCCATGGTGATGACCAGCCAATCTCTGGACAGAGCTGCCAGAAGCCAATCGTCCAGGTATGGAAAGACATAATGTCCCTTTCATCTGAGGGCCGCAGCCACTATCTGCTAGGCACTTTGTAAAGACTCAGGGAGCTGAGGACAGGCCAAATGGTAGAGCGCAGAATTGATAATGGTTGCCTTGAAAATGGAAGTGAAAGAACCTCCTGTGAGGCTGAAATGCTAAAATGTGAAGGTACACGTCCTGCATGTCCAGTGAGCACAACCAGTCCCCTTGATGAAGGCGGGGGAGCAGGCCTGGAAGGGTGACCATCCTGAACTGTTTGTACTCCATGTACTTGTTCCGGTGGCTGAGATCCAGGATGGGCTGATGGGCTGTTTTGTTTGGGATGAGAAAAAAGTGGGAATAAAATCTCTTTCCCCTTTGAGATGGCCAAGCCGGCTCTATGGCCCATTTCAGCAAGAGTGCTTTGATCTCTTCCTGGATAAGGGAGACGTGTGAGGGAGGGTAGTGGGAGTTTATGGGAAGGTTGTCTGGGGCATCTCCATATAGTCCAGGGTATGTCCTTTCTCTACTGGATGAAGAACCCATTGATCCCTTGTGATTTTGTGCCATCCCTCTAGATAGAGAGAAAAGTGACCCCCTACTGCCTCCCCCACGGATTCTGCCGGGGGAGGGGGTCGGGCAGGGAATCAAGCCAAGAAACTGGGGACAGGCAAGGGAGCCTGGGAAGATTTGGGGGTCCTGGGACCTGAACCACCTGAGGTCTGGAAAATGACCTTATGCTTAAAGTCTCCTCTATTTTGTTGGCCTTGGGGCTGTTGCCCAGACAACCGTGAAATGGCTGGCGACAGTTCTGTTTCTGTTTGGATCTGTACGGGTTTGAACAGATCTCACTGCCTTGCAAGATTCCTAGAGGTGAGTGATGACCTTCTCTGAGTCCTCACCAAAGAGCATTGAGCCCTGAAAGGGCATCCATAATCTTCACTTGGACGCCTGGGGTAAAACCTGAGACGGAAGCCAAGAATAGCGGCGGAAGCAATGCTGGAAGCTGCTGCCCTGGCTGCAGCATCTGCTGTGTTGAAGGAGGAACGTAAGATGTGGGTGCCTACGTCCACATCCATAAAAGTGTCCACCAGAGAAAGAACTACCATAGGCTTTGGATCCTTCTGGCTGGAGAAAAACAGCCAAACATGCTGTATCCCAGTCCATGTTGGACTGGACAAAACACTCTTTCCTACAAGGGTCAAACTATTCAACAAGCTTCCTCCATCCCTTGTCCTCAACAGCATCTTTCAAGTTCAACCTATGGAACTCCTTTCCAGTTCCTGCACGCGCAATTGTCCACAATTGTCATGCTGGCCTGTAACGGGTGATTTAACCAGTCTCCACCCCCAAAGCAGTCATTTTGTCTCCACCTCCCAGGTGGTTGGATTCTGTATTTATCCACACTGACTACTGATGCACCTTTGCCTGTTCGATGATGTTATATTCTTTATTATCCCACTGTGTAATTTATCCCTAAGTCATTCTGCTTATTCAATTTGGACACCTATTTTGTTATGCACTTTACTTTGAATACTGTAATCTTTATGATTGTCTCTCCTAAACTGGACGCTTGTGAAAATGGGCAATTTTGCTCACATGCCTTTCCAGTATAAATAATAAACTGAAACTGAAACTAATGTGCCGCATGACCTCCATTAAGGTCAGGTCATCGGGCGGTGACCTAGGGGTGTCCTTGGGGTCCATAGGAGAGGGAGACAACCCGGATTTGGATGACTCTGAAGAGGAGGAGGAAGAGCTGTGGCTCAACTCCCCTGAAGAGGAGGAAGACCTAGAGGTCGAACGTCGGTGCCTACAGCCGTGCGACCAATGTCTGTGCCTGTCCGAGGACTTGGAGGATGAGCGGCGGTGATTTCTCCCATGATGTTTGGCGTGACCCCTGCTCATATTGTCCGGTTGTAGGATAGGCTCCTTTGCCTTTGAAGATGGCTGCCGAGGTGGAGTCTGAGGCTGCACCCCCAAAGGAGGAGTATCCTTAGGAGGGGGTGCAGGTTTCAGTAGCAGGTCACCCTTAACTGTATTTCACCTGGAAGTAAAAGGCTGTCAGTCCAGCACAGGATTCTGTGGATTAGAAGGGTTAGCCAGCATCGGTGGGGGATGTCAGACAGTCCAAGTGTTAGTCCCTGCTCGAGGCAGCACCCTGGGCGCTTGACCCTGAGGGTTTGGGTTGACGGTGGTGGCCCAGCAGGAGTCAGGTTATCTAGCGTCATTCTATTAGGTGTCATCAGGCCTGACGGCAGGCCCTCTGGCATCGGTTGAACTGAGATATTAGGGTCAACTAGCAACATAGGGCATTCAGACAATGACGGGATGGGTGTCATCAGAGTCGACACCAGGGTGGCCAGCGTCGACCAGACAGGTGTGGACTTGTGCAGGTTGGGTGATGCCATCGGCATCGGTCTGGAAGGAGCCTATTTAGGGGACAGGGCTTGAAATAACCGGCTATCCACCTGTCCCAGACAGCCAGTTTTCACAGAGGACAGGCATTTTGTTCCCATTGCCTGTCCCTGGGACAGGCAGTAAGCGTCACTGTACGTTATGGGCACTAGGACCCTGGAGCACATTAGCAGTCAGCCAGCCTCTCATCGCTGTGAGAATACGCGTAACGGGAAGCACCACGCAAGTGTCACATTGTGCATACCATCCCTGTCCAACACAACTTCACCTGATCTGCTCCAGTTCTGCACTTAGTTTGCATTTTGGTGGACAAATCTGCAGCTGCATATGTAGATCTCACCATCATGCATGCACAGTAGCCAGTCCTTGCTTGCCTCCACTGCATTTCTAGTTGAAACCCGTCCGGAGGAAAGGCAACAACAGGAGGTGAGCATGAAGAGAGCACACTTTTCTTTCACTAACAGGTTTGGGGAGCAGTTATTTAAAACATTTTCAGGGCTAACCAAACGCAGCATGAAAACACAGAAGAAAATCAAAAAATCCCTATCTGGCTAAGGAGTATGACCACGAGCAGGAATGGTGCAAGCCGCAGGTACACTCGTCCATGAGCAAGTTTGTCATTTAGTGTCATCAGTATCAGTAAAATATTGCAGTGCCTACCTTGTATAACACTGATCAAGTGGAAGTAATTCTCATAGAAAAACGAACACCCTAACACATTTAATTTTATTTATGAACGCCAAGTCATACATTAGTGTCAGCTCTAACATGCATGCCTGGAATCCCGGCTTCAGTTTTCATAAATAAAATAAAATGTGTTAGGCTGCTCATTTTACCAGGAGAATTAGTTCCACTTGATCAGTGTTATACAAGGTAGGCACTGCAATATTTTACTGATACATGACACTAAAAGACAAACTCGTTCATGAACGAGTGTACCCGCAGCTTGGCGCCATTCCTGCTCATGGGCATACGCTGCATGGATTTTAATCAGACCACTCTTAGATTAGGAAGAATAACGCATATTCTCGATGTAATTTTAAAATATAATACCACCACTGCTTTGAATACTGACAGTGCTTCCTCTAGATGTATGTATTTATTTATTTATTGATTTACGAGTTTTACCAGGAAAGCATACTGCACTAAAAGCTCAATTCCAGATGCGACCTGGGGGCTGGGACCCATAAATTACAATACAAGGATATGTACAATAAACAGAACATATTGGGAAGTCAAGGCTTCCTACAGACATTAGTATAACATTAACAGACAGGGGTTCAGAAAATACATTGTACAGAGTGATATGGTCATCTACATTTCATACACCTTTATAGTACGTCAAGCAGGAGTAGAGGAATTAGTTATAACAGGAGCAGCTGGAAGAGAAATGAGCTCTAAGTAGAGGGTTGCGTTGGTATGTGTTCTGTGCATGTCTTATAGTGGCTGGCAGAGCATTCCAAATCTGTGGGATACGGAAACTAAAGGCGGCCTGGCCTTTGGAAGTACACATAAACAGGACATGCAGCAGTCTGGGATCTATATTCCTGAGTGAGTACGCAGGAGGGGATTGTTTGGAGAGGGTAGAGGCCAGATGGGGGAGGGAATGGGACCAGAATTTGCCAGCGAACCTAGCGTAGTTTATTTGTCTGCGATCGTGGAGGGACGGCAGGTTAGTAGAGCTGTATAGGTTGCAATGGTGAGTAGATAGCGGACAATCTAGAATAAACCGGCAGAAAGAATGGAACATGGTATCTAGGCTAGCCAGGGCAGACACAGAGGCAGTGGAGTAGACTATGTCGCCGTAATCGAAAACAGGGAGAATCATTTTTTGGACAGTGGCGAGCCTGGTTTGTGTAGGGAGGCATTTTTGTTGTGGAATAGAGCACCTAATTTGGGGAGAAGTTTCTTATGTAGTGAGTCGATATGAGATGTAAAGTCTAGGTGCTGGTCTAGCCAGACTCCTAGGTATCTGACGGAAGTACAGCTGTCCAGCAGGGTCCCGTCCGAGGTTTTGAAAGGGGGGCAGGGGGTTTGGCGGGAAAGTCTTTGTTGGGATCCAAATGTTTGTGATACTGTTTTTTGAGGGTTTAGGAATAGCTGGTTAGTCCTCAACCAGCCCTGGATAGCATAGAAATCCTCTTGGAGTAGTGTTGCTACACTTTGAGCATTAGTGCCGGAGGCATACAGGACCATGTCATCCGCATACATTTGGATGGATAAGTGGGAACATGCTGATGGGAGGTCATTTAGAAAAATGGAAAAAAGTAATGGCCCTAGGACAGATCCTTGTGGGACACCGGTAGTGACTGGCAGGGGGTTAGAAGTGTGACAGGCTAGTGTGACTGATTGCTTCCTGTTCGCTAGATAGTCATGGAACCAGCCAATGGCCGGCTCAGAGAGCCCTGCATTGGAGAGTTTTGAGAGAAGTAGGGAATGAGAGACAGTATCAAAAGCTTTGGCTAGATCTATAAAAATGGCCGAGGTGACATGACCTTTGTCCATACCAGTGAGAATGTAACCAGTAACACGTAGCAGGGAGGTAGTGGTGGAGTGGGATTTACGGAATCCATTGGAACGGAGTGAAGAAGGAGGAGACTTCCAGGAAAGGGGTGAGCTGGGACATGACTAGCCATTCCTGTAATTTGGCCAGGATTGGGAGCAGGAGATGGGTCTGTAATTTTCTGGGGAGGAGGGGCGCCACCCTTTGGTAGAGGTATGACTGTAGCCATCTTCCAGTCCGTGGGTACCTTTCCAGAGAGAAAGAGAGGCTGAAAAGGGCAGGAGGGGCAGCTATGGCTGGGGCAGACAGGAAGAGCATCTTTGCGTCTAGGGACGAGGGCACTTGCCTTGTTTGGGTTCAGGGCCCTTAGAGAGCGTAGTACTTGGCATGGGTTACTGGGTGGAAAGAGAAAGGCAGGCCTCGGGGCAGGCTTTGGGGGCATGAGCTGGGGGGACCGGGGGTTATTTGGGAGGAGGATAGGAGTTTGGCAGCAGCTGGAGAAATAAGTATTAAAGGCTTCATGCACACAGATGGGGTCGGAGATGTGGGAGCCCCTGGACAGATAGTGTAGGAGGTGGGGTGTAGTGGGGGGTAGGGATTTAAGTGATTTCAGAAATCAGTCGGTGGTTTATGTTCTTGTTAAAAGCTGATAGAAAGTATGTCTTCTTTGTTGCCTGATGGAGTTTGTGCATGGCTTCGGAGCTTTCTGTATGTGGAGAGGGTTTCCTGTCTACCTGTTCTCTTGTAAGTTTTCCAGGCACGGTCTCTGGTGTGGCAATTCCTAATTATGTCGGCAGAGATCCAGGGGAAATGAGCACCTCTAACTCTCTTTGTCCGTAGGGGGGCATGTCTGTCCCATATTTTTAGGAAGCAGGATTTGAAACCTGCGAAGGCTGCATCAATGGAGGGAGACTTGGGTATGAAAGACCAATTTTCATGTCCCAAGTCTGATAGAAGAGATGCTAAGGTGAGTGAGTTGTAGGACCTGGTGTGCAGTGTCTTTGGAGGGGAGGCTGGGGGGCTATGCACCTTCCTAATCAGGAAGATCATGTGATGATCACTTATAGAGTCGGGTAATAGGCCTGCTCTTAGGATCCTGTGGGGGTGAGAGGTGAGAGCCCACTCTAGTAGCGAGTGGTTCTGTGACTTGTGGTTTAGTCTTGTGGGGTCCATGATGAGTTGTGTTAGGTTCAGAGCCTTTATTTTGGTCTTCAAATGGGCTTTATCTGTGCCTAACCAGTTTGAGTTAAAATCACCGATGGCCTGTAGCTCACCCCAGGCAGCTAGGGATTGTAGGGAGCTTAGGTGGGAGAGTATGTCCACGGGGGATGTGCAGGGTGGGCAATATGAGCCTGCCACGTAGACAGGGGATGAGAAGGGAAGAGATAGTTTGATGAGAATAGAGTTCATGTTTGCAGGGGTTGTGGGGATGTCCACTATCGTGAAATGCTGGCTGTTTGAGATATACATTGCCGTGCCGCCTCCACGTTTTTTACCTGGCCGGTCATGTCTAATTAAAGTGTAGCCTGGTATGGAAACTTCCGCATCAGAATGATGGGGTTTTAACCAGGTTTCTGAGATGACCAGGATGTCAGGGCACTGTGTTAGTGCAATAGGTTGTAGTAGAGTAATTTGGAAAAAGGCTGCAGGTGTAGGATGGAGGCCTTTGGGAAAGAAGAAAGGGATTGGGAATTTATGTAGTTTGGACCAGGATTTACCTCTATATCCCCAGACAGGAGTAGAAGAATGGAGAGGAGGTGGATTATTTTTGTCTGAGAGAGGTATGGGCGGGATGTGGAGGACTGGGTGTTTGAGATAGATTGGGGGCAGCAACGAGTTTGGATGTGCAAGACCACATGCCCCTGGTGAAAAGATGGTGGGATGATGCTGGCACTAATATTTGCATAGTGGATTTGGGCCATGGCTTGGGCAGGTGCGAGCGAGGATGCAGAGTGGCAGGGCAGGGTGGTAACCCGAGGGGGTGGGGGTAGTGGGGGTGCTCTGTTTGGAAGGATGGCAGGGGGCAGGGAGGACAGAGTAGCCAGAGAGAGAGAAAAAATAGGGATGTAAACAGCAGCATCCTTGACTGATTCCAATGGGAGAAACTGTAGTGTTTTGAGTTGAGCCCTCTGGTGGTGGTAGCTGATAAGCTGCTAATGGAGAAATGGGCTGATAGGTTTTTATGCAGAAGCTCACAGCGCCAGAGAAACACAGTTGTGCAGCCTAATTCAGTGGTAGCAGATTGTGGGGAAATTCAAAAATGGTGCCTGAATCACGGCATTCTTAGTTGCCTTCAGAATTACCTTTTGCTTCGGGGGGTGGGGGTCGGTGATCCAGGAGATTCCAGGGGGAGGGCTGGCAACCCTCATGACCCGATTTGGCAGCCCAGCATCTGTCTGCAGTGAGAGAGAAAAAGAGAAGACCTTTATAGCCAGGTAGGTGTGGGGGGGTGGGGAGTGTAGCTAATCCCGCTGCGTTTGCTTGTTTGAATGCAGCATGGAAGAAAGACTCCGAGCACAAGTACAAGTGTAAAATAGCTACTCTAAACAGCCTGGGAGTAAATTCCCTATGTGGAGGGAAATGGCTAATTGTTTGGCTTCCCGGGGTTTTAAACATTTAAACAATATTGAGTGCTGACACCATAAAATTAGCGTCAGAAGCTGACAGCTGACAGTGTCCCTTGAAAGAATCGATGAAAAGGAAAAGCAAATTAAAAACAAAATTCAGGGTTGTCAACACAACTATCAGCAGACAAGATATACAGAAATTTAATTTAAACAAAAGGTCAATATAAAAGCCTTTGTCAAGGCTAAAATGGAGGGGCAGGCTGACAAAAGAGGGAAAGTAATTAAAAGACCATTTCTGAGCTGACTGAGCAAACAGGGGTGGGGGTCTCAGACAACACTTTGTTAGCAGTCTGCTAGGCAGAATGGGTGTGGGTGGGGGATCAGTTAGAAAAATGAGGGCACTGGTCTGTGTACTCTGAGGGTGCTAGTTACAATCAGTGGTTTAGGGCACAATTCTGTCCAGTCATCAGATGCCAGTTTGAAAGCCCTATTCAGAAACGGATATTTAAAATTACCTAAAAATTTACAGGACAGGTACTTTTTCTGTGGGACAGGTAAAATTTGCATACCACCTGTCCCTTGGACAGCCATCCTCAAAAAATTATTTCTAGCCCTGTTAGTGGAACTAACTCCTGAAAGGGGTAGAGGTGTCACTCTGCCGGAAGAGGCGAACGCATGCCCCCGACAACACTGGGTGGCATCAGCCCCAGAGCCCAGGAGTCAACTTAGCTGACACTGAAGCCAGGTGGACAATGGGCAAGGACCCACCACCCGAGGGAGACCCAGCCGAGCCACCTGACTGTGAGCCCGAAGACTGGTTGAAAGGCCAGAGCAACAGGGGCTGGGAGGCCAAGGAAGAAGTCCCCAACCCCAAAGACATTCTGCCCAACGTCTGCATCTAGTCTGCCCAGATTATCTACCCCCTTTTCTGTTCTTCTTCTGAGATTCCTGAAGTACTTGTCCCACATTAGCTTAAAAGCAATGACTGTTTTGGCCTCCACAACCTCTGGTGGTAAGCTATTCCAAGGGTCCACCACCCTCTCTGGGAAATAGAAATTATGTATGTTGTTTTTAAATTTACCCACTATTAGTCTCAAATTGTGAAAGAAGTTTTCTGCTTTTACCTTATTTATTCCCTTTATGTATTTGAAGGTTTCTATCATATCCCCGTTTCTCTTCTGCTCAAAGGAGTACATTTGCAGTTGCTGTAGTCTAGATTCATATTGCTCCTGGTGCAGTTCCTGTACCATTTTAGTAGCTCTCCTCTGTACAGCCTCCAAGTGGTCTATGTCCTTTTTTAGGTGTGGCTTCCAGAACTTTAGGCAGAACTCGAGATGAGGTCTCACCAAGGACCTGTATTGAGGAAGTATGACCTCTCTCTTCCTACTTGTAATGCCCCTGCCAAAACATCCGAGGATGCTACTAGCTTTCTGCGCTGGATTTTCACATTGTCTACCTGCCTTTAAATCATCGGAAATAAGCACTCAGAGGTCCCGTCTGAGTTTTGTTTCAGTTAATTGTTCACTACCGAGGTCAAGTTCACTGGCCAGTAGTTTCCGCCTCCTCCCTGCTTCCATTTTTGTGCAAGGGTACCACTGGCTCTTCTCCAGTCCTGCGGTATTTCCGCCTCTAGAGACTGTGCGAATAATTCTGCCAGGACGGTCATGTTAAAACGAATATGATTGAATTCTTTGACTGGGTCTCCAAAATAGTGGACCAGGGTGGGGCACAGATGTAGTCTATCTAGATTTCAGCAAGGCTTTTGACTCTGTCCCCATAGAAGTATAAGCTAATAAAAGACAATCCCTCAGATTTGTTTTGAAGACTTCATGAATAAAACACACCTACAGCATAACTAAAATTAACTGTAAGAAGTAATAAAAGGGAGTTAATCAGCGTAGGCCAGATTGAACAGGTGATATTTATGCCCTCGTTTAAAACCCTCCACCGAGGGGGCCTCTCTCAGCTGATGGCTCAGCATATTCCATAAACTAGGCACCACAATCGTAAATGCCTTGTCCCCAGGTAACTTAAGTCTAGAAGTGGGGTCCTCTAAAAAGACCACCTCAGAAGAGTGGAGTGGGCAGCCAGGAGCATATTGATGAAGGAAACTAAGATAGCCCAAACCCAAATCTAAGGGTCCAAGGCTAAGGTCCCCTGGCATTGGTTCCTGGAAAAGATATCAAGGACACTGGAGCATATAGCAAGGAAGGCATACACTTGTAACCCTTTGTTTTACTTTCTGCTGCAGATTTTGTTGACTCTTTAGCTCCAGAACTGCTAGTGTGTAGCAGGAGAATACTGTTGAACATCAGTGTTACTTTATTGGTTTTGGGGCTGTGGGGCCACGCTGCAAACAAGGACTGCTGCTTTGAGAATCGTTGACTTTGCACAACCTGTCTGTGACAGCCCCAGGCTTGAGAACTGTTGCTAAGGCTGGACAAGGTGGGATATAGAAATGGTTTTGAATAGGGGGTGTGGGTCCTAGATGCTCACCTGGCCTAATATGGGGGCCAAAATAGAATGAATGGTAAGTCAGAGGAGTCTACCTCTGTTGTGCAAAATAGTCAAAGGAAATTGCTATGGGGTAGAGGAAGACTCTGAAACTCCTTATAAGCATGAAAATAAGTTTATTGTACTATATTGACTTAATATGCCACCAGAAATTCTCCAGCCAAAGTTTCATGGCTGAGGGGGCCTCTTTCTTAGAAACCTTGGTCGTCTAGTAGCTATGTTTAATGGTATTTACACACCATTTTGGTGAGGTTCAACACTTTCAATCCTTAATGTTTTTGATAGGCTTGCCCAGCTGCGTCAGATTCATTAGTCATTGCTTTCTTTGAAGAAATCTTCTACATAATGGTATAAAGGCATCTGATGACCCACTGTCCTGTGATGAAGAGCAGTCTGTCACACGCCGATCCATCTCCCTCCCTGCCAACCCCGGCAGCTTGCGCCATTCCCAGCAGGGTCACCTGCGTGGCGAGGTGTGGCATCCAATGCCTCAGCCCCTCAGTGCCACCAGGCCAGCTGGATTATCTTTTTAACTAATTACAATGTAACTGTTTTAGATAAAGTTTGCAATTGTACTGTATGTAATTAGAACTTTGTAATGTTATTTATACTGTTCTCTGTTTATTGTACTGTTTTTTTGTTAATTTATGTAACATCTTGACTGTTCTTTCTTTACATGGCCCCAGGTCGTACATGAAAAAGGGCCTTGGCTTATTGTACTTACCTGGTAAATAAAAGTTTAAATAAAATTTAAATAAATTCATTGTAACATTTTGGGGTTAGAATTTATATCTGGTGCATATCTTTGTATGTGTCACTGCTGTTCATTTGTTCAGTTTTTGTTGACTAGGTAGGTGCACTAAACAATAAAATGCCCATTTTCAGGCACATCCTGGGAGATTACGAGGTAATGAAGAAAAGACAAAACAGCACAGTTTGCAAACAAATACAGTGAAATAATTAAACAAAGTGGATATGAGAAATAATGTCAAGCAGAGAATCAGCAAATTAGCAAGCAGCAGAAAACAGTAAGAATGGTACATCCTGTTAATTTGTGCTTTCTGCAAGGCACCCTGAGCCTGCAGTACTGGGCAACAAATAAAAACATGCTACTACTACTACTTAGCCTTCTCACAAGCAGCAGACTGCACTACACCTTCATTGTTGGGATGGGAATATAGAAACTCAGATCCTGTCCTGTCCACCTGGTACATTTTTCTACTTTTGTCAACTAGTGCAGAATGTGGGGTGCTATCATTCTGGAAGTTGGCATTTTCATGAACTTATGTATGCGAACCTCGATTCTCTTTGATGATTTTAGTCACACTATACTCATGAAATTAGCTTCTTCAATATCCATCTGTTTCACAGGATTGCAGGCTTAGCATATTTGACATTTGGCTAACAAAAACAAAAATCCTCTTTCACTCTAGGAGAGGAACTGAAGGCCTGTTCTGGGAATACCATGGGCTCTTTTGGTTCCTCCTCTGCTTCCTTCTCCCCAAGGCCCTGTTTGGGGTCAGAAGTTGGTGAGGGGCAGCAGAGTTCCATAGCCCCATAGCTTGGAAAAACTGTCATATCCTCTTTATATCCTCCTGAGAAGGTATAGTTTTGTCTGTCACAGGTTGCTCTACTTCTTTCTTTGCAGAAACCATGAAGCTGCTATGCCCACATGTTGTAACTGGACCCTGCCCACTCATCTCCCAGTGGGAGGGGTCGAGGTCACTGGTCCAGTGTTTGCCAGTATAGTCTGGTGTTCACTCTCAGAGGGTGCTTTCCGGTGCCTTGAAGGAGGTGTTGGTGAAGACTCTTCTGAAGAAACCATAGCCCGACCATGACATCCTGGCGAATTATAGAACTATCTCCAAATTCTCATTTTTAGGGAAGATTGTTGAGAAAGTAGTGGTTTGTAGCTCGAGGCACACTCGTGACCTTTGACATCTATGAGCCTTTCCAATCTGGTTTCAGAGCTAGGCACAGCACAGAGATGGCATTAGTTTGGGTGCAAAATGACCTCCTCATGGCAAGAGATAGAGGGGAACAATCAGTTCTCATTCTCCTCGATCTCCCATCAGTATTTGACACCATGGACCATATTGTGCTGTTGGATCACCTTAGAGTGTATGGTGGACTCACCAGAACAGTCATCAAATGATTTGAGTCCTATCGCTCTGATAGGAGGCAACGAGTGGTGATGGGGAATTTCTCCTCCTTCTCGAAGCACCTGCCGTGTGGTGTACCTCAAGGCTCGAACCTTTCGCCAATGTTGTTCGAGGTGTACATGCTGCCCCTGGGAGAGCTCATCAAACAATACAGTCTGGGTTTTCACTGCTATGTAAATGACACCCAGCTGTATATGTCACTTGCCCCTGGAGCTGAAAGTGCCATTGAAGTGCTAAATAAATGTCTGGCCAAGATTCAGGACAGGATGTACTCGAGTTGGCTGAGGCTGAACTCAGACAAGATGGAGGTGCTGGTGATTGAGCCTGGTCGATGGCGTGACGGGGATACCTCCGGAATGGTAACCAGGTTGGTCCTGGGGTCAGCTCCATTGATGGCTTCCCCAGGTGAGGGATTTGGGTGTCATCGTTGATGATAGACTGACTATGAAAGCCCAGGTGTCATCTGTTGTCAAAGTGGGTTTTACCACTTAGGAATGTCACCTGAATTAAACCCATGATTCCGCCAGAAGAGCTGCAATCACTAGTACACGCCTTGTGACTTCCAAGCTGGACTATTGTAATGCTCTGTACTTGGGTCAAAGGGGATCCTCCGCCAGCTACAGCTAGTGCAGAACTATGGTGGCCAGGTTGCTGGCGGGCCTTCCAAGGTTCTGCTATGTGACCTCGGTCCTGCGGTATCGGCACTGGCTGCCGGTCAGGCGGAGGATCATCTTCAAGGTGGGCTTGCTCACCTATAAGGCCCTATATGGCCTGGGCCCTGGTTACCTGTCTGACCTCCTTACTGCAGCCGCCCCGGTACATTCCCTCCGCTCCTCCACCGAGGGCCTCCTGACGGATCTGAAGGCCAGGCTGAAAACCTCGGGGATTGTTCCTTTGAGGTGGCCAGCCCGGCCTCTGGAACTCGCTGCCAAAATCTTTGAGGGAGGCTTCAATGGTGGAGACATTTAAAGGGGGCTTGAAGACCTATCTTTTTAACAAATCACTTGCTGATAGCTTTTAAATCTGATTTTATGTTTTTTGTTTATTGACAAAATATTTTAGTTGATCCTGCTGAAATCTTGTTCCTATTGTAATGGTGCCCATAGCCTCTGGGATTGAGCACCAAATATAAATAAAGCCTATCTATGTGTCTGTCTATCTCCATGTGCTTTTTTCTTTACATACATGGCAGAAATTCTTTTTTGTTTCTTACCATCACTAGCATCAGAGCTCCCCCCATCAGATACCCAGTGCTCTTTACTGCGCTCCAAGGATGTTTTGGCAGTCCTGTCAGCCTTCTATTGTAGGATGACTGCCTGCAGCATTTTTCAGCCCTCTTTAAAGTCAAGGACGCTGTGAAGGTGTGGACCCTCTGATGCATGCTTTTCACCATCAGGGGTAACCCCCTCCATGACTGAGCTAATGTTTTTTACAGGAAAACACTACAGTGACACTGGAGTGGATTCAGGAGCTGACAGTGTCTCCCTTTTTACAGTCCTGGTTTTCTTTTTTTAAGGCAAAACACTGTGCAGAGATCAGGCACTGGATTTTCAAATGCTGATGCAGGGCTTGCAACCAGCCCTGCCTCAAACCCTTACACCGCTGCAGCTGCAGCATTACCGATTGCCACAATTGCACCCAATTTTATAATCTTGGGTGCAGTTCCAACAAGCAACCCGATTTACGGCAACTTGCAGCAAACTTCAGCCACGTGCTACGTGTAAAGGGTCTCAGGTACTGACACATGCTAGACCAGAAAAAGATTGTCTAGGAAGCATCACTTAGCCACACAGGATAGAAAATGCCTTTAGATTACCACAAGCTTGTTGCACTATATCTTTGGTACACCCACGGCTTGCAGCAGTTCTAGCCATTAGAAAATCAAGCCCCATAATTTTGAACATGATGGTCTAGTCCCAAACAGTTGAAATAGAGCGTGTGACGATTTGCTTTGGCCAGGAGCTTTGAACAGGATTTGTTCTTTTTAGGCCTCTCAGTCATGTCAATTTGACTGAAAGAGAAGATGAAAAACATTAATATGCTGTACTAATTCAATTTCTACAACCATTTCAGAAACAGCCAGTATAGATTGAAATAATGTTTCAAAGCACTTTTAATTGCAAAAGCAATAGGTTGGAACATAGAAACAGAAAATGACGGCAGATAAAGGCCTAGCAGCCCAGCCAATCTACCCAAGCCTGTCTAATTTTGAGACTGTGACTTTGTCAGTCTTCCCTGTCTCCCCCATTTGCCCCTTACACACTACTTCCATGTGCCTGCCCCATCCCCTTTTAAACTCTCCCACTGTTTCAGCCGATGACCTTCTCGGGAGCTTGCTCTGTCCAGCACCCCTCTTTTGGAAAAACAAAAAGTACTTCCTGACATCCTTCTTCACCCCAGCCACTTTCAGGGAGTTACCTTTGGTTCCCATGTTACCACTCACTGTGAACAGTGCACTACTGTCCATCTTGTTTATTCCGCAGAGGTACTGAAACGTCTCAATCATGTCGCTCCCTCTTTCTCCTGTCCTCCTGCGGGTACACGTTTAAATCCTTCAAGCACTCCTCAATAGATCTGCCCTGTTGCCCCAATATATTTTTTGTGACTCCAACCGGTCCTCCAAGTGAGGGTGAACCAGGGATCTAGAAAGGTGCTATATTACATCTCTTGTTCTGCTAGTGTTCCTCTAGCTATGCATTCCATCATCCAGTTTGCTGGGCCCACAGCTCTACTGCACTGTGCTGATATCTTCATGTCCTCCATTATTGACACCTCCAGGTCCTTTCCTCTGAGGTGCTCTCCACTACCACCCCATTAATTCTATACTCGGTTTTGGATTTTTAACTCCTATGTGCATTATCTTGCACTTTTTGCATTAAAGTTCAGCTGCCACACCCTCAACCACCCTCTCCAGATTTTCCAGATCTTTCTTTATGGCCCTATATAGGAGTATAAGAGGAGATTTATGTTTTGTTTATAGAGCTCATGGAGATAAGGTCCTCTGGGAATCAACAGGACTGCAAACTAAAGTAAAGTAAATTTAGGTAGAGAAACAAGATCTCATAATAAATAGTTAAAAGAGGAGCAGTATAAGACTGCTAAGAGAGCCGTGGTTTAACCAAAGGGTTGTAAGGAAGTGGAATGCATTGACTGCAAATATTGTAGGTGCCACAAATAAGCTAATGTTTAAAAATCTATTGGATAAACATATGAGTGGTCTAGGTACTACCTCCATTGATATGTGGCAAGTCTCTATGACCAAATGGCTACTAGACTTGTAGACCTTTTCCTATGTTGCTGTGTTCCTATGTTATCCATTCCTCAATGTCCACTGTTTCAGAGACCTTGGTGTTGCCTGTGGAGAGGAATTTTTCACTGAACTCCCTCCCATATCACAGATAAATATGTTAACGGAACCAGAACTAGAACTGATCACTGGGGCATGCCGTTTGTGACTCCCCTTTTCCTGAGGGTTCTCCATTTAGGACCACTGTTTGGGACCTCCCACTCAACCAACTTTTCATCCACCCCTTAATCTTGTCCCATACCCAAGGTCACCCAATTTTCTTTATCAATCTCCTGTGTGGGACTGAGGGAAGGTGGGTCCTCAGTCCCCAATGTGTGAATCTTCCTCTCTGCACCATTCCTTCAGCCATAGGTTGAAGCTCCTGGTACAGAGATCCTCTCCTTTCCCCATCATAGACAGGCTGCACCTCAACAAAAGTTGCTGTGTGAGCTACATGTCTAAGACCCCTCCCCAACTCCCTAAATTCCCATGTTTCTATCCCAGTCCTGTCCCTAGACAGGCCATTAGTCCCCAGGTGGACAATGACATCCATCTCTTCCTCCTTCCTGCTGCCCTACTGATCCTCAGAGCCACTGCCCATCCTTCCGGGCCATGGTGCCAGGCAGGCATCTAATCTCCCTCTTCCCCCTTCCTATTCCCAAATCTATCCCCCTCTCAACCTAGTCCCCCACCAGAGGTTGCTAACAAAGCATGAATAATGATTAATTGGGACCCCTGAATACAAATATTTGGCAAATATTCGAAATAAGGTATTCACACACCCCTAGCACTATCCTGCTACATCTACAGTATAAAACTAGTATACACAGTCAAAAAAGTCACTTCAATGGCAATTATTTTTAAACATTGATAGTGGCTTCCATCTTTATTGAATTAAGTCAGCAATTATAAAATGGGTATTAATAGCTGTTTTAAAAATATCTTAGGAAACTAAAATACACTGATAGTGAATCTAAGGATGTCAGAAACGTATTAAAAAAGATACAACAAAAATGTTTTGCTGACTAATAAACACTGTTGCTTTCAAAGCAGACAGTGAAACCCTAAAACAAAAGCCTGCTTTTTAACTTTCCGCTCACATAGATGCGCTCATATATACTGTAGAACTGTTTATTCTCACACAAGTTATATTTAGCGCATGACGCTAATTGGCCATAGTTGCGCAAATTTAATTTCACGCTCTGCAATTAGCCCCCAATTCACTCCCATTGAAAATGTGCGATTTTGGCCAATTAACACCATTTTATTGTCATGTAGTTCTCACTTGAGCGAATGTAGCTTTAATTATTTTACAACAAATATCACCTGTTCTACAGTATACTGTGGCACTGTGTTAGTAACACAATAGTCGAGGACTGTCACCACTGCAAACAAAATGATACTTTTTGTGGGGAAATGCCATCATCCTACCCAAATTTCTCATCACCTTTCCTGATATTAGCACTGTTAGAGCCACATTTTATCCTTTGGCCAGGGTGACAGATGAGCCACTGCTGACTTTGCATTTGATGCCAGTGCTGTTCTTTAGTCATCCAGGAGGGGTCACTAAAGCCTGCTGGTTCACACCCTCCCTTTATCCTTCCTAGGAGCTGAGTACTTTACCTGTGCAATATGGCTAGCATCTGATGGTCCTGGAGCAGGTTATCCAGGCCTTATAGAAACCAGAGTATCCAAGCACTTGTGTGCACCACTGGTCCGTGCTCAAGATGCCAGTTTTCAAGAATTTATATCAGCTGTTATGTTTGAACTTAAGCAGGTAGTGTACAGTCTGAAATTAATACAGTCAAACTCACTTTAAGCCAAACACCCTTATACCAGACGTCTGCTTATTACGGACAAAATGTACCTGCCAAAAGTCATTTGCATTAGCAGCAATGATATGTATGCTACATACAACGGATGTTGCAGTCCATATACAGCAGACGTTAAGGGCAAGAAGTGCTGCTAATTGCTGCCAACTGATAGTCCCAACAAGCTGAGCTGTGAGTTCCCTTGGAAAGTCCTACCTCTTGCACTGTTAATTGATTGCTGGATTGTGCGCTATCCTCCAACCAGCTCCACTGTTGTGTGCTGTTAAATCTTTAAATCTTTTTTAAACCTATCTCTCCCTGTCTTGCTACTCTCGCTGAAACCCACTTCAGTCAGCCACGGTCCCCAGTCAGCCCTCCCACCCGTATTTTCAAACTTTCTTCTGACAGCACTGGAGTTGAGCCATTTACCTCCACAAAGCCTGATCTTCTCCTTACTGCATTTTGAAAGCAGTAGTTCCGAGGAAATGCATCTACTGCAGAAGTTTTCCTTCTCCCTCCATAGTACCTGACTGGCTTCCCAAACAAAGCCGTCCTTAGGGGAGTTGCAAACTGTGCATTTGCACAGGACCCCAAGAACAGGGGTTCCCCCAAAAAACTCAGCTGTCCAGTTGGCCTCCTTCTTCCCGGTCCTGTATGTATTAATTTAAGTAAAGTGCAAAAATGGCACAAAACTAGCTAAAAAATGAAGCTACAGGGAGGCCATGATAGGGATGAGGAAGTTCCTTGGGGACTTTGCAACTTCTGATATGGGGCCCCAGCAAGGATGTTCGCGCAGGGCCCCAGACAAGCTAGGGCCAGCGTTGTTCCCAAATCAGATTGCACGTTTCCTTCTCCCTACCAATTGGCTTCCCATATCAGATCACAGGCTTCCTTCTTCCTACTGCTACTGAGTCTCGAAAGCAGCAGAACTGGGGACTTAGTCTACTGCAGAAGTTCTCCTTCTCCCTCCACAGTGCCTGATTGTCTTCCTAAATCAGGTCACAGTCTTCCTTCTCCCTAACAAGTCTCAAAATTAGCATGCTGGCAAGGGGGTGTCAGTTTCAGAGAGCAGCACTGCTGCGATCATAAGGTACTCAGTCATTAAAAAGGTACAGAACACTGCATACAGTATAACATATTTTTGTGTCAACTATAGTCTGTGACTATAGTCTGTGGTATGTGGTATGCTTATTTGTGGATATTAGCAACAGCTAGGGAAAGTATACACATACAGAAGATATACAGCACTGACTATGTGTGCCTTTAGGATACAGTGGACACCCTTTATAATGGAGAGATTAGGATCACATCAATGTGTCCATTATAAGCAGGTTCCACTCTATTAACTTTTGTAAGTGTACATACAAACATATGAAATAGCCAGCAGATACAGGCATTTCAGTCTATCTAGTCAGCTCAAGTGTACAGCACACAGTTTAATTAAACTGCAGCTGCCCCTTCCCCACCCTTCTGATTTAGCGCCCCATCCTCTGACTTCTCCCACTTCTCCACAGTTTTAACCCTCCCTTTGGCCCTATCCCATCCCCTCTTGAAACTGCCCACTGCCCACAGAGATATCACTTCCTCCGGCAGCGCATTCCAACCTGCCACCACCCTTTCTTTTTTTTTTTAATTATTTTTTATTATTTTTAGCATTACAAAATAGTACAACATGCAATACAGAGGTATATTCAGGGTTAGAATATATTGAGTAGGGCAGTGATTGAAATATATAGTCCAAATCCATATCAGACAGCTGGCATCGTAGTAGATCTTATAGCTGCTGGGAGAAGGTCACCTGTCAAATAAAGGCATATTGCTACTACCCCTTTTATGGTCAGGCCTATGTATGCTTAACCAACCAAACCCATTATGCTTTCCCTCCCTTGATCACCTCCACCCCTTTAAATCCAAAAATTATTTGGGAATTGTCTTGTACATTCATGGTACAAAATCTGGGTAATGTTCTGATTGATAGAGTCCACTGTTTCCAGCGATTAGCAAAACTAGGAACTCTGTTACTCAATTTAATTGAAACCCTTTCCAGGTTATATACTTCATATGTTAGTTTTCCTCCAAGATTCCTTAGCCGGAGTCTGAGTGGAGAGCCAGAGTCTTGTGATGACCTTTTTGGCCACCAAGACCAGTAAGGTTAGCATTCGTTAGCGTGTCCCCTGAACCTTAAGTCCACTAGGTGGCATTGCTGTCAAAATGAAGGTCAGGGTAAGCATCTCTGGTCTCCCATTTATACCATTTAGTTTGGTTATGATCTCCTGCCAATATCCCGATAAGCATGGGCATGACCATAAGATGTGTCCTGCCCCCGCTCCCACCTAGTCACATTCCCTCCAACATGCCCCAAATTCCTGTCTTCTAAATTTTGCAGTTATACCCGGGGTTCTGAAAAACCTAATTCTAGATTTCCACTCATACTCTTTCCAATATATATTAGGGGAAATTCTATAATATAGCAAAGCTGATTTTTGCCACTGATCTTCCTCTAGTTCTGTTCCCAGTTCCTTAGACCATCGGACTCTAAGTTAGTCCAATGAATCTTTACCATAAAACCTTAATGCTAGATAAAGGCCACTAATAATATGCTCCTGTACATGTCCCCTTTAATGGTGTATCACCATCTGAATCAGACTAGAAGGGGATTCAGCTACCCCTGATAAGTTCTCCTCAAACGGTAGCAATCTACTTCTGAGAGTCATATACATTTTGTATTGACTGATGGGAAGTTTGTACTCTGTTTGTAAAAGTGAGAAAGAGTAGATGCCTAGGGGTCCCACTAACTGAAAGGTATAACGGAGGTTATATACTTCCCATTGCTGGATCAGAACCACCAAAAGGTACCTTCTCTTTTGAGGGGACAAAAGAGATCACCACATTTGCAACCAGCATTTAAAAAATTCCGAGGTAAACCTCGTAAACCTTGTGAGTGGTATACATTCTGGCAGGTCCCCTAAAATAAAAGATGGAAAACTCTCAAGGCCATTAAGAGTCACCTCGATGTCCTTCCAGTGAGCTGCATATCAAGTAACTGTGTGCAGCAAGGCTATACGGACTTGGGCCACCTGGGAGTATCATTTCATGTTTGGGAGGTTAAGCCCCCCTTGTGCCCTAGGAAGCTGTAATGAGGAGTACTTCACTCATGGCACTTTACCTCCCCAGATGAACCTAGAGATCGATTTGTCCCATGTTTGAAAATAAGTATTCGAGGGGAGCACAGGGAGAGTTTGTAGAAAAAATAGTAAATGAGGTAATATGTTCTGTTGTATAGTTTCAGCTCGGGAAAGGATCCCCATAGGAAGCAGGGCCCACCTAGATAAGTCTGAGGTAATTTGCTGAGTGATGGGTTTGAAATTCATCAATTCTAGATGAAACATCTTATACAGTATCTTAATACCTAAATATCTCATCTCCACTCTATTCCAGCAGAACGGGAAACCAGCTTTCAAAATCTGAGAGGGTTTAAATGAATATGTTAATACCTCCGTCTTAGCACTATTTACTTTATAACCAGCCAGTTTACTGAATATATATAGCTATTCCCAAATTGCTGCAACAGATGTTTCTGGGGAGGTAAGGGTCAAAAGGATATCGTCAGCGAAAAGTGTTAATTTATGAGATCGCCCCCCCAGCTGGGATTCCCTCTATGTGGACCTGAGCCCTGATGTTAGCAGCTAGAGGTTCTAGATAGAGGGTGAATAACAAGGGAGATAACGGGCATCCCTGCCGGGTGCCCCTGGTTAAGGCAAATGGTGAGGAAAGCATGCCATCGAGTTTAAGATAAGCTAATGGTGTTTGGTACATAGCTTGTATTTGGGAAATAAATTTGTCTGGGAATGCAAAACATTTCACAGTGGCCCACAGATAGGGCCAGGACACCCTATCAAATGCCTTTTCGGCATCAAGGCTGAGAAGGACTAATGGTATCTATCTGTGAGAAGCATATTCTGTAAGTAGTAAAACCCATTGAACCGCATCATGGGCCTGATGTTTCATAATGAAACCCACTTGGTCACCATCAATTAAGTTAGGAAGCAAAGCGTCTACTCTATGGGCCAGCACAGACATGAATCGTTTGTAATCGCAATTAAGTTTTGAAATCGGTCGATAGGAGGCCATAAAGATGGGTCCTTTCTAGGTTTAGGAATGGCCACTATCTCTGTATATCACCATGAGGGCAGGGGGAGTTGCCTCCTTTGGATATCCACATAGGTTGCAGTAAGAGCCGGAGTCAGCAATCGGCTGAAAGTTCTGTAGAACTCTGCTGGGTACCCATCAGGTCCCAAAGCTTTCTGATATTTAATTAGCCCAAGGACATCCCATACCTCATTGGCTGCGATGGGGCGAAGCAGCCCTTCAGCCTGGGCAGGGGAACATCTCTGGCACCGGAGAATTTTGTAGATAATTAGCTATTTGCTGGGGGGTTGGCTGGGTCTCTTTGTATATAAAGTCTTGTAGAATCGGGCCATCACCTGTCTGATTTCACCAGGATGCAGTAGCAAGCGACCAGAGGTAGGATCTCGAGTTTTGTAACCATCGCTTCTTCACCTCCTCAGGCGCCTAGCCAAATTCGGCCTCTGGGGTCCTCCTCCTGATGCCTAAGCTTCAAATAGAGCAACTGCTGCTCTATCTTCTGGTCAACCAGCTTCTGTATTTTTCTTGACAATGGCTAGTTGTGTTTTTACAGTTAGATCCCTGAAGTTGCCTGGTCTGCAGATGCAGCAGCTGTGCCTGTAGCTCAGTCTACAACGCCTCCCGAGTTCTCTTCTTATAGGAGGAGTATCTAATGATCTCCCCCCTTAGCACGGTTTTAAGAGTATCCCATCTTATACTGTCAGAAATCTCTGGGGAACTATTATCTGCCAGAATTCTTGGTATAGCTTCTTTAACCAACTTTATAAACTCCCAGTCCTACAGGTGCATTAAATTTAAATGCCAAAAGGAGCATTTCCTCTGTTTTGTGGCATCTACTTTTAAGTATAAAGGGGAGTGATCCGATACAATGGAGGCTCCCACCGCCATGTCTCGTATCGATTCTAAATAATCCAGCATAGAGGACGTATGAATTTTGGGGGAATAGTATGTATATGACTTCCTAGAGGGAAAGAAATGGTGCCAAACATCCACCATGCCCAATTTAGGAATGGCCTATATTGAGAGGGTGAGGAGGTGTCTAACCTAGTATTTAATGTAACATTGAGGTACATACGATGACACATGCCTTGTGTGTCGGTCAGGAGGTCATCTAAAAATTTTGCCACTTGTGCCGGGGAGCCTGGTGGGAGATATGCAGAAGCTAGTGTAACTTGTGTAGAATACAATTTGCCCACCACAATGGCGTCTACCCTCCGTCTACAATCTCCTTTTGAAGTTGAAACTGGACCCCTCGGGGAACCAGTATTGCAGTGCCCCTCTGCCTGCCAGAGGCATGCGAGGAAGCCACTATAATCTGAAACTCTCATGACTTAAGCTTAGAATGCTCAGTTTGAGGAAGGTGGGTCTCTTGTAATAGAATGATGTTTGGTTTATCTTGTTTAAATAAGCGGAGTAACCGTCTCCTCTTCATGGGGTTGTGGATACCATTCACATTAAATGACATTATTAAGGCAGGTATGGTCATTGTAGTATGAAATATCCCAGAAGCTGCCTGTCCAAAGTCTCATATCCTTTCAATCCCCTTCCCGTGCCCACATCTCCATACAAGCGAGACCGTATGTCCTTAATACCAGATAATCTCTCCCAGAGACCCAGAATCAGCCCCCTCAGATTTCCCAGTGTTCCTGTACCAAGTATAATGCCCTCAACTCTCTCACTATGTATTGCTAGTATTAGATAACACTGTATAAATCTGGTTGACAACCGGCAAACCAGGAACCTTCAACATTAATTAACAACGTGGTAAACCAGTAATTTATACATTTTAACATGTAATCAATCTGAGCTTCAAGGTAGGGAAACTCAATATGTTTCCCTATTATTTCCGGACACACAGATGCAATCATGTTCCAAACCAGAAAAGGGGTAACCGACACTCATCTGGCCCCGGCTCTCTGTGGACCGCATGGGTCCAAAAAAAAAAAGAGAAAAGATTCAGGAGAGAAAACATAAAAGGGAGGCAAGGAAGAGTGATCCAGAGAATCATCCCTGGTAATACGTCCATAAGGTTAGCCAAAGTTACTCGCCTCCCCTCATTACAGAAAAACTGCATCCATAGATTGCCTTCACGGGATGAGCCCCCAGAAAGAAAAAAAGAAAAGAAACATCTGAAGTATATGTCCCGAGCAGTGTAATGTCCCTCATTCCTAAAAAGCATCACATATTATAGAGTTCAAATATCAGACCCCTTGCCCCCTGTTCATGTGTATCCCACGGCCTTCCATATGTCTCTTTTATATGTGGGACAAGCTGGTCAGCAAGTGGGGCATCAACAGTGTAACCAGCAACCCCCTTTCTTTCTGCACAGCCTATAACATCACCCGATGCAGAATTAAAGTCCCCAGTCTATAGACTTGGTAATACGAAGGCAGAGTCCCATTGTTACAGAGGCTTGAGCCACCCTGTAGGGGTCTGAAGAAGGAGAGGGGAAGGAGGGCCTGGAAGGGGTATGGCCTCGCAGCATTGCCACGACAAGTGACTGCAAAATGTCCCAGTTAAGTAGAGGGCGTAAATAATATAATTCAGAGGCCTAGAGTCGGGCCTGCCCTCGAAGCCCAGGCAACGATAAAGCCCTTACCCAACCACCTCCGCTTTCCTAACCCCGAACCCCCGAAATACCTCAGTCATAGAAAGGTGAATAAGAAACTGCCTGTTCTTCAGGTGTCTTTAGTGTTGCTCTCCCTCTGCAAAATTCAGCTAGGCATTGTTTCGGGTCAGTGGCATTATTCGTAATGTCCTCATGCTTGCATTGCTTTACCTCCAGTGTCTGCCATCTCAGGGGTTGGATGTTCTGGGCTGCAGGAATGTTTGAGCGCTCTGGAAAGATCAGGCTTTGTTTAGTGAGAGCCTCACGAGCCTCCTCAGCTGTACAGAAATCCTGCTTCCTTGTAGACAGGTGAACTATCAGTTTTACAGGATATGGGTAGTAAATTTTAGTCCCTGGGCTTTCAAAGGTTGGCAAAGGGGAGATATGCTCATGAAGTTTCAATGTTTTAGGCGCATAGTCGTGATCCAAGTAAAATCGGTGCTGGCCGTGGAAAATCTTCTGCTTGCGCCAAGCTGTTAATAACACATGCTCCTTGACTGCATAACTGCTGAAGTGAGCAATAATAGATCTGGGACGGCTGTGGAAGAGGCAGGCCTGGGTGCCAGGCCCAATGTACCCTCACAATCGGACATTCTTACGCCTTGCACAATTCTCAGCATCCTCCTGCCTGGCTGCAAGCAGTTCTTGTTGTTCTTGGAGTTGTTGGACCAGGCTTTCTAAGTCATCCACTCAGTTTTCAGTGGCAGTAACCTGACTCCGTATCATCTGCCTGCTGTTCAAGTTGAGTAATGTCTCTAATATTTCGCTTATAGAGTTGTTTGATATCAGCTTGGAATGCACAGAGTTCATTATAAATCGTTCAAGCTTAATTTTTTTTAGCTTTAGGAGTTCTCTGGGCCGAGCTGTTAGATTTAAGATAGGCTGCAGCTGGCTGGGGATCATGTCATCTGTGTCTGAGACGTTAGATTCAGATCGATCTTCATCAGCATGACACCCCTCGGTTTTCAGTCTTCGGGGTTCATTCCTTTAGTTACCTCTTATTCATATTTTGTGTTGCTTTAGACTGAAAATATCACTTGGTAGAGGTGGAAATGCTGGAGGGTTGGACGGAGAGAGTCGTCTACGTGACCATCAACCTCAAAGGTGGAACTGGAAGTTGACATCACCCTTTCTGCGAAATAGTGCCTCCTCAACTCCTTCTTGAACCTTCCTCCCTCCCTCCAATTTCAGACTGTGTCCCCTTGTTTCCGTTCCCCCCTTTTAACTTAAACAATCCCTCAGAATTAACTTGATTTATGCACCTTAGGTACTTGACCATCTCAATCACATCCCCTCTCTCCCTTCTATCCTCCAGGGTATACATGTTGAGCTCCTGCAGTCTCTCCTCATATGTTTTGTCCCTCAACACCAGGATCATCTTCGTCGCCCTATGCTGGACCCCTCCAATAATTCTATGTCCTTTTCAAGTAGGGGGCACCAAAACTGCACACAGTATTCCAAGTGTAGTCTCACTAGGGACCTGTATTGGGGCAAAATGACTTCCTCCCTCCTAGAGGTGATTCCCTTAGCGATGCATCCCAGCATTTTATTTGCCTTCGCCACTGCCTTCCTGCACTGTGCTGAGTGTTTCATGTCCCTCTCACCAGCACCCCAGGTCTTTCTCCTCGGTGGATGTGGATAACTGCACTCCCCAACCAAGTAGCTGTTCTGCCTGGTGAAAAGTGTAACAGCCATTGACTAACCTTGGCTGCCCATGGCCCTCGGGTCCACACTGTACACACTCTGGGGGCCCAGACTGGGTTCATGATGGACTATAAGTCTGGTGCAGTGCTCCACCTGGGGCAGTGGCAGGGAATACCTGTAGGCAATTAGCAGGTTACCACCCCCCAGAAAATAACAATAACTGCCCCAATACACTCCCCACACTGTAATAGCCCCCACACACACACACAGTAACTATAACCCAGAGAATCACAGCAACAAGATTTAATATGCAAACAATAGTTATATTTATTTGGGGAAAGGGGAGAAAGGGAAATATTAAACAACACAACCACTTTAAACCCCACACAATAACCCCTACCTCCCACCTTAGGGTACACCCAGCTTCCTACTAACAGCTGCTCAGTCCTACAGTCCTTACGGTAAGTACCACACCGGGCAGTGATGCAGGCTGGGGACTTTCGTCAGGGCCCAAATAACCTTTTAAACAGTTTCAGCTTTACTTTTACTGCCTGGGTGCAGCTTTGTACTTAGCACAGTCCAACCCCGGATTTACCCCCTGCAACCTAACTAGCTAGCTAGCTGATAAAAACTCCCCAAAGCCACAGCTTGGAGTATGTACAGTTCAGCAGTTCACAAGGGGGGGAGGTTCAGCAGGTTGAGTTGCAGTCAAAATAGCAGTTACACGGTGTGACAACCCACCTCTCCCTCTGGGCTGAAACAGCTTTTAGAGAGGTGTGTGTCCTCGGGTATTCGCTGCCACCAGCCGGACTTTCCTTCCGGCACCTCTTTCAAGTGTACAAACTTGAATAATCACACGTGCAATTGCACAAGTTAAAGTCTGGTAGTGTGTCTCTTTCAGGTGACGGATGCTACACAGAGTTTACCTTAGCAGGGAAAACCAAATCTTACCTTAGAAAATGACATCAGAGACACAACTGTTGAGCAAATAAATAGCTTTTACTTAACAGAAAGTGCAATGAGCATTTACAGGAAATGTATTACAACACAAGAGAATAACACTCATACAGGAAAAGTAAACAAATGTTTTTAAACAACAGATGGCAAAAGAAGAAGGCTATTACTGAAATATACTATCACTAAACTTACCCTTCCCTGTCCTTACAAGAGACACTGGACCCTGTTCTAACTGCCAGCTCCACGGACATACAGGTAGGCTCAAGCTTATGTTTCCCTCACAGCTTCCAGGGCAAGAGAAAGTTCTCTGTCTTACAGAAGCTTATATAGCCTATGGAGACTGAGTCATTCCTATTCTCCCTTAAATGCACCAACCAACTAACATGTATGTATTTAATTGTCCCAATCAGAGTGAACACCTATTGGTGACCAATTATATTCCCTTTCACCTAAGTTTATATTTGAATGATCCAATCCATTCAAACTGCCCTGTGTCCGTGTCTGCAAGGTCTGTGTGTGTCTGGAGATGTCCACTCGAGATTTATGACCCAGCTCTTATCTAGCAGCTAGGAATTCCACAAGCTGGTTGCTGCTGGAGGATTTCAGCCTCAGTGTATTTTTTTCACACTGCTAAAAAAATAAGGCATCTACAGAATCCAAACCATTAACTCTTTCCTTCCCATTTCTGTCACACACGGTACCGTGAATGTATCCGGATGGTGATGCACCACAAGGCTGCCGAACTGGATGACTGGAGAAAATGAAGAACGCTGGTCTTCACCTGCCTGGCCTTGCCATCTTTGTCTTAGAGGTCTTTATAGACAGCTTTCAGCAGGCAGGCCTCTTGTTGTCTTCCTCTGCTGGTCTTCCTTTTCTTCTGTCTAGGGACAAGGATGGTGAAGCCCCTAGACCCCTCTGTTGCACACCCTGGACACACAATTACAGCTGAGGTTTTTCACTGTTTTTTACCCTAGCACTCTCTCGTTCAGTTACTGTAGGCACGGCAGTACTGTGCCCTTGCACAGTCTCTGGCCAAAGCATGCTTAGGCTCTCCCTTGCAAAAATCTGCACTCTCCAGACTTACCCCTCTGTGGGGGAACACAGTAGCTCAGTCTCTGCACAAGGGCTGCAGTGCTGGGAAAATCAGGCAGCCCAGAACCAGCCTCTCAGCTCTCCCTGCAATTTTCATCTCTCTCTCTCTCTCTGGCTGAAAACTCTGGTTCCGGAACATCTGCAGCAAATTCCAAAACCTTTCTACTGTCCCTGCTGCAAAGCTCCAAGCTCTTTCTCTGGTTATCTTTTCAAGCATTTCTGGGCCAGACAGGCCGCTGGGGCCTGAATGCTGGCACAGGACTGGGAAGCCCACTCCAGTCCTTTCTCACTCCCATTTTGGCTGAATTCTCCTGGGCGGGCAAACACAGTCCCTTATATCTCTTTTCCACAGCCATCTTCTCACTGGCTGTGCCGATCCCGGCTTTTCTGTGCCCTTTACATTATCCCAGCAGCCCCTGTTTCCTGTTGTACCATGGGGCTGCCATGCTATTACATTTTAGTCACAACACAAGAGGCCCATAACTCTATTACTAAGCCCCTCTGGGCTTGTAGTTATGGATCCTGGCTCTGCTGGCCAAATGGGAGCCAAGACACATTTCACTGTGTGTGGAAACCCTATATGCCCATTGGGGCTTCCATTATCTCCCCCATTTCGCACCTTCAGAGGCATTTCCGATAATGGATCTGCAGCGCCTTAAATTTTCAGGCCTGGCGGCTGAGCATGTGCAGTAGAATTGTGGCCGCCATCTTGATAGAAACATAGAAGTTGATGGCAGAAGGAGTCTGCCCATTTGTTTTAGACCTATTTTGACACTCTAGTTGCCCTTTGTAGTCAGGGCTCCCTTGTGTCTATCGCATGCATTCTTGAATCCCCCCACAGTGTTAACCCCCACAACCTCTTGGGGCAGGCTGCTCCAGGTGTCCACCACTCTTTCTGTGAAGAAAAACTTCCTGGTGTTGGTAGAGAATCTCCCTTCTTACAGCCTGAGGTCATTTCCCCTGGTCCTGGAACCCTTCTTGAAGTGAAAAAGTTCATGTGCCTGTACCTTGTTAATGCCATTTATGTACTTAAATGTTTCAATCATGTCCCTCTCTCTTCTCTGCTCCATGGAGTACACATTCAGCTCCCTAAGTCTTTCCTTGTAGGACATGTACTGTGACCCTGAATCATTTTTTTCACCTTTCTCTGTACTGTTTCCACCTGGTCAATGTCCTTGAGGTGAGGTCTCCAGGATTGGACTCGTATTCCAGGTGAGGCCTGACCAGTGATCTGTACAATGGTGGTACCACCTCGCTTCTCCTGCTCGAGATTCCCCTCCCAATGCAGCCCACCATTCTGTTGGCCTTCAATATTGCCTTCTCACACTGCTTACTAACCTTCAAGTCATCTGAGATTACGATTCCCAGATCTCGTTCCTGGTTTGAGGCTGCCAGTCTTTCGCCTCCTAGGTAATACTTCTTTCTTGAATTTTTCTTTCCTATGTGCAAGACCTTGCAGTTTTTGGCATTAAATCTCAGCTGCCACACTCCAGACCATTCTTCTAGTTTCTTTTTTTTTTTACACTTATTTTTTCCCTCCGGTCACGGTCAGCAGGGGCCTCTCTCAGGCATCCTGCCGGTTCCTGCCCAGCCTGAAGTCCTCCTTGCCTGTACCTTCTCTCTCCTCCTCCTTGACACCACACTCGGCACCCCCAGCTTATCCCCTTCAGGGTGGGGCTGCCCTCCCTAGGCGCTCTTCTTAGTCAGTCTCCGTGTGGGCGGGACCCGGGTGGAGGGAACCTGGGAGGTCAGGCAGGCTGGACCGGCTGTGGGGCGGGTGCTGTCGCTGGCCCTGCTGACTGGGCTTTTCCTGTTCTGGTGCTCGCATCCTCCGTGTGGGCACGCCCCCAACGCAATGGAGCATGGCAACCCAGCGTGCTGCAGCCCGCCTCCCAGTCTCCACCAGTAGCCACTGGCATGCCGGGACTCCCAGATCTCCTCCGGAGGAGAGCAGCCCAACAGGTGCTCAATCCTCACCCGCCCCTGCCAACCCCGCGCCTGAGCTCGCCTCCCGAACTCGGTCGCTGGCGAGCATGAGGTGTGGCGCCCAGCACCTCAACCCTCAGCACCACCAGGCTGGCCATTCTTCTAGTTTCTTGAGGTCAGCTTCCATCTTGCTCACTCCTTCTGAGGTGTCCACCCTGTTACATATCTTGGTGTCATCTGCGAACAGACACACCTTCCCTTCCAGTCCGTCAGTGATGTCTGCTATAAAAACATTGAAGAGCAGAGACCCCAGCACTGAGCCCTAGGGCACCTGCTGGTCACCCTGCCTTCCGTCGATTGCATTCTATTAACCTGTACCCTCTAGGTTCTGCCTTGTAACCAGTTTTGTACCCATCTGACTACTTCTGGATCAACCCTGTGTGGTCAAGTTCTTTACCAGCCTTCTGTGTGGAACCAAGTCGAAGGCTTCACTAAAGTCTAGGTAGACCACATCTACTGCCTCACCATCCTCCACTATTTTTGTAGCGTAATCAAAAACTCGAGCAGATTTTTCTGGCATGACCTACCTGCTGTGAAACCATGCTGTTTAGGGTCATGTTGGCACTAGTTTCAGAGAATGCTATGATCCTCTGTTTGAGTAGTCAAGGCAAGGCAAAATTTATTTAAAAGATGCCCAATCCGGAGGCTCTAGGCGCGTACAAATAAATAAACACACATTCAAAAACAAATCAATAAAAGCAAGCAAGAAAAATATAAACATATAAATAATTAACTCCACATAAAAACATTTCCCATAAATGATAAACTCAGCATCAAATTACCAATAGCTGTAGTCAGATCTATAAATAGACAGCTTAATCCAGAAAGGCCTGGGCAAATAGGAGGGCCTTAAATACCTCCAGAGTAGGGGCCCCCCTTAACCCCGAGGGGCAGCGAATTCCACAGGATGGGGGGTGGCGACACTAAACACCCTGTCGCCAGCCGATTTTAACCTTGTCCTGGGAATCGCCAGGGGGCCCCCACAGGAGGAACGGAGGGGGCGAACCGAGAGAGCAGGTGCAAGAAGGTCTAACAGATAACCAGGGCCCTGACCGTGTAGGTCCTTATAGGTGAGAAGACCCACCTTAAAGAGTAACTAAGGAATGTATCAAAGTGGGGAGGTCCAGAGGTGGAACAAGGGGCTTTATCCGGCGACATTTCTGAGATGGAAAAAGCAGGTGCAGATGGTGGAAGATACCCGCGTCTCCATCGCCAAACTCCTATCCAGAATGACACCAAGATTTCAGCACCCTAGAGGAGGCCTTCAATGGAACAGATTCCAGAACAAGTCCAGTCTCTGATCCAGAGGCCATCCTGTCACGCACTCTGTTCGACTCACCACCAATACCTCTGTCTTATCAGGGTTCAGTCGCAACCAGCTAGAGGCCATCCAATCATTGATCTCACAAGGCAGCTTGTTAGCACATCTACCATGCTGGATGTTCCTGAGGCAAAGGATAAGTATAGCCGGGTATTATCAGCATAGCAATGAAAACCCAAGCCATACCTCCCAGGGGTAGCACATATACTGCGATCAACACTGGGGCTAACACCGACGCCTGAGGTACTCTGCAAGATAGGGGGCTAGGGGTGGAGGAGAAATTCCCCATCACAACCCGTTGCCTCCTGTTGGTTAAAAAGGACTCAAACTAGCAGATGACAGTGCCAGTGAGTCCACAGAGTTCCCTGAGGCGATCAAGCAACACACAATGGTCCACAGTGTCAAATGCTTACGAGAGATCAAGAAGAACAAGAATTGTCTTTTCTCCTTGATTTCTAGCCCTGAGGACATCATTCTACACCGAACAAGCGCAGTTTCTATGCTATACCTCACCGAGAAATCCTGACTGGAAGTGTTCAGTACAACTCGTGGGTCACAAGGTGCTCCTCCAACTGAAGCGCCACTACCCAAGTTCTCCACAATCTTCACCAAAAGAGAAGGTTGGAGATAGGTCAGTAATTTGCCCTAACCTCTGGGTCCAAAGATGGTTTCTTTAAGAGAGGTCTTACCAATGCCTCCTTCAAGGCATCAGGAAAGACCCCCCTCAGACAAGGAACACTGGATAATCAGAGCAAACACCGGGCCAACGGCGTCGACGCATCTCATCAAGAAATGTGTCGGCACCGGGTCCATTTCGCAATAGGCGTGCTTCAGACTGGTCGCCACCCCAATGACTTCACTTACCTCCACTGGTCTAAACTCCCCCCAACCAGGCGGAGTGCACTCAGAACACTTCGGGTGACCACTGCCAGCTATGGCATTGCTGACTGGAGGAACTCCCTGCCGGATACTGGACACTCTGTCCAAGGAGAACTGAGCAAACTCTTCGCATTCAGCATTAGAAAATCTCGCGGCTGTAGACAGGCTGGATGAAGTAGCCTGTCCACAGTCCGAAAAAGCACATCTGGTCGGTTCTTCCCAGCAGCAATCTCCTGAACAGGAACACTGCCTTCTTATGGTTGATTGACCCTGGTATGCATTATAATGCACACGCAGGGCCAGTTTGTCCCCCTCCAGGCTGGACTTCCTCCAGCAGCACTCCGACCTCTTACCCCTTCTCTTCATCTCCCTGAGGTCCCCATCAAACCATGGGGACCTCAGGTAGGAAGATTTGGGTTGTACACAAACAGGTACGAGGGAGTCAATGGCATCAGATAGCACTCTATTATAAGAGCCCACCATGGCACCATCACCTCCGATGCATGCAATGCCCACACCAGATAGATCGGCTGCCACCAAAAATCCCTCCAGGGTCAATCCCCGCAAAGGACAACAGCTCATCATCTCTGTAGGCAGAGGGCATCAGGTGGGAGTCCAGGACATGAACCACACCATGCAATGATCGGACCATACCACCCGATCAATCTTGAGATAATTTATCTCAAGCCCCAGTGAGAACATCAGGTCCAACGCGTGCCCACCCTGGTGTGTCACGGCAGAAACAACTTGCGACAGGTCCAGCGATGACATGGTCTGGAGGAGGTTATGACCAAGCCGAGAAGATTCGTCGTCTGCCCAAACATTGAAATCCCCCAAGACAATACATCTGGGGGCTTCCAATGTTTCGCCAACAATGAATTCGGCAACCTTCTGCAGGAAATTCTCCGCCACCCCAGGGGGGCGGTAAATAAGGAGAATCCTGCAGCCTGTGCCCGGACCCCCACGAATGGCCACACATTCAAAAGAACCCGGGGTTCACACTGGATGCACGGTGAAGCCCAGATCGGATCTAAAATAGATGAATACCCCACCACCCCTATGTTCCTCTCTGGGGCAATGCACCATGATTTACCAGGGGATGGCAGCCCTCAAAAACTGGGCCCAGCATTGTCCCCAAACCAGGTCTCTGTGATGCAAGCCAGGTTGACCAAGGAAATCAAGTCTGCAATAATCACAGTCTTGCTTCTGATTGACCTGACATTGCATAGCACTGCCCTCAGGGGATTGGTGGGCAAAGCAACCCCTCGGGTTACCTGGCCACTCGGTCTGGTGGACTCCCTGGAGACAGGCACCAAACATGTCTGACCTCTCTCATGTGCCCGTCATAATCCAGGGTGCCTTCTGGACCCAACAATCCCAATCCTGCCACTCTCCGCCATGCACGGGGCTCCCCACCACCCAAAATCACTCCGGCCCCTCCAAATCCCCACCCCCCCGGCAACGTCTCACAGTGGTATCAGAAACTGGGAGGCAGGTGAAGGCATCAAGGTCACACAGAAGGGATGCCCCATACACTATCCTGGCTCTCCCGCCCCCTAAACAACCCTGGCACATCAATAATTTGCAAAAAGGAGAATAAAGAGAAACTCTTATTTACATACACACTCACTCCAATCCTCCCCACCCTCCTACCCAAAACAATATACCCCAAACCTAAATTTAAATAACGAAAGAAGCTCTTATTCACACATACACACTCCTCCAATCCCCCACCTTCCTACCCAAACAATATATGCAGACAGTTCTTGTATAAATAACAATTCAAAAATATTTTGTTCAGGGATAGGCTCTCACCACCACCCTTACTGTCCAGTATTTGTGGTACTCTCACTACCACTACAGCACTATACCAAAATGTACAATAACAGATAAAAACTACTTCCAAGTTGTTACAGTGCTAAAAGACTCAACATGAAATATAAATCCAAATTATTATGTCATATTATTGCACCAATTTGAGGTCATAGGTATCATAGGTAATTCAGAGCTATTAAAGACGAAAGTCCATGTGCTCGCTAAAAATTTACTTATCTTACTTAATTGAATTTCGGCTAAGAAAAATGTCAAGATGTGCTTTAAAAATATTTATGCTCTTACTAGTTACTACTTCTATTGGTAATGTATTCCAAATTTTAGAAACTCTAACTGAAAACCAAGAACTTCTTTTCTTGGTTTTACAGCATTCTCCCACAATCTGAAGTGGGTGAGCCCTCGTTTCAGAAACAATTTTTCTAAAAGATAGACCCAGTTGGTCCCAAAGTAGATCATCCTGCAGTGCTCTATAGACCAAACATAGGTCACCTCTTATTCTAGAATATTCCAAAGAGTATAGTCCAAGCATATTGTTGATCCTTATAATTTAAACCTTTTACCTCATTAATTTTTCTAGTTGCTTTTCTTGGATTTTTCCAAAGCATTTTCAATCCATATTTCAGGTGACCAATACTAGGCATAATATTCCATGTCTTGGCCTAACCAAGGAAGTATACAAGGCAACAAAACATTACGGCTTTTATTTTGGATATGTTTGTGTATACAATAAAGAATACCCCCAGTCTTTTTAATTATTTGTTGATAATGTAATTTGGGACTCAGGTCATTTGTTACCCTGACTCCCAGGTCCCTTTCATCCTCCACTACCTCCAAAATCCTACCACCCAGTTTATAATTGGCTCGTAAGTTACTCCTTCCAAAATGCAAAACTGTACATTTATTAATATTAAAAGTGAGTTTTTTTGAGTCTGCCCATCTCTCCAGTTCATCTACAGCAAGCTGAAGAGCGTTTACATCTTCAAAACTGTTTACTGTATGGCCTATACGGGTGTCGTCCAGTTGAAGTATTTAATGAAGAACTTATTCTAACTAAAATTTGCCTCACATGACCTGTACTTTGTGTATTCTAAATTAAGATGTTTGCACGTGACATGCAAGTTGTTTTTCCTAACTTGTACCTTGTTGTCTTATGACTTGTAATCTTTTTCCTAATTATGTACCATGTTGTCCTAAGTATGTAAGTATGTAATTTCCTGTACTCTCCCGAGTCGTACCTGAAAATAGGCAATTTGTCTTGTCTAGTGTACTCACCTGGTTAACAAAAGCTAAATAAATAAATAAAATATATATATTAAAGAGACATGGGCTAAGCACTGATCCCTGAGGAACACCACTGGTCACAAAAGTCAAAAACTTTCACACATCCAAGGGTTGTTGACTGCAATCTCCAAACAGTTTTCAAGAGAGGAAGGCTCTCACTACCTCCTTCTCCTACAGTCTCCATTAGTTTCCCTACTATAGATGTGAGGCTCACCAGTCTGTAATTACTAGACTCTTCGCAACTGCCTGATTTGTGAAGTGGAACCACTATTGCCTTTTTCCAGTCTTCGGGTACCACACCGCTCTTCAAGGGTTTTGTGAATAGATGTGCCAGAGGGGCTGCTAATTCTGCCCCCAGTTCCTTAAGGATTCTGAGGTGCATCTCGTCTGGTCCCATGGCTTTGTCTGCTTTTAGTTTATTTAGTGCCTCCTGTACTTCAGCTTCTGTAAAGGGACTCGTGTCTACCCCTGGTCCTGAGATGTTGCTTTTCCAGAGCTGGGCCATCCCCTGTGCTCTTTTGGTAAACACTGAGCAGAAGTATTTGTTGAGGATTTTGGCTTTCTGGGTCATGTGTGGTGCATTTCCTCTTCAGTAGCAATCTTTACTATCCCCTTTTGCCTTCCTACGTAACCTAATGTATCTAAAAAAATTTGTCTCTCTCTTTGCCCTTCTGCTATCTTTTCCTCTGTCTGGGCTTTTGGCTTTCTAATTTGTTTGTTAGACTCTCATTTTTTCCTTTTATGACTCCAGTTTTTCTCAGTTTTGGTTTTCTATATGCTGTATGCCTTTTTTTTTTTTTTGAGTTATGGTTTTCCAAGGAAGTGACTATCACGACAGCCATTTCCTTGGAAAACCATAGAGGATTTATTTTCTTTTGGCTGGTTGACCCATCTGGCACATTGATCTGTGGCAGTCTTTATTGCTCTCTTTAGTCTTCCCACATGACCTCCACCTCCTCAACCTCTAGTTCCATTACCTGGCTACTTATGTCGATATCACACCTAAGGCTTTGAGATAGGAAACTTTAATGAGCAAAAGAAAAATAAATACTTTAGAAATAAAAAGAACTGACTACCTTTAAAAATGTCTAACAATTTCTGTCTGCTATTAAGCCTTTAAATGTTTAAATTCTTACTCTCAGCAGCACTTAAAATGCTGCAAAATAAACCCCAAAATGGTTGAAATCTAGCTGATCATTTTAGGTGTTATATTGTATTTGTGAAAATGAGTATTTCATGAGTGCCCGAACAGCTTTGAAAAAAAAGCTTGCTTCCACAAGTTGAAATTTGTCACAATACAGTGTTTGGAACTGAGACAGGGCGGTCTTCAGTGCAGAAACCATCAGACAATAAATAAAGAGCACAAGGCTCCTCAGTAGCATTTGTCAGGGAACAAGAACTTCCAAAATGAAAAGCCTTCTAAATGCCCACTGTAAGGGAAGGATGGTTGGCTGTAAAAGTAATATAAATCTTTAATGGTCTAGAAGAACCAAATGCAGCTGTCTTTTTCAGTCATCATGAAAGATGAAATCTAACAATTATCTGCAAGTGAAATGATTCACAATGCTGCATGATAGTATTACAGGGCCCGACAAAGAGCAATGAGAGTCATCGACAAGAGGGCTGATTGAGAAAGGTGTAACAAAATAGGTTCCAATACCCCACGCCATGGATCAGGTCTCAAACACCATCTGCAGTGGGTTAGAGGTGGAGAATGAGAGGCGAGAACAATATTAGTTTTTGTGGGACATGTCTGTTAGTACCAGTCTAGTAATTCCTTGCCAGTATAAATGTTCCCTACAAAAGAAACCACTGCTAAGGAGGAAAAGGTAAAAAGCACATGATGAAACATGATATAAACATAAAAAGGCAGTCAGAAAAGTTCTCACTTTACTTATACTTCGGTTAAAAGGTGGTAAGCACTAGCCGTGTGACGTTTGGGTACAGAGTTATGCTATCAAGCACAAGACAGGTTTGTATTAGTAGCGAGACTCTCACACTAGGACAAAGGAGTCTACAGCACACGAGAGAAATGCCCTCAGACTCCAGGGAAGGGCTCCACTCATCCACCGACAATAGTGCCTCCAAGATGGGTTGTGGAGCTGCTGTGGTGTTCCTGGCAACCGTGACACAAGCAGTCCCCCACTAAAAGTCAAGCATGCCACAGGTGACCTCACACACTCAGTGGAAAGACTACAGGGTGTAACACTAGGAGTCATTCATGACAGTATAAACCTGCCACCCATCCACACTCCAATAGACAGCATACTGCTCTGGGAGTTTCCCACCCTCAATGCTGGATCCTGAATGAAGGTAACTAGAGGCCTCACTGCTGGGAGAGATCTGCAGGAAGTTGATATGGGGTATCAGAATGAGGGTTGGATTTGGCCTAGTGGTGTTGGAGTGGGTAGTCTGACCAGTGGCACAAAAGAAAGCAGTCCTCACTGTTGTGTATGTGGCTGTGGAAACACTTTTTTTTTTAGTCTCCACCCTCCTACTGGAGGGTTCGCCCCACCCTGCTCACTGCCTACCTATGCTCAGACTTACCTCCCTGGATGGGCTGCTGGGCAGGTGCTCCCTTCCAAGGACCTCTGGTCTCTTTGTCTTGCTTACCCCACAGGGCGGGCCACAGGAGCAGGACCCCCACCAGTGGATATCAGTCTCAACAGGAGCAGCGGCGGAGGCAGGAGCCGTCATGAATGGAGTTGGCATTTTTGGTAGGCTGAGTCCCTGGGGTGGGAATGTGCAATGACGCCAGCATCCGCCCCCTGAACATGTGGTGTCAGCAGCGGCGGTACCCCAGCCTCCGCCAGAGGTCCACAGTTGCGCTGGGCACTCTTCCCTCCCACTGGAGAAGGAGAGCAGTCCCTGGGATGCTCAATTTTTCCCGGGCTGGCCCTTCTCACTTGAGACCATCATTGAACTTGGGATGTTGGTACCATGCCGGATGCCTTGCTGCTACATCAGTGGGCCGGCGTGGGAAACACATTTTACTCGGTTCTCACAAAGGAGTTCAGACAAGCAGCTTGCAATCAAACACAATATTTTACTTCAACTTCCTCTAGAACATATCACATGACACAGCAATACAATGACACACTGAAGCCACTAGAAGGCACACCAACATCATACATAACATTTCCTCTCCCCTTACTGAAAACGTCCACATAATGAACAAGAACATGCAATATTCATTAGAAAAACAGTTCCTAACTAGGGAATGAGGGTAGACTGCCTCGATTCCCAGCTCACCCTGGGGATTATTCTGCCCCAATAGTTCTGGGTGTGCCACTACCTACAAATCCAAACGAAGAGGTGGTCTTCGCACTCTGGTAGATCTTCGGTGAACCTCAGGTGCACTAGCTTTGATACTCTTGTCCCAAGGTGGTGGCGCAGAAACTGTCGTTGGAGCCAGTGATGTCTGCACAGGCTCTGGATTTGCTTCAACAACAGCTGAGGGTGCAGTCCTTCAGTAGAACTAACATGGAGAAGAATCTGGAGTGACTGTCTATGGAACTGGGGTGCTTTCGGTATCATATTTGGATCTAAACTTTCAAAATGTCCAGCAGATGTAACACTTGACAAAGGCTGATCCACATGTCTCCTCCAGACAAGATCATTTTCAGTTTTAACAGTATATGACACAGGTCCAGTCTGTGCAATCACTGTAACTGGAATCCATTTTCCCCAGCTGCAAAATTACAAGTTAGCACAGGTTGTCCAGGCTGAAAGGTTCTATTCTTGGCCCTTGGATCATGCCTGTTCACTTGTGCTTGTTGTTGATGGTACTTAACTTGTCCTGCTGCAGGTGGTTTCAACAGGTTAAAACAAGTGCGCAATTGCCATCCCATCATTAAAAATGCTAGAGACACCTTTGTAGTAGCATGAGCTGTATTTCTGTAAGACAACAAAAAGGTGTCCAAGCGTTTTGCAGACAAGCTTGTCCTCTAGCTGATCTTAAAGCCTGTTTTAAGGTCTGGACAAGTACTGTATCTCAGCTAGTCCATTAGTAGCTGGATGATAGGGTGCTGACTTAACATGAAGAATGCCATTCAACTGCATAAACGTGATAAATTCCTTGGAAACAAATTGCAGTCCTTTGTCAATTACTAGTTGTTCAGGTAGGCCATAGCGAGCGAATATTCCTCAGAGTTTTTGAATTGTGCTTTCTGCTGAAGTAGAGGTCATTATAGTGACTTCAGGCCATTTCAGATGAGCATCAACCACAACCAGGAACATGTGTCCCTCAAAGAGTCCAGCAAAATCAGTATGGATACGTTGCCAAGGATGTTCAGGCCAATCCCAGGGATGCAAAAGTGCTAATTGGGGCATATTCCCACACTCTGGCATGAAGGACAAGACTTGGCTTTTTTCAATGGCACTGTCCAAACCAGGCCTTCAGAAGTAGCTTCTATCAATTTCCATCATATGCACAATCTCACAATGATCTTAATGTAGCTGTTGCAATATCTGCTTTCACAATGGTGGTGGAATAATAACTTGCATTCCTCACAGCAAACAACCAGAGTGAACGGACAACTCTGTCTTCCTAGTAGCATGGGGCACCAGCTCAGAAGGCTCTTTTAAATTTCCTGGAAATCTGCCATGCAGCACCAAGTGCATGACCTTGGACAGTAGCGGATCCACTCATGTATACTTTTTCACTTGAGCAGCTGTAATGGGTGCATTTTCCCCTGTTCAAATAGAAAATTACTCCTTGAGAACTGTCCACATGACGAGTTGGCAATGGCAATCTGGAGAGTCCATCAGCCTTACCATGCAGTGCTGACTTCCTATACTTGATATCACAGGTATGAGCAGACAATAGCAGAGCCCAACATTGCATTCTACTTGCAGCAAATGATGGAATACCTGCATGTGGCCCAGAAATGGAAGTCAAGGAATGGTGATCAGTCAGAAGTGTGAATTTCTGATCAGACAAGTACTGGTGAAACTTGTGGATGCCAAAGATAATTCACAATGCTTCACATTCTATTTGGCATAGTTAATCTTGGTCTTGCTCAATGTACTGGAAGCATATGCAGTCGGTTTCTTTTCCCTGATGGCATGATGTGAGACATCACAGCCCCTACAACATAGGGAGATGCATCAGCCAACTGTAATGGCAATGCAGTATCAAAATGTGTCAGGATCTGGGAATTTGCTAACACTTCTTTAGCTCGAGCAAATGCTGAATCATAGTCTGCTGTCCAGTCCCACTTTTGTTCTGACAAAGAAGGACATGCAAAGATTTCAAAATTGTAGCCAGGTTAGGAACAAACCGTCAATAGTAATTAGCAGTCCTAGGAAAGAATGCAACTAATTCACATTCTGAGGGTAGGAACTTCCATGGTGGCCTTGACCTTGGAAGGAGCTGTGTGAAGGCCTGTTGCATCAATCACATCCCAAATATTCGACAGAAGGCTGAAAAGAATGCACACTTGTCCTTTCGAACTCAAGACCATACTCCTTCAGCCTATGTAAAGTGGCATCAGGGTTCTTGAGGTGTTCCTCCTCATTTCTGCTCACATCTCAATATCATCCAGGCAGCACTGTACTCCTGGAAGTCCACACAAGATCTGGTCCACAGCTCTTTGAAACAAAGCTGGAGCTGACATTATTCGAAAGGCAAACAACAATAATGGAAAAGCCCTTTATGTGTCACAATAGTTAACAGTTCCTGTGACCCCTTGTGGACATGCATCTGTAACTAAGCTTGGTTCAAGTCTATCTTACTGAACTTTTGTCCACCAGTGAGATGAGAAAACAGGTCCTTGATGTGAGGAAGTGGATATTGCTCTGTACATAGCACCGGATTGACGGTGACCTTGAAATCCCCACAGTTTCTTACTGAGACATCCTTTTTCAGGACTGGAACAATAGGTGTCGCCCACTCACTATGCTTGACTGGTATTAGGACTCCCACCTTCACTAGACACTCCAGGTCAGTTTCCACATTTGGCCTCAGGGTGTATGGCACTGTTCTGGCCTTCAAGCACTTTGGGTTATTGTCAGGCTTAATGGTCAGTTTAATAGTAATGCCTTTCATGCTCCCACAACTCCTTTTTAAAAACAGAAGCATGTTTCTTCAATATGGTGACCAGACCGGCCTCACTGTTGCTCATCATATATATCTCAGGCCAGTTCAGTCAGATTTTCTCAAGTCATGCTCAACCCAGCAAAGCTGGGTAGTCACCCTTTATCATGAACAATGACAATTTTACAGATTGTCCATGAAGTTCCACATGGACATCAATGGTGCCCATCATCCATACAGGTTCCCCTGGATAGGTCTTCAGAATGACCTTCATGGTCTGCAGTGGCAAATGTTGCAGTTTTTCTCGATAGACAACATCAGACACCAGTGATACAGCAGCTCCTGTATCCACCACCATCTGTAGTGGCTTCTCTTCTAGAAACAGGGTCACCCTGTAGTCCTGTGGAGCGCCCTTTCATAGCCATAATATATATCGGTGCCTCCTCTTCAGACTGACTTCCACTCTTCATATCCTGACCCTGCTGTACAGAATGCAGATTTGGTTTCTTTTTCCACCACCCAGTTGGTCTCTTTCTATCAGATTTATCTTTTAGATTTGTCTTATAATTTTATATACTGCATCTTTCATATTTTTGCAAGCACGTGCAATGTGTCCTCTTTATTACAATTCCAGCATATCAAGTTTTTGCACGAACATTCATATTCAAAATTACCAGTCTTTCCACAATGGTAGCAATTTTGCTGCCTGTCACCTTATTCATACTCTCAGCGTTCACTTTATGCACTTTAGTAGATGCACTCAATTCCCGAGCTTCCTTTGTAGCTAGTTCCATAGAAACTGCAATTTCTAAAGCCTTTTGTAGTGTAAGGTTAGCCTCTGTCAGCAAACATTTCTGAATTGCTTCACTGTGCAATCCACACACCAGCCTATCTTGCATCGTATCATTTAACACACTGCCAAAATCACAATGCTCAGCCTGCCTTTTTAACACTGCCACAAACTGGGAGACTGTTTCTCCTTCTTGGTTCCGTTATGAAAGCGAAACCTTTCTGTGATCACTAATGGCTTTGGGGAGAAGTGTGCTTGTAATACTTACACTATCTCTGCATAAGATTTCGTGGCAGGTTTATCAGGCTGCACCAGACTGTGCAATAGATTGAAGGTTTTTCCACTCAACACACTCAGAAAAGTAGCTGCCTTCTTATCCTCTGTAATATCATTTGCAGTCACGAAATATTCAAACCGCTCTGTATTAGAGTTCCATTGCTCTACAGTTTCATCAACAGGTCCTATAGGTCCTGTTATCATAAACATTTTGCACTTTAAATTTGATTACTCAATATTTCCAGTGATAATTCAGTTTTTTCTAGAAAATTTGGCTGGCACACAAGGTTGCTATGCTCTCCCCCTTCAGAATTTTCACACACAAACTGAGGGCCTAACCGGCAGCTTGCTTTCAGTTCCTCTTTTGGCATAAAACAGTCCTAAACAAACATTAAAGATAGCTCTTATTTTGATATCTTTAAAGCAGTGGGTGCAGTGGAGGTTCACCATCCATGTCGCCAGTTTTGTTATGTATGCGGCTGCAGGAAGCACTTTTTACTCTGTTCTCACAAAGGAGCTCAGACAAGCAGCTCGCAATCAAATACCATCTTTTATTTCAACTTCCTCTAGAACATATCACATGACACAGTAATACAATGACACACTGAAGCAACTAGAGGGCACACCAACACCATACATGACACCCACCCAATGGTAAAAAAAGACCACTGAACAAAAAAAAAAAAAAAAAAAGAGACAACAACCTGATATTTGCAGAGACACATCAAATTGTCTTGCTTGCCACAGTGATTTCTAAATTGCTCAAATCAAAGCATATTGTTTACCTAAAAACGTTGAGGGCATTTTACTTTTTCTTTGCAAATTTCTTGAGGAAAATGTGAAAGTTGTGGAGAAGATGCAATTTGACACCTGTGTAAATGTCACCATTCACAAAGAGTCCAGAACAAAACAGAAAAGATCACACAAAAAAACTGCTCACCAAAAATTGAAAACACACTGACTGAGACAACCTGTGAGGTAAATGATCCAGTGCAAGTTAAGTAAACAGAATGCACACTCATGGGGGGGTAACAGAGATGAAGACTCATTTTGAAATACAGAGATCCTTACAGTAGGGGGAGGCAGTTGTTACCAGATGTGGCCTGTGGGAGAATGATGCCCCGTCATTACCCCGAAACTGGAAGGAGGCAGCTCAATTACAAGAGACAGAGCTTTCAAGTAAATACTGTCAGAGCAATCGAAGGAGTGGAGCTACATACATCATGGAAGAACTGCAGAATAACCCCCTACTAGAGATGTGTGAAGTGGGGAAAATTTGCTCTAAGGACAATTTAGAAGATTTCACTCATTTTGCAGAGTGGATCGGGGGTGCAAAGCCCCCCCCCCAAAAAAAACTCTGCAAAATGCAGAGTTTGAAAACTCCACTGGCAGAGTTTGAACTGTGCCTGAGGAGTTCAAACTCTGCATTTTGCTGAGTTTTTTACTAGTCAGTCCACCCCCATTGCCGCCCATTGCAATATGATATTAAATTTCCTGCCCCCAGCCAATCACCAGGCAGCAGCCCAACTGTCATTTATAACTTCCCTAGTGTCTAGTGGTCCCATCCACCCACCCCCAGCCGATTGTCGCCTGACATGAAAAATGAAATCCCCCCTCCCCAATCGCTGGGCACCAGCCTGACTGTCATTTACTGTATCCCTGGTGTCTAGTGGTCCCACCCCACCCCCACCCTGCCCAATTGCCGACCCATGTAAATGAAATCCCAGTTTAAGGTCCCATGAAATCCCAAGGTCCACCCCACCGATTACCAAGCGCCGGCCCGACATATATAACATTAGAAATAATTTCCCTGGTGTCTAGTGGACCACCCCACCACTGCATGTACTGCCCACAACCCCGCTTCCCCCACCCTGACCCCAAGCGGACAACTGGCACAGCCCTCCACTCTCCTCCACAGCCGGCCACCCAACTGAACTCTCAATGAATGAGCGCATGTACAAACATGTGCTCATTTATTGACAGTCAGCCAGTTCATGGTCATTGTTGGCAGTTTTCAGTGGCGCGGAGGAGGGGTCCTAACGCGCTTTCCCATTCCCTGCCGCAGCTTTCTATGCCCTGAAAACCTCCAACAATGACTGCGAGCTGACAATGAGAGCTCAGTCAGGTGGCCGCTGTGGAGGAGAGTGGAGGCCGTGATGTCGCTTCCGCTCAGAGTCGGGTGGGGGAAATGATTGTGGGCAGTACATGCAGGGATTTGTGCTATATTATAACTCAAACAGAAAAACATATCTTGAAAGATTGAAAGGGGGGGGGAGTAAAATAAAGGGAGCAACAACAGATGCAAACAAACTCTGGTCAGAGCCGATAGGGCTGCAGCTGAGGAATTTGGGGTATAAAAATAGTAAATTACCAAAGTTACAAGTGTGCATTTGCAAAATGAAACATAGGCTCATAAATGTGTTGGTTTGTAATATTTTTACATCAAATTTTCAATATAGCCTTGTTATGACCCTGCCTCATGAAGACGGGCAGAGAAAATGTTCAACTCCTGGCTTAAAGGTGTTTTTGCGCAAGGACGGCGAAATCAATTTTCAGGATGGAAAAACACATTTTGGGCAAGAGTTGAAATGCCAGCTGTCAAATTCATGAGGTGCTGTAAAGAAATGGCTATGTTGAAAATTTGGGATAAAAATATTGAATATTACCAACTTACGAGCTCATGCTCACAAAAATCAACGTAGGCTCATAACTTTTGTGTTTTAATATTTTTATACCAAATTTCAACATAGCCTTCTTATGACCCCACCAGATATCAAGGGCAGAGAACATTTTAATATTTGGTTAAAAGGTGATTTCTGCAGGGACCACAAAATCACCTTTTGGTATATAAAAACATATTGACCAGGATTTGAAAATGACAGCTGTCATATCATGAGGCACTGTAAAGATATGGCTATGTTGCAATTTGATGTAAAATATTGAATATAAAAGTTATGAGCCACATTCAAAATTCCATGTGGGCTCATAACTTGGTTGTTTTTTAATATTTTTGCTAGGATGCACGGATACCCAATCCAATAAGTTGAACCAGTCGGATAACACACTTTTTGACCATATCCTGCCCAATCAGATAATGCTCTATAAACCGGGTTGGTTTTACACAAAGATATTTTTCTTTTTCTCCCCGTAGGCAGCTCAATTGAGAAGGGGTCCAATTTACCTCTCTTAAGCAGGCTGGATTCTATCTCTCTCTCTCTCTCTCCACATTGGCAGCACTCTCCTGTGCTTCTCCATGGTCCTGGGTAGCGGGGAATACAGTGCATCAGGGGTGGGGAGTCCTGTGTGCCTCTGCCATGCTCTCTCCATCAGCAGTAATGCCCTGTGTTTCTTCACAGTCAGCGATGCAGCAAATACACTGCTCGGTAAGTGTCTCACCGATGGGAGGGGGGGGACACAGAACATAGAACAAATGACAACACAGAGTGAGCCACAGAGGCTAGGTGCCACACTCATGGAGCTCACGGTTAATTTATGACAACACAGATGCTCAGCACTAGGAACTTTCTTGATGGTACGAGGAGCTTTATTTTTTGTTTATTTTTTCATTCATTCAGGCTAATCGGACAGCAGTGAAGTGCTAATTACAAAACAATCAGCTACAGACAGTCAACGTGTCAGCCTTCGCGTTAGTTTGCCCTAAATAGAGGGCTCTCAGTGATCGCTGTATGCGACTGCTATAGTATCACTATCCAACCCGATGCAAAACCGATCTGATCGGATAGCGGCCACACGATACCCGGATCCGATATCCGGGCAAATTTGGCTATCCATGCATCCCTAATTTTTGCACCACATTTTTAACATAACCTTCTTATGACCCCATCTCATGAACAAGGGCAGAGAAAATGTTCAACTGGTACCTGAAAGGTGATTTTGCACAGGGACCACAAAATCACCTTTTGGGATGTAAAAAAAAACATTTTGGACAGGATCTGAAAAATGACAGTTATCACATTCATGAGGTGCTGTAAAGATATGGCTATGTTGTAAATTTGGGGAAAAGTATTGAAAAGTACCAAAGTGAGCTGCATTCACAAAATTCAATGCAGGCTCATAACTTTGTTGTTTTTCAATATTTTACACCAAATTTTCAACATAGCCTTCTTGTGATCCAGCTCATGAACACTGGCAGAGGAAAATTTCAATATTTTGAGTGTGTGGCCATGTGTGGGGTCCAGGTGCACTTTGTAGGATTCTCCTCATATACCGACCTCCTGGGTAGGGGAAGAATTCTGCAGGTAGTAGTGGACTTTGTCGACCAGGTGTTGGAGTCCCCCAGGTGTTTAATCATGGGGGACTTCAATGCCTGGGCCGGCGATGAATCCTCACATTTTGGTTACAACCTGCTCCAGTTGATGTCATCACTGGGTCTGGCACAAGTGGTTGCTTCTGCGACCCACCAACATGGTCACATGCTCGATCTGGTGTTCCAGCTGGGTCTTAAGGTTGATAGCCTTAGGATTGATCGGGTCTTGTGGTCTGATCACTGCACCACGAGGTTCATGTTTGGGACCCCCCCCAGAAGTCCTTCCCCTGCGGAGATGGTCAGCTACCGCCCTTTAAAGGGTTTGTGCCCAGAAGGAATATTGGCAGTAGCTGACCTATCTAGAGTGGACGCAGCTTGTGCAATTGGCGCCAGTGAGGCAGTCACCACCTATAATAGGGTGTTATCCGAGGCACTGGATGTCATCGCTCCAGTTCGTATACAACCCAGATCTTCTCACTAGAGATCCCCCTGATTTGATGGGGATCCCAAGGTGATGAAGATCAAGGGTTGGAAGTTGGATGTTGCTGGCAGAAGACCTGGCTGGAGGCCGACAAACTGTCTCAGGCGCACTACGGTGAGTACCAGGAGGCAATTTCCCATAAGAAGGCAAAATTTTGTCCAAGGAAATTGCAGCAGAAAGAAACAGACCTTCTCAACTTTTTGGACTGTGGATAGGTTACTCCATCCTGCCTGTCTACAGCCAAGAAAGACTTTTCATCCACTTTATGTGAAGAGTTTGCTCAGTTTTCTCTCACAGAGTGTCATCTATCAAGTCGGAGATTCCGTCAGTGAGGTCATCAATGCCTCGCAGTAGTCAGACTGGGAGGAACAGAGGCACTCCATTGATCTGAGAGGAGTTTGCCAGTGGAGGTGGCAGAGGTCACTGAGGTGATCTAAGAGCTGAAGCACACCTATTGTGAACTGGACCCAGCTCTGACATGTTTTTTTAATGAGATACGCCGAGACTGTTGGGCAGGTGTTCGCCAGGATTGCAAGGTGTTTGATGGCAGAGTGGGTTTTCTCAGTGGCTTTGAAAGAAGCGCTGGTGAGACCCCTCCTAAAGAAACAATCCCTTGACCCAGACATCCTGGTGAATTACCGTCCAATCTCCAATCTGCCATTTGTGAGCAAAGTTGTTGAGAAACTTGTGGCACAACAGCACGAGGATCGCCTCGTGTCCTTTGACATCTATAAGCCATTTCTGTTGGGTTTCCGGGCCAAACACAACACGGAAACAGCATTAGTTAGGGTGCATAATGATCTGCTCAGGGCTAAAGACAGAGGAGACAAGTCAGTTCTTGTGCTCCTCGATTTCTCCTCGCCTTGACACTGTGGATCACTTCGCTTCTCAATTGGCTCTGTGAGTATTGTGGACTCGCCGTAGTCATCAAATGGTTTATGTCCGATCTTCTGATAGGGTGGCGGATGGTGATGAGAATTGCCCTCCTCCCAATGCCCCTGTCATGTGGAGTGCCACAGGGTTCGATATTGTTGCAGATGCTGTTTGCAGTGTACATGCTGCCCCTGGGTGAGATCATCTGGCAGTTCAGTGTGGAGTTTCACTGCTATGCAGATGACATCCAGCTGTATTTGTCATTTGTGCTCAGAACATCGATGTTGTAGACATGCTTAACACCTGTCTGGCTAAAATCAATGACTGGATGTCTTCCAGCTGGCTGCGACTGAACCCAGATAAGACAGAGGTGCTGGTGATCGAGCCAGGTCACGGGCGTGATGGGTTGCCACCCGGAGCTAACACAGATCTTTTCCTGGGGTCTGCTCCATTGGTGGCTTCCCCGAGAGTGCATGATCTTGGTGTGACCTTTGAAGATCAGGTATCGTCTCTAGTCAAAAGTGGTTTTTACCACTTAAGGAACATTGCCAAGGATCAAGCCCCTTGTTCTGCCTGAAGATCTGCCGACTCTAGAACACACCTTTGTTTCCACTAGGCTCGACTACTGTAACTCTCTACACTTCAGGGTCATGGGAGGGACCCTCTGCAGGCTGCAGCTAGTGCAGAATGAGGTGGTCTGGTTACTGACGGGCCTGTCCAGGTCCAGTCATGTGACCCCAGTCCTGCGTGCCCTGCATTGGCTGCCAGTCAGGTGGAGGGTCCTTTTCAAGGTGGGCTTGCTCACCTTTAAGGCTCTATATGGACTGGGTCCTGGCTACCTGACTGAGCTCCTGATACCTGCAACCTCTGTCTGCTCCTTCTGCTCCTCTTCCAGGGGACTCCTGGAGGTTCCCAGGGTTCGGCTCAAGACATTGGGCGATCGTGCCTTTAGTGTCGTGGGGCCAACCCTGTGGAACTCACTACCACCTGCAGTCCAGGAGGCCCCCTCGATTGGGGTGTTCAAACAGAGGCTAAAGGCCCTCTTCCGCCTGGCCTATGTGGACTAACTGCTCCTGCCTGTCCGTATGAGTTACTGCTATATACATATATATATGTATATTATAAACGGTGATTTGAATTTTATTTATTATTTATTTTTTGTTTTATCACTTGTATTGTTCTTCTTGTTAGGTGCCCTGAGCCTCCGGGAATGGGTGCCATACAAATAAAATCTGCCTTGCCCGGAAGGTGATTTCGTGCAGGGACTGCAAAATCACCTTTCAGGACAGACCTGCTTAATGACAGTGGCATTGTTCATGAGGAGGAGTCCCAAAGAATGCATGTTGAAAATTTGGGCCACAAATATGTAAAAATGCCCAAGTTATAGCACTAAGTTCAAAACCCCATTGAAATACATTGAACTGCATACCTGTATCTTCAGCTCGTGGTCCGGCTTTGTAGAGTGAAGACGTGTCTGCGGTACAGAGAGGATTACGGTGTTGGACCCCTGATGGGTAAGTAAGGGCTTGGGGGGTGCGTGGTGGTGGATGCTGAGAGTCGGGTGGGGGTAAGGAACGGCAGCAAAAGACATCGATGGACTGCTTTTTTTTTTTTTTACAGGTGGGGGAAAAAAGAGACCGACGATCCCTGATTGCGACACTGGGGGATTGGGCACCTCCAGTGTCACACTTATGTGGGAGAAGACATCGATGGACTATTTTTCTTCTGCAGGTGAAAAAAACAACACACAAAAAAGACCAACGATCCCTGATTGTGACACTGGGGGATTGGGCACCCTCAATGTCAGAAAAAAAACTGACGATCTCCAGTCGTGACACTGGGGGACTGGGCACCCCCAGTGTCACAATTATGTTTTTTGGGGGGGGGTGCTGAGAGGGAGGGTCGAGTTGGGGGAATTTTATAATATAAAAATAAATAAAATAAATAAATAAATATTCAGAAATTTCAGAAAAGAGATGTGCAAGAACAAGGGAACACAATCTGAAGATAGAGGGGCATAGCTCAGGGCAACGTGAGGAAGTATTTTTTCATGGAGAGGGTGGTGGACACATGGAATGGCCTTCCTGAGGAGGTCGTGGTGGTCAAAAACAGTGGGGATTCAAGAATGCATAGGACAGACATAAGGCAATTCTGGTGGGGGGTAGGAAGAAGTAGGCTGTTGGTTAACTAGGATCTGCAGCTTATCAAATAGGTAGGGAAATGGGCAGACTGGGTCGGCCAAGCGGTCCTTATCTGATGTCAAATTCTATGTTTCTATGTAATTGGCGGTCACAACTGAACATGGCCCACTCTGCCGTGACCAAGATGGTCGCTGCATGCTACTGCACCTGCATGACTGCTAGCGCATGTGCAGTAGAGTGCGGCAGCCATCTTGGATACAACGGAGTGTGCCATGCTCTACCATGACCACCGGCACTTTAAAATAGTGCAGTGGTGCAGCGATAGGGACAACATGGGCAGACTGCTTCACAGACGCAGAGGCAACTGTGTCACAAGCCCAACATGCTTGTTCGTTCGGAAAGAATGTGGAGTCCTTTTTTACTGAAAGCAAAAGGACTGCAGGGCTCCGCCCACTACAGCCCTAGAACTGATCCATTTAAACTGCATTACCCTAAAATGATATATAAAAAGATCCTAAAGATTATCAAAAAAGGGAGAAATAAATGAGGTATGAGGGGAGGGAAGAGAAGGGAGGGTAAGGAAAAAAGAGGAAGAATAATTGGCATGTTAGAATGCATGTTATGTATATATATATATAAATACTAATTAAAAGGCAACACCAGAATACATAAAAACCAGAACAATCCATCATAATGTTATACCACAGGACATATAAGTAACCCACCATTATTCTAATAGTAACTGATACATTATATTACATCCTATTTAAGATCCTTTATTGGACAGGGGCATTCTTACAGGGAATTTAAAAGAGCAGTAGAACGTGTGATGCAGATACCAAGGAAACAACTGCTTCAGTACAGAGGACTGCCACCAACAGAATACCCTTAGTAGTCACCAATCATCCTGATCTGGAGCTTCTACTTAAAATTGTTAAGGATTGTATCAATACTCTACAAAACAGACAATTTAGGATACAGGGAAACTACACACGTGCATCTCGAAGGTTGTTTATTTTATTCAGTGCAAGAGATGTCCACACACAGGGTATGAGGAAGCGATGGGACAAGCTCTCCAAACCTGAATTAACTCACACAGGCATGCTATTAAAATGAAGATGATGGAGAAACCAGTGGAACAACACTTCTCTCAGTCTGATCACTTCATCTGAGATACGATGGTACTGGTTTTGAAAGGACATTTCAAAAATAGACAACAGAGGCGGGCTTTCGAGGTCAAACTCATTTTACTTCTCAGTATGGTGGGAGATGGATGATCACTGATTTGGGCTTTATGTCACATTACACTACTTAAACTTTCACCGGCTTCAGGAACAATGAATGGACATACAGTGGGGTGAAGGGGGTTGTGTGTGTGGGGGGATGGGGGGATGTGGGGGTTTATGGGATAAGGCATGTATATGGACACATGCTGATACATGGACATATTAGGATAAACAGTATCTCAATTACTAAGGAGTCCTTGTTATACTTGCTTCTTAAATGTGCACAAACTTTTGACATTTAGTAGATGGACATATAATAGGGGTACATTGTTTTATTGTTATATGCTCTCATACATAATGGATATATGATTTATTGTAATTAGATATCCGTTCATTGGTTTTAAACAAAAAAGGGGGGGGGGTTGTAAGGCATGGTGGTGGGTGGCATGTTTCCTCAGTTTTTGTCTCAGATTTCTAGAACTGTTATTGTATAAACAGAATATTCAATGTATACTAACACATTCTGATACATGGACATATTAGGATACAGTATCTCACTTACTAGGGAGTCCTTGTTAGGTTTGATTTTTAATTGTACACAAACATTTGATATTGGGTACAAATTTGCTGAGGGATCTTGGTTGGGTAGTATAGATTTTAATATTTCTGAAAAATATTGACTAGTTGAACAGAGGGCTAGGACATGCATCTCCTAATAGGGCTAAAACTGTTTGAAACTGTGAACAGCTACTGGACAGTTATTGTTCACACTAGGGAAGCCTGTCTTTAAACCCACTAACTGCCATACATAAAGGTAGTTTCTTATTTTAAAGACTTTTAACATTACGAACATACGAATGTGCCAGCAGAAACAGACCACCCGGTCTATCTACGTCTGCTCGAGTGTGCAGCCAACACCCCTGGTTTGCAGCTGCCCCATCCCCGCTCCCATCCCACTGCCAACCCCCACCCTCACTCTCCCCTGTTCCCTGTCCCATGCCCTTTTGAAGCTGCTCACAGATTTACATGATACCACCCATTCTGGTAGGGCATTCCATTTTGCTACCACCCTCTATGTAAAATAGTGTCTCCTCATTTCCTTCCTAAATCTTCCCCCCTCTATTCTTAGCCTATGCCCCCTGGTGACCCTCCCCCTCCTTAACTTAAAGACCCCATCTGCCCCATCCTTATTGATTCCCCTCAGATACTTGAATGTCTCTATCATGTCCCCCCTTTCCCTTCTATCCTCCAGGGTGTACATATTCAGGTCTCCCAGCCTGGTGTCATAGTCTCTCCCCTCCATTCCACATATCATCTTTGTTGCCCTCCTCTGCACCCCCTCCAGTAGCCTGATATCATGCTTTAGGTATGGCCTCCAAAACTGCACACAATACTCTAAGTGCAGCCTTACCAGCAATCTGTAGAGGGCAAGATCACCTCTCTTCACCTGGACGAAAACCCCTGCTATGCACTCCAGCATTTTGTTTGCTTTGCAGCCTGCTCTCCTGCACTGGGCAGTGTTGTTCATGGTCCCTGTTATCATAACCCCTAGGTCTTTCAACTCCTCAGTGATTATTATATATCAGCATTACATACTATGATTGCTTATCCTATTCTAACTTGGTTTTAAAACCACAGCTATTTTCAAATATATGCACTAACACGCACAGGCAAGATCCTAATAGAATTTAGTGGATTCTGTGTTTTCTCTCAGATAAAGAGTTATTCATTCAGCAACTCTGACCTTGAAATGTTTCCTTTGGCTTTGATTCTACCTGTTTCCCTTAATGAACCTCTAGTATGTTTTATGAGTTCCTATTAGAAGGGAGCTCTCTGTTCCATGACATTTGACCTTGGAATGTTTTTCTCTGACTGTCAGCCTGTGTTCTCTGTATGGTCTTAAGTTAACTTTTAAATGTAATGTTTAGGCCAATGGGATCCTTTAAACCCTTTGTGTCTGTTTTTTTTTGTATGTATGATCTGGTCTTTAATAGGATGTATTCTTCCAAGACAACTGTCATTAGCTTCTGATGAAGGAGTATGTGTAGGGTGGAGTGGGTGGGTCGGCTAAAGCATCAGGAGGTGGCGACAGGCACTGGATGGGCAGCCGTGGGTGCTCTGGGGGACCTGGTGGGTGGCAGCTGTGAGGACTGATGCCAGCCTGCACTTCTCTTACCTTTTGTGGGCTGGCAGGACTGCTTGCGGGTGGACTGCACATCCGGGAAAAGCCCAAACCCAGAGCCAGAAATGGCAGTGGAGGCAACTCTCGCGCCCTCTACCAGAGGCTTTAACGGCATTGTAAGCCACCCGGAGGACATGGTTGCCCACATCTGAGCCTGGCTTCAGGAGCTGGGCAAGCTGTGTCTTGGTGGCATCCTCAGGCAAAGTCTGAACCAGGTCCTGGCCTGGTCCCAAAGGACATTCTGGTATTGTACCATATGTGCCAGATAATTCACTGCTTGGATACCATGGGTAGTGGAAGCAAAACACACTTACCCAAGTGGTCTAGCTGCCTAGACTCCTTATCAGGAGGAAGGGTGCTAAGGTGGTTGGGCCGCTTGATATGATCGTGGACCGCAGTACGACCACTGAATCCACCTTAGTGTGGCTACCCAAAAAGGCTTGCCAGTAGGTGGATGGTAAAGGCGATCTGCTTTCTTGGGCAAAGTGGGAATAGTTGAGGGGTGATTCCAAGCCGCCCTGGTGACATCATCATAAGAGTCAATAAAGAGTGGCACCACTTCCCGGGAGGGCATCTGGCTGTCATAGGTAAGTGAACAGCTGGCACCACTCTGGGTCCTGCTCCTCTGTCTCCCAGACCACCAAAAACTGAATGTGGTGCATGATGTCAGTGAAAGAGGAATCATCAGGAAGATACTTTAGGATCACCCTAGAGGACTCTTTGCCTTCCGAGGACTCCCCAGGCAAGAAGGAAACCCTAGAAGAATCTGAATCCTCCCCGCTGGAGTCATCTGGATCAATGGCTGGTGGCAGTTGGTCATCCAGGTGAGAGCCAGAGTCGGCATTGGGACGGGAGCCCAAAGTCCCCAATGTGCGTGGGTCACCAGCGCCAGACCTGTCTGGGTTCTGGGGTGATAGGTCTTGGTCAGAATGCTGGGGAGACATCAGGGATGGGCCCTGAGGTGTGGGGAGCTGCTTCTGGATGAGAGACCACATGTGGAAAAGAGGGCCACATAATCCACCATCAGTGTGATATTGAAAATCAGGAGGGAATTAAAAGGATACCCCAGTGAAGGCCCACAGGTGCTGGCTGGGGTTCCCATGCCAGAACAGGAGAAGGCAATTGTGCAGGCTGGGGTAAGGTGACAACAGTGCCAGGCCAATAGGCAGGGGAGTGAGAGAACCGGTGATGACCCAGCAGGCATCAGCAGGGAGCACCCAGAAGAGGGACCTGCCGGCGCTGGGAAGGCCGGAGAGGCTGGCGCTTGAGGAGAGGGAGATCCCCCAGGTGAAGGCAGAGGTGACACTGGATTAGAGGAAATGGCAGTAGCCTGCTGCAGGCACTACACAGAAGGACTGGTGTTGGACCCACAGAGGGGACCAATGTGGGCAGCGCCATGGCCGGGAGGGAGACAGTAAAGGGGCCGACACCCAAACTAACAACCCTGGCCAAGCCACCTGGCTGGAAGCCCATATTCAAAGAGATAAGCCTGAGCACCAGGGGCTGGGGAGCTGGAGACAAAGTCCCCAGCCCCAAGGCCCTGCTGCCTGAGATGGCAATAAGAGCGGGCGGCTGCATCACCGACAGCCTAGAGGAGGAGATGGGTGGAGGGCCGGTGGGAGCCAACCTCCTGTGGGAGGAAGACTCCGGCTTGGCCATGTATTTATGGGGCGACCATGAGTGGGAAGCAGATCAGTCCTGGTGTTTGTGCTTCCCACCAGATTTGTAAGAAAAAGAAGAAGCCCCGGAGGACTGTGCCAGTGAGGCTGAAGAGCTCCTGGCCTGCAGCTCCTTTTTTGTCATAGCCAGCTTCTGCTTAAGTAGGTGGCTCACCAGAATCTTCAAACAATGTCTCCGATTGGCTTGGCTGAACTTCTGGCAAACCTGACAGGCTTCAGTGTCATAGCTGGGGCCTAAGCAAAGGATGCAAGAAGAGTGGCTGTCCTTTTCCAGAATCTGCTTGTCGCAGGCACAGTGGTTGGAAGATGTAGCTGGTTAAGAAGATATAAACTTGCTGACTGAACACCAAAAAAATCAATGTTAAACTACTAAGAAAAAAGAAAATAAAAAAACATGGCAAGTGCAAGTATCAGCGGTCATCTGAAGCTGTGGTGTTTGCTAAGGTCTGATGTGCACAGGTCAACAGCGGGGAAAAGAACCGAGGTGAGTGTGGGGACCGCCACCTTTATAGGATAGGCTGAAGTCAGGTGCTGACGTCATGGGGGCAGTCCCCTGGGGTAGACTGCTAGCTAGAAAGTTTTCCGTGTGATCCTGGTGCCTGGTTGCTTCAGTCCTATCAGTGTTGGCCTGCTGCAAGAGCCTTCCTCAAAGTAAGATCAAGAGGTTTGTATTGTATGCCTAATTTACTTGGTTATACTATATGTTTATTTATTTATTTATTTCAGATTCGGAGAAATACCTTTGAGTCGCAAACTCATTTACAAAGGTTCCACATCACATAGATTAGATACAGACAAAACTTTACAACGAATGCACTCAGAGTATAAAGATTCAGATTTTTACAAAGAACAGCCAGGCTAACATTAGAATACTAGGGTTACTTAGTAGATTTAGTTACATAGTACATAACAAATGCTGATGTATTACAACATTTGGGCAATTAAGAGAAGAGGCAAGCCAGTGGCCATTGTCAGAGAAAGTAGGAGGAAGAGGCCAGAGTTCAGTTGCAGTCACAGTTACTTGAAGACAGGAAGTGGATCCTAAGAAGGGTTTTAAATTGACCAAGGCTTTGTTCATTTAGCAGGGTAGTGGGAAGGCTGTTCATCCACAAGGGGCCCTGTAGCTGAAAGACCTTTGGAATTGAGAGGAGCGGCTGGGGGAATGTCGAAGAGATGGTGGTCAGAGCTACGAGTGTACTTAATCTTTTGTCTGGGTGGATTAAGGGGCAAAGTCCAGTGGGGAGAGGCCTAGGGTGATTTTTTAGCTAGATGGCAGGTGTGGAACCTAATTTTGTTATCGAGATTAAGCCAGTTGGTAGCACTATAAAGCATGCAGGTGTGTGTAAGGCAGTCACAACCTAATACAAGCCGGCAAGCACTGTTTAGGAGAGACGGAGACCAACTAGAGATGAGGTGTTTGCTCACTATATATCAATATACCATAGTCAGCAGAGAGAGGACTGAGGAGGAGACAGCGAGCCTGAGGGCATCAGGGGTAAGGCAGTGCTTGTAGTGGTGCAAAACCCCAGCCTGGCATTAAGGGCCTTGGACAGGAGGTGTGTGTTCGTAGAAGTTAAGGCCTGGGTCCAAGGTGATGCCCAGGTATTTAAAGGAGTCCACTTGCTCCAACTGAGTTAGATTTGAAGTTAACACTTTTGGGCAGAGCACCTTCCTGGTATTCTGCAGGTGTGAGAATAGCATTACTTTGTTTGTTTTTTGATAATTAAGAATAAGGTGTTGTGCAGTGAACCAGCTTTCAGCACAGCCAAAAGAGGACTGGAGGGAGCTGTGAAGCTGCAGAAGGTCCGGGCTGGAGGAGAAGATGACTGCATGATCCACATAAAGTAATAAATTGCCAGGGCAGGACTCAGGGAGGGAGTTGAGGAAGAGACTAAACAGTAGCGGTTGCAAAATGGACCGCTGAGGGACACCAGAGAGGACAGGAAGTCTACTGGATAAAGCATCACCAATTTTGACCAGTTGAGATCGGTTTGAGAGGTAGTCAGTGAACCATCCCAAGGCATCCTGAGATAGTCCCAAATTGGTCAATCTGGTTAGAAGGAAGGAGTGGTTAACGGTGTCAAACGCCTTAGTGAGGTCAATGAAGACAGCACCAGTGATGTGACCCTTATCCAGCGCAGAGTGTACGTGTGTGGTAAATTCGAGAAGGGAAGTGGTAGTACTGTGTCCTTTGCGGAAACCATGTTGCTGTTTGCAGAGAAGGTTGTATTTACTGAGGTGCTCTGTAAGCTGATCAGATACAATCCGCTCTAAGGCTTTGGAGAGGGGTGGGAGTATGGAGATGGGCAGTAATTAATAGTATTGGAAAGATCCCCACTTTTAAAAATTGGTGTGATGGAGGCAGATTTCCACTCAGAGGGGAATTTACCTTTATGTACAGTTACTGTGTCTCTTATGGTTATGAGTGCATTCTCAAGTTCTTTGGGTGTGAGAGAACTGTGAAGCTGAGCAGTTTTAGCACACAAAGGACTTGAGAAGAAACTCATGACTTATAACAGACACAGTAACTGTACATAGAAACATATTATAAATCATGTTGAAGATTGCTGTTTTAAAAAATGGAACCGAATTCAAAATCAAAATTTTTGACTTTGCAGAAAATTATAGAAACCTGTTAGTGGAAAGGACTATGCTAACAGAACTTAGAACTTCAGAATTTGAGAACTATGCTATGAGAGCATCCACTTATAACTAAAGGAGTACCTGGCATGTTTAAAAATAAACAATCCTGACTGGTTAAGACAATGTCATGATTTATAATGAGATAACTGAAGCCTGAATATTTACTAATTTGAAGAAGGGGTGGATTATATGATCCTAGAGAGGTATAAGAGACCCCTTCAGGCTGACCTGAAGGTAGCCCAGATCAGTCTCCACTGTCTCCTTCCCTGTTCAGGTCACCGTTTCTTTGAACAATCCTGCTACTGCCTACCCGATGCTTGCTGACTCATTTCTCACTGCTTGTTGCCTGCCCCATTCTCCTGATGCAGACTGATAACACTGATCTTTGTAAATCGTGCAAACACAGGAACTCAACAAACACCAGAAATTTGGTGTCACTGATGGATGCTTTATAAACACTGGGTGCTTGTTGGCATTATTTACACAAATAAAGTGTCAGCTAGTATGGTCATGGAAGCAGGGCAGGCAAATAGGGAGTGAGAAATGGGCAGGAACATTTGGACAGACATTATCAAGATCATGGTGAGAAATAAAGATGGGCAAGAACAGAGAGAGTGTGCCAGTGTGTTCAACTTCCTTCCTGCAGCCATGGTAATGCTTGGTACCACTTCCAGGGTGGGTCACAGGGTAGCATCAGGTACTGTATGGCAGGACAGCAGACCACCAGGGAAGCTTTTTCAAGACCCAGTCCTCTGACCAACCAGTTGTTTCACAGCCTAAGAGAGAGGCCATAACTGTGTGCTCTGTGAAGGCCCTTAGGCTAGACGTAACAATACTGTCAATGAGTGAGCTCAGAAGCTGTGGTGTTGGGCAGTGAGACTGGAGCCACCAGCTGCATGCCATTGCAATGCATGAGGCCAGTCTGAGCCTGTATATGACAAACAGGACCATGATATGCTGCAGACACAGTGGTCACTGTTACGCCCAGTCCCCACTCAATCGCTCTGGTCAGGCACCATGTTGTTTGTTGTGTCCTTCCTCCTGCCACACTGATTGACAACTTTTTTAAATATTGTGTCACAGAGTTACATGAAAAAGTGACCATGTTGCATGTGTTTGACTGCCTGTAATCATGAGGGTGTCAAAATTGGAGGGGTGTAGAAAAGTCATACTATGATAGGAGAGTAAATCAGTGTTGGAGCTACATTATATGAGCTATCAGAGATGCTTTTCAAGTTAGATTCCCCTGTGTAAATATAAAATGTACAGCACACACTATATGGGGCTTGCTTCTATACTGTCTCCCTCATAACCCCACCTCTGGTGGGCTGCCAGAAGATTGTGGGAGGTAGAGGATGTGACTTCATGTACAGTACTAGCATGGGAGGGTGTATGGGGTAGACATACTTTCTGCTGTTCCAAAGGCATGATATGAAGGTAGGGCCTTAGCTGACATGCATATAAACAGCATCGGTGGCATTGGGCAGCCATGAGGTATATACTGATTGATGGGGGAATAGGATGGGGAGGGGAGCATCCCCATAACAAGCAGCACTGTGAGTACAGAATGGCCCTCATAGCAATGCCAGGTAGGGGGGCCATGCCTCAGTGTTGTCCGCCACCCAATCTCATGCTCCACTGACTACCCATATAGTACATGCATTGTAGGGCTAATGGAGGGAATAAGCCCTGAATGACTGGTGGCTCCATGTTGTCAACAGAACAAAACAAAAAAAGATCCAATCAAGCTTGATGCCTTTCAGTACCATTAGTACTGTGATTCAAAATGTTGCCAGAGAACTAAATGTGATAAAACCTGTGGCTGGCACATATTTGGACTTTGGTAAAGGCATCTGATACTGCACCACAAAGAAGGCTAGTTCATAAACTACACAACATAGAATCATAGACTTTGTATAACTGGGGGTGATAAAATTAGTTAAAAACTGGTTACATGATAGAAAATAAGGGAAAAATAAATATTAATTTATCAAGATGGAAGTAAGTGACCAGTGGGGCCCCACAATTCTTCATCATGGGACCTTCACTGTTCAATATATACAAACTTTTCTGATACCACCAAGATGGGAAGAGCAGTTACACTGAAAAAGAAGACAGATGAAACACAGAAGGATCTAGATAGGCTTGATATTTGAGCCGCAAAATGGCAAATTAAATGAACGTCAATGTTGGGAAATGCAAAATGATGCATCTAGTAAAGAAGAACATGAAGGCAAAATACTACCTCAATGGTAGCAATAACAGACACCAAGCAGAAAAAGCATGTGGGAGTCCTGATCAGCAGCAACTTTAGATGAGAGCAATGGTGTGGCGCTACAGCTAGCAAAGCAAACAAAGTCATGGCATGCATTATCAGAACCTGTGTAAACAGGACCAGAAATGTTATAATGCTCCTGTACAGATTCCTGGTCATCTTCCAGCAAGAGAAAGGGACAATGCCATCAGACCAAACGCAGCACTTCAGAATACAGAAGGATGAATGGACACGGGACTACACAATGTCATTGAAGGGAGGACGACTAAAGGAAATGTCAGTGAGAACTATTTCACAGAACGCAAGGTGAATACTTGGAACAAACTTTCAGAGCACGTGGTATCAGCTGATATTGTAATAAGTACTATAAAAACAAACTCTGGTCAGGGCTAATATGGCTGCCAATTGTTGGTGCTGATGCAGCCAAAAAAGTGAGAGGCTGGCTCAAACCAGAGGGAAGCTGAAAATGTCACTGATGTGTGAACTACTACAGATGTGCAAGGCACTTTGGGCTGTGCACTACAGGAAGACTCCATCCACCTACAGAAGTGCAGGGCCTGGCACAGTCACTCTTTAAACATTCAGTACACATTTACTCTTCACACATTCACTTTTCACACATTCAGTACACATTCACTCCTCACACATTCACACTTCATACATTCACTCTTTACACATTAACTGTTCACACATTCACTCTTGACACATTCAGTCTTTTTTTTTAAAGGAATTTTCCGATGTAAGGGAGTTACTCACATAATGTGGTAGCTGCCCTCAGTGACAGTCATTCTAGCAAGGACTGAAGACGTTTCTGCTGCCCATATCTTTGTGATTGCACTCAGAATTTGTGCTTGAGATGGGCTGCCCAATTCATTCACAGAGCCCCAGTCCTGATGACACATCCCACACTCAAGCACGTAATGACATGTGACCAGGAGAGCTCAATTTCTCTTCCATTTTAAGCTAAAGAATGGTCACTTAAGAGATTAATGAAGGGCACTGCTCGACTAACAAGGGCCATGTTAGTCAAGCAGAGCCCTTCATTAATCTCTAAGGACAAAGGCAAAAATTTAAGCACCAGGGCACACTATTCTTTATGGAGATAATACACAAGGTTTACTGTTCTAATTCTTGCATAAGAAAAACTCAGTGTACCAAAGACCTTCACTCCTTCCTACTTTATATGCTTCTATGTAAAAGAGATTTTTTTTTTTTTATTATTTCTGTTTGAGTGCCTTACCCTGGCTGAGGTGGTCCTAAATTCCCATTCAGGTCTTGGGTGGCGGCTCCTGCATCAAGCACCATGCCTGAGTTACCACCTCTTCACCTTTACCCTTTCTTAGGCCATGTTGCGGATCCCATCACGAAAAACCAAGGGGTGAGGGCCAGAAGGAGCTCCTGGGCTTGACCGGTGCAGCGCCGCAGCACACCTTCATAAGCATGGGAGGATTCAGCTGTTTTTTTTGTCTCCTGAGTCCCACACAGCATGGGCGGCAAGGACACCAATGACTACTGCGGATGCGCTCCCACACACCGCATGTCAGACGTCTGCCCACAATGACCCTTTCTTGCACCGTGATTTGCCCTAACCCTAGCCACTGTCAGAGCCAGCACATTTGTGGGTGTCCCTCCCACCCTCACCAGAGAAGGACAGTAGTCCCTGGGATGCTCAATCCTTTTCCTCCGGCCGACCCCCAATGACCAGAGTCTGTTCCCGAACCTGGGTCACCAGCGTGGCACGAGGTGTGGCCCAGAACCTCAACCCTCAGCGCCACCGGCCGGCTATAAAAAGATTTGAAGCATAGTCATTTCAAAATTTTCAGCAATAGAAACTGGCTTCAGTACAGCGAGTAGTGCTTATTCAGTTAAACAATACAGTGTGACTGTGCCAAAAAATAATAATTACTATACCTGTCCTGCCCTGCAATGATCAGAGCATGCAGTGGCTGGTGGAGTTCTCTGCCAGTGCACATGGTTGTTAGCACGTTCACTGTCAGCCTTTAGGGACTGTGTTGGAATTGGTGACAGCAACCTAAAAACAGGCAAGAAAAAAAAAAAAGACATAAACACAATGTGCCTTCTTCACACCACTGTCCTTGTGAGTGACGGTAAGCTATCCACATGTAATACTGATGGTGGTTTTAAGAAACAAAATACCAGTAGCTTTTTTTATTTTTATTTATAATTTTGAGTGCAAAATATATTCACATATAATTATACACAGAAGGATAACATTACATTGGTCTGATCATATGTGCTATCACTTACAAAGGAGTGTAGGACACCCTCCCAAGTTTTACAAATAGGGAGAAGTAGAACATCTGTGTTATGAAGTTGTTTAATAGAGGCATACAACTTGGGAACTTGGTAGGGGTAGAAACTGAAGGATAAAAATTGTTATTCTGATTTCCATTTAGTCAAAGAGTCACGGTACTCCTCACAGTACTTAAGACTCATTAAGTAGACAATCTGTAACCCTGAAAGAGACCAAAACATGTTAACTTGTAACACTAATATAGACAAACATAAAGATTTTAACTGGTTAAAGTATAATACATTACATCTGCATCCTGCAAGAGACAAATGGTAACACCATATACATTTCTGCTTGGGTCAGATTATTAAAGCAGCAAGAAGTGCCACTATGTGACATGTTCCTGTGATGCTCATGCCAAAATATGGAACAAACTGCAGGAGAGATGAGGGGTTCGAAGTTCAACATATATAGACAGTCTGGGGGAAGCCAACATGTTGTAAAGTCACCATCACAGTGAAATTATCCACATGTCCATCACTGCAATCCCAAAGTAACATGCTGCTGCTGCTTTTTTAAACTATGGAAAACAAAGACCTGTAGGTGAACAGAGGTGGTTAAAGAAGCTACATTTTACTATGAACATTAAACATACCCAATCGCAGGCCCGCCAGCACAGCAGTAGGGCTACTGCTCGCAGCGCCAGAGGCACAAGTTCAGGAATGGACTCGGGTGGCTAGAGGGTCGGACAGGGGGAGGAGAATTGTGCACCCAGAGCCTGCTCTCCTCCGGGGAGGGAGGGTTGCTTGTCCCGCCATTCTACCGCCACCTGGCTGACCATGGGTGGTGGTGCAGTGAGACAGCAAAGAGAAAGGAGGGGGGATGTCGGCCAGGAGTCTGAGTGTCTGCACATCCTGATGTGCTTCACCCCATGGCTCTCCATATGTGCCAATGTCCTGTGGGAGGACCACAAAAGCAGCAAAAACCCTGCAGTGCTCCCTGTAGACAGAGCTCCAGGCCCCGATCCCACAACCCTGCTGGCACCGGTGACAGCATCACCAACAATATATAGACACATCTGGGTGGAAGAGGGGGCCCTGTCCCATACCCACCTGGGGGGTATAACCAAGGCTCTGTGGGGGGGATGGACTGCACCGGCACACGGACAGACACGTGGGGACACATAATGCCATGGGAGTCTCCTGAAGGAAGGAGTACTGTGACGAGAAGGGGGCATAAAGGGATAATAGAAAAAAAAACATACCCAATCACTACAGATGACCCTGTCCCATGAGGACATGAGCAAATTTCCAAACCTGAACCACCGTGGGGATGGCAAACTCTTATAAAAAGAGCCCGCAACTCCACTTACATGACATTCATCTCAGGTTTAAAGCCAATTAGTTACCCACTTGAATAACGGATCAAGGGTGTTGAACATCTGAATCCTCTTCTCCCTGTGGTGCAAATTCCTTTTCTAGTCTAAGTTTGTGAGTTTCTCTTAGGCCATTACAAGAGTAGGTGAAGTCATTCCACACCATTTATAGCTTAGCTGGCATGAGTAGTTGACACAGAATCTGTGAGGCTTTAAAGGGCACTCCTGAAATGATCAAACACTGTGCATCTGAGGCGGGTGCTGTACGGAAGACAAATGTCTATTTCACCATAATTTAGAGATCTGTGCCTCCTTGCAAAATTCAGAATTTTATCTCTATCTCCTACCCCTGTACATACAATCATGAAGGTACATGGCACTGTTTGGTCTGCCGGAGCTTGGCATGATGTATGGCAGTAAGTTTTTTCAATGGAGAATGACTGATCCCCTTTACTCACTCAGAAGAGGTTCGGCAGCAGCATCTTAGTAAAATCAGTGGCCTCTTCTCCCTCCAAGGTTTCAGGGAGACCCACTACCTTTAAATTTCTTTTTCTACTTTGGTTTTCCAGAATCTCCTTTCTCTGTCTCAGGAGAGAATTCACCTTTACCAGCCCCGCTGCAACATCCTGGATTTTAAGTAAAGACCCTCAGTCCATTGTACAGATTGCTCCTCAGTGTCAACCCTCGTTTCCAGGGTAGATACTCTAAGGGTTAGCAAGTTCAACTTGTGATGCATATCCTGGACCTTTCTAATCAGTTGCCCCAGAATCAAGGTTAGTGTTGAAAGGGTCACTTCTCCTGCTGCCATCTTGGCGGAGTCAAAAGCCACCTTGTCGCTTTGCAACCTAGAGTCTTTGGTAGAAGTCTGTTTTGGCTTGAAGAAAAAAACACCTGCTGGAGCATTTTTTATTGGTTTGCTCATTCTCAGGTTTCAGATGAAGGAGAAAATGATACTGTCCTTCAAGCTTGTTGAAAAAGCTGGTAAAATGTACTTTATTCACTTTTAATAAAGTCTGTCTCAGGAGTTGGTAGAAGGAGCGTCTGTAACCTCTCAATACAATGCCCCCCCCCCATGTTGGTAAATTTTGACCACCAAAGTCACACAGAGCTGTGACAGCTGGTTTTTAGACACATCTTGAGGGTGGGGTATATGGGCCAGTTTTATTGGCAGTGAGAATGCTGGCTAGGACACTAGGGAAAATATGTTACTCTTACGATAAGTGCCCCAGGATCTTTAACCTCCACCTGGACAGCCACCAGAGAAGGGCAGAACGGACTTCTGTTTAACAGCTTATCTTAAGGATGGCACCTCTACAATGTAGCACCTCCAAGTGCTGCACTTCAAGGTCAGCGCTGGGAATTAGCCAAAGCTTCCGGTGAGGGACTAGAACCTACAACCATCTGATCTTCCCACTCCAGAGTCAAGTGTGAAACCAAATGAGTCACTGACTGGAACCTACTGAATCACTAACACTGTATGATAGGTGGATTTACTAAGAATAATATGGGGACATTATTTATTTATTTAAGAGATTTACCAGGAAGGCATACTGAGCAGATTACCACTGATTCCAGATGTGCCCTGGGGTGAGGGGTTACAAGAGTGCAGTAAATAAGACAAAAACAGTACATACATAATTAGCAGATAACAACCAGTGGCCCAGTAGGATGGGTGCAGTAACTGAGATGCATAACGGTTTATACAAAAATGAAGAGTATTTCAGGCAGTGATGTAGTAGCATGGAAGAAGTTACAACAATTACATAGTGTGATTAAATTACATACTATATGGGTAGGCGTGCGTATCTACAGCAGCAGTAGAAGGTTCAGTGGCATATGGTATTGATTAAGAAACGGAGCCCAGAATAGCTGATAAGAGTTGTGCAGGGAATTCAGCGATGGGGAAAGCATGTGCAGTTGGTAGCAAAATGCGCTTTGAAAAGGGCATTATGTTGGGGAGTACTTGTAGTGAGTCTGATGTCGGCTGCCAGTGAATTCCATAAGTTGGGCAGTCTGAAACTGAAAGCTACCTGACCTGATTGGGTGGATCTGTGGGGAATATGAAGGAGCCTGGAGTCAGTGTTCCTGAGATCGTAGGTAGGTGGGGGACGCATGGTTAGAGATGTTGATAGGCAGGAGGGCAGCATATGTGACCAGAACTTAGCAGTAATTCTAGCACAGTACAGCAATCGCCGGGTTTTGGAGTGATGGGAGGTCAAGGGACTGGTAAAGGTCGCAGTGGTGGGTGTTGGGAGAATGGTCCAAGGTGAACCGGCAGAAGAAGTTGAATATGGGTCAAGCCTGGCTAAGGATGTTTGGGGGTGGCACCGTGACGACATCGCCTGTAGGGCCAAAAATTGGGAGGATCTTTTTGTACCATTGCTTGCCTGGTCGGTAGAGGGCTGCAAAACTTGTTACGATGGAGAGCTCCCAGCATGGGATGTAGTTTGTTTTGCAGTGCGTCTACATGCGCTGAGAAGTCAAGGTGCTGATCTAGCCAGGCGCCGAGATAGCGTGTATGTGAGCAGGCCTCAGCGGAGTCCTATCCAAGGTATAGAATGTGGGCGCGTCAGTAAGCCGGGTTAGTTTGGCTCGGGAGCCAAGGTGAGGGGACAGTTTTTTGAGTTTAGGAATAGTTGGTTCTCAAGAACCAGCATTGATGGAGTCGAAATCCTTCTGAAGGCGTGCTACGACGGTTCCAGATGGGCCATAGGCGAACAGCACCATCGTCTGCATACTATGGATGCCAGATTGTGTGCAGACAGCAGGCAAATCATTGAGGAAGACTTGAGAAAAGCAGTGGGCCGAGTACAGACCCTTGAGGGTACGCCAGTGGTGACAGGGAGGGGTGGATAGAGCCATACCTATCCGGACTGCTTGTGACCTGCCTGATAGGTATGAATGGAACCAGCTGAGTGCTGCCGTCGACAGACCAGTTTGGGCAAGTTTAGATAGCAACAGGGGGTGTGAGACCGTGTCGAAAGCTTTTGCCAGGTCTATAAAAATAGCTGCGGTTATTTCCCCTTTGTCGATGCCTGTAAGGATGGAGTTGGTGAGGCGAAGGAGGGATGTGGTGGTGGAGTGATTTTTTCTGAACCCGGCTTGAAAGGGGGTGAAGAAGAAGATTGTATCTAGATAGGTGTGTAGCTGTGATAGAACAAGGCACTCTTGAATTTTGGCTAGGATGGGGAGCAGAGATATAGGCGATAGTTTGATGGGGAGGAGAGGTCCTCCCTTGGGAAAGGAATGACTGTGACCTGTTTCCATTTTGTGGGACAGCCCCTAATTTAAAAGACAGATTATAGAGCACGGTTAGGGGATAGGCTATGGCTATGGAAATGTATGGTATACGTGAAAAACTTTACGCACCACAGTAATGCTGTTTCCTCTCAGGGATCCGTAAATGAGCTTTACAAAATGCATCATCCTGCCAGAATGTGATGCCCTGAAGATAGAACTTTATGCTAATTAGTGGAACTTTTGAATACCAAGTTCAAATTCTGCACTCTGGTTATGGTCCCCTGCAGTTTTAATGTCAGATTTGTTTCTATAACCAGGGAAGCAGTGCTCACTAAAACTAGTTAAATGGCTACCGACATTTTTTTTAAATGTTCTTAACATTTTGAAAAATATATTTAAATTAAAACAGATATCAGGTAACATTAAATGTTCACATATTAACCATTGCTAAGAAACCTGCAGTAAGTAATGCTCAGGCAACCTTAAGAACTGATTCTTGCGTGAGCCTATTTTTAGTTTCTGGAAGGGGAAGCAGGATCAAGGTTTGTAAAGCTCATTGGTGGATCCTTGAGATGAAACAACATGACTGCTGTAATGTTTTCTTTAAACAGCAGGAATCCATCAATGAGATGCATTGCAGATTGCAGAAAGTGCAGACTCCTTAGCAGTACCTTGGGAGGATAGGTCCAGAACCGATTTAGGAAAAAGGGTCTGCAAGACAGCTGTTCCAAAACTGGCTTCCCTACTTGACTGTTTGCCAGGCAGTAGTGCTTTGTGAATGTGTGCACTGTTTTTAAGGTAGCTACTTTACAAACGTCTAAAAGGGGATGCCCTTTGTAGCTGCCACAAAGGCAGAGGTGCCCCTTGTGGAATGTCCCTGTAGACCTTTGGGAGGTACTATACAGCAGGCTGAATTTGTGCCTGGTATATTTAGTGCAATTCAAGCTGCTGCACATAATGGTATCCGCTAGAATTGGCACTTCAGGCTACATTTGTTTTGTATGTTTAACAGAAAGTGAGACAGAGAGCAGAGCAAGTCGGGTTAGCAGGCAAGGGGTTGGTTTCAAGCAGGGCTTCGTAATACCTAAATGAGCCAACCAGGTGGCACACATTTTTTTTTAAAGTGAATGATTGGTTTGTTTGTTTAAGAGCGAGTGAGTCAGTGGGGCTGCAATCCGAGTGTTCTGAGGCATTTGGTGGGGAAGGTAGGTGTAAAAGGCCTTCTGCAGTTCAGTTTTGAAATATTTGGGTACTGCCTGTTGTCAGGGTAGTTCCCCACCACCACCAAACCAGAGAACCAGTGTACCACTACTGGCCACTCAGTCACGATCAGCACACCGGCAGGATTGACTGCTCCCACAACCTTGTCTCCTGTGTCATGCCACAAGACTGCACTTGCTATGAAAAACATTCTTTAAATAAGCCGATCACTGGAAACAGGGAGGTACCCAAAGAACTGGAGGACAGCAGATGTAGTCCCCTTATACAAAAGGGAACAAAGGGAAGCAGGGAACTACAGACCAGTCAGCCTCACGCCGGTAGTGGAGAAGATCATGGAAGCACTACTGAAGGAGAGATTGGTGGAACATCTGGTTGTCAATGGACTACAGGACCCAAGGCAGCATGGTTTCACCAGGGGAGGTCCGTGTCAGACCAACCTCATTGAATTTTTTGACTGGGTGACTAGGAGGTGGATCAGGGGAGGGCAGTGGACATGGCCTATCTGGACTTCAGCAAGGCCTTTGACACTGTGCCACATAGAAGACTATTACACAAACTGGGGAATATGGGGTGGGCAGGACAGTAGTGTGGTGGGTAGGTAACTGGCTGGGTGGCAGGACACAGAGGGTGGTGGTAAATGGCTGTCACCCACAGAGGGAAGAGTGACCAGTGGGTACCACAGGGATCAGTGCTGAGACCGGTCCTATTCAACATCTTCATCAGTGACATTGCACAGGATCTAGAAGGCAGAATTTCACTGTTCGGCTGATGACACAAAGCTCTGTAACACAGTAGACACACCAGGGGTGTAGACAGAATGAGAAGGAACCTGCAGAAACTTGAAGAATGGTCAGGGGTTTGGCAGTTGAAATTCAATGCAAAGAAGTGCAAGATAATGCATATGGGGCACAAAAACCCTGGCACAATATATCAGTTGGGGGGTGAGGATATAGCATGCACCAAGCAGGAAAGGGATCTTGGGGTTATCATCTCTGATGACCTCAAGGTAGGGGAAACAGTGTGACAAGGCAGCAGGTAAAGCAAATAGGATGCTGGGATGTATAGGCAGGGGCATCACCAGCAGGAAAAGGGAGGTCATAATTCCGCTATACAAGACACTAGTGAGGCCCCACCTGGAGTACAGTGTACAGTTCTGGAGACCATACCTATGTAAGGACATAGACAGGGTAGAGAATGTTCAGAGGAGGGCAATGAAGATGGTGCATGGATTGCATCACAAGTCCTATGAAGACAGGTTGAAGGAACTGAACATGTACTCCTGGAGGAGAGGAGGGAGAGGGGATATGATAGAAGTATCTCACAGGGAGGAACAGGGTGCAGGAATATACTATTTTTAAGCGAAAATATGTTCCAGGACTAGAGGGCATGGGATGAAGTTGGAGGGAGGACGATTCAGAGGAAACATGAGGAAGAATTTCTTCACAGAACGGGTGGTGGACAAGTGGAACACCCTGCCAGAGGAAGTGGTGGGGGCTGAAACAATCACGGGATTTAAGAATGCATGGGATAGACATAAAGGAATTCTGGAGGTCAGGGGTAAGGGGCAACAGACTTCTAGGAAAACATAAACTGAACTTACAAGCTCAAATGGGCAGACTGGGTGGGCCATAGGCCCTTATCTGCCGACACTGTCTATGTATCTATGTAAATATGAGCAACAGTTCCACAATCACTGTCCCTAACAAACCACACACTATTGCTGTCATGCTGCCTCAGGAAGGAATGGACGGGATCGAGCAAGAGGTACTACATTTGTAAACAACGAATATGGCTTGCTGACTACCACAATGACAATCTGTAGAATGCTATCAAATAAACAGATTCTTGAGAAAAAGTCAGGTTTGTCTCACTGCTGCTCTGCACATAGTTACAAGTAAAATGAAAAAAGTAGTCACTTTCACTTCTTGCTGATGTTCTTGAACCCATCTCTATCTCTCCACACTGTGCCTCTTTTCACCCTGAGTGCAAGCAGAAAGAGTTTGACATCCAATAGCCTCGCTAACTGGCTTGTGCCTCAATGGCTTGCTATGTGTTGTAATATTCACTTTCCGATTATTTTTGCTGATTTTTCTCAATAGTGAAAATAAACAGAACATGAATATAACCTTCTATACAGTATTTTACAAGCTTTTTTATAATAGAGCTGTATGCAGGAGACTATCCAAGAGGTAGTTTTCCTTGCTGCTAGTTTACCTTCGCCCACAAAAAGCTGTGACCCTGAGTCCTGACATCCCTTGTCCGGTCCGTTTAATGATCTAATACCCTTTTTACATCAAGACAGTGCATATTTTGCTCACCTATACCACCGTGTTCAGGACAGAGCACAGAAAGGGTAACTGACCTATTGGTGCCAAAGACTACCTTGTCCGTAAGAAAATTATGTAGTTTGGATCTGTACAGAGAGCTTGTAGCTAGCTTGAGAACAGGGTACCATGCGGTAATGTGTTTGGAGCAGACAGGATTTGATGCAGGGTTTGTGCAAGCCCTGCATCTCCTTTGAGAATCGAGCCCAAGGACTGTAAGTGCGCCCAGATAGTCCAAACCTGTAGGATGCCCAGCTTGAGTTGGAATTATCTTTCTGGGAGCAAACCAGCATGAGAATCTCATTCACTTAGAGGAGTATGCTTTGTTGTTAGTAGTTTCTACAAACATACGAAAACGCCAGCAGAAAAAGGTCCAGAGGTCTGTCAAGTCTGCCTGACTGTGTAGCTCACTGTATACTTTACTGCAGCTGCCCCCATTCCTTCCCATCATCCATACCTCCCAGATTTTCACTCTAGGTTTTATTTGTACTCACCATCCTTTTGACTCTATCCCATCCCCTTTAAAACTGTCCACTGTCTTCAACGCTATTAATTCTTCCAACACCACCCACCCAGCCACTACCCTTTCTGCAAAGTAGTGCCTCCGCATCTCCTCCTGAATCTTCCCCTTCCAATTTCAGACTGTTCCCCTCATGACCCTCCCTCCTTCAAGCAGAACAATCCCACCTTCTTAACCCTGTTTATGTCTTTTAAGTATTTGAAGGTCCTGTCATGTCCCCTTCTCCTTCTGTCCTCCAGGGAGTGCATGTTGAGCTCCTCAATCGTTCCTCATAGGGTTTATCCCCAGGCTTAGGTCATCTTCTCACCCTACACTGCACCCCCACAGCAATCTTACATCCTTTTAGGCATGGGCACCAGAACTGCACATAGTACTCCAAGTGTGCCCTCACCAGTGATCTATACAGTGGCAGGATGACCTCTTCCCTTCTAGAGTTGATGCCCCTGGCAATGGAACCCGGCATTTGATTGGCCCTTGCTGCTGCCCTCTGGCACTGCACCAATACCTTGATGTCCCCTGTGACTAGTACCAGTAGGCACTTCTCCTCCTCAGAAATACATACCTGCACTACCCCAGCCAATAGCTGGTCCTGAGGTCTCTGGCTCTGAGGTACATGACCTTGCACTTCTTAGCATTAAGCACCAGCTGCCATACACCTGACTAGTGCTCGAGTTTTGCCAGATCTTCCCTGAGTTCCTGCCTCCCTTCCTCACTGTCCACTGTCATACATATCCTTGTGTCATCAGCAAACAGGCAGATCTCACTCTTCATCCCTTCTGCTATGTCCCCGATAAAGATGTTGAATAAAATGGGGCCTAGCACCGAGCCCTGTGGTATCCCACTGGTCACAGGCCTTGGCTTGGAGGTTCCCCCCTTACTATTACCCCTCTGCTGTCTGTTCTGTAGCCAGCTTTTAACCCATCCCACTAGTTTTTCCCCAGCCCCCTGGCTCCTCAGCTTGCCCAGCAACCTTCTGTGAGGCACCGAGTCGAAGTCCAGATACAGGACATCCACAGCATGACCCCGTCCACCGCCATTGTGACCCAATTGAAGAAGTCAGTTAGGTTAGTTTGACAGGATCTTCCCAAGACAACCTGGCACTGCCTTTCATCCTGGAGACCATTATTATCCAGAAAGATTATCAATCTCTCCTTTAGAATGGCATCCATTAACTTCCCCACAATGGAAGTCAAGCTTACCGGTCTACAGTTACTCGGTTCATCCCTGGGACCACTCTTGTGGAGGGGAACCACATGAGCCATCCTCCAGTCCCTGGGCGTGCACTCCATCCCCAGTGAGGTGTTAAACAGGTCCACCAGAGGGCCCGCCAAGACCTCTGCCAACTTCTTTAGGATTCTTGGTTTTACACCATCTGCCTTGTCCAACTGGAGAGCTTTCAGGTCTTCTAGAATCCTATCCACCTGGATGACCCCATCTGTTACTTCTGCCCCTCCCTTACACTTCCCTACTTTCCCTTGTGGTATTGGCCCTTCCTTTTCTTTAGTGAACACCAAACAGAAGTACTTGTTGAGTGACTCCGCCCTGTCTTCCCCATTTTCTGTTCAAGCCCCCCCCGATAAGAGCAATCTCATCCTTACAGCTCCTCTTCTCTTTTATGTGCTTGAAGAACTCCTTTTCCCCCTCTCTAACCCCCTTAGCCAATTTTCTCTCCCTTGAAGCTTTAGCTGCCCTGACTGCTCTACTCACTTCCTGGATTTCTTAGAGTACTTCTGCTTTCTCCCTGCCCCATTTTCTTGTACCTGTTGAAGGCCACTCTTCCCTCACTTTCTCTGCCACTTCCCTGCTGAGCCAGCTTGGTTTTTAGACCTGGCCTGCGATCTGGGTCTTGACACATGAATTAGTGGCCTCTGTCAGGACCCTCTTTATGATTGACCATTTCTGTTCTGCATCCATCCATGGGCAGACTGCAAGATACCCCTCTGGGATGCTGCCCATCCTGGCAAAATCCACCTTACTGAAGTCTACCACTCTTGTCCTGGTCCTGGCTGCCTCCTTGCCCATGTGAAGGAAGAACCACCCTGTGTGATGGTCGCTGCCGGCTAGCAGGTCCTGTATGACATAATCCTGGACTTGGTCCTGTTAGCCAACATCCTGGACTTGGTCACGTTAGCCAACACAAGATCTAGTATGTTATCCTCCTGGTGGGGCCTGTCACCCCTGCACTATGTAGCTGTCCCGGATAGCCTCCAGCAGTACCTGTTCCTGACATTAGAGTTAGATATGGTGCCCAGTCAACCCCAGGCAGATTGAAGTCACCCTATGAGAGTGCTCCTCCTGCCACTGATCTTTCTGATTTGCTCCCCAACTCCCTGTCAGTTTCTCATTCTGTAAGTGTGGCCTGTACACCACCCCCAATTTTAACATTCCTACCCTTGGATTTTGGAGCTGTAACCACAAGGCATCTGGCTTACCCTTCCCATATATTATCCCATCCCAGACATAAATAGCTACCTCCTCCTCCCCACCATCTTTGCGGTACACCTTGTATCCAGGGATCATGAGATCCCAGTCATGGTACTGGCTGGCCCAAGTTTCAGTGATGGCCACATCTAATCCCCTCTGCCAACATTGCCTGGAACTCTACTACCTTATTTGTCAAGCTCCTTACGCTCAAGCATACTACTCTCCATTGTGTCCCTGCCCTCCCTTCCCAATCCCACCACCCCTTCTACTGCCCCTTGTTAGATTCTCCTCCTCCTCCTGCCTACCTGGGGGGGAGGACTTCCAGTCTCTTTTGTTTGGTGTCTCCAAGTTATAGATCACCACTGCCCCCCCGTCCTCAGTTTAAATTAATTTTAGTCCCAATGTATTCTTCTAGCCTCTGTTTCAGGATCCTTTGCTTCCTAGAAACCTTTAAGATCAAGTGCAAAAGTTCTAATTAATTTTTTTAGCTTTCACTTTTTTTGTTTCCCATTGTAATAGAAACTGAACTTTTATATGAAACAATTGTTTCCTGTGTGCATTTTTTGGTAGACCATTAGCCAATGACAACATTAGGGTGTCACAATTAGGGCGCCGCAACAAGGGCGACAGCGACGGGTGATCTTAATTTTAGATCGCTCCTCATCATGCCGTCCTCTGCACCCACACAATTTCTGCCCTGTGGGAAGAGGTTATCTTTAGTTTTGGAGGGTGCCCCTGGTACTGACTGTTTCATGTGGCAGCATATGGCCCCATCACACAGCGAAGCGCGCGACTGTACAGTGATATCTGTATTACTGTACAGTCATGCAGTCTGCCGTGTTACAGTGCCATATGCTGCTGCATTGTGCTTAGTTATCACCTTAACAGTGTTTATGCTGTTACATTAGGGCTGCAAATGTCAGTTCTGGATGGATAGTAGGCACTGTACATTACAGTAATGTAGGTCGACATAGTGGCATTTACAAGATGTATTACGCAGTAGCCGCACTCCACTGGGTGCCAATTCATTTGTTGTGAGTCAAGGCTTTCCTCCACAGCTCTTCCTCTGCCACCCCCATCCAGTATGCCCCCGCCCCCTTCAGGGCAAGCATCCCTCAACCATCTAGGTCCCGCTAGAGTTGTGCAGTGTGGGGGCCCTGCAGCCATTCAAGTATGTGCACTATCGCTTTGGCACACCAGCGATGCACTGCAAACCTGGTGTAACTGGGTAATAAAATTACCTTTCTTAGGTTCTTGTTGGAACTACACAAAACATGAAGAAACGACAAACAAGTGGTGCCCAGCACATAAAGTGATTAATTTCTGGTATATGAAGTAGGCTTACAACCAAATCAGAGTGATAAACACCAGGGAGAACACCTCCAATCTTTCTTACCTATAGGCAGCAATAAGTTTCTTCTTTCTCAGAGAAAAAGGTGCAATGCAAAGGGTCTTATACTCCTGATAATTTCCATAGCAACTACTAAAAAGATATATAAAAGTCTCATTATTGGATAATGGCAAATAACCTGACTTCTCACTAGCCTGGGAAAGCATGCTAAGCTAGCAGAGAGACAAAATAACTACACAAAGGACCTGTATTCATGAAGGCCACTTGTGGTTATACACGTAATTACATAAGTAATTGCTGTACTGCACTAGAACTAAAGATGGCAGTATTGTCTAACTAATGATTATACAATGGTATAAACAGAGGTGTCTCCAAGTGGTACACTTATAACAGCAGACATATATACAGTATATATATATATATATATGATTCTTAGTAGAAAATACAGTAGAACTCAGACCCTGACGCTTATGCTTATATGATAAGTGCCTGTGCCCTAAGTATTACTGTCTGCGAGGTAGGGGGTCAATCGGGGTGCTGGTCCATGGAAAACATCCCCCCCTTGTTGCCTCAGAAGGGGCAACAATCCCAAGTAAACTAGTCAGGATGGAGCTAAAAAGTCATTTACAGGCCTGACGCACGAGCCTTGTAAAGGAATTTGAGTTGTTCCCGATGTTGTCTCAGGGTACGTCATAGGCAGCAAAGAGTAAAAATCAGGAAAACAATCAAAAATGCTCGAATAATAACAGAAACCTTAAAGCTAAGTTCTGCCCAATAATTGCCAATGGCAAGACTTAAATCGCCATCATGAACCAGATCATTAAGGATATTATTTGCTTTAGATATATTATTGCTAATATAAATCAAGTGAGCATCTTTTCTAGCTAAAACAGATTGAAACAAGAGTCATGGGATCAATGTGCACATTAAAATAGGCAACTATTGAGACAGGGCAAGCAAGTATTGGGTATCAGTATCAATAACATCTGATTCAGGGAGAGGAACAGGCGTGATCACAGTGTGACCTATCACAGTTTTTGCTGTGGAGTAAAACAGAAGTTAGGGTTATTAACATTGCAAGTACAAGTTCCATAAGCAAAGGAAGGATAATTTGTTACCACATAAAACTGTCCCTCAGAGGTATAAGTTACTCTGAGTGTTGGTATGCACCAGCAATGTAAGCGTACAGGGCAGGTGAAAGTCTGATTTGTTAGCCTAGTGGTGAAGCGATATATCTTTTCAAGACAGCTTCTGGAAGGTGCTGTTTCAGCGTTGAACACTGAGGATGCAGCAGGAGGGACGTCATCTGGATCAATGTCAGTAAGGTTTTTCGGCAAATCATCACCCAGTGTCATAGCCCAGTCAAGATATTCTGGCAAGTAGCCGCAAACTGGTTTCACAATGTCAAAAATGTCACAGCAGCACAGGAAGTAGAATCCTTTCTTGGCACAACAGTTCATGTGAGAAGCCGCCCAAGCTTGCAGAACGGGGTGATAAACCAACATCGAAGGAAGTTCAGTTCGTTCACAGAAAATTTTGTTTTCAAGATGTCTGAATGCGTGGCTATTGGCCAGCTTGTCGAAGACAGATGTAGCCGGATCAAAGCATGGTAAGGAGACAGTAAACGCTACAAACATATTGTCCTTACTTAAACAATATTTGGTCAGGTAACATGGTGCTCTGTTAGGAAACCTGGAAAAGTAACCAACATTATGCACTGTAGACATAGAAATATTAAGAGAATTCTTTAAACACGTAGAAATGCAACCTGTGGTTGAGCAATGTGGGCAATACCATTTACCCAGTCTGAGATCATGAATAATATCTAGAATTTTGCCTGATCCCAAATCCCTGAAGAAAGCACTGACAGTAGAAATGACATAAGAACCATAAGCAGAACACAGAATTTCACACCCAATATATTGCTTGTCCGCCCTCGAGATATTCTGAAAAAGGTCATTACATTTTTGTCTGGTATCATTAAACCCTTGAGCAGTCTCCTTCATATTATACACTGTATAACATTTTTCCTCACTGAGAGAATTAACACCTTGAAAGATAGGGGCATAACATCATTGCTAGTGTTTGCTGACACTTCAGTGTCTAGGCCTTAATGAAGGCAATATCTGCTCTATTCCAAAATGACATTCCCGAGCCAAAAAGCCAGTAACAGTGCGGCTATTCCAGTTATACCAGAGACAGAACCGGCTGTACCAGCGACTTCTGAGGCTATGTCCTGCTTGGTGCGTTTTGGTCTGAGTTTAGCATATTTACGGTGGTCTAAAAACACCAATATGGTCTGTGGTATGAGGTCCACCAAAAGGATCATTTGTGCATGTTTGGTAAGCAGCTACAAGATCAGTAAGCATCATACTGTGAAACTTAGAAGTATTAGTCTGTTGACATAAACCAAATTCAGCCACATTCCAGTGTGATAAATTGAAAATAACTGGGACATGCATAAATTGTACATTGTTTATCAGAGCTCCTGGGAGTGATGTGGCGGTCAAACCACTAGGAGGGCCATTCTCAATACGAGGACAGGCAAGCAGTTCTTTCTGATTGGGTGGGACTACAGAGAGGTAGAGAGAAGAAGATGCAGCACAGTTCTGGAGACAAAAGTCAGTGGCCTCCTGTGAAGGAAGTCTCTCATAAAATGCAGGATCAATGAGTGCAGTAAGATTATATTGACCAGTGTGTCGTGGAGAAGCCTGTCTGATAGAAAGAGAACCATTTTGAGATATGTCAGTGTTAGGCCAGCCATGGAATGTACCTTTGCTGAGAAGGGCTACAGGAATTGTATATCCTATTGCATCAGCTTGCCATTGGATGGAAAGAAAAAATACTCACCATAGTAATCTTGTTTCTTCAAAGGATCACTCATTATGATTAAACTGATACAGTCAGCCTCCTGTGATGAACTGCCGGAGAGAATGAATTATATGCAAATTATGGAACTCTCAATTGGCTCATGCCACTTTCAAACTGCTGCTCTAGCAACTGTTGCACTCTGAGTGCTTCAGTCTTCTGAGCCTACTTAACAGTAAAAGACCCACTAGCTAAAACTAATAACATTAAAATTAATATTTTTGTCCCTTCAGGTCAAAACATCCTTAACCAACAAACCTAAGAAACATGAGACCACCTGGACACCAACTGGTTAAACAAAGTGAGTCTCTACCTTAACCTGTATAGGAGAAACCCCTTTAATGCAGGGATGCAGAGCAACTTCTATAGGTTCTAGTAGGGGAGGCAGGGAGGGTCTTTAATCATAATGAGTGATCCCTTTGAAGAAACAAGATTACTATGGTGAGTAATTTTTTCTTCTAACCCCAGAAATCACTCATTATGATTAAACTGATGCAGACTACCAAGCAGTACCTTTGGAGGTTGGGCAGAGAACCTATTTTGGAAACAGGCTCTGCAGTACTGCTGTACCAAACCTAGCATCACCTCTGGATTGCAAGTCCAGGCTGTAATGCTTTGTGAAGGTGTGTACTGTTTTCCATGTAGCTGCTTTGCAGATTTCCAGCAGTGGAATTTCTCTTGAAGCTGATACTGAAGCAGCTGTGCCCCTGGTGGAGTGTGCTCTCAGGCCCAGAAGTACAGTACCTGTTTACCCACCTTACTATAACAAAACTGTATACATGCCACTATCCAGTGAGCAATTGTACATTTTGTTGCATCTCTCTTCTTACCAGCTTCACCACAGGTGAGAAAGAGCTGTGACTGACTTGTCCTGTAAGACTTGGTTCTGTCAATATAGTGGCTAAGTGCCCTTTTGACATCAAGCGAGTGAAGCCTCCTTTCTGAAGAACTGGAGTTCTCTGTAAAAAAGACAAGTAGAGTGATAGACTGATTAAAGTGAAAGTCAGATACCACCTTGGAAAGGAATTTTCTATTGGTCCTGAGGACCACCTTATCCCTGTGGAAGGAGATGTAGTCCACATCTGTACACAGGGCTTGTAATTCACTGATCCTTCTGGCTGAAGTAATAGCAACCAGAAAAACAGTTTTCCAAGTGATATACTTCAAATCTGCGGTTGCCATAGGTTCGAATGGTGCATCCATGAGCTTAGCAAGGCAGATATTTAAATTCCAGGCTGGGACCGGTTCCCTCAGGGGAAGGTGCAGAAGGTTAAGGCCTTTAAAATATTTTCTGAATACTGGATAAGAGGCTATGGATCTCTCTTTACCATCTGACAGATAAGCAGAGACTGAAGCCAAGTAGACCTTGAGGGTCGAAGGTAATCTAGGAGAATAGCCAAATAAGCCCTGGAGGAGTTCACACCCTTACCTGTACACCATATGGAAAACCTCTTCCACCTAGAAGAATATGTTTTCTTAGTAGACGGCTTCCTGGAATCCTAAGCACTGTCAGCACCTGCTCTGATAGCTTAAGGTTAGCAATTCTAAGTCCTCAAGTGCCAAGCCTTGAGCCTCAGTGATTTGAGATTGGGTACAGGATCCTGCCCTGAGATGAGGTTAGCAAGTTGTGCCTCTTGGGCAGATGGATTGGGGAAACTACTGACACAGTCAGCAGAAAACAATACCAGTGCTGTCTCGCTCAATCTGGAGCCACCAGTATTATTGTTGCTGGTTGGGACCTCAATTTCAGCAGGGTCCTGAATATCATAGGAAAGGGAGGGAATGCATACAGAACTTTCCCAGTCCAATCCAGGGCCATCACATCCAGGGGAATTGTGCCCCTTAGAGGAGGCCTGCAACAGTACATTGGTAGCTGGTGATTTTCTGCAGAGGCAATGAAATCCACCTCTGGAATTCCCCATCTCCTGAAAATTGTATTGAGTACCTGAGTATTCAGGCACCACTCATAGCGGTCCTGACTTATCCTGCTGAGAGAGTCTGCCAGTACACTGTCCTTCCCTGGAAGGTGTATGGCTGTCAAAGATACTCCCATGGAGTATACCAGGGACCACAGTCTCATTGCTTCTGTACACAATAGGATAGACCTGGTACCTCCTTGCTTGTTGATGTAATACATGGTTGTGGTGTTGTCTGTTCTGACTTGCACCACCTTGTTTTGAAGGTAAGGAGCAAATGTCTTTACAGCCAGGTAAACAGCCCTGAGCTCCAAAAGATTTATGTGCAACAGAGACTCTTGGGGAGACCATGTGCCACTTGCTGTGTGCTCTAACATGTGCCCTCCAACCTAGAAGAGAGGCATCTGTTGTGAGGGTTACTGAGGGCTGCTCCCTTATAAAAGGTACACCCACCCTGAGGTTGTGCTCATCCAGCCGCCATTGCAATGCCTGGACTAAGTTTTTGTGACTGGAACCAGTCTGGACATAGGATCCATCCTTTGAGACCAGTACTGTCTGAGGTGGAACTGAATATCTCTCATTTGAAACCTGGAGCCCATTACCACTGCAGTGGCAGATGCCATGTGGCCCAGTAGCCTGAGAAATTCTCTGGCTGTTTTGGGTCTCCTGACACAAAGATCTTGCAATCTGCAAAATGCTTGTCACCCTGTCTTGAGGCAGAAGGGCTCTGCCCTGTCTGGTGTTTAGTTCTGCTCCAATAAACTCCAGCACCTGAAGTGGTACCTGCTGAAATTCTCTTCGCTTATAAGAAATCCCAGGGATTCCAGTGTAGATTTTGTTAGTGCCAGAGACTGCACTGCATGTTGCAGAGACTGTTCTACTACTAACCAGTTGTCCAGGTAGGGAAGACTGTTACACCTTGTCTTCTCAAAACTCTACCACCACTGATAGGCACTTGTAAAACCCTGGTGCCGAGGTTAGTCCAAAAGGAAGAGCTGCAAACTGATAATGGCCTGAAGCCAGCCTGAATCTCAAGAATTTTCTGTGAGATGGTCTGATGGGAATGTGAAAATAAGCATCCCTTAGATCTAGGGAGGCTAGCCAGTCTCCCTTTTGTAATGAAGGAATAATTATTGCAAGGGTGACCATTTTGAACCTTGGTTTCAAAATGTGCTTGTTCAGAAGTCTTAGATCCAAAATAGGTCACCAATCCCCATTTTTCTTCCTTATGAGGAAGTACCTGGAATAAAAACCTTTTGCTCCTGTTTGTTAGAGGCACTGTCTCCACTGCTTTGATTGCCAGCAGATGTTTTACCTCTGCTTCCAACAGAATCCTGTCTGCAGATTTTGCTGGAACAAAGGTTCTTGTTCTCAGCTTTGGGAATGATTTGAAGCTGGGTGCCAGGCCCTGGCTCACTACCTCCAACACCCACTTGTCTGTGGTGATGGAATGCCAAGTGTGAAGGTAGTGAGCCAGCCTGCCACCCACTGGTGGTTCTGCAATAGGGGATGTGACCTGCACTAACTAGTCAGGGGTTCTGTGTGGGTTGTGCTTGAACCTGTGATGCAGGAGCCGCTCTTCTAATGGCTCTCCTGCCCCTTCCTCTGAAGTAACCTCTGGCCTGCTATTGAGGCTGAGAGGCCTGCACTTGGAAGAAAGGTTTGGGGTAAAAACCTACCCCTGCCTCCCCTACTCTGGGGTCTCTAAGAGGTGGAAGGCCTATCTTTGAATTGTCCTGCTAGGTGGATTTATATTTCTCCACCTTCTTCATGTATGCTTCAGTCTTATCTCCAAACAAGGAGTTGTTCTCAAGGGGAAAATCCATTGCTTTGGCCTGGGTGTCTAAAGTCAGGTTAGTGGCTCTAAGCCACACAAACCTCCTAAGCGAAACAGACAAAGCCATTAACCTGAATGCATTATCATTGGCATCCACTGCCATATGAAATTGGTGCTTGGTGGCATCAAGTGCAGCCCTGGTTGCATCTTGCAAGTCTATAGCCACTTCACATGGGACTTTATCAGCCAGAGCTAGAACAGTGTTCCAGAAAGCCTTCTGGTACTGCACTGAATATGCTATGTAATTGGCCTGCCTAACTAATAAAGAGGCAGCCATATACCCTTTCTTCCCCATGGCGTCCATTTTCACAAGTCTTTGTATGGTGGATGGGTAGCCAAAGGGATCCTGGCCTTGCCACAGGCAGTAGCTTGGACTACTCCTTCAGGATCAGGATGAGTAAACAGAAAGTCAGCTGTAGTTCTATCCAGTTGGTATTTCTTGTCAGCTTTCTTAGCCACACCAGGGATAGAGGTTGGCGTTTTAAAAATCTGTAATTCAGCCTTTTTTAAGGACTTACTGTATGCATGGGCAGAAGCAGACGTTTCGTGGAGGTTAACCCCATCATATCCAAAAAGTCTGCCTTCTCCATATCCTCTTCTGTTTCCTGAAGAGGAAGATCAAGGGTTTCCACCATGCTCTTAACAAAGGCATAGTGGGAAGAATATTCCTCAGGACCCCTAGGAGGAGACCCAAACTCTTGCTCTGGGGAGACTTCTGGATCTATAGGTTCCCCTTCGAAGTCATTCTTCTTCTTTGGCCTTCTTCTGCTGGCTTGTTCGTATGTTCGTATGTCATCCTCATCTTCCTCACCATACACTTCCAACAATTCCTGCCTTGCAGGAGCTGGAGGAGGAACCGGGGCAGCTGGTGTAGAAACCAGGATTGCACCCTCTAGGGCTTGTAAAACCTGTAATGCTTTAGCAGCGTCCTCAGCCGAGGGCATAGAATGCTTGTCTGCTGGGAGTTCCTTAGCCTTATCGGCCAGAGGCGCAGGGACATGTTTTTCTTTACACTTTTTCTTTAATGGAACAGATTCAGAGCCTGTTTCCACAGCCCTTTTTGTTTTACCTTGTTCAGATTTTTCTGAACTCCTCTCAGGATCCTTGGCGTTACCTCCATCCTTTTATGGGAAGAGGAAGAAGTAGAATTATCCACACTAGAAGCAGAAGCAGAAGCCATCTCTTCTAAAATCTTAGACCTTGTCTTTAATCTTTTAGGGCAAACGGTCTTACAGATATCACAATTGGCAAAGATATAGACTGTACCCAAACAAGAAATACACAGAGAGTGTCTATCTGCTTTTGCTATAAGTTGCCCACAAGACTCCCAACATTTAAAACTCATGGGTCCTGTGCGTTTTTTAGGTTTGTCCAAATGGACCTCTGACATTGAAGCTAGACAAAAAGATTACTTCACAAAACCGTTATTCAAAATACCTCGGAACTGGAGGTTTCTTTTTAAATAAGTAACGCTAACAGTTCCTGGAACCAAGCACTATTCGGTTCCCGAAAGAAAAGGGAACTGAGAATTACACTAAATTTAAACAAAACTAAAATGGTTCAGGAACTGACCACTAAATATATATATTATAAAGAAAACAGAGGTAAACCCTCAAAATAGACATGGAACCCTCGGTTCCAAGGAACCATGAGGGAACCACGAATAGCAATAAAAACTACTATAACACTAAATAACTATACTAAGCAATGTTTCTAAGGCAGAAATTTAAAATTAAATCTAAAATGAGTACTTATCTACAGATAAACTTTAGTCTGAAGACAGTTCAAGGACAGCTCTCCGGGACGTGCCCTACTAAGCAGGCGGAGTAAAGAATCTGAAGCACTCAAGAATGCAACAGTTGCTAGGGCAGCAGTTTGAAAGTGGCATGAGCCAATTGAGAGTTCCATCATTTGCATATAATTCCATCTCTCCGGCAGTTCAACACAGGAGGCTGACTGCATCAGTTTAATCATAATGAGCGATTTCTGGGGTTAGAAGTGGATTTATCCGGGGCAACCACTACAGCATCCAGAACTGTCTTTGCCTTAAGTAACCTTAACATTTTTGTTTGGAATGTTAATCTGAACACCCATGGAGTTGAATGTTCCATTTGACCAAGCAAGTGATCCAATCGGTCCTTGTAAGTCTGTGGGGGTTTGAGTGGGGGTGCTATTAGTCCCACCAATAAGAGAAGAGGGTGCAAGATAGCCATCTTGCCGATATCTGAAAGAAACAGAAAAGGATTAGTTCGCTGAAAGTACTATTCCACCCTATGGGGTTAGGTAACTTGGCATTTTTCTTCACTGTAATAAGATTGTTCTGAGCACACACTATGCAGTTGTCTACATAGTGTTCCACATCTTGGCCATGCAAGGCCACCACACGACTGTCTTGAGCCTCTGGAGGGTATTTTCTGTCCTCTGGTGTCCACCAGTGGGAGTGTCATGTACCATATAAATGAATTCAGTTCACAGAGATTGTGGTGCAACCCACAGTTTGTCACCTGTATCCTGTTTGTGATACCAGATGAGTTTGTGATCACCAGACAAATATAAGTTGTCCGAATAACTTTTGTATGGTCTGCCAACTGGCAGTGGTTGTTCAGTTCCCTTGTCTAAGAACTTGAACACATCTCTGATCATTGAATCTGCTTTTTGTGCAGTGGACAGATCCAGAGGGGGCTCTGGTACTGGTTTCTTATAGATTGTACAACTGCTGCTATGCACTATGGGTGAGTCATTTCCCATGTCTCCCTCCCCCCCCGAGCACCTGCTTTGGCAAGCGAGTCTGCTCATTCATTGAATTCATGGTAAGGGTCAGACTTGCAATGAGCCTTTACCTTGTGAATGTACAGCTTATGGGTGAACATTTGTGTCAAGGTGTGTATGTACACAAACAGTTCCCTATACTTGACAGGAGTTCCATCAGATGAGGTGAAGTTGTTCTTTTGCCAAAATGGAAAGAACTCAGTTAGGGATGAGCACACCCAATTGGAGTCCACAAAAATGATAGCGTCCTTGTCTCGATGTGGCATGATTCCCAATGCACAGGCCACAGCAGCCAGTTGGCATAATGCGAAGAGACAGTGCACTTTCTAGCAATGCGCCTGAAATCACCCGCATGATCCCTAATGAGCACTCCAAGCCCTGCTACCTGTTCTCCTGCCATATAGGATGCAGAACCATCTGTAAAGATGCAGAATATTGTTTCATCTTCCAGGACCTCAGGTGGCTGGCAGGAAGGGTCCTGGATCAGGTGGTTGGAGGGCACAGTCATGGGCTTACCTGTGTAGAGTAGGCTATGGGCCAAGACTGATGGCATTTTGGCAGGTAATACCTTGATGTCTCTATCCTGCAAAAGCAAAGACCAGTGGGTGAGTCTGGTATTAGAGACTGATCCATCTTTTACTTTATCTGAAAGTAAAAAGTTAGTGGGAGTGTGACAGGTATGCAGAATGATGGGAGCATACCCAATGATGCAGAGAAAGTGTCTGACAGACCAAAAGGTTGCCAGGAGTGTCCTTTCACAGAGACAGTATTTCTCCTCAACTGGGGATAGCATCTGAGATGCATAGGCAATGGGTCTGTAGTACCCATTGTATTTTTGGGCCAGCGCCAGACATAGCCACATCAGAGGTGCCAGTTTCCAAATGGAAAGGTAGTCTTGAGTTGGGTTAATCAGTGCTGGGGCTGAGGCCAAGACCTGTTTGAGCTGGGCCACAGCTTCAGTGTATGTGGAGCCCCATGTCCATGGGACATCCTTTCTCAGCAGTTCATACAGGGGAGCAGCCTTCAAGGCAAAATCAGGGATAAAATCCCTAGTGTAGTTTACCATTCCCAAAAAGTGTCTCAGTGTTGCCATGCTAGTGGGAAGTGGCAGATCTTGTAAGCCCTGAATCTTCTTGACAGCTGGGCTTCAGCCTTGGTCAGTGATGCATAGGCCAAGGAACATAACCTCCTTCTGGCACAGCTGTGCCTTAGAGGGAGTTCACTTGAGGTCTGTTCGCCTGAGGAGAGTCAATAGTTCATTCAAAAGGGTTTGGTGTTCTTCTTAGGTGATCGCCAAGAGCAAATCATCCACATACTGCAGGACACACTGGGGCATAAAAACCTGCAGAGCATCCATCATGTGGAAATGGAAGAGAGAAGGGCTGTTATGGAAGCCCTGGGGCAGACAGGTAAAGGTGTACTGGTGCCCATCGAAGGTAAAAGCAAATTTGTATTGGCTTTCTTGTGCTAATGGGAGTGACCAAAACCCATTAGAGATGTCAAGAGCTTAGAACCACTTTTTGTCAGGTGTCAGGAACTTGAGCACATATGGGGCTGATGCCACAGTCAGGCCACAGCTGGGGATAACTTGATTAAGTTTCCTGTAGTCTACTGTAAGTCTCCAAGCTCCATTTGGCTTTTTCACAGGCCAAATGGGTGAATTCACAGTGGAAACACAAGTTCTGATCATGCCTTGTTGTAGCACTGACTGAATGGTTTCCCTCAATGAGGGTAAGGCTTCAGCAGGGAATGGATACTGCTTCTGCCTCACAGGATTAGGTCCTGGGATCTCAGTGGTGGTGTGCATTCTACCACAATTATATTTGTTAGTAGTAAACACATCAATATGTTCCTGTAGCAATGATTGTAGTTCGGGAACAAGTCATGACTTTCAAACAGAGCCATGATGTCATACTCCTTGTTATTGTGGAAGATGGCTGCCACCGCATGGGAGTCTGGTATGGTGACAGCATGTCCCTTGACCTGTTAGTTAGGTCCACCACACAGCCGTTGTGCAAGAAAATCAATTCCCAATATGCTGGGGTGATGACAGAATACCATAAGATCAAATACAAAATTCATTTTGAGATGGCCTACCTGCACAGGCAGAGACACAGATCGATAAGTTTGCAGTTGGGTGCCATCTACACCCTGTGCACTGGTCTTCCAGCCGGTAAACCAGGCCAATGTGTCTGGGTTCCATTATGGAGAATAGACATGGCTGCTCCTGTATCCAGAAGCATGTCCAGTTGGCGGCCCCAACCATGGCCCTTTACACAAGGCTGTCCATTTGTGTTGATGAGCAGGTCACTCACAGTCTGGACTGGGTCTGTAATTGTCAATTGGTACTACTCCCGGCTTCTTCCTCATCCTCCTGTCCCTATGACCTGAGGCCTTTGGAGGATCACTGGGCCTCCTCTCGGCGCTTCACAGGGCATGAATACTGTACCTCTGACGTCAGGGCCGAGATCTCAAACTGTTCAATGGGTGGTTCCTGGATCACCACATCGGCCTGGCCAGTGCCCAACGCCATTAAAGGGTTTTTTCCTCAGCTGCTCAGTTGTTCGGTAGCCGAAGACCAGAAAGTGTTGGTGCTATTACTAGCCGGTGCCAGGGCCACCACAGAATGTGTGGACACAGCCTCCTTTGCAGCATGGGCCTCCTCCAGCTATTTGCTGAGGGTCTTGTTTTTGTCCTTTAGATCCCTATAGCTAGGCCCGTTACGGTACTTGCCATCGGAATTTGATTTCCCATTCCTGTTGTAGTTGTTATTGTTCTGGTTATTTTTGTAGTTCCGGTTCTCCCCCATGTGACTGTCGGTTGTCAGAAGGGGCTTCCTGTTTATCGTTGTTGCCTTCCACCACATAGTGGGTTGGGGCAGGGCCTACCGTGGCGACTTGGGCCATGGTGGCCTGGGCCATTGGAGTTTGGATGGCAGCGGCCTTGTTGGTGTTTTTGATGGAAGCTAGGTTATGGAGGTAGACTTGGAAGGCCCACTCCGTCTTGGTAAGGTTCTCCTCAAAAGTGTTGGTTTTCGGGTAAACGTTGAGTTCAACCTTCTTCTGAAGTGCCGGAGTCATGTTCTTGATGTACAAATCCTTGTACTCAATCTGGTTTTTGTTAGCGTTCTCACCCGCTAGGCCTTTGCTGGCCTTGTAGGTGAGCCACAACCATTGATGGTAAACCGCTGGACTTTCCTTGACATTTTGCTTGACCTTGTAGTCCAAACTGGCTCCAATGATACCTGGGGTGTTGGCAGCAAGGAGTGCCTGTGCGATATTGTTGTAGTCGAGCATCTTGCAATTGCGGACAGCCTCTGGGAGTTTGGCCCAGAGGGTAGGCTTCATGGTTTGTCTTAGGACTTGGATCTGGTACTCAGGTTGGAGAGAAAGCTTCTTGCAGAGGGAATGTACCATCTCTAGATGACAACTGAGGTTGTCAGTTGGGCCCATCTGTCCAATGCCTTGAGCAATTTGTTAAACAGAATGAGTGACCTGTAAGGGATTAGAAATGGACGAGCAGGGAGCAGAGTTGAGTTCCCCATGACCCAAAGTACTGCGAAGGGCAGTTTCCGCCACCGCATCAGCGACTGCCTTGAATGTATTCTCTTGGGTTACAGCATTTTCGAACATGCATCCGATCTGCTCCTGCATGGAGGAGCTTCCCTCAGGGGTGGATAGTCTAAGTCTAGATGTCCTGTACAATGCCTTGAACTTCCGCACCATCTTCCCAGGCAAGGAGAGCCAGTGAAGCGGCTCCTACTTGGAAGTGGTTGAGCTCCCAATCATGGTGGCCATCATGTTTGTTTTGACATGGCAGTGTAGAAGGTGTACCAACGTGACATGGGGGCAGACTATAATGGCCGCCATCTTGGGAATGGTTGTAAAGGCCACTCACCCTGTGGGGCGGGTTTCAGATGTATGAGGCACCTAAGTCCCTCATAATCAGAGTCGTCATTACCTGATGAGGTAATGTCAATGGTGTGTACTGAAACCATTCATGGCTTTTACATGACCAGCAAGAATATCTCGCTGATGTGCATTCTCACTATTTTATCTTTACACTTCTTGTGACAAACTTTGCAGTGCCCTGCTCAATACCCTTCTCAAACTCATGCTGCATTACTCTGTACGTAAGCCCAATTCAAAGTTTTCCTAAGCTCTTTCTCAGCTCATTCATCAATCTCACATTCTCTTCTTTCAGTTCAACATTATCCTCTCTCAAACTTTCATTCAGACACCAAAATGTCATTCAAATAAGATAGCAAATGAAAATGCACACGGTGACACAAAAGGAAACGCAAACAAAAACAGTAATGGAAATGCAAATGTTAACAGTTATGCAAAAATTACAGATGAAAAGCATAAGGTAAACACACAGTGGCGTGATGGAATGGTAACGCAAAGCGAAACAAGAAACACAACGCATGGAGATGCAACTGATAACGCGCATGGTCATGATACCGCAATAGGAAACACAAATGCTAATGGTAACAACAATGATGATGCCAAAGGAAATGCAATGGAAGCGATACGTGAACGCAAAATGGTAATGCACACGGTGACGCAGAAACGAAATGCAAACAAAACCAGTAATGGAATGCAAATTTTAACAGTAATGCAAACGAAAATGCAAAGGGTAATGCACCGGTGGCATAGACGGAACGGTAATGCAAACAGAAACAGAAATGCAAGCGTGTACAAAAACGTAACTGGTAATGCGCATGGTCACGGTAACACAATAGGAAACACAAATGCTAACGGTGACAGCAACGATGACGCCAAAGGAAATGCAAATGGAAGTGCATAAGCAAACGCAAATGGTAATGCACATGGTGATGCAAAACAAAACGCAAACAAAAACAGTAGTGGGAAAGCAAATGTTAACAGTAAAGCAAATGCAAGCGCAAATGAAAATGCAAAAGGTAATGCACACAGTGCTGTAAACAGGAATGGTAATGCAAATGGAAATGGAAATGCAAATGGTAATGCGCACGGTCATGGTACCGCAATAGGAAATGCAAATGCTAATGGTAACAGCAACGTTGACGCCAAAGGAAACGCAAACGGAAGCGCATACGCAAATGCAAATGGTAATGCACACGGTGACGCAAAATGAAACGCAAACAGAAACAGTAATGGAAATGCAAGCGCAAATGAAAACGCAAAGGGTAACGCACACGGTGACGTAGAGATGGAACTCTAATGCAAACAGTTACGGAAATGCAAGTGGGAACGCTCTGACAGTAACGAAAGCACACACCCTTTTTTTCACCAACAGCTGCATAGAGAAACACAGTGAATACAAAGAATGTATGCATAATAATGGGCCTTGGAGCAAAAATGAGCACTTGGAATACTAAATTGCTTATATCTCAGGAACCGTACGACGTAGAGAAAAAATTACAATTTCACATAAATTATGACTTTCCTGGCTAGTTTTGCACTTAGCTCCAGGGGCTAAGCATTTTCTGATGAAAGTCTGTATCTCGAAGCGTTTTCAAGATACGGGCCTCGAAAGGCGCGGCAGACACCGTAATGTTAGTCTATGGGGAAAAAGCGTCAACTTCAGAGTACCGTAACTTTGCGTCCCTATAATATTTTGTCACCAAACTACCAAAAGGCACATCTGTGGGATGTTGGCTTTCCCTCCAAATTTCAGCCCAAAAGACCAAACCGTTCTTTTGCAGCAGGATGGCAAAGAATTCCTGTTATTTTGGCCATAGTGTTGCAAATCACGACACTTTCGCAAAAAAAATCATGAAAGTGTTGCAAGTGCAACACTACTTTGCAACACTACAGTTTACAAACATTTCAAAAACATATTTCTGGGGTGTTTTAAACCCCCAAAAAGAACATGACTGGCATCCTCAGGGTCCGACTAGGTGAACACAAAAAGAATTGTGTTCCTAAAGGGTCCCAAATTTAAATGCCAAGCATTTCTCTGTGACCACTAACTAAAAATAAATGGCTGATTCACGACACTACAGGGGTAATTTGCAGCACTAAAACTGCATTTGCGACACCGTCAAATTGTTTGTTAACTTTTCCCACTATAATGGGAAAATTATTGTTTGAATAACTTTTGAACCGTTTAATATTTTTGCACAAAATCTTCGAAAGGCATATCAGGGACCCTGGCCGCATGTTCCCTGAAGTTTTCAGACCGGTCGCACAAACCTTGCGACCTGTAGGCGCGAGAAAAGAATGTGCAAAAAAGCATAAATGCATTACGGAATGTCACTTTATAACTCCACAACCGTATATCTGACTTTTAAGAAACTTGGCAGATCCAGAGATCTATAGTACTGCTCTGTGCCTGCCAAATTTCAGGCAGATCTGTCATACGGTGGCAAAGTTATTAAGATGCAAAATTTCACACTTTAACCTTAAATGGGGTACTCAATTCTAACTATAGTGGCACTACCATGCCACTATAATATATATATATATATATATATATATATATATATATATATATGAGTCTTAGTAGAAAATACAGTAGAACTCAGATCTTGACACTTATGCTTATACAATAAGTGTCTGTGCCCTAAGTATTACTGTCTGTGAGTTAGGGGCCAATCAGGGTGCTGGTCCCAACCATGGATAACATTGGGGATTTTGGTGCCAGGACCCTGTTTTTTTAGAATTAGACACAGGGTCCCTGGTGCACCTGAGTTCGTCAATATCTCTTAGATCGCCACAAATTGTAGCATCTAAGGGACTTTTGAGAATCGGGCCCTATATGTTAATTTACTTTTGGTTAAAGACCAGATGACTACTTCTGTAGTGAACAGTGAAGTCAACATAGCCTACAGCACAGTACTTAGTCAGAAGCAATAACTTACAATAACTTTTGTTAACTTTTGAGCCACAACTTATTGTACAGTCTGAGATCAGTGTGCCAACGTGTGCTGCTTGCTGTTTATCATCAGGATCCTGTACTGTTTCTGGATCAGTTCCAATGTTTGCTTGCTTTCTGCCTGCTTGCCCACCTACCCCATAGAATCAGCCTGCAGTGTTACAGCCCTCTTATCGGACTACAACCTCTGACCCTGAGTTCCTATATTTCTGCCATAAGGACGCTGAAACAGAAAGGCACAAACACATAAACCCTGTACAGATTAACCCTTCTGTTCTGATGTTTGCATTTTCTGACTTGCTCAGGCACCCCCCACACACACACACAGAATCAGAGAGAAAGCAGTACTGGGCTGTACAGGGCTTGGGAGAAATCCAAACATGTAGCTGCAAAGGAACAGATACAAGCTGACAGGGTGGATTGCTACAAGGTAGGGAAGGGGGAGACAGTAAAAAAAGGCTCTGCTGTTAAGCACCTTGCTCGCACCGTGTTATGGCTGTGGTCAGGTAGTCTGGGAGGCTCATCAACACCTCCTCTAGAGCCACAAATGTCTGGTAAACCCATCTGTTCAACTTAAGAATGTATGGTATAAGTGGCACATACTGTAATAATAAGAATATAAAAGAAAGGAATCAAAAATATCTTTTCAAACAGCCACAGTACAGATTTAAGCAGTGAGTCAATCTTGGTTTACTTGGTAGTTTAGGACAAAAGACGGCCGTAGCCCATCGAGATTGTCCCCCACAACATTGTGGGTCATTGTACCTAAATTTTATTGTTTTCCAACCATTCGTTCAAACCATTTTTAAAGGCAGACAAGGAGTCAAGGTCCACAAGGCTTTGTGGAAGCTGATTCCATACTCTGGGGGCTCTGACAGTGTAAACATTTAATCTCTTATTTGTTTTAGCTTTTGCTTACATTAATTTCTTTGTTATGGAGTCTAGAGAAAACCCTTCTCTGTGAAAAGTTAAGTCTGCATTGCTGCATCAGTTCTAGCGACTGTTGAATTTTAAATAAAAAGAGGAGGTCACCTCTACTCCTTCTGGTTTGTAGGGAATGAAGCCCTGCAGCCTTGAGTCTCTCCCGATGAGTTTAGTTGCTCTTCTCTGAATTTGCTCAGTCCTGCCTATATCCTTTACTAGATACAGGCTCCAAAAAAGAGACCCGGAGTCAGAGTGTGGTCTGATGTGTGTCCTATATAGAGGAATAATGCATTCCTCTGTCCTAGAAACAAATGCGCGTTTAATGCGCATGAGCAGTGTATTAGATAACTTGGCCAGTTTTATACACTGGTCTGTAGCGGAAAGTTTATTATTGACCATCACACCCAGGTCTCTTTCACTATGGGATACTTTCAAGGGTGTATTACTAAGGGTATAAGTCTGTAGGGGGTTGTGAACTTATGCCTACCAAAGTGCAGAACAGCACATTTATCTGTGTTCAGAGACATACCATTAGAATATGCCCAACGTTCAATTATTTTCAAGTTGTTAATAAGTATGGTCCTGTTGGTAGCTGAATTCACCCTCCCACCTAACTTGGTGTCATCTGCAAATTTGGAAAGCAGGTTGCACGAACTAATCTGCATATCACTAATAAAGATATTAAACAATGTGGGCCCAAGGACCAATCCCTGTGGCATGACACTAGTAACCTGCCCCTTTCTGATAAAATACCATTTATTCTGACTTGCTGGTGTCTGTCAGAAAACCAACTGTTAACACATCTAACCAAACTTGGAGAGAAACCCAACTGGAGGAGTTTAGTAATGAGCTCTCCCATGTGATACCTTGTCGAATGCATGACTGTAATCTAACAGGATCACATCCATAGGGCAGCCAGAGTCAAGGCCTTGGCTTATGTAGTTATAAAAATATACCAGTTTTGCTGTACATGAGAACCCCACTTAAAGCCGTGATGGGTTCTGTCTGAGATGTTCATAGATATCATTTCTTTTTCTAAAAGTTCTTTAATCAATTTCTCCATTAGTTTACAAAGGACAGAAGTTAAACTGATAGGTTGATAGTTTTCAGGTTTGGAGCGGTTACTTTCTTAAAAATAGGCACAACCATGGCATTTAGCTAGTCTTGCAGAATTGAACTCTCATGAAGGGAGATATTAAAAATAAGTGCTAGTGGAAGTGCTAAGGCCTCAGAAGTCTCCAATAAGAACCTGGGATGTAAATTATCAGGGCCTGGACTAGAGGTTTTACATCTGTCTTCATGTTCCCATAAGATCAGCTGTTCCTAACATATTTTGCTTTTCTGGTATCAGTGACGCCTACTAGAAGTATGTTGTTTTCCATGGAAGATAATCTAAAATCTCAGGATGTGGCCAAAGTTATCAATATATTTAGTTCTGTGAGCTTTTCACAGTGTGGACCAGTGTGTGGCTTTTGTGAGAATACTTGGGGATTGCTGGAGGAAGAGAATACACTCTCTGAGGTTGCTTTACTCCTTCTACCACTCCAGTGCTTGCACAAAGGCTTTTGTTACTTGCATAAGCTTGTACAGTGAATCCAACCTTGGGGACCACTGACCCCTTAGGTGGTGAATGTCCCTCATCTGAACTCTGGCCCATGGCACCACTGCTGTGGATCAAGCCATGTCGCCCAGTAACTGCAGAAAATCCCTTGCAGGCCTTAGGTGCTCAGTATGAAGGATTCTGCAGGGGTAATTAGATTTGATACCCTTTCCTATGACAGTAAAGTCTTCCTGCTGGGTATCCAGTTCTGCACATACGAATCCAGCACCTGAACTGGTTCTGCCTGAGACTTTTGTAAATTTATTAGTAATTCCAGATTCTCTAGGGTGTTCCTTACCTGTTGTATGTAACATCTTGCCTCGTGCTCTGTTTTCCGTGAGACTAACCAGTCATCTAGGTAGAGAAAAAACACTACCTTGTCTTCTCAGGTATGCTGCCACCATGACTAGGCACTTTGTGAATACCCTTGCTGCTGAGGTGAGGCCAAAGGGAAGGGCTATAAACTGGTAATGTCAGTTTCCCAGCCTGGTCCTGAAATATCTTCTGTGGATGGGTCTGACTGCAATGTGGAAGCAGGTGTATTTTAAATCCAGTGACCCCAACCAATCTCTGTTTTTTTACTTTTTATTTTAGTATCTTGCAGAGAGATATACAGTTGTACAGTACATTCAGTGTTTTTCCATCAGAGTTATACAGTCATATAAAATACTGTACAATAATAAACTGATATGTTGATCAACCAAAATATATCAAAACCTATACTTGTGTGAAGACCCCAACCAATCTCTTGACCGTAGGGATGGTATCACTGTGTCCAGTGTGACCATCTTTTTTTTGTAGATAGTTTTTATTACTCTTTTCTGACAGCATACTGTAAAGCACAGGAAGAAAAAGTAACAGACGGTAAGGTAATATACTGCGGTACAATGTCTATTCAAGATAATACAAATTAACAAGGAGCTTAGGCATGATATGACATAACAAACAGTCATACCCTCAAGATAGCTAGGGTATGGAAGGTACTGTACATGATTCAAGAGATGGCAATAAAAAAATCCACCAAGTCCTTAAGGCATAGACTCAGGATTAGCGTCCAGGTCAGAAAGAACCCAACGCTAAAAATCCTCAAACTGAGCAGTTTTATTATTCAGCTCAGAAGCCAATCGCTCCAGACAGTAAATATCAAACATTAACTTTCTCCACATGGCAAAGGGGTTGAGTTGTAGACAACCACAGTCATGTAAGAATTTTTTTTCTGTAATAGACAACAGTGAAAATTTCAGTGTTTTGTCCCAACTTCATCTTTCAGGTAGTACGATAGTAAAATTAGTGACATCATAATCAAATTATGGACTCCCAACATTGCTTCAATATCCCCTGAACCTTTTGCCAATATGGGCATATGAATGGGCACTCCCAGAATAAGTGCCTGGTCCACCTCAGCTTCCCCACAGTCCCAATGTAACCATCTTAAACTTTTTCTTTTGATATGTTTTTCAGTTATCTTAGCTCTAAAATTAGTAGCCACTCCCCATCAAATTTATTTCTAAAGCTAGTAGCTGTGACCACTAAACTAGCTAAATGGCTGTCAAGAAATCTTTCAAAATTTTAGAAAAATAGTAATTCCAGTAGATAAGGCAGATTTGCCTTCTGTCGAGAGGGATGGGTGTTCCCTCCCGATGGACGTGAGTAGGTAGCATGGAGCAGGAGCAGGTGGCAGTGTGAGGTCCACTAAGGGCAGACATCATCCTGCAGAGGCAAAGCTCTGATTTTTCACAGTTTTTCCTCCCAGGAGGTGTGTGTGCAATGGCATTAAGGGACACGCCGAACATCTGACATGCCTCCCAATTAGACCAGGCACCGGCAGCTGTATTCCCACAGCCTCTGCCGGGGTTAATCACACACACACACACACACACACACACACACACACACCCCTGAAGGAGTAGAGCAGTCCAAAGCAATCCTACCCCCTCCAGCAGCCCTTCGATATCCTGAGTCTGGATTCAAACCCGGATTGTCGGCATCGCTGGTGGAATCCAACCCTTACACCAGCGGCCAGCCAACTTGTATGAAATTTGATTAAAACTCTGGGAATGATCAAAGGCTCAAGTTGCTATATAATAGGATTTATTTAATTATTGGAGATGTGTGGCTATCACCATTAGTAAGTTTTCCACTGACCTCTTGCAAATTTTAGGCAGTTGCACTTCATATAAGAGTGAGCAAGAAGCCAGTTCAGGTGAGTTAAAGTTTTAAATGTTAGAGTAGAACCCAGCCATGGGGTTCAGCTTGTCGCCTGGTGGGTGGGCTTATTTTACATCTCAGGTGAAATCTGCTAAAAAGTAACCTCCTTTGAAAATCATAAAGGAAAGGAAAAGTGAGTAAGAAAATACAATTGAAAGGATTGTCATAGGGGATACTGGATTATGCATGACTGCTGATCTATAGCCAACCCTAGAAAAATATGGAAACATGTAAGCTATGTGATTAAAAGTTTGTGAATAAGCAGGGGGTGAGCTTGCTATATTTGGATTTATTTATTTAAAATCTGATAACTGGGAAAAGCACCACTGAGCCGAGGCTCATTTCCAGGTGCGACCCGGGGAAGGGTAACACGGAATACAGGGTAGACAAAGAGACAATACAATTTCCAGAAGCATGGACCAAAGGGTTCGTGATTACAAGACCCAAAGCAGCAGTCAGCAACCAAGAACAGGAGTACAGCTTCTAAACAGTATCTACTATGAACTTCTACACAACAACAAAAATGTCTAATATATATATATATATATATATATATATATATATATAAAATAGAGATACAGCTCAAACCCAGAAGCAGGACTGATTATGCCAGATAAACAAAATTATTATGGGACCTAGGTAAATAAAAACAGAGAGCAGGTGGCATGGCGCAGCACAGGAGTAGGATTGTACATGCTGCTTAAATCCTGTAGGCCCGGTTTTCTTTTTAGGATGCCCTGTCATGCCAATATGAAAGAATGCAAAAGAGAAATTCATTCTACAGGTTGTACTGACAAAAAAGGGACAACTGTTTTAAAAATAAAGTCCCATTTAAACGCAATGTGTTTATTGTTTGATTTGGACCAGAGAACCGGTGTAACCTGGTTCTCCCAGTTCCAAGAATCACAATGGATCCAGTAAAATAATGATAAAATTGAATAAGAAAGCAGTAAGACACGATGTGGTGTGCGTTATGCTATGATAACTGCACTCCCAGGGGTGTAGTTAGTCACGAGGCCGCAGGCTGAGTGCTAGCTGCCCCTGGAAGTGTGGTTATCACAGCATTATGCATATTTCTGGAGTGTATTATTGCACTTATAAAATGGCTAACTAAGAACATTTTAAGGGGAAAAAAAGAAAGCTTAAAAGAACCAGAAAAATGTAAATGCTTTAAAAAAAACTATGTGAAAAAGTCCATTCACCAATTGGAGTCAGCAGGGGTTGCTGTCAGAGGTTTGCCAAGTGTTTTTCTTTTCTCTTTCTGTTTTTTTTACTGTGCAGATCCTCCCTCTACCACAACATTACTTTCTTTTTGTACACAAAAGGATAGCCGGCTGCCAGGTTGCAACTCCCACCCCAATCCTGCATGCAGAGCTGTCTGTATGTACAAGCAAACAATCGGACAAGAAGCAAGATGGCAACAGATTATGATGTCACAGATTATTTGGATGTTACAGCAGGAATAACCAATTGGGACTGTTGATGCTTAAAGGAAAAGGATCCTGTTTTGATAAAACATCTTGTAATAAAAATGGAATTTCTTGAAATTCCTATTAGGGAGAATTTTGTGTAGCTAAATTCTGCTGATGCCTGCAGATTGTACTGCTATTAGAAAACATATCAAAGAAATAGAGATGGGAAGGGGTTCAAGGGCTGACATTATTATCACAGCTCTGTCAAATCTTCTGTTTTATCCTTTTGGGGAAACCAAGAAAACAGTTTCTATTGAAAGATGTTGAATTTTGCTTGTTTTTTTTTTTTTCTGGAGAGAGACACTAAGCTGAAAGCTTATTTACAGGTGCGACCTGGGAGCACAAGGAAGTTAAGTTAATCGCTCAGGGTCACACAGTTTGCAAATGGGGGCTGTGGGATTCAGACTGAGGTCTCCAGGTTTGCAGCTCAGAGCCTTAAACCACCGCGCTATACTGCCTCTGAATACTAAGTAGGTTTTAATAAATGAGGTACAAGCCCTTCTGTACAAGGTGATCGGACAGAACATCATGGCCTGTTGACCCTGGGTATAAAGATAACTGGAAAGGACCTGAACTGGAGGACAGAGGGCATAAAAATTCCAAATCATAAAAACAACTTTTAATCAAGTGATGGTCCCTGTATTCTTAGGAACATGGAGCTTGAAGAGCAACGGGTGCCGTCTTTGTCGACCTGTCTAAAGCTTTCAACCTGGTCGACCACACCCTGTTGCTCTCCTCCCTCCACACCCCTGGGTGCTCTACTGAGACCATGCAGTGGTTCCAAAGTTACCTTTACGATAGATCTCAGCCGGTATGTATAGGACCTTCCATCTCCCCTGCCCTCCCAGTCGCTACCGGTGTACCCCAGGGCTCCATCCTGGATCCACTCTTATTCTCTCTGTTTACAAACTCTCTCCCCTCTGACTGTCTCACTTGTGATGCCCTATTTTATGCAGATGACCTTGTCCTCTTCATTAGAGACAAGGCTATTGAGAATATATCCAGGGGTTTTATCCAATAACAACTCAAGCGCACATCTGGTTCCAATCATATCGCCTAATTGTTAATGCCAAAAAACTAAATCCATGCTATTTGGATCTAAACTCTTCTTATCTAAGGTCGCTAAGGCTGGGTCCACCTCTGAGTAGTCTCACCGATGACACTGTACTTGAAAATGTACTAACTTTCAAACATCTGGGAGTTATCCTGGACCTGTCCTCTCCTTTTCCAATCATATCTCCTCTGTTATCTGCCAGATAACCAGAATCTTGGTGTGGTTTATCGGACAAAGTCACTCCTGATCAGGGCAGCCAGTTTAGCCATTGCCCAAGGCAACCTACACCCTTGATTGACTACTGCTCCCCTATTTACTCACACACATCCTCAGTCTTGTGTGTGCATGCCTCTGTTCCATGTACAACGACATATGTCGCTTCACCTCTTCTGGCACCATATTCCACTCACCACTGCCACCTCTACCAGACTCTTGGCTGGCTCCCACTACACTGCAAATTTGATTATGGGCTTGGCTGCCTCCAGGACAGTGCCATCAGACATGGCAAAGCCTACCCTTATATGTCTCTATAAGACCAGAACTCCCTCGAGGTGTCTGAATGCATCCTCAGTCCCCCGGATATCCCGAAGTCTCCTCAGCTATGGGTAGCAGAGCATTATCTGTAGCTGCTCCCACTGTGGAACAGAATCCCCCCACCCATCCACTCTCTGGACTCCCATGCCACTTTCAAGACACATCTCAAATCCTGGCTGCTTGATGAGGCCACATGCCATTTCTAGCTTGATAACCCCCCACACACACACACCACCACCACCACCACCACCACCACTACCTTTCTGACTTTTCCCTCTTGGGCTGCTTTGGCCTCCCCTGCCCTCTCTCATTTCTTTGGACTCCTGTCTTACATCCCTCACTACCTGCTTCTCAGGTTCTCCTACTTGGCTCTTGTCTTGTATGTTTGTTTTGTTTGTTTTTTTACATCTTGCTTTAATTTGCACTGGCCACTTATCATTTGTACATAAATGTATAATAATTGTTGCTTATCATGATATACTGATTGTTTTTCTGTTTTGTTTTTTCTTCAGCCTCTCATTAATTTTACTTTACTATGTTACTTTCTTTGCTCACCAATGATGTCTGTACATCCACATGGCTTGTACTCACTGTATAACTTGTCACTACCTATGTAACTGCCACCTGTGTGGGCTGGGTCATACCTGAAAACGGTCCCCTGGATCAGTGTACTAACCCGGTTACCAAAGACTTAAATAAATAAAGTGCCAGCAGTGTAGTCAGCTATGCTCCACTGATGAACTACACTATGAGTAATTTAAAACTTCCTGAGTCATAGCCAAAGTCTTTGCTCTCAAATTAACACAATAAGCTCTTACATGTTTAATTAGTTCCAGTTCAGTTGCATTTGTTTGCCTGTCAACACTCGGCCAGAACAATAGATAGCACTGAACAAAGCTCAGGGAGATATGGCACTTGCAATATTTACAGTAAGTAGATGTTCACCCTCTCCTGATTCATTAAATATTTGTGAACTACAAGCAGCACACACTGAGGAGAGATCTCAATAACACTGCCAGTTGAATTCACTCCACAAGAGTGAACATTAAGCTGGTCTTTGCCTTTAAGGAAAAAATCATATTTTATATTTAATTCTGCTGCAATTCTCTACACTTTTAGAGCAGTTCATGCAGACTTGGAAATGACTGTAGTGCAAACGCACTTGATCAGGAGCCAAAGCAGCAGCGCAATCAGCAAGCGCTGGTAGGGCAACCCTCCAGAGTGAAGAAAACAGTCTGTATTCCAAACATTGTCCCACAAAGTGACAGTAATGAATATGTCAAAGTGTGAAATCTTTCTTATTTTTTGTAAATTTAAGCACTCATGAAAGACAGCCTCTTGCTGATGAACACAGGAAAAATAACACTCCATGCTCAGTCCATCAATGGTCTCTCACATGAGATTTCCAACATGGATGACAATTTCTGACGATGATGGCTTTTGTGATGTGTGGATGCCTCCCACTAAGAACCAGACTTGGACCACCTCAACTCATTTGCCCTAAAGGCCACTAAGCAGTCATTAAATGATAACTTTATTTATTTATATATTATTTATTGGGTGCTCTAGACATAGAAATGCCTACTTTCAGGCACGACCTGGAAGGGTACAAGTCAGATAAAGTACATCAACAGTGGAAGGTATAATAATTCTCTGGCCACTAACACACTGGGCTAGATTTAAGCTAGTGGTCTAAAACTTAAAGACTAGAAAACCCACTGCCTAGCCACTAAGCCATCTGGTCATCTCCCCGAGTTCTCAAATCACAGTCATGCCACACAAGAGGGAATGAAAACTGAGAAAAGTTAGCAAATACTGATGACAGATTGAAAACTGAGGAAGGAAACATCAGTGTTAGACAGCACTGGGAGAGTTGTCAAGCAGTGACACGGGTACTTTCTACTACAGGATGTTACGGAGACAAAGGGGTGTTTTTTATATACAGCTTTGTGCTCCCAAGCCACCCCATTTGCCTATGTCAGGTCATAAAATGGGGCCTCCGGGCCCCATCAGCTATTCACCCTACCATCTGATCCAGTGGTGGTCACTGAGGAGTGTGGCCCAAGAGCATCAGCTACCAATATAATGGTGGTTTAGGAGGCATGGATTTTTCTGGTGTTTTCTGGGCAGTCCCCCTATCCACCTATCACCCGCTAGGCACTGAGCCATGCCCAGGCAGATCTAGCTAACATGCAGATGACGCTCTGTGGAGGAGACAAGCTCCTTGGCTCCTTGGCCCACCAAATGTCCGCTGCCACTGTAGCACCCAGCACCTTCCCTCTCCAACTTGGAGTGCTGCCATGTGGCAGCAATATCCCACCCCCCTTGACTGACCGCATGATCCAGCTCCTGAACCAGGGTCGCCATTGTGGGGGTGTGACTCACTATACACTGGGCAATCAGGAGGCCCTAAATAAAAGGACATTTAAAAGCCCCTATCACCATTGGAAAACTTTGAAAAATGTAAGCTTTAGGCACAATCCAGTTTACATTTAATTTATTTTCTGTAATTCTTTCCTCTTTTCTTTTTCAATAATTTTTTTATTTGTTTTCAAAACAACATGAGCAAACAACATGTTCAGCACTGCATTAAACAGGTTACAATGGGAAGACTACCAAGCAAATATTGTAGCACTGCAGGTCAAAACACCCCAGCAATATCAGCACCCCCAGCATTATAGCCAGAAAGAGACAGGCTATATAAAAGTACAGTTACGTAAGACCATACCATAACAATAGATCTTCAAGAGAGGCTCTTGCAGTAGGCAATAACACTTAGGATTGAGCCACCAGGTGCTAGGACCACATGGAAAACTTAGCTAGCAGTGTCTGGCGGGGACCGCCCACCCGCATCACGTGACCAACATCGGTCTGGTGCTATATAGGGTGGTCCTCACGCTTCGCCCAGTTCTCCCACCAGAGACCTAAGAGAAGGAGCGACAGGAGAAGGAGAGGGTTCCTGGAGCCACTAGAATAGGCTGAAAAAACAGCAGCAGTAGGGGGAAGCAGGGAGGGAAAAAGCTTGCCTACTGCAAGAGCCTCTCTTGAAGATCTACTGTTACGGTAAGTTCTTACGTAACTGTACTATCTTACTTCGAGAGGGCTCTTGTAGTAGGCAGTAACACTTAGGACTGAGTCCCAAGCAGTGTAATTCAGACAAAGACTGAACCCGGGAGGCAGGATAAAGGTCTGCAGAAAAGCAGGGAATTAAGACAGAAGGCCCTGAAAGATGATTAGTCCAAAGTCTGCCCTGCGTCTAGAAGCAATATCTAGACTGAATTGCATAGTGAAGGTGTGGACAGAGCTCCAAGTGGCTGCTGCACAGATTTCCGTGAAAGAAACATTTCTGAAACAAGCAGTAGATGCAGCCAAGCCTCTAGCTGAGTGCCCTTTAACTTCCACTGGAAAGGATTTGTTATATTTTTGATAACAGAACAAAATACAGTTTGCCAACCATTTGGATAAACATTGTTTTGAAACTGCAGCGCCCTCTCTTTTGGGCGCAAAGGAAATGAAAAGCTGATCAGTTTTGCAGACTGACTTTGTCCGATTTGTGTAACGTAAAATTCTGTGCACATGACGGCCAGCCTGCTGGTGCAGCGATAGCGCTATAGCTATGCACGCCAGCGACCCAGATTCGGGAATTAGCTCGGGTCATTGAGGGCCGGATGGGGTGAGGAGGCTTGAGCATCCATTGGACCACTTGTCTCTCTGGGGGTGGGGAGCCGTCGGTGCATGACTGTTCTCTGGCAGTGGCCAGAGGTCCAGCAAGTCTGAAGTCTTAGTAGCGGGGACATGACCAATGTTGGTGCATGCCTTGACATCTTAGCATAGTCACGCCCACGGAGTACTGGGAAAGTTTCAAGCCCCGTGCAACACCAATGCAGGGCCAGAGATTTGCCTCACCTGCAGCCACTGCACTCTCAGTGAGGACCCCACGAGACCTGAAGGCACGAGGGGTAAGAGGGGGGCCCCCAGTCCCCATCTGTGGGGGTAAACCAAGGCCCGTGGGGGGTCCTAGGGATGTGCGTGACAGGTGGGCAGTTGGGTACAGCACTGGAGATGACGGGCATAAATAGAGATTTAAAAAATTCTGTGCACATCTAGTGTGCAGAATGGCTCCTTGTTAAAATACTCAGGATAATACACCGTAAGTGTATAGTCTGATTCAACATAAACTCAGAAACCACCTTTGGTAAAAACTTTGGATTTGTATGCAGAGCCACCCAGTCTCTGTGGAAAATCAAATAAGGCTCCTTACACATGAGGCCTGAAGCTCAGTAAATCCTTTGAGCTGAAGTAATAGCAACTAAAAACAGTGCTTTCAGAGACAGATAGCGCAGGTCGCAACTCACGGCCTGTTCAAAGGGAGGCAGACTGAGTTTCTCAGGTATAAAGTTCTAGGTCCCATGGGGAACAGGGTTCCTCACCGGGATTTCATGTGAATATTCCCAGAAAGGTACGAGACCTCCAACTGAGCCAAAGTTTTGCCTTCCAATGGAGTGTGGTAGACGGATATGGCAGACAAGTGGACCTTCAGCAAGGAATAACTAAGTCGCAGGTCAGAGAGGTGCAGCAGACACTCCAGGACCTGAGGAACAGGGCATGAAAAAGGATCTCAGCCCTTGGAGGTCACCCAGATAGAGAATCCCTTCCATTTCATCACATAGGTGGTTCTTATAGATGGCTTTCTTGCCTCTACAAGGACTTCAGCAACTCTGGAGGAGACTCGAGCAGGATACCACTATGTCTGAAGGTGCCACGCATGCAGATGAAGGGACTTGAGGTCTGATGGACCAGCCTGCCCTGATCCTGAGTCAGAAGGTCCTGCAGAGGGAAAGAGGAACTGGAGGCTCCACCGCCAAATGCTGGAGCAGAGAGAACCATATTTGGTGAGGTCAATATGGAGCGAGGAGAACTAACTGAGCTCCCTTCACTTGCGAGTTTGAGGAGCACCCTCTGCAAGAGTGGGAAGGGAGGAAAGGCATACAGTGACCTCCCCATCCAGCAAAGAGAAAGCGTGTCTCAACAAAAGATACCAGGTCTGAGAATGCTTGAGCAAAACCTGGGTAGTTTTGCAACCGATGGGGGCAAACAGATCGAGATATGGGTGACCCAGAGGTTGAATATGCTTCTGACCACTGACTGTCACAGTTCCCACTTGTGAGCCCTTGTCTGAGTGTGGCATGAGACTGTCTGCTAGGACATTTTGAACACCTGGGACATGCACCGCCGACAGCTGGAGCTGGTGCTGAACCGCCCAGTATCACACTCACATCGCTTCCCTGCACAAAGGGTATGATCAAGTGCCTCCTGTTTGTTCAGGTACTAGAATACACATACATGTTGTCCGAGTGGACCAGGAGTGGTCCCGGGAGGAGGAGTGGCTGGAAGGCCTGGAGGATGTACAGCACCGTACGCATCTCTAGTACATTGATTTACAGTTACAGCGCATGCTGAGACCAGGATCCCTCAGTTCTGCGATCTCCCAGATGTGCTCCCCAGCCCTGACCCAAAAGTATCCATGGTCAGGAGTGAACTGGTGGTGGAGGCTGAAAGGGATGCCTCGGCAGAGATTGCCCAGATCTTGCCACCAAAGGAGATCCTTCCTCGTCAGGTTGGACACAAGAACCCTGTGGTCCAGGTCATCCGACATCTGGTTACACTGAACCCTGAGGGTCCACTGCATGATCGCATGTGGAGCTGTGCCAGGGGCACTGTGGGAATAGCCACCGCCATAAGGCCTAGGAGGCAGAGGACTGCTCTGGCCATAGTCCAGTGGCTGGAGGCCACAAGTCGAGCTTGTCTCTGCAGCGTTTCCACCATAAGGGAAGGAAGGCCTGACCCTGTGTAGTATCCAGAACTGCTCCAATAAATTGGAGGCACTGGGAAGGAGTAAGGTGAGACTTGGGGTACCCTTATGGCTTCACGTGGCTCACTATCCCAACACACACCTGCCCAGGTACTACTGCCCGATAGGTGTAGTGTCCTGATAGTGAGCATCCCAGTGATGGATTGTTCAACGGATTTTGACAGGGGTAAGGGAGCGGATGTGATGGGTTGCTACCTCACCCCACTTGGTGCACATCAAGAGATAGTTGATTCGGGGAGTTGGCCGAGCTGCTGTGGTGGTATGCAGGGCTACACCACCAGCAGCTCTGCCAGCGTGCTCCCTCAGACCTGGGTTCTGGACCGGGTCACATCCTTTTGCAGAACCCGCCCCCCTGTAACCAATATTTTTTTACTCTGGGGTTCGCTCCCCCTCAGAGTTAGTTATTTTAGTTACAGGGATGCGGGGGCAAAGCCACCCAAATTTTACACTTAGTTTCAATGTGATGCCCGAAATGTTTCCTGTCGTGCATACAGCTGATTCGGGGCTATGGATTTCAGGCGTTTGAACTAGGTATGCTGAGCGTCAGCATACCGAGTTTAGGGATAACATAGTATATCCAGACTTGGGGTAGTTCACTGGGACCCCTATCCTATGAAACAGGTCCAGGGTAGCTGCTAGAGAGGCCTCCAGGATGTGCCTCGATGGGGCTGACAGAAGCCAGTTGTCAAGGCATGGGACCACATAGTGACCATGGTACCATAAAGCCACCGTCACTGCCACTAGGCACTTGGTAAAAACCCTGAGAGCCAAGGATAGGCCAAAGGGGAGGGTCTTGAATTGGAAATGTTCCCCCTGGAAGGAAAACCTCAGGAAGCGGCGGTGGGCAGGGAAAACTGGGATATGCAGGTAAGCATCCTGCATGTCCAGTGTGCAGAGCCAGAGTCCCTGGTGAAGTAGTGGCAACAGACCTGGGAGGGTCAACATGCAAAACCTTTGTATTCCAAGTACAGGTTGAGCATGCTGAGGTCCAATATAGGTCATAGGTCTCCCGTCTTTTGGGGACCAGGAAGAAGTGGGAATAACAACCCCTTCCTTCCTTCCTGCCTCTGAGGAACGACTCTATGGCGGATTTCTGCAGAGCCGAAATTCCTCGCTGATGAGTGGAACATGATCCTGCAGGTAATGAGAGGATCTGGAGGATTTTCTGGAGGTCTCTAAGAATTCCAGCATGTGACCTTGAGCTATGAGGTGAAGCACCCAAGAGTCTGTCATGATCACCTCCCACCAGGACAGGTAACTCAGCGAATCTGCCTCCTACTGGCCCTCCAAAACAGTTGGTGGAGGGGGGCAAGCATAAGTCATGAGGCACAGGAGGATGGGGGTGCTGCCCCGGAAGCTCTTTGAGACTTGGCTGAGGGGGGGTTGGAGCCCGACAAGGGAGCCCAACATTTGCCCTGACGTTTCACGGGCTGCTGCCTCTGTTGGCACCTTTGCTGGCAGCAAAAGGGATGCTTAGGCTTTGGATTGGTATGATAGAGGAAGTGCACTGACTGAAGGGCCTTCCTTGCTCTTGCAGGTCAGTCATAATGTCCTGGACGCCCTCCAAAAAGCACTGAGCCCTGAAGGAGCATCCAGGATGGATGGATGCTTGGACATCTTGGGCAAATCCGACACTGCGAACTAGGAGTGTCTGCAAAGACAAACTGCCATTGCCATGCTTCTGAGAGCCTCGATGGCATCATAAGTCGACGAGGGTGTGATGACAGGTGATCACTGCAGTCTTGACCATTTGTTCTGTTTTGGTCTTGGTCTCAGAATCTGGCAAGGCCTGGAATTGAGCTTTTAGCTGGCCCAAGATGGACTTCTGATAACAGACCATATGGGCAATGTAATTCAAAGCCAACAAGGCCTAAAGTAGAGGACAAGTAGACCTTGTGGCCAAATTGGTCCAGTTGCTTCGACTCTTTATCTGGAGGGGAGGCACTCATGTGCTGCAGCTACTTGGAGCAGTCATAAGCTGCATTGATGACCACTGAATCAGCCTTTGGATGATTTGCTGGGTGGTCTTTCCCCTCTGGGGTGTGATATAATCTATCCACCTTCTTTGTGAAGGCTGCGACAGACAATGGCTGCTGCCAAATAGTGGTGGCAAGGTCATTGTGGGCCCCCATCCAAGGGGGGGATGAGAAGAGGATTGAGCTCTGGAAGGTCGAGATGCTCTGCCAACCTCCGATGCTGGGAATCCTGCTCATCAGTCTTCCAGCTGCTGGCCTCCTGAATTTTCTGGAGGATGTCCATGAAGGAGGGATCTTCCAGGAGAGACTTAGGGGTTTCCTTGGGTTTAGACTCCTCTGGCATAGGGGACTCCAAGCCAGGAGAGGAGGAGAAGTCTGACTCTAAGTCAGACAAAGGGCTCCTGTCGGGAGACTGACACCTTCGATGGGGGACTTCTCTCTGAGGGTCCTCCCACCCATGACCCTGAAACTCCACCATGGCAGCACCCACTTTGTGGCCCACGGTTGAGGGGTGAGAATCCATGGGTGATAAATACTGAGGCATAGGGGTAGGCAGGACAGGAGTGGCAGTCACAACTGGCTGATGTCGATCTAGTTCTGAGACCAACTGGTTCTTTGCCCTGTGCCACCAGGAGTCAGAGAGGGTCTCATAATCCACCTGAGGCTGTGGAGGGAGCGGTGGAGGAGGCTGGTATGCCAGCGGTGTGTACACCGGTGGATAACCCTTAATTGGGTATTCCGGCATCGGATACCCCAAAGTTGGATAACCCGGTGTTGGGTAACCCGGCGTTGGGTTTAGGTAGCCTGGTATCAGGTACCCTGGCATTGGGTAACCCAGCGTAGGATAGCCCAGCGTGGGGTAGCCCAGAGAGGGCCCTGACTGCGGAGCAGAAGGACCTGGCTGAGGCCCCGAAGGGCCTGGCTAAGGACCCGAAGGACCTGGCTGAGGACCCAAGGGAGGCCTGAGGGCCCAGGCAGAGGGTTATCTGGTGTTGGACCTACAGGAGGGACCGCATTGGCCTTGGAAGGGCAACAGGTGCTTGGAGTCGGGGTGGAGTTGGAGTACCAGACAGGTTAGTGGGCTGGGAGTCCAGGAGGTCCCACAGAGGGTCCAACATAGGGCTCACCAGCACTGACCATTCAAATGGGTCAACTGTCGGTGGCCCTCTGACTCCAAGTGGGTGGAGATTCAGAAGGCCCACTGGGAGCGAAGAAGTGTCCCGAGGGGATTCTCTCTGGGAGCTGCGCCAGGCTGGTCCTGAGACCCCATGTCAGACCCCGACCTGGGCTGATGGGAGTGCCGAGACTGTGCAGACATCAGCAGAACCAACATTTGACTTACCAGTCGCTCCACCGGAATCAGACCCAGACAAAGGTTTGACGGGCCTGAGGGTGCCCACCGGATCCCCGAGGCATCCACCTGAGCTGTTACCAGCTCGGTGTGGGGCCAAAGGTGCTCCCATGGGAGAGGAGCAGGTTTGGCCAGAGGAGTGCTCTCCTTGCTAGAAGAGGGCTGTTATCGGTTGAGGTCTCCGAGGAGAGCCACGGCCTGGATGGAGACTGGTCCCTGTTCTTGTCCTTTTCCCATTTGTGCTTCTTCAGTTTCGGGGAAGAAGAGGAACCCTGCACCTGCTGCAGCTGCTTTTCCATGGAAGCTAACTTTTTTTCAGAAGATGAGCTTCCAGGGCTTGCTGACGTCATTTCGGTGTGGCCTGGTTGAATTTCTGGCAGGCCTCACAGCCCTCGGTGTCATGGTCAGGCCCTAGGCAGATTAGACACATGGTATGGCCATCTTTCTCTGGCATCTGCTTGCCACGGGCATTTTTGTGGGACTTGGATGGAGTTGGTGAAGACGTGCAATCTGATGTCGAAAGAACTTTTATGTGAAAAATAAGAAAAATCAAAAGTGTATACTTATCGAAAATGGTGGTCAACTGTAGCAGCGTTCCGCTAGGTCAACATGCGCTAGTCGACAGCGAGAAAGAACTAGAGGCAGGTGTGGGGACTGCCCACTATATATTGCCAGGCTGACATCGGTCACATGACATCAGGTGGGAGGTCCCCCACCAGACACTGCTAGCTAAGTTTTCCGTGTGGTCCTATAGCCTCATGCTCAGTCTTAAGTGTTACTGCCTACTGCAAGAGCCCTCTCGAAGTAAGATCCTATGGTAGTTTGCCAAGCAGTATGAAAGGAAACAGTTAACAATAAGATATATTCATTGGTTAAGATTTGTAGTGGCCTAGAATTATTTTCCAAAAACTCCAGAAATGGTAACCAGCCGGGAACATTAAAAACACCAAAGAACAAATTAATCACAATAGTGATAATATTTCTTCAACAGGATGTATTTATGACTCATACAAATGCCATCAACTCAGACCTGAGGTGATGCCCCAGAGACAGAACTTTAGAATGCTGCAGTTCAGAGTCTGCAGCGTGGTCACGCTCCTCCTGGCATTCGCACAGCAGATTTATGGGTGAAAGCAGAACAGATCAGTGACCTCTCAAACCAACCTATGCTATGTACCCAAAAATCGTGACCACAATAAGAAAGGACAATTCACAATATAACAACTTGTAAAAACTTCAAAGTTTGAAATTATAAAATGCTCAAGCAAGAAAAACTTTAAAAACATTTGGTGTGCTGGCATGTCGGCACAGTGCTCAGGATATCGCTCGTGACACTAAAGACTAGAGTATAGCAGTGAGCCAGGACCATTGGGAGCCATCCAAGGGAGGAGGAGAATCAAGCATCCCAGGTAATGTGCTCCTCCTTCTGGGAGAGAAGGTACCATCCTCCGCTGAGATACTGCCACCTGGGTGACCACAGTTGGTAGTGCAGTTGGAGGACTGTCAGGCGGGTGAGGACATTGCTGGTGTCATAGTGACTGCATGCATCACGTGGCGCACCATGACGCAAGTCCATAATTTTGCCTGGAATGGGAGAAACTAAGGAAAATGAGCCCCAGTACCACTGCAATGGACTCCGTACATCCAGGTTCTCTACCATGAGTGCCTACATATGAATCTTTACTTAGGGTATATCCTCCTCCACCCGACCCTGCCTGAGGGGTAAACCTGGCTCCATGATGGCAGGAAACCACAGATAAAGTTAGAACTATTTACATTGGAACACAGGAATCCCAGAGGGACCTCTGCTTAGTATATACGGCTTTTAGGATATTGATCTTTAGGAGTGTATACGGCTGGAACATAAAATGACAACTAGGGTAAATAGATTTCATGAGTATCAGTTAATGGGTGAACTGTATAAAACAGGGAAAAGGTGGTCTTGGATAAACCTATGACTAGCATCTGGAACAATCTTCTTGAATATGTAGTAACGACATGACAATGGAAGCCTTTAAAAGGCATTAGATTCCCATATAGGAAACAGAAGACAGTCTCATTTCCATTGAAAAATAGTGCATCACCATGGCTAACACTTTCGACTCATATCCCTGCTATGATACCTATGATAAAGAGGCACTGGAGGGATGAGGTGGTTACCCAAGGAGCTCCTGAAAGAGATGGGTACTGAAGCAGAAAGGAGACAAACAACACAAAAATACATCTGATTTGACTTCAGCTAAAGAACGCTTTTTGTTTAGGTTCTAGAAGGGGGAGGTAGGGAGGGCTTGTTTGACTCTCAAACACACCTTTCTAGAACAAACATCATTGCCATGGTGAGTTATGTTTTCCAACAACAAGGGTGTATCTATGAGTCATACAAATAGCAGACTTCCAGTAGTACCTTAGGAGGTACTGTCTAGAACCCATTTAGGAAAAAGGTTCTGAAGCAAAGAAGTACCATATCTGGCATTCCTTTTAGTTTGACTGTTCAGACAGTAGTGAGATGTGAAGGTGTGTACCCTAGGCCATGTGGCTGCCTTACACACCTCTTGTATGGGTATAACCCTTGATGCTGCCACTGTGGCAGACATAGTTCTGGTGTAATGGGTTCTTAACCCTTTGGTGGCTTCTTGCCTGCCATACCATAGTATAATTAACACAAAAGACAATCCAAAGAGGCACTGGCTATCTCATAGCAGGTTTACCTTTTCCTACTTCGCCATCAGTGACAAACAACTACAGTATTTGCTTTCTGCTGTCTGTTGCATGTAGAAACTCAAGCCTCTGCACATCCCGCTGTGAAGTTTCTCATCTCCTACAGCGGAGTGAGGCTTTGGAAAACACACAAGCAATATTACAGATTGATTCAGGTGAAATGAGGAAACAGGGAAATGGGAGGGGCAGTTTCTTTGTAATGCATAGAAGCTGCGAATCAGGCTGACTAGACAGACCATAAGGCCTTTATCTGCTGGCACGCTCATATGAGGAGATGATCTTAGGAAAAGATTTCCACGTGTTCTAAGTACCACCTTATTCATGTACAACACCATAAAATTAAGTCTTTGCAGGACGCTTGCAACTCACTGATCTTTCTTGCAGCAGTAAAAACAGTTTTCCAGGTGAAATATTTGAGCTCTTAAGAAAACAAAAGCTTGAGTGGAGTATTCACTAATTGTGAGACAACCATGTGCAACAGTAGGTCTGGTTCCCTTTCAGGGTGATAGACGTGGTTCAACCATTTGAAAAGTTCTTGGACGGTGTTACGAGTTGCTAAGGTTTTTCCTTTCCTGCAAATTTGTAAGCAGAAACAGCTCCCAAATGCATCTTCAGAGTGGAAGGTTTCAAGCCTTGGACTTGTAAAACTCATGCATACCCCTGTCTTGCAAAAACTTTAAATAAATAAAAATAAACCAAGCTGAAAGAATAAAGCGGCTAAGGAAGTCCACACCTGGAGCACACTCCCATGTAAACCAAACTGGCCAAAATAGAGTGGCTAACAGGCACTAGTGTGTATACCGCAAATAAATAAACCCATAGCTTGGTCCATAGTTAAAAGATTTTACTGCACAAGACATACAAACTCATCCCACCAGCATCTGTCAACATTTCACCCACATGGCCGTGGACTTTGTATGGGTTCACCATTTGCCGGTATGCACACTAGTGCCTGTTTGCCACTCTATTTTGACGATAAATAAAAATAATCAAAATGGTTAACCCTATGTAACACTTTCAAATACAGGCTTTTAGTTTCTAGCCACCGTCCTGTCAATACAGTCAGGAAGTTTCTTAATTCTGCTGTTGCCAGGTCTTCAGAATGAACTGCTTTACTATCACTGGAGGGCCATTCTGTGCTCTATAAAGACACAGTTTGTGCTAGTTTTGAGAAAGTTCATCCAGCAAACAGAAGTACTAAGAAGCAAAGCTATAGAGAACTGGAAGTTGCACCTGCCCCCTGTCCCAGGATCTATATGAAACAGGGAATAAGGGTTTATGTACAGTAAAATGATACTCAAAAGTCTAACAGAAGAATTCTGTATAAACAAAACTATTTGTAGTCATAACATTATGTCAAATAAAAACAAAACTGCATTCTCAAATCAAAAAGCCATGCATATCAACAGAGTCGAGGTTCTCCCGGTCTTTGACTGTGCAGATGTGGTCTATGGCACCACTCCTTCCTGTTCCCTTGCCAGACTGGATACCCTTCACAATGCTTTCTGACACTTTCTAGGCAGAATCTGCCAGCATTTGCCACAGGAAGGACAAAAAAAGTTTTATGTTTTTTGAGACAACATAGGTGGGGTGAGCTGTGGTGAAAGATGTTTGAATTAGTGTATTTATTATTGAGTGAAGTAAATCTCAGACCAGCCAGAGTAGCCTACATTTAGGGGTTATACCATAAGAACTGTGTCTAGCCTTGTAGTTTAGGGTAGGGGTGCTAACTGTCTGGCCTTGGGTCTCAGCTATTTGATAACTTGACCTCCCACAGCCAATAGCGTGCCACCAGGAAAGAAGCAGGTCCTGCATAAAAGCAGCCACTGCCAACGTGTCCCAAATGTTCGTTTCCAGTGAGTGAGTGGAACAGTAGAGGAGTGGAAAAGGTGACTAGCATCATAGGCATTAGCAGGTGTTGGCAGGCATCAGCAGAAGGAAGCAGAGAAGTGGGGGACTCTGTCAGTCAATTAAGGCAGGGCATCTGTTCACTACTGTGTAACAGTGACTGCTGGAAAGGGTGTAAGGTCAAAGGTAGGTCAAAACTGGGAATAGGAGCAACACCAATCTAAGGTAAAAGTATCAAAAGATTTAAACAAGGCACAGGGGAACACAAATAGAAACAAACAGAAACGGGGAAAACTAGAAACACCCTATCAAGAGTAAGGGCACAAAAGTATTTCCAGGTAAAACAAGGAGAACAGAAGTTGAGAATGCTGGGAGTGGTGCAGTGTAGTGGCTGGGGCAGCAGTTTTTCAGGGAGACCTTCTGGAGACTGTGGGCCTCTCTGGGTTGAGGAAGGAGGTCACTAGACTCCAGGCTGAGTTGGCTAGAGTCAAGAGACATCTTCTCCACCCAAGGGCCACCAAGTCTGCCACCATTACTTCAGATGATGCGGAGGAGGGATGACTGAATATGGTGGGCTCTGAAAGGGTGGAGGTTGAGGGACAGAGGCACATTCCTCAACCAGTACCACTATGTTATTTCTATGCCACTCTCGTGAGGCAGAACTGCTTGGAGTAGGCACCTGTGGTAGTGACCAGGGAGGATGTGGTGGCCCTCCATAGTGGAGACCCCGAGGAGAGTGGTAGAGGACCACAGAGGAGGAGGAAGCAACTTCTGAAGGGGGACTTGATTGTGAGGGGAATAGAGTTTGGGAATAGGAAAGGGGGGAGAGGCAGGAGGTGTCTATTTGGTGCCACGCCCAGAGGGATGGGATGCGGATCCAGAGGATCACTCAGGACAGCAGAACGGGAGGGACAGCTTGATGTCATTGTCCACCTGGGGACTCATGAAATGCCTGGGGATGGGGCTGAGATAGTGCAGAGGGAGTTTAGGGAGCTGGGAGAGATTTTAGGTAGCTCGCTCAGTGACTTTCGCTGAGGTGCTGCCTATCTATGACAGGGACAGGAGAGGGATCTCGCACCAGAAGCTTCAACTCTTGGCTGAAGAAATGTCAAGAGGAAGGGTTCAATTACATCATGTCTATACAGGGGTGATAGGCTTTATCCATACAGGAGGGGAACCGCTGCCCTCAGTGAATGGTTTAAATGTTACTTTGATGAACATTTAAACTAGCCAAGGGAGGAGGGGCGGCAGAAAGAATCAGGAGTCAGAAACTGTCCACTACGGGCTGAAGTAGAGATTAAGAAGAACCAGAGGAGAAAGGAATCCCCCAGGGAGCAAATGAATAAAGAAAACAGGGTGGTAGCGATAAAGAGGGAAGGGAGAGCAGCATTAAAAAAAGAGGGGGAAGCAGAGAAGGCAAAAAGGAAAAAAGGTCAACCCCACCGCCCGGAGTTACTCCTTCACATCTACAGTTCACCATACCTCATCCCATCTCAATTTAATTCTCCTCAGCCTCACCGCCCTATGGACTGTTTGTGATACTGGTTTCGAGCCCCTGCTCCTCTCGGATCATGCTGCGGCATGGCTTCTTCTCAGTCCCCTGTCAGACCTTCAGAGAGACACATCCTGGAAGCTAAATACCCAACTTCTTAAGGATGAATTCATAGTCTCCAGGATTAAGGTCCTTATCCAGTCCTTTATAGAGACCAACTTAAACTCAATTCTCGCTGACCAGGAGTGGTGTGCCTTAAGTGTTTTCTCAGGGAGAGTTTGTTTGTCTCTCCTCTAGAAGGGAAAAACAATGGGAGCAAGAAGCTTCCTCACTTCTGATGAAGATACAGGATCTGGAGAGATCCCTCTCTCCCTCCTATCCTGCTAATGTCTTGCTCTCTCTTCTAGAGCTACGAGATAAGTACGCTGACATTCTCAGGGAGAAAGCCGAATTCGCCATCTTGAGAACCCAGTCGAAATACATAGATCAAGGGGAAAAGGCGGGATGTTTACTTGCCCTTAGATTGCAAAAACTAGAAAGTACCAGGGTAATTGCTGCTATTTCTACCTCAGACGGGTCCCTTCAAACTCACCCCAGAGAGACTGCCCAGGTTTTTGAAAGGTTCTACAGTGAGTTGTATGGGAAACGGTCCTCTCCTCCTCTAGAAGAAGATGTTTTAGAATATCTTGCTTCTGTGCCTCTTCACAAACTATTGGAGCCCCAACAGGCTGCCCTATCTTCCCAATCTCCTTGCTGAGATCTCTAAGGCCATCGATAGTCTTGCTCTGGACAAGTCTCCTGGACCGGATGGCTTCCTTTGAACTTCTATAAAACTTTGCCAAAGAGCTTTCACCTTCTGCTGCGCCTCTTCCATTATATGTTTTCTCTGACTCTGGATCCTAGCCTACTGCAACTATTACTTTTTCTGAATCCTGACAAACCTCCGTGCAATCCATCTAGCTACTGTCCTATATCTCCTTCTTAACTATGACATTAATAGCCTTACCAAGATCCTGGCCACAAGGTTAGGTACAGTATGGTCGCTCTCCTCAGTCCAGAACAAGTGGGTTTGTACCAGACCGCAACTCATCTGACCACCTCCACAAGCTTTCTCACATCTTTTCCGTCACCAGGAATCATCCCACTCCCATGGCCCTGATCTCCCTTGATGCTAAAAAGGCATTTGATAGGGTAGATTGGGCATTTCTATGGGCTACGATGTGGCAGATGGGGTTCTCCACTTCCTTTCTTACCTAGATTCAAGTCATCTACTCTTCTCCTACAGCTAGAATTTACTGCAATGGAGTCTTCTCTTCCTGATTTCCTCCACTCTGGCACTCGTCAAGGCTGCCCTCTGTCTTCCTTTTTATTCAACCTCTATCTGGAACCCCTCATTAGGCAAATCAAAGCCTCCCCCAACATCTCTGTAATCCCAGTTGGGGACATTCCTTACACCTTATCTGTCTACGCGGATTATATTCTTCATCTGGCGCATCCTTGTGACTCCTTATCTGAGACCCTGAACGCTATTGAACGGTATAGCTCTCTATCCGACATAAGCTCAACCAGGGTAAAACCGAAATCTTCCTTCTTAACGGTCATACCCATAGGTTAGACTTCTAGAGGTTTGGCATGAAATGGACCCCTACTCCATTAAATACCTTGGCATTCATCTTTCTACCCAATCTTCTTATGAAGAAACAACTTGAGGACTTAGTCCTGTTCTTCAACAGGATCTCAAAGTGGAAGGCCTTCCACTCTCCTTATGGGTCAGAATTAACATCCTTAAAATGAACATCCTTCCTCATCTCGTCTACCCCTTGAATATGCTGAATTTATGGCTCCCCATCTCCTTTTTAAATGGGTCTACGCCATTGTTACTAACTTCATCTAGCTGGATAAAGCTCCCAGGCATGCCTACAACAAGCTTGGGCTCACTAAGAGGTATGGGGGTCTCCGACTTCCTAACTTTCTTCTTTACCACTGGTCTAGTCATCTGTACAGATGTAGTAAGTGGTTACGCCCCTTTCTACAAAGGTGAGGGCTACCTCCCTTGGTTGGAAATTGAGACTTTAATGGCCAAATCTCCTCTCTGAGCTCCCTCCCGGTTCCCCTTCAAAATTCGGTAATAGGGACTTCCATACATGTGCTTTCTCAAATTTATACTTTCCTCAGATTTTGCCCTACCAAAGATATTTCATAACTGCTCCTCCTCAACAACAATATTAGAATTGGTGGGGATACCCGTCCAACCTCTTGGTTACTGCAATTATTGGATCTCAGAGTCTCTGACCTGTACTCTCAGGGTTCCCTCCTAGCTTTCCCTGATATATTGTGGAATCTTGGAGTGGGTACTTCATAAATCTTTAAAGTCTTTCAACTCAGGCACTTGGTCCTTCAAATATTTGGGCCCTCTTTTAATCCCTCTGGTTTCCCTGACTTCCTTTCCAAACTCAATGACCTATCTTTTAAACCCCACAGTATATCTGGTTGTTACTCCTGACTCCTTGACAGCCTCACCTCCTCTCCCGTAGGCACCTCAAAAATTTGGAAACAGCCTATTCTCCAACAGCAGCTTCAACTGGGTCCATATTTGAGGGACCTATGGGTATACTACCCAGGACCGTTAAGGCTCACTCAATTTCATATTTTGCATAACATGTATTACTCCCCAGTGAAGCTGGCTAAGATGGGACTTAGTTCACCCTAATGCACTCACTGTGGTAAACTGAGGGCAAACTCTTACATATTTTCTGGCACTGTGAAAAGGTTGCCCCACTCTGGGCTTTGATTAAGTCACAGATTGATCCGTTGTTGGGCCTGGAAGGCTGTTCTTCCAGAAATTTGCATTGTGGGTGACTATAGTCAGACCAGGTTAGAGAGCATAAATATCACATTGCTCTGATCTCATTAGCCATTAAGAAATTAGTCCCGAGCATTGGATGGACCAGACTTGCTTCTCACATAAGGAATGGCTGCATGATTGCCAGTGTGCATCAGAGGCCCTCTCTTGACAAAAATGGGGTAAACTCTGTGCTCTATACTTGCACTGAATATGGTCCTGATCTCCTGGTTCTTCCTTCTTAGCCCAGGCCGATGGCTTTTTGTTTAGAATATGGCACTGTTTGCGTTTTTACCTTAGTGGATGCACCCAATGGGGGATTAAGAGAGTTGGGGAGGTGATGGTGGGATGTTGTGGTTTTAGTTCTTTTGACTGGCTACATGTCTTGTTCATCTTGTTCAAATGTCTGTATATTCATAAACCACAATAAAATTTTGTTGAATTAAAAAGAAAAAAGGGAATAAAGCAGAGTGGAAACAATATCTGGAAGGCCATGTGTGTGAATGCTATAAGTCTAGGAAATAAGATTCTGGACCTAGAGGCCACTGAAGCAGAGGCTGATCTGGATATTGTGGCCATTACTGAGTCATGGTGCACTGAAACCATGACTGGGGCATGGCCATACCAGGCTATACTCTGTTCAGGAAGGATTGGGTGGGAAGGAAGGAGGTGGGTGTAGTGCTTATGTGAGGGAAAGCATAAAAGTGACACAGATACAGAGAATACAGGGGAGGCAGAGGCACTGGGTCACCCTAGAGATGAGGAATGGAGCCACTATTCATACTGGAGTGATCTACAGACCTCCAGCACTGGGGTGAGGACTTAGATAACATACTTGTAGAAGCCACTGGCAAGATGGCAGAAAAGGGGAAGGTGTTGCTGGTGGGGGACTTCAACCTGCCAGATGTAGACTGCCGCCTCCCAGCAGTGGCTTCAGCTATAAGCAAGAACATCCTGGACTCACTGCAGGGGGCATTCTTCAGGCAAATAGTGATTCCATCTGTGATGGGGTAATACTGGATGTGGTACTCACTAACAGGGACAGCGTTGCAGGCGTCAAGGTGAGACGCCACTTGAGTACCAGTGATCACCGTACAGCATGGTTCAATAAGGATAGCTGCAGAATCGAACCACAAAATGCAAGGGTCATGGACTTCAGGAGAGCAGATGCCTCAGGGATGACCTGGCAGGAGGGGGGTGAACTGGGTGGGGTAGAGGAACAGTGGGCAAGGATAAAAAGGAGCATAGTAAAGGAAACAAACCTCTGTCAAACAGGAGAGCAAAAGCGAGAGGACAAAGAGACTGCCATGGTTCTCGAAAGAGGTAGTTGAAAAGGTAAAGGCTAAAAGGGTAGCATTCAGAAGGTATAATGAGACACAAAGGGAGGAGGATACTGAGGTGCATCAAGGGAAAGAAAGAGAAGCAGGGAAAGCAGTAAGGAGCGCAAAGGTGCAAACTGAAGAGGAAACAGCCCAGGAGGTAACAAAAGGAGACATTTTTTAGGTTTGTAAGTGAAAAGTGAAAGATCAGACGTGAGATTGTAAGGTTAAAAGGAAGGGGTGGGAGAGAAGGGGACCAGGAAAGGCAAACATCCTGAACAAATACTTTTATTCAGTGTTCACAGAGGAAAGAGAAGGAGGGGCCACAAACAAGAAACAGAAACTTTGAGACAGGGAGGTGGACATTAGTCCCTTTTTTGGAGGTGAGAGTTCTGAAGGGACTTGCTAATCTGAAGGTGGACAAAGCAATGGGGCCAGACAGGGTACATCCCGGGGTGTTGAGGGAACTCAGGGAAATACTGGATATACCACTGGCAGTTCTGTTTAACAGTTCAGTGAAAACAGGAGTGGTTCCGGAGGACTGAGGAGGCGAATGTAGTCCCACTACACAAAAATGGTAGCAGGGAGGAGGCTGACAATTATAGGCCAGTCAGTCTGACATTGGTGGTGGACAGTTAACAGAATCACTGTTGAAGGAAAGGATTGTGGAATATCTTGAATCCAGTGGGTTACAAGAACTACGGCAACATGGTTTCACAGAAGGAGGTCATGTCAAATGAATCTGATAGATTTCTTTGACTGGTTGACCAAGGAACTAGATCAGGTGACGGCAGACATGGCTCACCTATATTTCAATAAAGCTTTCAATACTGTTCCATATAGGAGACTAGTAAGCAAGCTGGGTAGCTTAGGAGTGGTCCAAAGGTGGTAAACTGATAAGAAACTGGTTAGGGATAGGCGACAGAGGTGGTGGTAAATGAAGTTCATTCTGAGGAAGGAGGGTGACCAGCAGGGAGCCCAGGGATCAGTGCTGGGACCGGTCCTCTTTAATGTCTATAAGTGACGTTGCAGAGGAGCTGGAAGAGAAGGTCTGCCTCTTTGCGGATGACACCAAAATCTGCAACAGGGTAGACACTCCAGGGGGTGGAAAGGAAGAGTAGAGACCCAAAAAAATAGAAGAGTGGTCAAGGGTATGGCAGCTGGGTTTCAATGCAAAATAATACACCTAGGCACCGAAACCCATGGTGGAGTACTAAATTGATGGAGTGGTATTGACGACCACCACGCAGGAAAGAGACTTGGAGGTAATCATACCAGATGACCTAAAGGTGGCCAGGCAGTGCCACAAGGCAGTAGGGAGGGCTAGTGGGATGCTAGGGTGCATAGGGAGGGGAATCATCAGCAGAAAGACAGAGGTGATGTTGTCTCTGTATAGACTGCTGGTAAGAACCCACCTAGAGCACTGTGTCCAGTTCTGGAGGCCACATCTCTGGAAGGACACAGAGAGAGTTGAGATGGTCCAGAGGAGGACGACTATAATGGTGCAGGGTCTGTATCAAAGCCCCGAGGAGAGACTGCGGGGCCTCAATATATACACCATGAAACAAATGAGGAGAGAGAGGATATGATAGAGACCTTAAATACCTCACTGGGGTAAATAAGGTACAGGAGGGAAGTATTTTTCAGAAGAAAAGGTGCTCAAGAACAAGAGGACATGCTAAGAAGGTGAAAGGGGGTAGATTCAGGAGAGATGTGAGGAAGTACTTCTTCACAGAAAGAGTGGTGGATTTCTGCAATAGTCTTCCAGCAGAGGTGGTGGGGGTAAAAATAATGGTGGGGTTCAAGAATGCATGGGATAAGCACAAGAAGTCATAGTGGAAAGGAAGATGGAGGGAGAAAGAGCTGTAGATCGGGCCCAGTCTGTGGTAATAGTGTAGGTAAGGAGAAATGGGCAGAGTGGATGGTCAGGTGGTCCTTATCTGCTGTGAAATTCTATCTTTCTTTGTTTCTCTGTTTGCTACCAACTCTTCCCCTCGTACTCATAACTGCACTTTCTACTCCACCCTTTCTATCTTCCCTCTCCCCTTACATCGCCAGTCCCACTACGCCTTCTTCACATCTAAATTCTGGTTTAGATCTCTTCCGCCTACGCTCCACCATCCTGTCTCCTATCCCTTCCTCTTCCTACTCTCTCTGCTTTAGGGATCAACATACCTTTCCATTCCCCATCCTCACTCCTCATCTGGGCAAGCTGCTTTCGTACAGTCTCCCTCACTATGGAAACTGTCCTCCTTGGTCCACCTTTCTCTTCTCTCCCAGACCTTAGATACTACCTATGATGCCTCCCTGGTCCCACCAGTCCCTGTTAACCCCCATTCTCCCTACCCCATCTACCTGCCTCACATGCATTCTCCCTCCATAATTAGGCTGTGACAGTGGCTAACCTCTGTCAAATTACACCACTGTCACAGCCTCCTCAGGCACTGTGCACTTTGCTCTGTACCTGCAAGTTTGTGCTTCAGGTCTTGCCATGACCAACAGCTGTTTTGCATGTTTGTGCATCTCTGCTGCAGCACTTAAAGTTGTTATTGTAATTTGCTTACTGATGTGTGTGTGACAGGGTTGAATAAGACCCTGTCCCATTTGATATGTAGAAAGAGCTAAAATCAAGGATCTGTTCTATCCTCTCCTTTACTGTCCCCTGTATGTCTGATTGTGCAAATTTTATTGTGAGAACTAGGAACTGATTACTCTGATGGTCTTGCGATTCCTGCCCCCCCCCACACACACACACACATATACACACTATCTCCCTGCCTTCATGTGCTGTTTCTTGCTGTTTCTATCTTTTCTTCACCTTTGCATCTCTGCGGTTATAAACATATGTGAATCTTTGTGTGAAACTAGGATCCTTGGTTTGAAAATGTATATGGTTATATTGTTGAAATGATTGTGAAAAGCTATTTGTAACTCAGGGGGTTAACTCTGAGATGCAGTTTGACCTCCACAAACTCATTTGCAGAGTTGTCAACAGGAGATTAGTTCTGGGACATCATGTTCTATTTTGTTGCACCAGCAAGGAAAGAAACTGACAAAGTTCTGATACATTTTGCCAATATAATTACCACCATCAGGTCGGAGGTCTTTTCAGCACCCTCAAATGGGTATTGTGGTGATCGGCAAGAGGCTGCAAGCACCCAGCCTATCTGGTCCGACTTTGACCGGTTGGCGATCATGGATGTCATGTGGGTCATCCAGGGTATGCGGCCAACCTACCTTAGTCTGGATCTGGGCCCTACATGCCTCCTAGTGGGGTGCATTTAAGTCATCGGCCTGGTCCTTGTGGAGATAGTCTGGTGCTCATTGGAGACAGGGGTGTTTCCTGACCCCCTGAAGAAGGTGGTGGTGGTCCCTCTCCTAAGAAATCTTCTCTCACCCGACTGCTTAGCAAACTACAGATCTGTCTCTAACCTACCCTGTGTGGAAAGGTTGTTGAGAACATGGTTGTGGCACAGCTGGACAGACATTTGACAACCCATGATGTCTACGATCCTTTCCAGTCTGGGTTTGAAGCGCATAGTACTGAGACTGCCCTTGTTCGGGTGCTAAATGATCACCTGATAGCAAGGAATCGGGGAGCCATTCCATCTTGGTTCTCCTTGATCTTTCTTCAGCATTTGACACTGTAGATCATGGAGTTTTGCTGGAGTGCCTGCGGTTTCTCTGTGGACTGTCTAGCACAGTTCTCAGGTGGTTTCTGATCTTTCCTCACAGGCAGGACTCAGAGACTGGTGTCCAGGATTTATTCCTCGGCCCTCACCCCTGTCATGTGAGGTTCCACAGGGCTGCATGCTATCCCCATGTTGTTTGCAGTGTATATGCTGCTGTTGGGAGACATATAAGGTAGTATGGGCTGAGTTTTCACTGCTATGCAGATGATACTCAGCTCTACATGTCCTTTGTGCCCGAGCAGGCTGGGGTGATCTCGGTCATTAACAGCTGCCTCTCCGAGATCCAGGACTGGATGAGTGCCAATTGGCTGAGGTTGAACTCGGGCAAGACCGAGGTGTTGGTGGCAGAGCCAGGTCGCCAAGGTATGGGGTTGTCAGCAAGACAACCATCTGGGCTTTGGCTCGAGGGGGGAGGACCAGCTGCTTACCTCAGACCAGGCACGGAATCTGGGCGTTGTGTTCGATAGCAGCCTGACATTACAGTCTCAGGTGTCTGCTGTCATTAAAACATCTTCTTACCATCTGAGGAACATCACCTGGATAAGCTGGCTGGTCCCGCCTGGTGATCTTCCAACACTGGTTCACGCCTTTGCAACCTCATGCCTTGATTACTGCAATGTCCTATACCTAGGGTCACCTGGGGTTGATATCTGCCGATTGCAGCTGGTGCAGAATACGGTGGCCAGGTTGTTGACTGGCACATCGAGATCTTGCCATGTCACTCCTGTGCTCCGCGGCCTGCACTGGCTACCTGTACATTGGCTGATCACCTTCAAAGTCCGGTTACTGACCTATAAAGCCCTACATGGACAGGGACCTAGCTACCTGCAAGATCTTCTCTGTTCCTATCGCCCACACCGATCACTCTGCTCTCTGACAAGGGATTACAAGAGATTCCAAGGGTTCGACTAAAAACCTCTGGGGCCTGTTCTTTTGCTTATGTGGCCCCTACCTTGTGGAATTCTCTATCTCATCGGATTAGAGAGTGCCTGACCATCGAGAGCTTTAAAATTGCCCTAAAAACACATCTATTCAGCCTTGCTTTTCCTGATTTAAATTAGTGAGCTACCATCCGTTACAGCTATAATTATTTGAATTTTAATGTATTTTATTGTTGTTTATTCATATTTTAATGTTTTTATGTAAAGCGCCTTGATCTTTCTGTGGAAAGGAGCTTAAAAATAAAGTTTGATTTAATTTTGTAAGAAACAGGATGTCTCTTAACGAGCTCAGGATGCAGAAATGAATTGCCTGGCAAAGACTTCTTATAAAAAGAGCAGCAATATATGTTAGAGAGAGAGAGAGAGAGAGAGACTGAAATTCAGAATTAGAGATACTCTCAGATGAAGGACTTTGTTTTTTTTGTACTGCCCCTGTAAATAGTTATCCTGAACAATTTTATTTTTTTATTTTATTGTTATTGAAAATAATAAAATGCTGCTTGCAAATTTTATAACTGCTCCTGGTTTTCCTGTGCTTCCTGACCTGCACCTTGACAACAATGGGTCACTGAAATCTTGTTCTGTTTGTACTCTCCTTCCCTCTTCCCCCGGGTCATACCTGGAAACAAGCCTCGGTTTAATGTGCCTTTCCCAGTTACCAATTTTCAAATAAAAATAAATATTTTACTTTAATGGATAGCATTCATATACAGTGGCACTCATCAGTTGGAAGCCCATGAAAAGCTCTTTTTAACAAGTTATTGGGCTTATTTGTAGCCGGACAGAGTAAAGAAATATTGATAACTAAGTCTGTTCCATATTTTTTTATAAATTTCTTTATTGAGTTTGCATGGAAAACATACATATATTTAACCATGGAAGATACAAACATCCAATTCAGATGTAGTCTCATAAAAAGGGATAAGAGAGCCACTTCCCTAACGTTACATTATGGGGGAAAGTACCATTAAAAAAAGAAACACATATGAACTTGAAATTGCTACTAGACACCAAGGAACTCCGAAAGCCGATGGAGTGCAGGATATTATCAGTATGCCTCTTTTCATTGCAGTCTGTAGACCTATGTAGGCACCATCTAACATAAGGGACATACAGAAAAATCCTTCCCTGAGATAGGCCATCAATAAACTGAACAGATACTGCAGGTGCTAATTAACTGTAGTATACTTATGTGACACAGCTATGACTGTACGACAATATTTATGTCTTGGAATAAAACTGATACGCAATATGGTCAACTAAAAAACTGTTCCAAAGACTTAACAGTAATAAAATCAGAAGCTTAATAAAAGCATTAACTTCATACTTATACTTAGCCCTTACAATATGAGTGACCAAAATAAGATGAGATTGAGATGCTAAACAGTACATCTGATAATTTGCTCAGAACAGAGTGTGAATGTCAAAAGAATAGTTTGCCACCACAACAAGTGAATTTGGAAATCACGGGCGAGGGAGCAGGGAATCAGCCTTATAGTGTACTAGTGCCATTTTAACCGTGTGACGCACCATAAACTGTTATTTCTAAAGAAAGGATTAAGTCAAAGAGTAAAGTCAACCGTCATTGGAAACAATGCTGAAACCACCATCCCTTGAGTAGGTACTCACGAACTGAGATTTCTATTGGAGCACTATTCAATCTTCTGCCTCTGTATTACCTATATCACCTTCTTCACAGGACTGATGCTCTGACAGTCATTTAACCAAAAACTTAGATGCATCTTTCAGTTCTGAAAACACACAGGTGCCATTCCCCCTCTGTTACTAACAATTTAGCTGGAGAAGCATTTGATGCTGGGTGTTAAGTTCTCTTAAGTCCTTGTGAATGGGGTCAAATTGCTTCTGATGGTGCCTCGTGCTGTACGACAGATTGGGATATAGGGACACAGTCGATTCTTCAAACTTAGCACCTTGCTGTTGTCTGGCCACTCAGTGTACGTGCTTATGAACCCCAACCCCCGTACATACCACCAAAAGCATTCTGGAGCCTTCCAATAGAGCGGCCACTCATCTGGAGGTGATATGGTAAACATTTGCATATCAGAGCAGGGCAGTAGATTCATCAATACGTAGTGCTTGCCTCAGCCACATTTCAACAAAGGATTTTGGGTCATCCCTCCACCCCTTCAGGCAGCCCAACCAGTCTAACATTACATACTCTGGAAATATTTTCTACTGCTTCAAGTCTTTGGCATAGTACCTGGTTTACTGAATCAACTCTGTTGAAACATCCTGGGCTTTGTAGCGTTAGTGTAGCTTTTTTCTGCCGTAGATTGTATTATATCCATCCTTCTAGTATGACAACTTTCCCAGAGAGGTTATCCAGTTTCTTGTCCATCTCTTGACTGACCGCAGAGCTTCACCGGTGTTTGGTTGACCATCGCCAGAGTACTCCCCAGGTTGCTGCTGAATAGAAGATGGCGGATCAGGGGCCTGCTTGCTAGTTAACGGCTGGTTCGTTTTGGATTTAAAAAAATCAGCTTGTGCAATGGCGCCTTTAGGATGACCTATCTTTCGTTAGTTCCAATTGTCCCACACCTGCTGAGATGCTTTTTGACCTCCGTGTATTCCACTGTTGCAGAAAATAACATTATAATGATTGCTTCTCTCAGGAGCCAATCTGCCACACATCTGTTCAATACTGATACTACACTGCCACTATTTTATGGATTCTCATGAAGTTAGAGAGGAACAAACGGTGCCTACCTTCATGTAGTCAAGCACTGCTTGTTCCTCCAAGACATCATAATGTTCCATATGTAACCCCTAGATGGCGCTATCCCAGGGGCTACTACCTCTGCCTGATTTGCCACTAACAGGTTGAGGGGCCTGGATCCGATGGCGGGTGCCTCCACCCAGAGGTCAGGGTTTGCAATAGTTAAACTAACTTGGACAAAGCCCTCTGGGACACTGCAACCCCCCTTTCTTCCCACTAGTGGCCCACGCAGTACATCAGAATTACCTTCACAGTATACACTTACCCCCAGGACTGGTTCAGGCACTGGGACCCCCTGTAAAATAAGAAGATACAGTGCAACAATCACAGTACAATACTTTAACATAGACAAATACCTCAGGCAGCATAACTTTGCTGAAACAAGCAGCTCTGATTTATTTAAGAGGATATAACAAGGACAGGGGGAAATCAGCTTAATTAGCTTATCACTTTACTCATCTACCTATGGCTCTGTGCACAGGCCTATCCCTACCAGTTACTGTCCCTGGGTACCCAAGCCCTAGTGGCTAGTCCAAACCGTGGCAGCTGGTAGGGGCCCTTCACACAGAGAAAAGAAAAATTAGTTAAACAGTCAGCAGTACAGTAATTCCATTTGGATTCAATGTGGCAATTCAACAGGGAGCACCCTGAATTAGTACTCACGACTCCAAACAAGATAGGGTCCTTCAATGTCAGCAGGGCTACTCTTGAGCTCCACGACTCCTCACACATTTATATGACAAACTGCAACAGGCAAAAGTCCTTTAATGGCAGCAGGATTCACTTGAGCTACAAGCCTCCTCACACATTTATATGGTAAACAGTAACAGGCAAAAGTCCTTTAATGGCAGCAGGATTCACTTGAGCTACACAAGCCTCCTCACACATTTATATGGTAAAAAGAAAGTACTATATACCAGGCAGGCTGCTTTGCTATCCCGATTGCAATTACTGCACAATACCGGAGAACACACAGCAGATTCAGTTCCTGACAGACCGAGCGCATCTCAGCAATTTCTCCAGTCTTCTACAGGGTGAGCCTGGTTTCTACTCTTCAGATATCCTTTGATTCTCTTCACAGGACAGATTCAGTCCTAACAAGCAGTTACACAAGCTGCAGACCGAACTCGGGCATTACACTGGCTTCCCAACTAAAACTGCACAATCGAAAAAGCACAGGGCTCCTTCCTCTTCACTGCCAGAGCTCAACTGAAACTCCAGCAGACAAACCGGCACTTCCTTTGAGTCCTCCCAGTTCTTGGCTGGATTGGCTGTCACTCACAATAGACTGCCCTGTTGGTCCAAAAAGGCTCAAGTCTAAACTACATCTCCCAGAGTCACTGCCCATACAATCCTCTTGTGGCTGGCTCAGATTATGAGTCCAAGTTCTGATTCCGTCCAAGGCACCATTTTAGAGCTACCTTAACCCACACTGATTGGTCCAGTTCAGCAGTTCAAAACTAGAATGGGGAACTAGGCAAACACAGTTCTGACTGCAAAGAAAGCAGGTTAGACAAACTGTATTTTCATTATTACTCTAAATGATTTCTGGCAAACAGTTACATCTTTCAGATAGGTTCCCTTTGCACTCTAGTGACTGCAAAATGAGTGAATTGGCAGCAGCTCGAGTGGTACTCAAGCAGAGAAACACACAGTCCCCCCTACAACTAATTATGTCTGCAAGCAGACAGCTCTTAAGAGACAGTACCAGAGGCTCTAAAAACACCACAGATAAATGGCTTAAATGCCAAACACCATTCAGGCTTGGACATTCAAGCAAGCCCTGAAGTTCTTTTGGGAACCCCCATTTGCAGGGGTTATATATAAATGGCGGTCACATTGTATCAATAGTGAACAAATTTAGTCATGTATGTCTCAGGACTATTGCCAGCTACAGGTGTAAGCCCAGTACATTGTTTGATTAAAAGAGCTGTTCATGGTTTTTCAAACTATGATGGCCACTGTGCATAAATGTTCCCTTTAAAGGTACACTGTCAACCCCCTTAGGCCTCAACTTGTCCCTAGTTTAAAAACACATTTAATGATTGCTCACATTCTGTAGACATTGCTGACATAGCTGGTAGTTTCATCTGGATTCCGATTTTCTTTTAATAGTCAAGCAGACTGCCCACCATACTGGTGTTACCCCACAAAACGTGTTTGTTTACAGTCCTTGAACAACTCTCACGCATCTTTCCTGAACTTGGAAACACCCAACAGTCTAGACACTCAAAACACTCAAGACAATGGGAGGAGAGGGACTATTGCATCATGAGTGGCCACACTGCTTAGAGGTGTTCCTAATGTTCAGTAAGCACAATATGTAATAAGAGTAGATAAACAATCTGAAACAAAACAAAGTTGGGTATAATTATACCATTAGCATATATTTCAGTTCTACTAAGAAATGAAGCATTTACAACATAGCTGTGAGTGGGGGGGACCCTGCCCCCCAAAGTCATCTTCCAACCAAATTTTACTCATTCTTGTTTTATTTTTACATTCTGGAGTCAGCTAGACTCAGCCATGACTCTGCTTGGATGAGGAGGGCATTCTGTGTAAACAGGTGCTATGTGTGGTGGGTCAGGTCAGGTGACCCGACTCACCGCACATGGAGGATATTGCTGGTCAATCACACACACACACACACACACACACTATGGGTCCAGCCTGAGAGTGTTGAGATGCTCATCATGGATGAAGCTGAAGTTTATTGCAGGAATAACTCCACTGAGCAAGCTCATTCACAAGGAGGTCCTGAGGACATGTAACAGTTAAATATACAGACAAGGCAGATTATATACAACCAGCTGAATTCCAAGGATAAAGTATAAGATATATATAAAAAAGCACACAAAAAACGTAGCAAATGTACAATTTGATAATAGAACATACCGACTGTATTGCAGTAAGAAGGGGTAGGAACATTCAAAGACAAGGAAATGAGTACATATGAAATGAGATAAAAGAGAAAAGAGTGTGAGAAGGAGAGAGGAGAGAGGAGAAGGACAGCCAATGGAGGTCCAGGAATAGGGAGAACACAGTGTTCAGGTAGCAAGGCATGAATGGGCCAGTGTGACAAAGATGAGGAGGGGAAAGAAACATTTGGTATGCAGGAAGAATAGCGAGGGGAAGGGGGATATTGATTGTGAGACAGTGGTCAAAAAAGACTAGCGACGGCAGCAACATGTTTCTTTCAGTTTGGGTGCAGCTAAGGTTTTAAAGGAGGTGACAGAGACTAGGCCAAGCAGAGCAGTCCTCCACAGAATAGATCCGGCGGCACTGGCAGTTGCAAAAGCGGCAATAATTTGATCATCATACTAACACAGGGCACTCCATCCATGCTGTGCACTGGAATGGCTCTCAACACCAATGGCAGACATTTACTGTTACTCGCTGTACAAGTAGACAGCATTGGGGGATTTGTGCTGCATGCATGCTATTTTCATCATTGTCCCTGTTGTGTTCAGTTTAGCATTGCAACCTTTTAGACTCAGAGCAGCAAGCAGTGACACAGAGGGGACCCACTCCACTCATACTTTGTGTTTTTATAGGAGCAAAACTTTCTTATGTTTTACATTTGTCCCTCTGCCGTAGCAGACTGGGTCACCTCCCCCATTTTCACTGCCTGCTGCTCTAGTATATTGCTGTTTCCCATTTTCATTGCCTGCTGCTCTAGTATACTGCTGTTTTGTCCCTTTGTTGCCTGTGCTTAGATCAGAATGGCAGCTTATATGATAATGAACCTTTGCCTAAACTGCCTTGCGTGTCCACTTCTTGCAATTGGAATATGGTGCGTGCTTGTAGTCAGTGGGCTGGCAAAAAATCCTATGGGGTTGGTGGTGGTGGAAGACAGGGGTAATTAACAAGGGGCTGAGTGTGAGCTGGGGGATCTTTTTCACGGAGAGTGTGAGAGAAATTGAGCACGAGAAACAATCCACTTTACAAAAGAAGCAAAGACTGCAATTTCATAAACAGTTACATGTTTAAAACATTATTTCAGGAAACAGTAACATCCTTATCACTGAATGTTTCATCCTGGTGGGCTGTAAAATATCTTAATAGCTCCACAATGCAGGAAAATGCACCATTTACAGTGATGTTTTAATACATTTCCTGAGGGATATACCTCTGATCCCCCAAATTCTTTGTGAGGATTCTAGCCCCTTGTTCACTGACTCTGTGGATGCCTCTGGTATAAAACTGGCAACATCAATGAATTTCAGAGAAGGTAAACAATCATAAAATATGGGGTTTTAACCAGAAATGGTATGTTATAAATGGGTTGACAGCGTCCCTTTAAAAAACAGTAGGTTCCTGTATGCCACTGCAAGTTCTGGTTTCACAACATAAAACATTTCAATAAATTGAAAAACAAGCTGTTTGTCGGCAAGCCTGCAGTTTTCTGTATTTGTTTGCTACATTAAGCAGTGTCAGTGGCTCAGCAGGTTGCACACTCACCTCTGAGGCTGGAAGATCAGAAGGCTTTGGGTTCTATCCACTCCCAGGCACTTTAATCTTAATATTGACACTGTAGTACAGCTTGAGGGGGGTACTGTACTCCTGAGGCATCATTTTTTGGATGGGACGAAAACCGAGGTCCCATCTGCCTGTTCTGGTGGTAGTCCAGGTGGATGTTAAAGATTCCATGGCACGTCTCGAAAAGAGTAGGTATAGAATTATGAACCAGTACTTTCTTTACATTTTTTTGTACAGCCATTACTGTAGTTTACTAAAATTCATTACAGTACCATCTTTTTATTGTTTACCATATTACTTATGAGTCCATAAAAGTTTCCCCTTATTTGTTTCCAAAAAGTAATCGAAAAATTCATAATATATTAAAATCTCTCCATTTTGCAATATTCTACTATCCTTTTACATTCCTGTCTTTTATAAGTGAACATTATCCTGAAAGGTTTGTAACAGCTGTTCAGGTGTCCACTCAATTTGTTGCACAGTTAATCTGCATCTTGCTTGTTATATCCAATATCTGAGGCATGTAGTTATTATTCTTAAGGTGCTTACTTCGTAATCCCCCCTTGTTTTAGGGAAAATCCCATAGTATAGGGAATTTGGGTTTACCAAGCAGCTAGGAAAACACCCCCATTTCAGGAAAAAAAGAATCCAGAACAAGAAAATAAAAGGACATTCAAAGAAAAGATGGTCCATTGTTTCTGGTTTTTCAATACATCCCTGTCTTAGGCAAACACATTCTGTTATATCTTTGTGCTTCAGGTTATCTTAACTGGGAGTTTCCCATGTACACTCAACCACATGTTATCCCACATCTGTGGAGCTACCCTTTTTCAATCAGTAATGCAGATACGCTATTAATCTCCTTCTCTGTTCTTGTCATGAATGGATTTTGTATAAAATATGCTTTCTGTATGTGTGCATAGAACGGTTTCCTGTCTTGTGTCTTAATCATGTCTGTATGCACCTTCCACAGTTTTAATTTGCTTTTGTACTCTTTTAAATATGTTGGTATATCCATAAGCCTTGATTGTTTGGAATTATGCTCTATTGCTCCCATGTTTGTAAAACTGGGTATATGTGGTCAGCCACCCAGAGGCACCAAATATGAATTCTACGTTGTATTATGGGTTTTATATTTAGCGTATAAGAATATGCTGTGATTGAATGCAATGGTATTGATTAATTTAATCTTCCTGCTTTGAACTCTAAATATAGTATCCTTCTCTTGATAGGGTTGTTGACTCTCAATATGTCTTGGAAAAACAACTGAGAAGTCTAGTTTCTATTTGTTTGGGGGGGGGGCGGAAAGACATAGCTTAAATATAGGAACATTGGCAATAGAAATGTATGTAACATATATACCCTCTTTTTTTTTGCTCATCCTCCATCTGTTCCATTTAGCTACTCTATCTAGGGCTGTGTTGAGTATGTATTCCCAGTTGTATAGCACTACCTCCGGGTAGCCAAAGAAAATCCCTAGAATCTTTGTACCTGTAGTGCTTTTTGGTATGTTATTTAGATGTGATTCTTGTGTAAGATCCTGTCCTATTAGTAGACAGGTACTTTTCTGTAGGTTTATTTTGGAACCTGAGATTTTTGAAAATTCCTTTAACAGTTGAGCCATTGGTGTTGCTGAGAAAGTGTCTGCTAGAACAATGCACAAATCATCAACATACCCCAAAGTCGTGATTTCACTATCCTGGCTGGATACTAAAAGCCCCTTATCTCCCAGTGTAGATTAAATGCTTCTTATCAAAGGGTCCAAAGATGAGAATAGTGGATGGGCAAATATGCAGAACCAGTGTATTCTGCCACAGAGGATTCTGATTCCATCTGACATCGAGAGTGAAGCTCGAGAGGTCCATGGGAATCAGAACCCCGAGGTGGCAAAACACACTGGTTGTGCATAGAGTTGCTCATCCTGTATTTTTTATAGTGTATAGTACTGTGTGAAAAATGTGTTTTGTGAGTTCTATTGCTTTCAAAATGATAGTGACTCATGCAGTCTCTAGAGGTTCTAGAATGCTGTTCTACCACAGTAGGGTAGAACAGCATCCCATAACCTTGGAACTGTGGTCGAACAGCATTTTGAAAGGGATGGAATTCTATACAGAACAACACTCCACTATACACTATATAGGACATACAAGATGGGGTTAAGCGGACAGCCTTGCCTCACCCCTATTCGTATTTGGCATGCCTTTCCTATCTGCCCATTAACATACGGTACCACATTTGCCTGTTCATAACATAACTATACCCATTTAATGAATTCTCCTGGGAACCCATATTGCTCCAGGCACGTCCAGAGATACTGGTGTCAAACCCTGTCAAATGCTTTGGATTGGTCTATATTTAATAAAAATCCAGATATTTCCACATTCTCTCCTTTTTCCAATATTTCCCTAATGAGAAATAATAAATCTGATCCCTTCCTCCCAGGCAGGGGGCATGCTTGTGAGTGGTGTATCAGTGGTGAAATTACTGACATTAGTCTGTCGCTTAATAACTGGGTGAGAATCGTGAAATCTGAATTTAGCAATGATATCGGTCACCAGTTATCTAGAATCTCTTTGAAATTACTGAAATTAGTCTGTCGCTTAATAATTGGGTGAGAATTTTGAAATCTGAATTTAGCAATGATATCTGTCACCAGTTATCTAGAATCTCTTTGTTCCCTTTCTTGTGTAGCAAGAGTAATTACCCCTGGGACATTGATTGGGCAACCTGGTGTTCCGTAGATATTATTATATACCTCAGTCATTTCAGGTAACATGTTTTGTATTAATTCCTTGTAAAAGGTATAGGATAATCCATCCAGTCCTAGGGCTGTTCCTGTTTTATATGTCTGATGACTAATGTTATTTCTTTTTCTGTGATCTGACCTAATAGTATCTCCCTGTCTGATTGTGTGATTTGTGGTAGTCTACAATGTTGTAACCATATCTTTGTTGCTGTCGGAATATCATGGGCTGTACCATATAATTTGTTTTTAAACTGTTCTGTTTCGTTCATAATGTTTGTGTTACCAGTGATCACCTGGTTCCCTTTTTTTAAAACTGAAATATTTTTTTGTTATTTTGTGTCATACAGTTCTCATAAGGGTTGGCCTGTGCCTGTTTCTCTTTTGTTCCATATCTCTGTTCGAATTCTAATGACTTACTTTTATCACATTGGTTCTCTGCCATGTCCTGCTTAATTATTTTTATTTGTTCCGTATAGTCCTGTCCTGATTCTATTTGTAGAGAAATTAGTCTATACAGCTGCTGCTTAAGTTGCTCGTACTGGGTGTTTTTGTGAGAGCCCATGAGTTGTCCTATGGTCTTGAAGTATTTAAGTCTGCCTTAGTCTGTTCCCACCATTCTAGAACATTGTCATATAGAAACTTAACAGATTTTCTGGCATTGATTGTGTCTTCAAAACCTTGTCTTATTTCTGGTGTATCTAGTAGGGTGGTATTAAATCTCCAATACCCCTTTCCTAACGTAGCCTCAGGTGAATATGAAATTCCTATTTATAGTAACATGTGATCTGATGTTGCAACTGGGATACTTTTGATTGCTGTATAGGACTGTATAGGATGAAAACCAATAGCCAATTCTGGTTTTGAGGTTCCCCCTAAAACATATGTTCTGTGTGGTAGGATGGTTGTCCTGGAAAACATCTATTAATTTGGTCTGAGTGATTGTTCTGTTTAAAAGGACTGCATCACAGAATATTTTTTCTGTTTTGAGGCCCCTATCTTGTTTTAGCCTGCTACAATTAAAGTCCCCCCCATAGTACTGCTCATGCTGTTAATAAGTATGGTTGTATTAGATTAAACAATTGGGTTCTCTTTGCCCTTTCCTGCAGAGCGTACACATTGACTAACCTAAAATGTTGGTGTTCTAAGGTGAAATATATCAGCAAGGCCCTACCTAGAGATATGTCCAGAACCCTAATTGTCTTTATTAGTGGGTTATTGATACACACCCCCACCCTGCTACATGTATCTTCACCTACTGACCAACGGGATAATCTACCTATCCAGTTTGCACTAGCTTTCTGTATTTCTGTAGTTGTGAACAACTGTGTGTATTGAAACATTACTATGTCATAGATTGAAGTACTGAAAAGTTGATTACATTTTCTTTTCAGATTTTAAGCTATTTGTGTTAAGCGATGCTAAACGTAGGTCATAAGTCATCAGGTTTTACTTCAGTCTTTTTTTTTTTTTTTAAACTGTACCTTGTCCCCATGCATCTCTTTTTTTTAGACTTCCCTGCTACTTGGGGAGAGTTTTCCTCTGGTTCTGAAACTCCTCCTTTACTAGAAGAGTGTTCAGATGTCCCTTCTGAGTCTTCTCTCCCATCTCTGTTTCTCCCCATAGCAGGGCCTCATATTTGTTTTGCAGTGGTATCCCTTCCTCATGCAGTTGTCTCTGTGTATGTCTTGGAAGATACTGTTTGAAAAGCTGTACCTGGTTGTGTTAGGGGATGGCATTTCTATATCAAAGGTCTCTAGCTGTGCATTCTGAGTGTGTGCCTATGTGTGTTCCTCCTGTCTTCCTGTCTTGGGTCTTCCTGTCTTGTTCCTTGTCCTGTATCCCTGGTGGAGGCTGCTGTGCCTCTTGTCCTGAGGCTCTAGGTGCCTTGGGCTGTCGGGGGGTGCTGACCGCCTGTCTGGTAGCCCTGTTAATGTAAAAGTCTCGTTCTGCAAAATCCCATTCCCATTGTTGTGCAAGCCTAGGGCAAGAAAAAAAGAGAGACCTGCTTCTTCACATAAGTGACACACTAGGGGAACCATACACCTAGCACTGGTGTGGCCCATACTTCCACAATGTAAGCATCTCAGTACTTCACAATTGTTGCTTAAATGCCTATGAGAACCGCTCTTGTAACACTGTCGGGGTTGCCCTTGGTAAAATAATACCCCTTTATCTTTACCTAAATAAAAGCAATTAGGAACGTGATTTACCCCTGAATCATCTTGACGTAGTTTCACTTTAACTCTCCATCCTCCTGTCCAAAATCCTTCTTCATCAACAATTGGTTCTGGTGTATCTTGTACATCACATTTTGTCCCTAACCAATACAAAATATCTGTAACATTTACTCCCTCATTACGGAATAAAATGGTTATAATCTTAAAGGTGGGTTTGGTAAGTGGAATGGCTTGAAAAGGGGCCCATAGGGGAGTGTTTTTGTGACCATTATACAGTGATCAAAATCTGTCAAACAAAGGGATGACCTAAAACTTAAATCAAATGTTGCCTCCCCGGGCACATGGATCAGGGCATATACCTCTGTTGGTGTGAAGCCCATATCCTGTTTTAATAACTGCCTCCCCACATAAAACCTGTCTGGAGGTAATTCTAGGCCTCCAATATACCTTACCCTAATAGCATGTCTTCTCTTAGCCTGTTCCAGACGTTGAGGATGACCCTTGAGTATAGAATACCTGTTTCTCTAATTGTTGTGTGTAGTATGGGCCCTGTTTTCCTTGATCAGCCTCTTTATCCCTTTGGTGTACATTTATTGTGCTTTATAAAAATTTGTGAATACCTGCTCACTGTTAGGGGAACTTTCCTGTGCTCCAACCCTGCATTTGCCGTTTCCAACAGCATTTCATTGTTGTCAGTAGCAGAGCTCATATTTACGCCTTGAGCTGCCTCTGGTCAGGAGTTTTGTGGGATGTTGTTGATGGAAGGATTTCCTTCTGCAGCACTGTCCGGCCGCTTTTACTGCATCATTGCTTAGCGACTCCTGAATTCAGATCCCAGAAGTGGGATCTCTGGGTCTGGAATCCAGGAACCATTTGTGTGCTGGACCCAGTCAGCTCCTTCTAGTGCTTTGCTAGCTGTCCAGCCTGCCTCTGACCCCATCTGGGGTGCATTATGCAACGTGCTTGACCCATTCTGTTCCAAGGGGTTGTCAGCCCCAAACACAAGGATTTTTGGTATCGATTGTGCTGTTTTGCTGTAAGTACCAGATTTGCCAGTGTTACCGTTCGGGTTTTTAGTTTGCAGCAGCTGTTGTTTTTGGAAAGTATACTACTTTTCTAGCTTTGCAAGTTGTGCCATAAGTTCTGCTTTTTGTTTGGAGGTGACCCCTTCTAGCTGCCTTTCCGCCTCTTGAATGGGGATTTCATCCTGATTTACTGCAATTTCTATGTCAGGTTCTTTCCCCATATTTCTTGCTTCCACAGCTGTTGATGATGCAACCTCAGGGACACTTTGCTGGCCACCCTCTGCAGAGTGCTTCCCAGCCATCCCATTCACTGCCTGATCTGCGCCTGGCCCCTCCATCTCCTTGGCCAGCAATCCCCCTACTGGCGTGTAGGGAATTTCCAGTGTCCTGGCCATTTCTCCATTCACTGAAAATGCCACCAACAGCTTAAAAATCTGGTTCAATTTCAGTTGGCATCAATCTGCATCCCCCCACCCCGGGATGAGGCTGAAAATAGGCAGACAATTGTCTAGTCCTCCTTCCCTGTCAACAAAAACTAAAAAAAAATAATAATATATAGTTTTTTTTTATATATTTTGAATTTAAAGTTAATCAAGCTTACGAACACGGATTGCAAGTGTCACTCACACATAACTCGTATAAGTCTACACAGACATGTCTCACCTTTCAGGGGCAGTTTTAGGCTTGGCATTCATCCCCAGGTCTTCGGTCAAACTGATGGCAGTCACTGCTGCAGGAGTAATGTACTGTCTGGTACGAAAATGTCTAGTTGAGGAAATGTCTGTGGATAAAACAGAAGAGATAAAATGGTTGGCCACGGCCTCACAGGTACTGCACTTGTTTTGCAACAAAACAAATGAATACTACGTGAAAACTAATGCTTATGGACACTTTTAAGAATATCATATGAGCAAGCAAGAAAGACTACACACACCTGAATAGACAAAAAAATATGTGACGTCAGAAAACTCTATTATACTGCAGCACTGTGTGGCAACAGAAGTACAGGTAAAGAGGCTACTTTAAACAAAGAAAAATATTAAAAGTTTCACTCTTCAACATGTAGCAACTAACAGTTTTAATCCTTATACACTGAATAAAGTTTTGTTTACTAGAAAGAACGTGAATACTGTATTTCCACATCAGAGTTACATAATACTGACACTATCAGGATACTGTATGAGTAAAACCCAGGATCCTTAAATCAACTGCAAAATAAAAGTAACAGTAAAATGCTGGCCGCCTCTATTCCAGGTAACTAGTAAAAGAAATAGTGTTATGGGGGCTTCATAAAGGCATATTTACAGCAGCCAGAGAGCAATCATGCACAGTCTTTCATTTAAATCCAAACGAAGATTGCAAAATATATTGACTAACACACATACTGACAGTCACTTCTAAAATGACAAAGTTTGATAGTTCTTTTACCTCGTTAAGAATTAACAGAATGCACTTTGTTGCAGAAAAAAATCCCAGCACTGCAAAAGTCCCAACATCTTGAAGTTTAAAAAAATTTGTGTTTGAACAGTATATATACATACATCTGAAATAATGCTTCAGAGCAGAGCTTTTTCATCATATTGTAACCCAAGAAGACCGAATTATTAATTTAATAATTGATCATAACATGGACGGAAGATTTGATATCTTTTTTTAGGGGGGAAGGGGGTCATAAATAATGAACCAAGTCATCACTTGACCATCACAAAATGATGTTGCCTACCTTGACTTCAGCAAAGCTTTTGACACTGTTCCACATAGAAGATTGATAAATAAGCTGGGTAGGCTCGGGGTGGGTCAGAAGTTGGTCAACTGGGTGGCAAACTAGTTGACGGGCAGAAAACAGAGAGTGGTGGTAAATGGTATACAGTCAGAAGAGATGCAAGTCACAGGTGGGGTACCTCAGGGATCAGTCCTGGGACCAGTCCTCTTCAACATCTTCATTAGTGACCTTGCAGATGGACTAGAGGGTAAGGCTTGTCTGTTTGCAGATGACACCAAGATCTGCAACAGAGTAGATGATCCAGATGGGGTGGGCGGAATGAGAAGAGATCTGGATAAACCAGCAAAATGGTCAGAAGAGTGGCAACTGGGATTTAATGCAAAGAAGTGCAAGATCATGCACATAGGGAAGAGAAACCCTGAAGCCACCTATAGGCTGGGAGGGGAGTTGCTAGCAGTCACAAAGGAAGAAAGAGACTTAGGCATCATCATCACTGATGACCTGAAATCATCCAAGCAGACCTCTAAAGCAGTAGGTAAGGCTAGGGGGGGTGTTAGGGTGTATTAGTAGGGGTATCACAAGTTGTGAGAGGGAAGTAATAATCCCTCTTTACAAGACACTGGTTAGGCCCCATCTGGAGTACTGCATGCAGTATTGGAGGCCACACCTTCACAAGGACATTAACCAAATTGAGGCAGTCCAGAGAAGGGCAACCAAAATGGTGCAGCGACTGCATCAGAAGACATATGAGGACAGATTAACAGAGCTCAATATGTATACCCTTGAGCAAAGGAGGGAGAGAGGTGATATGATCGAGGCATTCAAACACCTTAAGGGCATTAACAAGGTGAAAGAGTCTAACATGTTTAAATACAAGAAAATAGCAGGACAAGAGGACACAGCATGAGATTAGAGGGGCGATTAAGGGGAAATGTGAAATTATTTTCACAGAAAGGGTGGTGGATGCATGGAATGGCCTACCTCAAGAAGTGGTGGCTATGAATACAGTGCAGGGCTTCAAACAGGCATGGGATAGGCATAAGGGAGTAATACAAATGAGTATGAATAGATAGGCCACTGACAGAGCAGGCCGATGGCACATTTGTAAGGTAGAAAAAGAAATGGGCAGAGTGGACGGGGCCTTGGGTCCTTATCTTCCGTCACAACTTCTATGTTTCTATGTTTCAAGGAAAGACAGGAGTTTAAATAGCAGCCAACCTTGCAGGTCACGGGACTGTAGCAACTGGCAGGCTTAAACATCACTTGTCAAAAGAGGCAGTATCAATTGACAGACAGCAGTACTGATGATGGAAGTGCAAAATAACTGTAGATTAACATTAAAACAAAAGGACTGAGAAACCTAATTACTAGAAGTCAGCACTGCTTGAACCAGGCTGGCAGGCTTACAAAGACAGTTCAATGGGCTAATTACACTTACGGTATCAGTGACTCAGCAGGTAGCACACTTGCCTCTGAGGCTGGAAGATCAGAAGGCTGTGGGTTCTATTCCCCCACCAGGCACTTGGGTTAATAGTGCAGCATGAGGGGGGTGCTGCACCCCTGAGGTGCCATCTTTCGGATGAGATGTTAAACTGAAGTCCTGTTCTGGTGGTTGTTCAGGTGGTCGTTAAAGATCCCATGGCACTTCTCAAAACAGTAGGGGAATTTTTATTAGGAAAATTTAGACTTCTTTACAAAAAGAAAACTAAATTCATGTACAAAAATACAATTGTATCAAGGGAACAAATAAATAATCAAGACTTCAAAAACAAAGACAGTCTTACATATAATTAACCTATACATGCAAAAATAAAGGAAATAAAAAGTTTTACTAGTTTCCATTTGTCACAGTTAATCCGTAAATGCTTAAATTGAACATTGGACTTATGTCTTAAATCTGCATGCATAACAGCAAGTACTGCTTTAATAATATTATGCACAATCTCCAGTTGGGATAACCATTTTTGTTGTAGAACCAATAGGCATCTAGCCTGCCAAATATAGTATCTAATAATGACTAACACTATGACCCGGATATTCAGACTGTGCCAGGCAGTGGCGCAAGGCTGGGCGCAGCGCAACTAGGATGTACCAGGGCCAGGACCAGGTGATATTCAACGGTGATGCACCATGGCAAAACACTGTTGAATATGGCACAGGCTGTGCACAGCGCAGTGCCACTGCGCCGGCGCAAGCCATGGATAGGGAGCACAGGGATGCACCAGTGCAACTGCAGTTGCACTAGGCGCATCAACCACACTATTCAGCCAAGAGCATGCAAATGAGGCCATAATATATGCAAGGCACAAATGGGACCATTTGCATGTCATTATGGCACCATTTGCATGCCTTGCACAGGGCAGCCCAGTGACTTGTGCCTGGTGCCCTGCACAGCATGACGTGTGCACAGTGGGGGTCCCGGGGCATCCCCCACCCCGTAGCCGCGATCGCTGTAACCTCCTTAACACATGTCCCTGGTGGTCTGCAGGTACCTCCACCCGATTCTCCATAGTGAATAACTGATTTTCATTGTGGTCCAGTGACCCTCACCTCCCACTCTCAGTCGCCAGCAGAGTAGTGAGACATCTCTTTGTCTGAGTGACCACCCGCTGATTTCCCGGTCACGTAATTGCTGCAACAGCCCAGCAGCCTCACTCCTTCCCACCACACAGGCCTTTTGCCTTTCGCCTCTCACCTGGCGGGTGGCTGCAACCATATTGCCCCGTTATCTGCCGACGACAGGTACTGTATGGCGCTGTTAGGCACAGCTGTACCAGACAGTCCCAAACACATTTGGGACTGTCTAGTACAGTATGCCCCTGCAAGCCCATACTGTACCTGTTCATTCGTGGATGGCCGGGCAGCATGCGGGCGAAGTTGCAGCCACCCGCCAAAGACGGGGGATGGGGGCAAGGGCCAGTGTGTGGGTGGAGGTGGGGATGCCACTGGATCACCAGGGACATATGTTGCAGTGCTTTCACCACGATCGGGAATCAGGCGGGTGGGGGGTCCACTAGACTACCAGGAGTGTCTACAGCTACATATACCACCAGGGATAGGGGAGTCAGGAGGACAGGGTCCACTGGACCACCAGGAATGGGTCAATATACACCTCCCAGGGACTCGGGAGGGAGGGAGGGAGGTACCACTGGACTACCAGGGTACTATGTGTGCTTGTGGACGGTGTCTGGGTGGGCGGGTGGCCACCCACAGCTGGCGGCTGCTGTGTTGCACCCTGCAGCACAGCAGCCTGCCTGTGGGTGGCCAGGAGTTGTTCCCACTCTTCCTTGGCTCAACTTTGAGCCCCCCTATGCGGCGCAATGCAGGGTTGTGCTGGCATATTCGCCGCACATCCCAGGCTGAATATCGGGATGTGCCGCATATGCATGGGCATGCTCCCTGCATCTGCGCCGCATACATTATCACTGCGCCCCAGTGCATCTGGATTTGCGCTGCACCAGGCAGCCTTCCACTGGGGCACAATGCGGGGTTGCGTCATGCGCAGCCCCTTTGAATATCTGGACCTGTATATATACTGTCTCAGTATGATATTTTCCATTTAAGAATGCATTGTTTCCATACATTATTTCGGAATATGAAAGCTGGAAAAGAGAGGTTCTTGCCATTCTTTTGCAAAAAGTACCCAAAAGTCTTGGCAAATATACAATCTGAAAATAAATGTTGTTCGGTTTTAATTAACTTTGGTCTACTTGAGAATTGGTTTTGCTAATAAATTAGTTCTAAATAGTAAAAGACCAAAGCCATGCTATTTGACCCTAAAAGCCTGAGCCCAACACGTTTACATTTATTGTCCCCAGCTCTTCCAATGGCTAAAAACTGAAGTGATCGATTGTATCAAATACCTAGGTATACACTTAGGCCAAGACTGCTCTTTAAGAGCCACATTGACCACCTGACGAAGAAACTCAACCAAAAGTTAGGACTATTATATCGCCTAAACCGCTTCCTCACTCGTGAATCCAAACTCAATGCTTCCACTGGTACACTCTCTACCAACCTTGCTATATGGGGCCCCTTTACTACATAGTTCTGAAATGCAAAGGCTAAAATACAGTATCACAGGATAGGGTGCTTTGCTGCAGGGGTGCCACCATGGAAGCATCACTGCAAGGTACTATTATATCTTAGGTGGCCTTCTCAGACGGCAGATTATCATATCCATCACTGTGCCTTGCATTTAAGCTCCAGCAAATGGCACCCTCCTAGCCTAGTTAACACATTAGATCCCAAAAGAATGGGAGAACACTAAGATCCTCTGGCGCCAGCTTCTCCATGTCCCCAGTGTTAAGACTTCCTAGGATTCCAGTCCTATGCTGCCTTCATCCTCCTATCTGGAATGGTCTCCTAGCAGTCTCCAGGAATATACCTCCTTGGGGCTTCAAGAAGGGTCTTAAAGCCCACCTGTTGGATCTGAGCCTCTGCAACTGCTACCGCTGAGTCTACCAGACTCCCTGCTGCCAATCTAACCTTATTGGGACAACAATCTGATTGTGACTGTCTTGTGTAGAATAGTTCTTCTACTCCTGTTGATATTGATTGTAATTAACCTGTCACTGTATCCTTGACTGGGTCAGTATGTCTATATTGACTGTTAATTGTGAAATGACATGTATGTATTTTGTTATGTTTATAGATGTATGTAATTAATTCTGGGTCACCCCTGAAAAAGGGACTGTTCCGTTCTCAGTGGGCCTACCCGGTCACCAAAATTTAAATAAAATAAAATAAATGTTTCCCTTGGACAATACCTATCCGCTACTGTTTTATGTCTACTGTTTCCCCTTATACTTAGTCTACCATAATTCCCAATCCACATGCTATACCACACATAAGGAGGGATTCTATGATTAGATAATTGCTTCAAAACTCAGTCAATATGTTCCACTGGACAAGAAGGAAAGGTTACAGCATTCTGACCAGCAGACCTCAGCATAGAGTTATATAAGGCTTCCTATCCATAGAAATAAAATTATTAGGCTTCAGGCCCCAACCTATGCCTGCTTTAAAGATTCTACCCCATAAAGCGGCATCCTGGTGCTTTCATAATAACCTAGTCCTACCTTGCTCCCATAATGAAATACAAGGTTGCAGCCATACCAGTACAAAAGGTTTCCACATTTTTAACCCAGGTCTCAGAGCCCATCCCAAGTTATAACTTAAAAAAAAATACTAAAAAAGAAAGCTACTGGATTAACCATTCCCACCCCTCCTTCTGAAATGGGCCTATAAGTTATCTCCCTTTTTACAGGAGTCAGACGAGACCCCCAGAATCCTTGAAAAAAATACTACACAATCGTGTAAAAGCTCTCACTGGTGGTGGAAAAACATAACTTAAAAATAAGAAAATCAGGATCAAAAGGGACTTAATCAGGTACACCCTTTTTTCTTACCTATCTGTTTCTGTCTCCATCCTGCAAGTAACCTGTCAGCCCTGGAAAGAGCATGTGCTATTTAATGCCTGTGTGTTCCCAGGGCCAAAAGTAACACCTAATACTTCTAATGGTTCCTGCAATTTTTAATACCTCCCAGAGTACCAAAGCCTGGAATGTGGGTTGCTCGTACTGGTATACCCCTACTTTTATTAATATTGATCTGTGACCAGACATGTTGGAATATTGATCCAGAATAGTAAGAAGAGCCTCTTCTTTGGTATCTAAACCTAATGTAAGAACCAAATCATCAGTCATGATGCTAAAATTTTTACAGGAGGGTGTTAGCAGCCACCTGTAACCCCGACACCTCTGGACACCTAACAAATGCTCTAATTAAAATATCCATTCCAAAATGTATAAAAGGGACTTAGGGGACAACCTTGCCTTACCCCTCTTTTAACTGTGACTTGTTTCCCAATCAACTTAGTGACATTTTGAAAAATAACAGCATCCCTATTCATTGCCTTTATCCAGGCTATGAATTTCAATGGTATCCCAAAGGCCTCTAAAACTGAAAATAAAAACTTATTTATTTTATTTATTTATTTAGCTTTTGTTAACCAGGTAAGCACACTAGACAAACACATGTCTATTTTCAGGTACGACCCGGGAGAGCACAGGAAATCAAAGAATATACAGAGTACAATCTGAAGCAAGTAGGGCAGATAGATAAACAGATGTCAGGAGAAGCATAACATACATAGTAAGATATCTCAGGTCACGACAGTAATCATAGTCAATATGCTAAGGTACAGCGTCACTGACACAATGTCACCAGCAATATATTTATTTATTTATTAAATTTTGGTGACCAGGTAGGCCCACTGAGCCCCGAAGGTCCCTTTTTCAGGGGCGACCCGGGATAACAATACAAGTTATAAGAATGAACAAGGACATAAGGAACATTTGAGGCATTGTGAGTTACATCATGAGGTGGTTACAGTAAAGAAAAATAGTGGATACCGGCATGGTTACAGGCATGGTAAAAGAAAAGCAGTGGATACAGGCATGGTAAAAAAAAACGGTGGATGCAGGCATAGGTACAGGCATGGTTATCATCATGACATGTAAGCAATTGGTAGTACTTTGCATATAGTTTATTCAGGGGTTACACATGGCCTCTGGCGAGCAGTCTGTATAAGGCAGGTAGTAGGAAGGTTAAGCTAGGAGACGGGAATTGGAGAGGAGGGGAGTACCTTAGGAGCTTTAAGTGCCATGACAGTGGCATGCGCTGAGGTCAGCAGATGGGACTTAAGTCGGTGCGGAAGTTCATGAGTGAAGAGGAAGCCTGGACCTGGGGAAGGAGCTTGTTCCATTGGCAGGCTGCTTGGGAGGAAAAGGATCTTCCGCCAGCGTTTGTCCTTACCCTAGGGACTTCTAATAGTGTTCTATCTGAGGTCCTTAGGTTCTTTGGGTTGTGTTTGAGGGTTATGGTCCCGGCAATACTTGGCGGAGCATGGGGTTTGAGAAGCTTGTAGGTCTGGACAAGCAAGGGGTGTTGGAGGTGGGCGACCAATGTGGGCCAACGAAGAGTGGCCAAAGTGTCACAGTGGTGACATCTCGGGTGGTCTAAGGTTGCAAAATGAGCTATTTTATTATATAGGGTTTGCATCCTGGTAATCTCTTGTTTAGCCATGCCCTGTATAATAGGGGCCGCAAAGGTCAGGTTGGGTAGAAGGATGCTGGTAGCTATGAAGAGCCTGGCTTCAGGGATGAGTTGGTCCCTGAGTCGGTACAGGGTGCCAAGTTTCCGATGTAGGGTCCTGGTGACCTGGTCCACGTGTTCCTTGTATGTGATATTCTGATCCAACGTGAGGTCTAAGTATTTAAGGGAAGGGACTACGTTAATGGTTTTACCAGAGAGTGAGGTTAAGGAGAGGGATGAGGACCTGTCAAATCCCAGGGATCTTGGCCCGAACAACACTGCCTTGGTCTTGTCGGCATTTAGTACCATTCTGTTCTTACATAGCCAAGTCTCTAGTGAAGTGAGATCCTTTTGGAGTAGAGGGCCTAGGGCAACCATGTCACGCAGGGGTCGGAAGATGACAGTATCATCAGCGCACTGCACAACCGAGCTCTCCCCGCAGTGGGTACGCAGGTCATTGGTAAACAAGGAAAACAGGAGGGGGCCTAGAATTGAGCCCTGAGGTACACCCTGGTTTAGGGGTAGTGGGTCAGACATGGTCCCTTTCCATGAGACCCTCTGTGCCCTGCCTGATAAGTAGCTCCCAAACCACTTCAGGGCATGATTGTCTAGGCCTATATTTTGCAGCTTCTGTAGCAGCAAGTTGTGGTCGACGAGGTCGAATGCCTTGGATAAGTCTATAAAGACTGCATCAGTGGGTATCCCTTTGTCCATTGTCCTGAGAACTTCATCCGTGAAGTTAATGAGGGCAGTGTCTGTACCATGGTTTGTTCTAAATCCATGTTGGGAGGGGGCAAGGAGCTGATGAGCTTCCAGGTAGTCCCTGAGTTGATTGTAGATGACTCTTTCTTGCACCTTAGCAAGTGAGCAGAGGAGGGAGATGGGCCTGTAGTTGTTGAGTTTTTCCCTGAGTCCCCCTTTGTGAATAGGGACAATATTGGCATGTTTCCACAGGTCAGGGACTGCTCCTTCCCTCAGTGATCGATTGAGGAGCATGGTTATAGGCCAGGCTAAGGAGGTAGCTCCTGCCTTATATATACAGATATATACAAAATTTACACATTTGCAAGATACATGGAATGAATACACTCAAGTATACTGTGCAGAGGACCAGGCTAATCAGGGAGGGTTAAGACAGTCACATAGTGACGAGAGTTTCAAGTGGTTCCACAGGGAGGTGCGTACGCCCGACTGGGGGGAGGTCCGGACCTGGACAGGAAAAGAGTTCCACAGTCTAGGGGCACATGACGCAAAGTCCCTGTCCCCCATTTTGGTACGAGTAGGAGGGACATTAAGGATAGCAGGGCCCAGTGACCTTAGGGGGTAGGTAGCGAGGGCTGCTGGCACAAGGAGCTCCACCAGTCCAGGGGCGGTGCCAGTACCCAGTACCTTACCTGTGAAACTGCCCACAACAAAATTCAAATAATTGGGTGGGGAGAGCCAGTTGAGCTTACTATACAGATCACAGTGGTGAATGAGACGAGGGCCTACAAGAGCAAAACAGCAGATGTTATTATAGGCAACGGTCCATCTAGAGAGGTGGATCTTGGAGGTATTGGCAAACAAAAGGAGCCCATAACAGAGGGATGGTAGAAACACCCCTCTAGACAGTGCTAGCTGAGAAGCCGGAGTAAGGTTATTCTTTGCCCTGTAAGCCAGACCCAATTTCCAGTTAACAGCTCTACACGCATTTTGGATATGCTGACCAAGATCGAGCTGTGGGTCAAGTGTCACCCCAAGGTATTTGACTTGAATCGGTGGTGAGAACAGGAGTGCCATTAATACCGGATGCACATAGGAACAGAGGAGGCCTTAACTTGGCTAGGAACTGAACAGCATGGCCTGGGTCTTTTTAAGATTTAGGACCAGCTTATGGGATGATATCCAGGAATGGACACCCTGAAACTCTCACTAGTTGGTGGTTAATGACCCCAATATCCTTTGAATGAGTGAGGATAAGAAGGTCATCAGCATACAGGACAGCCCTGCAGGAGGCCGCTGAGGAGGAAGGTCATTGATGAAGATGGAAAAAGGCAGGGGCACAAGGACTGACCCCTGGGAGACCCCTGAGGGCATGGTGGTGGCGTCCAAGAGCACCTTACTATATTTGGTCAGTTGCTGCCTTCCATGAAGGTAGTTGGAGAACCAACTCAGGGCCGAAGGGGATAAGCCCAAAGACCCAAGTTGAGAGCATAGCAAGGCATGGTCAACAAGGTCAAAGGCTTTAGAGAGATCAATAAAGATGACCCCAGAGAGTCTGCCCTGGTCCATAGCAGCCCTTATCCCAGAAGTGACAGAGACCAGCGCAGAGGTAGTGCTGTGCCCTTTTCGAAAGCCATGCTGTGAGGGAGACAGAATTATGAGCTAATCTCGCGAATGCCTTTTCCTGATCGACCACTATTACCCACCCTTGTAGGCTGTTGTTCTTGTCCTGAGAAAAAATTCCCTTAACATTATCAGATTATCACTTTGTTGCCTTTCTGGAATACCACATATCTGTTCTGGGCTGATTAAGTCAGCTACTGTTATTAGCCTAGCTAAGATAATTTTTGCAATAATTTTGTGATAAATATTTAATAAACTCAAGGGCCTCCAATTATTAATACAGTATCTGCTGAGGGACCTTTTTATGAATTAACACAAGGACTGCTTCCTGCATGGATTTTGAAAATTTAGAATTAGAGAGCATATAGTTAAACAAAATAGTCATGGCAGGAACTAGATCTTCCTGAAAATACTTTATTTAACCAGCAGTGAGACCATCAGTACCTGGAGCAGAATCAGACTTTAGACTATTAATGGCCTGTAAGACCTCATCCTCTGTAATATCTCCTATTAGGTTACCCCATCCTCCTGTGAAATCTGTGGAAGATGTAAAGATTTTGAAAAACCTGTGGCACCCATACATATAGACTTCTCTCCAAACTGATGTAACATCCGGTCTTCCACCATCGCTACTAACTGTTCAGGAGTACTAACCTTATCACCAATGGGAGAAGTTAGTTCTGTAATAATCCTATTATCAATTCTGCCGTAGCATTCTTTATAGGATCAAACGACCCTTAGAAATCTGGGTTCCAAATCTAGCTTCTTGTCCTAATGACTGGGCCCTATCATACCGAATTTCCCTCATTTGTTTACTAATAATTGCTATCTGTGATCCATAATCCCAGGAAGAACTTTCAGATAATGAAATGAGACATTGTAGTTGGTGTTTCAACAATAAATACTTTAAATAATTGTGCTGTTTTCTGGAAGAGGTGTTTCCAGGACCTTTAGTATCCTCCCACCACTCCGTAATGTCCTCATAACAATCAGCCACATATAATCTGCTGACCGTTCTTGAGACCATATTTTCTTAATTTTAGGGTCCTATAGTAAGGTATCATTCTTTCTCCACCCATTCTTTTTACAATGAGGTGTATCTGATCAAGAAACCTTCACCTTTAAGGCTGCGTGATCTGAAAACTCATTTGCTATAGTTGTACAATCTATAACCCACAATATTCTGGAAATGAAGATAAAATTAATTTGGGTTTTAATAGTGCCCCTGAAATATGTGTAACCCCTAGAGAATGCAGGCACCGGTAGGCATCTTTAAGATTAGCTGTGGATAAGATCTGGTTAAGGTAAACTGAATCACTAAATAATTTAGAGGTCTGAAGGCCTCTATCAGCCGGTGAAGCCCACAGTTAAAATCTCCCACCCATAACACAAGTCTTGATATGTGTAAATACAGCTGTATATTTTAAAAAGTGCCACCCTTTGTGCCTTAGTTTGAGGGCCTAAACAACAATCAATCTAAATCTTTCCATCATAAATGAAATATCTATCATCAACACTCTTCCTGGACAAATATCCAGTAGGCTGGTAGCTTTTAATTCAGGGTTGGAAAGAAGGATCAAAATCTTATCACATCTTTCTAAACCAGTAGACCAAAGGATGGTCCGAGAGGCCAAGCACAAGAAGCTTGTTGCAGTTCTCTATTGGTTTTAATCCTAGTATCTACTAAACAAATATATATCACTAGTGCTATCTTGTAAAGATAGCATAACCCCTAATTTCCCCCCTTAATGCTACTGATATTTAAAGATATAAGGGATAAGTATCAATGCCTCTAGAGAAGAATATCACACTATGAAGTCCTAGATTTCCTACATTGTCTTGTAAGTTTTACAATTGGGTCAGACCTCCTCCCCTCAGTATCAGTAGTAGAGAGTACAGAGGAGGTATCGTCCTCTTCCTCTGAATCTCTGTCCACAGCATCAAAGGATAAGATAGCAAATTTGTTTCCTGCTTTCCAGGAACTTGGGTTGGATACCCTACCACCTTGTTTAACTACAACAGTCCCAAATCTAATTATTTTCTGCCACACTGTTTTAAAAGCTGTACTCCCTGTAGAGGTGGGGAGTGAAGCGGAGGTGGGGTAGTGGCATTTCAGGGTGTCCTCCTCTATAATCTCCCGGAGTGGGAATCAGGTGTACCCTGGACCTCATTTTGATTCAATTCTATGTTTCTTCCTGTTTGAGAGTCTGTTTCATTCAACCTATCATCTTACCTTTGTATCCTACCTGGTCTGCTCTGTCCTAAAATGTCTAACCAGCCCGTAAGCTCTGTTCTGCCACTCTTCTGACTGGTTGCTGTTGTGCAAGATTAATAATTCCTTCATGTGAAGGACAGTCATCCAGTTATGTGAAGCCCACGGACAGTGCCCATATGTATGTCCTGTGTGCTCATGTAAGTTGCATTTAAACAAGACCCAGAACTGTGACCAAATTCTAAACAATGGCTACATTTTATTGTGTCACATGCTGAACTTAAATGAGCCCTAGAACTTCACTTGAAACACGATTTGGGTTGTCCAGCACAGAAAACTGTCCCTCTATCCCTCCCTAGGTAAAAAGAGTTAAGTAAATGGATAGGCCCTGAATTGATTGTATAAAGCTTAACTCTGATTTCCATCCCATATCTGTTCGCTGTTTAAAGAGGGTGTTGGTTTATTTAAAACTTCACAGCGCTGTTTTAACCAGAATAGGATATCTTCTATGTTTACACCTTCGTTTTTATACATAATCGTGATGTTTTTTACTGCTGGTTTTGTCAGGGGAATTACATGAAATGGAGACCATAACGTTGAGTTCTTGTACATAGCATATTGAGCCCAGAAACTATCCAAACTGGATACATTTTTAAAGCTTACCTCATACTTGGAATTTCCTAATCCTATCAGAGCAAACATTTCAGAGGAAAGAAAATGCATTGATCCTTTTAGTAGAGTTTTGGCTACATACTGTATACCCTCTCAGGAGGATCCCCCAAACCACCCTTATATAAAAGTCTCACAGCATTTGCCGTGGTGCAGGTTCCCTCTATTCTGACAGAGGTCAGTGAGTTTAAATCCAGCCTCAGGCCTTCCCTGCTCCATATTAGCTGCTTGCACCAAGGCTGGGGCTGGGCCCAACCTCACCTGTTCCTCACCCTCAGTATCCACCCCACCCCGTCTTTCATTAGGAATCGCATTGTTTATTACAGTACTTTGCTCATTTTCCCTGTTCTCCCTATCATCTACAGCATTTTCCACATTCCCCCTACCTTCTGTAGTATTAATCACAGTTACAGAGTGATCATTTATATGTACAACAGGATCAATAGTATGAAATTCAGAAATATTACCCCAGGGTAGTTTGGAGCTCGTTGTCAGTAAATCGGTTGTGGCCACAGCTTCTGACGCCTTCTGTAACATTTTGATCCCATAGGTGGGATCCTGAGAATCAGGAGTCCAAGTCCCATCAACAGCCTGTTCCCATCCTGCATCCTCCAATGTATGCACCGGGGACCAATTCGGGCCTCCAATCTCTCGATTCCTGGGCTGAACCTGGTCTGACTCCAATTTTTTCTGCTGCACAGTCTGGGGCAGTTCTATAACACAGTCTGAGTGCTTACTCCAACCCGGCCCTTGTTGTTTTGAGCAATATGAAAAAACATGTCCCTCTGAATTGTGTTGTACCTCCAGTTCTCAATCTAGAGTGACCAAGTCATTTTTTTTTTTGCCCTTCTTGCCCCGAGACACTTGTTGTTTTTTTTTTCCCCTTTTTTGAGGATATGGGCTTTTGGCACTTGGGGAGATCCCCAATCTTACTGCCAGCCCTATCCTCCGCACCATTCTGTTTCTTAGTCACCAAAGGTTCTGTGGGGTTGTGAATCTGTAGATTCCCTGCTTTCTGCAGTTCCACGTCAGCACTCTGCTGATGCACAGTAGATTTGACAGTTTCAGCAGGCTGAATGACAAGCTCCATCCCTTCATGGACAGCAGCTCATTTTTTATCCAGTTGTCGCTTTTTTAAAGCTGCGATTTCTCCTCAAGTAACTGTACCTTATTAGGATCCACAAACTGCACGGAAGGCGTATCCTTTTGTTCCAATGTATTACTCGATGTCGGGGACTGTTCCTCTAATATACTTTCCCTGATAATTTCAGCAACAGCAAGATCAGCTTCTATGGCCTCTTGAGAATCAAGTGCAGGAGAGATGGCTCTCTCTCCTGCACTTTCCACATCCATCTCCGCCTGTGGTTCTACCAGACTGGCCATCTTGCAGCAGATTGCCAAGGGTTCCCCCTACTGAAAGAGTAGGGGAATTTCCCTGGTGTCCTGGCCAAATTTCCTCCATTCACTAGAAATACCACCAACAGCTTAATCTGGTTCAGTCTCAGCTGGTTATCATCTGTATCCCCACCCCCAGGTCACCCCTGAAAAAGGGACTTCTAGGCTCAGTGCGCTTTGTGGGAGAAAAATTCTGTAGGAATTGTAGTTTTGGGCTTTTGGCGCCTAATCGAAACTGGAGCAGGAGCCCTTGTTGTGACTGGCAGAGGAATCAGCCAACCGAACCATTTGGATCCTGGGGAAAGTCCCAGACTGCTTGCAGTTTCAGGTCAGATCTGAGTTGGGAAGTGAAGAAGTAACAGCTCGAGATAGTCAAGCAGTAATCCTGCATGGATTCATGTGGGAGAACGTGAAAGGGCTGCGTTTTGGCCTGCCTGTCTGCCTGCTGTCCCTAAGAGGGAAACTGAAGTTTATTTGGACTGAATCTGAATTGTGAGGACGATTTAAGCCACAGAACTGTGACCAGGCTTTAACCTGAAGAAGACCGAAGATTTGCTGAATGTGATCAGCCTGTCAGGATTTCCAGCCACCTTTGAACTCCCAGTTTGTGTAGAGACTCTATAATTGTGACCGGATAGCAATTTGCCTGGTACAGTAGAGTTTCTTACGTGTAAATGTGCTGTGTGCTGTTAGTGCGTCGTGATTTGGTTCCCCACTGTGTGCTGAACTGTGTTCTGCTTGCTGGAGGCTGCATCCAGCTCCCACGGACTGAGTCCGTATTCATCTTCATTGGACCTGGGCTTTGCCACAGTGGCCCAGTCAGACTACCCGCTGCACAGAGAAAGCTATCAACGAGAGACCTGCCTGGGGATCAGCCCCCTGCTCACGCTTTGAACAGGAACGACGCCTCTGTGATTTGTGTGGGCCCTGCTTCTCCTGGCACTCCAGTTCAACAACCTGCTGTCTCGATTTCATCCTGCCTTTGTCCTCTATTGGATATCATGAGTAAACATCAGGTAGCTCCTGCAACACCAGCTAAATCTAAAGTGTTATCATCTGATTGCTTTGTTGTCTTTTTGTCATGAACTGAGCCCTCCGGCTCTGGATTACAAATAGTGTGTGTTATGCATGTTGCTTTTTTCCATCACAGGGCTCCAACCAGCTGTGAGCCGGCCTACCCCGGGCAACGTTCCTGGCTAGCCCACCGTCTTCCTACCTGGGTACCCAGAGTGTGTGACTGCGTAGGGACTCTGAAGTGCATACATAACTGTCTGAGTGATATAGCCTTTAAGCAAATCAACCTGATTATGCCCCTCCCTTGTTCAAGTCCCCTGAATAAGTCAGATCTAATTCTTTTTGCATTTAACCTGACTGGGGTTCCAGTTTGTGCCAAGAGTACTGTACTGTTGCTATTTGCTGTGCATAACCTTGTTTTACAGAGGGTCCCCAGGGTTGAGCTAGAGGAACCAGCCATGGTGGTAAATGCAAACAGTGTGGGTAATTGCATGCTGAATAAGGGTCATTGTGAAAGTGATTATTGTATATTGTTCAGGCCACTAGAAAGGAAAGAGGGGGTTAGTGTCCCAGAGGGCTGTGCCCTGGTTAGCTTGTCCACTAACAACCCTGACCTCCGTGTGGAGGCACCCGTTTCAGTACCCAGGCCCCTTAACCCGCTACTAGCCAAGCAGGCAGGGGTAGTAGCCCTTGGGATTGCGCCACCTAGGGGTTACACACGATTAAAACAACTCCTAGCAGTTTAAAAAACAGAGTATGCAGCAGTTTCAAAGTGCAGACTATGGAACCAAACAATATGGAATAAACATATGTAACCCCTAGATGGCGCTATCCCAGGGGCTACTACCCCTGCCTGATTTGCCACTAACAGGTTGAGGGGCCTGGATCCAATGGCGGGTGCCTCCACCCAGAGGTCAGGGTTTGCAATAGTTAAACTTACTTGGTCACAGCCCTCTGGGACACTGCAACCCCCCTTTCTTCCCACTAGTGGCCCACACAATATAGCAGAATTACCTTCACAGTATACACTTACCCCAAAGGCTGGTTCAGGCACGGGACATCCTGTAAAATAAGATACAGTGCAACAATCACAGTACAGTACTTTAACATAGACAAATACCTCAGGCAGTATAACTTGTTGAAACAAACAGCTCTGATTTATTTGGGGATATAACAAGGACAGGGGAAATCAGGTTAATTAGCTTATCACTTTACTATCTACCTATGGCTCTGTGCACAGGCCTATCCCTACCAGTTACTGTCCCTGGGTACCCAGGCCCTAGTGGCTAGTCCAAACCGTGGCAGCTGGTAGGGCCCTTTCACACAGAGAAAAGGAAAATTAAACAGTCAGCAGTACAGTAATTCCATTTGGATTTAATGTGGCAATTCAACAGGGAGCGACCCGAATTAGTACTCACGACCTCCAAAGAAGATATGGTCCTTCAATGTCAGCAGGGCTACTTTTGATCTCCAAGAGACTCCTCACACATTTATATGGTAAAAAAAGAAAGCACTATACCAGGCAGGCTGCATCTGTATCCCAATCTGAATTACTGCACAATAACCAGGAGAACACACAGCAGATTCAGTTCCTGACAGACCGAGTGTAATTCAACAATTTCTTCAGTCTTCTACAGGGTGAGCCTGGTTTCTACTCTTCAGAGATCCTTTGATTCTTTTCACAGGACCAGTTCAGTCCTAACAAGCAGTTACACAAGTTGTGAGCCGAACTCTGGGCCTTGCACACGTTTTTGACTGAAACTGTGCACTGAAGGAGCACAGGGTTTCTTTCCCTTCACTTTCAGATCTCAAACTGAAACTCCCAACAGACAAAAACCAGGCACTTCCTTTGAGTTCCTCCCAGTTCTTGACTGGATTGGCTGTCACTCACAATAGACTGCTGCTGTTGGTCCAAAAAGGCACGAAGTCTAAACTACATCTCCAGAGTCACTGCCCATACAATCCTCTTGTGGCTGGCTCAGATTATGAGTCCCAAGTTCTGATTCGTCCAAGGCATCATTTTAGAGCTAGTTTACCCCACACTGATTGGTCCATTCAGCAGTTCAAAACCAGAATGGGGAACTAGGCAGACAGTTCTGACTGCAAAGAAAGCAGGTTAGACAAACTGTAATTTTATTATTACTGTAAATGATTTCTGGCAATCAGTTACATCTTTCAGACAGGTTCCTTTGCACTCCTAGTGACTGCAAAAATGGGGTGAATTGGCAGCAGCTTGAGTGGTACTCAATCAAAGAAACACACAGTCCCCATACAAACTAATTATGTCTGCAAGCAGACAGCTCTTAAAGAGACAGTACCAGAGGTTCTAAAACACTCACTGATAAATGGCTTAAGCAGCCAAACACCATTCAGGCTTGAGCATTCAAGCAAGCTCCTGGAAGTCTTTTGGGAACCCCCATTTGCAGGGGGGTTACACCCTTCCTGGCCTGGGAAAAGCTTGACGTCCGCGTCAAGCAAGTACCCCCATAAGTTTCAACTGCAACCATATACATTTGCATTAGGCTCACACATGTAATCATCAGTCAATACATCATTTTACCAAGAACCATTTCTGAAACATTGCAGTACGTCACTCTTTACACAGTATAACACACACATTGTACCATAACTCAAGTTATTACCTCTTGTACATGAAACCTGAAGAGAGGGACCCTTCCTATCAGTTACCTTGGGGCTGGACAGGGCAAGGGCACCATACTAGAGAGCAACACAAGTAACTTGGAGTTAGCACTAACGCTCAGTTTGGGCAATGAGCTCGGGGACACATACACTCCTTTATGGACAACATTGAAGGCAGGTCCACTGGCCGCCCAGGGAATCATAACTGAGGTGCACCACAGGCTTTACAGCTCGACCAGTCTTTCTAGGGGAGCTGTTACAGTCTCTGCACTCTGAGCCTCATTTTCAGCATTGTTCTCACTTGTCAGGGAGTCTCCATGGGGTAGAGGGGCTAGAACTTGGGGCACTTTCAGCTCCAGGAGTTACAGTTTCTGAGTCCACAACATTTGGCTCGCATGGAGAGCTTTCAGACACTGGCAGTGGACTGTCAGGGCACTCAAAATACTCTTCTTGTTCGGGTGTATCACCAGTCTGCCCCAATCTATCATTTTCCTCCCCTGAAAGCTCAAACAGTTCAACCATGCACAATGATTCCATTTCATCTGATCTGATGCTTTGCACTTCACTTTCTGGGAGCATTGGCTCCAGGGATGAAGCTGGGGGCATAGACAGTCCAGAAGGCCCAGCTTTGTCTCCAGTATTGACTAGGGATTGCCCCAAACAATTGACTCAGTTAGTAAGAAGGATAGTATTCAAAGTCACTCTCACTTTCTTCTGATATGGACTGACAGTCATGCTCAACTGGGACTTGTGCAGGGAACACTTTAACTCTGCTTCTGTAGGTGCAGACTTCCTTGATCTTTTCTTAGCAGCAGCTCTAGTCACTGGTCCAGAGGGGCATCTTCTGGGGCTCAGACTCAATCAGGATTTGTCCAATGGGTAGTAAATGATTTCTATGCATTGTTTTACATCTTTTGAATTGTTCTCAGGCCTTACTTTGTACACTGGCAGATCATCTAGTTTGCCCACTACAATGTGAGGGAGATGGTGCCATCTGTCAGCAATCTTGTGTTGCCATGCAGTCCCAGATTTCTTAGCAATACCCGATCTCCCTCCTGGAGTTCCTGTGCTTTCACCTTTTATCATACCTTTCTTTGTTGGCCAGATTTCTTTTGGCAGCCATGGTTTGAGCCAGTTGAGTACGCATGAGTTAGCTGGGCCTTTAACTTTTGCACATACTGTAAATAGTTGTCAGCTTGAACCCCATCAGGAGAGACCCAAAACACACATCTACCGGTAGTCGAGCTTCTCTTCCAAACATCAGGCGGTGGGGAGAACCCAGTGGCATCACTTTTGGTGCAGTTATAAGCATGTACCAGGGTGCTAATTTGTTGGCTCCATCTAGGCTTGTCCTTTGGGTGCAGGGTGCCTAGCATATCTAGAAAGTCAGGTTGAAACGTTCAGGCTGTGGGTCCCCTGGGGTGGTAAGGAGTGGTTCTGGACTTCTCACTCCCCACAGAGAAAGCATCTCTTTGATCAGACGACTCTCAAAGTCTCTCCCTTGATCAGAATGGATTCTTTGGAGGCCCATAGTGAACAAAAAGTTTTCTACAGTACTTTGGCTACAGTGGATGCTTTCTGGTCTTTGGTGGGGAAAGCTTGGGCATATCTCGTGAAATGGTCAGTGACCACCAGCACATTACGGATATTTCTTTGATCTGACTCCAAACTCAGAAAATCAATACAGACCAGCTCCATGGGTGCACTGGTGGTTATGTTAACAAGAGGGGCAGCCCTCTGGGTCAAAGCTTTCCTCTGTAAGCTAGCGACTACAAATTCGTATGTAGTTGCTCCACATCAGCCCCATCTTGAGCCAATAGAATCTGGATCTCACCAAGTCAAGTGTTCTGTCTATACCAAGGTGCCCCATGTGGTTGTGCAAGGACCTCAATACTGAGTCTCGAAATGCAGTGGGCAGCACCAGTTGTTGTTTGTCTACTTGTCCCCTCTGTCTACTGTTTCTCTATATAACAGTTTATTGATCAGTTTCAACTTAGGACCTTCTTTGTATAACAGTGCAGTTCTCAAATCAGTGGAGCGTAATTTGGACATCTTTTCCTGCATAGAGGGCTTCTAAAGCTGATTTGATCATAGGATCGCGGGATTGAGCCCGCCGAATACTGTCATTGTCCAGCTGAGGCAGTGCACCAATGTTCTATTGCAGAAAAGTGGCAATAAGCAGCAGGTATGCAATTCTCAGAGGTCCCAAGCAATCCACCATGCAGTCCACTCACGTCCGTGGACATTTGTTCCTCCCTGTCAAACCTCCGCAGAGTGCCCGAATGTCAGGTTCTGCCAATCGGACCCAATCATTCTGGAGAACAGGCCTCCGGGAGAGAGCATCAGCATCTATGTGGTTCAGACCTGCTCGGATTCGAGGCATAGTCATATGTAGATAATGCAGAAAGCCACCTGTGGCCAGTGGCATCAACTTAGCTGAGGTCTGCACATAGGTCAAAGGATTATTGTCAGTTTTACTAGTATTTTAGCCCCATACAAGTACTCATGGAATTGGTCAACAATAGCCCACTTCAAAGCTAGGAACTCTAACTTATGTACAGGATAGTTCTTTTCGGATGGGGTCAGGCTCTACTGGCAAAGGCCACTGGTCTCAGGCCATTTCTCGTGCTCTTGGTACAACACAGCCCCCAACCCTTGCAAGCTAGCATCAGTGTGCAGGACGTAAGGTTTTCTTGGATCGGCATAGCCAGCACTGGAGCATGGGTAGTTGATATATGATCTCATGAAAAGCAGTCTCACAATCAGGAGTCCAGCGGCCCCAAATACTTCACTCGGATGAAAATACACTCTTTCAGTCTTGAGGGACGCTGACTTTGGTATTTTTGTGGGTTGGGATACCCTTGAGTAAGGTTAAGTAAAGGCGGATCACTCTTGAATAGTCCTTGATGAAGCGCCGATAATAACCACAGAATCCCAGGAATCTTTGCAGTTCTTTTAGATTTTTGGGCTGTGGCCAGGTGGTCAAGGCCTCAACTTTACTTGGTCAGTCTCTATTCCTCGGTGGATACTATATGTCCCACATACTTTACTGATGTTTGAAAAATTGACACTTATCAATGGACAGTTTAAGGCCAAAGTCCTCCAGTCGATCCAATACCTTAAATAATCTGCTCTCATGTTCCTCCAGTGAGCTGCCAAACACAATAACATCATCTAGGTATACCAGGCACTCTAGTAAGTTCATGTCCCCACTGCACGCTCCATCAATCGTTGAAAAGTGGCTGGGGCACCTGAAATCCCTTGAGGCATCCTCATGAATTCATAGAAGCCAAGCGGACAGATAAAGGCTGTCTTCTCACGGTCCTCTGGGGCCATCGGGATCTGGTAGTACCCACTGCGGAGATCCAGCACAGAGAACCACTTGCTCCCGTTTAGGCAGTCCAAAGCATCCTGAATGCGGGGCATTGTGTACTGATCAGGGATAGTCCGACCGGTTTAAGGTGCGATAATCCACGCACATCCTTACTGTCCCATTCTTTTTCCTCACTACCACAATGGGGGAAGCATAAGGGCTTCTGGATTCTTGTATTACACCAGCCGCTAACATCTCTTGCAGATGCCGTCTCACATCATCTATATCAGCAGGTGCCAGGCGTCGAGACCTCTCACCGAAATGGTCTTTCGTCATGCAGCGGATATTGTGCTCAGCTCCTTGCACGCATCCCTACGTCCCATTCCTTTAAAGAAAACACCTGGCTCTCTGGGCAAGCTTCTCACTGATCCTCACTTTCCATTCAGCTGGCAGCGGGAGTTGCGAAATCAAACAAGTCAGTGCGTTACTCTGTCATTCTTCCTTGAACTCTTGCTGCTGGGTAGCACTGCAGTGTCTGCACAATGCACATTAGCCAGGATGCAACCTCTATTTACTCGAATGTCTCTTTCAGACACATTATGAACTTGGACCATTACCCTTCTGGCATAAGCATGGGCTCTAGCGGGCAAAATACTAGGCTTGACCAGCAGTCCCTCTGGCAATTTTCCATCGCCTGGTGCATCCAACATTAATATTTTATCTTAACATCCTTTCTGATACGGACCTCTCCCTGTAGGTACACTGGGCATTTGGTGCCAGGATCAGAGACTCAGGATCCTTCTTCCATACAATTCCGACCGGTTCCTCTGGTTCTATATTTTCAGCATCTCTCTTGCCTCATAGGCCTTCTTAATTAAAGCCGGAACTCTTAAAGCTCTACTAGTCTTTGACCCCTGTTTTCATAACACAAATGTGCCAGCCTTCTGAACATATGAGCATTTGTTCCAATCAACAAAGGGACACCATCATACAGTCCAGTGGGGGACACACTAAGGCTAGGGTCTCTACTTGTTCGCCACCCAGCCACGGAGGTGGGAAAGACAGCCAAATTCGGATATACCCAGAATAGGGTAGGCCTTCTCCTTAACCCCATACATGCAGTCCTTCTAATGGTTTGATGAGTACGTCTGACAAATGCTTCTGATACCAATCTTGAAACATAATTGTCACTTGGGAGCCACTGTCTAATACAGCTCTTGTGAACACTCCATTTACCTTTACAGTGGTCTCCATGGAGGGACCCACTATTCTGGACCAGTCTGGAGAGGCGGTAGTGGGGGCCTGGGCAACTGACCTTGCCACAAAAGGACGTGAATTAGCATTTTGGTGCCCTCACTGGGATCATTACGTGCACCTCTTAACCACTGATTTGTTCTCCGAAGCTCTCCTTGTAGCCTATATGCAACTTTGTCAGTGTCTTTTGGGGACCGGCATTCCCTTTTCATGTGCCCATCTTTCCCACAATTATAGCAAAACATACTTTTGGAGTTTGAGCTGGCGAGTGCCACACTGGGAGCCAGGGCGGGGTATTATAACTGGAAACCTTGCCATCTCTGTCTGCGTGATAAGCATTTGGAGACATCTAGTCAGTTTCTCCACTTCCATGGTCAAGGAATCGAGTTCGAACTGTTATCAGCAGGAGATACATGGGTGGGTATCCCCACCCCATAGCAGATACCAGTCGGATATAGGTCGGGGCCCGTACTTGCAGGCGTGGCCTTCATAAAGGACTGTTTTTGAATTCGGATCTCTCTCAACAGTTACGCCCCATTGTGGCATATCTTTTCCTTATCAGAGCACTCATTGACTGCCAACCTCTGCCCCTGAACTTCACTTGATGGGCCACCCTCAGTCACTCGGTCATAGCCACAGCTATTGGTGCAGATCCCTCCGAGGTCGCCTTTTCTCAACTCCTCGAATTTCTCTCATTAACTCATCATAGGAAGGTGGGATTCCAGTCGATTTGCCAGGCGTAACTGAAGCAACAGCAGTTCTGAGAAGGGGCAGACTTAAGGATTCTGTCCAGTCTGGTTCGGTCCAGTTCAATCGCTGGCAAACTACCCTTTCTGGAGGCATTCTTGCAACAATTTTTCCAGCCGAGAGACATACACAGACAACAACTCCCTTGGTACTGTTGTGCATTTCTTACTCTCCACCATAGGTCCTCATCAGAATCTGGGCTCCCATACATTCTCAAGGCCTCAAGATAGGCTTGTGCAGTCGCTTCAAGGTTACTGGCCCGTTTAGCACGGATGGTAGCCAGGGCAGGACCTCGAGGAGGCTCTCACTAACCCTCTTCGGCTTTCAGCGGCCCGAGCATTGCCATTCTAGCACTTGGGGCAACATAGGTCTATCCAGTTCTCCCAGTCATCCTCCCTTGGGGGTGGGGAGGGTGTGAGAAGATCCTCAACCTTGGTGAAGTCGTGACTAATGGCAGGTGCAGAAATAGGAGTCTGCATTGGTTCAGCCACCATTACGGGTACTGGAGCAGGAGAGGGTGTTGGGGGAGGAACACCCCCAGGTGGCAAGAATAGTTTCTTCAAGTCCTCCACAGTTTTCCCTTCTCCCAGCAACCATTTAGCAAATTTCTCCTCAAAAGTTTCAGATAGTGGTGGGGGCTCATTCCCCCCCGGGTCTTTACTGTCCTTAGTTATCACTCTCCAAGCAGTGAGGGCTCCCTCTGGGGTAATGGTCTGTGGTACTTTGGAGCTATCTATGGGATCCTTAAACTCTACTAGGGCCAGGAAAGTGTGGGTGAGCAGATTAGCGTGCCGACCCACCACCACAGGATTTTGTAAACCTTCCACCTTGGAAAGTACTCCCTGCACAGTGTCCGTATTGATACAGGGGATGTCCAGGATAAGCATAGCATTTGGGAGTGATCTCCTCCCCAGTACACCCTCCACCAGCCGGTGCACAGCCACTTCTGTCAGGTACCCATTTATTTATTTATTTATTTTTTTCCTTAACAGTGGTTTGTAAATATGGCCACTAGAGGACACACAATCCCAGGTGAGCCTCAAAATGTAACCCCTAGATGGCGCTATCCCAGGGGCTACTACCCCTGCCTGATTTGCCACTAACAGGTTGAGGGGCCTGGATCCAATGGCGGGTGCCTCCACCCAGAGGTCAGGGTTTGCAATAGTTAAACTTACTTGGTCACAGCCCTCTGGGACACTGCAACCCCCCTTTCTTCCCACTAGTGGCCCACACAATATAGCAGAATTACCTTCACAGTATACACTTACCCCCAAGGCTGGTTCAGGCACCGGGACATCCTGTAAAATAAGATACAGTGCAACAATCACAGTACAGTACTTTAACATAGACAAATACCTCAGGCAGTATAACTTTGTTGAAACAAACAGCTCTGATTTATTTAGGGGGATATAACAAGGACAGGGAAATCAGGTTAATTAGCTTATCACTTTACTATCTACCTATGGCTCTGTGCACAGGCCTATCCCTACCAGTTACTGTCCCTGGGTACCCAGGCCCTAGTAGCTAGTCCAAACGTGGCAGCTGGTGGGGGCCCTTTCACCACACAGAGAAAAGGAAAATTAAACAGTCAGCAGTACAGTAATTCCATTTGGATTTAATGTGGCAATTCAACAGGGAGCGACCCCGAATTAGTACTCACGACCTCCAAAGAAGATATGGTCCTTCAATGTCAGCAGGGCTACTTTTGATCTCCAAGAGCTCCTCACACATTTATATGGTAAAAAGAAAGCACTATACCAGGCAGGCTGCATCTGTATCCAATCGCAATTACTGCACAATAACCAGGAGAACACACAGCAGATTCAGTTCCTGACAGACCAGTGTAATTCAACAATTTCTTCAGTCTTCTACAGGGTGAGCCTGGTTTCTACTCTTCAGAGATCCTTTGATTCTTTTCACAGGACAGATTCAGTCCTAACAAGCAGTTACACAAGTTGTAGACAGAACTCTGGGCCTTGCACACGTTTTTGACTGAAACTGTGCACTGAAGGCACAGGGTTTCTTTCCCTTCACTTTCAGATCTCAAACTGAAACTCCCAACAGACAAAACCGGGCACTTCCTTTGAGTTCCTCCCAGTTCTTGACTGGATTGGCTGTCACTCACATAGACTGCTGCTGTTGGTCCAAAAGGCACCGAAGTCTAAACTACATCTCCCAGAGTCACTGCCCATACAATCCTCTTGTGGCTGGCTCAGATTATGAGTCCCAAGTTCTGATTCGTCCAAGGCATCATTTTAGAGCTAGTTTACCCCACACTGATTGGTCCAGTTCAGCAGTTCAAAACCAGAATGGGGAACTAGGCAGACAGTTCTGACTGCAAAGAAAGCAGGTTAGACAAACTGTAATTTTATTATTACTGTAAATGATTTCTGGCAATCAGTTACATCTTTCAGACAGGTTCCCTTGCACTCCTAGTGACTGCAAAAATGGGGTGAATTGCAGCAGCTTGAGTGGTACTCAATCAAAGAAACACACAGTCCCCCATACAAACTAATTATGTCTGCAAGCAGACAGCTCTTAAAGAGACAGTACCAGAGGTTCTAAAAACACTCACTGATAAATGGCTTAAACGCCAAACACCATTCAGGCTTGGAGCATTCAAGCAAGCTCCTGGAAGTCTTTTGGGAACCCCCATTTGCAGGGGGGTTACACATATGCAACTAAAATAAGGAGCAAGTGAACAGAAAATTTAAAGTATAAATAAGAAGCAAATAGATAGAAAATTTAGGTTGCTGCAATTAAATGCAGAAACAGGAGTTGTCTGTAGGCACAATAGTGGCCATAAGCATCAGACCCTGCCAAAGTGTAAAACAGATGTTCACCTAAAGGAAAGCTGTACAAAAGCGTGGGCTCCGCCCCAAAAAGTACCCTCTGGTTTAGCTTTTAACAGCAAAATGACTAATTGCCAGCACCATCTATATTTTAATTTTCAAAGTCCAAAACCTAGAAGTATGAGCAACGAGGGAGGCTCCATTTGCTGAAAAGTGCGGGCGCAGCACTGCTTACTTCAGTACAAAAATATTGAAGCGGAGCAGTGCAGCGTCGCACCTTTTCAGCAAATGGAGCCTCCCCTGCATCTTCAATACTTCCAGGTTTCAAACTTTTGTGAATTAAAATACAGTAAGTTGCAGCACGAGAAAAATGCCACTCTTAATGTAAAAAGCTTAACCGGAGGGTAAGCTTTTCGGGGGCAGGAGCCCATGTTTTGTACAGCTTTCTTTTAATCTCAGCTGCCATTACTGTACCTTGAAAGAACTGGTCATAAAAACATTTCTTTTTAAAGTCCCTGGTCTAACAGACCTGCAAATGCTTAACCCAGAAATCATGGCACAATCTACATTAAACAAATATGCTTTAAGCTTGCTAACTTCAAGGACATTCAAAATGCCAACTGAATGGATTCATTAGATTCAGACATTGTGCAAAGAGCTGAAAGCTCCACAAGTATTTTAAAATCAAAACTCAGCACTTATTATGTCATACCATGAAGAAGTTGCCTCATATCTGAATCCAGTCAGCCACTTGAGAAACTGGGTCCTCTTAACAAGGAACCATCTGCTACCAGACTACAGCACCATAAACCCCAATGAGATAACCTTCATCACCTCATTTTTGAACATGCGCAGTGGAACGTCTTGTGGTTATATATAGAATAATGCATGGGTGGTGTGTTTAACGAGATTTTACACACACCCCGAGGTGTTGGATACTACATAAACCCTGAGAGCGAAGCTCGAGGGGTTTATTGAATCAACACCAAGGAAACAATGTAAAATCTCAGGGTCGCTACACCGCCCCATGTATTTTATATAATTGCAGGATAAATTTTTGCACAGCAACTATATAAAATAAAAAAAATCCTTCCTGTGCAGTGCTGTCCAGTTGGGTTTCGGCATTAATGCGGTCCGGAAGCCGCTTATGAAGGGAAAAGTTTCCCTTGTGTTTATTTTATTTATTTCTGTACAAATTGTTACGTTTTTGGACTGAAATGCTCATTTTTTTACTTGTTTTTTTTTTAATTAACTTACCGCCGAGTTTCAGCGTCTGTCTCGAAGGGCTGGCAGCTTGGCTGTCAATCAGGGAAGAGCTGCTGTTGGGGCACCCACACAAGGGAAACTGGGCGCATGTTTGCCATTATAATTCGCAGGTTATAACGGCGAATTATAACCTGGTTTCCCTTAGTAAAAAAACAATCCCCCGTTATTATAAGTCTATTAATTGGCACCTCATGGACAACGTTTAAGAGGACAATAGACAGTTTACTGACAGAGTGTCTGATAAGTATTAATACCTCAGCATGTATGTTATAGACTTGCGACCCAAGATAAGCCTCTGTCCAAAACTGGCTTTATCATCCCAAAGCCTCATGCTACTTCTGAGGAAGTATCAAAACTTCATGTCACTTCTGAGGACATATTTTGCCTACATAAGGCGTCTCTAAAGATCAGCAATTTGTGATTACCTACTAGCTTTCATCTGAATCTGTGTTTCATCACTGGAAGAGATCTACGCATCTGATGTGAGCTACTGACTCTAAGAATTATTATTCTGCTGAACTCTAAAGACTTTGGCTTTTGCCAGAAGTAAAACATTGAAATTTGTACTAACCGTCATTTTATTTGCAAAGCCTCGAGGAGAAAAGTATTCAAACAGCCAGGAAGAAATCTTCTTCATACAGCTATCCAAGATACTTCAAATCTCCAGACAGAAGGGAGACCAGAGACCAAGGGCATAGCCACCGATATGCCAGACATGCCATGACATGCTAAATATCAGCGGGTGGGTAGCGGGAGCCGGATGGCATCTTCACATTTCTTTGTTTGATTCTTTTTTTTTTTTGCTGGCTTTCGCAGCCGCTCTAAACCATTAAATTTTTTTTTGAAAGAGAGGAGGGGTGGGGTCTAAATCTCTGACATGACCCCAGTGGACCTGACTGAGATGTATTTTGTCATCTCAATCAGGTCCGCTTGCATAGAAAGAGGCGTGGCTAGTAAACGGCAGGTCACGCGGGCTCTTTAAATGCCCATTGAAAGGCAAATCTGGTCTGTTGTTCCTTCTGTAACTGAAAAGTGGAGGAAGGCATGGAGTGAGCACTTGTGGAGCTTGACCGCAGAGGAGAAGTTAGGATGAGGAGTTGGAACATCAGCACTGCAGCAGTCATAGAAGGTCCTTCCAGTCGTGAGTCAGTGAGACGCCGAGGGAGACAGCTGGCCGCCGGTTGTTCACACTGGGAGTGAAAGAGCTGTAGTCACTCTGTGTGTGGATGGTTCTTCTGAAAGCCGAGTCGGGATTCAATCAGGAGGCGTGGCTGTGCGGTTATTTAGGGAGCCGAGTGAGCGTCAGATTGGAGCTGCTGAGAGAGTGCCACTAGTCAGCCCAGAAGTCGGAATTGCAGAACATGGAGGAGCCTCGGGGGACTCGATTCAGCACAGAGACTGGAGACTAGAGGAGGAGCAGCAGGTGTGAGGGGATCGACCATGATCTGGTGACTGCGGTGATGTTTGAACTTTTACCGTTTGGCATTGGTGGCATTGGCGTCACTGTTGGTGGCAGGTTGTTGGTAAGTGGGAACAACAAGACTAGAGTGCTGCTTCTCTGGACTGTCTGGACCCTGGCCATCCTGCCTATCAACTAGTCAGGAGTGGAGGGAGTGCTGTGGAGTGTGGAATCGGACTGAGAGAAAACAAGCAAGCACTCGGGTATTTGCACTGTTTTTATTTCCATTTTGATTTAAGATCAGCCAGACAGTGTATGTTTGAAGTCTAGCCCTTTTCTAGTTACATTTGTGCTGCTGTTTGAATTATAATCTTTTTTTTTTCCTCAACGCGCCTGTCCTCTGTTTAAATAAAGTTACATTTTGGGCTCTGGATTTATAGCCATTTTCTAACCCACATGTTCTGCACAATTAAAAGTTGCATTTTGGGCTGCTGGATTGCGATTGTGTCTCCCTGGTGCCCAGTCGCTTCTTTGGTGTTGTGTGCTCAGTCGGAGGCCATGTGGTGGTGTGGAAGTCATCAACCAGAATTGGTACAGAATAAATAGTGAAAGCAATACATTGTCCCCTTGCATGCTGCCCTCCATGCTGCATGACTGAACAGTACTGGGCACCAACTTCAAACAGGGGTGTGTTCAGTTTTTAAATTTCATCAGGGCTTTGGGAAAGCTGCAAGGAAAGGGATTGGGAGCCTACATTTCAGACTAGGTTTCAGTCCTATTCCATTTAGTGAAGCAAGCTAAAATCAGGTATGATAGTATACTGCTTTGTTTTGCCCACTTTTTTATGAGTTAGTATGGTCCATAAAATGTAACCACTTCTTTTTAATCTGATGAGCTCTGAGGTATTTTTTGGTGTGCTGAAAGAAAACCAGTAATGCTTACTGTGTGCAAAACACGAAAGTATTTAAGATTTAAGGACTGAAAGAAAATGATTGTCTGGAAGAGGGTAAGGAAGTGTCAGTCAGGCACACTACGTTGTGCCAGACCAGTCACTAAATGCTTAGGTTTTCAATGAAAACATATGAGGACGAAACTAGGCTTTTTATTTGAATCACAATGCTTCTTTTTTTAATAAAAAGATCAGGTAAAATGATTACCTCTCAAGACCTGCTGTCATATCTACTTTTTAAAAATATCAGGTTAACACTTTTATAAATTCCCCAAGTAACTCACTATATGCAGTTACTGTACTATGTTTTTTTTTGTGTGTGTGTCATCAGGTGAACACCCTTACCTGTAATAAACTTCCCCATGTAACTCACTATATGGAGTTACTGTACTATGCTTTGTGTGTAGGTGAGCCAAAAGTAAAGTGTATCAATTAAATGTTAGCCCCCATGTTGACCTCTGTTTCCTCTACCCCTGTGCAGAATAACACACTGTATAATTCTTCAAATGTGCTGAACCTTGCCTCATCAGACAGAATTGTTGCCGTCTGCTGTTCTTTAGAATGTAAACCATACTAAGAAGGGGTCACACAGGGTAAAAATATTTGACTTGGGGGGGTGGCTGAAATAACTGGTGGAACCTGTGTCCACCTATACTACGGTTTGTAAGGAGTAGATAGAGGCCATTGATGTATGTTAACCATGCCCCTCTTAGTGGTAGGTTAAATCAGTTCTTTCCAGATAAGACTTTCTTCCACAAGAGTAGGACACAGTGACAGGACATAAAAAAACTTCCAAACTTGGCAAAAAGTTAAAACATTTATTTAAATGAAGATACAAGTGGCATACTGTCTGCCTGCCATCTACCAATGCACATTTCACACAGCAGCACTTTTTCAAGGCATAAGGTTGTGTTTAAGCAACCATATACTATTTTATATGGTATATGGTTCCCAAAACTGTAGGACATTTGACTTTTGACAAGGTTCATACCTTGTGAATATTGTCCCGCTCGCTTGGTCGCTCCCTCCCGGTCCATGCTGCAGTCGCCATCCAGTTCCGACACCGAAGATACTGGTGCTTCACTGCTTCCTGCTGTCCTACTCTCGGCAAAAGAAATAAAAAAAAAAACTGGCAAACTGATAGTTTGGGAACACGGAGCCGAGTATGGCAGTCCGTGTCCCAACTATCTGACTGAATGGCACTACCCACTGATCGTTAGACACCTCTGCCATTTTAGAGCGCATTTTTTGATCAGCTCTGTTTTCAGCCAATCATGTAGCAGCTCAAGGCTGAAAAGTTGTTGTACTATCGATCTGACGTCAGAACGATAGTACAACAACTTTTTTGACCTTTGAACTGTCCTACAACAACATTTGGGAAGCCACTGTTTTCCATCTAGAATAAGCCCTAACCATATACTATAAATAAGTAATGAGTGAGTGTGCATTGGTAGGTGGCAGGCAGTATGCTGCTTATTGTACCTTCATTTAAATAAATGTTAAGTTTGGAAGTTTTTCATGTCCGGTTACTGTTTGAGCCCAGCTCTTGTGGAAGAAATAATGTCATTTACGCCTGTGGCTCCAGTTTTATGACTTGGAACTCCCTCACAGAAAAGACATTCCAGATAAGAATATAATTATATTTTGCTTATGACCACTTCCAGAGGGAAGTTGTTCCACATCCCAACCACCCTTTGTGTAAAGAAGTTTCCTCTCTTTTGGCTCCTAAAATGCTTGTTCTGAAACTGTAGGGGATGCCCTCTGGTGACTTGGGCATTTCGTTTTAATTCAAGGTTCATATTTCTTATCAGTTCTGGGCTGTTAATGAAGGCAAATAGAAATAACAAATACCCTCCCCCCCCCCATATAATGTTTTTCCAGGGATTGTGACTTTGACTGTTGGAGCCTGGGATCACTGGTTAGCTCATAGTTCTTTAATGGATTTTGTTACCCTTCTTTGCATTCTTGAGGGTAGGTAGATATATATATCATTGTGTGGGGTGTCCATAGCTGTGACAAATACTCCAATAGTGAACGTATATAGGAACTAAACAACAAGCAAATAACCTACCTGTCCCTACTTCTAAGGGGCTCCTGATGTTTCACTAGACAATCTGACAATACATGCCACTTTCTCTTTAAATAACAATCAATATGAAGAACAGTTCCTGCCTGCAAACAAAAGTACTGTCATTCTGAAACGAACGCAAACCACAATTTATTTTGAGCAGAATAATCTAATTTAATCTTTACAGTTACAGTAGTCAATGAAATGATGCAGTTCCCTGCATGGTTAGCCAGCAAGAGTGTGAGAGCTCCTCTACATCTGCTGTACAACTAGAATCCAATGCCCCCTCCCCCCCAATCATGGGAACCTTGTGGCAATATGCAAGTACTAGAAGACACATTATCATTTTGTGATCACTTAAAACATCTTCTGAGCAGATTTCAATGTAATAGGGCTCCTCTCTGGGCGAACTCAATCCCAGTTCACCTCCTCTCCATACCCAGACTGAGGCCTTTCAGAACTGAGCTGCATGACTACATCGAGCCCAGCTCCCACTGTGACTGCCAATAATCGCATCTGCTTCCTCCCCCTCCCCCTCCCTCCTCCTCTACTCTCTTGTTCTGCCCCCCTGGTTGAGACCCTAAGGGTTGATGTTTGGCCCATCCCTCCCTGTTTTGTTGTATCCATATCAAAAGTCCAAATGTTTACTTGAATTTCACTATATGCACTTTCTGTAATATTTCAATGTAGCGATTTGTTCTTAGTACAAGACTGTATTGGTCAATGTAGTATGTCTGTGTTTTCTATTACGACGTGGAGCCTTTGTAAATGAGTTCCTGACTCAAAGGGTTGTAATTCTGAGACTTTAATGAATAAATAATGGAATGAAGGTGGAGTTGCAAATGGTTTAATTGGTAAAGGTCTGTGTGTTTTGTGTATGTTAAGATCACCTAGAAATACATAGGGGCACTCCTTTTGTGTACATACTGGATAACTATGCTGGAGTTGTTACTTTAAGCAACTTTACTTTGCCTATCCCTCCATTTCAAGCAATTGCATTTTTTAAATAATGGGAAATGTGTTTAGTTATTACAGTAGGTACCAGAGAAACATTTTTATTTTAGGTGACTTCTGCCTATGTGATTTGGCTCAGGTGGTTTATCCAGTGTTCTTCTTCATGTAACAGATGCCCTGCAAGTGGCAGGGGCCCTCAATCCTAAGCAGAAAGGAAAAATTACTAGAGATTTGGCTGCCTGTTGGGAGACCTACACTAGCTTCTAGTAAGGTATTTGTATTACCAAGCAAAGGGGGTTCCAGCTTGGGAATAGATGTCTGTCACTATGACTTTTTTGTTTTCCCTTACTGTTTCAGATGCATTCCCACCACCCTTTGCTCTGAGGCACAGACTACTCATGTTGGCTGTATTAAGACATTGCTATGTATGTAAGATTTGTTACCTGTTCACTAAATCTGGGTCACCTGTGGGACCTGGATATGGTACAGAGGCTTGTCACAATGCAACACTGTAACTAAAAGCCAGTCTGTAGGTCTGATACTGGTGACTGAAAGGCCTTCTTGCTGTATGCAAATGGAGCATAGGTTACATCTTTATATTTCATATTTATGGTATATGCCTTAATATTTATAGCACATGCTACAGAGTAAATGCCACTTGTATCGGGTGGGAGGGAGTGGACAGTGGGTGGGGTAGCAGGGCACAGACAACGGGGGCGGTTAGCAGTGTGTCAACTTGGTGTATACATCTGAAATTCCTGGCTACACCCCTGCCAGAGACTATATGATATTTTTCTGGCTGAGTATAAGGTGCTTAAATATGTGTCTTTCAAGAATCCTGGTTCCATATATAAATGCACAGATGAACTGCAGTGAAACACTGTTTAAATGCTAGCAAAGATTATAAATTCTAAGTGTAACCCCTAGATGGCGCTATCCCAGGGGCTACTACCCCTGCCTGATTTGCCACTAACAGGTTGAGGGGCCTGGATCCAATGGCGGGTGCCTCCACCCAGAGGTCAGGGTTTGCAATAGTTAAACTAACTTGGTCACAGCCCTCTGGGACACTGCAACCCCCCTTTCTTCCCACTAGTGGCCCACACAATATATCAGAATTACCTTCACAGTATACACTTACCCCCAGGTCTGGTTCCGGCACTGGACCTCCTGTGAAATGAGATACAGTGCAACAATCACAGTACAGTACTTTAACATAGACAAATACCTCAGGCAGTATAACTTTGCTGAAACAAGCAGCTCTGATTTATTTAGGGGATATAACAAGGACAGGGGAAATCAGGTTAATTAGCTTATCACTCTAATAATCTACCTATGGCTCTGTGCACAGGCCTATCCCTATCAGTTACTGTCCCTAGGTACCCAAGCCCTAGTGGCTAGTCCAAACCGTGGCAGCTGGTAGGGGCCCTTTCACACAGAGAAAAGGAAAATTAAACAGTCAGCAGTACAGTAATTCCATTTGGATTTAATGTGGCAATTCAACAGGAAGCGACCTGAATTAGTACTCACGACCTCCAAATAAGATAGGGTCCTTCAATATCAGCAGGGCTACTCTTGAGCTCCAAGAGACTCTTCACACATTTATATGGTAAAAAAAAAAGAGAGTACTATACCAGGCAGGCTGCTTCTCTATCCCGATCGCAATTACTGCACAATACCCGGGAGAACACACAGCAGATTCAGTTCCTGACAGACCGAGTGCAATTCAATAATTTCTCCAGTCTTCTACAGAGTGAGCCTGGTTTCTACTCTTCAGAGATCCTTTGATTCTTTTCACAGGACGGATTCAGTCCTAACAAGCAGTTACACAAGCTGCAGACCGGAACTCTGGGCCTTACACACGTTTTTTGACTAAAACTGCACACTGAAAAAGCACAGGGCTCCTTCCTTCTTCACTGCCAAAGCTCAACTGAAACTCCAACCGACAAAACCGGGCACTTCCTTTGAGTTCCTCCCAGTTCTTGACTGGATTGGCTGTCACTCACAATAGACTGCTGCTGTTGGTCCAAAAAGGCACTGAAGTCTAAACTACACCTCCCAGAGTCACTGCCCATACAATCCTCTTGTGGCTGGCTCAGATTATGAGTCCAAGTTCTGATTCGTCCAAGGCACCATTTTAGAGCTAGCTTACCCCACACTGATTGGTCCAGTTCAGCAGTTCAAAACCAGAATGGGGAACTAGCAGACACAGTTCTGACTGCAAAGAAAGCAGGTTAGACAAACTGTAATTTCACCACTACTCCAAATAATTTCTGGCAAACAGTTACATCTTTCAGATAGGTTCCCTTTGCACTCCTAGTGACTGCAAAAATGGAGTGAATTGGCAGCAGTTCGAGTGGTACTTAAACAGAAGACACACAGTCCCCCATACAAACTAATTATGTCTGCAAGCAGACAGCTCTTAAAGAGACAGTACCAGAGGCTCTAAAACACTCACTGATAAATGGCTTAAGCATGCAAACACCATTCAGGCTTGGAGCATTCAAGCAAGCTCCTGGAAGTCTTTTGGGAACCCCCATTTGCAGGGGGGTTACATAAGGAATTGTGTACTTGTGTGAGCTAAGGCTATTCTAAAGAGAATACCACTTTAAATTACCTCTGTATAGGAGCTACAAGGCCTCATATGTACGTAGTAAAGATTGCGTAAAGAGTTAAAGAGCACAAACTGAAAAAGTCTAAAGAGAATCTCTACAAATGTCTTGTATTGTTTAAGTGTCAGAAATATGTTAAATGTTAACTGTGTATTGAAATAAACAGCTTCTAATTGCACTACATGTCCAAGTAAATCTGTTATCTCTGGACATAACCACGAAAATACTTAAACACAATTTACAGCACACCTTTCCTTAAGACAGTCACAGAATTAAATTAATTAATAGTAATGGTGTTTACAAGTCCATTCGTCTCACTAAACAGGGTGAGTAAAACCTCAGTGTTGGCCAGTCACCGGTAAGCAGGAAAAGGCGCCAAGCTTTAAAATTTTCCTGATGCTCTATACAGGGCCGTATCTTCACAATGTCCTTGTGGCTGTGGAGGGTGAGACGGGCGGTGTCAGTAGGGAGAGTTGCACCACGGGGGAGCGCACCTGGATCAGAGGAGCTCAATATCTTCAGAATGTCCTTGCAGCTGTGGAGGGCAAGGTGGGCGGTGTCAGTAGGGAGAGCTGCACCACAGGAGGCGCACCATGGGTTGGGGGGCTCAATATCTTCAGAATATCCTTCGACTGTGGAGGCGAGGTGGGGCGGAGTCGACAGGAGGAGCCACAGCGGGGAGCACACTCGGTCAGAGGGCTCAATATCTTCAGAATGTCCTTGCGGCTATGGAGTGCGAGGCGGTCGGCATCGGCAGGAGAAATGTGATTATGGGCAGCGACCCAGGTCACGGGGCTCAATATCTTCAGAATGTTCTTGGCGGCTGTGGAGGCGGAGGCGGGCTTCAGCAGGGACAGCTGCACATGAGGGAGCATACCGAGTGGGGAGGGCTCAATATCTGAAAATAAAGCAGCATCGCTGCTTGCAACCTTTTTTTTGTACTGAAATACAGCACAACTTGTAAGCTTTTACAAATAAAAAGGTGAATTGCAGTATTTTTGCTTAGAAATCTCTGTAAGAAATATTTGAGGTATAATCTGAGGTTGGGCTAGGGTTTCACGCAAGTCAGTAGCCGCCAGCAGTCTTGGAGGGCAGTCAACTGACTGCACTCCCACTCCCCATGGTTTAGGGCTAGGTAGTGACGGTTGCAGTCTGCGCACATCCTCACCTGCCCTGCATGTGTGCATCTTACAGTAATTTTTCTGTGCAAAAATAAAGCAGTACTGCTGCTTGCAACCTTTTTTTTGTACTAAAATACAGCAGAACTTGTGTGCATTTACAAATAAAAAAAGTGAATTGCAGTAGTTCTGCTGTAGAAATCTCTGTAAGAAATACTTGTGGTGTAATCTGAGGATGGGCTGGGGTTTCACGAAAGTCAGTAGCCGCCAGCAGTCTCAGAGGGCAGTCAGCTGACTGCACTCCCACCCCCTATGGTTTAGGGCTAGGTAGTGACACTTGCAGTGTGCGCAAACCTTCGCCTGCACTGCATCTGTACTGCCTGCAGTAAATTTTCTGTGCAAAAATAAAGCAGTACTGCTGCTTGCAACCATTTTTTTGTACTGAAATACAGCAGAACTTGTGTACATTTACAAATAAAAAAACAAAGAACAAAAGTGAATTGCAGCAGTTCTGCCATAGAAATCTCTGTAAGAAATATTTGTGATGTAATCTGAGGTTAGGCTGGGGTTTCATGAAAGCCAGTAGCCGCCAGCAGTCTTGGAGGACAATCGGTTGCCTGCACTCCCACCCCCCCCCAACGGTTTAGAGTTAGGTAGCGATGCTTGCAGTGTGCACACACCCTCGCCTGCCCTGCATGCGTGCAGCTTGCAGTAATTTTTCTGTGCTAAAATAAAGCAGTACTGTTGTTTGCAGCCATTGTTTTGTACTGAAATACAGCAGAACTTGTGTGCATTTACAAATAAAAAAAGTGAATTGCAGTAGTTCTGCCTTAGAAATCTCTGTAAGAAATATCTGTGGTATAATCTGAGGTTGGGCTCGGATTTCACGAAAGTCAGTAGCTGCCAACAGTCTCAGAAGGCAGTTGGCTGACTGTACTCCCTACCCTCATGGTTTAGGGCTAGGTAGCGATGCTTGCAGTGTGTGCAAACCCTCACCTGCCCTGCGTGCGTGCTGTTTGCAGTAATTTGTCTGTGCAAAAATAAAGCAGTACTGCAACCATTGTTTTGTACTGAAATACAGCAGAACTTGTGTACATTTACAAATAAAAAAAAAAAAAGAAGAAAAGTGAATTGCAGTAGTTCTGCCTTAGAAATCTTTGTAAGAAATATTTGTGATGTAATCTGAAGTTAGGCTGGGGTTTCATGAAAGCCAGTAGCCGCCAGCAGTCTCGGAGGACAATCGGTTGCCTGCACTCCCACCCCCCCAATGGTTTAAGGGTAGGTAGCAATGCTTGCAGTGTCGCACACCTTGCCTGCCCTGTGTGCATACTGCTTGCAGTAATTTTCTGTGCAAAAATAAAAGCAGTACTGAAGCAGATGCTGCTTGCAATACTTTTTGGTGCTAAAATAAAGCAGTACTGCAGCAAGTGCTGCTTGCAATAATTTTCAGTGCTACAATAACTAGAACTTTTGTATATTCACAAAGTATTAAGTACTTGAGACGGTTTAGAACTTGTTGACAAAGACAATGACAGGTAGAGGTGGGAAAAAATCTACAATGGAGGAACAGGTTGGTGATGCTAAACCTGAACCTGAGCGATGGTCAGCCCGTCTTCAATGCCCCAAATTATTCTTTACCCCTTCCAAGCCTACGTCTTCCAGCAGCAGTAGTATTGTGGCTGGCACAGGACAAAGTGATACAAGAAGCACAAGCAGAAGGACATTGTTCTCGACTCCCACCACAACCACCAGTGTGTCCCCATCTCTCACCTGTACCATCACGACTCCCACCACAACCACCAATGTGTCCCCACCTCTCACCTGTACCATCACGACTCCCACCACAACAACCAATGTGTCCCCACCTCTCACCTGTACCATCATGACTCCCACCACAACAGTCACTGCGTCCCCATCTCTCACCAGCACCATCACATCTGTCATTACCACCACCACCACCACCACTATAGAGACCCTTTCTTCCTCTTCCGCAATAACAGGGCAGCATAACTACTACAATCAGTCCTACAACAGTGACAGTCACTCCAGTCACTACTGACACTATGAACTCTGCCACTATTGCCACTACCGTAGCAGTATCACCACAGTCTAGTATCCCTGCCACGGTGCATATTACCAGTATGACCACTACAGTTGATACAGTTATGCCTCCTGCTTCTCAGCTTCTCAGTACTGAAAACATTGCAGAGGATGTCCAGTCATCTGGTTTTGAGTATTTCCCCCCCCACATGATGAACTGACCAGTGACACATCATCTTCTTTATCAGAGGCACACGTGAGTGACTCTGAAGATGAGGCAGACTACGCTATGTACCTTGAGGGCAAAAAAAATGGTGGCTGGCAAAACAGTCTCTAGGTGTAGCACTACTAGCAAGGGTAGCAGAAGTAGCAGTAAGGGTAAGGGTCCCCCTCTCTCTAAGAAGACCAAACAAGCAACACTAATGTTTCTTCAGCACGCTCCGTCACAGTCTAAAAGACAGCCAAGTGATGGCAGCAATGGCATGGCACCATCGGGGCAGTGGTCACAGGGCAAGAACGCCAGGACAAGACAGGCACATTTTGTTGAAAAACAACTGAGGGATGTGGTGCTAGCAGAATCAATGGTGACTGCAGCGTTAAAAGTGCTGTGTGGCTGCATTTCACTGTGTTAAAGGAGAATACAAGGAAGGCAGGCTGTTCTTTTGCAACACCACTATAAGCTGAGGAAATCACTCTCTAATTTAACCACATCATTATAGAACCACTTGAAGCTTAAACACCCTCAAGCGTATTGAAGCTCATCTGGGTCTGGATCGGGACCCTTGGTTTCACCAAGATAAACCCCTCCGGTGAACTGGCATGCACAGTTGGCAGTGGTGGTGGTACCGACAGATCTGATTTAGAGCAATCCAGTGGTCATGGCACATCTTCTCCCTCACCAACACAGAGTCTGGCCTCTACTCTGGTGGTCACTTCTGACTCCACTGATACCACAAGGCAGAGACAGTCATCAGCACTTCGCACACCATCGTTGTTGAAGCGGTCCACATCGATGTTTCCTGTGGCACTTCCAATAATGGATGCTCTACATGCGTGAGCAAAGTATCATGCCTTACATCCAATAGCACAGCAAATCACACAGCTGATTGCTGAGATAATGGCATTGGATCGCCAGCCTATGTCAGTTGTGGAAGATGCTGACTTCCACGGCTTCTCAACTATTTGCACCAACGTTATCAGATCCCATCTCATACTACATTTTCTAGAACTATATTGCCACAACTGTATGATGGCATGTGATCTGCTGTTACTGCTCTGCTTACAGAGGCTTTTGGTGGTGTTTTTCATTGCACATCAGATATCTGGACTAGCGATAACTCCCTGCATGCCTGTCTCTCCCTCCTTAAAGAGCAGCTGATGCCTTAGGGAAAATTTTGGAAAACATAATAGTTGGACACAATACAGCTTCTATTTCATATATATTCTATACATTTTTCCTCACAATTACTTATTACTGAAGAAATTTCCACAAAAACAAGATCTGTATCTCTTTGAGTTCATCTACCTCTATAGCTTACTCCCTACTTGAACGCATAATGCTCTGTTGTGACATAACAGTCTGTTACCATGGGAATAACTATGATGTCACAAGCACAGTATTATGACATCAGGTTGGGAAGAAGCAATAGGAGCTAATGAACTCTCAAAGAACAGCTATCCTGTTTTCATGCATATGACCTCTGTAATAAATAATGGGGATAAGAAATACAGAGCTAATGAGAAAAATATAAGCTGCTTTGTGTCCAAAAATACTGTTTCTCAAAGTCCTTCTTGAGGCATCAGTAGCTCTTTATCTGCACACTGGTGTGTGCAACTCCCTGCTGCTGCTGTTTCCGATGCATCACCTTGTGGCTTGCCCTTGCTCCCCCAATCTGGTAGTCTCATTAGGCCAGCTTTGCTGAACGTCGGACTCATGAAGGAAGACCACAGAGCACATAATGTTCTCATGTTCCTGCAAGACATGTTGTGTTCTTGGACTAGTGTTAACACCAATTTAAAAGTAGGCTTTTTGTTACTAACAATGACACAAACATGGTGAAATTCATCAATGATGGCCATTTTGTTAGTATTTGTTGCTTTGCACACACGCACGCACACACACACACACACACACACACACTAAATTTAGTGGTGTCTCAGCACTGCGTAGCAGTACTAGGACCAACAACATATTATCCACAGCCCATTCCATCTGCAGCCATTTCCATCACTCTGTAAAAGCCACTAACAAATTACGAGAAGTTCAGGAACGCCTTGGTCTGCCCCAATATCATGTACTATAATACAAGATGTTAGCACTCGATGGAATTTTTCAGACCTGATGCTTTTACAACTCGGAGCAAAAGTGGGCACTACACGAAACGTCTATGGAGATAGACATCGAAGGGATCCTAGGACATCATGACTGGTTAGTTCTTGAGGGCGTGGTAAAGGTTCTCATGCCATTTAAGAGGAGTACATATGATCTATGTCCTTCCACAGCCTTACTTAGTCAGATTATCCCAGCTGTGCATATTCTCAAAAGAACATTACAACGATTTTTGGCTGACAACACACTCACACAAGAAGTCACTGACCTTGTTAATCATCTCAATGCATAACTTGATGCAAGGTTCGCCACAGTCATGGATACCTGCCATCACATGTTTGCTACCATGCTGGATCCTCACTTCAGATCGAGATCCTTCATAGCCATGGACACCACAGGGTGACTCATTTTAGGCAACTGCACAGTGAAAAGTTAAGTAATGCTATTCAGGCAGTCAGACACTTGGAAGGGAGGAACATGCTCCAGTTCTGGTTTCTGAGGAGACAGACAGGCATGTGGTGGTTTGGAATCGGATGATACTGGTGGAGATGGGGAAAGATGGCATAGTGACAGTGTAGAGAGTGACTGGGCATTATTAGCACATCACTCGTCAACAGCAACACAAGCGCTCACAGTCTCAGCCTCTCTCTGCAGAAAATGTACTTAATGGCTACTTTGCAGAGTCAATTGAGCCATTTGATGATGATCCACTGGGCTACTGGGTTCAGAAAATCAACTTCTCTGCTCATCTGGCACAACTTGCTTTAAAATACTGTACCTAGCTGCCCTCCTACAAGTGTGCCACCTGAGAGGATGTTTAGCACTGCTGGTGACGTTGTTGAGCCACACCATTCCAAGTTGGACCCTCAACACATTGAACAACTAGTATTCCTTAAGCTAAACCTACCAGTAACTGGCTACAAATATGATCTGCCCACGTAAAACTGGTGCTACAGTACAGCTCTCAATCTGCCTAATGTTATGAAAGTGTAATGTTACTTTTTTTGGCTCACTGTTTCTTTTTTCTATCATGTAAAATATTTAATTAAAAAGGTAACTGAGTCTCCACTCCCTGGTATTAACTGCAGGACCACCAAGAGGCCACTGTTAAACTAGAAACATTTAAAAATGTATCATGTTTTACTGACTTTACAATTGTGTACTTTAGGTTACTAATTATCTGTTGTAAAAGGAACGCTTGACCAAAACATTCTACCCAGATTGTAAATATCTGCCTTATCAGTCCCATCTGTAGACCCTAAAGCAACCCTGCTGCCTCCCTGCCTGTTTTCAAATACACCCCAGCCCTATGCCTATCTCAGGCATGTTTGAAGACCCACTGTGTTTTTGGTGCCATCACTATGCCTGCAGTCCCTGTCAGTCATCTGCCATGTCTTCCGTGAATATTTCTTCACATCTGTCTTGATGAACTCCCCCTTCAGTTTCATCACATGCAACCACTGCCCCTGGTACTTGTGCTTTTTCTCATCTGAAAGAGACTCCCCTTATGTGCCCTGTCTTCACCCCGTGAGATACTTACTCTATCATGGCACATCTTGCTCTCCTCTCTTCCAGGGTGAACATACAATATACTTACGCCAGTGCCATTTTAGTACACCAAGGTAAGACACAAGACGTCACCCCATCTGCAGTCTCTGTTCAATCTATGATGACCATGTGTCACCTGACCACTGACCAGTGCAGTAGTTTGTTGCCTTTTTGGGTCCGTGAAAGGCTGTTGGGGAGTGTTCATGGCAGAACTGCCTAGTGTACTTCAAAAGGGAAGGAAGTGGTGGAGTTTAACAGTGTTACAATGTCTTTAAAAAAAAAACAACACTTATCTGGGGGGGGGGTCGAATAATGAATAACGAATATCTGGTGCCCCAATTACGAATATTCATCTGAATATTCAAATTAAGGTATTTGCACACCCCTACCACAGTACACTGGGACATGTGAAGCAGTTGCATCATTCACATGGCTAGGGTGGGTAGGCTCTCTTAGTGCTGCTTATTTGACCACTCACATCCATTTCTTTAGCCTGTTTGGCTCTGACTGGAACATCCATCAAAATAATACCCACACACGCACCATTAAAAATAAAAAAATCTTAGCTATCCGCAGTGCCTGCAGTGCTTGGTGGTGCTATGATATACAGTAGGTATTTGCATGTACCCTTGTTACCCGGGTTACTAGAATCCCAGTAAGACCTAGTGGTAGCCAGGGAAGGCAGCTTGTGAAACTCCAGTTAAATGGGTTCCAAACTGTCTCACTCTGTTCTCAGTCTCAGCTGAGACTGAGGGATGACATCACCAATAGAACTTTCGCAGCTGCATAAGCCACATTGGAATCTGCAGCAGAGGGAGTTAGATAGAACGTTGGGAGTTTTCAAAGGGAAGTGTTCAGTTCCAGTTTGCCTTCAGTAAGAAGGAGTCAGTGTCCAGCTTGCCTTGAGTAAGCGAAGGTGTGCTCAAGTGGTGGAACCGCTGTTCGGTCTCAGTGCCCCTCCCTCCGGGGATGTAAAGATCCCCATGCAGATTCCTGGGGCAATCCCCTTAATTCTGCCAAGAGGAAGAAAAACTGCCAACTCAGTTCAGCCTTTGTTTTGGAAAGTTGGAAGATTTGTGATTCGCCTGTGGGGCACCTGCAATTAAAGGGTGAGTGTCTGCTCTGACAAAAAGGGCAAAATGTTTTCTTCACCCTGGGACATGTGTGGAAATCTAGGAATTGAGCTACATTTTGGGAAGCCTATAGGACTAGGCCAAACAAGTGGAGTAGTGTCAAATGCTAGAGTGCTGTGTGATTCAAGTAATATGTAGAGGAGATGCACCAGATCATCTACCCTTTACTCTACATTCAGAAGTTTCAGTTTTCCCAGGGAAATGGCTGGGTATGGGCTGTGGGAGCTGGAGGTGGGCAAACCCACCATCTTTAGTAACTAAGGTCCACCTCTCACAGTTCTGCTGTGGTTGCTACTTTGCCTCATGCACTTGGCCAGTGGCGGGGAAGTACCCAGGCGTGGGGTTGCAAAGGAAAATCTTTCTAGGAGTCGCAGACTCTAAGTGGTATGAGGAGCCACAACAAGTGTAAAGAAGAATTCTCTTTGTGACATGGGGAGTTATAAGAAGTAGTAGAAATTTCTCTAGGAGCACTAGACTCTAAGTGGTGTGGGAGCCACGACAGGATAATGGTTCATTCTTCCAATGGACCGTGTGAATCAAGTGGCCGGCGGGGGGGCGAGCCAGTCGGGCTGTCTATGCAAAGCAAGTGCAAGTCCGTGCTGTGTGCCTGGTGGGTCCAGAGCCTGAAAACAGTATAATTGGTTCATTCTTCCAGTGGACGCGTTGTAGTCTCTAATCTGCATTACCAGGAAATGTAGCCACATGGGGTCCGTCTATGCTTTGTTTTGTTCAGCTAGTATGTGAATAAAAGCCACACTGAAGAATCCCATTCCTGGTTCTGGACATTGCAGTTATTACTTCCTGTGTTTGGATTTACTTGGGTGCCCTGTGCAGAGTAGTCAAACCTAGGTCCCCCTGTGCCGAAGTAACCTCATCCTCCCAGAACCCAGGTCCCCACCAGGTACTGCTGTCAGCATCAACAGCATGCCACCTATTGTTTTGGCAAAAAGGCAGGGGTGAGGGGTTACAAAAATGGAGGCACAACTTTGGATTTTGTTCAGGAAGGAAGGAAGGAAGGAAGGTGCTTGGGCAAGGGGACTAGCGTTTTGGCTACCTGGCAGTGGGTAGCCCAAAAAAAGCTGAAGCAATTTCCCTAGTGTGTTGCTGTGTGCTGTGAATCTTGTGCTGCTGTTTAAAAATGCCAACTGTTTACCAAGGAGCAGTAAAGCCAAAGATTGTGCCCTTGTCCTGCATCAAAATAGTTTACAGTGTTTTTGCCTGCTTTAAAATGAACTGTTGTAAAAAAAAAAAAAAAGTGTGGAAGACTAGGGGTATCAACAGGAAAATTGTGTCCTGGATGTCTGAAATGCTTTTAAAATGGGTTGTTGTGAAGGAAAGTGTGGAAGACTAGGGGTAGCAAAAGGAAACTTATGCCCTGGATGTTGGAAATGCTTTCTGAGTGAATTGAGAGACTGCAGAGTAAATGGCTATGTTATATGGCTGAAATGGGCTCCCGCTGTGGAGTCAGTTGAAAAAAAAAAAAAAAAGTTGCATTCTGCAGTTTAAATTTGCCTGCTCGACGATGGCCGTGAGGAGAAGAGCCCTTGCGAGGAAGAAGAGGCTCATTTGCATGGCATCATGTGGTTGGTCAGGCAGCAATCAGTCCCGCCCCTCAGCCAGCTCTACAGAGACTGCCCCAGCATTCAAGAGGGAATGAGAGTGGAGTGCGTGTACTGGCAGTGGAGGAGCGTCGCGGAGTGTTCAAAGCGTTGTAAATAGTTCAAAAATAGACTTTCTTGCTTAAAATCGGGCTCAACCCACTAATCGATCGTTAAAATTGCAAGTGTGGTGGTTAAGAAGACGACTGCTAGAACTGCCCGCCCGTTTGTATACGGAGGCCTTCAAGAACTGGCTGCAGGCCGTTTTTCTCCATCGCAGCAAGTTGCTACTGATAACAGTAAGTAAACATTCAAGAAACTGCTCAATCAGTGATTTTCAGCCTATGCCATATAAAATGTGTGTGCACCAGTGTAGTCGCTTTGCAAGTGACGACTGTGTGAAGTCCTGCCAGCAAGTGCAAGTCTGTTAAGCCATTGACTGTGTGCATGGAAGTGAATTTAGCCTCAGTTTAAAGTTTGCAGCCAGAGAGAGACTGTGGGTTGTAGAAAAGTACAGCACCAGAAATGCAGGCAATCCTGTGCTAAAAACCTGAAGCTTTTAAGGGACTGTGAATAAAATACATGATACCAGCATGTGAAAAGTCCAAGGAAAATCCTGTAAATGTGTTTAAAGCCAGATCAGAGCAAGTTGTGCAGTTTGAGTAAAAGTTATCAGTAGCTGGTGTAAATCGGGTGCGCAGTGGCTTGACCCAGATTCTAAATGTTGATGCACAGGAGTGCTGCCGCCGCCATTACAGGGTGGGGTAGTAAAGTAAACACAGCAGCAGAGGAGCCATTTTACAGCTAAAGAGTGTGTTCAATAAAGTGGGACTTTCAGTTACAGTGAACATTTGTTTATTTTTCTGCAGTTATGGCCTCAGGACCAGCTCGTTACCGGATCATGCCGGGTTGCAGTAATAGCAGCAGTAAATAGACTGAGAGATATTGAAAAGTGGTGCTGTGGAGGGCAACTGCCTCCGATGTGGCAATTCCTAATTATCCAGTGCAGTATGCCAAACATGCTTGGGAGCTGGAAGGACGTCATGATTCTTCACTGTGCTGGATGCCTACAAAAATATGGCTTGTATAAAGCACCTCAATTCATTTGGCCCCACATGGACAAAAATTCAGGAATCTGCAGTTGGCAGCACACAGCACCAGGCGGAGCCTGTGGAGAAAGGCCCTCGGGAGGTGTGGCACAAAGCTAGAGGGTGCAGAGTTAGAGACAGAACCAGAAGTTGAAGTTTCGGATGCTGGATCCCAGAAAGAAAGTTTGGATAAAGCATCAACAGACCCTGGAGGAGGGTTAGCCAGTCTCTTAGGTGAAGATGAGATTAGGAGGCCTTTGAATGGGAGGTGTCGACCTCCCGCGCTAGTGATGAATGGATAGTCTCAGGTGAGAAGCGACTGCTCACTCCTGGGCTCAGATCCTCAGTGAAAAGGAAGATGAAGGAACCTATGTGGCCTTGTGAAAAAGGAACGGGTACACAGCCTCAAGATCTTGCCTCGGAGGAATGTATGGAAGAAAGTGGTGATGCCACTGCCCTGGCTTTACAGGAGGAAGAAGTCAGGGATCTGTTTCTAATTTCCTTAAGGATGCGTAGCTGGCAGAACCAGGACTGGCCACCCCCAAGCCAGGCCAGCGGTCTCAGATTGACCAAAGCAAGTAAAGAGGAGAGACTGGTTCGTAGAAAGGCAAATGAGATCTATGGTATGACCTTTCCTACCTTTCCTTGGAAAGTCTGGGAGGAGATTGAGAACTGCAGGAAATCCTGAATCTGGGATGAAGCAATGAAAAGTGTGCATCCTGGGGCCAACAAGCATGTAAAGAATAGACTGTTCCACGAAAAGTATACCCAGTGGAAGAGAGCAGGACACTGTTTATAGACAGAGTGAGAGTGGTGGACTGAGAGGGATGTGAAATCTCCCACTGTGTGAATTATGTGCGCCCAGACGGGGTAATAATTCAAGCCCCTGATCCCCGGTACCATTGGCCTCAGTGCAAGAACCTCTCAGCAAATAAGCCCGTGCCTACAAAATGGAGAGCCGAGCAGTGGTAGTCAATACTGCCACACCAGACTGTGAAGTGCCCTTATTGATCCACCAATATGAATATCCAGGACTCAGGTGCCCCACATTCATCAGTCTACAGTGTACTGTCCTGTCCAGCAACCATCAACTGGCCCACCAGATGACTTCAGATCCAGAGAGGACACCAGCCCAGCTATTTCCTGTTCATCGCCTGGTAATCGGATGTCGTCGGACCAGCTGTTTTCTTTTTGTTCCTGTTCTAAGGTTCCGTCTCCAGAGATGACATCAGCCCAGCAGTTCCCAGATGTGCCCTCCTGTGGTTCCCAGAAGATGTCCACCCAGCTGTAGCGGAAGAAATGCTGCCAGGGAGAGTCTTCGGCAGAGGTGCAGGTTGGTGCCGAGTATTGTACTACAAGTGGCTGGTAAGTCCGAACTTTTCTATCTTTATGACATTGCAGTACACACCCTACACTACAGACTTCAAAAATGTGTGAACTGTCCACAAAGACTCTCCCCTTCGGGACTTTGCTTCACCGGGCTCCGGCCCAGGAGAGACTCTTTATTGGACTAGCCTTCGGGCCTTGTGGTCATTAGTTGGGACTTTTAGGGCACTCCATCCCCCCAAATGTGTATTGTAAATAATGTTGTTGTTTTCTAATGTAAATACTGTTTTTCTACCTTTTTTTTTTCTAAAAAAATCTTTTGGGATTCTGCAGTGTTTTGATGGTAGGGGTCTAGGTAGACTGTGTATGCAAATTAGGAGCGTATGTTTTGTCTTTCTTTTTCTTACAGGTGTTCCTGGGAAGACAGAAGAGAAGACAAGAAGAGGAGGAGGGGCTTATTGGAGTTCCTCGTCAGTGCTTTAGTGTGTTTAGAAATTTAAAGTACTGTGGTGTTATTGTTGTTATTGCTGTGTTAACCATTTCCTTCCACAGGTGTGGTTGTGGGGGTAGGGAGAAGGCAGTAATGTGGTATTTTAATGGTGTGGTTGCAGGTTGCCCAAGATCGGGGAGGTCCCCGGGTTGTTCTTTTTGTTTTGGAATATTATGTTAGAGTCAGATAGGTTTTCCCTAGAGGGTTAGGGGGAATAGACAGGCTGTGGTCCTGAGTGGCCATGGGGACCGCAGTGCTGATCTATCAGGGCTATGCTCTGGATAGTTCTACCAGAGCCACTAGGTGTCCATAGTAAGTGGATAGTGTAGAGGCTGACATGTCAGCTACAGGCCTCTAGGCCGTAGAGTTGCCTGCTTGTGCTTGCACATGGTAGGAGGGGGCCTGATCACCCCCCTCTGCAGGTAGCAGATAGGGTGGGATGGCCTAAGGCCAGGTAAATAATGACTGCGGACAGTCATTTTCCTGGTAAAGGGAAAGTGTAACCCCTTGTTACCGCGGGTTACTAGAATCCCAGTAAGACCTAGTGGTAGGCAGGGAAGGCAACTGTGAACTCCAGTTAAATGGGTTCCACACTGTCTCACTCTATTCTCAGTCTCAGCTGAGACTGAGGGATGACATCACCAATAGAACTTTCATGGCTGCATAAGCCACATTGGGAATCTGCAGCAGAGGAGTTAGATAGAGCGTTGGGAGTTTTCAAAGGAAGTGTTCAGTTCCAGTTTGCCTTCAGTAAGAAGAGTCAGTGTCCAGTTTGCCTTGAGTAAGCGAAGGTGTCTTAAGTGGTGGAGACCGCTGTTGGTCTCAGTGCCCCTCCCTCTGGGGGATGTAAAGATCCCCATGCAGATTCCTGGGGCAATCCCCTTAATTCTGCCAAGAGGAAGAAAAGCTGCCAGCTCAGTTCAGCCTTTGTTTTGGAAAGTTGGAAGATTTGTGATTCGCCTGTGGGGGCACCTGCAACTAAGGGTGAGTGTCTGCTCTGACAAAAAGGGCAAAATGTTTTCTTCACCCTGGGACATGTGTGGAAATCTAGGAATTGAGCTACATTTTGGGAAGCCTATAGGACTAGACAAAACAAGTGGAGTAGTGTCAAATGCTAGAGTGCTGTGTGATTCAAGTAATATGTAGAGGAGATGCACCAGATCATCTACCCTTTAATCTACATTCAGAAGTTTCAGTTTTCCCAGGGAAATGGCTGGGTATGGGCTGTGGGAGCTGGAGGTGGGCAAACCCCCCATCTTTAGTAACCAGGTCCACCTCTACGTGGTTGCTACTTTGCCTCATGCACTTGGCCAGTGATGGGGGAAGTACCCAGACGTGGGGTTGCAAAAGGGAAAATCTCTCTAGGAGTCGCAGACTCTAAGTGGTGTGGGGAGCCACGACAGGATAATTGGTTCATTCTTCCAATGGACCGTGAATCAAGTGGCCGGCGGGGGAGCCGAGCCAGTCGGGCTGTGTACCCAAAGCAAGTGCAAGTCCGGGCTGTGTGCCTGGTGGGTCCAGAGCCTGAAAACAGTATAATTGGTTCATACTTCCAGTGGACCACGTTGTAGTCTCTAATCTGCATTACCAGGAAATGTAGCCACATGGGGGTCCGTCTATGCTTTGTTTTGTTCAGCTAGTATGTGAATAAAAGCCACACTGAAGAATCCCATTCCTGGTTCTGGACATTACAGTTATTGCTTCCTGTGTTCGGATTTACTTGGGTGCCCCTGTGCAGAGTAGTCAAACCTAGGTCCCCTCTGTGCCAAGTAACCTCATCCTCCCAGACCCAGGTCCTCACCAGTACTGCTGTCAGCGTCAACAGCATGCCACCTGTCATTTGGCAAAAGGCAAGGGTGAGGGGTTACATGCATCTATCTGAATCTCTGTCTCTCTCTCTCTCTCTCTCTCTCTCTCTCTCTCTCTCTCTCTCTCTCTCTCTCTCTCTCTCTCTCCCTCTCCCTCCTCTCCCTCTCTCTCTCTCTCTCTCTCTCTCTCTCTCTCTCTCTCTCTCTCTCTCTCTCTCTCTCTCTCTCTCTCTCTCTCTCTCCATCCATCTCTTTCTGTCTCTCCCAGCACACTCATGTCATGGACCTGAGCAGGATATGCCACCATTACAGACCAGCCAAGAAGGGGCTAGTAGTGAGTGATTGCTTTTTATTTAGCAGTTTTACATTAATTTTATACAAATAATCCATTATTATTTCCTTTGGCCTCTGTGTCAAATGTGAATGACTTTAGGCCACTTTTATGCATTTTACTAATGTTTGTCAATAAATCAGAACAAATCAGAACTTCACTGTGTTCTGGTTCTTATTTAATGAGGGTCAGAACTTCACTGAGTTCTCTCAGCCCTAAAAATAATTGATTCTTGTTCAAACCTTTTACCAGGTTCTGGAAGTATCATAAGTCAGATTGAAGACAATAGCTTCGCCAAGGAGTCTCGTTGTTTAGGAATGTTATTATTACTGCTATGGTGACCCTGTAACACCATAGACAACATCTATTTTGTTCTTAAACAATGTCATTGTGTCACTGCTAACTACATCCGATGGGAGTTTATTCCATCCAGACATGAATGACTCTCTGATAAATCCACACACCCTCCTACTGGATTTGTACAGTTCTCCCTTCAGCTGGTAACCACGTGTTCTGGTAGTTTGGTTAGTAACTTTCCTATCCAGTCCATCACATTCCCAGAGATCAAGCAGAGTAGGAAGGAGAGGCAAGGATTATGGATTGTTAAATAAAGTGAGGGATCCCTTTGGAAGAAACAACTTTACTATGGTGAGTAATTTTTTCCAACAACCCCAGGAATCCCTACATGTTTAACAATAACGAACTCATAGCAGTACAATAAGAGGCTGGGTACAGAACCTATTTAGGGAAAAGCTTCTGCAAGACAGTAGTGCCAAAGTTGGCATCCCTTCTGGACTGCACATCCAGATAGTAGTGCTTTGTGAAAGTGTGTATTGTTTTCCAGGTAGCTGCTTTACAAATTTCTTGCAGGGGGATACCTCTTGATTCTGCCACAGAGACACAGGTGCCTCCTGTAGAATGTGCCATGAAGCCTCTGAGACCGGATGGCAATTTAGCAGCTTTGTCATAACAGAACTGTATGCAGGAGACTATTTAGTGAGAAATGGTTCTCTTGGATGCTGGTTTGCCTTTCCCCTACTTCACCATAAGTGACAAACAGCTGAGTGCTAGCAGACCTGACATCCTTTGTGTTGTCCATGTAATAACTGAGTGCCCTTTTCACATCCAGACTGTGCAGTTTTTGCTCCCCATAGCTGGATTTTTCTGTAAAGAAAACAGGAAGGGCAACTGATTGCTCCACATGGAATGCAGGCATCACTTTTAGGAGGAATTTATTGTTTGCCCTTAGGGCCACCTTGTCCCTATAGAAAATTATGTGGTTAGGATCTGTGCAGAAGGCTTGTAGCTCACTCACCCTTCTGGCAGATGTCACTCCTACCAAGGAAACTGTTTTCCAGGTGACATATTCCAGTGCAGCAGTGGCCATGGATTCAAAAGAGGCCTCCACCACCTGAGTAATGCGCACATTCGAGTCCCATGGCAGGAAAGGGTCCCTCACAGGAGGGCACATGTGATTAAGGCCTTTGAAAAACCTTTCGAAAATGGGTTGTGAGGACACTGACCTATCTTTGCCAGCTGATGTGTAAGCTGACACTGCTGCTAAATGTACCTTCAGAATCGATGGCCTTAGGACCAGAGACTGGAGGTGGACTAGGTAGTCCAGACCTGTAGTAGACAGACCCGCCTAGATGGCGTTAATTTAAGAGTATACTAGAAGAAAAATATTTTCTATTTTGAAGCATAAGTTTTCCTGGTTGCTGGTTTCCTAGAAACCTTCAGCACTTGCATTACTTTTTCAGAAAGGTTTTGCCCACAGGGCTCTATCTCTTCAAGAACAAAGCCCTGAGGTGCAAAGGTCTCAGACCAGGGAATGTTATCCTGCCCTGAGTCAGTGTCAACAGATTGTATCTCAGGCAGGTTGACAGGAGGCCTGTTGGAGAGGAACAGAAGCATGGAATACCAGGTCTGCCTGGCCCAGTCTGGAGCTACAGTATAAGAATCATTGTTGTTGACTCCCTTCTCAGTTTTAGCAGCACTCTCAGTAAAAGTGGGAATGGGGGGAAAGGCATATAGAAACATCCCTGACCAGCTGCAGACCATAGCACCTTCTGGGACTGAACCCACTGCTGGGGTCTTCAACAAAAAGTGGTAAGAACAGTTACATAAGAACTTACTGTAACAGTAGATCTTTGAGATGAACTCTTGCAGCAGGCAACACTGGTAGGACTAAACCACCAGGCACTAGAACCACAAGGAAAACTTCTAGCTAGCAATCTACAGTGGGGAACGCCCCTGACGTCCGTCCTATAGTATAAAAGGGGCAGTCCCCCAGATCAACCTTAGCTCTCCCGATGGAGACCCTGGCATGGCCAGAAAAAGGAGAATCAAGGCAGTTCCTCAGATCTGAGGAAAGCAGAGTAGTCGAGAAGGAGAAATAGCAATCGGGGGTAGGAGGGAGGGAAATCTGCGCCTGCTGCAAGAGCTCCTCTCAAAGATCTACTGTTATGGTAAGTTCTTACGTAACTGTACTATCTTTCTTCGAGGGGGCTCTTGCAGCACGAAACACCAGTAGAACTGAGCCCCAAGCAGTAACGGAACTGACCTGGTCAGTAGGAAGGAAGATGGAAACCAGGCAGAGGACATTCATGAAAGAAGGCCCTAAAGGACTGCAGGTGCGAAGCTGGCCCTACGCTTACAGGCAATGTCCAAAGAGTAATGCCTGATAAAGTTATGGACAGAACTCCAAGTGGCAGCTGTGCAAATGTCTGCAGCCATACCTCTGGTAGAATGGCCTTTGACCAGATCAGGCAAAGGCTTGATATACTTGTGGCAGCAGTACACAATACAATTAGCTAACCACTTAGACAAACACTGTTTGGAAACAGGAGCCCCTTCTCTTCTGGAGGCAAAGGAAACAAACAACTGATCAGTTTTTTGGGCAAAACAAAAAGCCACTGTGCAAAAACTCAAATAAATTCCAGTTACAAAGTGATAAAGTGAATGCTGGGTGCAAGTCTGAGAACAATACAGAGAGCTAAGGGTGAGACATGCTCAGAAAAAAATCCCCAGCGCTTCCAATCTATGCAATTCTTCCTGGGGGGGGGGCCTGAGGAAGAATCATATAGATTTGAAGTGCCGGGGAATTTTTTCTGCGTGTGTCTCACCCTTGGCTCTCTGTATTGTTCTCAATAAACTTGTACCCAACATTCACTTTATCACTTTGTACCTGGACTTTATTTGAGTTTTTGTGCAGTGTCTTTTTGTTTTGCTGGATTACCTTTTGCTTGTACCTCTGCTACACAACTCAAGTTTGTTACCTGTAGTGCTGGCTTGCTTTGCTTTTGATCAGTTTTTCGGATGGGGCAGGTGCGATCCAAATAGTACCAGAGCACCCGGTGAACATCCAGAGTATGAAGTAAGGCCTCCCCTGATTAGATTACTTGGGATAATAAACAGGCAGGTGGATGGATTGATTCAGTGTAATCTCAGACACCACCTTAGGTAAAAAATTAGGATTAGTATGCAAAAACACCTTGTCTTTGTGGAAAACCAAATAAGGCTATTTACACAGCAGAGCCTGAAGCTCAGAAATCCTCTGAGCGGAAGTAACAGCAACTAAAAATAACACGTTCCACAACAGGAAGCATAACTCACAGCTTGCGGCTGGCTCAAAGGGGGGCATATTTAGCTTTTCCAACATAAGCAGAAGATCCCATGTCAGGGTAGGATCCCTAATGGGAGGTTTCAAGTGTAACATACCCTGCAAGAAAGTGCGGGAAAGATCCAGTTGGACAATAGTTTTGCCCTCAACAGGTGCATGACACACAGAGATAGCAGAAAGGTGCACCTTAAGTGAGAAGTATCCCAGACCTGAGTCCAAGAGTGACAGGAGGTACTCCAGGATGAGATTCACCAGACAGATGAATGGATCCAAGTGCAGAGCAATGGCCCAAATGGAGAAGCGTTTCCACTTCATGGCATAAGTGGCCCTCGTGGAAGGTTTCCTAGCAGCCGCTAAGACATCTGCCACCTGGGAAGAAACTCCGAAGTGGGCAATAGCTAAGTCTGCAGAAGTCATGCATGGAGATGCAGAGACTTGAGGTCCAGATGGATCTGAGTGCCGTGCTCCTGGGAGAGCAAGTCAGAACACAGGAGCAAGGGGACTGGGGGCTCCACTGCCAGTTGCTGCAGTAGTGGAAACCATATCTGATGCGGCCAGTAGGGAGCTATGAGAATCATCTCCGCCCCTCTGACTGTAGTTTGAGATGAACCCTCTGCAGAAGCGGAAAGGGAGGGAAGGCATACAGGAACCTCTGTGTCCAAGAGAGGGACAACGTGTTTTGCCAGAAAACACCAGGCCCTGGATCGAGCGAGCAGAAATTGGGCAGGTTTGCATTCCGTGGGGACACAAAAAGGTACAGCACTGGACGACCCCAACTGCTGAAGAGGTCTTCGACCATGAAAGCCCAGTACCAGATTCTCATGGCCTCTCTGCAAAGGGGGTAGAAGTAAGCCCACCCTGTTTCTTGAGATAGTTGACCACAGTCATGTTGTCTGTCTGTACCAGGAATGGGCCTGGAAGAAAATGGGTCTGGAACGCCTGCATAGCATATAGGACTGTCCGCATCTCCAGAACATTGATGTGGAGATGCTGTTCACTCTCTGACCAAACCCCCTGAATCTGCCTGTCAGTCAAATGGGCATCCTCCCAGCCCAGCATCCATCATAAGAATCTGCTGTGGGAATGCTGCCCAGAAGGAGACCCCTTGGAGGGGACTGGAGGGTTCTGCCACCATTCCAGGTTCTGCCTCATTGGGTTGGAGACTAGCACTGGCTGGTCTAGGTCATCAGAATGTTGGTCCCATTGGACTTGGAGAGTTCATTGAGGCACTCTTATATGCAGGCAAGTAAGGGAACTGTGGCTATAGCTGCTGCCATGTGCCCTAGTAGATGAAGGAAGGATCTGGCTGGGACCAGACAAGAGGAAGATACCCACTGGGCCTGCTATCAGACATTCTGCCTGTCCTGTGGCAGGAATGTGCTGCCCTGTGAGGAGTCTAGTGTGGTGAGCTGCCTGGCTGCTAGCCCTTATTTGTAGATATTATTCTGTTGTATATATGTTTTTTTTATGTAATTATATGTACATGCCAGTGTCAGCACATAGAGAAAAGACTAGATTTTGAAGAAAAAAAAAGGTTTGACCTTCCTGTGACTTACAAGGTAAGCCTTGTTTGCAGGACTCTGACAAGTTCTTGTCAAAAAGCACGTGGATACATGATCAAAAGAGTATTCCTCTAATACTAACTGGCCAAGGGAAACAGAAGAAAAACATTATTCACCATAGTAATGTTGTTTCTTCTAATGGAGTCTTGCTGTATTCTGACAAAATGCAGTTAGCCCCAGCACTTGAACTGCCCCAGAGAGGAAAGAGTTAATTCTATGCAGAAGCATAGAAAGGTTTTCAAACCTCTGTCTGTGGTACTTGCCAGTGTAACCATCAGATTCTTATGAGCAAACAAACTAACTTAGTACTATAGTATGGAAATTGTTCAAAACATATAGCCAAAGCGCAAAAAATTTTTTGGGTCCAAAAAGACTCAAGTCAAAGAACACAAGAAGAAAAAGTAGTGAGAATATTTAACTATAAAAACACAAGAAAAGTAACAATAACAGCTACCCCACCCAAGAGGGAGGGTACAAGGTACACCCTGAGGTGCAACACTGTACCTGCCAGCCCACTTCCCAAACCTAGGTTCTGAGAAGGGAGGTGAGGTCAGAATACAGCAAGATTCCTTTAGAAGAAACATTACTATGGTGAGTAATTTTTCTTTAAACAACATGAAGTCTTGCTGTATTCTGACATAATCTGAACTACCAAGCAGTTCCCTATGAAAGAGGGAATGCAGAACCTACTTTGGGAACAGACTCTGCAGTACTGCTGTGCCAAACCTAGCATCACTCCTAGCCTGGATGTCCAGGGAGTAATGCTTGGTGAATGTATATACTGTTTTCCAGGTGGTTGCTTTACAGATCTCTAACAAGGGTATACTGTATCTCTGGCCGCAGCTAAAGTAGTAGCTGTACCCCTAGTCGAGTGAGCCCTCAGGCCTGAACGGGGTGTTCTACCAATTTTCATAGCATAATTGTATACAAGAAACAATTTACCTGGCAATAGTTCTCTTAGTGGCAGGCTTACCTTTTCCCACTTCACCATAAGTGAGAAACAATTGAAGAGAGTCATTTCTGTGTACCTTAGTATGCTCTATGTAGTAGCTAAGAGCCTTTTTAACATCCAAACTGTGTAATCAGCTTTCTCCTAAAGAAGAATGGTCAGTGAAAAACACAGGGAGAGATATAGACTGGTTCAGAAGAAAATCTGATACCGCTTTGGGCAAGAACCTCCTATTGGTTCTTAGGACCACTTTATCCCTATGGAAGGATATGAAGTCAGGTTCAACTGACAGGACCTGTAAATACAGGTTACTCACCTGTAACAGGAGTTCTAGGAATGGTATATGTTGTTCATCCACACTTATTGGCAGGTTCCTTGCCGCTTTAAATCTTGCCGGAAGGTCTTCAAGCTGGCTCCTCCCACCCACCCGGGTGGTAAAACTCTCGGCTCCGCCCCATGACGCCAGATCTAGCCCACTGGAAGCCAGGTTGTGCGTCGAGCCGGGAGGTCGGGTGGGTCATGTGGATGAACAACATATACCATTCCTGAACTCCTGTTACAGGTGAGTAACCTTATTTCTAAGGACAAGGATATGCTGTTCATCCACACTTATTGGCAGACTCTAGCAGTTCTCCGAGGAGGAGGCAAGGCGCACACCCTACTTAGGTAGAAAGACTGGAGAACCGAGGCCCCAACCAGCACCCCGGCATGACCCAAGGTCGATGTGGAAGGGGAACGGTAAGCCTGCTTCCGGGTGGAAGCCCTGCGGATATCCTGGACCAGAGTATCCTCGGAAGCAGCCACCGATGCAGCAGAAGGATGGGTAAAAATGAGCACTTATCCCTCTGGGAGGCTCCATGCCCGCCCGCCAATAGTGGAGACCTATGCAGGGGTGGCCCACCTGCTCGTCGTCCACTTGGCTGCAAATCTGCCAGATGCGGCTTCAGCGAAGATGATAAACAGCTGGCGAACCTCTCCCGAACTTCAGCTTTACGCTCCCTAGGTAGGTGAGCGTTAAGCAGGTTCCTATGGAACCTATATACGGCCTCCGAGGTGTGAATGGGGATAAACCCCGGCAGAGGCAATACCCCCGAAGGGAAGACTCCGCCACCGCCTTCGGAAGGATTTCGGGTTGGGCGCAGGACAACCTAGTCCCTGTGGAAGACCAGATAGGGAGATTAAAGGAGCACCTGGAACTCTCCCCACCTTCTGGATGGCAGAGTAGCCCGAAGAAGGTGTTCTTCCACAACGGTGGGGAAACTCGCACCTGAGCAAAAGGTTCGGATGGCTTGCTCATGAGCTAAGCCTATACCAGCAAGGATCCCACAGAAACGGGGATACTCTCCCCCAAAGGGAGCGTGATCGAGCCTAAAGTGCCAGACCACTTTCTCCGCACCACCAACTGCCCTCCGACCCGTGCCGGAAGACAGGGGTGACCAGAGAAGCACCTAGAGGGTCGTCGGCGAAGCCCTGATTCAGAATGGACCGCAGATGGTCCGGAATGCTCGCCCAGGGACGGGGAGGGCAGAGCCCTATCCCATCATCAAAAAAGGAGAACTTCTCCAATAGGACGAGCATTTTGGCCGACTTCTTAGCAGGACGCCTCGAAAAGTCGAGGACCTTGCCAAAGGACCCTAGGCCTGGCCCCTAGCTGCACAGGGACCGGCCTACAGGTGTAGGGATTGAAGGACCTGATGGATAACCTTCCCCTAAAAAGGAAAAACAGGACAGAGCGGACTAGAAGCTGCCTCGGGAGCCTGGGCTTGAGACTGAGGAGAGCTGGATACCAGAGCTGGCAATCCAGTCTGGGGCTACCAGCATCACCTGCGTCAAGTCCCTCCTCGCCTTGCTCGTAGGTCAAGGGAATGGGGGAGAGGCACGGAGGGGCCCGGAGTCCATGGCCCTGATGGCATGCCCTACAGTGGACCTTGCTGAGGGGGCGGGCATAAAACAGTCTCGGCCTCGTATTCTCCCTGGAGGGAGGAGGGAGACGATCCTGTGCTACCTCCGGCAGGGGAAACCACTCATGAGGCGCAGCCTATGCCCGGCTTAGGGCAGCAGCCAGGAAATTGGAGGCCCTGCCATCAAATGGCTGGGAACCCTCGACGTGCTAAACCCAACGCTGGAGAACCTCCTTGCGCCAAGGCAAGGGTTCGGACTCAACCTGGCGGGTAGGTAGCACATGGTCGTGGTGTTGTCCTACTTGGAATTAGACCACTAGACCCCGTACAAACGGAGCGAGCGGTGCAAGCTAAGCAGACCGCCTGGAGCTCCGGCAAGCAGGAAGGACATCGGGACTCATGAGAGGACCAGAGGTGAAGCACTCTGTATTCCCCTAGATGGGCACCCCACCCATCTGAAAGCATCGGTCGGAGAAGACCGCCGACTCAGGGTGAACGAACAGGATGTTCTCCTGCAGAAGTTGGAACGGTCCAAAGGGAGCGTTCTCCCAACGCCCGGGCTGTAGTCATGAACTGGTCCAAGGACGCAGCGCTGTGACCTCTGGCTGGCCTCTCCCACTAGGGGAAGGCCGTCATGAGGCCCACGAGATGCAGGAGGTCCTGGCAGGACATAATTACCCGGCCAACCTGACTGGATAAGGGAGGAAGAACCTCAGCCCTGTCCACCCGGAGCCAAGCTCGGACTTAAGAGTCGAGCTTAGTCCCGAAGAAGCCTCACCACTAAGGCACGAGTTCCCACGTGGCTCCCGTAATGGGAGACCAGTCTGCCTTCCAGGTGGGGTTACGTCCGGACCCTTCAGTGCCGGAGGACTGCAGAGCAAAAGGAGGGCCTGGCTAGGAACTCGAAAGGAGATCCTCCGCTAAGAAGGGGAGGAGTCCCCAAGAAACGGATGGAACGAGGAGTAGGTACATCCTGGAGGCCCAAGAAACAGCCACACGCCACGTTCTGAGGATGGAATATCTGAAGCAGAGAGACCATCCAGGCATGCAGGAGAATGGGGCACAAGCCCCCGTCCATTAGAGGCCAGGAATATCTGGACACGAACCCAGGGTTGGGGGGGTCTGCAGCCTTCCTGGACACCTCTAACTAGAGGGCCAGGCATGTCAGTGCGACCGAAAAAGAGGCAGTGGACCCAAGATCCCCATGGGGGTATGGCTCAAAAAGAGGAAACCGCTCGTAACCTGCGACAGGATCTACCCTTAAATACCTCCAGAACCAGGTGCGGAGCCGTCCCCCCATGGGAAAACCGGGCTGAGACGACGGGGCTGGGGCAGTTCCCCTTGCCCGTCACTGAGCAGGCTTGGAGGAGGAAGGGGCCGAGGGGACTCTCGGTTTCCTGCCTCCCTGCTTCCTTTTGGAGGAAGATGCTGGACTGGCAACAGGCCGCCCACCGCATGCCTGCTGGCCCTCATGTTGGGCCAGTTGAGCCGCAGGGCTCTGTGGGCAAAGGGGCTTACGCAAAGGCTGATGGCTGCCCTTGACCCTCCGGGCAGGAGTGACCGAGTCCGGAGTGGCGTCGGACTTCTCGGGCCCCTGGATATGTCCCTCCACTCCAGGGCCAAAAAGGTCAGTCCCCAAGAAGGGGATGTCCACCAACTCATGCTGGGTTTCCAAGGAAAAGGAGGATAACCTCAGCCACGCCTGCGGCAATGGCCACTGCGGCGCCGCCACCGATCTGGCACAGGAGTCACCAGATCCAGAGCCGCCTGAGCTGTTGTTTGCCACCGCCTTCCCTGGTCCCATACCCGCCGGACCGTGGTCTGAGTCGGCCGGGAGATGAGGCAGAACTCATCCAGAGTGCCCAAAAGGGCGTGGAACAGTGTGCCATCAGAGCCGCCGAGCTGGCCTGGACGGAGGCCTAGGGAGGACGAGCAGTGAAACCTTGTGCCCGACGTAGTCCATCCTCTTGGACTCTTTGTCAGGGGGTCTATCCACATCCCCAGCATTTCCAAGACATTGGAAAACATCGTCGGTGACTACCCCTTCAGCCGAGGGGTGCTCCGAGAAACCGGGCAGAGAACTGACGGGGACAGGGTACTTCCGAGCCACCCTGGCCGAAGGCGCAGGGCAGGAAGTAGGCCGCCGCCATAGCTCCAAAGCTGGGCCCACGATAGCCTCAGCCACTGGGAAGGCATCCAAGGGAGAGCCCCCTAGGTCCAGAATCTCCGTAAGGGGGTAAGGTGCCTGTTTGGAGACGGGCTCGAGCTGCATTCCAGTGAATTCCGAAATGAGCTGGAGCAGGTCCGTAAAAGACGATGGGCTGTCGTCTATCGAATGTTCCTGGGAAGACCCCGGGTCCTCTCTGCTAGGAAACATAACAGAGCCGACTTCAGGCTCTGAAGGGTCCGCAAAAAGCTGCTGCAGGCCCGAGGCACTCTTCATCCAACGAGGGCGGGCAGGAGTGAGAGGACCGAGTAACCTGGGCAACATGTCAAGGCCCGGCCTGGGCTCCACCGAAGGCGGAGGGGCAGCGAGGGTAGGACGAGCAACCGGCCCTGGAGAGGGCTCCTCGACTAATTCAATTGGTTGCCAACCGGGTGGTGGCTGCTTGCTATCCGGAGAATGAATCGGGGTCGATTGATACTTGGACAACAACTGTTGCCACCACATAAGTTCCTCATAACGTCGATGCCAACGGCATCGAAGCCGCTCCTCATCCAAGCAGGGGGATGAGGAAGAATGGCAAAGCCACTTAACTCGGTACTTGGACCGAGAACGCCGAGGTCGTGTGAGCGCTAGACCGAGAGGATGACCGAGACCGAGGCCCGAACTCGGGGACCGAGGCGGGCCTGAGAAGGGAGCGGGCACGCCCGCTCCTCCCTCGGCTTGGAAGAAAGGACTAAGGACCGTCGACCCGAAGGTATGGACAGAACCTCAGCCTCCACCGGGGACCAGCGCAGGAGTGGTGGCACTAGCAGACAGCCTAACTGACAGGTCGAGGACTCAACGACATCGACTGGGGTCCTGGCCGGCTGACCTGACGGGAGACCGTGAGGCCAGAAGCGAAGCCGCATCTCCGACTGAGCCGGCGTCGGCGATGAGGGAGGGAAAAATCCGCTCCACGACGAAGAGACCCGCCTGCGGCCCCTAGAATTAGGCCGAGAGGCTGGTCTCCGGGATCCTTCTCCTCTGGAGGAGATGGATTGACGAAGCTCCTTGAACGAGGCTGCATGAGTAGAGCCCAAGGAAAGCGGGGTAAGCGCCGCAACCAAGGGAGAGGGGAAGGAAGCCACCCCTTCCTCGGCAGGATCGAGCTGCTGAGAAACAGTCGAAGCGGGCGCCCGCCGGTCCGAGGGAAAGTCCAGATCGGAAAAGGCCACCGGATGTCCAAGCCCCGAACGGGCCGCGTGGTCCTCCAGAGAACTGACCAAAAGGGCCGAACAGAATTTGCAAGCCTGGGGATCGTGATCCAAGTCTAGGCAATAAACGCACGTGGAGTGCGAGTCTCTCCTGGAGGAGCTAACCATGCGCCTCCCGGGGCCGGAAAAGGACTGAGCCATCGCCGTAGCGAAGAAGAAAGATCGAAGTTTCAACAAAGAAAAACTTTTCAATGATTTCGAAGACCGAAATTGTCAGGAACCAGTCTAAAACACAGAGCGCTAAGGAGGGAACCTGAGCTTCCAAGCGGTAAGGAAGATCTGGCGTCATGGGGCGGAGCCGAGAGTTTTACCACAAGGGTGGGTGGGAGGAGCCAGCTTGAAGACCTTCCGGCAAGATTTAAAGCGGCAAGGGACCTGCCAATAAGTGTGGATGAGCAACATATCCATGTCCCTAGAATTCACTAATCCACCTGGCAGAAGTAATAGCTACCAGGAACACAGTTTTCCAGGTCAGGTACTTCAACTCGGCTGAAGCCAGAGGTTCAAAGGGTGGCTGCATAAGCTGAGCAATGCAGACATTGAGATCCTAAGGTGGAGTAGGCTCCCTAAAGGGAGGGTTAATGTGAACTAGACCTTTGAAAAACTTCCTGAAAATAGGATGAGATGCCAAGGAAGAGCCTTTTCCTGCTGAAAGGAATGCAGAGACAGCTGCTAGATGAACCTTTAGAGTGGCAGGCCTAAGGCCTATGCTATTCAGATGAACTAGGTAATTTAAGGTTCTGGAAATGTCTGCAGAATCAGGCACAATGCCTTTCTGAGAGCACCAAATACTGAATCTCTTCCATTTGGAATTGTAAGTTTTTCTAGTGGAAGGTTTCCTGGAGACCTTCAGAATATCCAGAACTCCCTGAGAGAGATGTAGTGCTGCATATTCTAACTCTTCAAGAGCCAGGCCTTGAGATTGAGAGACTGGAGATTGGGGTACCAGATCCGCCCCTGGGAGGAGGACAGGAGATTTATTTCCTGGGAAGAGGCAGGGGACGTGACACTGTCAAGGACAGCAGCAGAGGATACCAAGGCTGTCTGGCCCAATCTGGAGCCACTTGTATCACTGTGCAGGGTTGAGTTCTGATCTTGATCAGAATTCTGAACAGCAGAGGGAAGGGAGGGAAAGCATAGAGAAACCTGCCCTTTCAGTCCAAAATGAGAGCATCCAGGGGTACCGTCCCCAGGACTGGAGGTCTGCAACAAAACAGAGGAAGTTGATTATTGTCCAGTGCTGCAAAGAGATCTATCTCTGGAGTGCGCCACCTGGAGAAGATGACCTACAGGATGTGAGGATCCAGGAACCATTCGTGATATCCCTGTGAAATTCTGCTCAGAGCATCTGCTAGTACATTGTCCTTTTCTGGAAGGTGAACTGCTACCAGGGAAGTCTGAAGAGAATAGGCCAGAGACCACAGCTTCATGGCTTCTGTGCACAAGGCCGTGGACTGAGTGCCTCCCTGCTTGTTGATTACCACATTGTGGTGGTTTTGTCTGTTCTGACTTGGACCACTTTGCCCTTGACTGAATCTGAGAAGCTCTGAAAGGCTAGGAAAACTGCCATGAGTTCCAGGAGGTTGATATGAAGGAGAGACTCCTGTGGAGACTAGACCCCTTGAGCTGTCAGGGCTCCCAGGTGGGCTCTCCAACCTAGGAGAGAAGCATCCATAGTTAGAACTACTGATGGGACTTGAGGGACAAATGGAACCCCTTGTCTGAGGTTGTTCTGGTCCAGCCACCACTGGAGAGCTTGGACCAGAGTCTGGGTCACTGGAATCAGTTTGGTGACAGAGTCCTTTCTCTGTGACCAAAAGGACCTTAGATGAAAATGAATGTCCCTCATCTGAAATCTGGCTCCCTCTAGCACCGCAGTGGAGGCTGCCATGTGGCCCAGGAATTGGAGGAACTGTCTCGCTGGATGAGAAACCTGAGGTTGAAAAGAGGAAGCAAGATCTAGTATGGCCTTCACCCTTGCCAGAGGAAGGAAAGCTTTTGCTTGGATAGTATCCAATTCTATCCTGATGAAGGTGAAAAGTTGTACTGGTTCGAGGATAGATTTTGGAAGATTGAGAAGAAACCCCAGAGAACTGAGTAAGTCCTGGGTGGTTTGCAGAGCTGAACTGACCTGGTCTGATGACTGACCTACGAGTAGCCAGTCGTCCGGATATGGAAAAATGGTGATACCCTGTCTTCTAGGTAAGCCACCACTACTGCAAGGCACTTTGTGAACACCCTTGGAGCTAATGTTAGGCAAAATGGCATGGCCCTGAACTGATAATGGCCTGAAGGCAACTCAAACCTGAGGTATTTTCTGTGGGAGTACCTGATAGGGATATGGAAGTAGGCATCCTTGAGGTCCAGGGATGCTAGCCAATCCCCCCTGGCCTTAAAGAGGAAAGGATTATTCCCAGAGTTCCCATTTTGAATTTGGGTTTTGATATGTGTTTGTTCAGATACATTAGGTCCAGGATGGGTCGCCATTCCCCTATTTTCTTTGGGGTAAGGAAGTACCTGGAGTACAGGCCTTTTCCCCTGTGTTGAGTGTAGGAACCTTCTCTAAGGCTCTGAGAGCCAAGAGAGAGGAAACCTCTGCTTCTAGGGCAAGGGTTTCTGAGACTGATGCAGGTGGAAAAGACCTGGCCCTCCTTTTTGGGAACCTTTTGAAGCTGAAGGCCAGTCCCTGGCTTACTACTTCCAGGACCCACTTGTCTGAGGTCACAGACTTCCGGGCCTGAAAGTAGTAAGCCAGCCTGCCTCCTACTGGGATTGGGGAGTCGACCCGGGCTGACACCTCAGGGTGTCTGCTTGGCAGGAGCCTTAGACTGGGAGGAGGAAGCAGCCGTGCTCATCCTCCTCCTGCCCCTCCCTCCCTTGGAAAAAAACCCTCTGTGGGAAAGGAGAGGAGGCCTGAGCTTGGTAAAAAGGCCTGTGAAAGGGCCTGCCCCTGCCCCTGGACTGCTGCTTTTGTGGAGTGGCCTGCCTTTCCTTGGCCTGTGCACTCCTGTAAGTGGTCCTGTATTCATCCATTTTCTTCATGTAAGCCTCTGTCTGTTCCCCAAACAGAGAGTTACCAACTACAGGAAAATCCATAGGCTTAGTCTGGGTATCCTGTGATAGGCTAGTACATCTGAGCCAAGCATGTCTTCTGAGAGACACAGATGTAGCCATAACTCTTGATGCCACATCATTGGAGTCCACAGCAGCGTGAAATTGTACTTTAGATTTCTCAATTCCATCCGTAGCCACCTCCTCCAGCTCCTTGGCTAGCTGGAGGGAGGCCTGTTTAGCCAGTTCCAGAACAGTATCCCACCTGGACTTCTGGTACCTGGCTGTGTAGGCCATATAGTTTGCCTGCCTGAGTCCCAAAGAGGATGCCAAATATTGTTTTTTGGCCATGGCATCAACTTTCCTGGAGTCCTTGTCTGGGGGTGTGAAGTCAAAGGAATGTTAGCCCGGTCACTGGCTGCAGCCTGCACTACCCCAACATGACTGCTGTGAGTATAAAGGAACTCCGTACCTAAGCCTGATAACATATACCTCCTGTCCATTCTTTTATCCACAGGACGTAATGAGTTAGGAGTTTGTAAAATCTTTTGTGTGTTTCCCCAAGGACTTATGAAGAGGGATAGACAATATTTTGGACTCTGGGATGTCCATCATTTCCACAAAATCAGGCTCTTCTTCCTCCTCAGCAGCTTCAATCATAGAGAGCTGGAGGGTTTCGGCCACCTTCTTGTAGAACAGGAAGTGTGAAGGGGACTCAGAAAGCCTGGAAGGGGAGACATTAGAGGGTCTGTCTGGGAGATGTCCGGTTCAATGGGCACGCCCAGACCCCAAGGTCGTCATCTTTGTCTTCATCATCGGGATAGTCTTCGTCTCCCTTCCACTCCTCATAAAAACATCTGGATCATAATCCGAAGGAGATGGATCCAAGCGAACGAACCGCCTATTTGGCGGTACCGGTTCAGACGGAACCAGGCGAAGTGATTGAACAATGCTAATCACTTTGGCTATCTCGTCCGCGGTTGGAGTATGCGATACTGGATCTGAACCGGCAGACTTTCGTTTCTTTTTTGATGGAACCGGCAGCTCAGAGTTGGCTCTCCTTTTGCCTGAGGAGGTATCGCCTAGGTCAGTAGGCACCTCCTCAGGTTCGGCCGCAACCGAACCGGGCTAGCCATCCGGATCTACTGACTTCTCGGCCTCCCTTTCCTTCAGCCTACTCAGTCTTTTTTCTAGAATGGTTTTGGGAAAGTTTTTGCAAATTTGGCAGTCTGACTTGAGGTGGTCAAACCCCAGAAAATAAACACAGATGAGCTGGGGGTCGGCCTTGGCAAAGGCCTCCCCACACTCAATACAGTGTTGAAACCCAGTGGGACCGGTTTTCTTCTTGGGTTTCTCAGACATGGCCAACCTACTAAATTACCCTATAGCAGCTTTCAAGCCAGGTAATAAATAACCATTCAGTTACAAACCGTGTCACGGGTTTTGAAAAAGAACCAGAAAAGGCCTGGTTCTTTTGAAATGGATCGGTACCGGAATACCACTCTAATCCCAGAAAAATTCAATTTAGAAAACAGAAGAAAATACAAGGTTGGTTCCTAACCGGACCAACCAATAAGAAACTGAAGAAAAAACAATTTCCACGCTTTTTTCAAAATAAACACAGTCACTACCTATCTACAATACTACCTGTACCATAGACAGAGGCTGGAAATCTGAAAAAATAAATAGAATGGTTTAAACCCGAACGCTTTACTTTTTACCGAACCGAGCAGAGGAAATCTCCAGAGCGACTTCACTGTTAGGCGGAGTAAAGAATCTGATGGTTACACTGGGAAGTACCACAGACAGAGGTTTGAAAACCGAGCTCGAGCTCAACATTCTATGCTTCTGCATAGAGTTAACTCTTTCCTCTCCGGGGCAGTTCAAGTGCTGGGGCTAACTGCATTATGTCAGAATACAGCAAGACTTCATGTTGTTAGAAGTAATAAAATCAGCTTGTATAATCATATAACTTACAGGATCTTCCTTACAACTAATTAAATTAAGTCAGTTCAAAATCCCAGGATGAGAGAAGCTGTTTCCGCTGTTGTAAATCCTTAAGATCAAAAGGGAAATGGTCTTAGACAATAGGTGACGAAAAAAGGTTCCCACAGTACACAGCCATTTTTTTTTATAAGTGCCAGGAAACATCTTTCTAACAGGCCTGTGTGAGATTATAAACCCTGTGCTAACTATGGGAATCTGACATCAAAGATTATCAGGAAAATAAGACTTTGGGAAAGCACAAGAGTGACACCCAGTGGGCCAGCCTTTACTCACAGAAGGGCCAGTCTTTATTCACAGACTGGGGGGTCTTCTATATAAACTCTCCAGCACAGACACTTGGAGCCATTTCGCCATTCTGTTTGGACTCCTGCCTGACCACAAGTGAACACCTGTCAGCACAGAGACTGCCTAAAAACCAAAGGCTGCTACAGAAAGACTGAAATATTTTGCAAACCAGCAATTCTCTGGACTTTGAAATCTTCATACCTCAGGTAGACTAGCTAACAGTGTTAGTGTGTTTTCATTGTACATTTTTCCATTTTTTGCCTGTATACTGCAACCCAAATTAGTATTCTCTTTTAGCTGTAACTGCAGTTAAGTATTTTAGTAAAACATTTCTTTTCCTAAAGAATTTTGCCTGTGTTAGAATTTCTTATAAGGTATGTGTGACTGTAGAAGGTTTATTAATAATCTGTGACAACTGTTACTTGCTTAAAGGGGCTACCATAAGCAATGTCAGCGTCAGTGGCTCAGCAGATAGCACACTCACCTCTGAGGCCGGGAGATCAGAAGGCTGTGAGTTCTATCCCTGCACCAGGCACTTGGGTTGAATCCCGACAGTGACACTGTAGTGCAGCATGAGGGGGGCGCTGCGTTACTGAGATGCCATCTTTCAGATGAGACTTTAAACCAAGGTCCCATCTGCCTGTTCTGGTGGTAATTCAGTAGGACGTTAAAGATCCCATGGCACTTATCGAAAAGAGTAGGGAATATTTTATATGTAAAATCAAAAAAAAAAAAGAACATTACATACATATTATTACATAAATATGAACTTTCTTCCCCCTTTTACCAATGCATAAACTCACAGATATGAAACAAGAATAAGAATAATGTAAAAAAATAATAACATACACCAAACATATTTAGTAAAGCAGAATATACCACATATCTAGCTATATTCAAAAAAGATTCCAAAATTGGAATCATTTTTCCTATTCGGCTGGCTAGCCTTCCTATACTTCCCAAAAACAACCTTTTCCTCTTTTAGTTTTTGAGACTGAAAATATATACAGTATATCATTAATCTGCAACAACCCATATACAGTGTTTCCACAGACTTACAGATAGGTAGAGGGTGTTCCATTTTGTATTTAGCCTTTAAAAAGGATAACACCTGTACTAACACATGGTCTGAGGAAACCTATTTTTGTTGCACCAATAGAGCACATCTGGCTTGACACATACAGAATTTACATGCTGCAAAAATAATTCTCAGTGTACTTGTGTCATATTTCCATAGTCTATATGGATACATACCTAAAATTAGCATTTCATATGTGACAGGGAACATTTTTGGATCCTTCCATTTATTCTGTAGGCTATTCCAAAACTCCTGGGCAAAGGGGCATTGAAGAAAAACATGTTCTATTGTTTCTATTTTGTCATTACAAGTAGGCCTAGGACACATCCGTTCTATTGCTTTATGCTTAAACGTTGTGCCTTTTCTGCCCAGGGACAAGAATTTTTTTACTTGGATACAGTGACTGTTCTGCTCAGTTAGTTAGTTACCACATAGCTATTTAATTTCACTGCTTAGAATTCCTAAACTGAGCATGTTTTAAAACTTTTATGCCTTTTTAAAAAAAAAAATAGTTTTTCTAAGATTTCTTTGGAGACATTGTTTGGGAAGAGGAAGCCCCTGTCTGCTTAGAATTTAACTGAATATGTTTTAAAACTTTATTGCCTTTTTTGTAATAAAAAAAAAAAAAGTTATCTCCCCCACTTTCCCATTTGCAGGTTTTACATCTTTACCACTTGAGGGCACTGTTTCAAAGCCAGCACTACCCAAAGGGCAAGAATCTTTCCATCTTCCAGACACACCACCTGACTTTAAATCGTACAGGCTGTCAATAAGACATTGTCTGCCCTTGTCTACTTCAATTTTACTGCCTCAGCTCCACCCTAACTAGGTTCTACTTATGGCTTTTACTCTACCTTATCTAGATCTGTCACTTAACTAGGCATTACCGAATAATTCCTTCCTGAGGTGTCTGCTATTAAAAAAAACACAGTGTTCTTCCTAGCCTGCCTATTCTGTTCCCTGTGGGCCCTGTACTTCACCACTGTCTATCTCCCACCATAGGAAGGCCCTCTAGAGATGCACCACACTGATGACTATTCTTACTCCAATCTTATAGCCTCCTAGCAAGCAAACGTGCATCCCCTATGGTGCTTCCTACCAAATTCTATGAGAATTGTGTTTAGACTGCTCAAATGCTTGCGATACCATTCTCATAAAATACCTCACAGGAGGACCTGGCTGCACCACCTCCTCTAGTTCTCCGCTCTCCTTATCCTCCTTGCCGGAGATGTTGAACTGAACCCCGGACCTACATCACAAAAGACCTTTAACACCCCCTCCTGGTCCTCTCTTAAGGGTCTTAAAATTGCACATCTCAATGTTCATTGTCTCATCCACAATCATGCTGAACTGACTGCCTGGGTTGACCACTATAACCCTGATATTCTGTGTCTCATGGAAATGTGGTTGAAACCTGCCACCCCTGACTCAACCCTCGTGCTCCCCAATTTTAGCCTCCTGTGCCACGATCACTTGGGTAAAAAGCATGGGTGTGGTCTTTTGATATGCTACAAAAGTCACCTTAACATATGTCCACTTTCAAAAGTCCGGCACTCACCACCACTTAAAAATGGAGCTCGCTTGTAGTCCACAGAAAGTGTTAATGTTTATTAAAGTGCCAGTGCACAACACATCCAACATGTCTTGACTAGTTTTGGACAAAGAGTCCTTTATCAAAAGACATGCATTTCAAATCACACATACAGCTTATATAGTCCATTAGTTACAACATCATAATTAGGTACCTAGTGCAGGCCACAGGTGAAATGTATAAACACAATACCAGAACACAGTACAAGACAACACATTTAAAAGTGCATTGTGTTCAGGCCATCAGCACAAAAGTTTATACTAAAGAGCATTTCAAAACAGAATATTCATATGTAGAACAAATATAAATAAATAAGATTAAAGCTGCATTGGAGTTCCTATTTTCTGCTTATAAAGTCTCGTGGTAATGCTGAGATGTAACTAAAAAGAGAAACTCCATGTAGATTTAATCAGTCTCATTTAGGGAAATGAGAAGTCTAAAAAGAAAGAAAAAAAGGGAAAATTATGTCAAAAAGGCAATATGCAAAGAAGACATATAAATACTACAATGCATACACATATATCTATTAAAAAGTGACCAATATGTCAGATTCGTATGAACTACTCACAATGTGGACATTACATGTATACTGTTTCAATAAGCATAAATCACATCAGTGTCCCATCAAAAACATATTGGGGGGGGATAACTATCTGTATTTAATGTATGGAGTGAGGTTCTGCTTGCTCCTAGGGTATATATCCAGAAGCCCTCTCTCTACATTTGTGATATTCCAAAGTATCTTATGGGTTTTTGTGATAAGTTTTTCGAGTGTTCTGAAGGCCTCCAGAAGTGAATTTGCTGGTGCGCCAAGAACGTCAGCTGCAGTCCTGGACTGTAGAATTACTGAGACTAGAAAAGGATTGGCACAGACTCAACTTTGTTACTAATTACTCTACACTTGCAAACAAAATCAGAGAGATTATACAGAGGAATTGGAATATCAATATCCCCGGGAGGGACATACACCTGAGGGACTTTCATCATAATACGCCGCGTCTCTCCTATAGACAAGCTGACAGACTTAGGGATTACCTTGTTCATAGCAGACTCAGTAAACCTGTTGTAAAGCCATGGCTCACCAACACTTGTGTGGGCTGCTTCCCCTGTAAGAGATGCATTTACTTTCCAGTGATTACCTCAGGAAGGAGTTCAACAGCCCAAACAACAGCAGAGTTTCTGAAATTCACCAGTTAATGACATGTGACACCCAGGGCGTCATTTATCTAGCCAAATGCTGCTGTGGTGCAGCCTTCTATATTGGAAAAAAAGAAAGAGCTTTCAAATGCCGAGTGGGTGAGCACTGCAGAGCCATAAAACATGAGGCCCTTACATATGCTACAGCACTCCACATTAAAGGGTCCATCAATCCTGGCAAACATAAGTTTATGTTTCAGGCAATAGAGAAAGTTATGCCGAAGCCCAGAGGGGGTAACTACAAGAATTTAATACTACAGAGAGAGGGCTTGGATATATACCCTAGAGCATAAAGAGCCCCTATTTTAAATGATAGATTTAACATCACTCCATACATTAAAACAGATAAGTGCCCCAAGATATGTTCTTGATGGGACACTGATGAGATTTATGCTTACAGAAACAGTATACATGTAAGGGCCACAATGTGAGTAGTTCATATGAATCTGACATAATGGTCACTTTTTAATAGACATGCATATGTGTATACATTGTAGTATTTATATGTCTTCTTTGCATACTGCCTTTTTGACATAATTTCCCCTTTTTTTCTTTCTTTTTAAGCATCTCATTTCCCTATATGATACTGATTAAATCTACATGGAGTTTCTCCTTTTAGTTACATCCCAGTGTTGCCACAAGACTTTATAAGCAGAAAACAGGAACTCCAATGCACCTTTAATCTTATTTATTTATATTTGTTCTATATATGAATATTCTGTTTTGAAATGCTCTTTAGTATAAACTTTTGTGCTGATGCCCTGAGCACTATGCACTTTTAAATGTGTTGTCTTGTACTGTGTTCTGGTACTGTGTTTACACATTTCACCTGTGGCCTGCACTAGGTACCTAATTATGATGTCGTAACTAATGGACTATATAAGCTGTATGTGTGATTTGAAATGCATGTCTTTTGATAAAGGACTCTTTTTCCGAAACTAGTCAAGATGTGTTAGATGTGTTGTGCATTGGCACTTTAATAAACATTAGCACTTTCTGTGGACTACAAGCGAGCAGCATTTTTATTGAGTGGTGGTGAGTGCTGGACTTTTGAAAGTAGACTTGTGGTTTTTTGACCTAGCACCCCAGCCCGGTGCAACCTTCCACTTCGATTTGGATCACCTTAACATATCCCTAATCCAGTACAACTTGGCTCTCTCCTCTGCCACCTGTTAATTCTTTCATGGGCTCCTCCTACTAGGGAATGCCAAACAAATTCACATCATGTGCGCATACAACCCTCCAAAGCAGGGTATCAAGGGGCTGTCCTATCTGCTTGATAGTATTAACCCTAAAATCACCTCAAATGAGGTACTTATATGTGGTGACTTCAATCTACACTGGGCTGGTGACAATGTCAAGCAGTGTGAACCACTGCTGAGAGCCCTGAGCCTTACTCAACTCATCAGTGATTCCCACATGAAATCACCTCAATGGGAGTTGAGGAACACTCCTTGATTGGATTCTGACAAACAGGCCTGATAGACTCTCAGCATCTGGAATCCTTCTTGACTTCATATCGGACCATTCCCCCATCTACTGCATGTGTAGAGTCTCCTCTCCCAAAGTGCTCTATAAAATTATGCAAGTGAGAGACTTCTCCCACTTTAACTCTGCTCTCTTTCTTCAAGATCTTGCAACCACAGATTGGGCCACAGTACTCTCTGCCACGGATGTCACAAGTGCTCTTGACAAGTTTCTAAACATCCTCCCCCTCTCTGCAGGATAAGCATGCAACTCACATCAGAAAGAGAGTTAGAGGCACTATCACTAAATGGCTGCATGAGGACTTGCTGTCCCTCATGAAACCCCGCGATAAGCACTGGGGTAAATTTAAAGTCTCTAAGGAATTATCTGACTACCATGAATACCAACGGCTCCACAACATCTGCAAAAAAGCCATATGTAACGCCAAGAGTGAATACAGCAAGGCTGCCCTCTTATCCTCTGCAAGGGACCCGCGATACTTCTGGCGCACTATTAAAACTGTAGTCAGGGGTTATAGCTGGTGTGACACTACGGATATGATTGCCAATGGTAGAAATTGTAATAATGCTACTACCATCACCAGTGCCTTTAACAAGCAATTGTCAGATCTCTCGGCATTCACCTCCCTGTTTACTACTGACAATGATGAGTCATCTACCTCTAACCATTCCTCCCCTCCAGAATCTTTGTCTCATCCGCCTTTCTATCTTAAAACAATCTCAGTGAGGGAAACCTACAAGCTTCTTGCTGGTCTTTCTCCTCATACGAGTGCTGGTCACAATGACCTTGACCCAAAACTCCTAAAGATTGGGGCCCCTTTGCTTGTGCCCCCAGTATCCCATATTCTTAACCTGTCCCTCACCACCAGAATTGTTCCTACAATCTGGAAAGTAGCAAAGGCTGTTCCTGTTTTCAAGCAGGGTGACTGGAAATGCATAGAAAACTACCATCCTATAGCCATCCTGTCTGCTGTTAGCAAGATACTGGAAAAGGTGGTGGAAGTGAAGCTGACGGACTACCTGTCTAAACATACCTTACTGTCACCCAAACAGCATGGATTTTGTAAAGGCATAGCACTGGTACAGCCCTTGCTAAAGTTACAACGGGGGCAGTACCGTAATGGCAGACGGTGTTAGCTAGCTCCTCAGGGCATCTAGTTCAAAATTGCCTACAAAGCTGTCTCTTTGCCTCTTTTCATTCACAAAGCAACTATTCTATACTCCAGCTAATCATGGCGTCTAGTAAAAATAGGAATCGCCAAGGGAAAATTCAGTTTGAAGCTGCAAAACTGCCGCATTCATGGAAATCAAGTGAGGTGTCTACAATACAACAGGCCTCAAGCATGGAGGGTACAATGTATTCAGATGGGCCAGACCTAGATATGCTATCTAAAACCCTCGCCAGAGTCCCCTCAATGTTGTTGCAGATGGAACAAGAGATGAAGGCAGTTTTTTTAAATCTAACTGCTCAACTTACCCATCTCCAGGTGATCGTAACTGGGCTTTCTGAATCATCTGCAGAACACAACACAGATTTCAGATCTAGAACAGAGGGTGAGCAATCTGGAAGATGCACTAGCAGAGGTCTCAGTGGACAGAAATAAGTTAAAATCCTCTTTGGAGGACAGGATGGCGAGGACTGACGACAAAGAAAATAGGTAGAGATGCTCAAATCTCCATACAATTGGACTCCCTGAAGGCACGGAGGGCCGAGATGTGGCAAAGAGTCTACAGAAATGGCTAGTGTGTCAGCTAGGCCTTCCTGAAGATTATGGGGGTTTTGAAATTGAACATGCTAATCGAGTGGGTCGACCTCCTAAACCCGGCGAGAGAGCCAGGCATTGCCTAATTAAATACCTTCGCTTTACAGATAAAGAAAAAATGTTGCAGAAGGTTAAACAAGTTGGCCCAATCATGTATGAAAACTCTAAAGTGCATATTTACCAGGATTTCAGCAAGGACCTGCAGAGTAAGTGGCAGAAATTCTCACAAATCAAAAATAAATTGCATAACCTTGGATGGTCCTTCACCTTCCGCTACCTGGCCCGTTTACAGAAAGATCATCCAAGGCAGGCCCCTCGTTTTTTCCTGTGCTCCAGAGAAGCTGAGAAATGGGTCACTGAGGAGGAGACCAGGAGGGAGAGGGCACAGACTGAAGGTACCTGACATTGTTAATGTATAAGTATTAGGGTTTTGTTTACTCCCTGGGGGCTCCTTATTTCCTCAGCTTGATCGCCTGAATTGTTATATTCTTACATACTTCATCACAGCTTGGCCTGTGGAGGGGTCACCTGGGCACTAAACCTGTGTGAATGTTGGGGCCTGAAGTTCTCTTTTAACATTCTGGAGCCAATTTTCACCCGACCGTGTCAGGTGACATGGGTAACGACAGGTAGGCTAAATACCAAATAGTGGAGAGTGATGGTCTACTCGAGGAACTTTATTAGACTGCTGGATTATCCATATTGTTTGTCCCGAACTACTTGCAGTCTTACAGTTTAGCTCATTTATTATGTTTTTATGGGACATTGAACAGTGTAGTAAATGTTAACTTTGACTGTTTACTTTTGTGTTTACAGCTTTGTGTTAATATTGGCTGGGCTATCAAATTGCCCCTACATCATTATACAATGAGAAATTCTATTATCTGCCAATTGTTGCTAGTGGGGGTCTTGGCAGGCTTATTTCTGCTTGCTGGTCTTGGGGGGGGACAAGGGTTAGTATTGTTTGAGGGGTGTTTGAAAGGGGTAATACCTGGGATGGGGAATCGATCGGGGGAATGTATTGAACCTTGCTTTGGGTGGAGGGTGAGACTTGGGCAGTTCGGGGTGGAATTGTTTAATGATGTCTCCACGATAGGAACTGGAGAGGTGGCTGGCACCAATCTTAGAGAGTCCCATTTTTCTGTCACATACTCTCCCCACAAGATGGTGTTGACGCCGTGTAGTCTCCACATGTGGCTTTGCGTTTGGGGGTTGTACATGGGGAAGACAGAACTGTTGGGTTGGGTGAGGGGAACTTCTTGGGGTTTTGGATTTTCTTCATGTTAAAAATTGTGGCTCAGGGAATGCTTGTATTAATGTTAGGTTGCTTTCTGATGTGCAGGGGTAAATACAATGGCATCTGATATAGGGATAGTCACGTGGAACATAAATGGACTCAAAACGATCCTTAAACATAGGAAAATTATGACAGAAGTACACCAGATGAAGGGGCAAATATTACTATTGCAGGAGACACTTCTCTGTCTCTGAAGCTCGCAGGACTGCTGCTTTTATGGGAGGCTCATTGGTATTTTCCACATTTTCGTCTAATGCCAGGGGAGCCTCGATTTGGCTACCTAGGGGTTGTCCCACAGAGCTGTTGGACTCCTTTGTGGACACAGAAGGGTGCTACGTGCTTGCAAAGCTTCATATGCCCCGGGGTAGTATTCTTTTACTGGGATCTGTCTACTCCTCTAACACTGAGGAACCGGGTTTCTTTCAATGGTTAGCACCGGACATGTCACGGTGGGATGGAACGTGGGTGGTCGGGGGAGATTACAATTGTGTATTAGACACTGTATTAGACCGCTCATAAACCACTGTAGTTTCAATGTCTAGAAATGCCAAGACATTGGAGCAAATCAAGGGGGATATGGGCCTGACAGATGCTTGGCGACACTTTCACCCCTCAGACAGGGACTATAGTTTTTTTTCCCACTCCCACCAATTTTATGCTAGAATAGACAGAATTCTAATTTTGACCCCATTGCTGTTGGGGATTGGAGAGGTAAAATATCTTCCAATTCTGATATCTGATCATGCCCCCCACTTCCTGTCTCTTAGATGTTCGGGCTCAGCTGCGTCCCCTCATAGTTGGGGGTTGGCCCCTTTTCCTTTAAAAGACCAAGCATACATTCAGCAAATGAGGGGAAGCATTCAAGAATTCTTGCTTTACAATGTCAGGGGGGAGACGTCTCACGGGACTAGGTGGGAGGCTCTGAAGGTATATATCAGGGGTCAGACGATTTTCTTTGCTTCCCATCGTAAGAAGGATGAGGATAGAGCATTGAACTCCCTCCATCTTAAGATCTCAGCATGTGAGGAGGCTCACAAAGGCAAACCCTCAAAGGAGTTATACTATATAATTCATCGTTTAAGATATCAATTTAATGTCTTAAACAGTGCTAAGCTGGAGCGCTCAATTTTATTGGCTAATGCAGGTGCCTATTTTGATGGAGACTGAGAGGACAAGCTTTTGACCTGGAAGACCAAGTACAGGGAAGTGGAAAGGAGGTGAGAGATAGTTGAAACGGGGGACAGTAGATGATACTGAGGGTATTGGCAAAGCGTTTGTAACTTTTAACAAAGAGCTGTACACATCAGAATGTCACCCTACCAGTGAACAACTAGCAACTTTCTATAACCGTGCCCCATTGAATCTGTTGGCAGAAGATGATTCTAAAAGGTTGGATGTTCCCCTGACTAGGCAAGAAGTACATACAGTGGTTAAGGCTTTGAAAGAAGGGAAGGCTCCTGGCCCGGACGGCATCCCCATAGACATTTTTTTAAATCTTTTGTCCCCTACTATTAGACCCTCTATTTGACATGCTAGAAGAGGGGTTACAGCGGGGTATATTGCCCCCCTCCACACAGTCTGCAGTGATTACTATCCTGCCCAAACCCGGGAAAGACTTGACCAAATGTGCCTCCTACCGACCCATCTCTTTATTAACAGCGGATTACAAAATTATGGCGAAAGTGATGGCAATCCGATTGAAGCCTGTGTTACCCCGGTTGATACATCAGGACCAAACGGGTTTTGTAAAGGGTCGTCAGGGAAAGCATAATATTAGACGAACTTTAAATATAATTTAAGGATGGGGTCGGATGAAAAGGAGACACGGAGCTGCGATAGTTACGTTAGATGCAGAAAAGGCCTTTGACCATGTGGAGTGGGGCTACCTATTTGAGACTTTAGAGAGGATGGGGTTGGGTTCGAACTTCTGTCAATGGGTGCGTACATTGTATACGGATCCATCAGCTCAAGTAGTGGTAAATGGCTGTTTCTCTAACCCCTTCATTTTGGAGCGAGGTACACATCAGGGATGTCCCTTATCCCCTCTGCTCTACATCCTATCTTTGGAACCCCTGGCTGTGGTCCTGCTGGCTCAATCTGACATAGTTGGTTATGTGGCGGGGGGAGCCAAGCATAAGATTTCTATATATGCAGATGACCAATTGTTATATTTACAAAACCCTGCAAGGGATCTTCCTGCAGTCCATAAGCTCATGAGGGAGTTTGGTGCCCTGTCTGGCCATAAAGTGAATTTGACAAAAAGTGAGTTGCTCCCTTTAGGCACCTGTGACAGAGCGTAGCTGATTGCCAACTTGGGGGGACTACAACTAGTTTCACAGATAAAGTACTTGGGGATACAAATTTCTGCCTCAGTCGGTCATCTATATGCCCTTAATTACAAACCGTTGTTGGTCTGACTCTCTGAGGACTGTGAGCGTTGGACTGCCCTTCCCTCACTTTGTTGGGTAGGGTAGGCAACATAAAAATGATGATTTTACCACGTTGTTTGTACTTGTACCAATCCCTTCCTATTAGAGTACCACAGTGTCATTTTAGATATCTGTATACAATGCTACATAAATTCTTATGGAGGGGGGAGTGCAAGAATACATAGGGCGATATTATTTCAGACCCCTGGCAAAGGTGGGGTGGAGTTACCAGACTTTAGGGCCTACTATTAGGCCACCCTGTTAGCATTTTTACTGCAGGGGCCTGGGATAGATACTCTTGCTTGGATGAGGCTGGAGGAGGAGATGCTAGAGGGCAGCTTTAAAAATGATCTGCTGAGTGGAGGCCTTGCTTCCCAGCTTGAGAGACCACTATTGAACTATTTTACAGACAATACAGCAGCAATCTGATGTGTGCACACCAACATATTGGTTGGCGGGGGGGTTACCATTTGTAGCCTGATCTGTGCTGCGAGACAGAGGGGATCCTGCTCTCTGCAACTCATTCAGAGATTGTGGCATTGGAATAAGGTGGGCCTGTCCTGTGTAGCTCAGCTATATGAAGGGGGGTTAATTTGCAGCTTTCAGGAATTATGCACCAAATGGGACTCCATACTGGGGACTTTTTTGTATATCTTTGTATTCGGCAGCTGTTTGGGTCTTCCATGTCAATCACCGAGAGGTGGGCCTCACCATCGCCTTTTGAAAAGGAGTTGTATAAACCCCAGCCTGGCTGCAAGCCACTTTCTGTTTTCTACCGCACTATTATAGGGGGTAATGAGGGGTTGCTACAAGCGAGCACGACATGGTGGGCTATGGACCTCTCTCTACAAATTGACATGTACACATGGAAATTGGTATGCTCCCATTATGTACATTGCTCATATAGTAATAAGCTGAGGCAAATTCAACTTAATTTCTTACATAGGACACATATCATACCTGAAAGGCTGCATTTTATGGACAACTCCAAATCCAAATTGTGCCCTAAATGTAATATTGAAGTAGGAAATATCATCCATATGGCCTTGACATGTGCAAAGATCACCCTGTTTTGGCATAGTATCCATAGAATTATGTCCTGGGTTCTGGGTTATGCCCCTTCGAAGTCTCCTATTGAACTCCTTCTGGGAGTGGATCCGAAACATCCCAACAGGTCTATGAGTAACCCATTATGGAATATAGCCTTAATAAATGCAAGACGGACTGTGGCTCAAGTCTGGATGTCTCCGACTCCTCTTACTGTGAGTAGATGGTCCAATAACTTGCTCTCATGTTTGACTCTTGAAAAAGCGCAAATGGGTGCACTCGGATTGATGCATAAATTTCATGAGATGTGGGGCCCCCTGATCAAGGCGACCGAGGAGGGGTGATTTCCCATTTAAATTAATTTAATTTGATTCAATTGAATTTAATTGAGTGATGGGCGTTGAAGGCGGAGTGCTCCAGTCTGTACCCCTTCTTATGATCACTATTCCCGGTACTCCTGTATGGAAATCTGTAGTTTTTTTTCGTTTGTGTACCATTAGTGACATTCTTTTTAATTTTGCAATGGCAGCTATTACTGACTCTCCTTGCACCTGTAATATATATATCTGATCACTGAGTTTTTTTATTTGCTTTTTAAGTTAGAACCTTTGTTATCTATCAGATAATTTATAACAATGGTTTATTATATTATTTAACTCACCTAACACAGAATGTATAGTCAAACTATGCACGTAGTGACTAAATGTAATATTGAAGTAGGAAATGTCATCCATATGGATATACCTTATACCGGGAGGACCGAGTAGGCAAACGAGGGGGAGGCTGTGCAATCTACACCAGGGACACAATACCTGGACACGCACTCCCCACCCCTGCCCTCATAAATGGGGCCCTGGCCCTTACCCTCAGACTCACCCCAGACCCCTCTAGGAGCCCTCTCTATCTCACCACAGCCTACGTTCCCCCAAAGAACCAGCACCCAGCCCTGGTATCTTTAACGGACTACCTGGCCACCCCTCCACCATAAGGCAGAACAAATCCTAGTGGGGGACCTTAATGTAAATTGGCTCAGCAGCTCCTCATCCACCACCAGAGACTCATTTGCCGCCCAAGATCTGACACAACTCATCACCCAGCCCACGAGACTTAACCTTAAGAGTGGTACCAGCACCCTTCTGGATGTTATTATAACTAACACACCCCATAAAATCCAAAACATCCAGGTCCTCCCAGACTCCCTGAGTGACCATTCCCCTATCCTATTCCACTGGGTAGCCCCCAATCCCAAACCCAAAGCCCAGACCACCCTCCGCAGGCGCCTCCGCCCTGGTGGGCTGAAGAAACTTAAAGCACTCCTCACCCAGATAGACTGGTCCCCCATTCAGCAGGCAATCAACATTGACACTGCCCTCACCTTCTTCACTCACACCTTCAACATGGCCTGTGATCTCTTTGCACCCTTAACCAAAATCCGGTCCAAAAAGGAAGCACCTGGGTTAGCCCGGCCCTCCTACAATTACTTAGAAACCGGGATAACCTCTGGCACCTTGCCACTGAAACAGGTCGTCTGTCTGATAGGCAAGCATACAATGCAGCCCGGAATAAGTGTTCATGGGCCATCAGGAAGGCCAAGGCAGACCATTACCAGGCCTCCTTACCTCCTCCTGGGGCTCAGCCCGGACCTTCTGGGATAATATTAAGCAACTCAATGGTAAGCTTGCTCCCTGCCCCATCCCAGCTCACTAGAAATGGCACCACCTCCACTGAGCCTGCCACCATAGCTAACTGGTTCAACACCACTTTCACTGACCTTAGCTCAGTCCTCCCTAGTAATTTCTTTGACCTCCCCAGCCAACCTCCCCTGTCCTCCATCACCCCAGCTTCCTCCCGCGAAAGATTTCCACCGGAAGCCAGACCGATCCTAATCAAAGCTCTCAATGACAACAATCCCGGCAGTGACTCACTGGACCCCAGCATCCTCAGGCTGGTGCTAGATGAAGTCCTTGCACCACTCACAAGCCTAATTAACCAGTCACTCTGCCTGGGACAATTCCCCACAGCTTGGAAAACAGCCATTATCACACCTATTCATAAAGGGGGCGACAGGTCAGTGGCCAACAACTACCGGCCAATCTCCATCCTCCTCCCTCTGTAAAGCCCTGGAGAAAGTGGTGGCCATTCAAATCACTGATTATCTGGCTAAGCATAACATTTTATGCCCAGAGCAACATGGCTTCCGTACGGGTCAGCAGTACCAGCACTGCCCTTATTGAATTCTCCAACTTTCTACACTCCTCCTTTGACACACAGCTCCTAGCTGGTGCAGTGTTCATTGACCTCTCAAAGGCTTTCAACACTGTCTCCCATCCACTTCGCTGAATGCTCTCTGCCACACTGGTCTCTCGGCTGGCCCTCTGGCGTGGTGTTAGCTATCTTGACACCCGATCTCAGTGTGTCAAAATTAATAGCACACTCTCTGATACCTGTCCTTCTCTCTAGGGTCCCCAAGGCTCCATCCTGGGCCCCCTTCTCTTCTCACTGTATCTGAACACCCTGCCCAGTGCATGCCCTGGCAAAATTCTGCTGTATGCAGACGACGCTGTCCTTTTTGCCACCCACCGCAATCCCATCTCCCTACAGGACTCCCTACAGCAGTCTTTCAACAGTGCTGAGGCTTGGTTTAAGGAGCGCAGACTCGTCATCAATCTTAAGAAAACCAAAACTATGCTCTTTTCCCACCCCCAAAACAAAGCTAGCAACCACCCACTCTATATCCTTCCGAGTACCAACCAGCCACTGGAACAAGTCTGCTCCTACAAATACCTTGGGTTACCTTCGATTCACCTCACATTTCACAACCACATCGACGCCTAACATCCGCCACCAACACACGGCTTGGCATCATATTCCACCATAAAACCTGCCTTCCCCAAATGCTCTCCGCTAGCTGTTACATCATCCTGCTGTCCCTTGTAGACTATGGTCTACCAGTATATGGTGCTGCCGACACCCACTGCACTCAACAAAATTCACCTAACCCTGAATAAAGCGGCAGATTGATTACTGGTGCCCCAGGCTCACACACACCTGTCAGCTCTATGTCGATGCTAACCTGCTTACCCTGGATGAACGGCTCCAATACCAAACCTGTCTCCTCACCAAAAACCCTACTGGCTCTCCCCTGGGGTAACGCATCCATCCACCAGAGCCCTCCCACTGTTGCAACCACGGTCTTCCCACAAGACCACTCTAAAGGTCCCAGATCTAGAACCAGCCGTGGCCAGAGGTCCTTCTGCTATAGAGCCCCAACCTGGTTTAACTCTCTCCCTGCCACCATCACCAATGCCATTACCATCTCCACGTTCAAAACCACACTTCGGAACCACATCTTCAGCACTCGTAACTGCTCCTGTCTCTGAACATAGCCTCCACCTCTGCTTCTCTTGACAATGCCCCCCAGGCAGCTCTCCATCTAACCATCCCCTCCACCACTTCCCTGTACACCATGCCTATGTTTAACCTGGCCAGTGCCAGCTGTTTCAGTGTTTACCTACCAGAATGCTCACTTGATACCAACTTGTGGAACACCTGTTATCAATTACATGTACGTGTACCCAATTTGTATTTGTCTGTCCACAATGTGATGTAGCGCCTCTGTTGGAACGCCTATTGTTTTGCAAATCTTTGCTATGTAACCAAAACACAATGTATGTCTTTATGTGACGAAGTACCTTTGGAAACGAGCCTCTGGCTCAAAGGTTGTAAACTGATTCTTAAATAAATAAATAAATAAATAAATAAATGTAACTGTGATCAACTAATATCTTTTTGGCGTTTAATTTATGTCTGCACCCAGTATGTCACTATGTTATATCTTTGCTTGTATTTCCTGAACCACTCAATAAACTATTTTTGGAAAAAAAAAAAAAAGTTACATCTGATATAAGAATTGCCATGGACTAGGGTATGCTGACTGGGGCTATCTTTGTGGACCTCTCAAAGGCCTTCGATCTAGTGAATCACTCCCTACTCTGTACCAAGCTTCACTCCCTTGGTGTTGCTGGTCCAGCTCAAAACTGGTTTTCCAAGTATCTCACTGGCAGGCTACAGCTTGTTAAGTACAATAGAGCTGTATCTGAACCTGTTCCTATCACTATCGGTGTCCCTCAGGGATCTATTCTGGGCCCTATCCTATTTTCTCTTTTCATCAATGACTTCTCAACGGTCCCTACCCATAGCACCACAACCCTATATGCTAATGACCCGGTCCTCCTAGCTAGCTCAGGTGATGTCCGTGCAATAAATCACAACCTACAAACTAACTTCAGCAAACTGCAACATTGGCTCCTGACAAATAAGCTTGTGCTGAACTTAAAGAAAACTCAACTTATGCTCTTCAGCTCCTCTGCCAAACTTGAACAGTGTCCTGTCCCACTCAATGTCTTAAGCCTTGATGGTATCCCAGTTGGCACTACATGCTCCATTAGATACCTGGGAGTTACTCTTGACCCCCAGTTAGACCTGTCTCTACACATTCACAATGTCTGCAGGGCAACAAATATCAAGCTTGGACTTGCATACCAGGCTTGTGGGTCCCTTACTGCTGCTGCATGGCTTGCCCTTGCTAAAGGTTTACTACTTCCCTCTCTCAACTATGGATTGACAATCTTTACCCTCACCACAAAAACTAGCCTTGCTAAATGGGATGTGGCCTATAATAATATTTGCAGCTTTGCCCTTACCATCCCTAGACTTACCCATCACTATGATTTGTACAATCAACTACACTGGTAGTCCCCGGATAATTATCATTCATTTGTCTTGAGCTGCTTCACAGACAAAATCGTCCACAATGCCACCCCACCCGCCCTGTCCAAACTCCTTCAGCCGGCTCTATCATCATACCGGCTAAGGTCAGCTGACTTGCAAACCCTCCTTGTCCCAAAAACTCGTACACTGTCAGGTGATTGTGCCTTTGCTGTTTGTGCCCCTAGATTCTGGAATACCCTACCTGCAACCATCCAATGTACCCCCACCCATCCCATCTTTAAGAGCTCCCTCTGGTTGCACCTGAAGTCTGCCTCAGCCTGTAACTGTTCCAAGGTTGCTTGATATCCTCTACCCCTGCTTGGACCTTGTTGTGCACCCTCCACTTCCCTGGTTCTCCTACCCAATATGAGCTCTAATAAAATGAATTATCTACACTGCATGCCCTTCACCTCAGCACTTACCATCCCCAAAAATGGGACAATTACACTTGTATTATTTCTACAAAATGTAACTATTGTTTGCTTGTTCTTGCCTTTGATATATATGCTTATCTGTTCATCCTGTACCTGTTTATTTGTATCACCTAGCTCATTGCTTGTATTTCACATTGTTGTGATTTCCTTGCACTGTTCTGTAAACCATGCTCTTGTAATCTCCCTGGTCGTACCTGAAAATAGGCATTCCTTGTCTAGTGTGCTTACCTGGTAAACAAAAGCTAATAAATAAATAAAGTATTCCTCACTCCTAATCTTCCATGGCATGAGAGTCACACCACATCCCACATCTGTTTGGGAATCCTATTGTCTGTTAGTTGCTGGCAGGTTACTTTCATCTGTGTTTCAGGGCATTCAGGAAACTCTGGAGTTATAAACTGGATTTCTTTTATGGTTTTTACATAGAAGGATTTTTTAGAATTTGTTATAACTGTGTTTTGCGTGATGTTCCATTGTCTTAATTTAGACAAACAAGGTTTAATGTATGTTGGAATGTGTTTTGTGTGCATGATCACGGAGGCTGATAGTACACAACTGTCCCATTTTCCCTGTAAAGTGTGCAGCCAACTAAAGCCTACAGAGTACCAGCAGGTATTTTTACCTTGCAATACCTCTAAGAGATTTCTATATAAAAATATGCTGTGGAAAAAAACAATAGGATTAATCATCCTAATACCTCCTAAGTTATAATCATAATATGTGACTATTCTTCTTATGGGGTTTAATCGACTTCCCCATAGCCCTTGAAAAAAACATTAGACATTTGGTCCTCTAAAGAGAAAGGAATGGGGAAAATATTAGCTATGTGGAGAAACTGGGGCACAATCAGGGTTTTGATTAAGTAAACTCTTTTTTTCTTAGAAATAGTTTTAATATTTCCATTGCTGTACTATATTCTGTCATTTTGCTATAGCTTGTTGGCAATCAAATTTGGCATCATCTTCAGTGCCAAAAGTTATACCTACTATTTTAACAGGGTCTGTCTTTACTGGGACGTTGGTTATTTTGTCTTGTTCCAAACTTTGTATATCTGGGTTAATTTGGAACCCTCGGCTTTTTTCATACTTTAACCTGGCTCCTGATACCAACTCATGCTCCTGAATTGTTTGTGCAGTGTCTTGGGCTCTATCTGCATTTTGAATACTTAAGACATAAATCATCAGCATATGCTCTGATGTTAATTGTTGTGAGTTGACTGGGTACAATTATACTTGGAATATCCTCACTGTGTTGAATTTTTCTAATTAAAGGGTCTATAACAAATAAGTGTAAAATGGGGCTGAGGGGATACCCTTGCCTTACACCTCTTTTGATACAAAATTATTTTCCCATTTGTTTGTTTATGAATGGTTGTGCAAAGGCTGATATGTACATTAGTTTCAACCACGTTATAAAAGGACCTGGTATTCCATATTTATCTAACACTTTAAATAAGAAGATATGAATAACTCTGTCAAATGCCTTTTACTGGTCAAGTGACAGTAACACTCCCTTACAGTGGCGTGAGTTTCCTAAATAAGTTACATCTCTTAAAAACTGCAGGCTGTGGAAAATTGACCGATTGGGAATCCCACATGACTGTACTGGAACGCTCAGTGTTTTTTCTGCTTTGAGAAGTCTATTGGCTAAGATTTTAGATAGTATTTTATAATCTATATTCAGGATGCTTATAGGACTACAATTTGTTAGTTCTGATCTGTCTCCTTTTTATGTTTGCTTGCGCGTGCAGCGCACAAGAAACATATTGAGGTAGTAGAGCCTTGCAGAGGTGTGGCAGTGTTGTGGCCAATCCAGTGAATGCTTTCACAGGTGCATCCCTCAGCCACCAATCAACAGGGAAGCTGCTAATGATGACAGTTTCAGGGCAAGCACTGCACCTGAAAGAAATCTGCCACTCCAGTCAGGGACAGCTTCATCATTGCAGCAGCAGATCTCTCCCCCCCTGCCCCGGCAACCAGGGACATTCCAGCCATGTGCATTATAGTGCACAGTAACGCACATGGTTGGACTTACGAGCAACTTGTTTGCTCAGTGTGCTGTCCCGGTGAAACATATTAATAAATAAATAAATGAGCAGTGCCACAGCTTTGCATAATTGGCAGCTCCTGCCACCTACCACACACTCCCCCCAAAGCTGACATCAGGGTGCCCAATCCCCGTGTCGGCATGTATCCCCCTGCCCCCCCATTACTGTGGAACACTGGGAGCCCACGCCAGTGTGCCAAACTAATTATATCTCCGACACCAGGATGCCCTCCCAATGTCAGATGACTCCCCCAAGCCAAAATATATTTTTGCCGACAACAGGCGTGCCCAATCCCCATGTCAGCATGCCTCTCCCCAAGCCTAGACATATCTTTTGCAGACAATGGGTGCCCAATCCCTATGTTGGCATGACCCCCCCCTCCCACTATTGGCAGCACACTGGGAGCCCACCCCAGTGTGCCAAAGTACTTTATCTTTTCTGACACCAGAATGCCCACTCCCGGTGTCAGATGTGTCCCACACCCCCCCTTTTTTTCAGCTGATCTCGGGATGCCCAATCACCGGGTCAGCACAGATCCCCAACCCCAGTCTGGAACACTGGGAGCCCACCCTAGCATGCCAAAATGTATTTTTTATATTATTTCACCTGTAAAAAAGAAAACCACCCCCGGGGTCTTTTTTTTTTAAAAACATGAAGAAAAAGAAAATGGTCTCTCGTCGTCCTCGCCACCCTTCCCCCATCCTCACCCTTCCTCTGCGCACCCCACCTTCCCACACCCCCCTCGCCCCACACTTACCTCTAGAGGTCCAGCACTGTGATCCTTTGTAGACCGGGAACACATCTGCACTCTTCGGAAGCTGACCGAAAACTGAAGAAAATCACGGAAAGCCCTATGATGGCAGTCACTGGGGGGTTTCAACTTAGGTTGATATCTCAGCCATTTCTGGGAGTTTTGGTCCCAAATTTTCAACATGGGGTTCTTGGGACCCCACCTCATGAACACTACCATTGTCATTCTGTTTCTCAGTCCCGGAAGGTGATTTTGCGGTCACTGTGTATAATCTCCTTTCAGGGCTGATTAACAAAATGACAGTGCCACTGTTCATGAGGTGGAGTCCCAAGAAGCCCATATTGCAAGTTTGGTGAAAAAACTCCCAAAAATGACTGCGTTATGAGCGTGCATTGTATAGTTTGTACGCACACTTGTAACTTCGCCAATTTTTAATATTTTCTCTCCAAATTTCCAACATTGCAATTTTTTCACACCTCCTTATGAACAGTATAGCTGTCATTTTTTGCATCCTGCCCGAAACATGTTTTCGCACCTGTGGCGCAGAATGGCACAGTCGCTGTGCAAAATCAACTTTGGGACAGATTAATGAAATCACAGTGCCACTGTTCATGAGGGGAGGTCCCAAAAAGGCCATATTGAAAATTTGGTGAAATAATTCCAAAAAATGACTGCGTCACGAGCGTGCGTTACACAATTTCTATGCATGCTTGTAACTTTGCCATTTTTTCATATTTTCACTCCAGATTTTCAACAATGACATTTTTTCACACCTCCTCGTGAACAGTATAGATGTCATTTTTCACATTCTGCCCAAAATGTTTTTTCACACTTGTTGCGATGAATGGCACATTTGCTATGCAAAATCACCTTTTTGAATTGAGTAACGAAATGATAGTGCCACTGTTCATGAGGTGGGGTCCCAAAAAGCCCATGCTGAAAATCTGGAGTAAAAATACCAAGAAACACCTGGAACGTTAGGGTTTCCAACCATAACACCCCACCCTGTACAGACTGACAGGCATCAGGGGTGTGGCTTGGGGTCATTGGCCATAGTGCTCGTGCAATTCCACCCTATCCCCACCATGCAGCCACTGACAGGCATCGAGGTGTGCCTTGGGCTCTTCGGCCCTCACGTTCACCCCATTCTCCTATACTGCACCCATCCCAGTTTATTTCCTTATGGAATGGGGTGAGCGTAAGGGCGAAGACCCCAAGGTACACCATGACACCTGTCAGTGTCTGCAGGGTGGGATGAGGTGGAATGGCATGAGCATTATGGCTGACGACCCAAAGGCACACTCCCCAACGCTTGTCAGTCTCTGCAGGGTGGGGGTTGGGACTGGCGTTAGTTCAGTACTTCACTGCCATTGCTATCGTGCATCTAACTCCTGCAGTACCAATGCCAATACCAGCAAGCAAACATTCGGCATTGACAAATGCTTGTTTATAGAGGAGAATGATAAGGGCTTGAGAAAAGGAAGAAGGAATATTAGAGGCCTTCAGTAAAGAATTAAACAGCAGAGTTAAAACTGGACTTAGTTTGTCTTTGAAAGTTTTTTTAAATTCTGTAGTTAACCCAACCTTTCCAGTTGTGGCATTTGGATTTTTACTGATGGCTTGGTGCACTTCAGCTAAAGAAATTTCACTTATCACCTGCTCAACTACCACAGCTGGTAGAGATGGAATGTTTAGATCCATCAGATATTTTTCATCCCATGAAATGTCATTGGTTTCCCTAAAACTGATTTTGTAGGTATTGCTGAGTTGCTTGTATGATGGTTTGGGGGTTAGTGGTGAGTAAGATTCTATCAGATGGCCAAACAGAATCTATATTAGTGGATTTTACTTTCTCTGCACAACTTTTAAACATATCTAGTGTGGGATGGTGACCTTGAGTACTTAAACTGAGCTTCTATTTTCAGACTCATATACCTATTGTATCGGTATTTTAGCATTTCTTCTTTTGCATATTTAATTTGAGCATTCAGATTAATTTTGTGATTGTGTGCTACAGAAATCAGTGTCTGTAGCTGATTTCTAAGCGTCAGGTATTGAGAATATTGTTTTTGTCCTTTCCAAGTTGCAAGTTTGATAAAAAGATTTTTTAATCGTATTTTGAGTCTAGCCACCACTCTAGAATTGTGTCATACGCCTCCAAAAGTGACACCCAGGCTTTTAACAGCTGATCCCATTTTTCCACCATAAAGGGATCTGTTAGTAAGGTGTTATTTAATTTCCATCTAGATTTTGTTTGGATATTAGTTTGAGTTCCTAGTGTATATATGCTAGATACAGCCAAGTGATCCAGTGTTCCTATAGGAATGGTATTTCCTTTTGGATAGTCAAATTCTTTGACATAAACAAATAATCGATTCTTGATGCAAGTCTGCCTTGTGTCTCCCTGATTTTTTTATTGCTTCAAAAGCTTCTTGCAAGTTAGCTGTAGTTACACTGTTTTTTAAACAGGCCGTATCACTGAATACGTTTTGAGGTTTACATCCTCTGTCAGTAGGAGATAGACCACAGTTGAAGTCCCCTCCAAAAATTACAGATATTTGGGTATACAAAAAAGGTTGAATAAGTTTAAAAAGGGCCACACGTATAGCAATACTTTGGGGGGCATACACACTAATCAATCTAAATTCTAAAGAGTGAAAAGTAACATCTACTATTAGACCTCTGCCTGATGCTATGTCTGTAAGCTTCTTTAGATGAAAGTGGGGCCCTTTTAAGAGGATTGCTATGCCATCACAAATTTCCCCTCATTGAGACCAACAGGAGGGACCATCTGACCATAGTGTTTGCTTGTGTAAGTTCGTAAATAGATTTTATGTGGGTGTCCTCTAAAAAAAGAATGTTATTTGGGAGCGTTTTTAGTATTTGAAAGGTAGTTCCTCTTTTTTTAACGGATTTGATGCTACTGACATTTATGGTCAGAGGGCTGAGGAGTTGGTGCAGTTATATAAAAAAAGGAGGGAGGTCAATAGGTCACCCATCTGATTTTTGTTTGGCTTTGTTCTTCCCTTTGGCTTTTTTTGCTTTGGCTCATTCTACCGTGGGATCTGTGCTATACTTCATTACCCCTGAAGTCACTGAGGATGCATCTAAGTCCCCTTCATACTCTTCCGTGTCCCCCCATTGTTTTCTTTTAGCCAGCACATTATACCGATTCCTAGAAATCAGGGGTTCTGAAGACTTTGGATCCGGTTTCTTTTTTGTGCGTCTAGACTTTCTTGTTTGTACTATTTCCATGGGGATTTCATTTGGTATATTGGGAGGTGGCATAATCTCTGATGCTGGCTCTCTAATAGTGTTTGAGGGTGCTGCTTCTGCTTTATCCTGCACAGCTGGGTTTATCTGCGGAGGGGGGGTCAGGGTCAGTGACTTCATCCACCAGGGGGGTGGTATTTGGGATTCTCGCTGTGTCTGAGCTACACTAGCCATTGTTACCTGTTCCTGTGGGATTGAGACTGAACCCTGTCTTGCTTGCACAAATTTCACCTGTTGGGCAGTAATAAGGACTTCTTGATCTTGCATAGCCCTGTCCATTCTATTGTGCGCAGCCCATGAACACTTCACATAGGAGTGTCCCAGTTCTTCACACAGATTACATCTGAATGAGTTTGGGCATCCTAAGCTCACATGCCCATATTCCAAACACAAATTACACCTTGGTAAATCACAGGAAGAGCTAAGGTGGGTTTCTAGCACCACACCTATGGCATGTCTTGGGCTGGCCGGGATAGAAACATATTCCTCTGTCCCTCCCGATGTAAAAGCTACTAGGCAAGTGTTGAATCCCATTCTCAGTATGTAGAAGTTTTACTTTGATCCACCCCCCCATCCATATTAAGTCATCGCCTAAAATGGGAATTGGTTGTTGCTGAATTTCACATTTTTGCCTTAACCAATACTGCACATCTTCAATATTTACACCTTCATTTCTGAATAAAAGTGTAACCGTTTTTATGGTGGGCTTTGTTAAAGGAATTGGAAAAAAAAACATTTGCCAAGCAGTATGTTTTTTTTATTGTTTCAAACTTTTGCCAAAACTTTTCTAAAGTTTGTTTCTAAAGCTAATGTCATATGTGTTTTTGCCCTTTATATGGATAAATGTAAAAAGTTATTGTGCTTGAATCCCCATTATGTCCTTTAACAATTGGTGGATGACATATTTCCTATCGGGAAAAAGGTTTTTAGTCCCTGTATATCTCAGACACACTGCATTGCATCTCTGTGCCAGCTCCCCTACTTGTTTGAATAAGTCTGCCATTCTAAATGAACTTGAAGGCAGTGTTTCAGTCCCTTGTAAAGTATTTTCATTTGCTTCTGAATTGTCATTCAAGCTGGAATGTTCAGCTGTTTGCGTATTTTGGGCGGCTTCGATTGGGGTCCTAGGTTCAGGCGCAGGCAAGTTCAGTTGTAATGCCTGTCCTGCATTTCAATTATTTTTCTTTTGTATTGGCATTGCTGGATTTACATCTTTAACCTGGTTGTTTATAGACATTTTAGCAATATCAGTTTCTGACCTTTTTTTCATATTTGTATCAGGCAGTCCTGTAGGCAAAAGGTTTTGTTGTGAGCCGGGCGACTGAAAATTAGACTTAGAGGTACCTGATGTTGATGGTGCTTCTTTTTGTAAGTTCATGATTTGTGAAGCTGCCATCAGACCTGGAGAGGTCCATCCTTTCCCATCTTGTTGGGCTATCTAGCTCGCTGCTTTTAATACTGTTGTCAGGTTCCATTGCTCGGAGCAGGGTGTGGTGCTTGATTTTTTTCTCTTTGCCTTTACACAATACTTCAGCTGTCAAAACTGGCAGTCAGCTTTTGATCTACTCAGTGGTGTGTCACTACTGGAGGCCAGGGAAGAAGGTAAATCATCTGCCGTCTGAAAAATGACAGACGTTGTAACCATATCTTGTGCTTTTACAAAGCCTATGGAAACTGTAGAGTTGGGTGTAAATGGAAACTGTAGGGTTGGGTGTAGTTACAGGTTCGACTGCTTGCCTTGGAATATTGGCGCTATCAGTTGTTTCTTTTAGTAACTTTAACAGCAAACTTTTGTTTTTCTGTATTGCATTTTTTTACAATACTTCCTCCTGTTCTGGTGTCAGCAGGTTAAAATTAGAACATTGTCCATACCTCATAGCTGAAGCTTCCTCTGTTGGAGGGGTTTGTTCAGGAGAATACACTGTTGTAGGTTCAATCATCATTTCTTGTTCTGTGTCCAGTAGAAAATCTATTACGCCTTCCATTTCAGTCATAGTATGATCCATTTCAGGTTGAACAGATATCTTTCCAGGGGTTTGCACATCAAGAGAATGTTCCCCTGCTACCTCTCCTCTGCTGCCTCTAATCTCTCTGTCTGCTATCTTGGATTTGGCTGACAAGGGTTCCTCCTACTGCAAGAGTAGGTAGGGGTGTGCGAAAAAAAAATTCTGCTGGCGGAATCGTGGCGAAAGTGCAAATTTGGCATCTGCGAAAGTTCGAAAATCATTTTCAGAACTTTCACGGAAATTCCACCTTAAAACTGTGAAATAAATATACAAACTGCAGGTTAAGTTATCAAACTGCAGGAAAAAAATATGCAGAAAGGATCATTGCCAGTGGTCAGTTCTGAGGCTTTTTTAACCACAGTTTAATTCATTAATCCACCCCCACTGATCAGAGGTCCCAGTAAATAAATAAATACCTCCAATAACTTCCTCGGACCCTCCTGGTTTCTAGTGGCCCCCCATCCACCGATGATGGCCCCCAAAACATTTTATTTCCCTGATGTCTATCGGACCCCCCCATCCTGGTTTCCTTAATCCACAAAAAAACAGCCAGCAGTTCACCGACTCATCCCCCTCTATTCCCAGTATTACCTGGTGTCTACTGGAACTCCCCATCCCTGATCCCTTGTAAAAAAAAAATCTCAATTCCCTGGTGTCTAGTGGACCCCCCACCCTGACAGGTCATTTGCCACATCCCGCTTCCCCCACCCTGCCCCTAGGCGGGCCACAAGCAGCACTCCTCTCTCCTGCACTACCAGTGGCCCACTGAATTGTCAGTGAATGACCGTATGGTTGTACAAGCAGGCGCTCATTCACTGACAGTTCATTAAACTGTGGATAGAATAAATTCCGCAGTTTGTATGCATTTTTCCGCAGTTCACAAAAAAGTTTGCAGAACTCAGTGAAAATCTGTGGAAAATCCCAGTTTTGCCAATGACAAAAGTTCTGAAATTTCCACAAAATTTCCAAAATTTCATGGAAGTACCGTGAAAGCAGAATTCGAAACTTTCACCCACCCCAAAGAGTAAAGGAATTTCCCCGTTTTCCTGGTCAAATTTCCCCCTATTCACTAAAAATATCACCAACAGCTTAATCTGGTTCAAAGTCAGTTGGCATTCATCTGGATCCCCTCCCCTGTGTCATGCCTGAAAATAGGCAGAACTTGTCCAGTGCACTTACCCGGTCAACAAAAATTAAATAAATAAACCAAATTGAGAAAAGGGTCTGTAAGGGACATCTGTAAGGATAGGGAGAATACCAGAGTCTATAAAGATTTTGAGTCAGGCTGTTGCATATCCTGTAGGGAGAAGGCCAAATCAGGTTTTTACGCTGCGACCCCGAAGACAGTGTGATACCTGGGTCTTTCTCCTGTGTGTAATTGGCCACAAGACTCGAGACTGGTATTGTGCCCTTATCCATAGTTAGAGGGACGCCTTGGATCCTTGTGGCAAAAGTACAGTCGTGACCTTGGTGAGCATTTAAAAAGGACAAGGATGGTATCCCTGTTACCCCTTCCATCACAGATTGCACTTAAGGGTGTGCACTGTGAGCTCAGTGGGCCTGACCCCCAGGAGTGGGTTTGTGACATCTAGGACCACTCCTATGTACTGGAGGTGCTGGCTCAGCTAGAGGAAGGACTTAGGATGGTTGACAGTAATCCCCAAGAGCTGGAAAAACTGAAAAGTGGACTCCAGGGTCTGAATTAACTGAGCTCTGGAGAGGGCCTTCAACAGCTAGACATCCAGATAGGGAAAGACATAAAACCCTTGTCTCCAAAGAGCCACAGCCACCGCTGCTAGCCACCTGGTAAAGATTCAGGGAGCCAAGGAAAGGCCAAAGGGGAGGGCCTAAAACTAAAAGTGGTCCCCTGGGAAACAGAAAGCGGTAGAACCATCAGTGGTGCAGGAAAACCAGGATATGGAGATAGGCATCCTGCATGTCCAGTGAACAGAGCCGGTACCCCTGGTGCAGGAAGGGCAGTAACCTTTGGAGGATGACCATCCTGAAATGCTTGTACTCTATGTAAAGGTTCAGGTAACTGAGACCCAGAATTGGTCTCAAGTCCCACGTCTTCTTGGGGACTAGAAAGAAGTGAGAATAGAACTCCTTCCCTCTTTGGGCTGGGGGGATGGTCTCTGTGGCTTTTTTGTGTAGAACTGCCTGAATCTCCTCCTGGATGAGGGTGATGTGGGACTGGGGGTAATGGGAGTGCAAGGGAAGGCTGTCTGGAGGGACCTCTAGAAACTCAAGCATGTGCCCCCTTTCTATGATCTGAAGTACTCATTGGTCTGAAGTAATGGGTGCACCACCTTTCTAAATACAGGGAAAAGCAATCCCCCACTGCCTCCCCCAAGGCCTCTGCCGGGGGGGCAGGCAGGGAGTCATGCAATGGCATCAGGATGGGTAGAATGGCTGAGGGACACTCTGGGGGTCCTGGGGCGGAAGCTCCAGCCGGCTAGGTAGAAGCCTTGCACTTTGACTGCTGTCCCTTGGATTGCTGTCTAGGGGGCTGATGAAAGGGCTGGCGTTGGGTGGACCTGGGCTGAGAATGGTACATGGAGTGGACCAATCTCAAGGCCTTACCCGACTCTTAGAGGCAGGAAATGATGTCCTGGGCATCAACCCTCAAGAGGACAGAACCCCGAAAAGGGTGTCCATATTTTTCGTCTGCACATCGTGTGCGAACCCTGACACCCTGAGCCAAGAGTGATGGCAGATGCAGATTCCTGCTGCTGCTGCTAGCAGCCCTTAGTACATGGTTGTCCACGTTCGAGCCAGACTTAAGAAGCTGGACCAGCTAGGTCTTAGCAGGGTCATTGGGAAGAGCCTGCACCAGTTCCAAGTCCTTGTCCCATAAGACATTTTGATACCAGACAATATGGGCTAGATATTTTTGGGTCTGGATGGTCAGAGTGGAAGAAGCATAGACTCGCTTGCCAAACTGATCGATCTGGTGAGACTCATTGTCAGGGGGGTGGGTACTGAGGTACCTGGGTTTCTTGGTGCCATCATGGGCCGCATTCATTACCACCAAGTCTGCCTCTGGCTGTTCTCCCAGATAGCGCTTGCCGACTGGCACATGATACAGGTAGTCAGCCTTTTTGGCTTGGACCAAAGTGGAAGAAGGAAGGTTCCAGGTGGCCTTAGTGACATCCTCGTATGAATCAGTGAGGGGTGGCACTACCAGAGGGAGAGTTTCCTTTATGTGGAGGTAGATCCCCAGATCAGGGTCTAGCTCCTCCATTTCCCACCCCATCAGAGATTGTATGTGCCTCATGATGTCCAGAAAGGCAGTATCATGGGGGAGACCTAGGATTCTTTTTGGGAGACTCAGTATTGTCAGAGGGGCCCCTAGAATCCCCCCCAAGTCTTCCAAGGAGGAAGAGAAGGAATCCCTTCCAGATGGGTCACTCTCAGGGACCGGCATCAGGGGGTGACAATCCTCCTCACGATGGTCTGTACAACCGGGAGAGGGTCCTGGAGACCAGGGACAGCTAGGGTCCACACAGTCATCTCAGGGAGAAGGGTCTCAAGGAGGCAGAGGAGAGGCAGGCATCCTGGTGGTATCCATATCTTTTATAAAGGCCCTCCAGGCTGAAAAAAGAGCATTATAGTCCACCGGAGGAGGCGGATTATATGGTGGGTAAGGGTATTGGGGCAGCAGCGGCTGATACCCCAGCACTGGGTAACCTGGCATCGGTCCCTGGGGCATCAGGTACCCCAGCGTCAGTCCTTGAGGTGCTGGGTAACCAGGTGTCAGCCCCTGAGGCATCGGGTATCCTGGCGTCAGACCCTGAGGCATCAGGAACCCGGGGCCTGTCCTTCAGGCATCGGCTGGGGATTGTCCAAAGGGCCAGCTGACATTCACTGAGGTGGAGGTGACAACAGCAGAAGTGTCACGGGGTAGATGCCGGTTGAGCAGGCGTCTGCCAGACATGCAAAGGCTGATGCCGGTCAGGCAAGACAGATGCCGCAGGCCCTGAAGGGGAACTGGGCATCTGTGCAGGGGAGTTTGCTCCTGACGGAGACAGCAATGTCGCCTGTGTGGATGAGGAGGCGAGTGCTTGCTCCGGGCATTGCTTAGAGGCATCAGTCCCAGAGTTAGGGACTGATGTCAGCAATGCCAGGACTGGGGGAGTGACGGCAAGGACCCGCTGCCTGAAGAGGAAACCTCAGTTGAGCCTCCTGGCTGAGTACTCACAGGGAGTAAGGGCCTGAGTGTCAGGGGCTGGGAGGCAGGGGACAAAGTCCGATGCCCCGAGGAGCTGCTGCCTGAGATAGAGATGAGGGCAGGTTGCTGAGAAACTGGCAGCCCTGACGGCGTAAGAGCTGCCGAAGGAGGAGGGCCGACCTACCGTGGGATGAAGACCCGGAGGCGGCTACCATATTATGTGGTGACCAAGAGCGTGAAGCTGACCAGGGCTGACCCTGTGTTTGTCTCAGTACTTATGCTTCCCACTGGACTTCTCCTTCTGAGCAGAAGAAGAAGAAGCTGACAATCCAGAGGCCAGGGAAGAAGATGAACATTTGCCCTGAAGCTCCTTCTCCATTGTGGCTAACTTCTGCTGCAGCAAGAAGTTTTGGAGGGTCATCAAATGGTGTTCTCTGTGTGGCCTGGTTGAAGTCCTGGCAGTGCTACCAGGCCTCAGTGTCATCTTCAGGGCCTAATCAGAACAGGCAAGAAGAGTGGCCATCCTTGCAGGGAAGCTACTTATTGTAAGCACACTTCAGAGGCCGGTCTAAAGAAGAAGCTGGAGACGAACACATAAAGAAAATCAGAACACCAAAAAAACAATGTTTTTTGAACAAAGAAAATAAGAAATCATGGGTAAAAGCACAAGTAAAATGGCAGTCAACTGAAGCAGGCCTCTGAAGAGGTCCAATCTGTGTGGGTCTATGTTGGGAAGAGAACTGAGGTTGGTCTGGGGGACCACTCCTTTTATACTATAGGACAGACGTCAGCGTGCCGACATCAGGGGTGGTCCCCCACTGTAGACTGCTAACTAGAAGCCTTCCATGTGGTCCTAGCGCCAGGTGGCTTAGTCCTACCAGTACTGCTTGCTACAAGAGCCCCCTCAAAGAAAGATCTGGTTGTTCTCCTAGGAAGCAAACAGATCTATTTCTGGAATTCACCACTCTCTGAACACTGATGCTAGCACCTGGTTGTTCAGGGTCCATTCATGATTTAAGAAGCAGGATGTGCTAAGAAAAAAATAAACATAAACCAAAGCAATTCTAGCATCATCCGCCAACCTCAAGTAATACAGCCAAACAACAAATGGCATACATAGGCTCAAAGTTTATTGACAGTCAGCCAAAACACGTAATGAGAACCTCTTACCAGAGAACACCGGCAGGACCCCCACACCAGACCTCCGACCGGTTTCGCTAAGGCATCATCAGGAAGTCACTCATGATTTCCCCAGTTGATACTGTTGCTCAGAGAGTCTGCCAACACATTGTCTTTCCCTGATAGGTGTACTGCTGACAGCTGAACTTCCAGGGAGTCAGCTAGGTGCTAGATCTTCATAGCTTCTCTGCACAGCTTTGAAGATATTGTTCCTTCCTGCTTGTTTATGTAATACAATGTTGGGATGTTGACTGTTCTGATCAGGACAGACTAACCCTTGATCTGGGAAGAAAAAGTCTGCATTGCTAGGTTCACTGCCCTGACTTCCAGGAGAGACTGATGTGCTCTTGAGTCCCCTGTGAGCTCCAAGTGCCACTCACAGTAAGGTCGTCCAGGTGGGTGCCTCAAGCTTGGAGGGAGGGATCTGTTCTGAGTATAGTTGTGGGTGATTGTTGAAGGAAGGGAATTCCCTCTCTGAAGTTGCATTCTTCCTTTCACCACTCCTGTGCCTTTATTTATTTTATTTTTTTTCCATATAGCCATTTATGCTTCCCAACCCCGTCAGGTGGCTCCAGTCCCTCCCTCGGAGGGACTCAGTCTCCGGTCACACCGTTTCCCAATCCGACACCCCTATATTCCCCAGAGATCCCCCCTCATGACAGGGCCGGGGTGAAGGTGCGCCGGCCTTACCCCCACCCCTGGAGTGAAATCCAGACATCAGGGGGCCGGTCGGGGTGCTGGTTCAGCCATCATGCATCCTGCTGGCTCCATTTTTCCTTCTTCGCCCATCCTCCCTCCCTGCCAGCGTGATGACATATGGCCTGTATGAAGTACATGACTTCTCCTTGGCCTTGTTACCTTTCTAGGTGACCTTGTATTCATCCACCTTTTTCATACAGGCCTTCTCTTTTCTCACCAAACAAGACATTGTTTTTAAGGGGAAAATCTATAGCCTTTGCTTGAGTGTCCTGGGATAGGTTGGTGGCCCTGAGCCATGCAAATCTCCTTAGGGCTACAAAGAGGGCCATCTACCTAGCAGCAGTGTCACTGGCATCCACTGCCATTTGAAACTGATATTTGGATGCCTCAATTCCAAACCTTGCAGTTTCAGCAAGGTCAGCTGCTAGACCAGAAGGGGCCTTCTCAGACATACAGTAGCCAGCACTGATTGCTATAAGGATTTCTGGTATTGGCCAGCACAGGCCATGTAGTTAGCTTGTCAGATAGACAAGGAAGCTGCCAGATAGCCTATTTTTGCCATGCTGTTGAGCTTCCTTGAATTTTTTTCTGGAGGGAGTGATGCCAAGGGCACCTTAGCCCTCCCACATGCTTTTGTCTGAACAACATCTTCGTGACTAGGGTGGGAGAATAAAAACTCAACTCCCTCACTATCCAATTGGTACTTCTTGTCAGCCCTCTTGTCCAGAGGAATAATGGAATCGGGTGTTAGGAGGATTTTTGTAATAGTTTCTTAAGAAACTTGTTCATAGGAAGTATCAGTTCTTTAGTGGGTGTTAACCCCATGAGATCGAGGAATTCCACCTCTTCCTCATCCTCTACTTCCTCAGTGGTAGCAATATCCAAAGCCTCTACCATTCTTCGTACAAAAGTATGGTGGGAGGAAAAATCCTCTTAGTCTAGACAGAGAATTGAACTCCTGGTCAGGAGAGACCTCTGGCTCCATGGGTTCTCCTTCGTCCTCTCCATAATCCTAAAATTCCTCATAATCCTGTATATCCCAATTAGAGGTTTGAACCAGTGCTGTCGGTAGCTGAACTGGGGCGGAAGGTGCAACCGGAACTGGAGAATCCGGAACCGGTACCAACCCCTGTAAAATTTTTATAACCTTCAGAGCCTGGGCTATTTCTTTGGATGAAAGAAGTTCAGCTTGGCAAGCAGAGGCCCCTTTTGGCTTTCCAGCCAAGGTCTCTATATGCTTGGTCTTTTTCAATTTTTTTAGAAGAACCTGTTTTTTCTACCGGTTCCCTGATTCTTTTTGGCCTTGAAAGCTCACCCCTGACAGAGGTAGAAGAAACAGTTTTAATGGTTTCACCCATACTGTTAGAGGGATTAGGCTGGTCAGAGCCATTGCCCTGAAATTTCAGCAACCTTTTTCTTGTACCTTTCCAAATGTTTTTCAAGCGTTTTTTCTGAAAAGATACTGCAAATGTCACATTCAGCTGTGAAGTGAGATTCATCAAGGCAGACAATGCATTTTTCATGGTTGTCTGCCTTGGCAAACACCTCTACACATTGAATGCAATTTTTAAACCCGGTAGGGTCTGTTTTTTTCTTGGGTTTATCTGACATTTCAGTTAAATGCCCTCAAACTAAACCCTCTCTTAACTTATTTGTTTACTTTTTTTTAAAACGGTCGGTTCACAACCATGAATAAACCGCAATCAGTGGTAATGAACCGATAAGTCTCGGTTCAGAATCAAAAGAATTCCACAATATGTAAAAAATAAACAGTAAGATGTAAATAAATATAAAAAAACTAGCGGAAGGTCGGTTCCTTGACGGTTCTGAGGAACTGAGAGAAACCACTAAAAATCATACTAAAACCAACTAGCGTAACTAGCTAAAACAGGAAAGAAAGGCACCAGATGAAGAACATCTTTAATAATACTTTGTTTTTTTGAAAGAAAACAATGAAATCAGCAAAGACTGATGAGGCGATTTCTCCAAGGCATCTTCACTAGTAGGTAGAAAATGAAATCTGAGCGTTTTAGAACACAGCAGTAAGGAAGGGCAGCATTTGAAAGTTGGCACAAGCCACTGATGATTCCATCATTTACATATGTTCCATCCTCTGGGCAGTCCAATTCTACAGGCTGATTGCAAGAGTTAGGAATATTAAAGAATACCTGGGGTTAGAAGGGGTAATTTTTTATACTTGTTTGGGAAAGGGAAGGGGCTTGAAATAAGTATTTAATAACTCCTTTAAATGGACTGATGTTTAGCCGGCTGACTTGGAAGGGCACTGTATTTTGTGTGTTGGTTGGGGGGGTGCTGGTGTAATGAGGCCCGTGTTGCTGTTGCATGGAGGGGGACCTGGAGCTTCAAAGCCCTCTGATGTGGTTTTGTGCTTGGGGCTGAGAGTTTAAAAATGAAACTTTCTGTGGAGTGAGGGGAGGGTTGAAATGGCCGGTGATAGCTGGCTGATGAGGAAGTTTTTTTTTTGGTGGGAGGGTGAGTTGTTGGCATACTGGTGCCTCTGGTGTTGTGGGGGGGAGGCTTGGAGCTTAAGCCAGGCTTGTTGGTCTCAGCTGGCTTTGGGATCTGGTCAGTGACGGTGGGGGATGGGGTGGATGGACCTCCTGGTCTGTTGGTGGGAAGATGGAGTAAAGAGCCTACCGGGGGGGCTTCAAGCGAAAAAAGCTGGTCTGGCTTGGAAATATGACCTATTGGCGTGGCTTGTGGAGGAAGTGGAGTGATGGGCCACCTGGTCTGTCTTGGGGGGAGGGCAAATGAAGAGCTTACAGGTGTGGCTGGGGGTTTGTGTTGTGGCGGGGGCTTGTGGAAGTAATGGTGCCTGCTGGTGTTGTGTGTGTGTGTGTGTTTGTGTGTGTGTGTGTGTGTTTGTGTGTGTGTGTCTGTTGGGGGGGGGGACTTGGAGCTTAAGGCTTGCTCAGTTTTAGGATCCAGCCTGTGAGTGTGACTTGAAGGAGGAGGTGATACTATAACACTCCAGACCCCCAGGCACACTTGCTTAGTGTTTACTGCATGTGATATCTAACAGATGGATCTGTGAGCTGTACCAAACTGTGCTAGATATCAATTTGACATACCACGGAGACGAATGCAAGCTATCATGCTATCTGATAAATTGTAAAGTGGGTTAAAAAAACTGTTTTATTCTGTGGCACTTCCCTTTATACCTGCCAATATGTTACTTCACTGTAACCTAATATACAAGCAATAATATCTGTCAGGGGACCTCCAGTGACATCACTGTCGGTATGGCTGCCTGATCTTGGAGCGCTAAGTACCTGGCAGTAAAATCTATAGCAATCGGCCATATTAATTTCATTAGTTTGCTTTTTTCTGACCACCGCAAATATTCTGAGCCCTCTCCTGAATGCCGAACAAGAAAAATTTGGGGCAAAGTACTCCTGGGCTGCAGAAAATGGATCGAGAAAGATCACGGCCATCTCTCATGCCATAACCTGTATGGCGGGCTCCAGGGAGGATGAAGAAGATTTAGGCTCAGAGGCAGGGTCAATGATGGGAAGGGCCAATACCAGAGCTATCAAGAGGATGCTGCACAAAATTGATGGTAAAGTTACTGGAATCCAAAATAATTTGCAAAAGTTACAGCAACGCACCTCACTTATGGAGGCCCATGTGGACTCGCTGCAGTCGGAACATATGGCCTTTGGACGCTAACTGCTCTATTTGTATAAAAGAGAAAGGGAACTCACTGCCCATACTGAAGATGCTGAGGCGCATTCGAGGCGTAACGATATTAGGATCTTTGGAGTTCCCAAAGGGTTGAAGCAGGAAGACACAGCTGGCTTTATGGCATGCTGGCTTCAAAAATCATTGGATCTCTTGGCTGACTCAGAGCTTGGCATAGAAAAAGCTCACAGGGTTTTGCTGCTGAAGCCAAAGCTGGGTGCCCCCCACGGTCCATAATAATTAAGTTTCTCAGCTACCATGCTACCAAGGAAAAGATTATGCAGCTGGCCTGAGTGAAAAAAAATCTCAGTTTGGATAGGCAACACGTTTATGTGGACCAGGACTACTCCTCACTATTGTTAGTGAAGCAAAAGAAAGTGCTACAAGTGGTTAAGCAGTTAAGAGGCAAAGAGGTGAAAGTCAGGTACGATATCCTGCTAAACTGTTGGTACAGGAGAGGGACACTGTGAAGACCTTTGATGACCTGATTGCTGCCTCCTCCTCCTCCTCCTCCTTGAAATCTGTCAGAATTGCGCCACTGGATTTAAAGGAAGAGCTTGCTGAGAAGGAGGTTTAAGAGCTGATGTGGGAAGTAGTGTCCCCAACCATGGCTAAGGGCAAACAGAAGCCAGGGGGTCTCCTGTCACTTCACTCTGACCTGGCATAGTGGCTTAAAAAAATCTAAACCTGTTACCTGAGCAAAGACAGAGCTTGCCGAGGTGACCAATGCAATTCTCCATGGCTTTTTGGAGTGAGATGAACAGACCTCTTAAGTTTTTACAGTGGCCCCAGTTGGGCAGAAACGTGTCTTTCATTGAATCATCTGCCTCCTGTGGAACTTTCAGTTTTATTATTTCTGTTTGGGAGCAATGGTAGATGGTGGAGCATGTGCCCGAAAGGAAATATTCCCTTGAAACCCATTACTACAGCTGGATGTACAGTAATTGTAGGAACTCTGGGTCACTGTGCGATTGTATTTATCCCCCTGTTGCTTCCACTATTAGTGGAGGGAGCAGATGGAGAATTTCCAACATGGCAGGATTATTTATCCGTGGCGGTGCTGGACTTTGAACCAGCCAATTTCTCCTCAAGGTAATGAACATTATCATCCCTCTAATTTCCCCTTTCGGCAACTCTGACTTTGCCCAGCGAATTATGACTGTTAGCTGATTGGGGATCCTCAGCTGCTCCCAAGCAGAGTGTAACACTGAACTGCAATAAGGGACTGAATAAGACTTTAGTTGGCCTGTTTCGGGCTGAATATTCATATATTTCATATGTGTTCTGGTTATATAGGTTAGACTGATCAGATAAAGTGTTCCCTGAATGCTCTCCCTTTATTTTTTTGGAACGCATGGTTGAATAAGCTATAGGAAAGCAGGGGCGGGGGTAAGTTAATGGGTTAACGAGGTGGCTATGCACTTGCCTTTATGTTGGGATGCTTTGGAAATTAAGGGGGTGCAGTTGCTTTAATGTTTTCATATTATTGGTAAGGAGGGGCTGACCCCTCTTAACCACTTTTGACTGAGCTGTGCTGCTCATTCAGAGGGGCTTGACCTTTCTATTCAAAGATGGGGAGGGTGCTTGGGGGGGAAGGTTCCACATGGGTTCCGTTGTAGTGTGGGGAGAACTTTTGTCTGCTGTGCTACTCCCTGCCTACATACCAGTCAACCTGTTCTAGGGGGTCCCTCCCCCAGTAGTGGTTAACTGCCGGAGGAAATGTGTACTAGGATCCCCGAAGTCCACTCAAGGGAAGAGAAGTGTGAGGGCTTAGGGCCACTCTACCTCTCTACACCCATTATTTAGGGTGCTCTCTCGAGGAAAACGTTTCCCATAGGTGGCGGATAATGCTGCAAAAAGACAGTGTCTTCAGTGTTTTATTAGTGTTAGAAGTGTTTGTTTTGTTAGAATCTTTGAAGGAATGTGTGTGTTCTTGTTTGTTTTTTACTGCCAATATCACTCTTGTTATAAACTAAGCATATTATGATTACTGTGTCCTGTGCTCAGGGACATGGTTTTAAGTGGGGGGCATGGAGGGAGGAGAGAGTTGGGAACATAAGTCAATTAGTGTGATTCTTGCTAACTTTGATCATGGATAATTTAATTATCGGTTAATGGAATATAAAAGGAATTAATAATGTGATTAAGAGGGCCAGGGTTTTACAGGAGCTGCAGCAGGCTAAATGTGATGTGGCCTGTCTTCAGGAAACAAAACTGTCTGCAGCTGAACATTTAAAACTCAGGAGGATGTGGGTGGGGAGTGTCTATGCGGACTCCCACCAAGACGCTAAAAGGCAGGAGCGGTGGTTTTAGTGCACAGGGGTTACCTTTTCAGATCACCCATGAATACTCCGCAGGGTCAGGTAGACTAGTTTCAGTGTCTGGAATCCTGCAGGGTCAATCTATCTATATTGTCTCTGTGTACACACCCACCCCCCCAATCCGCGGAATTTGTTTAGACAAGTATTTCAGTTTTTGTCATTCCTCCCCGAAGGACAGATTCTGTGTTTGGGGGATTGGAATTATGTGGAGGATGCAGTCCTCGACAAGAATACATCACGATAAGGGACATAAAGCTTGCTCCAAATTACTTAAAATGCTACGGGGGGGGTTGTAAACCATGGAGGGTTCAGAACCCTAAGGGAAAATAATTTACTTTTTACTCCCCGGCCTTCAATTCCTTTTCCCATCTGGATAGATTGTATACCCCAAAGAAGTGGGCACATACTATCCATGATATCAGCACTAAAGCCATCACATTATCTGATCATGCCTTAGTGGTTTGTGAATTACAGTGGGGTTCTGGACACTCTACGGGAGAATGGAGGCTTAACATTAATCTACTACATGACAAGGGTTTTGTTACATGTACTAGGGAGGTTATAACAAATTTTCTTAGAGAAAACACAGACAAAGATACCTCACTTAAATACATACTGTATGGAACTGCCTTAAGGCAGTGGTGAGAAGACATGCCATACCCTATGCCTCTCATAAACAGAAGCAGCACCCGGCTTTGTCGACTCAAGCGGAGGACAACCTCTGGTAGCTCGAATCAGATCATAGGAGAACTAGAGACCCAGCCCTCCTACCTAAGATAAAACAAGATAGGGAGACACTAAATAGGATGCTGTGACGGAAAACAGAAAATGCCCTTCGTTTTACGGGGCAGAAATATTATGAGTGGGAAGACAAGGCAGGGAGATTGCTCACCTTGCATTTAAAAAAACAAGGAGCTGATAGGTACATCTTTAAATTAAAGGCGAGTGACTTGGTAAATGAGTTCACTACCGCACCCTTGGATATAGCTAAAGAATTTCACCATTATTATTCCCATTTGTATAGCCAAGAGAGACATGAAGGCCACTCCGAGAAAATCACTGAACTCTTTGATAAGATGACTCTCCCAAAGCTCTCCAAGGAGCAACAGCAGATTTTGGAATCCCCATTTACTGAATCACAAATTTTAGCTACAATTAAATCTTTCAGTAAGGATAAGGTCCTGGGACCCAACAGGTTTCCTGTGGAGTTCTATCGGACCTTCTCAGGACAGCATGCTCCCCCTCCTGACCAGAATATGTAATGTTGCCCATGAGGGGAGTCAGACGCCTGATTCTTGGAATAGTGCCTTGGTATCTGTGCTGCCCAAACCAAACAAGGACACTACCTTATGCAGTAGCTATCACTCCATCTCATTATTGAATCAAGATACTAAAATTTTTGCTAAGGCCATTGGGGTAAGGATATAGAGTATTATTACAGGCCTGGTCCATACAGACCAGACAGGATTTGTCCCCGGTAGGCACATCCAGGACAATATTCATCTTTCGTTAAATGTTCTAGCTTCTACCAAAACCTTTCCTTCGAATGTTCTCCATGCAGTCAACTCGACTGATACAGAGAAGGCGTTCGATCACCTTGACTGGCTGTTCTTAGATGAGCCCCTGAAGAGGTTCGGTTTAGGCCCTAAATTCCGTTCATGGATATGTAATCTGTATAGGTTCCCTACCGCCCAGGTTAAGGTAAATGGAGTAACATCTGCATCCTTTAAAATAGGAAGGGGGACCTGACAGGGTTGTCCTCTATCCCCTTTATTATTTGCCCTCAGTATTGAGCCTTTAGCAGCATTAATTCATTAATCCCCAGATTATAAGGGTATTAGGGTGGGGGGTGAAGAGTTATGTGTCTCACTTTATGCCAATGACGTGCTCTTGTATATTACCAATCCAGTCCAAATGGTGCCCAAAGTTTTGGAGCTGTTAAAAGATTTTGGGTTAGTGTCAGGTTAATGAGACCAAGACAGAGTTGCTTTCGCTGAGCCCTTACTCAGGCCCAGTACCAATGGCTTTGGATGGGCTCCAGTGGGCTATTACTGGGTTCTGATATCTGGGAATTTGGGTTCCTAGATATATATCCAAGTTATACCAAATGAACCACTTGAAATTGTTGCAGAAGGCACAGGCAGATTGTAAGAGGTGGAAAGAACTTCCCTTATCTCTTTTTGGCAAAATGGAGACATTTCGTATGAACTTGCTCCCAAGATTCCTGTTTATTTTCTCATCGATATCATTAAATCCTCTTGCTGTGTTCTGGAAAACTCTCAGGTCCATCCTGGCTAAATTTATCTAGGGAAGGAAAGAGGCCCAGAGTTAAATGGGCCATGTTGATAGCTCCTAAGATGAGGTGCGGACTTGCGCTCCCAGATTTTAAACTATACTACTGGGCTACACAGATACAATATTTCATTCCACACCTATGCAGAGAACCCACCATTGTCGGTTCACCTGGAAAAACCTTCTAGGAGATTGGCCAACATGGGGGATTTATTATTTATGGATGTAGCCAATATTAAATTATGGACTCCAGGAAGCATATGAGCTGCTAATCTACAAAGGACTTGGGTGGAGATTTGTAATAGTTCAATGGCCTACGCAGCCAATATAGTGTTATGCTTGTGCAACTGTGTTACTTTGGGTTTTGGCTATTCACACTCTTTATTCCAGAGGAATTACCACCCTGTAGAGGTACCAAAGGCAAGGAACCCTCAAAGAAGGTTCTACCCCTAGAGGTGCCGTGGGATGATTCCCTTGGCTAAAGATACCTTAGGAAGGATCCCGAGGAGAGAGACCCTGCCGCTGGAGGAGGAGGAGGAGAAGGTGGTGGGGCAAAGAAAAAATGCTTCAGAAGGAGGCTGAGAGGAACTGCTTATATAGGTCAGGAAGTGGGAGTGGCTGGCTACTTGTCCATTGAACTGCAGGCCCAGCCTTCCAATTCAATAGTCTACGCAGCCAGTATAGTGTTATGCTTGTGCAACTGTGTTACTTTGGTTTTGGGCCGTTCGCACTCTCTATTCCAGAGGAATTATCACCCTGTAGGGGTACCAAAGGCAAGGAACCCTTGAAGAGGGTTCCACCCCTAGAGGTGCTCCGGGACAATTCCTTTGGCTAAAGGTGCCTCAGGAAGGAACCCCAAAAAGAACTGTAGTAGTATGAAGCATGTTAGCAATCAATAGTTGTGAGGCATAGTAGTAGATAAGGCATCAGGCAGCTTGATAACATAATGAGGTGCACAGGTTAGCAATGGCATGAGTTTGATGGGTTGCGTTAGAGATTGGGGGGACCTCCTAAGGAGAAAGAGAATGGCAAATAGGGATACCATCCACCTCCATCCAACAGCGGAACCTACCTAAAGGAACTAGGGAACACTAACTATGGTTAACTAACGGTTATGACCTGAGGCACGGAAGAGACAAAAAAATACCCTCTGAGGAGGAAATCTCTGGGGATCCAAAGCCTAGGTCACCTTCCCTCCAGGCTTGGGAAGTTTATTTTGTGGCGGCTCTGCTGCTGCAATTTAGAAACCCAATAAAAAGGGGGGGGGAATATTTCAATTTAGAGGAAAGCTCTCACTCAATCCCTCTAATGGAAATGCCATGGAAGGTTGCAAGAGTGCTCTGCAACATTGGGGGCAACCAAGGCGAGAGGAGGAGAGCAACAACTGCTGAGGCACTCACCTGACCTACTCGCTCTACAAACAAACCAGGTGAACCAGAGGCAGTCAAGGTGAGAATAGCTTTGAAGGGTGCCTCCGAACCCACTCAGGCAGCTAAAGAGGCCCTGTAAGAGCCAGACCCCTTTGCCACTGAGTCATAAATTCTACAACTTGAGGTGCCGTCAGTACGGTTGATGACTGAAGGTCCACCTGGAGCAAGGACATTCCCAGTTATGGGCCAAATGAGTATGACCCCGTCCCAAGCTTCACATGCTCAGGTTGCAGACTCTGAGTGCAGAACGAGATCGTCAGCTGCAGGGAGGCCCTGCACCAGGAATAGTGTGGCTGGCATGCCCCAGAAAACTGAAGAGGAGCTGAATGAGCAGTGATTGCTGGGACCTCACGGAGGTCAGATGGTAGTAGTGAGCTTTGAGAAATGATTGCATAAGTAATGCGTGAACCTGCATGTAGGTCATTAAGCACAGTAGCAATAGTCGGACCTGCACGTAGGTCAGTAAGCACAGTAGCAATGATTGGACCTGCACGGAGGTCGGAGGAGCAGCAAATATGAATAGTGGGGCAAGCTAGCCAGGCATTCAAGGAAGTCAATGAAAGTGACAAATACTCTGAGGATTTTAGGTGGTGGAGGCAGAACTAGAACATAAAGTAAGTATGCCACACAGGGGCCACGACTCCCCCAACACCTCCAAGTCCCCTGCCGTAGGAAAAACAAGAACGTGATGGAAGGGGCTAAGACTCACATGCCGATATAAAACTAGTTTACAGCATTAGCGGTAGCTTAGCTGACCTCAAGAGTATAATAGCAGTGTACAAACACAGAGAGCAGCATCTGCATGCAGTAAATGTTGTAGGATTCGATGAACATATATTGAAGAAAGGCAATGCTGAAAGCAGCTAACATCAGGCAGTGCAATGAAACTGCAGCAATCAGATATGTGGTAGGAGTTGAGGATGCAGGGTTAAGTGTGAGCCTGAACCAGGTGAAAATAATTAAGGTGCAGAACATAGAGAGCAGCTATGTGGTTTGAGTTGAGACACACAGATAATGATTGCAGCTGCATTGTGAGTACATGCACTATTCGGCAAACGTGATACTGCTATTTCCAAGGAGGGTTTCCATGCCTGGCAGCATCTTTCATGTACACTGAAAGAACATGAACATTCAAAGCCACACACACATACACAGCATGGAAAAGTGGTGGAACCTAAAATCAGGAATAAGCAGCAACACCACAATTGACTAGACCTACATGGACTTAATTTTACAGGAAAAGAAGTACTGGAGATCTGTTCTGACTAGACTTGTAGCATTCGTTTGTCACTTGGCAGAATGAAATCTGGCTTTTCGCAACCATACAATGAAGCTGCGTGGTCCACAAAATGGAAACTTTCTTGAACAGATTGAATTACTGGCTAAGTTTGATCCAGTTATGAATGAGCACTTGAGACATATTGAGAAGAAGGAAATTGCTGATCATTATCTCAGTGAAGCTATTCAAAACAAATTTATTGCACACATTGCGAACCACACCCTTAAGGCCATAGTGGAAAGGGTCCAATGCGCCAGATATTTTGCTGAGATTATGGACTGCACTCCAGATATCAGCCACACTGAGCAGCTGTCAATAATGCTGTACATTGTCACTTGTGGGTTATCAGTTGGTGCATCAATATCAGAACATTTCATTGGGTATCTGGCAGTTGAGGATACAATTAGGAAGGGCTTGTGCAATAGCTTTTTGGGCCACCTTAAGAACCTGGAGATCAGCATCACAGACTACAGAGGACAGTCATATGATAATGGTAGCAACATGAAGGGCAACCAGCAAGGCGTACAGAAAAGAGTTTTGGAGATAAACGGAAAGGCCTTGCACATGCCTTGTGGCAGTCACAACCTCAATTTGGTCATTCTGGATACTTCAAAATCATCAGTGCTGTCCATGACCTTTTTGGGTGTTCTGTAGTGTCTCTACACTATATTTAGTTCTTCTGTTCAGCACTGGTCCATCTTGAAAGAGCATGTTACCCAGTTTACTATAAAACTGCACTCCGACACCCAATGGGAGTGTCACGTGGAAAGTGGAAAAGTGCTTCGCTACCAACTAAAAGAAGTGCATGCTTGCCCTCAATGGACTTGTCAAACGTGCGGTTGAGAAGAAAGATAGTGGGACAGCTTCCGAAGTGGTGAGCCTCACAAAGGAGATTGGGTTACAGCAATCCATTTTGAGCGTGGTTGTTTGGTATGATATATTGTACCAAATTAATCAAACAAGCAAGCTGATTCAGAGCCCCAACATGGCCATGGATACCCTCAGACACGAAACAGAAGCAGTGAAAAAATTTCAGCAGAACTACAGGAAAAATGTATTTGCATCTGCACAAACTGACGTGCGAGAAATAGCTGAGCAATTGAACACTGAAATGACATTTCCTGAACAAAGACTGTGAAAGAAAAAGCAAATGTTTTTGTATGAAGGTTCAGACGACACTGGCACACCATCGCTTGAGATTCAATTTAAGCGAGACCATTTCCTTCCAATACTACATGCTGCTTTTACCAGCTTGAATGAAAGATTTTCTCAACTGGAAATATTCTATGGCTTGTATGGTTTTCTCTATACCATCAATGATATGCAGGGGCTACTGATGAGGATATTCTGGAAGAACGATGCAAGAAATTGGAACTCAGAATGGGTGACATTGATTCTGATGACCTGACACTCGAAGTGCGCGCCGCCATAAATGCATTTCCAGTCCATATATCTTCCTCACCTCTTGAAATGCTCAACTACATCTACTGTACAAGAAAAAATTACTGGACCTGTATCTGAATCTCAGTATTGCCTTGTGTCTGCTTTTGACTGTTCCTGTTACAGTAGCATCAGGGGAGAGGAGCTTTTCTTGCCTGAAATTAATAAAAAACTATTTACGTTCTACAATGTCCCAGGGACATTTGACTGAACTAGCACAGATATCTATCAAGCACTAGATTTGCCGAACACTTGATTGTACAGATATAGTTTCTGATGTTGTTGCTGCAAAAGCACAAAAGTTTGTTCCTAACTTTCTGTGACTGCTCATATGTTTATTACAATTTCATTTCATTACTAATTTAAATGCAGATTTTACTGCAAAAAATGAGTAGTAAAAATAGAGAATGTGGGGTTTTAATAGCATGTACCCCATGCAGGCAGGCAGGCAGTGTGTCCTGATTCATACCTCTTAGCTGTCCCACATCATACACACTCATGCACGCGCACACACACACACACGCACACTACTTACTTGTTCTGCAAGCTAATGCTACTGTTTTAGCTCCATTGTTGCTGTCAGGTATAACTGTCATATCATTGACAAAATAACAGATTGAGAGCCCTTTAAAGACAGACCATATCTAGCTCCTGCATGTTTATTCATACTACTATGATGTTGTTTTTACAGAAGGAGGCAATGTTCCGTACAGTTTTTATCAGTGGTGGAGCATAATTTTATAATTAAAGCACAAGTATAGGGATGCTGTTGTCAAAATAATTTGAGACTAATTGACAAATTTAAATTTAGTAGTGAGTAGAAGGGGGAGGAGCTTGACACTTCATGCTATTCTGCTGTGGGAGTAGCAGAAGGAGCAGGATAGCCAGAATGCCATACTCTCTCTTTTATGTAAGGTATGGCACAGTTGCCTGAATTTGATAGCAGTGTGTGTGTTTTTACCTGCTTTTCTGAGGCCTGGCTATCTTCACAGTTCAGCCTGTGTGTCTGAACTTTGGTGCACTGTTTTCCCACTGTTGTAGCTTTGTTCTTCTCCCACAGAAGCCTAGAGTTCTTAAGGTGGCTCACTAGCCTACCCTGCTGGAGAGCAGCAGAAAGCCCTACAGGGGCTGATATGCTGGAAAAGGCTGCACCCATAAGGTGGATCATAAGAGGCAAAGGTTCCTTCCCTACATTCCTGTTAATCTCCAACTGAGAGATTGCATTGTTCTCTAGCACCTCCTCTGTATTCTTTTTTTTTTTTAGTTGTTTAACCAGGAGTAGCACACTAAGCTGAAAGCTTTTTTACAGGTGCAACTTGGAAGCACAGGGAAGTTAAGTGACTTGCTCAGTGTCATACAGTATGCAAGTGGAAACTGTGGGATTCAAACCCAGATCTGGTCTGCTGGATGTCACCAGATTTGCAGCTCAGAGCCTTAAACTACTGCGCCATCTGCCTCCCTAAGGATAGTTATAGTGTATAGTTTACTGAACTGAACTAAAGAGAAAGTTTTCTAAGTGTCTACACAGAGCGCATTTAAACAGGGAGCAGATATACGGAGGGAGTTGCATAGTTAAAGCTTTGTACACCCAGAGAGACGCATTTTGACACCTCCTACTGCTAAGGAAAGGCCAGCCAATCTGCATGTAGAGGGCATAATGGTGAGTGTTAAAAGGGGCATTTGTAATGAATCTTAAAGCCCTGTGATAGAGTGTATCCAGAGTTGATAGGGCTGATTTGGGACTGTAGCTGTAGAGAAAGTCTTCATAGTCAAGTAGCGGTCAGACGATCGTTTGAACTAGTCTGAGTTTGGTGTCGTAAGTAAGTAAATGCTTATTCAGTAAAATAGACCAAGGCTTTGATGAAGTTTTTTAGCAGTTTCCTCGATGTGCATACAAAAGATCATTTACAATCTAACCAGAAGCTGAGATATTTAAATTTCTCCACCGGCTCAAGAGTCTCACCAAGGAGAATCTCAATGTGGTAATTTGCATCCGCAGAATTATTGGGCACTTCTTTATTATTGGGAGAAAGGAATATAATTTTTGTTTTTTTAGCACTAAGTAGCTTTAGACGGAGCAGGTTTAGCTGAAGGAGGTGGAATTCTTGCTGTAACTCATAACAAGCGAGTTGCAGAGAAGGCCTGGCGACATACTGTATAACACAGTATCATCTGCGACTAGATGAACACTTGCTGTGCTAATACTGTCGTTGATATTATTGATGTAGACGGTGAATAACAAGGGCCCCAATATCAACCCCTGTGGGACACCTCTCAGAACTGGTTTTAAGTGAGAGAGAGCGCCATTGGCTTTCACCTGTTGCCGCCTACCAGTGAGGTTGCAAGAAAACCATTTAAGCGAGGTGGCATCTAGCCCAAGGTTGCTTAACATGTCAAGTAAAAGCTGATGGTCAACAGTGTTGAAGGCCTTACTTAGGTCTAAAAAGAGTGCACATACATGGTTTTTGGCATCTAAGGAGGTTAGCCAATCGTCAGTGACTTTTGCCAAGGCCGATACAGTGCTGTGTTTGGGCCTAAACTGAGATTGAAGAGGGTTCAGCAAATTTACAGCTTCAAGATAGTCTCTAAGTTGGAGGTTAACTATTTTTTCAAGTAACTTGGATAGTACTGGCAATAGCAAGATTGGCAGGTAGTTATTAAGATCGCTTTGGTCGCCAGACTTGAACAAAGGAATGATGTAAGCTATTTTCCAGTTGGAAGGCAGGGTGCCTTGGAGAAGTGACAGGTTGAACAGGTAGGTGATAGGCAGGGACAAGAAGTAGTAACCTAGCTTTAGGAAGCATGGTTCCAATAAATTGGTACCAGCACATTTTTTAGGGTCCAGGGAAATAAGGAGATCCTCAACCTGTATGAGGGAGACAAGACTAAAGCTAAATTGCACAGAGTGGGATGAGTTTTTGAGGGAGAGAAAAGAGGGGTTCGAACAGGAGGCTGAAAGGGTAGCTTACTAGCAGATGAGTCACACGCTAGACCAGCAGTAGCAAAATGGTTATTTAATTGATCCAGTATGTCATCACTGCTCGTACAGGTATGGTCCCCAGAGACCAATTTAGTTGGGAGGGAGGAAGGTGAATTATGCCTTTCAATTTTTCTTGATAATTTGCCAGCATTTGACTGCACTGCTTTTAGAACACTCCAGTGCTGCCTGGTAGTAGTTGGCCTTTTCTGCCCGGATATGTCTCGTACACTGGTTTCTCACTGCTCTAAAGGCAGCCCAGTCAGGGTCAGACTTTGTCTTGAGAGCTTTCTTCCATAAGTGGTCTCTATGGTGAAGGGCAGTTTTTAACGAATTGGAAAACCAGAGAGTTTTTTTTTCTAGTTCTGATTTTTGTCATTGGCACATGTTTACTATTACCTCAGTGATAAGGTTAAGGAGGAGGGTGTAAGCTTCAGTGACAGTTGGGGCCAAGTAAAAATCTTGCCATCTGATTTTGCTCAGGTCAGCCAGGAAAATTGAGGGGGTGAATTTACGAAAATCTCTTTTAAAGATGTAGTTTGATTGGTGCGTTGTTTTTGGGAGGTGCCTCACACAGGCAATGGCACTATGATCACTGATGTCATTGTGAAACACCCCAGTGTATGTAATTTTATGGGGCCTATTTGTGAAGATCAAGTCAAGTAGTGTGCTATGCCCAGGGTTTCACATGTTAGGATGGGTAGCCTCACTGATTAATTGGGTGAGGCCGTAGACATCACAAAGGTGTTTTAGAGGTTCTGAACAATGGGAGTTCCAGTCCAGGCTGAAATCACCCCAATTCAGAATTAGTGGCTCCTAGGAGACTGTGTAGGTGAGGGAGTATCCCAAGACCACCAGAAGGGAGTCTGTAGCAGCCACAGCTATAGATAGATTCTTTTGAGAGAAGAGAAATTTTTAAAGGAAAACTGTCCAAAACAGTGGGGGCAATCACCAGGGCTGCAAAAACGCCCAATTAAAACAACCTATATGGTTTATAATAAATGCAGCTAACCTTTCTTGAGTCATTTAGTGTTTTAATGTTGCTCCTGGATGCGCATGTCAAGAAGTGCCACACTTTGGAAAACAAGTGTGCCCCTGGCATCCTGTCCTGTGCGAAGGCTCGTAAAATGGCGAAATGTAGGTGTATTTGCACAGAAGAAAAAAGAAACATTGTGGCATGTAGAGGTATGTTAACTGAACCTCTAGGAACCAATTCCCGTGAAAACGGAGCAATGTACTGTAATGTACTCTAAAATCGTTATTAAAGTTGCAGCTCTGAGTTCGCCCATCAATAGTAAGACGAAGCCTGTTCGGGTATGTGCAGTAGCCGCTTAGGTGCTACTGCGCGATGACTGAACTTGAGCTGCAACTTTAATAACGATGTTAAGTACATTACACTGCTCCTTTTTCATCAGGAATTGGTTCTAGAGGTTCAGTTAACAGACCTCTACATGCCACAATGTTTCTTTTTCTCCCATGCAAATATGCCTCGCTCGCCATTCTTATGAGCCTTCTGGCACAGGACAGGATGCCAGGGACACACTCCGTCTTCCAGTGCGGCGGCACTTTTAACATGGTGCATCCAGGAGCAACATTAAAAGACTAAATAACTCAAGAAAGGTTAGCTGCATTTATTTTAAACCATATAGGTTGTTTTAATCAGGCATTTTTGCAGCCCTGGTGATTGCCCCCACTGTTTTGGACAGTTTTCCTATAAGGTGAGACTTTCTAATTCCTTGTTTGAGGTGGTAGAGTCATAAATGGAAACTGCATACTTATCGCAGACACAGATTGCAATCCCCCCCTTCCCTGGTTATCCTGTCAGTTCTAAAAACATTGTATGAGAGGATGTTGGTGGCCAGATTTGGGGTAGAGGCTTTCAGCCAGGATTCACAGATCACAAGTACATCTCGAGAGGTGTGAAGGACCCAAGCTTGAATTAAGTCATTTTCTTAAGCAGGCTACAGGTATTCATATTTGTAAGGAATTTAAGGAGCAGTTGGAGAGCGCATTTGGGTGAGGAGGTCCTAGTGGAAGGGTGTGTGGATAAATGGGAAAGCAAAAGGACATAGATCCAAAAACTGCCACATGGACAGAGATATACAGTGGTGAAGAGATGCCAGACAAGATCATATGTGCTTCATGGGTCTCTAGATGTCCCATGTGTATAGTGCCCAAGGGATGAAACATGAGTGGCAGTGTATATAAATTTGGAGGAGGAAAGTGGCAGACAAGCTGCATCAGTAGGAGGCTACACACGCTGAAATCTGTAGGTTCCCTCAACGGGGGTTCCAGAATGGGGTCAATTGAAAACAGCATTAAGATGGAGGGAAGGTGAAGGTGAGTTAGAATGAAAGGAGGCATAGTTAGGTGTGATTTTTTTATGTAGTTACTAGTAAAAAAAGAAACGAGGTGTTAAATACAGGGCAATTGATTAGGGCACTAAGAGGAAAAACTATCGGATAGGAGAGAGAGAAAAGAGGAACAGCCTTTCAGGGAGACAGACTGCCAGAGCTGGGTTGGAGTTTCTAATTACAGACAAGGTGCTAAAAATATGGCAGTGGATTAATGTGCTAAATACAGGGCAATGGATTAAGGTGCTAAGAAGAGAAGCTGTCAGATGGGCGCTAGAAAATAGGAACAGCCTTACAGGGGAAACAGACTGCCAAAGCTTGCCTTACACCTGGTTAAATAAAGTTTGATTGATTGATTGAAAGCTGAGGATGATCTCTTAAGGAGAAATTTGACTATAAGTAAGCACCAATTAAGTAACTAGAGGTGGAGTCAATCACTAGGCCATGAGCATTTAATAGAGGTCGGGGCCGAGGTGAGTGGGAGAAACTTTCAGCTAAGGAGAGCACACAAAATTTGAACGCAGTGAGCGTCAAACTCTTCAAAGAGCTGGAAGTCCTGGCCAGCCAATCAGAGTGTGGCTGTAGACGAAGCAGGCCAATCAAATTAACGGATCAGAATCCGTGCTGTGCCGAAGGCTTAGAAGCATACATGGGAGGCAGCTTGTGGGGAGGGCGGGGTGGCAGAGATTTGCGGCCAGCGACAGGTGAAGCTGAAGACGCAAAGAGCGGAGGAGCCTGCTCAGAGCTTGCCTGGAAAAGAGAAAGGGAAAGGTTAAAGTTAGATAGAAATAGGAGCGCAGAAAAAAGCAAGGCTAAATCGGGGTCCGGGCAGTAAACAGAGACAAAGGCCAGGGGAGTAGGTGCTAGAAAGGGATGTAGTGGAGAGATAATGAGCAAGGAGTTACACAGTGGGGGTTGTTAGGAGCCTGGCACCAGAGGCTGCCAAGGAAACAAAAAAGAAAGGGTAGGGGGTTGGGGACAGCTCGAAAAGAGTGGAGGTTGGAGGTAGGAGAAGATTGAAAAAAGCAGGTCTGTTAAGGCAGGTTCAAGAGAAGCAAAGCTAAAAAGCAGAATTTAGCGAGGAAAGCTAGGAAAGGGCAGACTTGAGGTGAGCTGCAGTAAGCTGTAGAAAATTGAAAAAAGCAGGTCTGTTAAGGCAGGTTCAAGAGGAGCAAAGCTAAAAGGCAGAATTTAGCAAGGAAAGACAGAAAAGGGCAGACTCCAGGTGAGCTGCAATAGGCTGTAGAAAATTAAGAAAAAATACAGCAAGCGAAGGCAGGCTAAATACACTATGATACACTGCATAAATCATGATTTAACAGGCAAATCTAATCTTCTAAGTGTACAGCTTGGTTTCTACCTCGCAATCTAGTAACAGTAGTAGTTTTTCAGAATAAAATTTATCAATAAAAAAAGCGCATTTTTCAAAAATGAATACAGAAAATGTTCAGATGAAAATTTCAGCTAAGGAGAGCACACAAAAGGCCCTGAAGTTGAACACATCCCCAGGATAAGATGGAGTGCACCTGAGGTCCTAAGGGAACTGGTAGAGATGCTGGCGGATCCCCTGACAGACCTGTTTAACACCTTTCTGTAGTCTGGGTGTGTGCCCCTAGACTGGAGAACTGTACATTTGGTGCCTCTCCATAAAAGCAGTCCAAGGGATGAACCACAGAATTACAGGGCAGTCAGTCTAACCTCAATAGTGGGGAAATTGATGGAGACTATCCTGAAAGAGAGACCGGTGGGCTTTCTCAAGGAAAACTGGCTGCAAGATGAGAGGCAGCATGGGTTTGTGTTGGGGAGGTCCTGCCAGACTAATCTAATTGATTTTTTTGACTGGGTGTCCAAGACAGTGGAGAGGGGCCGAGCAATTGATGTCGTATATCGTTTTTGCTTTAGCCGGATGCCCCAACTCTAGCACCAGCCATCACCCAGGCACAATGACTGCACCCATTGCCCCTGGAGTTCTCCACAGTTTTATACCCCATGGTGGGGCCAGCAGGGTGGGCTCCAGCACTGGTCACCCCAGTCCACTCCCAAAACCCTGGTTCTCTGCATGCTGGTGGGCCACCAGGTGATTCCACCAAGATCCTGTTTTCATGCAAATGTCTTCAGTAATAAAGAATAGGTGCAGATATATACTTCTGCCCTTGGCTGTAAAGCTTTTTTCCTTTGAGCTCTGCAGCAACCATGGGCGCTAAAAACAAATGTTTCATTTGTGTTTATTACACACATTTGCATTTGTTTATTACATGTGCCTCGCATTTATTGTTCATGTACCCCTTGTTGTCATGATATTTGTTATTGCTGTTTCATTCCCTGCTGTATCTCCTCCCCCATGCTGCACCTGGAAACAAGATCTGGCTCAGTGTTCCTATCCCGGGCACCAGATCTTAAAGGGGACAGGAATTGACTGTTCCTAATTTTTACTTATTTGAACTGGTGTGTGTCGCTCATAAATAGGATTCTACTGCTTTTTAGGACTTTTTTTTATTTTTTATTGATTTTATCAATTTTCCAGTTTTCTGACTATGCTAGTCATCTCTTATCGTTCTGTATAGTCTCAAGTCACTATATTGTCATGCACGTCATTTCACGACATTACGGCTGTTGAATTCAATCTGCATGCAATGTGTTCACACACTGAGATCATGTGCAAGATTGAATACTTACGGTAATAACAATTGTTTTTAAATACAAAGTTATGCTCATGTATAGGTATTATAATATTTATGTATTTTTTTAATTATTATGGGAGTAACGACTGTTGTTGTTGTAACTGTCATTCTTCATCATTTCCGCTGCAGTGAAATTACCATAGGGCTGGCTACAAAATCATGGTTCTTGACATCATTTAGTTTTTTCAAGCTGTCATGTGTTGTCTTTCCTAAACAGTTGTAGCACACCTGGTCCCAACAGCCACACAGCTCGAGTCCCGGTCCTGAGTGCCACTCTGACTGCATTTCATTGGTGGCCTTTGACCAGTGTCTACCTGAATTTCCTCTCCCGAAAACCCATAATTGAATTGATTTATTTTACATACTGTGACACTGTACTTGTCTCTAGCCCAAATCCCCATGAATGTGAGATATTGAACCAATTCAAAGCTCAGTACTCAGGTGGAGGGCAGTCCTGATAGTGAGAGGAGGTCTGGTCTGCATTTTGTGACTTGCAGTTTTTCTTCAGTCTCCCTATCCGTGGTTATGTGTCTCTTCGTGATGCAAGAAGATCACACCCCCATACATATATGCAGCTTCATGAATGCAATATTTTTGTAAACGATTCTCCAAAATTATATTTATTAGGAAGACACATATGTAATATGGTCCATCAGGGAGCAAAGGAAGACCAAGGGAGGGATAGTGAGGCTTAATAAAGGGGAGGAGGGTGGACATAGGGTGACTATGAAAAGGCAGACATACTAAACAAATATTTTTGCTCAGTATTCACAAATGAAGAGGGGGAGGTACCTAAACCAAACAAAAGAAACACTCTGGATACAGGAGCTGATTCCAGCCCATTCACAGAAGAAAGAGTTCTGAAAGAACTCTTAAAACTGCAGGTGGACAAAGCAATGGGGCCTGATGAGATTCATCCCAGAATTCTAAAAGAACTAAGGGTAGAACTAGTGACACCACTGACTACCCTCTTTAACAAATCATGGGAGGATGGGGTGGTACCTGAGGGCTGGAGCAGGGCAGATGTGATTCCACTTCACACAAGTGGGAGCAGGACAGAAGCAAGAAACCATAGACCTGTTAGTTTAACCTCAGTGATAGGGAAAATGATGGAATCACTTCTGAAGGAAAGAACTGTCAAGTACTTAGAGGCCAGAGGAGCACAGGACCCAAGACAGCATGGTTTCAAAGCATGAAGGTCACGTCAGACAAATCTAATAGATTTCTTTGACTGGGTGACCAAAGTAGTAGATCAGGGAGGGGCTGTGGACATGGCCTACCTAGATTTTAGCAAGGCATTTGACACAGTCCCACACAGAAGATTAATATACAAGTTAGCCAGCCTGGGAGTGGGTCCCAAGATGGTACCCTTGGTAAAGAATTGGCTGGAGAACAGGACACAGAGGGTAATAGTAAACAGAGTCAACTCTGAAGAAAGGGGTTACTAGTGGGGTACCGCAGGGTTCAGTACTAGGACCGGTCCTCTTCAATGTCTTTATAAGCAACATTACAGAGGGACTGGAAGGAAAAGTATGTCTCTTTGCAGATGACACAAAGATCTACAACAGAGTTGATAAACAAGGTGGGGTGGAAAGGATGTGAAGGGACTTGGCAAGGTTAGAGGAATGGTCAAATGTATGGCAGCTTAAATTCAATGCTAAGAAGTGCAAGGTAATGCACCTGGGAAACAAAAACCCAGGGGAAGAGTACACAATGGGGAGTAAGATGAAAAAATGACTTACCATAGTAATTGTGCTTCTTCCCAGTGATGCTCAGAGATTCATAACTTTATGCAGTAAGCCTGTATGGTTGGACTGCCCGAAGAGATGGAACACATGCAAATGATGGAACACTTTGCAAGTGAGCATCTTTCAAACACTGCCTCTACTAACTGCCTGTGTTCTAACCTCTTCAGATTTTATAAAGGAGCCTGAAAAGGTGGCTCAGGACAATGTACTACTACTAAAAAAAAATTTTATCATTAAAATTTGGGTTACCCAACAATATGAATTTTACTAAAAATAGTCCTCCAACTGGGGGATTAAAAGTTTAAATAAGTTAGAACAACATGCCAGAAAAATACCAAAAATAAACACAATGAACTCTATTCACCTAACTAGTACAGGTGCAGAGGAAAATGTTCCCCAAGGGTGTATAATGACATAGTGGCACCAGCATGCGGAGTACAGAGGCTGAAGTTCTGGAAGGGGAGGTAGGGAAGGAAGTTATGAATATCTGAGCATCACTGGGAAGAAACACAATTACTATGGTAAGTAATTTTTTTCTTCTAACCCCAGTAATGCTCAGTATATCCATAACTTTATGCAGACTACCAAGCAGTAGCCCTGGAGGAGGGCACAGAACTTTATTTTGGAAACAGACTTTGCAGGACTGCTGTGCCAAACCTAGCATCACTTCTGGATAAAATATCCAGGTTGTAGTGCTTTGTAAAGGTGTGTACTGTTTTCCAGGTAGCTGCTTTACATATCTCAATTAATGGGACATCCCTGGCAGCTGCTAGAGTAGCAGCTGTCCCTCTTGTAGAATGAGACTTCAATCCTGGTGGGGGCTCTCTGCCAGCACTAGTGTAGCAGAATTTGATACACTTGACTATCCAATGAGAAATATATCTTTTTGAGGCTGGATTACCTTTCACCACATCCCCATAAGTCAGAAACAATTGCTTTCTATCTTGTCTAAAGTATTAGTGGCTGTCATGTAATAACTAAGGGCCCTCTTCACATCTAAACTATGCAGCCCCCTTTCACCAGAAGTGGTGTGCTCAGTGAAAAAGACAGGGAGGGTTATAGATTAATTTAAATGAAAATCAGAAGCCACCTTGGGGAGAAATTCCCTGTTCATTCTGAGGACTACTTTATCCCTATGAAAGGATATATAGTCCCGATCAATACAGAGAGCTTGAAGCTCACTGATTCGTCTCGCAGAAGTCATTGCCACTAGGAAAACTGTTTTCCAAGTGACGTACTTGAGGTGAGCTGTGGCCAGGGGCTAGAAGGGAGCAGCCATCAGCTTAGCTATACACATGTTCAGATCCCAAACTGGCACTGGAGGCCTGTGAGGAGGATGCAAATGATTCAGGCCCTTAAGGCACCTTTTGAAAATAATGTTAGAAGCCAGTGTCACCTTTTTCCCAGCAGAGAGGTAAGCAGACACTGCTGCAAGGTGAACCCTCAAAGAACTGGGTTGTAGACCCAGAGAGTGTAAGTGGGTGAGATACTACAATACCTCTGATAAGCCAGCTTGGACTGGAACCAGAGTCTTTCTCGAACACCAGATAGAAAATCTCTTCCATTTGGAAGAATAATTATTTGTAGTAGAGGGTTTTCTGTAACCTCTTAGAATACTTAAGGCAGGTTCAGAAAGTTTTAAGTCAGTGTATTCTAAGTTTTCAAGATCCAAGCTTTGAGACTGAGAGACTTGTGGTTCGGGTACAAAAAGGTTCCCTGGCTGGAGGTCAATAGGTTGTGCCTCCAAGGAAAATGTATTGGATTTGCAATAGACATTGAGAGCAGAAGAGAGTACCATGGCTGCCTCGGCCAGTCTGGAGCTATCAAGATCAGTGATGCTGTATGGGATCTGAGCTTGACCAGTACTCTGTAAATGAGAGGGGAAAGGAGGGAAAGCATAGAGGAACCTCCTTGACCAATCCAGACTGAGGGCATCCAGAGGGAAGGTTCCCTAATCTGAAGGTCTGCAACAATACTGTGGCAGGTGGTGGTTCTGATGGGATGCGAGCAAGTACTCCTCTGGAGTACCCCACCTTCTGAAAATAACTTGTAGTACCACCTGCCTGTTCAGGGTCCACTCATGATGGGCCTGGTTTATTTGACTCAATGCATCTGCCAGGGTATTGTCCTTCCCTGGCAAATTAATTGCTTGTAGAGACACTTTTAATGAATAGGCCAGAGTCCAAATCGTTATGGCCTCCGAGTGGAAGGGGCCTGACCTTGTGCCTCCCTGCTTGTTTATGTAATACATTGTGGTGGTATTGTCTGTTCTGACCTGTATCATCCTGCCTTAGACTAGGTGGGCAAAGGTTTTTACAGCTAGCAGCACTGCTATGAGTTCCAGAAGATTTATGTGCTGAAGGGACTCTGAGGCTGACCAAGTGCCCAGAGTTGTGTGATCCCCTATATGGGTGCCCCAGCCGAAGAGAGATGCATCTGTTGTGAGAATCACTGAAGGATTTTCTTTTCGAAAGGGAACTCCTTGCCTTAAGTTGGATTCCTCTTTCCACCACAAGAGTGCCTGTAGCAGTGACCTTGTTACTGGGATGAGCTTTAAGAAGGAATCTTTTCTTTGAAATGGAACTGAGTGTTCCTCATGTGAAACCTTGCACCTAGTACTGTGCCTGTGGATGCAGTCATGTAGCCTAATTGCTGGAGAAACTGTCTTGCAGTTTTTGAATTGTGGAGCTTGAAAGAGTTTGCTATTAGCTGAATGTTTTTTACCCTTTCCAGAGGCAGATATGCCCTGGCCTCTATGGTATTGATTTCTGCTCCTATGAACTGCAACACTTGTGTAGGAGTGAAAACTGACTTTTTGTGATTGATTAGGAATCCAAGGGACTCCAGGAGGTCCTGAGTGATCTTCAGGTCATGCTGCACCTGCAGGAGAGATTTCCCTACAACCAACCAGTCGTCCAGGTAAGGGAAAACAGATATTCTCTGTCTGCGAAGATGTGCCACTACAGCTGCCAGGCATTTTGTGAATACCCTTGGGGCCAAAGAAAGGCCAAAAGGCAGGGTTGAAAACTGGTAGTGACCTGAAGGGAGTCTGAATCTGAGGTATTTTCTGTAAGACTCTTATGGGGATGTAAAAATAGGCGTCTTTCAAGTCCAGTGATGTCAACCAGTCTGCTTTCTGAAGTGTTGGCAGGATCAGAGCCAAAGTTACCACCTTGAACTTTGGTTTTATTAATAACTTTTTTAAAGCTCTTAAATCCAGTATAGGTCACCACTCCCCACTTTTCTTTGTGGGCAGGAAGTACCTGGAATAGAAGCCCTTTCCCCTTTGAGACTTTGGAACTGATTCCACTGCTTTTAACTGCAGTAGGTTCCGAACCTCTGCCTCCAAGAGCAGTTTTTCTGCCAGGGAGGAAGAGTTGAATACTCTGGATTTTTGAAAGGGGAAGAACTTGAATCCCAGAGACAAACCTGTCCCACCACCTCCAACACCACTTGTCTGTGGTGACTTTCAGCCAAGTTTGGAGAAAGTGAAAGAGACTGCCTCCGACAGGTAGAGAGAAAGCGGCCTGCGGTTCTGGGGGTCTGTTTGGTTTGTGGCTGAGACTGAGTATGAGACCCTCGTCTTGAGCCAGTTCTGCCCCTGCCCCTAGAGTAACCCTGCTGCAGGCACTGCTGGTACTGGGGAAATGCCACAGGTTGGAAGAAGGGCCTGGTGTAAAAAGACCTGCCCCAGCCTTCCCTTCCATAAGGCCTGGTGGATGTAGAAGCTCTCTCTTTAGCAGAGTTGTTTCTGTAAGTCACCTTATACTCATCCACATTCTTCATATATGCTACGGTTGGCTCCCCAAAGAGAGAATTTCCTTCTAGGGGAAATCTAGGGCCTTTAGTTGTGTATCCTATGTAAGGTTTTTGGCCCTAAGCCAAGCAAACCTCCTCTGTGCCACTGTGTTTGCCATCCATCTGGCTGCAGTATCATTAGTGTCAGCAGGCATTTGGAACTGGTACTTAGCTCCCTCCAACCCAAACCTGGCAGTTTCAGCCACATCGTCTGACAAGGACAAGGGAGCTTTCTGGGACATGGCCAGGACTGACTACCACAGGGATTTTTGGTACTGGGCAGCATATGCCTGGAAGGTAGCCTGACACATAGTCAAAGAGGCTGACGGGTACCCTTTTTTGTCCATACTTTCAATATTCCTAGAATCCTTGTCCGGAGGATGTGAGGACAGGGGGACCCTAGCCTTGTCACAAGCAGCCTGCTGTATGACCCCCTGGTGGTCGAGGTGGGAGAAGAGGAAATCAGCTCCCTCCCTTTCCAGCTGGTACTTCTTGTCCATCCTCCTGTCTATAGGAGGGGTGGAATTTGGTATCGGTAAAATCTTTAGTGCATCCTTTTTAAAGAATTTATAGACGGGGGAGGAGGAGAGCCTTTGTGGATGTTAACCCCATCATTTTTAAGTTCTCCACCTCCTCCTCATCTTCAATTTGCTCAGTGTTAGAGATGTCAAGGGCATCTACCATCCTTCTAACAAAAGTGAAAAAGAATGAAAAATCCTCAGACACCCTTGGGGGAGAACCAAAGTCCTGTTCAGGGGACACTTCTGGTTCAATTGGTCCCGCCTCCTCATCATAATCATCATCATCATCTAAGGTTTGCCCACCTTCTAGGGAAGAGGATGCACATTGCTGCCAACCTGGGGACCCTGGAGGGGGGCATGAGGCTGCTGAGGATGGACTATTGCCTGTAAGGACTGGAAGATTTTAAAAGCCTGAGCAATCTCTTGGGCTGTAGGCACAGGCAGAGTAGTCACAGAAGTCCCTGTCTTGACAGGCAAGGGTACTGTGTGTTTTAATTTCTTTCCTTTTTTTGCAGGAACCAGGGAGTCAGCCGGTTCAATAGCTCTTTTAGTTCCCTTTGTGCCTGTCTCATGGGCAGGAACTGAAGAATGTGTAGGTTCAGCCACAATGTCTGGGGGTATCGGCTGGTCAGAGCCAGAGGGACTCCTTGGAATTTTCTTCCTTAGCCTTTCAAGATGTTTCTCAACAGTCTTCTCAGGAAATGTTTTACACACTTCACATTCCTCATTTAAATGGTCAAAGCCCAGACAAACTACACAAAGTGTGTGTTTGCCTGCCTTTGCAAAGACCTCTCCATATTGAGTACAGATTTTGAAACTGGGCTCACTGGTTTTCTTTTTGGATTTTTCAGACATGTTCAAAATTTAGTAACTGCTAAGAAAAAACCCTAAATGTTTGGGTTTTTTTGTTTTTTTATCGGTTCAGGAACCGAAGAGGAACCAATGGAACTGCACCATTTGTTTAAAATGGAACCAAGATAGCGGTTCAGTAACCAAGATTTATCGGTTACAAAAATAGAACAATTCAGTGAATTTAAAGAAAATGTAGGTGGTTCTTTGGTCAGAGAACCCCGATTTTAATATAAAACTATCCCGGTTCCCCCACGGTTATACCAAACCGAGAAGAACTGAGAAAAACAACAATTTTAACATAAATAAGATTATCTAAACAAACAAACAGTAGAGTCAGTAAATGAAAACAAAAATGTAAATTTATACAGTATCTGATGTTTTCTTTACACAGGAGAAAGTGGATGAACAAGACTCCAAGTGACCGGACTTTTTAGGTGGAGAGAAAAATCTAAAGAGGTTAGAGCACACGCAGTTAGTAGAGGCAGTGTTTGAAAGATGATCACGTGCAAAGTGTTCCATCATTTGCATGTGTTCATCTCTGTGGGAAGTCCAACCCTACAGGCTTACTGCATAACGTTATGAATATACTGAGCATTACTGGGGTTAGAAACTAACAACAACAAAAAATGGAAAGGGACCTGGGGGTAGTCATATCAGATGACTTAAAGGTGGGCAAGCAATGTGAGAGGGCAGTAAGGAGGGCTGGGGGGATACTGGGATGCAGAGGGAGAGGCATCACCAGTAGAAAACAGGAAGTTGTTATCCCTATGTGCAGACAGATGGTGAGACCCCATCTGGAGTACTGTGTGCAGTTCTGGAGACCAAATCTCTGCAAAGACATAAACAGGATGGAGGCTGTCCAGAGGAGGGCAACTAAAATGGTGCAGGGTCTGCATCAGAAGACGTATGAAGAGAGACTTAAGGAGCTTAATATGTATAGCCTCGAGGAAAGTTGAGAGAGAGGGGAGACATGATAGAAACTTTCAAGTACCTCAAGGGAATCAACAAAGTCCAAGAGGGTAGCATCTTTCAGAAAAAGAGGTGCGTAAGAACAAGGGGGCACAAGTTGAAGATGGGGGGGCAGCTCAGAGGTAATGTAAGGAAGTATTTTTTCACAGAGAAGGCTGTGGATGCATGGAAAAGCCTTCCAGATGAGGTTGTGGAGTCAAAAACAGTGGTGGAATTCAAGAATGCATGGGACAGTCATAAGGCAACTCTAGGGGGTGGGGGTAGGGAGACGTAGGCTGTTGGTTCACTAGGATCTGCAGCTTATCCATTAGGTAGGGAAATGGGCAGACTGGGTGGGCCAAGTGGTCCTTATCAGCCGTCAAATTCTATGTTTCTATGCAAGTGCCCCTGTACGTGAAATAAAATTGAAAATAACATAGTGAAAAGTTTGGGACAATCAGGAATTCAAACCCTGTACTCTTTGCACCAGAAGTATATGTACTATTCTCTGAACCATCACATATATGTTGAAAAAGGATTGAATTTGTGGTACCTTGTATTTCATATTCGTTTAATCTGTATATACTTGTATGTTGATTTTGTTTGCTTTTTATTTCTTTTTGAATATAAAAAACGAAACCACCAGATGCTTCAGCTGGCAAACTTGATTGATTTGATGACTGAGCATATGCCTCGTGATGCCAAGCTAGAGAAAGTGCAGCTTATTCTTACTATAACATTTTTACATTTTTTTTTACATCGTATTGAAGCAATACATACTGAACTGAATTAGCATATATTTTAAATGTATTGTTTTGTTATGTCATTCTGCCTTGCTCCTGCATACATGTCTGTCACTGTTCATTCGGATCTACAAATGATCAGACCCAGCATATAGGCGTAGCATCGAACTGTCTTTTTCTTGGTAGCTTATACATAGACCAAACGGACAATATGTTCAGAAACTTTATTTGTGATGACCATATATATTAAAAATAAAAAAACATAGAAAAATATTTGTTTCCTACTGCCGTTAGTGAACTCAGTACCCTTTATATCAGGGGCACACACACATTCTTCTGAGCAATCCTAAGGCACCCTGAACATTTCTTCTGAACAACATCTGACTTTTTGGTTTCGTGTCACCACAGCCTAACACATTTTCAATAATTTATACTGCTTTCTGGTAGCTGATTTATTCATTATAACTAAGGGGGAGAAGAGTGAGGTTCAGAGTTTGCCATTCGCCTAAAGCACTGCAATTAATATGCCCCTGTATCTCCTGCATCATCATTACAATCTGTACTAGTCAGAAGCAATTCTAACAAGACCATGCAGTGCTCAGCACACCAGCACATACCCGGCGCACAAAACTGTGATCAAAAATAAACATGCTATAAAATAAAACATTATTAGTGCAGCACAGAAACCACATTTTAGAGGGTGCAATCATATCATTTTTGGCCCTTTATATGCAATTTTGCAGCAGTCAAGTTCAGTCTCAAGAACCCCCGTTTACACATTCCTTGCAATTAGTGAGGTGCAGGAGGGTTAGTATCAGGCAAACATAGCTACACATTACTTAGCATTAGTAAAGTGGTGGTGGGGGGGTCAGTGTCAAGCCACACCAAGCACTCATATGAAGTGCGGGAATAATGACACCTGGATACATTTGTCTACCATCTTAAAATACACAAACAGCTGCTGCTCAACTTAATTAAAGTACTCTGCAAACAGAAACAATGTCGACACTGACAGGGACATTGGTATGGACCAATGCATGATGTCCCCATTATCCAAGTTTGACAAGGCTGATAAGCACTACACACATGGACAGTCAGGAGCTAACGATAGGGAAAGAGCTGTACTACATCCATGGGAAGTTAACAATTAGTGAAGAAACATTCAACAGCTCCTTTTGCTCAACATCATACATCGCTTCTCTCGACCCCCTCCCCAGTACCAGAAGCACGAAAATCAACACTCAGCATACGAAACATTAAATTGTAAAATTTGTTTGAATTTGAAGGAATAAATCAAAAACATAAGGTTTCACACTGAAATTCTGTATAATCAGAAAAAAAAACCTCTGGCATTGCAAACGTTTGGTAAATCATTACCGCTGTTCAACAGAAATAAGATCACTGTTGCAAATCACAGCAAACAGGCAAATGGAAAAAGCTGATGGTAAAAAAAAAAAAAAAAAATGACTAAAACCTATTTATAATTAACAAGCAGAACATCTACCTACTTAACAAAGCACCCGCCAGAAATATGTTGCTCACTTCCTGGTAGCTGTCAGTTTCTGACAGCTTCGTGCAAGTGAATCACACCGTGCGCGTATGTGAACAACCTCATGGAATTGATGAATGACAATGTCATCATTCATCATCCATGCTCACAGGTCCAATGAGAAAACAGGAAATATGAAATTTACAGGTACATTAACAGCCATTTTAACTACTTATGCTTGTTTATTAAATTAAGAATATTAAAAAACTGAACTAATAAGAAGCAGATTAATTGGACAAAAATACCAAGTAAAATATTCGCCACTCACTGCCAGTAAGTTTACTTATTTTAACTAATTTCCTGTCCTGTTTAAATAGATATATAAATACATTTGTAGGCTAGTTCATCAGTGCACTAGGGGTACTATTTAATAAATTCTCAGCCAGATGTACTCTTTTCTGTAACTTTACCTTTCTCATTGTTTTTTTTTTTTGTTTTGTTTTTTTTTGTTACAGAGTGTTTACCCAGAACAGCCCAACTGAGCTGCAATATCTTGTTTTTAATAGAGTGCTGCTTTCATATCCAATTTTGCAGCTGGGAGGACTGAAACACAGGGAAATGAAATGACCTGCTCAGGGCCACACAGTAAATGGCTCTGGTGGTATTTAAACCTGGGCCTGCAGTTTCCAAGTCTGTGCTCTAACTACTACATCACACTGCCTCCCCAGGACACACTGTAAAAGTACTGCAACTAAGGTTGCTATAGGAGGCTACACACAGCTAACAGAAAGAGAACAAAATGTCACACCACCATCTGCTCCGTAGCCAAGATGCATACTTACATGTGCACACTACACTACAGGTGTGTCATTCTTCTTTGCAACACATTTTATTTTCTGTGTTGTTCCACCTTGTCCCTGGGCCAGGTCACAACCACCGATGAAGATGCTGACACACAAATAAAGCAGTGGCATCGTTACACAATGCTGCCTCCACAGCGGGCTCCTGGGAACTTCCATTTCCATGTCACATTTATTGTGTTTTTTTTTCCTGTTGAAATTCACAGCAGGGACATTTCTGTGCTACAAACACTCATTTTCATACAAAGGGGTACAGGCTACAGGACTCTGTAGGTAGTCAGATACAGCAGCCATGCAAAGGAAGGAAAGAAATGTGGCTTTATACAGTGTTCTTCATGCACACTGCATCTAAACGTGCTTTATACACCCCAAATGGTTGCTAGTAGCACAACAGCAGACATCTTTAACCACCACTTCACCAATCTCAACATTATAAACCCCTGAAATCCATATGCCTACCACACATTACCCCTTCACACTTCCCCTCTCCAACCATAACATCTGCAACCCCTAAATTCTCAGTTCAGCAGTTTAGTACAAAAGAAATCATCAGTCCAGATGCCTACCCTAAATTATCCATTCATGCTCTCCTTCCCCCAACCATAACATTTGCAACCCCTAAATCCTTGTACAGCAGTTCGGTGCAAAATAAATCATTAACGCACTCACGAATGTTAATGTGAATCGAAGTGCCGGGGTTTGGCAGTCAAAACTGCTTAAACAGATTTTCAATTTTCCAGTAAAAAAACAACTCGCAATTGACATTACAGTAGCACTACTTTCATGAAAACAGAATCTTTTTCTTTAAAACCTCATCAGTTTCTGCTACTTAGCTTAAGGCGTTTCATTTTTTTCAACAAATCATACTCGGTAGTTCAAGGAAAACAGGATGATCGTTAATGTAACAAAAACGCAAACAATGTTACTGGGGTCAGCCTCAAAAACTAGAACAAATGCCAATAAATTACTAGTGTCAACTTACAGGGGTGAACTCCTTGAGACTGTTAATGTTTTTAAATATCTTGGTGTTTATATAGACTCAAATCTGACATTCAGTCCACATATTAAAAACCTAATGTGCAAAGTGCATCAAAAACTAGGTCGGCTCTACCGCATAAACAAATTTCTGACATATGATGCCAGGCTAAATATTGCAAGACATAATTTGCTTTCCCTATTAGACTATGGCTCATTGGTTACTGACACAGCGCCTAAAGTCAGTCTTGATGCTAAGAAAGTTCTATACCATAAAATTTCAAAGTTTATTGGTCAAAGCGGTAATAGGGCACGCCACTGCTCAATACTAGCAGGTTTAGAATGGCCTACGTTCTAAAGGAAATCGAAGCTGGCTCTGGCAAACTTCAGCTTCAAACTGTTAGATAAGCAACAATCTGCAAGCCTAGCATGGCTCCTTTAACCAGTTGCAACAAATTTCAATTTAAGATGAAACCAAAATCTTTGCTCATCAGTTCCACGTATGTCTACAAGTATGGGCCAAAAATTGTTTAGTTTCGGGGCCCCTTGTGTGTGGAACACTTTTCCTGTACCAGTCAGAACACTGACTAGTTTGGGATCATTTTCTAAACAATTGAATAATCATGTCTTAACACTGAATGACTGCATGTGTTCCGTCTGAGTTCCATACTACTCTATAACTACCTCCTTAGCTATGTGCTGACGATTCTTATTCTTTTTGGTTAATGTACTATGTATGCCTATTCCTGAACCCTGTTCTGCTGCACAACCATGTCTTAACTATGCATTGCATTGCTTGCTCATATAGTAATTTATCTGTATGCATTCTGCACTGTTGTATGTTGTACTACTGTACACCAGCTCATATCTGTAAAAGGTGCTTTTGGCGCCAGTGTATTTTACCTGGTCAACAAAATAAAACCAAACTAACATCACCTCAGGCGGATTCCTGAACTTTGGATTAGATGACGTTGACTATTACTGAATGTGTGTGTGCGTGTGCGCATGTGTGTGTGTCACATGCACTCATGTTCTCTGGTTATCCTTCTTTTGATATTAAGGTACTAGCAGCTTAAATATCAAGACAAGGTAAACCAGAAAACGTGTGTGATATTTAAGTGGCTAGCAGAGGGCTAGTCCCTTGCTTTGCTAAGCCCACCTTGTAAAAAAGACCTTAATCTGAATGGGTACATTTTCAGGATTTAATAAAGTTTATTTTTTTCCCCCCAATTGTTTAACCAGGTGAGACACTTTAAACTGAAAGCTTTTTTACAGGTGCAACCTGGGAGCACAGGGAAGTTAAGTGACTTGCTTATGGTCACACAGTATATGTAAGAGGGGGCTGTAGGATTCAAACCGAGGTCTCCAGATTTGCAGCTGAGAGCCTTAAACCACTGCGCTACACTGCCTCCCTAACCTTATCTTTAAGGAAACCTGAACAAATGTAAACTGCAGAGTAGGAAGCAGAACTTCATTTTTAAAAGTCAGTTAGGAATAGTAATCAGTATGAGAAAACAAAAACATGCCCCTCCGACCCAGCCACTTCCAAAGTTCTGAAACACCCCCTTTAAAAAAGTGTCAGGTGGTTCACTATGTAACTTGGTGGATATTATGAACACAGATGATAGGTTTACTATTTACTAAGTGAGCAATCTCCTCATTTTAGAAGATGATCAAGTACAAAGAATGTTTTACTCCCATCTCCATACATTTTGCTCAGATAAGCAGCTGATAAGTTCACATTTCAAAAGAGAAGAGCCCATCTCTTATCTCACACCTTTAAGTGACGGTGTCTCAGGAAACTTAACAAGAACACTGAGAAATGTATCCTAAAAATGCACCCACCTTGCAGGTGTGTCTTTTCTCCAGTTATTTCCTCAGCTGTTTTTAGTGTACAATGGGGGTTTTCATTTTGAGTTTGTGTGCATTCTAAATATCTATTTACTGATGTCACCATTTCAGTTTCTAAAACAAGGGACTTGTTCTCAAAATGGATCTTTTGAGCTTACCTCTCTTCTCTTCCCCTTGCTCTACAGGCGTATCTTCCTCAATGTTTTCATCCGTATTTGGTTCCTGACTCTCCAGATGTTGTGGTTCCTGTTCCTGCTGTTCTCCTTCAGCAGGCCCTACTTCTTCTGTGATTGATTGCATGGTTTTGGAGTCCAGTCTGTAGTGAAGGGAACATTTAAATATCATATCAGAAGTCTTTGGCCCCATGGATTTACATGGAATCAAAAGGTCAAGTACAGAACCATGTCACGATAATGCCTGCAGCTGAAACCTAACTCTCTGTCTTTTTTGAATTTACTGTTTTCCCTTCCCAATCCAGCCCCATCTGCAAATAGGCAACCATCCAGTCCTTTCTCCTAACCTGAACCACAGAGGGTCACTAACCTGTCCTGTGGGAAAAAACCTCCCCCAGACACACGCACACATATGCAGAATGGGGCCTTCAGGGACATTGCTCCCTTCTAGTAACTCCACATTTGATGACAGGCACCCCTTGTATTGGGTGAACTGGCAGAGCAGAGCCTGGATATGCCAAACTTCAATCTGCTGGGGTGTTTCATAGATTTCTACTCACTCCGAGATGCCTTCTGGAACATGTGCAACATACTAGGCAAAGGGTATGCACGTTATGGAGTTGAAATATCTCCCATCCTTACTGCCATCCCCACTGACTTGGCTCCACCTGTGGGCCCCTAGGTGAAGTTCACATAGCAGGGATCAGTCTGCCTTCAGCCCGAGGAGGCCAGTGTCTTGTAGGACACGCCCTTGCCAGTCTTCCATCAACCAGGGCTCATTCCCAAACCAGGGTCGATGGTGTCATGAGCAGCAGCCCCTGCTGCTGCACCAACGGGACAGCTTGAACTTTCACTGTCTAAGATCTTTCTGCACAAAAAAAGATCTACAGATATTTTCTTCCAGTTGGAGGGCACTAGAAGGATGGAGAAAGGAAGAGGAGGGAATAAATAGGAAAGGCTGCTGGCAAATGCTAGGAGACTGGGAAATAAGGTGGGGGATCTGGGTGCAGTGGTGGGGATGGATGACCTAGGTCTGACAGCGGTAACTGAAACATGGTGGACTGATAACCACAGCTGGGAAGTGGAATTACTGGGGTATAGTCTCTATAGGAGGGACAGGAAAGGAAAAAAGTAGGAGGGGTAGCCCTAAACATAAGGGACGGGATAAAAGCAATGGTGATTGGGGAAAGTCAGGGCTCAGCAGAGATTCTTTGGATTACATTAAGCGAGAGAAATGGGGTGGCAGTAAGGATAGGGGTGGTGTACAGACCACCAAATCAGGGGGAGGAGGGAGGCAGGGAGATGGCTTGGGAAATACAAGGAATGGCCAACAAAGGAGAAATTCTGATGGTAGGGGATCTAAATCTTCCCGATGTGGACTGGAAGATCCCAACATCAACATCAGAAAGGAGTAGGGAGCTGTTGGAATCCATGTAGGAGGCACTTATTCATCAGCTGGTCAGGGAACCAACTAGGGGAGGGGCCATACTGGACCAGGTTATGACAAATGGGGACAGTGTGGAGGACGGAGAGGTCAGGGAAAATTTAGGAGATAGTGACCACAGGATGGTAAGGTTTAGCCTTCGGACTGGGTCAGATAAGAGCTGGTCCACCACTAGGGTACTGGACTCAGGAAAGTGGATTTTTAGAAAATAAAGGAAATTTTCCAAAAAGAACTAGAAGGGAATGAGAATCTAGAGGGTGTAGAGGAGTTATGGGGGGCAATTAAAAGGGGAATTCTACTGGCGACAGACAAATGCATCAGGAGGGTGAGCAAACACAAGAGAAGGAGGAAACCATTTTGGTTTACAACAGAGGTAAGGTAAGCAGTCAGAGAGAAAAGGAAGGCGCTCAGGGCCTACAAAGCTTTACAGGGGATGGCTGAAAAAGAAGTCTATAAGGAGAAGCTAAAGGAAACCGGGAAAATAGGAGGGCTAAAGCAGATACCAAGGAGAAAATAGCGAGGGAGGCCAAAAGGGGAGACAAGAAGTTTTTTCAGGCATGTAAGTGAAAGAAGGAAAGGCAAGCAGGGGATTATAAGACTCAGAGGGGATGGGGGAGCTCTGATAGAGGGGGATGAGGAAAAAGCAAATCTGTTGAACGAATACTTCACCTCATTCTTCACCACTGAGGAAGAAGGGAAGGGGGCCAAAGCTGAGAAGCAGGGGAAGAGTGGGCAGGGAGATGGACACAAGCACCTTTACAGAGGGTAGGGTATTAGAGTTAGGAAAGCTATGGATGGACAAGGCAATGGGCCCCAAGGGAATCCACCCCAGGGTGTTCAGGGAATTAAGGGAGGAACTAGCGGCACCACTCACAAAGTTATTTAATCAGTCTCTAGACAAGGAGAGAGCCTGGGGATTAGAGAAGGGCTGATGTGCCATTGCACAAGAGGGGAGGGAAGGATGAACTGGGCAACTATTGCCTGGTCAGCCTTACCTCCGTGGTGGGAAAACTGCTGGAGGCACTTATAAAGGAAAGGCTGGTAGAATATCTAGAGGAGGAAGGCCTCAAAGATGACAATCAGCATGGGTTCACAGGTGGGAGGTCGCATCAGATCAACCTATTACTAGGTATTACTAGGTATGTACAGACAAAAGAAGGCCAAGGTCCATCAAGATTGGCCCCCATGTCAGTGGGAAATTAGACCCTGTGAAAGTTTTCAGAAAGCCATTTGTCAACCTGAGTTTTAAAGGCTTCTAAAGTGTCACTGTCAACTAGATCCTGGGGTAGTCTGTTCCAGAGCCTTGGTGTTCTTAAAGAAAAGAAATGTAACCTTTTGTTAGTTCTTGCCCTGCTAACTACCAGTTGTCTATTGTGAAGCCTAGGTACTGTTTTTCTTTGTGACATACTGATGCCACATTGAGCCATAAGAGAAGGCAATTTTAGTATTTTATACATGAACATACATCACCTAAACTTAAGCAAGTAGAGGCCTGTTTTCTGCAGTCTGACTGGGTAGGGTAATGATGCTAGGTAGGGAGCCATCCTTGTTGCCCTCCATTGGATTTGTTCAATTATATGTATATCTTTAACCAGATAAGGGCTCCATACAGGTGACCCATAATCCGCATAGGGTCTAATGTGAGATCTGAACAAGGGGATGATACATTCTTCTGTTTTTGATATAAACGTGCATCTGATTCTTCCTAGGAGTGAATTAGCTGTTTTGGCTATGTGGCTGCAGTGGTTGGTGGAGGAAAGACTGTCATTTATCCAAATCCCTAGGTCTTTTTCACAGGTGGGGGATTTTAAGGTTTTATTATTTAATTTATATGTTTGTTTAAGATTGTTATGTCGTAAGTGGAGGACAGAACACTTATCTGTATTAAATGTCATTTTATTTGTATGGGCCCATAGTTCTAATAATAAGAGATCATTTGTAAGTGCAGCCTTATTTATATCAGAGTCCACCACACCACCTAACTTGGTGTCGTCTGCAAATTTAGAAAGTGTATTCCTAGAGCTAATCTGCATGTCGGAAATTAATATATTAAACAATACAGGGCCCAGAACTGATCCCTGAGGCACACCGCTAGTAACACCCACCTTGCTGGACAGTACTCCATTGACCCTGACGCACTGGGAACTGCTTGTCAGCCAGCAATCAATACATTTAACTATGTCAGTGGAAAAACCAAGGTGTATAAGCTTAGCTATGAGAATACTACGTGTAACCTTATCGAATGCCTTGCTATAGTCCAGGAGGATAACATCCATAGGTGTATTGTTATCCAGTCCCTGGTTGATGATATTATAGAAAGCAATTAGGTTAGTAGTGCAAGAATGTCCTTGTTTGAACCCATGTTGGGAATGATCGTTAATGCTGAGTTTTTGCATTTCACTCTCCAGAGTACCCTTAATTATGTTTTCCATTAGTTTGCATGGAATGGATGTAAGGCTGATTGTACGATAGTTGTTTATTAATGTACGGTTACCCTTTTTTAGTATTGGTACGACTGTTGCAGTTAACCAGTCAATTGGAACTGATCTTTCCAGTAAGTATTTGTTAAATAATATAGTGAGTGGAACAGCTATTTCATTGATTGTTTCAATCAGGAACCTAGAGTTAATGAAATCAGGACCACTACTCATATTCTGTTTTAAATTTTTTAATAGGTTGATTGTATCAGTAATAGTTATTGTGTAGTTGTTATTTATTCCTTATGTAGTGAAAATTATGTTTGTACTAGGATTTCCCCCTTAGAAAATACAGATGAAAAATAATTATTACAGGTATCTGCCGTCTGTTTGTCAGAGGTGATTATAGAAGTACCATCAGTAATTGGACCAATCTGTCTATTGTTACCTTTTTTACTATTAAGGTAAGAAAATAAGGACTTATGATTATCCCTAGAATGTGCTATATGAAATTATAGGTTGCGTTTAGCTTGTTTGATTGATTTTTTTAAGTTTATAACTGTAGTCTTATATTTCCCCAATATTAGCTCCTTTTTGTTAGTTGTACACTTTTTTTAGAGAAATAAACGGTTTTTCCTTATTTCTTATCAGTTTGCGTATTATATTATTTAACCAGGGTGGTATTTTGCCTTTATTATTGTATTTTTTCCAGGTTGGGATAAAGGTTTTTTCTAGGTCTAAAATTCTGTTTTTAACAAGATTCCAAGCATCTTCAAGTGTTAAGAGGGATAATAGGTTAGCACATGGAGTGTTTCTCAAACAGCTTTTAATTCCCTTGAAGTCTGCATTTCCATAGTTGTATACTTTTAGATTTTTAATGGGTTTATGAATTTCATAGTACAGCTCAAAAGCAACAGATCTATGGTCACTGTTTCCCAGAGGGTCAGAAATTGAGAGATTATGAACTTTATCATCAATGTTGGTTATTGCAGCAAACACCCGAATTGGACTCCTTTACCGACACAGGGACTGCCTTCCCCCTCATGCCCTTAGGTTTGCCATCGATACTGTCCCTAGTGGACTATGTGCTCCCTGTATACAGTGCAGCAAATAACACCACACTCCAGATAATCCAGGCCACACTAAACAAGGCCTGCAGGCTCCTTACAGGCGCACCCAGACTTACTCACACCCGCTCGCTCTATACCTCTGCCAATATTCTCAACCTTGATGAAAGGCTCCACTACCAGACCTGCTTACTCTCCAAGAAAATACTGCTCGGACTCTCCCCCCCGCGGGGTCACCGCCTCTCTTCAGCCTGCATCCCCCACTATCTTCACCCGCAATTCAGAGAAAGCTCCTCTGGTTGTGCCCAGGGTAAGAACCTCCCTTGTCCAGAGATCTTTCCACCATAGGGCACCCACATGGTTTAATGCACTCCCAAGCACCATCACTAGTGCACCCAAGATCGCCCATTTCAAAACCACTTTTGCAACCACCTCTTCAATATCCGCTCCTGCAACTGCTTCTAATTCTTTCACTCTCTTACCCACTCTGATCCAATATTCTCTGACAAAGTCCATTATAGATTGCAACCTCCATCCTTAACACCAAACCCATGATTAGGTCTGACTACTATGTTTAGATGCCTTCTCAAGCTTATAATGCCTCACTGCTGTTATGTTGTAAATATCATCATCCAAAGGTTATAAATAATGTCAGAAAATACCAACTTCCAAATCTTGTAAATACTGCCTGTGACAAATGTCTGTAACACATGCTTAATGTAACCATTGTTATACCATGTATCTCATGTTTAATGTAATTGCTGTTATACCTACTCTATGTTTCCATCTGTCTTACATGTGACGAGGTACCTTTGCAAATGAGCTTCTGGCTCAAAGGTTGTAAACCGACATATCAAATAAATAAATAAAATAAATCCAGTATGTTGCTCCCTCTGGTAGGATCTCTGACAAGTTATTCTAATCCTGTTTCATGTAATGTTGTAATAAAGTTTTGTTCAGCGACAGTGGTACCTATGCTAGAAAGCCAGTTTATTATGGGCATATTAAACTCTCCCAAAATCAAAATGCTGCCCTTTTCAGCTATGTGAGCAATATCCTCTACCAATCAGTAACCTGATTGAATTCTTTGAGGGAGTAACAGAGACATGTGATCGGGGGGGTGGACGTGGCCTATCTGGACTTCAGGAAGGCCTTTAACACCATCCCCCAACAGGAGACTAACAAGCAAGTTAGGGAGCTTAGGGTAGAAAGCAAATTAACAAACTAAGTGGAAAATTGGATGAGGGGGGAGAACTCAAAGGGTGGTGGTTAATGGGGTGCACTCAAAGGAAGGGGGTGATGAGTGGGGTTCCTCAGGGGTCCATGTTGGGTCCCATACTGTTTAACATACACACTGGGGACATTTCAGAGGGACTGAATGAGAAAGTGTGTATGTTCACAAACCACACGAAGATCTGTAACAGGGTGGACACACTGGGAGGGGTGGAAAGACTGAGGGAGGATCTGGCCAGGTTGGAGAGTGGTCTGGGAAGTGGCAATTGCAATTCATAGAAACATAGAATTTGACGGCAGATAAGGACCGCTTGGCCCACCCAGTCTGCCCATTTCCCTACCTACTGGATAAGCTGCAGATCCTAGTTAACCAGCAGCCTACTTCTTCCTACCCCCACCCCCTAGAATGGCCTTATGACTGTCCCATGCATGCTTGAATTCCACCACTGTTTTTGACTCCACAACCTCCTCCGGAAGGCCGTTCCATGCATCCACAACCCTCTCTGTGAAAAAATACTTCCTTAAATTACCTCTGAGCAAAGAAATGTAAAATTATGCACATAGGGCATAAAAACCCAAGGGAAAATACTGGCTGGGGGTGGGGGGGCTGGAAGTTAAAGAGCAGGAAAGGGACCAAGGGAAGGTTAGGAACCAATGCAATGGGGCGGTGGGGAAGGCAACCAGAATGTTGGCATTCACAGGGAGGTGATTTGCAAGTAGGAAAAAGGAGGTGATCATGCCACTATACAAAACTATGGTCAGACCACATCTGGAATATGGGGTCCAGTTCTGGAGCTCACACTTACAGGGTAACAGCGACAGGTTGGAGAGGGTTCAAAGAAGAGCAATCAAGATGGTTCAAGGGCTACATGGGAGGTCATATGAGGAATGGCTGGAGGAACTAAACTTATACACAATGGAGATGAAGTAGGAAAATGGGAATATGGCAGAAACCTTCAAATATCTGAAGGGAATAAACAGAGTGAGAGGAGGTGGCATATTCAGGATGAGTGAAAACAAATCAACTAGGGGACATCCATACAAGCTGGAGAGGGGTAGATTTAGAGGAGATGTAAGGGGATAGTTCTTCACTGAGAGGGTGGTGGGTCCATGGAATAGGCTGCCAGAATGGGTGGTGGGGGTAGACTCAGTGAGCAAATTAAAGAGGGCTTGGGACAACTACATGGGACTAAATAAAAGCAGAAAGGCACAGAACAGAGGGAGTATGATCAACTAGATGGGGGGTATTCGGGTGGACTAGATGGGCCAAGGGGTCCTTTTCTGCCAGCAAATTTCTATGTTTCTATGTTTCTATTAGCTGCTTAAACAAGGGTTTCAGGACTCCTAGTTTCTTCTCGTGTGTTAGCACTTCCATATTGATTCTTAGAAGGTTATTAAGTAACAAAAGAGTATGCCTAGTTAATTAAACTTGGCAAAGGCCCTAACAGAAAACACAGCCAAGCCCTTCAGTTGAGTCATAAGGAAATAAACTGAAAAGACAGAACTATGGATCTGCCTGCAGGAGTTTCCTGAATGTGACACTAAGCTTAACCATTTGATAACAAATGAATCCCCGAGACAAAATGCTCCTAAAATGACTTTTGGGTTTGAGTTGATTGGTAAGCATAATACAGGGACAGAGTTTTAAAAGGGTGAACGTAAACATAATTTTGTGCAACGTCTGCATCCATACAATTGTGTTTGCATGCCCACAGCCAATTTTCAAGAGATCCATACATATATGATAAAAAGTCCCAATTTGTGGCAATTTGCATTAAGCAAATGGAGCAAATTCAATCTGGATCAATGTCTGATACAGCAGCTTTTTTACGAGTGTAAAGAGGACACAGCATGAGATTAGAGGGAGGCCGATTAAGGGGTAATGTGAGGAAGTTCTTTTTCCCAGAAAGGGTGGTGGATGCATGGAACGGCCTACCTCAGGAAGTGGTGGCTATGAATACAGTGCAGGGCTTCAAACAGGCATGGGATAGGCATAATGGAGCAATACAGATGAGTTTGAATAGTTAGGCCACTGACAGAGCAAAGGCCGATGGCACATTTATAAAGTAGAAAAAGAAATGGGCAGACTGGATGGGCCTTGCGGCCCTTATCTGCCGTCAACTTCTATGTTTCTATGTAAATGCATCTGAACTGTGGATGAAGGTAAATGATCTAATAGATGGTATACCTGTTCAAGCAGATGTCCATTTTTGAAAAGGTAATTGGTGAATCCTGTCCAGATTCATTTGGAAATCTATCCCATGGTGTTTATCTAAGGGATGATACTTGACTGGGCATAAAGTCATAATGAAATATATGCATGCCTCATAGGTTATGAGAGAGGAGAAGTAAGTACCTACAAACACCCCGAGAAGTGCATATACTTCTTTACAACCATATACCCTGAAGCGTGTTATTGCGTTTATAACACAGGTGACAAAAGTTTTTTTAAGAAAAAGGAGACAATAAAGAAAAAAAGAGCAACCCAATTGAGGTGTGCAGTCATAAGAAACTAATGCAGTGTCATGTAATGTTTTTTAGCAATGAGTTTAAAGGGTCTTTTAGACCAATTCATAACTTGTGCTTATAGAAAAGAGGGGATGCTTTTGTTAGTGTTTTTCACTACTGTACATACTGTAAACCTTAGCACGAACTGTGATTCGCCTTTTGGAAAACATATCTTGGATAGCAACAGTTGTATATCTGCATATTGTATCTATAAGATGCTGGTACTGGATTGTTTTATGTGGGCCCTGCACTGCCACTGTACCACTGTGCACTTTATTTGTACCATGTGCCATCTTCATGGCCCGGGTTATGACTGGAAATGGTTACTTGGATTAGTGCACCCACCCAGTTAAACAAACAAACAAACACACAAATAAATAAATAGATAGCGAGATCTCAGGTGCTAGGGTTGCTTGACATGGTGCTATGCCTGACCATTCCATTCATTCAGAGTTCATAATGCCAAAGCAATGATTTCTGGACTTCACATCACAAAAGGTATAGAGTCCAGAGATGAAAAGAACAAAAAAAAAAGGTATCTCTTGTTAATTATTTAAAATATGCAAATGTCCCAGTTTTCTGGATGATCCTGATTCCAACACATACCTCTCAACTAAACCTCATTATGTGGGACATCACTCATCTAACCTCTCAAAACTGCAGTCCCTCATCTGTCTTTCATGATAAGATGCTGCCCAAACAGAAAATGCCAGGCTTAAAAGTGGAAATTCATAATATTCTATAATCAGTGTTGGGTACGTTACTTTTTCTATTACTTTCTATTACATTTGGAAGCTTGTTCCAGGAAGCTCTGTGCGGACACTAGTAAGGATGGAGGAGTACTAGGAAAAAGTAATACACCTTACAATTATAGTTACTTATTTCTTTTTATACAAAAACAATACAAAAATAATAAATAACTATAACAGATTACATTTTTTGAAAGTAATAGATTAGTTACTAGTTACTTTCAAATAAGTGTAATCAGTTGCAATTACGTATTTCTTTTGTACAAAAAGACATACGTAATTGTAACTGTAAGGTGCATTACTTTTTCTAGACTTCTCCATCCTTGCTAGTGACTGCACAGAGTTTTCTGGAACAACTTTCCAAAAGTAATAGAAAGTAATAGAAAAAGTAACTTACCCAACAGTATCTATAAAACTAACTGAAAAAAAAATTGTGTGCAAGTAAACATAATGGTTTTCACAGTGTTCTGAGCTTGTATCCCTGTTTGAGAATGTCACTGTCCATCACTGCAAGGGTCAGTGTCCTTCACTGTCCCTCATTTCAGTCACAAAAAGTTGAGATGTATGTTCCAACATACTGCACGAGTGTCGAGTTGGTAGCAACTCACATCTTGACCACCATTAAGAGATGGCTGCTTGGAAGAAGTATCCGGTCTCATACTAGAAAAGAAAGGATGATCCAAGCTCTCATCATAAATCCCACATCTAGAAACACCATTTTCTTTATTACAAGAAAAGGGCTTGTCTGTTACATGTACCAAGCAGAGCAGGACCACACAATAAAAAATAATGAAGCCCTAAGTCAAACGTTTGTTAAAGAAGACATACACCTTTCTTTTACCTTTTTGTAATATAGTCAAAAAGTTGTGGAAATCACTCTAGGGCCTAGTAGTGCCTTGCTTCAGTGAATTAATCAGGGTGCAACAAGGAAGACAGCACTCATCTCCTCTTCAGTCATACAAGTCAGTACTGACACATGGCAATCAACTCATCATGTTCATTTATTCACTGTTTGTGGAAGCAGCTTATGCAAAAAAACTCCATCAGCAGTAGTGCGATGATGACCAAATGTTCTGCAAAGCAACAAAAGAGTAGCTGAATGCCATTTTCCTTTTTGCACCCTTTTTTTGTTGGCTGAGTTTATCAAAGCCAACGCTTTTGTGGTAGTACCAGATTTCTAGAAGCGTCACTGACAGCCCATAGCACTTCACAAAACCAGGGCTCAGCATTGTACACCAACGACCACTCAGTGTGGTCCTGACACAACTCACTGCTGGGTGGGCTGAGCGGTCATGCACTGAAGCCACTCCAATCAGAGAAGGCTTTGTCCTTTCATTTGCATGAAACCATTCAGGAAACAGCTGAGTGGCATGTCTGTAAAAAAGAATACAGTCCATCGCTGTCTGTTGCTGTCCCTCAGGTAACTGCCCCCACACACACACACACACACTGACCCTCCGTCTCAGCATCCGCGACCCCCAACATAACACTGACACTGGGGGTGCCCAGTCCCCCAGTGTCCCCACAGAACCCTCCTCCCCCCAAATATAATACTGACACTGGGGATGCCCAATCCCACATTGTCCCCATGTAACCCCCTCCCAAAATATAACACTGACACTGGGGTGCCCAATTTCCAATCCCCCAGTGTCCCATACAAACCCTCCCCCCAAACATAACACTGACACTGGGGCTGCCCAATCCCCCAGTGTTATTCCTCATAGGTTTTTTTTTTTATTATTCCTGTTACAAAGAAAACTGTCCATCGATGTCAGTTGCAGGAGCCCCAGGCCATAAGTGTTTTTCCATCCCACCTGACTCTCCCTTTCAACACCGCCCTCCCCCAATGAATGTCACAGTGACACTGGGGTGCCCAATCCCCCAGTGTCATTACCTGAAAAATTAAAACCATCCCTCATTGTTCTTTGTTTTTTTCCCCCTGTAAAACAAAAACTGTCCATCGCTGCCCACTGTGCCGTTATTCTGCCCACAAGCCCTTACTTACTCAGTGGTGTTCCAACACCGTAACCTTCTCTGGACCATGCAGACATGTCTTCGCTCTTCAAAGGCCAACTGTGAACTGAGGAAATCAGGAATGCACCCGGTACAACAGCCAATGTTTGGCATTGACAAATGCTTGTTAAAATATAGTCAGAAAGCTGTGCATGTGCTTATCCTCCTAAATCTCCTTACTGTGCTTCGTTATTTAAAATAATTTATAAAATGGGTAGTAAAAAACTCAAACCCTAATTAGTCAAACAGCATCCCCTGATCATTGATTGAATCCCTATTTAATCCACAGGCAACCAAGCTCCTTGCCATCTTTGCTTATAAGTCACATAACAAAAACTATACCCCTAGACATTTGTGAGCCATGTAACAACAGTTTATAAACTTTGACAATGCTTTCATGGTCACAGCACATGTTTTGATGTAACAGTTTATAAACCTTCACAGTGTTTTCATGTTCACAGCATAGGTTTTTTTCCTGTTTGTCTAAATAAACTACTTGACCTGATGGAACAATACATAATACATTTCTTACTGTTTCCCACTTAAAAAATTATTCTTATAATTTTTTTGCTTTTTAACATCTATCCCATTTTTATAAGCACATAAACTCACTCCAGGGCATGGGGTTATGGTGAACTGATGTACTTCCCGGATGCTAGAGGACCTTCAGCCTTCAGCCTTGTGCCTCAAAACACACCTGGGAAATGTATTAATTCACCACAACCCCATGCTCTGTCATAGGTTATGGTTTACAAGAGGAAGAGCTATGCATACACCAGTCTGGAGAGTACTGTTAGATTTTTGTTTCATTTTTATTGCCACAAGTGCATACATAATGCTGAGCTAACACCCCTATTTATCGCCTCAGAACAAGGCTTCCTCAGGGGGCAGAGTCAGTCAGTGTTCACACAGAACAGTTATGTAAGAATTTACCGTAACAGTAGATGTTTGAGGGGATCTCAGTCATCAGGTCACACCATAGGAACTTCACCGTCGGTGAAACAGGAGCCAAATGGAAGATTTTCATCAGTACAGCTGGAGCCTCCCACACCGACATCATCTGCTGACATCATCAATCCTATAAAGGCATGAGAAGCCTCAACCCCATCTACGTTCTTTTCCCAGGGAGACAAAGGAAGAATAGCTCTAGTCATGGGGGACCGAGGAGAGAGAGAGAGAGAGGTGCCCAGGCCTAAAAAAAAGGCTGGATACACCAGATAGCCATTCCAGTAAACAGCCCCAAAAAGGGGGATTGTGGGAGGGAAGACAGACCTGATGACTGAGATTCCCCTCGAAGATCTACTGTTACAGTAAGTTTTTACGTAACTGTTCTATCTTCTTCAAGGGTAGTTCAGTCATCAGGTTACACCATAGGAATGAGTCCCAAGCAGTTACAGGTGCAGATAGACAACCTGGGAGGAAGAACCATAAACTTAAGACAGGAAGCCCTGCAGCACAGCCCTGCCAAATCCTGCACGGACTCTTGAGGCAATGTCCAGACTGTAGTGCTTGGTGAAAGTATGGACGGTACTCCAGATGGCAGCTACGCAAATGTCAGCAGCTGAGACCCCACGAAAACAAGCCACAGAGGTAGCCATGCCCTTTTTGGGATGAGCTTTTACTGCTCCAGGCAACTCTTTGCCATACTTGTAGCAGAACACAATGTAATAAGCCAGCCATTTAGATAAACATTGTTTAGAAACCTGAACACCCTCTCTACCTGGGGTGAAAAAAACAAAGAACTGCTTCAACTTCCTGCATTCCTTGGTTCGGAGCAGGTAATACTTCAAAGTTCTGTGCACATCTAACATTTGGAGCAGTGTTTCCATGGATTGGCACACTCAGGGAAAATAAACAGGAAGGTGGATAGATTGATTCAGTGTAAACTCAGACACCACCTTGGGGAGAGCCTGGCTGAAATTGTTTGTAGGTCCTTGGAAATGGGGGTCTTTCCACATCCCCTTAAGGAGGCGGTCGTTCAACCACTCCTAAAAAAGTCTTCCTTGGACACAGACTGACTAGCTAACTACCGACCTATCTCTAACCTGCCATTTGTTGGTAAGGTTATTGAAAAGGTGGTTGCGCTGCAACTGGATGATCACCTTATAACTCACAAGGTCTATGATACTCTCCAGTCCGCATTTAGGAAGAAGCATAGCACGCAGACTGCACTTGTCCGAGTACTGAACGATCTCCTAATGGCAAGAGATCGAAAGACATGTACCATTTTGGTCCTTCTTGATCTCTCTGCAGCATTTGACACTGTAGACCATGGTGTGCTGCTGGAGTGCCTGCGGCTTTTTTGTGGGCTGTCTGATACAGTCCTCAAATGGTTTCACTCATTCCTCTTGGACAGGTCTCAGAGAGTTGCTACTGGAATTTATTCCTCTGGCACTCACTCCCTGCCCTGCAGGGTGCCACAGGGCTCCATTTTGGCCCCCATACTGTTTTCAGTGTACATGCTGCCATTGGGAGATATCATCCGGTGATACAGTGTGAGTTTTCACTGCTATGCAGATGATACTCAACTGTATATGTCCTTTCTGCTCGGACAGAATGATGCACTCTCTGTGCTAAATAACTGCCTTACTGAGTTCAGAACCTGGATGAGTACTAGCTGGCTGAGACTGAATCCAGACAAGACTGAAGTGTTGGTGGTGGACCCTGGTCATCCGGGGGTGGGTTTGGGGGCTGGACAGGCATCTGGTCTTTCGATCGATAGCATACAGCTCACTACCTCAGACCGAGTACGTAACCTTGGCGTTATTTTTGATGATGGTCTGACACTGAAATCTCAGGTGTTGGCTGTCATCAAATCCTCTTTTTACCATCTGAGGAACATCGCCCAGGTGAAACACTAGGTTCCTCTGGATGATCTTTCAACATTGGTCCATGCCTTCATCACTACCCGCCTGGATTACTGCAATTCCCTCTACCTAGGGCTTCCAGGGGTTGATATCCACTGCTTGCAGTTGGTGCAGAATGCGGCAGCCAGGCTTTTGACTGGGACTTCTAGGTCCAGTCATATTATGCCTGTGTTCCAAACTGGCTGCCTATTCAGTGGCAGATCACCTTTAAGGTTGGCTTGCTAATAACCTTTAAAGCCTTACATGATCAGGGTCCCAGTTACCTGCAAGACCTCTTGGTACCCTACCACCCCCTCCGTCCTCTCCGATCCACCAATGAGGGATTGCTAGAGATTCCCAGGGTGCAACTAAAAACATCTTGTGCCTGTGCATTTTCTTTCTCAGCTCCAACCCTGTGGAATTCTCTACCTCGTCGATTAAGAGAATGCCTGACCATCGACAGGTTCAAAACTGAGCTAAAAATGTATTTATTTAATATGGCCTTCCTTAGTTATGGTTAATCTGTTTAATTCTCTTCTTTTAAATTGTATTTATATCTGATTTTATGTACAGTGCTTTGATTTTGAAAGGTGCTATAAAAATGAAGTTTGATTGATTGATTGATTGATTGAAACTTAGGATACGTGTGCAAAGACACTGTCTTTGTGAAAAATCAAACAGGCTCCTCGCACCAGAGGGCCAGGAGCTCTATAAATTCTTTGAGCAGAAGTAATAGCAACTAAAACTAACACTTTCCAGGAAAGGAAGCATGGCTTGCAAGTTGTGGCTGGCTCAAAAGGAGACATGGTCAACTTCTCCAAAACAAAATTCAAGTCCCAAGCTGGGAGAGGAAAAGGGATTGTGGGTTTCAGATGCAGGATGCCCCTCAAAAAGGTACAGGAAACATCCAAATGGGCTATAGTATGGTCACCCATGGGCTCATGGAAAGCCAAGATAGCCGAAAGGGGCACCTTGAGGGAGGAGTACTGGAGTCCTGAGTCGGACAGAGATATCAGATAGTCCAGGATCTGGCTCACCTGACAGGTGAAAGGGTGCAGGTTATGCTTGGCAGCCCATATGGCAAACCTCTTCCACTTCATGGCATAAGTGGCTCAAGTGGCAGCCTTCTGAGCGGCCACTAGAACATTTACTACTCTACTAGAAACCCCAAATCTAGCAATGGCTACATTTCAGGAGCCAAGCATGCAGATGAAAAGACCTGAGGCTGGGATGGACCAGGGTTCCCTGAACCTGGGTCAGGAGGTTCCTGTAGAGGGGGATAGGGGCCAGAGGTTCCTCCACCAGCTACTGTAGTAATGGAAACCATATCCGATGAGGCCAGAATGGAGCAACCAGAATCATGCTGGCCCCCTCCATCTGCAATTTGATTAGCACCCTCTGAATCAGAGGAAATGAAAGGAAGGCATAAAGGAACTTCCTGCTCCAGAAGAGGGACAACGCATCTTGCCAGAAACCTCCAGGCCATGGATTGAGTGAGCAAAAGTTGAGCAGTTTTGTGCTTGAGTGGGGATGTAAAAGTCAACTCTGGGCAACCCCATCTGTCGAACAGATCTTCAGCGACGGATGAGAGAAGTTCCCACTCGTGCATGCTGGATTGAGTCCGGCTAAGGCTGTCTACCAGAGTGTTTAGCACTCCAGGGACATGGACCACTGAAAGGGTTAGGCCGTTATGTAACGCCCAATTCCATACTCTCACGGCCTCACTGCATAAGGAGTACAAATGCGCCCCCCCCCGCGTTAATGCAGGATGCTACATTGAGATTGTCTGACTGAATCAGCAGGAGACCAGGAAGGAGACAGTCCTGAAAGGCCTGCATGGCACACAGAACCGCACGCATTTCCAGGACATTGATATGCAGGGAGGTTTCGATCTGGGACCAAAAGCCCTGAGTTTGAAAGGGACCCAGCTGAGCCCCCCAGCCCAAGCTGGAGGCATCTGTGGTGAGGATTTGCTGTGGACAAGAGAACTGGAAACACGTTCAGGGGCTCCATCCACCACTGAAGCACTCTGCAGACTGGGGAGGAGACCAGCACTAACTGATCTAATTCATCCGTTCGCTGGTTCCACTGTACTCGGAGAGTCCCCTGGAGGATGCACATGTGGAGTCTGGCCAGTGGAATAGTGGGGATGGCTGCCGCCATCAGGCCCAATAGCCTCAGGTACACCCTGGCAGGGATATAACAGCTCTGGGCCACCTCCTGAGCCTGGGCAATAAGGCATTCCACCCTGTTTTAAGGCAGGAAAGCCTTCCCCTGCACTGAATCTAGAACCACCCCTAAATATTGCAGCCCTTGAGACAGAACAAGGACCGACTTTGGCAGGTTGACCATAATGTTCAGGGAGATAAATAACTGAAGAGTTCTCTACAAAGTCCCTAGGAGCTGTTCCCTGGATGGGGCCTTTAGGAGCACATTCATCTGTATAAATCTGTATAAATGCTCTTTTTTGTTTAAGACCCTACAGAAGGATAAGGATGGGCCTATAGCCAGAATTTTTATCCTTAAAGCCAGTAAAAGATTGTTATGATCTCTCAATTCATTTGCAACACAAACTTCTTTTTGTAAAACTACAAAAAAACAAAACTCTTTTAGGAATTCTGTCACGAAACTTTGGAATGGTCTTGATTTACATACAGATTAGGAAAGATATTCATCAGTTCAAAGCACTTTATAAAGAACAACTTTTGAAAGATGTTAGATGTACTTGTTTTTAGAGTATTTTTATCTTGTAGGTCTACATTAGGTTCCTTGTTATTTATACTATGTTTAATATTGTTGAAGGATGTTAATTATGTAATTGTTGATTAACTGCAAGTAACTGAATGTTTTGTAAATGTCTTACTGTATGCATCCAAGTCAAGCCTGTAAAACGGCCATGTGACCCAGTGCTTTATCACCCAGTTAACAAAAATTTTAAATAAATAAAATAAAAAAAAAAAAAATAGAAGATTTTCTATCTGATAATACTTGGTGTGATGTGTGTAACAGTGTTGTACCGGGAGACTGGAACATCTAGCTTTATTGCTCATTATATATCATTAGCCCTATGGCCTCTCTGTCTACAACATCACAACTGACCAATAAGAGACAATCACCTGCTGCAAGATTGGTTACTTGTGATATCACAATAAGTGAAGTCACAAATTAGTAGTGCTCTGCAAGATCCGAGCATCCTCCAACGGACAGCCACACTATCTGGCAGACAGATATGACTTCAATACAACGGTGCCTGTTCTTTGGATTCCTGGTCAGGTGGAGTCAGATGTTTTGATCTGAGGGTCAAATCTTTGGATCTGACCCTTGGACAGTCATGATCCAATCATCAAAACTCAAACCCAACCACTGGATCCATTGTCTCCTACGCCCCTCGTTCAGATCCATTTAGGATCCATGGAGACTGGATCCATGGCCAGATGCCATCCATATCCGATGGCATCCAACATCCAGTGAAAACGGTAGTATCCACTGGTATCCGATCCTGGCATTTACTCTCTGAGCACCACTAGTCACAATGCCGATGAGGTATGAAGAGGACCAGAACTATAAATGTCAATCTCCAGGTAAATTACTGCTCTTCACATCACACCTAATATTGTCAGGTACCATAATGGGTGGTGGGGTAGATTCGGTGAGCAAATTCAAGAGGGCTTAGGATAACTACATCGGACTAAATAAAAGTTCAAATGGCATGGAATGAAGGGGGGAAGATAAACTGGGTGGGGGGGTATTGGACAGACTGGATAGGCAAATGGGTTATTTTCTGCCGGCAAATTTCTGTTTCTATGAAACAGAAAGTGACAACTGACTGCTTTTTTCTTTTATTTTTATTTATTTATTTATGTAATTATATATTGGTAACCGGGAGAGGCATACTGATTTCTAGGTGCTGCCGGAGGGAAATGGGAAGGGAAGAAGCACAATTACAAACAAAATACAGTCACAGTCAGGGGATGTGGGCACAATTAGGTTGACAGAAAGAGCATAAGTTGAGTGCAATACAGACAAAATGGCAAAACATTGCATTTGGAGGACAAATAAATTAGCATACAAATTATCTGTGCAAATTGGGCAAACTCAAAAAGTGCACAGTACCAGAGTGAAGGGAGGCTTGAGCTGGTGCTGAATGTAGGAGTAAAAACAGGTCTATAAACTTCAATGATGTTGCCGGGTCTATGAGGCTGGGAGAGGGAGAGGTAAGAGGTAATCTAAAACCAGGAAAGGGTAAGGAAGCCTTCAGGAAGAGGGTTGGCAGGAGCAGGGGGTGGGGGAGGAGGGTTTTTAGCTGGCATCTAATGGAGGGAAGAGAGACAGATAGAGGAGGGTAGCTGGTTCCAAAGAGAGAGAGGTGGCATGAGAAACCAGATTTCCCAGCTAAGTGTGAGTGGGGAACGGAGAATGTGAGTGGGTCCCTTGAGCACTGGGAGCATTAGGAGAAGGGGATGGGGGACTGGAGATGGGTTAGGTATGAGCAAAGTGACCCAAGCCAGTATTTAGAGATGAGAGAAGCACAGTGGGACTGGTGATGTGAGGGGAGAGGGAGGATGGATAAGGAGAAGTATAGAGAGCAGTGGTGAATACAAGAGTGTGAGTTGTAGCAAAGCGGCAGAAGGCATTGCAGAGGGTGTCCAGTCTAGCAAGGGAGGAGGAGGGGGCAGTGCCATAAACTCCATTTGCATAGTCAAAAACTGGGAGAACCATTTTGGTGACCAGCTCCCAGCGGATCCAGGGAGAACGACCTTACTGCAGTACAGGGTACCACGTTAGGGTGGAGTCTGGCATGGATGGCATCAGTGTGGGCAGAGGTGTCAAGCCTGCTATCTAACCACACACCAAAGTACTTAAAAGTTGGAGCTACTTCAAACGGTGTGTCAAACAGCATGGAGAAGATGGGGAGGGGGGCAACCCCGGCCAGCTTCTGGCTGGTACCAAAGGTCATAGACACAGTTTTTTTTTTGTATTGACCCAAAGTTGGTTGGACAGAGCCAGCACAGAACATTGTGAAAGTCTTGCTAAGGCATGACTTCCAGAGATGCAGCTGAGGGACCGGAGGTGTAGAGAACTGTGTCATCTGCATACATGTGAATATGCGAGTTGGCATAGGCAGAGGGGAAGCCATTTAGGAAGATGGAGAAAGGACTGGACCCAGAATGGAGCACTATGGGACCTCAGCCTGAACAGGGAAGGGCGGGAGGATGGCGCTGCCTACCTATACTTAACATACAAATACAGATACTTGATTCTGAGTACAGGATGAGTTAATAGCAAGAATATCATAGTAGGTAACACATAGCTGTTCATTCAGTGTCATGACATTTTGGGGAATGCAAAAAATTCTTTATAATGTCCAATGTTTCAAATTTTGATCCTTGCATTGTGACCATGGATGACAACTCGATAGCTGATACCACCAAAAGTCCACAGAACAAATTCCTTCAATTGAGATGGGTCTTTAGTAAAAAAAAACTTGGCCCTGGAGTCAATGAACCATGTAAATCCCTTGAGAACACATCCCTTTCAGAAGTCATGAATGCTTTCTCAAAACAGCCCCCCTCCCACTTCATAAATTATAATCAAACACTGCATGTTAAACTTTTAAATTTGAATGCAATATGTTTTAACTTACAGCAGCATATTTAGTTACTAATAATACTCTCCACGTCCCTACCAACTAAACTATTCTGCTTGAGTATTTAAAGAGATTGTCTAAGATTATGAAGTGAGCTTTTTTAATGCCATAGCCCATTATCTGATACTGGCAAAAGTCTTTTTAGTTACAGTATTACCCAAATTGTTTAACGTTTTCCTGTTAGGAAGGGAAAGGATTATAAATTCAGCCACACAAACGGCCAGCTGATCCTTTCCACTTCCTGATCTGTCGGCCCCGTCCCCGTACTCAGACTTTTTGTGACGTCTAACTAGGGAGAGTGCAGGTGTGCCCCACTGAAATCTATGGTGCCAATTTTGAAAAGAGCTTTAGGTGTAATTTTTAAGCAATGTTTGATATAAATGAAAGCCAGCGTTTAACTAATAGGACCCCTATTAGTTAAAGGCTTACTTTCATTTACGTCATTTACATGGTTGCTTAAAAATAAACAAACTCTGGTCAGAGCCAATACGACAGTGGAGAGCTTTTAGGAGTGGAAAGGGCAGTGAAAAGAATATGTGGTGCTCTTGCTGCACTGGTGTCAGCCATACTACTGCAGCAATTACAGTACTGTGCATGTGTGATACTCGCTCATGTGCAGTTTGCCCCAGAGTCAGCCTTGAGCAACATGACAGTGCTGACATAACTACGTGTAACAACCCAGTACCCTCGGGTTACTAGAATCCCATTAGTGCTAGTCTTAGGCAGGTAAGAAAAGACAGCTGGCGGGGAGCTCATTAGGGGCTTTCTACATAATGACATAATTGTTTACACAGCTAGCCTGAGAGAAGGATGATTATGTCATTTAGAACTCTCATAGCAGCATAATCATTTTAGAGTCAGCTGCTCTCATGAAGCTTTGAATGGTCATCATTAAGTTCAAGTGTGGCAGTCAGAGTGGCAGGAGGTCTACCATTAGGGCTCTGTCAAAGGGAGCCCTGGTATGTTTCACCCTAGCTTAGTAAAATCTTCATTTTGCCTGCAGGACTCTTTAGTTTCACTCCAGGGGCAGTGAGAAGGAATGCAATTCCTGTTGCTCCAAGGGGAAATCCCTGGAGTTCCTGAAGTTCACAGCTGCCTTAAGGAAGAATAATGAGTAGAGTCTGACATCTGTCAGAGAAAGAAAGGTGCCTTTTGTTCTTTCCATGACTGGGAGGAAGAAACAACTAATCTGTAAGTACAGAATTTGAGACTGCTCTCTGAGGGAGTTGTCTGAGGTGTGTGTGCCCTAGATAAGGCTAGATCACACCGATCAGGGTCCCCTTTACCACAACTGTGCTGAATTCAAAGTTAAAGTTGGGCATCTTTAGCAATTCATTGGGGACTGGAGATTCATTTAGTGTAACCCTGAAGGAATGGCAGAGGTTGTTTGGGGCAAAGGGTGGGAGGAATGCCATCTGGAGTTTCAGGCAGGGTTAAGTGGTTCGTGGATGGGCACCACTGTTCCCTGGGTACAGACCATGCACCAGGAGGATTTTAAAGTGTGTGACACATCCCACTGATACATACTTTGGAAGAGAGCTAAAGATGTTTTTATGGAAAACAGTACTGTCTAGCAAAGTGTCCTTCAAAACAGAGTGTGCCTGTATTGCAATAATAAACCTTTGGGGGACCACTCTTGCTTTAAGTGACATCTGTAAATAAAGCCATACTGCAAAATCCCATTCCGCTTGTTGCTTCTAGTGTGAACGTTATTGGGGCACCTCAGCAGTTAGATCTAGCATATGCCTAGCATCCTTTCCCCTGGACCTGGTTGTAAATAAAAAGGTTCATTTCAGTATGGACTCCCAACCCCCATCCTCTAGATAATGAGCTTGGTATACACTCCAATGCTAGGGGTAGTATCATGAGTGTAATTCTACCAAAAGGAAACTGTATGCCATGAAGTTGGCAGTAGTTCTTTTAAGGGGGGTGCCAGCTAGCCAGAGGTGGCATGGGAGTTACATACAATATGTATGCACGATACTCACGCATGCACACTTTAAGTCAGTGCCACCATGTTGCACACAGCGGCTGTCACTTCCGCAGCTGCAGAAAGGAAAAGTAGTGCACCAGGAAGTGGGTATATTTATGCGGCCCGCAGAGGAGAACGGCTGCATAAACAGAAACACTGGAAACTATGATGGAGCACTGTGGCAGAACATCAGACAGCGGTCTAGTTATGTGCTTCCACAGTGTGCTTATACAAATCTAATGATGGCATAACATCTGTGGAGCTTGGCCCACACAGCCGTAAAAATCAGACTCAGGAGGAGACTATTAAATTAGAGATCTGGTCTTGGATTTGCTCGTCATCACAGTCACTTTCTCATTCTTTTCTAAGCAGTAATTTCCGGTAAAGTGCCTTAACCATATTGATCTCAGTGCTGGTAGACTATTTCTGGTTTTGCCCTGATTGTATTAGGTTGGGTAGTAGCAGTCTTGAAGTGGTAGCTGCCGGTGGTGGCATGCTCTGGAAAAAAGTGGTCCCCATGCTTGTCTGCACATTTTAGAAATTACCACTTTCCATGTTTTTGCTGTAAAAATACTGACCCCTTTAACACAAAAATAAAGAGACAGTTATGGCCTCCACCCCAACCCGTTTTGCTTCAAGTGAGGAACGTGATTATGAGTTTGCATCAGATGTACAGTGGCAGCCACAGATGCATAATATTGTTAAACAGTAATCAACTGTATGTAAAAGTTTTTTGTTGTTTTGAATATGTGCTTTCTTAATGATGTCAATGCCACTCCACCTGTTTTGTACTCCGACCCTGGATTTCTGTGCCCCAAATGCATATTTCATATTTTTGTGTTCAGGACAAAAAGGCTTTTCAAATGAGGGTAGTCACTAATTTAAATTCGTTATAGTTTTTTTTTTTAATTGCCATCAGAAATGTGAATTTTGTAAAAACAAAAATGGAAATACATGTAATAAGAGGATTGTATTTTACAAAATATAAGAAATTCAGATTAGTGACTACCGTTCTTTAAAAGGTCTTTTTGTCCTGAACAACTTTCAGACTGGTTGTTTTTGTGCACCTGGAATAGTTTTAAATATATTTAGATTTGTTTGGAATGTGTGCACATTTGCTAAGAATTCTGCACAGTGCCTTAGGAAGATTCTCAACGAAAAGCAGTTTGGAGTTCTGTCTCCAACGTTCTAAATACACAGTGGATCTGAATGAGTTAAAGGGAACAGGAATTGATTACTTATGTGCAGGTGTTTGAAATGTCTCTATTTTCACAAATTATATTCATACCTCTAAAGGATCCCTATTTAACTGTGCCTGAATAAAAGCTGAAACTGTCAGCTGTGGATTTTTTTTTTTTGGTTTTAGATTTATAGAACTGCTATTTAATACAACAGTAGATTATGTACGTATGGACACATGTTGATACATGAACATATTAGGATAACAGTATCTCAATTACAAGGGCATCTGTGTTAGGTTTGGGTTTTGAATATACTGTACACATACACTAGTCACTTGTAACAGAATTGCAGATATATCATGTTTAAGACAGTATAAGTTTGACTGTTCATGAGTAATATGAACTTATTGTACACAGAGTTTAAGAAAAATGTATCTGAACAGTACACTGTGCAAAATTTGATTGACATCACTCTGTAAAACAGCTGGTGAATGCTTAATTTAAACTAGGGCAGGTTGTCTTCTAACCTATTTTTTACTTAACACATAGATATTTTCACATGTATAAGACATTCAACATTATTTACTATGTATTGCTGAAGCTTATTTTTCCTTGTGGTTTTTAATCATTGTCATTCACTAATGCTAGCACAGACACACACACACAGGGTTTTAAAATGAAGCTTCATTTGGTTTATAGCTTTTCTCAGGGAGTGAAATTTCAAGTCAGAGTCATTTGACCTTGGGATAGCTTTCTTTTGATGGAACTGTTGCTGTCTTTGTATGGGTATGTTGTTTTTTGTGAATGCAGTTTTAACCAATGGGGTCCTTAACAACTTTTCATCTGTTTTTTTTTTTTTGTATGATCTGGGTTTTAAGAAAATAGGTTCTTCTAAAACAACTGCCAGTGTTTTCTGTCGAAGGATTCTGTATAATCCAAAAGCTAAAAGCACATTTGTTCTTTTGTAACAAATCTGTTGGTCCAGTAAAAGGCATTAAATCATCTGCTTCTGTGGATCTTGTGTTACAAGGACCAATATGGCATCAAGTTTTTCTGTGACTTCACGGTTTTAGAAATATTAGCAGGAACTTATCAGTACAGTGCCCATGGTTCTGAAACCATGACTTGACATAGTCAAAACTCCAAATTCTTGGTTCCATGAAAGAAACTGCATAGAATGTTGACTATACAAAGAAAACCATGCAAAATACAACTGACAGCTTCAGCTTTTATTCAGGCACAGTTAAATAGGGATCCTTTGGAGGTATAAATGTAATCTATGAAAATAGAGACATTTCAAACAGCTGCACATAAGTAATCAGTTCCTGTCTACTTTAAATTAGGCATAACAAGAGATGAACAATGTCCAGGTCTGGCTTAGAATTTCACTCAATTGCATAGTAATTTGTAAAACTGAGGCTGTTCTGAAGTGCAATAGGAGTTATGCTAAACAAATGTAAATATCTCTAAAAGCTTTCAAATTACAGATAAAAAAAATAGGAAAATTGTTCAGGACAAAAAGACTTTTCAAATGAGCCTATTCAGTAAGCTACGCTAATTATATTTTTTAAACTATGGCCATCTGATTACCTGAATTTTCATTTTTCTTCACAATTTTCACCTTTTGGATGGATATATTTAAAAAAATCTAATGAATTCAGATTAGTGACTACCCTCATTTGAAAGGTAATTGTGTCCCGAACAAGTTTCATGTTGGTTGTATATTGGTAACTTGTATCCTTTCTGAGATATTTACATTTGTTTGGCATGACTCCTACTGTGTTCACTCAGAGAGAACAAATGAGGTTGTTTGGAAGACCATATTTTACAAAATATAAATAATTCAGATTAGTGACTATCTTCATGTGAAAGGTCTTTTTGCCCTGAACAACTTTCACACTGGTTGTTTTTGTGTACCTTGAATAGTTTTAAAGATATCTGGATTTGTTTGGAAGGTGTGCACAGATTTGTTTGGAAGGTGTACACATTTGCTCTCAGAGCATTCCAAAAAGAAAGAAGCAAGTATTTTTAATGCCATAGGGATTTGCAGTGTTATGGAAGGATACACTGAAAACTACTAAAAATGTGTTCCACGGAAACCCCTTTTCAAGCTAAAGCAATATGGCTGTAGACTCTGCCCACAGCCATAACAAAGCTCTTTTCAAAAGTGGCACCACGGACTTCAATGGGTTGTGCCCCAGCACTCTTTCTTGTTAGATGTGACAAAAACGTCTGAGCGCAGGGGTGGGGGCTGACAGACTGGGAAGTGGGAGGGATTGGTTGGCCATCTGTTCAGCTAAATTTATGATCCCTTCCCTTCCGAATAGGAAAACTTTAAAAAAATTGGGTAATAGCTAAAAAGACTTTCGTTAGTATCAGGTACAAACATAGAAACATAGAAGTTGACAGCAGATAAGGACTGCAAGGCCCATCTAGTCTGCCCATTCGTTTTCTACCTTACAAATGTGCCATCGGCCTTTGCTCTGTCAGTGGCCTATCTATTCATAGTCATTTGTATTGCTCCCTTATGCCTATGCCATGCCTGTTTGAAGCCCTGCACTGTATTCATAGCCACCACTTCTTGTGGTAAGCCATTCCATGCATCCACCACCCTTTCTGTGAAAAAGAATTTCTCACATTCCCCTTAATCGCCTCCAATCTCATGCTGTGTCCTCTGTCCTGCTATTTTTCTTATATTTAAACATGTTAGACTCTTTCACCTTGTTAATGCCCTTAAGGTGTTTGAATGCCTCGATCATATCTACCTCCCTCCCTCCTTTGCTCAAAGGGTATACATATTGAGCTCTGTTAATCTGTCCTCATATGTCTTCTGATGCAGTCCCTGCACCATTTTGGTTCCCTTCTCTGGACTGCCTCAATTTGGTTAATGTCCTTGTGAAGGTGTGGCCTCCAATACTGCATGCAGTACTCCAGATGGGGCCTAACCAGTGTCTTGTAAAGAGGGATTATTACCTCCCTCTTACGACTTGTGATACCTCTACTAATACACCCTAACACCCCCCTAGCCTTACCTACTGCTTTAGAGGTCTGCTTGGATGATTTCAGGTCATCAGTGATGATGATGCCTAAGTCTCTTTCTTCCTTTGTGACTGCTAGCAACTCCCCTCCCAGCCTATAGGTGGCTTCAGGGTTTCTCTTCCCTATGTGCATGATTTTGCACTTCTTTGCATTAAATCCAAGTTGCCACTCTTCTGACCATTTTGCTAGTTTATCCAGATCTCTTCTCATTCTGCCCACCCCATCTGGATCATCTACTTGTTGCAGATCTTGGTGTCATCTGCAAACAGACAAGCCTTACCCTCTAGTCCATCTGCAAGGTCACTAATGAAGATGTTGAAGAGGACTGGCCCCAGGACTGATCCCTGAGGTACCCCACTTGTGACTTGCATCTCTTCTGACTGTATACCATTTACCATCACTCTCTGTTTTCTGCCCATCAACCAGTTTGCCACCCAGTTGACCAACTTCTGACCCACCCCGAGACTACCCAGCTTATTTATCAATCTTCTATGTGGAACAGTGTCAAAAGCTTTGCTGAAGTCAAGGTAGGCGACATCAACTGCTCCCCCTTGGTCCACCACTCTGGTTACCCAGTCCAAGAAATCTATGAGATTAGTTTGACAGGACCTTCTTGTAAACCCATGCTGTCTTGGATCCTGTGCCCTTATGGATTCCAGGTGTTGCACTATCCTTTCCTTAAGAGTGCCTCCATAATCTGCCCACTACTGAGGTAAGACTGACTGGTCTGTAGTTGCCGCCTCCTCCCTGCTACCACTCTTGTGGAGCAGGATCACATGCCCTTCTCCAGTCTTCTAGGACCTCTCCTGTGCTCAGAGACTCACTAAACAGTTCTGCTAATGGCTCTGCTAGTTCCACCTTTAGCTCCTTAAGTACCCTGGGATGTATGCCATCAGGTCCCATTGCCTTATCCACCCTGAGCCTAGCAAGCTCTTGTAGGACCCTTTCTTTTGTGAAGGGAGTAGTGCTCACCTCCTCCCCCTGTGTCCATGATGTTGAGTCTGGGCCCTGCCCTACCTTCTCTTTAGTAAATACTGAGCAAAAGTATCTATTTAGGATAGATGCCTTTACAGGGTCCTCCTCCTCACATGCTCCCTTTTCTCCATTAAGCTTAGCAATACCCCTCTGGACTTTCTCCTTTCACTAATGTATCTATAGAAAGTCTTGTCACCTTCTTTTACTGTTCGTGCTAGTGTTTCCTCAGTTTGGGACTTTGCCTGCCTTACTGCCTTCCCTGCTTCCCTTAGGCAGTTTGGTATGCCTCCCTATCTTCATCCTGCTGTGTTCCCTTATATTTCCTGAAGGCCAGCCTTTGGCTCTGACCTTTTCTGCTACTGTATTTGAGAACCAAAGTGGTTTCCTTCTTCTTTGCACTTCCTTTTCTAACACAATGGGATGTTGCTTCAAGTATTGCATCCTTAATGCTTGCCCACTTTGCCTGTACCCCTCACCTGTGTTTCTTTTTGCCAGGGCTAGCTTAACTCTGTTGGCCATCTTATCAAAGTCAGCTCCTCTGAAGTCCCATATTTTGCCTTTGAATGGGATGATTTAGATGTAGTAGCCAAATTGAACCATACCATGTGATGGTCACTGGCCCCCAGGTGACCTTCTACCTGGAGATCTGTGATCCCTTCCTTGTTAGTCAGTACTAGATCTAGGATAGCTCTGTCTCTTGTGGGTTGCTGTACCAGTTGCTTGAGGCCCTCCCCCTGCAGGGAATCCACTATGTGTCTAGTTCTGGCAGACGTTCCTGCTGGTATTGACCAAACTGTATCCGGCATGTTGAAGTCTCCCATTATCAGAACCTCCCCTTTAGCTGTCATGTTTTGTATATCTTCTAACAGTAATGTGTCTATGTCCTCCCCCTGGTCTGGGGGCCTGTAGACAACCCCAGTTCTTATAGCTGTCCCATTTCCTGTTTCCAGGGTGACCCACAGTTCTTCTGGCTCCTTATGTGTATTCTGAATTTCTGTAGCTTTGATATTTTCATTGACATACAGGGTCCTCCTCCCCCTTTTACACCTCGGTCTCTTCTGAACAATACATAGCCAGGTACGAAGTCTCCAAGTGTGGTTACTGGTAAACCACGCCTCACTAATTGCTACTATGTCCAGTTTAGCCTCTGACATTATTGCCTGCAGGTCTGGGATCTTATTTCCCAGGCTGTGAGCATTTGTACATGATTTTCCATTGGCCAGATTTTGGTGTGTTAGTTGTTGGGAGGTTTGGCATTACCCTATAGCGCGTATGGGGAGACGAACCTTTTTTCTTACCTGGTGATGCAAATGAACTGTAAACATGCTGAATCCCTGTTTGACCACTAGTTGAGGGGAAGGGGTGTTCTTCCCATTCGACGTATGGGGTGCTGCACCCCTCTCCCCATTTGCTAGTTTAAATATTCTGCAAAGACGTCAAACTTCTGCCCCAATGCACTGACTCCCTCCTTAGTCAGATGCAGTCCATCAAATTGAAAGAACTTTCGCTCCCAGAACTGTTGCCAGTTCCCTACAAATCTGTGTCCTTTTTCCTGGCACCAGCCCTTAAGCCATGTGTTTAGCTCCCCTATCTCCCCTTCTCTGACCTTCCATCCATCTGCTCCCCTCTCCCAGACTGGCAGGATCTCAGAGAAGGAGATGCCGGACGAAATAGATGATAGTTTGTCACCCAGCCTGGTCAGGTGTTCCTTGGTCTCCACAACTGACCGGCTGGCAAGATCATTAGTCCATATGTGCACTAGGACATCAATGTTTTCTCCTGCTTTGTGAACAATTTTAGCAATGCGGTCAGTGTCTCTCCATGCTGATGTACCTGGGAGACATCTGACCATTACCCCTGGCTGGAGATGGGTATCAACTCCCCGAAGCATGGAGTCTCCTATGATCAGAAGTTTTTTGGAATTCCTTTTTGCTTTCTTTGTTTTGGTTCCTGATTTGGGTGAGTTTTGTTGTGCTAGCTCCTGTGCTGCAGTGTCCTGCTCTGCAGTGTCTTCTGCCTCTTTGTTTGATTTCAGAGATAGAGGCAGATACCTGTTTGTAGTGTTTATATGGTTTTGGAGGTAATATGTTGGAGAGCAGAGTGATGGGCACCTGATTTGCCCCTTCTAACCACCTGCCAACCTCCTGGACCAACTACCCTCTTGATCGAGGTTTTCTGTTGGATGCTGGGGAAATGGGGTGGTTCTTATAATGTATTTCCTCTTGAATATGAAATTTGAGGCGTGCAATCTCTGCCCATGCTGCCCGGAGCTAAGCCCTAAGATCTCCAAAGGCCCAGCATGTAGGACAGTGTCCTAAATCCTGTAAGACTGTCCTTCTGAAAATTGTTCCACAGTACCTGCAGTTAATGATATCCATTCCAGATAAGTTGCTGGGTTTATAACCTAGTCAGAGTAATTAGAAGGAAAAAAAAGAAAAAAAAATGCAAGTAATGGTTTGATTGTGTTTTGTTTAACTTGTTATAACAAGTTAAATTACTAGTGCCCCTGTAAATGAGCTCACCTTGTGGAGGCCCCACTGATCCACCCCTTCCTGCTCTGCCACAGGAAATGTCACAACTGTGGTACCCTATAAAGTGAGTGTGGGGTGGTTGGGATGGGGTGGGTGGCTGGGCCCTTCCCCTGCCGAAAAGAAGAACCACGGACGAAAGAACAAGGAGGTAAGAGCAGAAACAATCAGTCAACAACAAATGCAGTAACCCTGAAAGCTTATCCTAATGTTAGATAAAACTGTAAAACCTGTAAAGCACCACCTGTAATAATTTCAGAGAAGATATACACTGTAAGAAACACTTTGCTACAGAGAAAAATAAAACAATGAAATGTTAGCAACAAACAGAAGCAATCCCTGTGAGTAAAAAATAAAAACAACACCACACAGTAAATCTGCTTAGCCAAAATAAGTCTTAATCTTTTTCCCTTGCTCTGGTAAGTTTCTCTACTCTGCCTTTCAAGCAGTCTTAGAAGGAAAGAGCTCAGGTGAAGCTAGGTGCCTTGGCCAGCAAACCAAGGTAATGGGTTATGATATTAAAAAAAGCCCACTTTGTAATCTTAGACATTCTCTTTAAGTCAAGGAATTAAGCTACATCCATTTTATGGGAAATAATATTAGTGACAACCTCATGGATCTAGCTAGCAGGAATGACTTACAAAAAAAAAAGCCTTAAAAATATCTCCCTGGCTTATTCTAAAAACAAAGGAACAGAAATTAAATCATACTCAGGTCTAGTACAGTCTCCTAATTCCTGTTCAGAATTTACAAGATTTAGATTGTAATCTTTTCTGAGTAATGCTCTGCATGAAAGATATATGAAGGAGTCTCTTATTGTATCATTGAATTGTAGGTGTGGGTCAAATTGCCCATAACCTTTACTCCATGTAGTGTTGTGCTGTGATTGGTATAAGGACATTAGGGATAAATAGCGGGGTCCCATGCTAGCAACTATGTACAGTATATTCCACATCACTACATGCTGGATTGCATGATTGGTAGCTGCCAGGAAGAGCGCTTCCACAACGGCGCGGTCTGTGGGGGCGATCCCGAAAGTGCCATTGCCTAAAGAGCAAGCACACAGAATGGAAGACAGACAGTGGAAGAGCGAAAAGCACTTCTGCTCAGTAAGAGTGCCTCCAACACACACCAGCGGCAAGACCGTGAGCACCAGCAGGCCTGCATACAGAGGAGGCGAGTCCACAACACAGGCAACACAGAACAGCGAGCACAGGTTGGCCTGAACAGAAGGCCGCCAACAGGCAGAGGCATCGGGCACCAGAGGGGGCCAGCGAAGGTGGTGGTGGTGTCACCGGGGAAACACAGGGATAGGAAGACCAGACAGGGACAGAGGGGTGACACTGGGAGACTGCATCACCTCGCAGACCACGGGGAGAACAGAGCACACACCGGACCACAACCCGCACAATAGCCAGAGCACCCCCCTCCCAGCAGAGGCCCACAGCAGAAATAACAACTCACCTGTGTAGGCAAGCACATGACTGGCAGGGGCCACTTAGCAGTGCACAGACACAGAAGGCACAATGAACAGTGATGGTGGACCGCAGCGAGTGTGGCCCACAGGCCACATGGACATGGGGAGGGGTGCAGCTCTACGCTGCCAGATATGATCCTCAGGCAGGAAGGGGCATGGCCAGGTGCACACAGAAGAAGAAGAAGAAGAAGAAGAAGAATCAGCATTTATATAGCGCTTTTCATACACAGTATCCCAAAGCGCTTTACAAGCAATGCTAGACTGGTAGTGAAGTGACTGAATGTGTGGTGGCGGCCATATCGCACATCATCACTCACACACAGCCTGGATAATTGCAAGAACCAGTTTATGGGAAGGGGAATGTTGGCCAGGACACCGGGAATGTTCCCTGCTCTTTGCGAAGAGTGCCCTGGGTTCTTTTACTTCCACCTGGACACCCCAGGACAACACCAGGATGGGCAGAAGGGACCTCGGTTTAACGTTTCATCCGAAGGCGGCGCACCCAGCAGTGCAGCACCCCCAATACTGCACTCGGATGCCAGCAATTTTTAGGTGCAAGTCCAATCCCGGTGTGGGACAAGAACCCACGACCTTCGGTGGATGTGCTACCAACTGAGCCATGCTGACACAGGGCAGGGCACACAGTGCCCATTAGATAGCCATCCTCTGCAGCCCTGTCAGATGCGACTGCATCGCTAAGCATGGAGGTGCACTACATTCCAAGTCAGAAGGGCAAGCAATGGCTGTCCATAACGCCTTTGTCTATAGGCGAGATAAGGAAGGGCCTGAAAAGGTGTATTGGAGGTGTGCAGAGGTGCGCAGGTACCACTGCCTAGCCCGCCTGCACACAGTGTAGGATACGGTGGTGGCCACAATCAGGGAACACAATCACACCCCTGATGTAGCGGACATGGGTGTGCAGCGTTCTAGGAACGCTACGGGACAGCATGGCGGATGATGGACACTGCGTCCCAGGTCGTCATGACAAGTATGTCGGGCATCCCTGTGGCCATGGCCTGTCATCTGCCGGGAGTGTGGCTGATGCGGCGGACAGTACAACGGGTGTGGCACGTGGCACAGAGCTGGCCAACCACCCCACAATCAGTCGAGTACCTCAACTTCCCAGAGGAGTACACTCTTGCCTCCGATGGCATACTCTTTCTCCTGCCACGACAGCCGGGAGGAATGCATCATGTATGCCACAGATCGGTGTGCAGCAGCTGGCCAGCTAAAGTGGACGGGTTCATGAACGGCATATTCAGAGCTTGCCCCACCCTGTTCAGCCAGATGTACATCGTCCACATCATCCAGTCTGGTACGGTCCTGCCCACCATCTATGCCCTGATGAGTTCCAGGCAGGCACAGACCTACGTCCGCCTGCTGGGCCAGCTGAAGCTGCACAACCCGGACATTGCACCTGCCATGGTCCTGCTGGACTTCGAGTGTGCCAGCTGGTGTGGGTTTGGCACCGTCTTCCCAAAGGCCCGCATTCGGAGATGCTTTTTTCATTACTCCCAGACCCTGTGGCGCAGGGTGTAATAGCTGCTGGACATCCTGGCATGGTACTCCACCGACTCTGACTTTGCCCTGCATGTGCGGATGCTGCAAGCACTGGCATTCCTCCCACTTGCAGATGTGCTAGCAGTATTTGATGAGCTGTGGGAGTGGAAGTATGTGGCCATGAAAGAGGAGGTCCTCCAGCCCATGCTGGACTACGTGGAGGACAACTGGATAGGTCATCCCACCAGGCACTCGGGGCGCTGGCGTGCCATCTTCCTCATCGAGCAGTGGAACTGCTATGAGGCGACCTTCCAGGGCCTGGCACGTACCAACAATGTGGTGGAGGAGTGATACAGAGCCTTTAACACCCAGATCGGTGCATGCCACCCCAGCATCTGGCACCTCCTAGAGTGCTTCAGGGGGAAGGAGGAGGAGGAGCGTCTGACCACCATCCGTTCAGAAATGCTGGTGTCAGGGGCAGAGGCACCACAGTCCTGGCATTGGTACCATGACCTGGATGCCTGGATCTGCACGATCATGGCAGAGTACAGCAGCAGGAGTCACTATGCCTACCTGCACGGATTGGCACACAACTTCACATTCCATGTGTGACCATCCGCTTAGTGGCCCCTGGCATGCTCTGCCCCCTGTGAGCCTGTTTCCATCGCTTGGCTACATGGCCGTGTGCAGTGCCACACGGCGCACAGTTGGTGACCCTCCTCCCCTACCCATTGCAGGATAGCCCTGCCATGGGCGCCAACACACCCACTGCATCCCCTGCAGTCGCCCTTTTGGCCCGGGCTCACACACCATGGCCACTGCGCATCCATCGGAGGGATGTCTGCTCCGTATGCCCCCTTCCTTCGGGCTGCAGTCTCTGCATGACTTGCTGCTGCCGGTCCCACAGGCTGTGCCCCCTGGCTGTGCCTTCATGTATGTCTCCCTTCCACCAATGCACAACGTGCAGGCCACTCTACTGTGCATCTCCTAGTCACTGTGGTTCTGCTGCCATATACATCCACCACTATGCCACTCCTGTTGCCGTGACCCCGCCTGTAGCCCACCCGGGCAGTGCTACCCGCCCACTTCCCCTGACCACTCACTCGGTCCGTGGTGCCCTTCCTTGCTGCCCTTGCTGCAGCGTGCGTACATCCTCTTCCCTCCTTAGCCTTGCATTGTGCTTACCCTTCCCACCTCCTGCTGCAGTCGCTCACTGTGCTGTTCGGCATTCCGGTCCAGTCGCCCATGCGGTGGTCGCCTTTTTTCCATTCGCCGCTTTGGGCCACACCATTATGGGGGCGCTCTTATCACATAAAACTGCATGTTTAACTCAGAAAATCATGCAATATTACAGTGTCTGGTGAGTTTTTAAAACTAGCTGCAAAAATTTGGAAAAATAAACAGGGTATGCTACTGTGAATATCGAATAATTAAGTGTTTACTCTAGTATGGTTTAATTCTGTGATTCTCTTTGAATGTCATGAATGTATGGATATGATTTTGGATAAGAAAACTGTTTCATGTGAACCATGCTAACATATCCCTTTTAAAGCCATATGGCCAGCAATCTCTAACTGAGATATGAGACTGTAGGCTGCATTACAACTGTAGCATGACTATTCCACTAGTGACATTAGTGCGTGGTAAATACCACGCAGTCAAAAGAGCAAAAGATGTATGCACTAAGGGGATATAATAGTGCTTTGTGGTAGTGCGTATGTCTGTGCTGACAAAACCACGTAAATACTATGCTTCTGGTTTGGCCGAGTACTGTAACTCCACAGGTGTGTGCTGTGTCAGCGTGCAGACAGCGTGGCTTAGAGGTTAGAGTGACAGCCTGCGAATAATTGGGGCTTTCTTGTGGCATGGTTCGAGTCTTCCTCACCCACTCTTTTTGCTCCCTTTTTTTGCTATTTGTGCAGCATGGTGTTAGTATATATATATATATATTTAAGGGGGGGTTGGGGTGAAGTCCCCCACAAAGGGGGATTAGGGTGGCGTAGCCCCTCACAGAAAACCCTTCCATGTACACTGAGTTTACATGTTACATGAGTACGGGAGTGTGCAAGGTTTGGGGGTTTCATGGGGTTGGTTTTTGGGGTATTTTACCAGCATGGTGTTTACTGTGCACTATATTTGCTGCATGGTGTTATGACTGCACTGTTACTTGATGTCGACCACTTGACGTGTCTCCCATTACAACATGAGGGATGTAGGTAGCCAGGCCTGAACCTGATAGGGTCTTGTTTACAGTCCAGAGAATATCTGGACTTAGCTAAGGGGGCCTTCACAATGTTCATTTGAACAAAATCTGAACACTATGTATGCACTTTTGATTGTTAAAGTAATGCTTACTGGGCTTGATTTTCAAAAGGAAAAATTTGACACGGTGCCTGCACTAAACAGGTATGATGCAAGTGGCACCTTGCTTCAGAGTTTGCAGCTATCCCAATTTTCAAATGCCGGCTGCATCGAAATCAGGATTGCATGCATCAGAGCCACCCTGCACCACCCTTGTAGCAGAAGTGTCCATGCGCCAGGTCGCAAGGGTGGTTGTGCCATAGCGGGACTGCACCATCCCCTTTTTTGGAATTCTAGAAGCCCCACCATGGTCACACTAGGTGGTTGACTTTTGACCAGCTAGAATGTGGTCTAAGGCCCTGTGCCACTGCCTGGCAATGTGGCAATGGGGGGAACCAGGAAGGTGGGTACTGGGGGTTGATGGAGCCCTGGGGTGTCACGGGTGAGTGAAGGGGGCACGGCAGCAGTGGCAGGGATGTGCGAAGGCACCCAGCAGAGGTGCCATGCGACTAACCACATAGCTGATCGGGCCGGGTGTTGGGCATAACCGGACCATCATTACTAGTACACAAGTGGACAGCAGCCCTGGCACCTACCCCACAAGACCCACAGTCCCCTAAAGGTGGTGAGTGGTAGTGGATACAGGATGTGGGGTGCAGCTGGTGGCCAGGGACGTTCCCCGGGCATCAAGACATTCCCCACATATAGAGCCTCCTGTGTGGCAGCTGGCAGATGCCCAACTACAATGCCGGGGACCGCAGGTCCTGTGGGACTGGTGTCAGGGCTGCTGCCCACTAGGGTCTGGCTCATGGCAGTCCAGCCATGCCCCAAACCAGCTGGCCCGATCAGCTGTGTGGCAAATCACATAACACCTCCGCCAAGTGCCTCCATGTTGCGCCTTGCCTCCCTCATCCCCATGACACCCCAGGACTCCATCAGCCCCCTGTCCCCACCTTTCAGGCACAGTTAACCCCCCCAACTTCCACAGGCCTTCTACGGTTGCACCAGGCAGGGGAGTGATAGACCCCTCCGTCAAACCTCACAAGTGCCCCAATATTTGGTGCAGCCCTGTAGCTGTAGCAACTCCTGGGTCTTTGGTGTGAGGACCCCCTGTTTTATAAAATAGGGTGCAGGGTCCCTGTCGCATCTGGAGTTTGCCGCAGCTATAGATGGATGCAAACTGTATCAATCTACAAGTGGTTTGAAAATCAAGCCCGCTAAGTTAAAATGAAATGTTAATTATGGTGTATATATATATATATATATAAATGTATCTGTAATTTATATAAGTATGTAATCTGCCCTTGTCTGTAAAGAATGTTGTTTGTTGTACAAAATGAATGTCCCTGGATAATCAATAAATTGTTAAACTGTGAAAACTGCTGCTGGATCTCTTGCTGCCTAGCATGTTTTGTGTGAGTGCAACTACTGACATAAAAGGTATCCGCTGATAACATTGTTTGAAAAACATTGTCGTAATAATATTGCAGCTTAGAATGTCGGGGACTTTTACAGCGACAGGGGTACTGCACTATTACGAAGTTACACCTACCCCTGTCACTGTATGTGTGGGCAAGGAAGGGAGAGCAGTAGTGGGGGAGTGATAAGGAAGCAGGAGTTGTAGTGCCTGACTGAGCCACTTCTGTGATGAAGTAGCTAGGGCACTTGCTCCCTGAGCAGAGAAGACCTGGGGACCAGGGTTTGGTTCCTCGTCTCCCAGAACTGAACCTTAGTGGTTTTTTTTTAAGACATTCCCCCTTCCTGAGTTTCTCCCTGTTCCCCAGGTCCACACCAATTTAAGGAAGTATTTTTTCACAGAGAGGGTTGTGGATGCATGGAACGGCCTTCCGGAGGAGCTTGTGGAGTCAAAAACAGTGGTGGAATTCAAGCATGCATGGGACAGTCATAAGGCAATTCTAGGGGGTGGGGGCAGGAAGATGTAGGCTGCTGGTTAACTAGGATCTGCAGCTTATCCATTAGGTAGGGAAATGGGCAGACTGGGTGGGCCAAGCGGTCCTTATCTGCCGTCAAATTCTATGTTTCACCTCCTCGGAGTTAATTGTTTCATTTCTGGGGGTGGCAGAGACCCCCACAAAACAAAAAACTCCTGCTGTTTTTTTTTTTTTTGTGGTGTTTCGGGATTCTATCATCAGTGTTTTTATCGACTTTTTTTACTGTCAGTATTTTGGTTGCGGTGTATTGTGCTGCGATGTTGTTGGCGATGTTATCACCTAGAACCAACATAAAAGACTCTGGGTTCAATTTTCAAAGGGCAAAGAATGACGCAAGTTGCTTGAGCCAGAAAAGAATGACACAAGAAGCAAGCTGATTCCAAACTTGTGTCAGTTCTGATTTTCTAATGCTGCTTGCGTCAAAAACAGAGCAGCATGTGCCAAAGTGGCTTGCGTCAGGCCTGCAATAAAAAAATGGGTGAACCATGTTGCAACTGGACTTGCTTCAAAAAAATGGTGCACCATCCCTTTTTTGTATTTTCAAAGGTGGAAACTGTTGACAGTGCACTGAAGATGCATACTGCTGTTAAACCAGCCCGAACTGGTCTAACTGACAGTGAAGCATATAAACGTGAGGGTAGATTATGGGCTTAATTCTCAAAGCTCCCAGCATGGCGCAATGGGCTTGCACCACAATAAATGGTGCAAAGTGCTGTTTTGCACCAAGAGATGTACTGGAAGTGATTCACAAATGCAGCCTGCATCAACTGCAGGCTGCGTGCACCAAAGGGGGCTTACGCCATCCATGTGTCACAAAATGGGCTGTGGATTGGCACTAGGGGACATGCTGCAGACGGAAGCTGCCACATCCCCTAAATCAGTAGTCTCCCTCTGGGAGGGTTTGACCATTTGTGCCACTCTCAGAGCCCTCCCTAACCATGTGCCACGGGTCCCCCCCCAGCCCTGATGTGCCCATATCTTACAATGTCTATATAATCATTCCCTGGTGGTCTAGAGCCCCTTCAGCCCTGACCCTTTTATTATTAAATTAATCAGTCCCTGGTGGTCTAGTGGACCCCCCCTCCCATCCTTGATATGCCCGTAAAGTAAAATGTTAATAGAAATAATTTCCTGGTGATCTAGCAAACCCCCCAACCCGATCACCTTATTATTATATCAATCAGTTCGTGGTGGTCTGCCCACCAAGCCCCATATTATTATAGTAGCCATTCTTTGGTGATCTAGCGCCCCCCACCCGCCAATCTGCCTGTAAATTAAAATGCTGAAAAATCTTTCCCTGGTGGTCTACTGGACCCCCACCCTGGCAGGTAGTGCCACCACTCCATCCCATTCCAAACCCAGAACCAGTGACCAGCACAGATCTCCATTCACCACCACGTCCAGCCGCTGACTGAATCATCGCTGAGCGCATACTCTGTACGGTACTTGCCCAGTGACTGACAGCTCACTGTGCATGGGGCTTGATTTTCACAGAGCCCCATAACAAAAAATTGGATGTTGCAGCCCCACGGTGGTGCAACCTCCCTTGCGACCTGGTGCACTGGGTTGTTTGCCGCAACCCTGGCACAAGGGGGCTTTGGCGCAGCTGCATCAGGATTTGACACAGGCTGCATCAGAAAATCGTAAACGAAAGAAAGTTGTGACGCAAGTCATCACTTGCACCAAAATCTTTTGTTGCAAGTCCTTGCATCATTCTAGCCCCTTTAAAAACTGGGCCCATGGAGTGAGATAGAGCAAAACTTACCATAGGGTGAGTCAAATATATGATGCAGAGTGAAAATGACACAAGTTAAGCCAAAAATATGAAGCAGATTGAGTCAAAAAAATGAAAGAAACTGAGTTAAAATCTGCATGCAAGGAGAAAAGTGACAAAACGCCAAATTTAACAATGACGCAACTTAAGTCAGAAAATGAAGCAAACTGAGTCAAACTGCAAGCATGAGAAAAGTGACACAAATGAGCTTAACAATGATACAAGTTGAGTCCCAAAAATGAAGCAAGTTGAGTCTAAAAAGGTGCATGGAGCAAAAATGATGTAAGCTGAGTCGTAAATTACCGCGGACGAAATGGCCAAGACAATTGGAAAGGCTTTTGCCTGGAGTTCAGTAGCCAAGCAGCCAGCCACTCCCACTTCCTGAGCTATATAAGCAGTTCCTCTCAGCCTCATTGTGAAGTATCTTTTCTTTGCAGCTGGAGGCTCTGTTGGTCTGTCCTCTGAGCTGGCTGAGGCTAATCCCCCCACACACACACACATATACACACTGTTTCTGTGTGCCTCTGCTGGACTTTGATGTTTATTTTCCTGCTTCTGGTTTGCATCTTTCCTCCGGCTGTGTGCTTCCTTGTGTTACAGAAACATAGACTTTGACGGCAGATAAGGACCACTTGGCCCACCCAGTCTGCCCATTTCCCCTTCCTATTGGATAAGCTGCAGATTCTAGTTAACCAACAGCCTACTTCCTGCAACCCCCCACTACAATTGCCTTATGTCTGTCCCATGCATGTTTGAATTCCCCCACTGTTTTAGACCCAACAACTTCCCCAGGAAGGCGGTTCCGTGCATCCACCACTCTCTCCGTGAAAAAAAATTTCCTCACATTACCCCTGAGCCGTCCCCCCTCTATCTTTAAATTGTGCCCCCTTGTTCTTACACATCTCTTTTTCTGAAAGATGCTACCCTCCTGGACTTTGCTGATTCCCTTGAGGTACTTAGTTTCTATCATGTCCCCCCGTCCCTCCTTTCATCAAGGGTATACATATTAAGCTCTCTCAGTCTCTCTCTTCATATGGTTTCTGATGCAGACCCTGCACCATTTTAGTTGCAATCCTCTGGACTGTTTCCATCCTGTCTATGTCCTTGCATAGATGGGGTCTCCAAAACTGCACACAGTATTCCAGATGGGGTATCACCAACTGTCTGTACAGAGGGATAACCACTTCCCTTTTTCTACTTGTGATGCCCCTTCCTATGCATCCCAGTATCCCCCTGGCTCTCCTTACTGACTTCTCACATTGCTTACCCACCTTTAGGTCATCTGATATGACTACCCCAAGTCCCTTTCCATTTTTGTTGTTGTTATTACCTCCCCTGCTATTGTGTACTCTTCTCCTGGGTTTTTGTTTCCCAGGTGCATTACTTTGCACTTCTTTGCATTGAATCTAAGTTGCCATATGTCTGACCATTCCTCCAACCTTGCCAAGTCCCTTCTCATCCTTTCTACCCCCTTGTGTATCAACTCTGTTACAGATCTTTGTGTCATCTGCAAAGAGGCATACCTTTCCCTCCAGACCCTCTGCAATGTCACCTATAAAGATGTTAAAGAGGACTGGACCCAGTACTGAGCCTTGAGGTACTCCACTATGAAACCCCCCTTTCTTCAGAATGTGTTCCATTCACTATTACCTTCTGTGTCCTGTTGTGCAGCCAGTTTGCTACCCAGGCTACTACCCTGGAACCCACTCCCAAGCTGGCTAACTTGATTATTAGTCTTTTGTGTGGGACTGTGTCAAATGCCTTGCTAAAGTCTAGGTAGGCCATATCCACAGCCCCTCCCTGGTCTATTACTTTGGTCACCCAGTCAAAGAAATCAATTAGATTCGTCTGACATGACCTTCCCGCTGTAAATCCATGCTGCTTTGGGTCCTGTGCCCCGCTGACCTCTAGGTACTCAACAGTTCTTTCTTTCAGAAGTGATTCCATCATTTTCCCTACCACGAGGTCAAACTTACAGGTCTGTAGTTTCCTGATTCTGCCTTGCTCCCACTTTTGTGAAGGGGAATCACATCTGCCCTCCTCCAGCCCTCAGGTACCACCCCATCCTCCCATGATTTGTTAAAAAGTGTGGTCAGTGGTGTCACTAGGTCCTCCCTTAGTTCTTTTAGGATTCTGGGGTGAATCCTGTCAGGCCCCATTGCTTTGTCTACCTTGAGTTTTATGAGTTCTTTCAGGACTCTTTCTTATGTAAATGGACTGGTGTCAACCCTCCTACCCAGAATGCTTCTATTGTCTGGTTTAGGTAACTCCTCCTCATCTTCTTTTGTGAATACTGAGCAAAAGTATTCATTCAGTATCTCTGCCTTTTCACTGTCTCCCTCTGCCCACCTCCCCTCTCCTTTATTAATCTTCACTATTCCTCCCTTAACCTTTCTATGCTCCCTAATGTACCTATAAAAGGTTTTATCCCCCTTCTTAACTGAGTTAGCTATTTTTTCCTCGGTTTGGGCCTTTGCTATTCTGACTGCCTTCTCCACTTCTTTCTGCTTTAATTGACACAGTTCCCTGTCATGCTCCTTCTGTGATTCCTTATACTTTTTGAATGCAGCCTTTTTCTCCTTAACCTTCCCTGCCACCTCTTTTGAGAACCATAGTGTTTTTTTACTCCGCTTTGTTTTCTTTATTTGTTTCACACAAAGGCTTGTTGCCTCTATGATAGCAGTTTTGATTTTTCTCCATTGTTCTTCACCCTTCTTTTTGGCCATTTGCTAGTGCATTCCTCAGGTATTCACCCATTTGCAAAAATCGGCCCTTCTAAAGTCCAGTATCCTTGTTTTGTATTGCTTGTCTCCATGGTTGTGCTTATTGTAGAAGCACACTGTGCAGTAGTCACTTGTTCCCCAGATGTCTGCAACTTCTAAATTTGTGATCCTCTCTCCATTTGAGAGTACCAGGTCTAGTGTTGCTCCCTCCCGAGTGGGTTCCAACACTAGCTGTCTAAAAACCTGCCCCTGCAGGGGCATCAGAAACGACCCTGCTCTTGGATGTGGCTGCAGTACATGTCATCCAGTTAACATCTGGCATATTCAGGTCCCCATCAACAGTATCTCCCTTTTCAGCCATTTTGAGAATGTCCTCTATCATTTTCTTGTCCGTTTCCTCCCCTTGAGATGGGGGTCTGTATACAACTCCTGTGCGGATTGTGATGCCATTCCCTGTATCCAAGGTGACCCAGAGTGCCTCTTGTCCTCCCCCTTTACTTTTTAGTTCTGTAGCTTTGATCCCTTCCCTTATGTATAGAGCTACTCCACCTCCTCTTTTACCCTCCCTGTCCCTTCTGTAGACTGTGTACCGGTATGTTGACATCCCAGTCATGGTTCTCCATGTACCATGTTTCCGTGACTGCCACAATATCCAATTTTTCATCTTCCATCAGGGCTACTAGCTCAGGAAGCTTGTTTCCCAGACTACGGGCATTGGTACTCATTGCCCTCCATTTAATGTTGGCTTTATCCTTTTTCCCCATCCCTGCTCTTATTGCCCTTGTCTATTTTTCCATTTACCCTGTCCTGCTCTCTGTTGAGCTCTGTACCTCAGTGTTTACCTTACTACCTGCCATGTTTTGTGGGGGGAGACTTGAAATTTCCTGCCTCTTATCAGCACCTCCCCCCTTGGCTAGTTTAAAAGCTTGCCAATGATGCATTTAAACCTGTCACTTAGGAGCTTGGTTCCCTTCGTGGACAGATGCAGACCATCGTGCCAGTATAGACCTTCATCTCTCCAGGTGTACCCCCAGTCCCCAATGAAGCCAAAGCCCTGTGCTCTGCACCAGTTTTGCAACCATTCATTAAAATGCATGGTGTGCAGTACACTAGCCTCACCCCTGCCATGGACTGGCAGCACCTCTGAGATGGAAACCATGCTTGCTACCTGTCTGAGGCCCCTCCCCAACTCCACAAATTCATCCTGCACTGCACTGATTCCATGCCTAGCTAGGTCATTTGTCTCAAGGTGGACAATGATATCTAGTTCCCTCTCCTGTGATGCTGCTTCTGCAATCGTGAGGATTTGCTTCTTGTCCCTCCAAGCCATGGCACCAGGCAGGCACCTTACTTCCCTCTCCTCTCCCTTCCCCAGTTCTACCCCCTAACAATTGAGTCCCTATCAGAAGCTGTTCCTTCCCTGTGGTGTCCCTTGCCACCCTTTGTGGGTCTCCCTTGTGGATGTCCTCAGCATTCTTCTTGGTCTCCACTGAGGGTGCCATCATAGAGGAACCTTGCTCTGCCAGACTGGCATATGATTTGTGTAGAGGTACAACTATGGGGCTTCACCTCTGTTCCACCACCCGCACTCTCCCAGAACCCACTGTGGTCCAACTGCTCTTCATACTTGGCAACCTCTGAGGCAGTGGTTGTGGCAGTGGTGCTCTTTGGGTGGGGGAGGCCTCCTTAGTCCTTGCCAGTTCAGCCTGGAGGTGGGCAATCTCCTCCCTCAGAGCTGACAGTTGTCTGCAAATAGGACAGCAATGCAGTTGTGTGTGTCTTGTTTTTGTTTTTGGTTTTGGGCCTTGTTACCTGTTTTCTGTGTTGCTGTGTTTTGGTTTTGTCTTTTGCTCCTAGCGTACAGTTACTCAGAGCTGTGTCTCGATGCTTTATTGCAGTTTTGCAACTCTGTGTACTCCGTACAAAGTGTTGCTTCTATGTTTATTCAACCTAAGTTCCTGGCATACTGCTGCTCCAGAGCTCATACTACTTGCTTTCAGTTACTCATAACTTAAATTGCTTTCAGCTACAACACTCAAATGCCTTGTAATGCAACTGCAAACATTATCTGTGTATTCAGCTCAGCCAAAGCTGTTTTCCATGTTGCATACTTAATTGCTTTCACCTGATTCTGGCTCACACTGAACCCTGGCTACACAGTTGAATCATGCTCAACTCATTCTACTTGCCTCATTACTGCAATTCATTGCACTGCCTATGACAGCTGCTTTCAGAGTATTGTGCCTCCTTTGTTTTATGTTTATTGCAGTTTGCAACTTAGTGTACTCAATACAGATGCTGCTTCTCTGCTTGTACACCTGCTTCAAGCTCTGAACCCTGCTATTGCAGTTCAATACTGTTATTCACTTTGTACACTGCTGTTCTACTCTGAGGTTGGTTAAAGCTCCTGGTGAGGCTATTAAATTAGCTTTAATATCTGCATGTGGTTCTCGACCCTTCCATCGCTTCCTTGTTTGTCCTACGGCGGGGACTGGGAGGTGTTTGGGGGGGTCGTGGCCAATGTAGCTAATTATTTCTGTTCTAAATCCTGCCTTCGCCGCAAAAAATCCTCAGAGTTTGACACTTTGATTTGGCTTTGGAAATGCCTGTCTGGCTTGCCCCACTATTCATTGCTGTTTCATTGCCTATGTTATGCAGACCTACGTGCACGTCCATTTATTACTACTGCTTACTAACGTACGTGCAGGTCCACACTTGCTTATGCAATCGTTGCTCCTTGCTTATGTAGACTATTGCTTCATGCCTACTGCCATCCCCTCGGCTTCAGCCTCTGGGATTCTGTTGCACTCAGTTCTGCATTCGACCTTGCAAGGTCTCAGCACTCATTGCTCATTACGATCTCAGCATGCCGTGCTCATTCAGCTCACCAGCTTTTCAGCTCTCAGCATGCCAGCCATTCTATTAGAAACATAGAAACATAGAATTTGATGGCAGATAAGGACCGCTTGGCCCAGCTAATCTGCCCATTCCCCTACCTAATGAATAAGGAACAGCCTACTTCCTCTTAAACCCCACTAGAATTGCCTTATGTCTGTCCCATGCATTCTTGAATTCCCCACTGTTTTTGACTCCATGACCTCATCAGGAAGGCTGTTCCATGCATCTACTACCCTCTCTGTGAAGAAATACTTCCTCACATTACCTCTGAGCCATCCCCCCTCTATCTTCAGATTGTGCCCCCTTGTTCTTGCACATCTCTTTTTCTGAAAGATGCTACCCTCTTGGACTTTGTTGATTCCCTTGAGGTATTTGAAAGTTTCTATCATATCCCCCCTCTCCCTCCTTTCCTCAAGGCAATACATCTTAAGCTCCTTTAGTCTTTCTTTATATGTCTTCTAGTGCAGACCCTTGCACCATTTTGGTTGCCCTCCTCTGAACAGCCTCCACCCTGTCTATGTCTGGCACAGGGTTCCTGCAGCCGACAGTCTCGCTCTATCATTTAGTCCGCATCTCGAGCGTGTCCAACTTGGGGTGGGATCCTTCTCACCTGGCCCATAGCTGGGAATGTCCCAGCCCTGGGTTTGGCTTTAGCTGTCTGCTATGTGACAGCAGCTCCTGGTGTAGAATTTAAGACTAGCGGTGAAGGGTGGAAAAAGTTACCTCCTTTGGCTCTTGTGTTCCACTGTAACGGTTAGTCATTGACTTTAGTGGTTTCCCTAGCAAGGCACCTTCACTGCATTCTCCCTATGACTGCCTCTGGTTCATCTGGTTTGATTTAGGGTGGGTAAGCCAGGTAAGTGCCTCAGCAGTCATTGCTGTCCTTCGGTGCCTAGGTTTTACGTATTGTTGCAGGAATTTTTCTACATGACGCTTCCGGTTCGCTACAGTTTGAGTGAGAGCCTTCCTCCAAACTGGAATATTTTCCACCTCCCTTTAATTGGGCTGTCCCAACTGCAGCTGCAGAGCCGTCACTAAATTAACTATCCCAAGCCTGGAGGGAAGGTGACTTAGGCCTTGGATCCTCAGAGATTTCCTCCTCATAGGGTTTTTTTTCTCTCCTCCGCTGCATCAGGTCATAACTCTTAGTTAGCACAGTAGTGTCCCCTAGTTTCTTTAGGTAGGTTCTGCTGTTGGATGGAGGTGGAGGATGTCCTGCCGTTCCCTCTCTCCTTAGGGGATCTCCTAATCTCAATGCAAAGCATTAGTATCATGTTACGCAAACCTAGGCATTTCATTAGGTTATCAAACTGAGCATCTCATTACGTTAACAAACTGTCTATACTTCTCTACTCCTACGTCACAGTTACTGCTTGCTCATATGCTTCATGTTGCCTCCTTCTTCGAGGTATGATTATACTACATTTCTTTTGGGGATTCCCAAGGTACCTCTAGCCATGGGAATCGTCCTGTGGCACCTCTAGGGGTGGAACCCTCTCTGAGAGTTCCTTGCCTTTCGTACCCCTACAGGGTGGTAATTCCTCTGGAATAGAGTGTGAATGGCCAAAAGCAAACTAACACAGTTGCACAAGCATAACACTATACTGGCTGCATAGGACAGTGAATGGCATGTTACACCCCCAAAACACTGTCAACTAGTCTTGCAAGGGAATAGTGGCCCTATAATCAACCCACTACATAATCTACCTTCACTTTTATATGCTCCACTGTCAGTTAGACCAGCTATGGCAACTCCAACAGCAGCATCCATCTTCGGTGCACTGTCAACAGCTTCCAGCTTAAAAAATAAAAAAAAAAGGGGATGGTGCATCATTTTTTTGATGCAAGTCCCATTGCAACATGGTGCATCCATTTTTTGATTCAAGTCTGATAAAGCCACTTTGGTGCAGGCAGTTCTGCTTTTGATGCAAGCAGGGTTAGAAAATCAGAACTGATGCAAGTTTTGACGCAGCTTGCTCCTTGCATCATTCTTTTCTGCCACAAGCACCTTGCATCATCCTTGGCCCTTTAAAAATAAAGCCCAACTTTCTTGTAAACTGGGGCGGACAGTATTTGGTGCACTCGGATTGGATGCAAGGTGGATGTTTGATGCACCTTGTGTCATTCTAAGGGCCCTTTGAAAATCTGGCCCTTCAAGTCCAAAACAGGTTAAATGCATCCAACGCCGACTTTTACCCAAAATCATAAGTCAGTGACCAGCCAACAACCCATGTGGGTAGTACCCAAACAGAAGAACCTTGATTATGTAGGACTCAGTTTGACTTTTTTTGCCAGTTTAACTGGTTATGCCAGTCTTGTCCTTAGTTACATTACAATAGTGGAATAAAGCAAGTACTGGTTTATTTAACCCGTTTTTGGACATTCAGGACCCCATTCTCAGTCCCTATTCACTATGGGTGGCAGACCAAAATGAGGAGAAACAGGATGCACCATTGTGTAGTCACTTCTAGCATCATGTATAATCAGAATAACACATGGGACTCTTATCTGTTATGGTGCTGTAACACCACCAATGGATTCCATAACAGCATATACCTTGAAAGCAAATCTTAAGAGGTTATGATGTTATGGAATCACAAGACGGTGGCACAGTACCATAAAAGACAGAGTGCCATGTATTGTGTTTTGTAATACAGGGGACTGTACCTGATTTCCCCTGTTTTCTTTCTGTGTCTGACCTTTGTGCTTAATGTATTACACTCACCGCAGTTGATCGCTCCCTCACGTCAATGGCCTCATTCTTACTACTTCCACGATCTGTGATTGTCCCTATCACTGACCCACATGCAGCCTGGGTCATCAAGGCAATGGCTAATCAGTTCACACATGCATCCACCCTCCAAGCTGTCTCTGGAAACAGCCAGTTCATACACACGCCTCTCGATATCTCACTTCAATTCAACTCACAGGGTCCTGTCTCTCTCATTTGGCCTTTATTTATTGATTGAGTGACTGACTGATTGATTTATGTGCGTGTGTGTGTGTATGTATGGTCATTTTAATATCACTGGCTAACTTTCGCTGGGCCAGACCATACTGTTCTTCTCACTCCTATTCATCCAGTGACTTCTGGACTTCGCGGTTTCAGATAGGAGCGAGAGTCACACAGGAATTCTAATTCATGATATTGTGGATCTGATACCAGACAGGCAGTGTTATGATTTTGTGGCACCAGAACATAGCATTATGAGGTTATTAGTTTCCTGACTTTCTATGGCAAAAACTGATACCCAAGTATTACAAAGCTTAGTCTACCTGGTGATCCAGCGGTGTGCCCCCGAGTCCAGCCATCTTCCAGACTGTTGCAACCCACGTATTACAAAGCTTAGTCTACTTGGTGATCCAGTGGTGTGCCCCTGAGTCTAACCATCTTCCTGACTGTTGCAACCCACGTATTACAAAGCTTAGTCTACCTGGTGTACCAGCAGTGTGCCCCCGAGTCCTGCCATCTTCCTGACTGTTGCAACCCATATATTACAAAGGTTCATCTACCTGGTGATCCAGCGGTGTGCCCCCAAGTCCTGCCATCTTCCTGACTGTTGCAACCCACGTATTACAAAGCTTAGTCTACTTGGTGATCCAGTGGTGTGCCCCTGGGTCCTGCCACCTTCCTAAATGTTGCAACCCATGTATTACAATGCTTAGTCTGCCTGGTGTACCAGCAGTGTGCCCCCGAGTCCTGCCACCTTCCTAAATGTTGCAACCCATGTATTACAAAGCTTAGTCTACCTGGTGATCCAGCAATGTGCCCCCGAGCCCTGCCATCTTCCTGACTGTTGCAACCCACGTATTACAAAGCTTAGTCTACTTGGTGATCCAGTGGTGTGCCCCTGAGTCCTACCATGTTCCTGACTGTTGCAACCCACGTATTACAAAGCTTAGTCTACCTGGTGTAGCAGCAGTGTGCCCCCGAGTCCTGCCATCTTCCTGACTGTTGCAACCTATGTATTACAAAGCTTCATCTACCTGGTGATCCAGCGGTGTGCCCCCGAGTCCTGCCATCTTCCTGACTGTTGCAACCCACGTATTACAAAGCTTAGTCTACTTGGTGATCCAGTGGTGTACCTCTGAGTCCTACCATCTTCCTGACTGTTGCAACCCACGTATTACAAAGCTTAGTCTACCTGGTGATCCAGTGGTGTGCCCCTGAGTCCTACCATCTTCCTGACTGTTGCAGTCAGTCATAACACTGTACCCTCTTAACCTTTGGGAAGCACAGGAGGCTGTGACTAGCTGTATGGGGTCATCACACCACTGAGAGTGGCACTAGACTCCATTTGCATGGCACCCCCCACCCTCTTTCCTGAACTATTTCAAACACATTTGCGACCATTAGGGAAGGAGTTGTGACCGTTGTTAAATAGAGTTTGATAGGTTTGCAAAGCCAACTGTGGCACTAAGTTACTGCAATGACCACTAAGGCCCTGTCCACACTGCACTGAAAATCTGTAACGTTCTGAAACCATTACAGACTGAAAGGCCCTGTCTACACTACCCTTGGAAATCCCCTCTGTAACGTTACAGCGGGTCCAAACAGTTATAATAATGGTTTGCGTTCACACTGGTATTGTTACAGGAAGTGTTTTCTTAACCATTACAGAAACCTGTTGTGAGGTGGTTTCAACAACGGTTTTTATAATGGTTTCAAAGCTCTGTTTAACCCTGTCCACACTACAAAAGTAAAATCCTGTAACATTTTCTAAACGTTTTCAGTGGTAGTGTGGATGCACTGTAACGTTTTCAGTCTGTACCGGTTTCAAAACATTACAGATTTTCAATGCAGTGTAGACAGGGCCAGAACGTTACAGTGCATCCACCCTACCACTGATAACATTACAGGATTTTACTTATATAGTGTAGACAGGCCCAAAACATCAGTTTTCAACAACTGTTTTGAACATGCTTTCTGTGACATTACCAGTATAAATGCAAACCGTTACGGTAATGGTTTGGACCCTGTGTAATGTTACAGAAGGATTTTTCTGGTGTAGTGTGGACAGGGCCTTAGTGATCGCCCACTGTGACTATGGCCCTGTCCACACTACATCGAAAAAAGACCTCTGTAATGTTACAGAGGGTCCAAACCGTTAATGCAACAGTTAGCATTTACACCTGTAACGTTACAGAAGGCATTTTCATAACTGTTGTTGAAACTACTTATGAGGTGGTTTCAACAATGGTTACGAAAATGGTTCTGCCTCTGTAATGTTACCAGCTGTAGTGTGAATTACGAGCGCGCAGAAATACACTGCCCCTCAGTTCAGCAAGAACTGCACTGTGGGATAGGGTGCTAACCATAACGGTCATACGTCACCCACAATGTGGACCGACTGTAACGGCTCCAAACCGTTATCACCACGGCTCACTGGCAGTGTGGACACACTGTAACGGTTACTGTCTGTAATGGTTTGAAACCATTACAGGGTTTTAGTGGTGTAGTGTGGACAGGGCCTTAGAATGGGACCCTCAATCTTTTAGGGGGCAGTGGAGCACTTCACAGAATATTCCAGGCAGATGGGGCAAAGCCGCTCCACCGTCTTGACTCCCAAGATGAAACATTCAAGGAAGTTATACATTGTTACTTTTGTGACTAGTATAATTGATTGGCACCATGAATTGGCAGTATGGCCAAGAAATTTTGGGGAATCCTAAGGGTTAATACAGAATTCCTTGAGACACTAGGCTCTTACCTGACAATCTGATACCTGACAATCTGATACCTGTCCATGTTTCCCCATAACATCATGGGAGATTTTCATTGTGGTAGGTGCTGTATCTGCAGGTTTGTCTCCAAAGCAGGGATTTTAAAAACACAGCGGGCAAACCAATTGTAGACATCAGACAGATTATCAACTTTAATACTTTCTTTGTACTTCATGTGATGCAATGTCCTTGCCCTATGTTATAGGTTAGCAGAACCATTTGCCTTAAAATAGATTCAGAAACAAGTTTGTTCCATCATACATTCCTTACCAGATGCCACTTTAAGCCCACTCTTTCAGCAGTGCCACAGCAATGGCCCAGGGAAGATGAGCATTATGGGTACTGATTATGTTAAGGCACCTAGGAGAGGTGGAGACTGTTTCAGGATTCTGTTGCAAAGACAGACTAGTTGAACCTTTACCTTTCAAGACTTACATCTCCAGAATCTAAATGACTGTTTAGATAGTATCCCCTTTTTAAAAAGAGCTAGTGTACTGCCTAAAACTAATATTAGTTTTAAAAAGCAGTCAGCCATTACCTTTGATATCTGAGGTACTTTTTTCTTTTACCTTCGGTTAATTAGAAGATTGTTAACCTGATGTTAGTAGGAGTGATGTGTGGAACAGTACTCTGCTTGGTAGCTGACATAACTAGCTCTGTTCCTCATACTACATCAACAGCATCATGACCTCACTGACTGTGACATCAACGCTGCTTAGGAACAGCCACTCAATAGCTGCCAGGTCAGTCACCTGGGATGTCGCTGTCAGTGAGATCACAATGTTGATGATGTAGTGGAGAGATTAGAGGTAGATATGTCAGCTGCCAGGCTAAGAGACGCTCCACACATCCAGCACATATCATCACATAGAAGACTTTCTAAGGAACTAAGGGAAAAGAAAAATACTTCAGAAATAAAAAGATACAACTACTTTTTAAAAATGTGTATTATTTTCCTATCTGCCTGTTTTGGTTCCACTAGCTCTTTAATGTTCCATCAGGAACATCACTAAGAAATCTTGAATTGTTTACACTATCTGCTACTGTACACTTAATTATTGCCCTTATTGTCCTATTCTCTAATATGGTGTCCATTTGTTTTTATTTAGGTTATAGAATGTCCTGGTGCTGGAGGTTTCAGACTCACCTACCCCTCCCAGAGACACTTTTTGTTAAGTCTGTCTCCCTTCTTCTTTTTCATCTTTGATTCCCCTCATCTTGTTTTCTCTTTCTCATTGCTTCCCCTTCAAACCCCTCCCTTTTTTGTTTTCCTGTTTCTCTTTTTTTTCTTCATTTTACCAATTCCAGGTTTCACTTTTTAAGGAATGACAAGACTCACATTAAGTCAGAAACCATTGTTTTTTCTGGTTTCTTTCCGCTCTGGGATATACTGACTTGTGGCATTGCCATCATTTGACAGACTTGTTTTGTGGCCCATCTAAGCCCTTGTCTTACTTCTAGCTTTTCCCCAGTGGTTCTCTTCGTTTCTTTCGGGTTTCAACTACTATTCATTACTATCGTATGGATGCTTCATGTAACTCCTAGGTGGCGCTATCCCAAGGGCTACTACCCCTGCCTGTTTCACTACGGACAGGCTGAGGGTCTAGGTCCTATGGCGGGTGCCTCCACCCAGAGGCCAGGGTTTGTAGTGGTTAGACTAGCTTGGTCACAGCCCTCTGGGACACTGAGACCCCCTTTTATTCCCTCTAGTGGCTCACACAGTACCCCGGAGTTACAGTCCCAATACCCCACGTATACACACTGTTCACTCATACAGATACCACTTTCCCTTGAGACTGATTCTGCAGCATGTCTCTGAGGATCCCCTGTAAAATAAGGCTAAACACCATACACAGCAAAACACAATACTGTTTCCATAAGTACCAACACCACAGACAGTATATAGTATAACAACAACAAATCTGATTTATTTAGGGGCAGTAACATGGGAGGAGGAAATCAGGTTAATTGGTGGCATTGAATCACAGTACTGTACACATATACAGGGTCTGAAAAGTCACACTCTGGATACCCAGGTTGGGGGGGGGCTAGCCAGGTCCGTTGCCCGGGGTTGGCCGGCAGGTGCAGATGGATGGGGCTCTGTAGAAGAAAATATATGCACAACATCCAATTGTAATCCGGAGCCGGATGGCTCAGTCCATGAAGCAGGGAAACAACAAGAATCAGATGACACACTTGTGATTGAAAACAGACTGCAGGGGAATACCCTGATTTGTACTCACAATACCCAAGCTGAGGACCGGATGGTAGATGTTCTTCTGGATTGCCAGAACAACAGGGCATGGAGACAAGGTCCTTGTGACTGAACCCACTGCAGTTGATAGCAAACATATTTTGGTCCAAGCTAAGCTGGGGTTTGCTTCCAGCTTCAGAACACAGCACGGGGGATTGGAAATAGCGATTCCCCACAAGCACTACGCACATTCATATGTAAAAGGAAAGTACTATACCAGGCAGGCTGCTCCTCGATCCCAATCGCAATTACTGCAAAATACCCAGGAGCACACACAGCAGCTTCAGTTCCTGACAGACCGAGTGCGATTCAGCAATTTTTCCATTCTTCTACAGGGTGAGCCTGGTTTACACACTTCTAGTGCTTCTTTCTCCTCACAACTTGAATTCAGTCCAAACTGGCACTCACAAAGGCTGTAGACCGAAACTCAGGGCCTCACACATGCTTCCCGTGCAAAACTATACACTGCAGAAGCACACAGCTCCTTTTTTCTTCACTGCCACAACTGATCTGATCTTTCCAGTCACAGAGCAGGGCATTTCCTTTAGCTCCACACTATTCTGTTGGCTGATTCAGCTGTCACTCACAATAAGACTCCCACTGTTGGTAGAAAAAGGCGCCCAAGGTCAAAACTACATTTCCCAGAGTCACTGGCCATACAGTACATAGGTGGCTGGCTCCACAGTGAGAGTCCAAGTTCTGATTTGCCAGCAGCAGGCTCCATTTTAAAGGTCCCCCCACACTGATTGGTCCAGTTCAACAGTTCAAAACCAGAATGGAGGGCTAGGCAAAAACAGTTCAGACTGCAAAGAAAAGCAGGTTAGACAAACTGTATTTTCATTATTACTCTAAACAATTCCTGGCAGATTGTTATACCTTTTGAAAGAGCTCCCTCTGCGCATTTAGTGACAGCAGAAATGGAGCGAGTTGACAGCAGCCCGGGCAGGACTTGGGCATTGAAACACACAATCCCCCTTCTAAATTAATTATGTCTGCAAAGCAGACAGCTCTTAAAGAGACAGTACATGGAGGCTCAAATAGCACTCACTTGGAACCACATTTAAATAGCTAAGATGCCGAACACTGCCCAGACTTGGAGCATTGAGGCAAGCTCCTGGAAGACTTTTGGGAACCCCCATATGCAGGGGGGGTTACATTCATACTATCCTTTCAAGACCATTTCTTTTTTTAATTTTTATTATATCTTCCTTAACTATATTAACTTTTGGGTGCATACAGGAAATATGTGTGTGGTGTCAAACACTCATCTATGAATAAAATAAAGTGTATAATTAATGTACTGTGGGGACTTGGCCTTGCCCCCTGATGAAACATCATGGTTAGGACATGAAGCACTGGGAGTTGTGCTGTTACCTTCCTGTCTGCACTTACTTTTGTTCCCTTTGCTTTCCTTTTTTTGCCACAAGTGCAGTGATTTTATGCCTTCTTTTCAATTTCATAGTCTCCTTGTGTGGTAGCAAACACAGCTCGAAATTAGTCTTGCTCACATGTCACAATTTATTTTGTTATTTTAAAAATACTTGCCAATTTTCTCAACCAGTGAAAGGGAGGCTATATCCACTTTATGCACATTATTATGCTTAATATTTTGAAAACCAAAACAAACATAAACAACTCAACTCTTTTAGGTACCTTGGAAGTCGCACTGTGTTGCTTGTACCAGACCGCGGCATGGGGCTCTCTCTGTCTGACATCACCGAGTCACATGTTCCCGGCCTCTGTTGGAAATCACAAACAAAGGAAATTATGCACAGTCAGTGCCATGGCTCAGAACTATCTTTACAAATCTCTGTATTATTATTATATATATTTTTTTACAATTTAAAGTTTTCTTAAGGATTGCCTAAATTTGCTGCAAGAAAAAAATGACTCACCATAGCAATCTTGTTTCTTCCAGGGTACTCTTCAGTATTCATAACTCTTGCAGTCAGCCTGTAGAATTGGACTGCCCGCAGAATGGAACATATATAAATGATGGAATCATCTTTGGCTCGTGCCAACTTTCAAATGCTGCCCTTCCTTACTGCTGCGTTCTAAAATGCTCAGATTCATTTCAACCTGTGGTGAAGGCCCTTCCTAATATTTCTTAATAAAAACTATGCTAAATATAAGATAAATTGATAAATAATAGTGATAAGGGAAACAACCCAAACAAAAAAAAACACTCCCTGAGAGAAGGTACCCCACTTTTTAGGAACTTGCCAGATATGACCTCAAGAGGGAAAAACTACACCCAACAGGGTTTAAAAAGATATTTTTATATATATATATATATATATATATATATATATATAAACACAACAGGAGTGGGAACTCTCTTACCTTATACATTCAACCAGAGATGCAGAGGCCACTGGTTCTGGAAGGAGAGGCAGGGTGGGAGAGTTATGAATATTGAAGAGTACCCTGGAAGAAACAAGATTACTATGGTGAGTATTTTTTTCTTCTAAGGCCAGTTATTCTTCAATATTTCTAACTCCTGCAGACTATGAAAGAATACCTTTGGAGGTGTGCACAGAACCTATTTTGGAAACAGGATCTGCAGAACTGCTGTGCAAAACCTGGCATCACTCCTGGACTGGGAATCCAGATAGTAATGCTTTGTTAAAGTAAGTGCTGTCCTCCATGTGGCTGCTTTGCAGATTTCCAAAAGTGGGATGTCCATAGCAGCTGCTATCATAGCAGCTGTGCCCCTTATGGAGTGGGCCCTGAGGCCTACTGGGGGATCCTTACCCACTTTTGAATAGCAAAATTGGATGCATTGAACTATCCAATGAGAGATGGTCCTCTTTGATGCTGGTGTTCCTTTTCCTACAACCCCATAAGTCAGGAACAACTGCTGTCTGTCCTGCTTGTGGTCCTTGGTGTGAGTCATGTAGTAGCTTTATGTTCTATTGACATCCAAACTATGGAGCCTACACTCTACTGAACTGGAGTGTTCAGTGAAAAATACGACAAAGTAATGGATTGACTGAAATGGAAGTCAGAGACCACTTTCTGAAGAAATTTCCTATTGGTCTGAGAACTACCTCATCCATATGGAAGGATGTATAGTTCTGCTCTATACACAAGGCCTGAAGCTCACTGATCCTTCTACCAGAGATAATGGCCACCAGGAAAACTATTTTTCAGGTCTCATATTTCAGATGGGCTGAGGACATGGGCTCAAATGGGGGTTCCATGAGCTTAGCAATGCATATATTGAGATCCCATGCTGGCACTGGTTCCCTGAGAGGGGGATACAGATGAGCCAAACCCTTGAAGAACTTCTTGAAAATGGGGTTAGATGCCAAGGAAACTCCCTTGCCAGCTGAAATATAAGCTGATACTGAAGCCAAATATGCACCTTCAGAGTAGTGAGTTGTAGGCCTAGGGAGTGCAAGTGAGTAAGGTAGTCCAGCAGAGCTGATAACTCTGCCTGAGACGGTACTATACCTTTGCCGGCACATCAAATAGAGAACCTCCTCCACTTATAAGCATAAGCCTTCTTGGTAGATGGCTTCCTCAATCCGCTCAGGATATCGAGGACACCCTCCAAGAGTTGCAAACCTGCATACTCTAAGTCCTCAAGAGCCATGCCTTGAGTTTGAGGGACCTGAGGTTCGGATACAGAATCCTCCCCGGGAGGAGATTAACAGGTTATGCCTTCTTGGGAGGTGTACTAGAGCAGCAACAGACATGGACAGCAGCAGAGAATACCATGGCTGCATGTGCCAGTCTGGAGCTATCAAGATCAGGGAAGCTGGCTAAGTTCTGAGTTTGACTAGGACGCTGAGGATTAGGGGGAAAGGAGGAAATGCACAAAGCTTTTTACCCGACCATTCCAATGTCAGGGCATCTAGAGGTACTGTGCCCCTTGCTGGTGGTCTGCAACAGCACTGTGGCAACTTGTGGTTGTCGTGGGAGGCAAATACATCTATCTCTGGAGTACTCCACCTTCTGAAAACCTGAAAACCACCTCCAGTACCTGCCTGTTGACAGTCCATTCATGATGGTCCTGATTCATTCTACTCAAGGCATCTGCCAATGTGTTATCTTTCCCTGGTAAGTGAATGGCAATCAGAGAGGATTGGAGAGAGTAAACTAGGCTCCACACCTTCATTGCTTCTATGCACAAAGGGCTGGACCTTGTTCCACCCTGCTTGTTTATGTAGTACATGGTAGTAGTGTTATCTGTTCTGACCTGAACCACCTTCTCTTGTATCATGGATGTGAAGGCCTGTAGTGCCATAAACACTGCTCTGAGTCCCAGTAGATTTATGTGCTGGAGTGACTCTGCACTTGACCAAGTGCCATGGATGGTGTGAGAACCCAGATGAGCTCTCCAACCTAGGAGGGAGGCATCCATTGTAAGAACCACTGATGGAGACTCCAGGAGGAAAGGAACCGATGCTCTGAGATTTTCCCTTACTTGCAACCATTCAAGAGCTTGCAGTAATGTATCTGTCACTGGAACCAGCTTTGACAGTGGGTCCCTTCTTTGGCACCAATGTGCTCAAAGGTAGAACCAAATGTCCCTGATCTGGAATCTGGCCCCTATGACCTTGCCAGTTGCAGTGGCCATATGGCCCAGGAGTTGTAGGAATTGCCTTGCTGGTTTTGAGCTGCTTGAGTTGAAAGATCCAGCAATCTGGAAGATGTTGCTTACCCTGTCTTGTGGTAAGTAAGCTCTTCCCCTTACAGTGTCCAGCTCCTCCCCCATGAAGGACAGAACCTGAATTGGTTGCGTGACAGACTTTTTTAAGTTTACTAGGAAACTTAAGAACTCCAGAAGATCCTGAGTTGTCCTTAAAGACTCCATTTCCTGCTGTGGTGTCCTTCCCACCACTAGCCCATCATCCAAGTAGGGAAATACAGTGACTCCCTGCCATCTTAAATGAGCCACCACCACTGCCAGGCACTTTTTAAAAAGCTCTTGGAGCTGAGATGAGGCTGAATGGCAGTGCTGAGAACTGGTAATGACCTGACGGGAGTCTGATTCTGAGATATTTTCTGTGAGACTCCCTTATGGGGATGTGGAAATAAGCATCCTTCAGATCCAGTGAAGCTAGCCAGTCTCCCTTCTGGAGGGTTGGCAGGATCATGGGCTAAGGTTACCATTTTCAATTTTGTCTGTGTCAAATGTCTGTTTAGTAGCCTTAAATCGATTATGGGTCACCACTCCCCGTTTTTCCTTTGGCCAAGAAATACCTTGAGTAAAACTCTTTCCCCTTTTCGTGTGGAGGAACTGGTTCTACTGCCCCGACAGTAGCAAACTTTTCACCTCCTCCTCCAATAGCTTATTTTCTGCAAGTGAAGCTGGTCTGAATATCCTAGTGTAAGCCCCCTGTTACCCAGGGTTACTAGAATCCCAGTAAGACCTAGTGGTAGGCAGGGAAGGCAGCTTGTGAAACTCCAGTTAAATGGATTTCACACTGTCTCACTCTGTTCTTAGTCTCAACTGAGACTGAGGGATGACATCACCATAGAACTCTCGCAGCTGCATGAGCCCCACTGGAGTGCTGCAGTTGGAAGTTAGGATAGAATGTTGAGGATTTTGAACAGAATCTGTGTGCAGTCTTGGAGAGAGACAGCAGCACAGCAGTCTGTGTGCAGGCTCTCAGAGCCTTAAGCTCTGTTTTAGAGCTACTGTTAAGAAGGTGTGTGTTTCCACCATAAGAGGGACATATAAACATATTGCTGAAGTGGCGGAGACCGATGTCACTGGTCCAAGTGTCCCCTCCCTGGGGGTGGGGGAGGTTTGCCTGTCTTCCAGGGGCAACTCCTGGTTCTGGTTAAGGGAAGAAGCTGCCTATTTCAAGTTGTGGAGGAATCGCCTGTGGGGCACCTGCAACCAAAGGGTGAGTTCGCTCTGACAGAGGGCCAATGTTTTTCACCTGAACTGTTGGAATGTGGGGATTGGACTACTTAATCTGTAGGAGGTCTAGTGTAATAGACATTGCCGGTTAACTCAAGTAGGTTCAAGTCCAGCACAAAGAGTGAAGTAAAGTGGGGATTGGACTGCTTAATCAGTGGGAGGCCTAGAGCAATGGGCTAAGCCAAGTAAAAGTATGTTCAAGTCCAGCACAAAGGGAAAACAAGACAAGTAAAGGAAATGTGACATACATTTAGCCTTAATCTACATTGCCAAGCTTTACAGTAGGAGGTGTTTACTGTCCAGAGAAATGGCCAGGTATGAATTGTGGAAGCAAGAGGTGGGAGACCCCCATCAGTAGTAACCAAATTCACCTCTACGGATTTGCTCTGTGGCACCTTTACTTTCTCTCAGGTACTTGGCCAGTGCCTGAGGAAAGTACCCAGACATGGGATTAAAAGGAAGTTTCCCTGATAGAGCTGAGGTGCTCTTAGGTGGTTTAGAGAGCCACCAGAAAATGTTTCCATGACATATGGAAGGTGTCTGAGTGGCCAGCAAGGGAGCCGAGCCTGGGAATCCCAGAACAGTGTACAAGTTTGGGCTGTGTACCCAAACCAGTGTGCAAGTCCGGGCTGTGTGCCCGGTGGGTTCAGAGCCTGACGGCTGAAGTGTTGAAAAAGTGTTCTTGATTCTCTTAATCTGCATTACCAGGAGTGTAGCCCCATGGGGGTCCATCTATGCTTTGTTGTTCTGTTTGGATGTGAATAAAAGCCACACTTTAGAATCCCATTTCTGGTATTGGACATTACAGTTATTGCTTCCTGTGTTCGGAGTTACTTGGGTGCCCCTGTACAGAGTAGCCAAACCTAGCCTTTGTGCCGAGTGACCTATTCCTCCCTGAACCCAGTCCCCACCTGGTACTGCCGTCAGATTCAAACAGCATACCACCTGTCGTTTGCAAAATGATGGGGGTGGAGGTTACACTTGTTCTTAATGATGGGAAGGATCTGAAGCTTAGGGACAAGCCTTGACCTACCACTTCCAGGACCGACTTGACTTTGGTGATGTTTTGCCATTCCTGGAAATAGTGTGCCAGCCTGCCCCCTACTGGCACTGGGGAGGCAACCTTTACTGTTAAGTCAGGGATGCAGTTTAGGCTGGGGCTGAGCCTAGCTAGCCTGACTCCCACGCCTGGATCCCCTTCTACCCCTACCTCTAAAATATCCCTGTTGGGGATACTGTTGGTACTTCATAGCCTGATCTTGGAAGAAAGGCCTAGTATAACGGGACCTACCTCTGCCTCCACTTCCATAAGGCCTGTATGACGTGGACAGCTTCTCCTTGGCCGTGTTACTTTTGTAGGTGGCCTTGTATTCATCCATTTTTTTTTATATAGGCCTCTGTTTTTTCACCAAACAAGGCACTGTTTTCAAGGGAAAAATCTATAGCCTTTGCTTGAGTGTCCTGGGAGACGTTGGTGGCTCTGAGCCATGCAAATCTCCTCAGGGCTACAGAAAGGGCCATCCACCTAGCAGCAGTGTCATTGGCATCCACTGCCATTTGAAATTGATAGTTGGATGCATCAATAGCAAACCTTGCAGGTTCAACAAAATCAGCTGCTAGACAAGATGGGGCCTTCACAGACATAGCCAACACTGATTGCCATAAGGATTTCTGGTATTGGTCAGCACAGGCCATGTAGTTAGCCTGTTTGATAGACAGGGAAGCTGACCGATAGCTTTTTTTGCCATGCTGTTGCACTTCTTTTTCTGGAGGGTGTGATGCCATGGGTACCTTAGCTCTCTCACAAGCTGCTGTCTGAACAACACCTTCGTGACTAGGGTGGGAGAATAAAAACTCAGCTCCCTCCCTGTCTAATTGGTACTTCCTGTTAGCCCTCTTGTCCAGAGGTGGAATGGAATTGGGTATTTTGAGAATTTTTGTAATATGTTTCTTAAGAAACTTATTAATAGGAAGTAGCAATTTCTTAGTGGGTGTTAACCCCATGAGGTCAAGGAATTCCACCTCTTCCTCATCCTCTACTTCCTCAGTGGTACCAATATCCAAAGCCTCTACTGTTCTTCTTACAAAAGTATAGTGAGAGAAGAAATCCTCAGTTAGTCTAGAGGGAGACTCGAATTCCTGGTCAGGAGAGACCTCTGGCTCTATGGGTTCTCCTTCATTCTCACAATATTCCTCAAACTCCTTATAATCCTGTATAAACCCGGATAAGAAGTCTGAACTGGTGCTGTTGGTTGCTGAACTGGGGCAAAAGACGCAACCGGAACTGGAGAGTCCAGAACTGGTACCAACCCTTGCAAATCTTAATAATCTTCAGAGCCTGGGCTATCTCTTCAGGTAAAGGAAGTTCGGCTTGTTCAGCAGAGGCCCCTTTCGGCTGTCCAGCTGGGGTCTCCATATGCTTGGTCTTTTTTCAGTTTTTTAGAAGGACTCATTTTTCCACTGGTTCCCTGGTTCTTTTTGCCTTTGAAGGCTCACCCTTGTCAGGGGTAGAAGAAACAGTTTTAACAATTTCAACCGTACTGTTAGAGGGAGTAGGCTGGTCAGAGCCATTACTTTTTTCAGCAACCTTTTTCTTGCACCTTTCCAAATGTTTTTCAAGTGTTTTTCCTGGAAGGGTATTGCAAATATCACATTCAGCTGTGAAGCGGGATTCACCAAGGCAGACAATGCATTTTTCATGACTGACTGCCTTGGCAAACACCTCTCCACATTCTTTGGTTTATCTGATATTTTCGTTAAATGCCCTCAAACTAAACTCTTCTTTTATTTATTTACTTTTTTTTAACAGTCGGTTCATAACCGTGAATAAGTGCAATAAGCGATAATGAGCCGATAAGTCTCAGTTCAGAATCAAAAATGATACCACAACATATAAGAAATAAACAGTAAAATACAAATAAAATATGAAAGAAACCTAGCGGATGGTCGGTTCCTCGACGGTTCTGATGAACCGAGAGAAACCACTAAAAACTAAACTAAAAAATAAAACCAACGTTACTAACTAAAACAGAAAAGAAAGGCAGAAGATGAAGAAAATTGTTAAATATTACTTTGTTTTTGGTGAAAAACAATTAAATCAGCAATGACTGATGAGAACTCTCCGAGGTGTCTTCACTAGCAGAAGGAGAATGACATCTGTGCATTTTAGAATGCAACAGTAAGGAAGGGCAACATTTGAAAGTTGGCACGAGCCAGTGATGATTCCATCATTTACATATGTTCCATCCTCCGGGCAGGCCAATTCTACAGGCTGACTGCAAGAGTTAGGAATACTGAAGAATACCTGGGTTTAGAACATATCATTTTCAGTAAGGTCCTGCCTCTACCCAGCTTTAAAGCTTGGAGAACTCAAGTAGAGGGAGGTCAGTGACATGCTTAGGGTCACACAGAGCCAGTAGCTATGGTGAGATTCAAACCCATTATCACATATATTGCACTTCAATACACTAATGACTAGACTGCATTGCCTTCAAATCCCTCTAGTCATTATAGGACTAAAGGGTTGGGAGTGTTCCTTTAAAGGGAATGTGTACCAGTCCATATATCATTATTACAGCTGCAGGTGGAGCCTACAGCTATCTTGCTGTCTGTAGCTGGAAAAATGGAGTACCGTGGAACACATTTTTGGAGTTTTCAAAGTATCCTTCCACAACTATAAAACACTATGCCAGTTGATATAAAATACACCCTTCTTTCTGTTTAGAATGTTGGAGACAGCACTCCAAACTGCTTATCAAATGGCCATTAGGAAACTGAACAGCTTGTTAAATATTGTTTGCCTATTAAACTGGAGATTTGTTTACCCCCTTCGAAATACAACAACTTGTACATTTAAATACTTAGCATTTAAACATTTTCTTGCTACTAGCTTCAGTTACCATTCCAAAAAGATTCATATCTCATAAATGTCACTATTTCCCAGCAATGACTCTAAAAAGATTTACACAGTTTTTTAACCTCTTAAGACACTATCTGATAAGCACTGTCTCAGACATATGCCAGGTCTTCTATGAACTATCCAGGATAAATATACAACAATCAGCAGACAATTTTTACTATGCTTTTTGGGGGAAAAATATATATTGAACTACAGCAAACACATACACACACACACACACACACACACAAACATATACTGTACACACCATCCTCATGGCCACAACATTCGAAATAAATACTATAATGTAATATGTTGGAAAACAATAAAGAAACTGTTTGTCAGTGAACACAGTGAAGTTCAGTTTACAGTAGATTTCCTTTAAATATTTCTTATCCTATATTTTGTATCCTGGATAGCACAGGGGAGATGCTACATCTCGTTGTTATAGGGATCTTCATTTTACAAAATTTTGCACTGTATTTACTCAGGATGTCCCAGGTTAGATGCAATATCTTGTTTTCAGTGGGATTATGATTTTACCATTTTTATAATGTATTTATTCAGGGTAGCCTACTCCAGATGTAAAATATTGTTTTCAGTGTGTTCTGATTTTACGTAATGCAACATAATATTGTATAAATGTAGAGCCCCACTGAAAATAAGATGCCATGTCTTCTGTGAACTATCCAGGCTAAACATATAGCAATTGGCAGGCATGTTTTATAAAAACACATTGTAAAAATGTGCAAAAGGAAGACCACATTGAAACTGCCTCTCAGCAGATTTACATTGTGCAAATGCATTAGAAATAATGGGTAAAAGCATCCCAAAAGCTCTCCACAGCCATATCGGCTCTGACTAAAGCTTGTTTTATTAGTTACAACAGTATCCCTATAAGTTGCATGCTAAGTTAGATTTAACACAGAGGATTGTGTATGATTGCTCATACACAACAAGGATATTTTTCACTCAAGAGGTTTCCATGGTAACCAGTGACCTCATAAGCACATTTTAAGACCTCTGCTCATTAATAGTGTCACTGTGATTTTCCTAATCTGTCCCGAACATTGATTTCGCACACCGACTGCGCCACTGTGCATTACATGTGCGAAAACACATTTTGGGCAAGATGTGAAAAATGACAGCTATACTGTTCATAAGGAGGTGTGGTAAAATGGCAATGTTGAAAATCTGGAGTGAAAATACTAAAAATTCTCCAAGTTACTAGCATGCGTAGGAACTGCGAAATGCACGCTCGTAAAACAGTCATTTTGGGGAATTTTTTCACCAAATTTTCAACATAGGGTTTTTGGAGGCCTGCCTCATGAACTGTGACACTGTCGTTTTGTTAATTGGTTCCGCACAGTGCCAACAAAATCACCTTTCAGGACCAAATGACAGTGACTGAGTTCATGAGGTGGGGTCCCAAGAACCCCATGTTGAAAATTTGGTGAAAGAAATTCCCAAAAATGGCCGAGATATGCACCAGAGTTGAAAGAAAACAATTTATGTCATTATACAGCTTACAAGCATTTCTTCAGTTCACAGTCGGCTTTGAAGAGTGCAGATGTGTTCCCAGTCCATCAAAGATCATCACACCAGGCTCCAGAGGTAAGCATGGGATAGGGGTGTGTGTGGGGAGGTGGAGTACACAGAGGTGGGCGTGGGTTGGGGGAGGGTGCAAGAGAGTCAACGAGGGACCGTTTTCTTTTGTTACAGTTTTTTTTTGTTTTTTAAAGACGAAACAGGACTTTTGCCACGCTGGGGTGGGCTCCCAGCATGGCACCTGGAAGTTTGTTTTGGGGACAGTGGAGTCGATGGGGGATTGGACACCACCATGGGCCACACAGACTTTTGCCATGCTGGGGTGGGCTCCCAGTGTGGCACCTGGAAGTTTGTTTGTGGTGGGGGCCAGTGGAGCCAATGGGGAATTGGGCAGCCCCGTGGGCCATACAGACTTTTGCCATGGGGTGGGCTCCCAGCATGGCACCTGGAAGTTTGTTTGGTGGGGGGGCAGTGGAGCTGACAGGGGATTGGGCACCCCCATGGGTCATACAGACTTTTGCCACACTGGGGTGGGCTCCCAGCATGGCACCTAGAAGTTTGTTTGGGGGGCAATGGAGCCGACAGGGGATTAGGCACCCCATGGGCCATACAGACTTTTGCCATGCTAGGGTGGGCTCCTAGCGTGGCACCTGGAAGTTTGTTTGGGGGGGGGAAGTGGAGCCGACAGGGTACTGGGCACCCCGTCGGCCATACAGTGCGGGGGGTGGAGGGGGCGCATAAGCACACTGGGGTGGGCTCCCAGTGTGCTACCTGGGTGTGTGTTGAGGGGGCACTGGAGCTGACGGGGACTGGGCTGTTCTGTCAGAAAAAAAACAAGCTGTCTATGACAGCAGTTCAGATGCAGTGCTGGCGTGTAGGCAATCTGTATACTGCCAACAACAGTATTCAAATTGCCTACGCGTTACCACCGATGATTGTAGTGGTGGTTTTCCCTAAACTGTATGCCATTGCATCTGAATGGCTGTCATAGACAGCTCAGACATTTATTTTTGGTGTGGTACGGCCGCGCCTGCAAAAAGGAGCAGGGCACTGGAAGCCGGGGTGGCACACCTACGATATGGTGTCACTATGTTTCTTGCACATGTGTGCAAGCAAACATAAAAAGGTATGATCCAGTTTATTAAAGCAAAGTTTAAAGGCATCACATAGACCAGCTGTTTTACTCATATTCTTTAAAAAAGACATATCAGTAAAGATTTTCTCTGTGAGTCCTCCACTATCCGAAACTGACATATTGCAATTAAAATCCCCCTCAAGAAGACATTTTTTAGTAGTAAAAAGCAGAGGCTTTATTTGTTGAAATATCTCAACCCTATCCACCTTTTCTGAGAGGCATAAAGATAAGACTGTAGTTGAAATATTGTATGGCTAAAACTGTGTCAGGTACTAGGACTGGCTACCTTATTTTGAATATTCGGGCTAAATATCATATTCGGGTCCCCAAATGTTCGGGTATTCATAATTTGTATTCTTTATATGCAGAGGCTAGATTTTATAAAAGTGTAATGAAGCAGTCTCTTTTTCTGCTCCCCTCTTGCCCTCCATCCTGGCTTTACATGGAAACAACGCTATTTACTGCTCATAGAACAAGCAATTGGGGCCAAATTCCTTTAGTAATCTTAACTTGTGATTCAACTAACACAATACACCTCTGCCACATTCACCATGCAAGGAAACATTTGGCATTGACAGATGCTTGTTTGTTTTGTTATGTATTTTTTCTCTGTGTAGCAACTACTGATCCCCATATAACAATGACTGAACATCAGGGATGTAGCCAGGAATTTTAAACTTGTACTCAAAACTGATGCACTGTTGCCCCCCCAACCCCGTTATGTAAACATAAACCAAAATATGTGCTGCCACGCCACATCATTGCCCCCCCCCCATTTGCCATGTCTGGGTTCAAGTACAGTAATCAGTTTCCTCCTGTAATCCTCCTTCCTTTGTTTTTCTGCCTGCCTGGTAAGTTGTTCTTGTTTGTGTATTTAGCTGGTGGCATCAGTGCCCCATAGCAAACAAACAACAACAAAGGCAAAAGGGCTCAGCATGACAGACACAATGTGGCTCACAACCTCCATGCTTTCCTCTTTTTGTTGCCCCTGCCTGACTTGCTGCCCCTGCCAGATTTTTTTACTGTACTCTGCTGCATACAGTGCGTATGCCTGCCGACACCCCTGCTGAACATGATAGATTGCTGACTGCTAAGCCTTTCAAATCAAGCCTTGGGGCGGGGGAGGGGACAAGAAGTAAGGTATCCGGTGGTTTCCCTGACAAACTTTTCAACAACAGTTTCTTATTTCCAGCTCAGGATATATGTAATAACAGGGTTTTAGTTTCACTCCAGCCATGGTGACTTCAGGACACAGTATTTCACTTCAAGTAATTCAGAAACGCTGATTAGGTAAGTAGCAAAAGTTCTCTAACAAGGAGTTCTACTCCGTTCTCAGAGGGTTCTATATTTTTAATGCTACCAACAACAATAAGGATAATTAACTATGAATCAAGGAATATTTTTTAACCAATCAGAATGGTTCATTGTTATACATAACAGGACCATTTATATCACAATGGTGCAGGAGCGCCACTACAGTTAAGGGTGAGAAGACATTCCTATATTAAATTGGATATTTATGCAGTAACACTGTGGCTGTCCTTCAAAAGAACTGACATTCCGCATGCATACATGCATATTCTTGGGCCCAAGATCTCTGGATTCTGAAAATTTTATAACAGTCGGTTTGATGGTTTGAAAGCTCTAGAACACTGAAAATGTGAAGAAATATGCTTATTAAGACACCTTTTGCCCTCAGACAGTTGAGAAGGGGCTTACAATTGAAACCTGAAACTTTCAGGATAGTTTGGTTAAAGGTCAAGGCAGTTTCCTAGCTATTTGATTTAACTGGAAAATGTATACAGATTGAAAAATCAATAATGTAACATTTTTTAACTCCAAATATTTTCCTCTCCCATCACTCCCCCCTGCCAGTGCCTGTCTCCCTTAGGATTGTCAAGGCAAACTATGACCACCCCCTCACCTTTCCCCACAGTCACCAGCCTCCATCCTACTTCTGGATATCTGAGAAGGCAATTGGGATTGGGGATACACCCCAACAGTGGTTTGCATCAGGTGGTGGGCAGTGGAGGCGCAGCCCAGAATATACCATGTTCCGTCATCAACAGGGGGCCATTTTTTCAATTTTTTACCTCTCTTATTAGCAAGCCGACACTGGTGATGCCAAGCACTCATATGCACGTACAATGTATGGCTCCATGACGTCTACTACCATTCCTCAACCCTAAGGGCATGCCATGCCTGTAATGCCACCTGTCAACACCCAGATGTCATTGTTGTGGTGACATCACACAGCCTCCCTCCCAAAATATCAAGAGCATCATGTAGGGTGCTCAGCAGTTCTCTCCCCAACCATCTGCCAGCAACCAAGGTCTGCTCCTGAACCCCGATCACAAGTGTTGCAAGCAGTAGCCCTACTGTTCTGCCAACAGGCCAGCCTTAACAAAGTAAGATTATATTTTCATCCATGAACAGTTCTGTTTTTTACAGATTTTTCATAAGGTGTTTTTTGCGAAAGTGCTGGTCCCATTTTCATGACTCATCCATTTCTAAGCAGTAGGACAGTTGTTATTGTGCGTCTAAGCAGTCAAGAAATCTGGAAAAAGAAGGGAAATACATGGGCGTCAACTACTAAAAGACAGCTGGAAGCTTAAGACTAAAACTTGTGTTGTTGAGCTAGCAGGGTCTAAGGGTGTTTCTTAAAGTGTTGTTTTTTTTTATTAAATTATTTGTGCTCTTCTCTGACTGTTCTCCATCTAGTCTGCCCCCCAAGCCCAATCACTCACATTCTCCAAGTATTTACCTCAAACTACATCCCCCATGGCTTACCCCCATGGCAGGGCCTTCACAGCTCCATCGTTGAGCACCTCCAGAAGTTCCTCCTGAGACAAGGATCTGGTGGATGTGGGTGTCATGGTCAGTGGTGCAGGGCCCGTAGGGGCAGACCTTCATCCAGCTGTGGTCAGGTTTTTTCCTCCATTTTTTGTTCCTTGTCCCTAGGTGGCATAAGCAGCATTGAGGGGGGGAGGTGCCTCACACCAGTGCAGCATGCTTCTGCCAGGACAGTAAGCTCTCACGCATACAAGCAGGAGCCAATGCTGCACCGGAAGGTGCCACCACCCAACTCCCAGCTGGGACACATTGCCATTGGCATTGTGCACTCCCAGCCTGACCATCTGAGTGAAGACCCTTACACTCGCTCATGAACTCGGGTCACTGGCATGGAAGTGCGACATACTTCTTTTGGGCCACCAGGCAGCACACATGTGTTGGTTTTTAAAAACAAATAGTTTTTTAAATATGACACTGGCTTGTTACATGCTATGAAAACAGGGATTGCTGCAGCCTGTTTTCATGACTCACAACCCATTTCTGTGAGACAGTACTTCAGATTTCATGAGACTATACAGTCACAAAAGTAGGACAAGTGGGACAAATACAGATGGCTTAGCTGCTCTAAGCATGGGCTGCAAGCTACAGGTCCAGGGACATCCCTGTGGAGTCTGCTGCTTTGCTATAGGCCCAGAGCTGCAACAGCTCATGGTGTATGTGCATGGTCAGCTGCACTGCATATGGCCCGCATGACCATGTGCAAAGCAAGCCAAAGGCACAAGGCTGTACTCAACAAGGTACTAGCTCTGTGTAAAAGCAATCACACATAAAGCAGACTAGTATACCAAGCTAAAAAAAAAAACAGGACCTTCAATGCAAACAAACTGCATTAATACACCAGATAAGGTTTGTTACTCAAGCCAGAAAAGTAAGAAAATGTGGCATTAAGGTTTTTTTAACCCAACCTACCCGTACCTATCCTCCACCCCTAGTGGCCCCACTAAACTGTATGCCAAACCACAACACAACACAGTGCGTCACAGGTCAACTGCTTTGTGTATGGCCTGCAGCACCATACACAAAGCAAGCTATAGCCCAAGTCTGACAGGTCTGACAGGTCCGCTGCCAGCCACAGACAAAGCAAACTATAGGCCCATGGCAGTGTCAGATGTGTTAGCTTCTTTGTGTATGACCATTTGAGAAGCTAAAGGTGTATACTGTGGACCAGGTAGATGCTTTACACACCTACAGTAGGAGTATATCCCTCAATACTGCCATAGTAGCAGATGTAGCTCTAGTGGAGTGTGCCTGTAGGCCTTTAGGTGGCTCTTTGCCAGCCTTCTCACAGCACAACTGCTTTCAAGAGACATTCCAAGGAGAGATAGTCTTCTTAGCTGCTGGTTTACTTTTAATTTTTATTTATTTAGATTTTGGTAACCGTGTAAGCCCACTGAGACCAGAGATCCCTTTTTCAGGGGCGACCCGGAGTTAGTTACAGTAAATACATACAAAGGTATCAATATACAGTAATTACAGCTGATACATATTGGGAATTTGGTATCAAACGCTTAGTACAGAGACAGCAGGCATCACAAGGCTCACAAGTATTAAAACAGGTGCACAGTACATTTAACAATTTTTCATAAGAGATTCATGGGGTAAGTAGGCGTGGCTAAGTTGGTGATAGCATGACAATCGACCCAGGCAGGGGGCTAGCGATTACAACCACAGAGACTGAGTTCCAGAAGGTACAGTTTGAGGCCTGACTTAAACCCTAGGAGAGTAGGCTTGTCAACCAGACTTGCTGGGAGGGTGTTCCATAAGCAGGGAGCAGCATACTGGAAGCAGCGCTTGCCTTGGTTGGTACGAACATGAGGGATATCAAGGGGATGACTTGCCGAGGATCACAAGGTACGGCACTGGACTTTTGGAGTGAGCAGCCCATGCAGGTGTGGAGGAGGGTCGAAGAAGGTAAATTTAAAGGCCAGGCAAGCAGAGGAATAGGCCAACTTGTGCCATAAGGTGGGCCAGTTTAGGTCCGTGAGGGCCTCAAAGTGATGCTTCCTGGGGGAGGAGTTTGTTGCAAAGCGAGCCACTCTGTGATAGAGCGCGGAGAGTTTGCTGAACTCCTTCTCTCAGAGGAACTGTAGCAGGGGGGCACCATATAGGATGGAAGGGAGAAGGTTGCAGTTGGCTATGGCTCATCGCGCCTCGCCAGAGAGAGAGTTGCCCAGCCGGTAGAGGAGACCAAGCCTCTAGTGGATGGATCTTGTTAAGGAGTCAATGTGGGGTTTGTAGGTCAGCTCCTGGTCAAGGAGGATCCCAAGGTACTTGATCTTGTCTATGACCTCTACTCTCCTCCCTTGGGCTGTGTTGAGCTGGAGTAGTTCGCATCTGTCAGTGCCCAGGCGTCTGGTCCCAAACAGAACAGCCTTGGTTTTTTCTTCATTCAGCACTAAAGAATTGGAGGTGAACCAGGCCTCGAGAGCTATGAGACAGGCCTGCAATTTGGCGGAGATGACACTGGGTAGCGGGTCACTGCAGTAGACAACAGTGTCATCTGCATAGAGGATGAGGTTGCTCAGCCTGCAGACCCCCTCAATGTCATTGAGAAAAAGTGAGAATATCAGGGGACCCAGGATCGAGCCCTGGGGTACCCCGGAGACCATGGGTCTAGTGCCAGATTGTGTTCCTCTCCAACGGACCTTTTGAGTTCTATTGATCAGGTAGCTCTCAAATCATGAGAGTGAGTGGGCATCCAGTCCTAGTTGGAGGAGTTTGGAAAGGAGAAGTTTGTGGCTGACCAGGTCGAAAGCTTTGGACAGGTCAATGAATAGAGCCCCCTGTCGGGAAGCCTTGGTCCATGGCCTTGAGGATGTCGGATGTGAGCCGGATAAGGGCAGTGTCAGTGCCATGACGTTTCCTGAAACCATGTTGTATGTCGGCTAGGAGTAGGTGCTGCTTGAGGTAATCCTGCAGTTGATTGTGTACCAGTCTCTCCTGCACTTTCCCGAGAGGGCTAAGTAGGGAGATAGGCCTATAGTTCCCCACTTTGTCCCCGGGTCCTTTTTTGTGGACAGGGACAATAGTCGCTACCTTCCATTTACTTGGGACTGTTCCTTCGAGGAGGGACCTGTTGATGACCAGGGTGACAGGGTAGGCGACAGCAGGGGCTGCGGCCCTCAGCAGCCGAGGTTCAAGCAGGTCATGTCCCGGGGAGGAGTTAGGGTTTATTTTGAGTAAAACAGGAAGTACAGCAGATGGTTCAACCAGTTTCAGGTAGAATTAGGGCCGAGGAAGTGCCCAGTCCATATTGGTGTTGTAGGGAATCCCAGAGAGGGCAGGGGGAGAGAGTCCACTGGGACTGGAGAAGGAGGCACAGAAGGCTGCAGCTACTGTGGAGGGGTCGTTGGTCAGGGTATCCCCAACCAGGAGTGCACCTTCTTGTGCATTTGTGGTACCCTTAAGAAGGGAGTTAATGTGACCCCAGAATTTCTTAGGGTCACGTAGGTGACTAGTTTGGAGGTCTCGCAGGTACTTGGACTTGGCCTGTTTGGAGGTTTTTTTGCATTGATTCCTCAATTCCCTATACTTCTCCCAGTCAGATATACTGCATGAGGATTTGTAGTCCCCATGCCCTGTCGTGGAGTAGCATAACTTGCTTAAGGCTAGGGCTCAGCCATTTGTGGCACTTTCCCTGTACCCTGAGCTTCTTTCTCGGGGCATGCAGATTGGCCACAGACAGGAATGAATTGGTAAGACAAACAACTGTGTGCTGTCATTTTAGGACTTTTCTGTTCTTTGCATGTAGAACCTCAACACCCTTTTCATATCCAGGCTGTGCAGTTTCTCTTCACCTACACTGCAGTGAAAAAACGCAGGCAATGTTACAGATTGGTTCATGTGAAAGCAGAAACCGCTTTTGTTAGAAATTTAGCATTCAGACTAAAAATCACTTTATCCCTATGGAAGACCACAACTTTAGGGACTGTACAAAGGACCTGCAACTCTAGCCCTTCTGGCAGAAGTAATGGCTACTGAAAAACATTATTTCCATGTTAAGCATTTGAGCTCAGCCGAAACCACAAGCTCAATGGGGCGTTTCCTCAACTGTGAGATGACCAGGTTCAGAATGATCCAGTCAGGATACTTGGTCTCTTACAGGTACAAATGGTTTAAACCCTTGAAAAATCTCTTGAACACTAGTTGTGAGGCAACATATTCTTCTTTGCCTGCTGATTTGGAAGCTTAAGTAGAAGGTTTTAGGTCCTGGGACTGTAAATGTACCAAGCACATTGATATATAAATGCTTATAGCAGACAAAGGCCTATTGGTCCATGCAGTTTGCCCACCCTAACTACTCTGCTCTGGCCCTAGTGGCCATCCCAACCCTAGTGCTAGAGAAGAGTACATACAAACATACAGTACGTACAAACGAACAAACGAAATTGGCAGCAGATATAAGCCACATGGTCTATCAAGTCTGCTCGCATGTGCAGCTGGCCATCAACTTACACTGCAGCTGCCCCTCCCTCAACTCCCTGCATAACAGTAACCCTCCCCCTCACTTTGTCCCACTGCCTCTTAAAACTGCCACAGACTTACAGGAAACCACCTCTTCGGGCAGGGTGTTCCACATGGACACCACCCTTTCTGTGAAAAAGTGCCTCCTCATTTCTCTCCCGAATCTTCCACCCTCCAGCCTTAGCCCATGCATCCCTTTAACTTAAAAATTCCCTCTGTACCAGTCTTGTTTATACCCTTCATATATTTAAAGAGCTGCTGACGCCTCAAAGAAAACTTTTAAAAATATAATAATTAGGCACAGTTCAGCTTGCATTCTGTATATAGTCTATAGATTTCTCCTCCTGATTATTTCTGGGGAAATTTACATGAGTACATGATCTTTATCCTTTTGAGTTCATCTGCCTCTATAGCTTACACCCTACTTCAAGTCATAATCTTGTGTTGTGACATCACAACCTGTTGCCATGGGAGTAACTGTGATGACACAAGCAGTGCATTCTAACCTCAGGAAGGGAGAAAGCAGCAGGAATAGATAAACTCTTCAGGAGTAAATATCCTGTTTTCATGCAAATGACCTCAGTAATAAATAATGAGGAGGAGAAAAACAGAACAAATGTAAAGCACAAGCTGGACAGTGTCTAAATATTATGTTTTGTTAAAGTTCTCCTGAAGGTGCCAGCTGCTCTTTAAAGGTCTCTATCATATCCCCCCATCCCTCCTCTCTTCCAGGGAATACAAGTTCAGTTCCCTCAGCCTCTCCTCGTAGTGTTTGTCTTCTATTCCTCAGATCATCCTTGTTGCTCTGCACCCCACCCCCTTCAGTAACTTAACATCCTTCTTCAAGTATGGGCACCAGTACTGCATGCAGTACTCCAGGTGTGGCCTCACCAATGACCTGTACAGTAGCAGGATCACCTCCACTCTCCTGGAGGTGATATCTCTAACAGTATAGCCCAGCATCGTATTGGCTTTAGCTGCTGCTTTCCTGCACTGTGCCGAGTGGTTCATCTGCCCTGTTATTCCAAAACCACAGGCAAATCCACAGTCATTGCAGTGATATGGTGAGAGTCAAACCAGATATTGAATCTTTTCCATTTTGGCATAAGTTGTCATGCTTATAGGCATTCTGGCAAAAACTTCCAGAACCTGATTTGACCGATATAGGCTTGAACACTCTAGCTCTTCAAAAATAATGCTCTCAAATGAAATGTTTTGAAATCTGGGTGGATTTCCCTGCCCTGAGACAATGTTAGGAGATCCTCTCTCCCTGACAAGTTTATTGGCATCCTCTGTGACATTGTCAGCAGGAGTGAGTACCAGGTCTGTCTTGCCCTGTCTGGTGCAAATAGAAACACTGTTGCTGACTCTCTTCTCAATTCAACAAAACCTTGTGGATTAGTGGGAATGGAGGCAATGCATAGAGGATCTTGTCCTTCCAAGGGAGGAAAAACATCCCATGGGATTGTTCCCACTGAGGATGGTTGCAGCAGAACTGGGGTAGCTTTTCTGTCCCCCCAGGAGGCAAACAGGTCCACTTCTGGTACTCCCTATCTCTGGAATACGGAATTCAGCACTTGGTTCCGAGGCCATTCATGAGTAACATCCAGGGGCGTAATTATAGGGGGGGACGGGGGGCACACGTCCCCCCCAACTTTCGGCATCACCTCCTTTTTATGCCATTTGTACCCCCCAACCCGACATCTTTTAATTTAAATCAGCTGCACCGCCGCCGAGCCACGTTCATGGCATGTGCCCCTGCCCACCAAGTACCGTGTGAGTGTGTGACCGGCGCCCACCCTGGCCAAAAAAAAAAAAGTATTGTCTCTACTCTCTCCGCCTAACCAATCCGAGTCCGACCAATCGTGAGCTGACGGAGGAGCTGGCGGGAGACTGGCTGCTGTGGCGTGCTCGCCGTGCTGTGCGTGCTATCGTGAGGCAGAAGATGGAGTAGTCGTCGATCGGACTGAGGTGGAGACCGACGTACAACAGACAGACTACGTCTGAGACCGACTCCCGAGTGAGTGTCCGAACTGTCTTGAGGACAGGTGACCCTGAGCCTGACGGTTGACCGCTGCGGTCCGTCGTCGCGTGGATTTTGTGGCTGTAGGCCTGTGGCAGTGGGTGGCAGCCAGTGACAGTCTCGAAAGCCTTTAGGCTTGTTGTTAGCCTGCCCATTGCTTTGCTTGCCAGCCAGGACTCGGAGGACGAGTAACTCGTCGTCGACGGTCGACTCAACGGCATTGTCGCGGACTTGCGGCCCACACAGCGAGGGTCCGGTCCAGGTGGCGAGAAAGAAACGACAAAAAGAACCGTGGTGGAGACACTAGTGCAGCTGGACAGACTGAGTTCTTCAGGGGTCTAAAAGTGCTTGTGGTGCGGGTGGTGCGAGTCTGCCTGGTGGTCTTGTGGTCTGCATCCCTGTGGCTGTGGGGAGTTGACGCCGGGTCTGTCTAGAACAAATAAAAACAGTTCACTGACTGCACTGCGTCTGCTTGTGGCAGGAACCCAACTGCTGGAGTGCTGTGCTGCTGCTGGCATTGCTGCATCAGAAAAAAAACAAGCAGGTAAATTGAGGTAATTTAATTTCTAAATGTGTCTCTGTACTGTGTAGTAGCAGAGCAGTACTAGTATTTCATTAAAGTATTCTGAGTAGTACTTACTTCCATTCTTGTTTTTACCAAGTTGATATACAATATTTGGCTCAAGCTCTGTCCCACTTGTGATGGCAATCCAAGAGATTAAGGAGTTCCATTTGCTAAGTCTGCCTCAACCCTGTTTTAGTGGAAGTAACTTGTCACAATGAATACGAAGCAGACTCCCCTCAGGAATGAGTTCAAGGCAGTCCTAGTCAACCTCACTGGATTCTTGGTGGAGCTTGGATGGGTCAAGCTTGCTAAATGATTAGGTCCAGTCCAGATGAAGTGTGGTCATATCCTTGTGGTTTTGTTTCCCAGATAATGAAGATAGGGCTGTGGTCACTCAACAAATTGATTGGATTTCAACCCACGCCAGATTTGCAGTGTGTGTGCATGCAGCTATCAGTGCACTAATAATATTTGCTGATAATAAGTATAAGTAACTGTACCAGAGCATAATTATTAATTTATCGTTAAAGGTTTTAGTGGGGAAAAATGGAATATCCCTTCTTCATGTGGTGGGGCAGAGAGGATTTCTGGTGGGGCAGAGGATTTCTGAGGGTAAAATGAGTGACATGGGACTGGACGGGATGCCTCTGAGTCCTGTGGTGATGCAAGGCAACCAGATAGTGATTTTGGGGGTTCTTGCAAAACCACAGTGTTAGCTAGTAGCCCTCATCTGCATACCCTGCATGCTGGAAGCAGCATGTGGAGCATGAAATGGTCGTCCGTGCCACCATTAAGCAAGCAAGGAGTGGGTTGTTTTGACTAAAACAGAAAAGCAGCAGGTAAAGAGAACTCTTTTATGCCAAAAGCCCTATCTGGGTCAGGGTGTTTCTGCACTAGTTGCTGCATTTGCAGCCTTACCAGAGTTTCCTTTAATGAATGGTGAGGGTCAGGGGACAGGGACTGGGTGTAAACTGGGAGGCAGGTGGACAGTGATTTGACTGACATGGAGTATGTAAGGTTGCCAAATAGAGGAGTAAAGGCTGCAATGTGACTGGTGATGCAGAGATAAAAATCAGACAGCTCATCACCGAAATCTAGAATTAAAGTAACAGTTTAGGTGCAGACCTGCCACTCTTGAGTATTTTTCATCACTGGCTGCTCTCATCCACAATCAGGTAGTGATCACAGTGCTGGCAGACCCACATCTCAGATATCACAATGATCTGCTCAACGTTCCCCTTCCTGTCTTTCACTAACCTGAATATAGCTATACTGTGCCGGAATTACCTATTCACTCCCTCTCTGGCATTCATTCTTCTGTCCTGCTCCCCACATAAAAACTGGTGATCTTTCTACCCTTCTGCATCATGAATGTAGTTAGTACAGTCTTCTATGTTATTTTTACATATTAATAGTAAACATCATCTTCTGATAAGCCAGGCTGACAGCAGCAGAGCACAAGGTGAAAATAGGCATTCTTTCCCATATAAGATATAAGCCACCTATGATTAAGCACAATTAAAGGAGAACTGCGGCAGTGCAAAGCTCCCCACCCCAAAAAGCTTACCTCCGATTAAGCTTTTGTGCCATAAACCCCTCTTTTTTTCCAGCAGGCAATTACTTTATATTTATTTTTTAAAATCCGCGAACCGGACGTATGGCGGACTGTGTGCAGCTCCATTTACTGTAACAGTGCGGTGCTGCACCGCTCACTAATATAAGTGGCGGTTGGCAGTAAATAGGCTGCCTGATCTACTGCCACTCGATTGTAGGCTAAAAACATATAAAATAATTATCTCTGGGTTTATAGCACTACTTTATCATGAATGCTTTTAGAAGTCAGGGAGCTTTATATTGCCGCAGTTCTCCTTTAAATGATGTGCATAATGATGCACACACCCATCATTTAATAGTGCCTAATTAAAGGTAGCCTAAATCTTTGAAGGACAGATTGCCCATTTTTTCCCTTGTTCTCTGCTGCTATTAGCCTGACTTACTGGAAAGATCTGCTTATCTCAGGAACTGTACTGCCTGTATTCATGATGCAGAAAGGTGATGAGCTCATCCATTTGTGCTGTGGGGAGAAGCAGTGAACAATGAATACCAGAGGGGTACCGAGAAGGACACTCCTGCAAGGTACTGGCATATTCAGGGAAGGGGGAACACATAAGGGGAAAAATATGAGTAGATCACTGTGAGATATAAGAGTTGGGGCTGCCAGCACCATGATCGCTACCTGACCCCGACCCGTTGTCCAGGCCAACATTCCCCTTCCCATAAAACCATTTCATGCAATTGTCCAATGCTACATGTGAATATTATTGTGTGAAATGACTGCCACTATACATTCAGTCACTTCACTACCAGTCTAGCATACCTGTAAAGCACTTTGAGATACACTGTGTATGAAAAACGCTATATAAATGTTGATTCTTCTTTTGATTATTATTATTATTATTATTTCCCATGAGAAAAGAAGTCAAGACAACCATATTTTGATTTATAAGAAAGTATTAACTCTGGCATTGGACTACACAAGCATTTTGCTACAAATAAGTGTTGGATCAGGGGGTTGGGTAAAGGGTGCAGCTACTATCCTTCATTGTAAATTACTTGCTTGCTACATTTCACTTTGTTAAAGTCTGGTTTATTGATTGTACAAATGTTTACATTCAAATCTATTGATCACATTTGTAGGTTCTGTCAAAAACATGCTAAAAAAGAATAGCAGACAATACAAAGGTTTAATAAAAATGTTAAAAGTGCATATCAAGTAAGCATACCACCCCAGCATCCCTATTGTAACATCCTGAATCTGCCATGACCACTGGACCATCAGGTTATTTAAGATTTGTACTGCACTGTGGTTTGCAAAAGATAAAGTTATTTCAATTAAAACACAATTTTAACATGTTTAACTAAACACAATGAACAGAACCATAGCTTTGCATGTGTACTGATCAACTTAGTGCACATGGTCTTGACCATTTTGGTGTAACAGTTCTATACAGAGGAAAAATAATTAGTTAACACTATAAGAGCCATGTAGCTATCTGGCTCCAATGATGTCATTGCTAACACAATTGGTGGCCATATTAGGAAGCAGGTAAGACAGTTCTTGAGGGCCATGTTCCAGCCTTTCTGGACACTCATGTTATTCTTGGTATGACACAAACTACATTACAGTCCAAAAAGGACACAGTCTCGAGTGTTTAGCACTCTGGATATTATCAAGTTACTACAGTTATGGTTCAGGGTCTTGGCTTGTGGTCTTGGTGTTTTGCCATATGTGTTCTATATGTACATATTGCAGGATTTTATAGTTCTGTATTGGTTCCACCGACATGTTGTAACAAAGAGACAAGAAAATGATCCTTTTCTTACACATTCCTTTTCTGTAATACTTATTAGGTATTATAAAAGGGCCTGAGAAATGGAGCTTTCTTATTGGCTGCAAACATTCTAACAGCCTTATGTTAATTTTTATTAACACACATGTAGAGCTTAGCCATATGCTGAACAAGGTTTAACACTGTTTAAAAATGCTTTTATTATAATAACAATAAAGGCACTCCCAGGGATTATGTTAATGGTCAGTTAATCACTCTCCAGGGGCATGTGGCACTCGGCTACACCTCATGCCACGGTACACCCCTAGAAGGTGATTAATAGTCCGTTAACATAACCCCTGGTCATGCCTCATTGCTTAATTGTCACCAAGTAAAGTACTCTGATATGCTGAGAACTGCAATAAAATTAAGGAAAACAAATAAACAATATATTTAAAATAAAAACGTGTCCTGTGAAAATATTGTCCTCATTGTTTTCCATATGTATTACATTTCAAAGGCATGTTGATGGGAAATTTAGTATTGTTCCATATAACGTTTACATTTTCGTATGTACCACAGTACCCATTATCCGAAGCTGGTTGAGATTGAGGTTGTCCCCCCAACCTTGGCATCAAAATTACTCCTCTGGTAACATCACCCATCCTGCTGAGTGAATCTGCCAGTACCTTGTCCTTGCCTGCTAAGTTTACTGCAGCTGTCTGTGCATGTAGTGTGTATTCCAGGTTCCATATCTTCAACGACCCTGTACAGAGTTTTGATTATCTGGTACTGCCATTTATGTAACACACTGCAGCTGTATTGCTTCTTTTTATCAGGACTGTTTTGTCCTGTAACAGGAAGGAAGAAGACATCACGGACAAGAACACAGCCATGAGTTCCAATAGGTTTATGTGCATCTGTCTCTTTTGAGAGTTCCATATCCTGTTTATTGTGTTGCCCTCCAGATGCCCTCCTTATAGGGTTAGCACCTTTTAAGCAGCCCAAAGTGGGACATTTCTTAGTGAAACGTGAATTTTCGCAGGGCATATGTAACCTTTACCAATGCAACAGACTTGTTTTCTCTAAATAATCAGAATTAAGACTAAGTATTGTCATTTTTTAGTTGTTCCTTATCATGTTACAGTGTTTTAGTTAAGCCACTATAGTTTTCTACAACATTTAGCAGAAAAGAAGAAATGGAAATTACATACCTACCATAATTCTTGATCTTCTTGGATGAAGTCTTCACCATTTATTCACAGTAGTGGGACTACGCCGGAGGCACTAGGACCCAGCGGGAGCCAAAAATCTTTAGAAGGGCTGGTGCCAAGATAGGACCATGCATACAGAACACTGCGAGACAGGCTCACACCATATAGGCTATCTCGGCGTCGACCCTCCAACCGCCTCAGTACCTTTTTGACTGAGGAGGTGCAGTATAAACTAATCCAGGAAAACCTAAGCTAATCCGGGCATAAGATAGCCCAGGTAACCCGTGTAAGAAGGGTCAACATAACAACCTCTTCACAGCCCAACCAACAAGGGAATGAAGATGAAACAGAATGAGTGAGCTCGGGGGATGGTGGGTGGGCATGTGAATGAATGGTGAAGACTTCGTCCAAGAAGATCAAGAATTACAGTAGGTACATAATTTCCATATCTTCCTGGACTAAACGTCATCACCATTCATTCACACTAGTGGGAGAGTACTGAGCTAAAAACCTATCCCCCAAGCAGGGTGGCAGGAGATCGCACTTGCTCAAGACAGAAGTCCATTAAGGACTGATCTGCTGAAGGATGTGTGTTGCCTAGCATGAACGTTGAGAGCATAGTGCTTTATGAAGGTGTGCACTGAACTCCAAGTAGCCGCTCTGCAGCTGTCTGCAATGGGTATGTTACGAATCTCTGCCAGGGAAGCCGCAACCACTCTAGTTGAGTGGGCGTAAACCCAGCCTTCCAGCTTGACCTGCGCCATCAAGTAGCAGTGTCAGAGACAGGCTACTAGCTGCACAGAAATGCATCGGATGGAGACAGGCTGACCCAGCCAGGTTGCACTGAAGGACACAAAGAGCTGTTTAGATTGGCGGATCTCCTTAGTTCTGTCAGTGTAGAACCACAAGCCCTTTTCACATCCAGAAAGTGAAGGGTGCGTTCCCCTTCATTCTAGAAGCTGGCGAAGAAAGTAGGAAGCACCAAAGGTTGGTTAAGAAGGAATTATGAAACCACCTTTGGAAGAAACTTGGGGGTGGTGCGAGGCACCACCTTATCCTTGTGAAACACCGTGTATGGAGGGTCTGTGACCAGCATGTGGATCTCAGAGACCCTACGAGCAGAAGTAATGTCCACCAGGAAGGCAGTCTTCCAGGTCAGAAACTTCAAATCACAAGTGGCTAGAGGTTCAAACGGCTTGCAAGTGAGCATGCCTAGCACGAGGTTAATATCCCACATAGCCACCGGCCTTCTTATCAGGGGTCTGGGTGAAGGATGTCTTTAAGGAATCTTTTGACCAGAGGAAGCTGAGCCAGTACCAGGTTATGCACTGGCTCATGGTAGGTGAAAATGGCACAGAGGTGTACCTTTATTGTGGAATATTGCAGCTCTGCATTCTACAGGTCTAAAAGGTACTCCAACACTTTGGTGGGCAACAGAAAGGATCCAGACTAGACTTCGCACACCATATCAAGAAACATTTCCACTTTGCTGTGTAAGTCTTCCTTGTGGAAGGCTTATGAGCTGCTAACAGGATTTCCGGGATCCTCTGGGAAACCTTGAATCCACTCGCTTCTAACTCCTCAGGAGCCAGGCATGGAGATGGAGTGAGCGCAGGTTGGGATGGACCAGAGGCCCCTGTATCAAGATGTCTGTTCATAGAGGCAGTCGTATCAGAGGAATCTTTAACAATCTGTTGATTAGCAGGAAACCATATCTGTCAAGGCCAGTATGGGGTGATTAAAATCATCCTGCCCCCTAGTGCCTCCAATTTGAGGAGCACCCTCTGAACCAATGGAAGAGGAGGAAATGCATACAGAAAGAGTCTTGTCCACTGCAGTCTGAATGCATCCTGACAAAGAATGCCACGTTCTGGATTTCTGGAGCAGAACCGAGGCAATTCTGCCTTGAGTGGGAACACAAAAAGGTCCAGGTCCAGAGTGCCCCACTGGTCAAATAGCGCCTGAATGGATGCCTCGATCTCGAGACACCATTCACACACTCTCATCACCTCCCTGCTTAGGGGATATAAGTGTGCTCTGCCTTGATTGTTGATGTAATATATTACAGCCTTGTAGTCTGTCTGAAGTACAATTACTTTCTGACAGAGGGCATCTTTCAAGGCTCGGACAGCATACAGGACCGCCCCTCATCTCCAGAACATTTATGTGAAGGTGAAACTCATCCTAGCTCCACACTCCCTGAGTGCAGCAGTCCTGACAGACAGTCCCCCAACTCCCAAGGGAAGCATCTGTGGTGACAGTGACCTGCGGCTCCGGTGGGGCAAAGGGCAGACCCTGTTGCAGGTTGGTTTTCTGCACCCACCACACAAGAGACCATGCCAGAGGTTGTGTCACGTCTATGTGGAAGGACTGCAGGTGCGTTGTCAGAGATCACTGCACACTGAGCATCCGCTGAGAGGTCCTCATGTGCAATCGTGCTAGGGGGTTCTATGAAAATGGATGATGCCATGAGGCCCAACATCCACAGCATCGCAATGGCTCAAACCGACGTGTTCTTCCTAATGAAGTAGGCCCTCTGGATATAGAGTTCTTCCTGTCCTCTGGGAGGAAAGCTCTCGCCTGGGTGGTATCCAGTAGAGCTCCTATGAAGAGGAGCTGCTGAGAAGGCTGAAGTTGAGACTTCTCTAGGTTCAAGAGGACTCCCATGGATGTGAGAAACTGGGAGGCTTCAGCCAATGCTTTTCTTGTCCCTTCTTCGGAGGGGCTTGCTAGGAGCCAGTTGTCCAGCTAGGGGAAGACTTGAATACCTAACTCTTCTGAGGTGCGCAGCAAGCACTGTGAAGCATTTTGTAAAGACTTGAAGGAAAACCTTCGCCCACAGGATCCAAGAGGGCTCCTATGAAGAGGAGCTGCTGGGAAGGTGAATCTGGCACCTTCCCTGAATCAGAAACCCCCCTGGAAGCCAGCAACTGAGAAGCTGTGGCAACTGCTTCCTGTGTCTCCTGCCTGGATGGGCCGAGTAGGACCTGAACAGGTACTTGTTTAACCTTCTAAGGTCTAGAATTGGGCACATGATGCCTGTTACCTTGGAACCACAAGCAATGGAAGCAGGAACCTGTGTTCCGCTCTGCCCAGGAACAACTTCTACTGCCCTGTTCCTGCAGAGGCCCAGTATCTCAGAATTAAGAAGCTCTGACTAAGAGGCAAGCAGACTGAGCTGCCATCTGGGTGGAAGGTCTAGGGAATCTCTGCAGAATTGGAAGAGTATCCCTCTCAGACAATCCTGATAATCCATACATCTGCTGTAGTGGATTTCCACCAGTTGAAAACCGAGTCAGACGCACCCCCCACCGCCGAGAGGCGTCCACCTCAGACAGCTGAGGTGGGACCTGGACCGGAATCTCAGAGGTTGGTACAAGGCCAGGAGAGTCGCCTTCTACAAATGCCAGTGGCAGCTGCCCTAGAGGCAGTGTTGTAGCTGTCCATATAAGCTTTCAGCTGATTATTGGACTATATGCCCCTAGTAATGGTACTGGTACTGGTACTGAGGAATGTAGGAACTCAAGACGTAAAAGTCTGCTTTAGTCCACATATGAAGATTGAAGTGCTATGGAGGATCCCATATTCCTGAGGAAAGACTGGAAAGAAGATCTTCTATGACAGGCTCCGCTGATACAGAAGACTTGTGTTCCAGCCAAAAAAATGAGTCATCCGCTGCATCTTTGACAAAGCAGGACAGGGTGAGACTCATCAAGATCCACTTCTACCCCAGAAGAACCTCCAAAAGGCAGGTCTATTCTAGGCCAGGATCACGGGAGATGCCACCACCTAGATCAGCGTGGGGAGTGCAGCATCTGCGGTATGAACACCACCCATGGTACCAGCACCACCGCGTCAGAGTACCATATGGCGCGGCCGGCACCACAAGTGGCGCCAGCACCCGCCATGGCCCAAGACCTGAAACAAAAGGGGGACATGGAGGAAAGCGGTACTTGCCGGACCCTACTGAGAAAAGGTGAGGGAGTGCACCGTGGAGTCGGCGTCGATGGCGCTGGCACCGGAGAAAGCACCGCGCACACATCCTGGCCCGACTGACCCGGCCACAGCCCAGCGGCTCCGAGGCCTGAAGGCCCCAGAACTGGGTCCACTGGCCAGACGCCACACCCACTGCTCTAAAAGAGCAGCCTAGTGATGAGACTGCTTACCGGAGCCCCATCGAGGACAGAGGCAGGATCTGGTGTCGGAGATCATGGCCGTTAAGAACAGAGCCACAGAGAACCCAACCGGAGTCATGTCAGGCCTACTGCTCTCCACCACCAACGATCCCCACACAGACATACCAGAGGGCGACCTCAAGAGATACTGTTTCTTCTTCCATTGACAGAAGGAAGAAGAGCTCAAGGTCGAGCAGAGCTGGGTCCCCGATCAAAGTCAGGAACGGGCCCGCTACTTTTGTGCTTCAGGCGGACTGTCCTCCCCCCTAAGCAATGGACTGCCCATGGTCGGACCCTCCTTCGCAATGGGTGGGGACTGGACACAGCCCCACTGCCATAACAGCTTTCAAACTAAGTCTCCCTACCGTCACCGCAATCGTCTAAGGTCAACTCTTTTTTTTTTAACTAAGAAAAAACACTAAAAGAAGAAAGTTAATTGAATACTAAACGGCTATAGCTGCTGTCATATAGACGAAAACATGACTCCCGGCAGGCGAGCGACATCATCACTGAAGCACACTGGATGGTGGGGGAAAAAGGAACTGAGGTGGTTGGAGGGTCAACGCCAAGATAGCCTATACAGCGTGAGCCAGTCTCATGTTGCCGCGTATGCGCGGTCCTATCTCGGCACTAGCCCTCCTGAAGATTTTTGGCTCCCGGTGGGTCCTAGCACCTCCAGCATAGTCCCACTAGTATGAATGAACGGTGAAGACTTTTAGTCCAGGAAGATATTGTTTATTTCTGAAATAAGATCAGGAGATGTAGCATTTTTCATGTTTTCTGGCAGGACACAGTTGCCCAAATCAGGACTGTTCTGCCAAAATCAGGACAGGTGGTAATTCTACCTCTCCATCGAAGGAAAGTCCAAACAGGTGAAGCAGTGATGTACTTCTTTGGTGCCAGTACCTTCTGAGCTGGTACTGAACATCTCTCATTTGCAGTCTTGCCCATGGCACAGCTGCTGTAGTGGATACCATGTGGCCTTGCGATCTTAGAAATTCCAAAGTAGTCTTTTTCTGATTGGTCTAAGATTAGGAGATGTAGCATTTTTCATGTTTTTTTGGCAGGACACAGTTGCCCAAATCAGGACTGTCCTGCTCAAATCAGGACGGTCCTGCCAAAATGCATCTTCTGTTTGCACCCTTTGCAGATTGTATGAGAGGCCCTTTGGCAACATGCATTCCTACTTAAAGCTGAACCAGCCCAAAATGTCATGACAATTTGCATATACATCCCATGATGCTTTGTATTATGGGGGTATGTGTAATTTTGCATTTCTTTGAAATTTGGCTTTATTGCCAATGCCCTTTGGGGTAACCCTTGCCCCAGTGCTTTTGCACTGGGTTCTTTGTCTTTTAGCTTATTTTTGGTTTGGTTTTTTTGGGGCTCACCATGACCCAAACCCGTAAGACCAACTTAGGACTGGTTCATTTCCTCTAGGGTATAATACACATGAGGCACACTGATGAGTCCTGGGTAGGGCAAAACACATGTCTGTGTCTTCTGTTTGCACCCTTTGCAGATTGTATGGGAGGCCCTTTGGTACCATGTAGCCCTACTTAAAGCTGAACCAGCCTAAAAGTTCATGATGATTTGCTTATACATCCCATGATGCTTTGCATTATGGGGGTATGTGTGATTTTGTATTTCTTTTTTTTGACTTGCTTGGAATGCATCTGCACACTGAATTAGGACTTCTGCCCTGTGTAGAGGAAGGTAAGCTCTTCCCATATCTGGGTTCAGTTCAGTGCCTCTGAATTCCAACTATACCGTATGGGAGAGCCATGTTATTGATGGAATTCAATGAATTCCTAGCATTGTTGTACCAGCAATGTGACATCATGAGGTTGTTTTACCATCATATGTCACATTGATGGTACATCATGTTAGAACGCCCTCACGCGCTGCTGATTCTGTCTCTGATCAGGCACCACTGTCCTAAAGCATCGCCTTTTACTGTTTTTTTTTATTTTGTTTTTTTTCAAACTGTGGGCAGTTATTCACCGGCGTAATGGAGACTCGGTTCAGATGGTTTTGGACAGCAGAGGGAATGAGAGGAACAAGGAGGCACACCACCGCGCTGAGAACAAGCAGTAAAAGCAAGTGGAGCTTGGTCGGGGGGGGACTTGAAACAGGCGCACAGCATTTTTTTAACAAATTTCCCAGGAAGTGATCCATTGCTGTTTAACTGTTGCCCATACACTATACAAGACAATGGATGGGCAACAGTAAACAGCAATGCTTTGTTCACTTCTCAAGGATGTATGACAACGTAAACCTCTCAAAGTGAACACAGCATTGTTGATCACTGTTGCCCAGCCATTATTCTCTATGTTCTCTGGGTTCCAGGTGAAACTTTTCTGAGTTTAGGAGGAATCCCAATCCTTGCAGTGTGCTCTTCATTGTTTGAATTGAGTTAATTGCTTCTTCCTGCATCTTCCCACATATTAGCCAGTCATTCAGGTACAGAAACACTATTTGCCACCTGCACAGATGTGCTGCCACCACTGGCAGGTACTTTGTGAACACCCTGGGTTCTAAGGTCAGATTAGATGACATTGCTTTACACTAGTAACGAGCATGCCCTACCCTGACTCTCAGATACATTTTGTCACAGGGTCTTACTGGAATGTGAAAATAGGTGTCTTTCAAATCCAGAGACCCTAACCAATCTCCTTTCTGCAGTGATGGAATCACTATCTGAAGTGTTATCATTCTAAACTTTTCTTTTTTCAGTTGCCGGTTCAGGAATGGTAATATCAGAATGGGACACCATTCCCCATTTGTTTTCAGTTTGAGGAAGTGTCTGAAAAAGAAGCCTTTTGCCAACAGGGAAAAATGGCTCTTTTCCACTACATCGAGCTGAATTAACTTTCTCACTTCCAAATCTAGTAGGATCTTCTGCTATGAACTCTTAAGCTAGAAAAACTCTGGTGTTACTAAACTGGAAAGTTTACCAATTGAAGGACTGGGCCTTGCTCTTCTACCTCCAGGACCCACTTGTCTGTGGTAATCCTTTTCAACTCCGACAGTGTTATCATTCTGAACTTCTCTTTTGTCAGAGACCTGTTCAGGAACCATAGGTCCAGAATGAGTCACCGTTCCCCTTTGTTTTTTTTTGCTCCCCCATGCCCCCTGGCCAGCCACTCCTTCAGGCCCCCTAGGGCACCCCACCAGCTCTCCCCATCACCACCAGCCATCGACCTCAACACTGCAGCCCCTCCCCCCCGGGTAACCCAACATATCCCTTCATCAGATGGGTCCCCCCCTTCAGGGGGAAGGCACCGGTGAGGCATGCCAGCACATTCAACTTGGCCTGGGTGCTGCTGGGGTCAGTCCAGGCTGTCCCAGGGTTTTGTGCTGGCAGGGAATAAGAGACCATCATCCAGTCAACCAGGGAGCCATTTTCCTGGTTTTTCTCCCCTAGGGAGCATGACATGCAGCTTGTCTAGGTGTGAGCCGACGTCTGTCATGCTCCTGCAACATCGACCGACGTGCTGCCCTACCTCCATCCTCTGCCAGAGGTTGATCAACACCGGGTCGTGGTCTCCCTACCTCCAGGGAGATGGCGTGCAGTCGTGGGACACTCGAGCTATCTCCTCTCCAGCCAGCCCTCCGACACCAGGGTCTGTTCCCAAACCCGGGTCGCCGCGTGCGGATATTCACCGCTGCGCTGGCACTGTTTCCCATTTATCTTTAGAGTGAGAAAGTACTTGGAAAAATAATCCTTTTCCCAGCTGGCAAACAGGAACCTTTTCCACTGCATTTTATTACAGTATTTTTTCCCCTTCCATTTCCAGCAGAATTGTGGTCAGATTAATGAGCTGAAACCACTCTGCTTAACTTTGGAAATTGTATAAACTGAAGGGCTAAGCCCTGTTTTACTACCTCCAGGATCCACTTGTCTGTGGTAGTCCTCTTCACTCTTGGATGTAGTAAAATCTGCAAACTTCTCTTGGCAATGGTTCTATAGTGACATGGGCAGAACTGTCAGGGGTTCGGCTTTGCCTCGGCTGGAGGAATTTAAAGGGGAACAGTCATCACCATGGGCCCCCATACTCAAGAGTGGGACTGGTCCCAATGTGTACTTTGAGTGCAAAAACAATTTGTTTGCCTTACTGTTTACTGAAGTATAGTAGACTGTATCAGACTAATTTTGCTTAGTTGTAGGCTGACATCTCTTACAAATCCCAGAATCCCCTGCAGATGACATCAGAGCAGTAGGCAACAGTGAGAAAACTCAATAGCCTGTAGTGCATATTAGAGTTTATATGAGCTCTGATCTTTTGTTTGCCAGTCCCGCTGTCCTTCAGAAGACTGTACTTAGCCTCTGGAGAAAAGCAGTCCTGGAGTTCATCTAATCGGAGATTATAAAAGTTCTATGATGCACTGCACGCTATTGAATCTCCCACTGTGGCCTACTGCTCTAATATCAGCTGCAGAGGATTCTAGGATCTGTAGTAAAAGAAGATGTCGGCCTACAACTAAACAAAACTAGTCTGAAATAATATACTATACTACAGTAACCAGTAAGTAATCCAAAATATTATTGCCCACAATGTGCACACTGGGACCAGTCCCACACTTGAGTGTGGGGTCCTCTGTGCTAACTGTTACCCTTCATGCAGATTTCTGCTTTACTCCGCTTCTGTCTCTCCCTCTCTCTTTGCCTTTCTGAACAGGATATTCATGGTGCACACAGGGTCTGCTGTAACAAAACCTTCCCAAACCTCCTCTTCTATAGGGCCTATAGGTCACAGAAAGTGTAATTAAAATAGACTTGTAAAAAAAGTAATTTTTATGAACTTTTTTCATGTGTAACCCACCACTACCATAGGAATCCACCCCTGGGTTATTGCATGCCCCTTCTTTTCCCTAGGCATATGGTAGAACCAGCCAGTAGTAGTGGTGGTAGTTACCATGTGGGGCTGCTCAGTCAAGATTTGGTGCTGTGATTGGCTGTTGAAGATCTGCAACACCGTGTCCACGTAAACTGCACATGTTCTGTAAGTGCCACAGAATGTTGCTTCCTGAAAGACTGGCACAAATGGGCTTTTGTTTTCAGGCAAAAAACTTTTCAGAGGTTACAGTTTTCAGAACTGTAATTTAGGGTTCAACCCATGCCAGTGCGACATACGTTGCCGACACCGATTACGGTGCAGGCAACATATCACCCGGCATTACAACACCAGGCATAACATCTCCCGGGAGTTACACAGAAACTTAGAAACATAGAAAGGTGACGGCAGAAGGAGACCAACGGTCCATCAAGTCTGCCCATGAGATCCCGAGATCCTAGTTGATACTGGGGCCAGCTGATACGTTTCCTAGCAGTTTTAGTTCTAGTATATCCTCTATCCCAACTGCCTTTAAATGTAGATGCGGTTTTGGCCCCTATCACATCCACTGGCAGTCTGTTCCATGGCTCAACCACTCTCTCTGAGAAACACAGGTTACTCACCTGTAATAGTAGTTCTAGGAGTGGTATATGTTGTTCATCCACACGTCTGGCAGTGTCCTTCCCCCTTTAAAAATTGCCAGAAAGTCTTCAAGCTGGCTCCTCCCACCCACCTGGGTGGCATAACCCTTGGCTCTGCCCCATGACGCCAGATCTTACTCGCTGGAAGCAGTGTTGTGTGCCAAAGCCAGGGGAGGCTGGGTGGGTCCGTGTGGATGAACAACATATACCACTCCTAGAACTACTGTTACAGGTGAGTAACCTGTGTTTCTAGGGACATGGATATGTTGTTCTGTCCACACGTCTGGCAGACTCCTAGCAGTTCTCTGGGAGGAGGGAGGCAAGGTGCATACCCCCTATTTAGGAAACAGAGATTGGAGAACTGAGGCCCCAAAACCAGCATCCTTGCGTAAATCTAGTTCAATGTGGTAATGGGAAATGAAGATATGTGCTGACTTCCAGGTAGCAGCCCTGCAGATTTCCTGGATAGGGACATCCCTAGAAGCAGCTACCGATGCAGCAGTATGGCAAGTGGAATGAGCCCTTAGCCCCCCAGGAGGCACCCTATCCACCAACTTACAGCAGAGATCAATGCACAAAGTTGCAGGTCTGCCAGGTGCAGTTTCAGCGCAGGTGACAAACAGCTGGTGAACCTCTCCCCGAACTTTAGCCATGCGCTCTTTGTAATAAGCGAGCATTCGCCTCAGGTCCAAAGTATGGAGCCTGTGTTCAGACTCCGAGGTGTAATTTGAGAAGAACAATGGAAGAGTCATCACCTGGTTCAAGTGAAACTCTGACACAACCTTCGGGAGGAACTTCGGGTTGGGGCACAGGACAACCCTGTCCTTCTGGAAGGCCAGGTAAGAAAACTCCACTGAAAGCACCTGGAACTCACTGATCCTTCTGGCTGACGTGATAGCCACCAAGAAGGCAGTCTTCCACGACAGGTGAGATATCTTACACCTGTGCATTGGTTCAAATGACTTGCCCATGAGCTTTGCCAAAACCAGCAACAAGTTCCACAGTGGTGGTGGTTCATCCACCAGAGGGGAAATGTGGTCAAGGCCTTTGAAAAAGTGCCAGACCACCTTTTCCTGTGCTGACTGTTGAAAAGCCCACGCCCAGTAAGCAGAGATGGCTGCCAGGTGCACCTTAAGGGTCACCGACCGAAGTTCCCCTTTGGAGAGAGACCACAGGTAGCCCAAAATGCTAGCCACTGGACATGTCAAGGGGTTCAGCCCCTTGCCCTGACACCAAATGGAGAATCTCTTCCATCTGAAGGCATAGCACTTTCTAGTCAATTCCTTTCTAGATGCCTCCACTACAGTGAGGACATCTTCAGAGAGACCCAAGGCCTGGAACTGTAGCTGCTCAGGAACCAGACTGTCAGGTGCAGGGATTGAAGGTCCGGGTGGAGTACCTTCCCCTGACTGATGGAGAGCAGGTCTGGGTGTAGTGGAAGACGCCTCATGAGCCTGTTGCTGAGGCTGACGAGACTGGGGTACCAAACTGGCATGGCCATTCCGGAGCCACCAGGATCACCTGTGCCTTCTTCCTCCTGACCTTGAGCAGCACCTTGTGGATTAAGGGAAGTGGAGGGAAGGCATAGAGGGGGCCTGGGGTCCAAGGCCTCAAGAAGGCATCCCCCTGTAGTGAGCCCTAATGAGGAGGCGGGCACAGAACAGCCTCAGCTTTGCATTCTTCCTGGAGACTACCTCCAGATGGAGGGACCACTCGTGAGATGCCTCGCCTACCCAACTGAGGGCATCCGCCAGCTGATTGGAAGCTCCTGCCACATGGATAGCTAAGAAATCCACCTCCAGGCTGTGCATGAGGGTTCATACTCAGAGACCTTCCTTGCACAAAGGCAGGGAGTGCATCCTGCCCTGCTTGTTGAGGTAGTACATGGTCGTGGTGTTGTCCGTCTGGACTTGGACCACTTGACCCCGAACATATGGATCAAATGCAGTCAGTGCTAGCCGAACTGCTCAGAGTTCCAGCAGGTTGATGTGGCATCGGGACTCCTCAGGGGTCCAGAGCCCATAGACTCTGTGGTCCCCCAAATGGGCACCCCAGCCCATGAGAGAGGCATCGGTCATCAGGATGACCATCAGCTCAGGGCAGACAAGCGGGATCCCTTCCTGCAAATGTTCTGGGACTAGCCACCACTGGAGGGCATTCCACATCTTCTGGGTCACAGTGACCAACTGGTCAAAGTGACCTTTGCGCTGAGACCACTTTCTGGTGGGCTCTCATTGCAGGGAGTGCATATGTCAATGGGCCTATCAGACCACACTGGTGCAGGCTGCCATGTAACCCAGAAGACGCAGGAAGTCCCAGGCAGGGCGCAAGACAAGTGTCCAACCAGAAATGATAGGGCAAAGGAGGAGAGAACCTCCACCCTGTCCACCAGGAGTCAGGCTGTGGCTCGGCAAAAGTCAAGCTCTGCCCAGAAGAAGCTGATCACCTGCAAGGGCATGAGTTCTAACTTGGCGTTGTTGACCAGGAGGCCAAATTCGATGCAGGTCTGGAGGGCCAGGTCCCTGGACTGCTCCACTTCCTGCCTGGAGGGACCCGAGATCAGCCAGATGTCCAGGTGGGGGTACACCCGGACCCCTTGGTGCCTCAGGTGAGCTGTCAACACTGGGGGCAAAGGAGAGGCTGAATGGCATGGCCTGGAACTCGTAGAGGGTTCCCTCGGTGGGACGGACAGATTAGGATGTGAAAGAACGCATCCTGGAGATCCAGAGAGCAAAACCACATGTCTTGCTCTAGAGATGGTATGATCTGGGACAGTTACCATCCTGAAGGTGCATGGCCTCAGAAGCTTGTTCAGGTCATGCAGATCTAGAATGGGGTGCCAGCCACCCCATCCGCTTTGGCACCAGGAAGTACCTAGGGACAAACCCTGGGTGTTCCTAAGGATCCGCTACTCTGACCACGACCTCCTTGCAGAGGAGTTGGTCTATGTCATCTTGAAGAGCCAACCGAGTGTCTGTGGATGCCAAGTATTCCTGTGGGGCGCGGGCTCAGCTTAGAGGGTACTGCTATTCCAGAGGCAAAACCTGACTGACCACTTTCAGAACCTACCTGTCCGTGGTGACAGTGGACCACGTGGAAAGGAAGTGGTGGAGCCAGCCCCCCACAGGAGGACCAAGGGGCGGTGTGACATGCATGAGGGTGGCACCCCCCATCCCGTCACTGAGAAGGCTTGGAGGAGGAGGAGGAGGAGGAGAAGTCTGAGGAGCTACTGGGTCCCTTCCCTCCGGGCTTATGGACCACCGAGGCCACGGACTTGGGTCTGGGTCATCAGGACTGAGCATGCTGGCCAGACTGATGCTGGACTGGTTTAGCCGCAGGAGTGGAGGGCTGAAAGGACTTTTGCTTCTGCTACTTGGAGCCCTTGGGATCCTTCTAGGGGGATGTCATGGAGTTCAAGGTGGCACTGGACTTTTTTTTTTTGTAATTATATTTTATTGTTTTATATAATAAAACAACAGCATACAATACACTCATGTCAGAGATCATTATATTATCCTAAAAGTACATCAATTGTACCGGTATATACTAGTCTAAACAATCTTGCTTTCAGATACAGGGATATTACTACAAGTCCATATCAAGTGATGATGTCAAACATAGGCTGCACTCTGCAAGACTTATGGGTGATCATTTTCCAAAAGTAAAGTTCCAAACAACTTAACACAACAGCCTGTGTTGTTATAATCCCCGAACCAATCATTTTACTCTTATACATGGCATGTGTTTATACAGATTCAACATTCCCCACGCAACATTAGAAAAATAAAACATGAAACCATATTTTCCTTAGACAAGGAGAAGAATAACTCTGTGTCTTATAAAACTAATTGGCCCTCCACATGGCGTTCTGAGAGGCCATTCATTAGCTCAAAAACAGTGGCTTCAGAGTTTGAGAAACCCAGCATTTATATATCCTATAAAAATACAAAATCCCAAGAGGCTAACAACCCAAAACATTTCACAACCCCTAATCCCTCCAACATAGAGCAGCCCCTCCGCTCTGCGTTTTATCATTAATTACTAAGCCAACTTCAGTTTTATCTGAGTCCCAGTAAGTAAATTGAAGAAAAAGAAATAAAGTCACTCAATTCCCGTAGATTCATCCTCTGATTCTGATAGCTCTCAGTGTTCAGCATGTTCAAATTCACTCGCGATGGCCTCTGCTTTCTTGCCGGCCTCCTCCGGGTCTGTATACTGAAAAGTATGACCCACGTAATGCACCCAGAGCCTCGCTGGCATTAATAGGGAATGAGAGACTTCTAGACTCCGTAACTTCGCTCAGACACCGTCAATTCTTTTACGGTGGGTCCTGGTGGTGCACGATAGATCGGGGAAAAGATGGATAGTAGATCCCTGAAAATGTAACTGATTCGAATCCCTCGCTGCTTGGAGAATTTTATCATGAATACCAGGGCCTGATGTAACCAACAGGGCAGTACAAGGCATTTCTGAACCTGGGGTCGCCAACCTTGGGGAAATCCAGTATGCACGGATAAAGTTCTTCACCTTAAGCTCAGGAGCCAATTTTAGGGCACCCGGTAACCAACACTGGAGGAAATTAAGTCAGTCATCTTTTTCACAATTTTCTGGCAAACCCACGATGCGCACATTGGATGCCCTTTGAGAACTTTCCAGTGCTTCCAAGCGATAGTGCAATTCAGTATTTTCCTGTGTCAATTTAGATGTTGTAGCCAATGCTTTTGTAGCAAAGGATTCTGCTGTAGATGCTGTTTTAACTACAGCCTCGATTTTGGTGTTCTGCTCTAGAAATCTGGTCAGGATAGACTTGACTTTGTCGTCAATGGCCTGCATTGACCACTGTAGGGCCTTCCATGGGGGCTCATTCTCCAAGACCGGTTCAGCTACTGGGTCTTGAGGTTTCTCCACCTCCGTGGGCCAATACTTAGAGCTGTTCGCAGGTCCTTTATTTGTGCATCCCATGATCCGAAAAATGTATCAATTGAAGCAGGAAAGCCAGGAGAACACACTTCTGCCAAGGAAGGTATATTTCTTTGTGGAATAAAATTACAATTTTATATAATATTACCGTATGGTGAGGAGCCGATCTAAAACACGACTGATCTGTAGGTGTGCTCCACAGCGCCCCGGCACTGGACGTCTTGATGAACTGGAGGTGACCTCCACACTGGGCCCAAACAGGTCAGTGCCTAAGAATGGAACATCCACCAGCTTGTGCTACATGTCTTTCATGAAGGTCGAGATCCGCAGGCAAGCCCTACGGTGCATGGCAGCTGTGGCCGCCACTGAGCAGGCACAAGAATATCCCATATCCAGAGCCATTTGGAGCTGCTATTTAGCCATAGCTCAACCCCGGTCTCAGATCTGCTTGACCTTGGTTTGGTGGTCTGCTGAAAGGTGAGGAATCACCTTATTCAAGGAGCTCAAGAGGGCACGGGAGAAGTGTGCCATCAGGATGGCCGAGCTTGCCTGTCGGAGGCTGACCAAGGAGGCAGCATAGACCTTTTTAGCCACATGGTCCAATTTCTTGGATTCCTTGTCTGGCGACTCGACGACATCCTTGGTATTGCCCGAGCATCAAAACACGGAGTCAGCCACTAATATAATAATAATAATAATAATAAAATTTATTTAATTAAGCGCCTTTCAGATTTTCAAGGCGCTGTACAAAAAGCATAAAACACCAGCATCAATGAATACAATAAAACAGAACAACAAATATAACAGATAAAAAGCCAATTACAGTATAACAGGGAAAGCCTTTGGCCGAAGGGTGCTCCGTGAACCCTGAGAAGGTACCTGTGTGCACCATGTACTTGCAGACCATCCGGGTCAAGGGCACAGGCAGGAGGCAGGGCGCTGCCAAAGCTCCAGGGCAGGGCCGACAATAGCCTCAGCCACTGGGAAAGGCTCCGTCGAAGAGTCCCCTCTGTCCAGAATTTCTGTGAGAGGACAGCAAGCCTCTTCTGGACGGGCTCCAGTTTCATCCCATGGACTCGGACATGAGGCGTAGGATGCCCATGAAGGAAATGGGCCCTTCCTCCATCGAGAGATCCCCCACGGACTCCATGTCAACCAGACAGGAGTGTAGTGAGGAATCCTTGGACTCGGAAGAGTCTGCATAAACAGGCCAACCGCTGAGTCTTTTTGAACCCACTGTGGACAGTAGGGAGTGAGAGTGACCGACAGCCTATGGGGAAGCCCCTTTTCTGGCCGATACTCCTTGGTCGGAGCACCGGTCAGTGTCTGTTTGGACAGTGGCTCCACCCTGATCGGTGGAGAGGCCAGCTTCGGCCGAACTGAAATGGGCTGGACCAGCTCCACTGGAAGAAGGACGGTCTCAATCGGTCCCACCGGGGTGACGGTGTCAGCCTGTCGGGTGTCAGCCAGGTGATGGCCGGCATGGGAGCCAGGGTTGGCTTCAGACAGGCCAACACCAACTTTTGCCACATGAGGTCTTTGTAGTGTCAACGCAACTTGCGCTGAAGCCTCTCCTCATCTCAGGAGGACGAAGTCGAGTTGTGGCAGTGCTGCATCCCATGGCGTCAAGAGGGGGATCGCCGATGTCGGTGGGATCTGCTCGACCCACTCAGTGAATACAACCTCGACCTCGACTGCCAGGGGTGCCAACAGGGATCTTGGAGGGAGCCGGGGAGAGCCACGGCTCCTCCTGGTCTGGGTCGGTGACCACAGGGTTCGGCTCAGCGGGCTGAGCGGACCCTTCAGTGGTCACCGGCAGGATCGAAGTCCTGAAAAGAGTGTTGTCGGCCTCTTCAGATGACAACCAGCCAACTGGGTTGAGAAAAATCTCAGCTGCATTGTCAGACGGTGTCTCGACTAACTGGCCCGATGGGGTTTCCATGAAGCCGGTGGCCAAGGCCGCGGTTTCAACTGTGGTCAATACCTGAGCTTCCTGAGACCAAGGGCGTGCCTGGTCCCAGGAACGTCAATGGTGAGTCTTCTCTTTTTCTTTCTTTGACTCCTTCTTGTGAGAATGGGAGCTGCGTGACCCCAAAGGACCACGCCCTTTAGTAGGGATGGACTGGCGCAACTCCTTGAAGGAGCCTGAGTAAGTGGAGCCCAGTCTGAGTGGAACAAAGGCAGAAGCCAAGGAGGACCGTGCAGCGGTCCATGCCGCCTCCTCCTTGAAGGCCTTAAGGTGTCCCAACTGCTCAGCGGACCCCACAGCCAGACCACGGAGACCACCCAATGGGCTTCTTCGGATTTGACCGGTGGATGTCGTTTTGTCCGGACAGCCCAACTGCAAACAGGCAAGGCAGTCCTGAAGGACCGATGCGTAAAACGACTGGCAAATGTCGCAGGCCTGGGTAACGTGCTCGTGGCCCAGGCAGTATACACATGTGGTGTGGGGATTGGTACGTGACATCTTCTGCCCGTATGGGCACCGGCGAAATCCGGGTGAGGACCTCTCCTCCATAGCTGTTGCGATCGGTGATCGAAGTGAAGACAAAACTCAAAGAGTTTTAAAGTTTGGAAGTAAAACCAAATATTTTAGCACTAGGGCCTACTCAACGTGGGAGTGGTAAGGAAGGAACCTGCTTCTTCCAGAGGAAAGGAATATCTGGCATCATGGGGCAGAGCCTAGGGTTATACCACTCGGGTGGGTGGGAGCCAACTTGAAGACTTTCCAGCAAGATTTAAAGGGGAAAGGACACTGCCAGACGTGTGGACAGAACATCATATCCACATCCCTAGAAATAATGTTTCCTGAGATCCCTCTTGAACTTCCCACCCCTCAACTTCCATCCGTGGCCCCTTGTATTGGAACTGGGAGCCCTGGTAAATATTTCGGAGTAGGGTACTGCAGTTAATCCCCTCAAGTATTTGAAGGTTTCAATCATATCCCCCCCTTTCCCTCCTTGTTTCCAGCGAGTACATGTTTAGCGCCTCCAGTTGCCCCTTGTACGGTAGCCCCATGAGCCCCTGTATCATTTTGGTCACTCTTCTCTGGATGGTTTCCACCCTGTCTTTTTAAGGTGTAGTCTCCAAAACTTTATGCGGTACTCCAGGTAGGGTCTCACTATGGATCCATACAGTGGCAGTATAACTTCCCTTTGTCCACTGTCAAATCCTCTTCCTATGCACCCCAGCATTTTGTTGACCCTGCTAGATGCAGCATTGCATTGGTTACCTTGTTTAGGGTGTCAATTATGATAACTCCTAGATCCCTTTCCTCTTGTGAGGCAACTGAGTTTAACCCTGTTGAGACAATAGGTTGACCTTGGCTTATTTCTACCTACAGTATATGCAACACTTTACACTTCATGGTGTTGAATTTTAGCTGCCAGATACTAGACCATCTTTCTAACCTTTTTAGATAATTTTGTAGGTTCTCAACTGCTTCTTTGCAGTCCACCCTACCCCCCCAAGTCTGGTGTAATCCACATACAATGCTATCTTGCCCTGAATAACTACTCCTATGTCACCGATGAATGCATTGAATAGGACTGGTCATAAGACCGAGCCCTGTGGGACCCCACTAGTCACCTTTCCCTCCTCTGACATCTCCCCATTGACTACTGCTCTTTACCTCCTGTCTTCCAATCAGTTACCCACCCACTTCACAATGCAGCTTACAGTCCCAAAAACGCCCTCCAGGGAAACAGTATCCCCCCCCCCCCAAAGCGGGGGACTTCACCCCACACCCCATAACTAAATATAACCTCCTCTGTGGCAGGCATGCCCTGGAGGAGAACAGTGTGGGAGCACACTGCGGCATCAGCAAGGGGCGATCTAAAATCAAGATCGCCCCTGTCACCGTCGCCCTTGTTGCGGCACCAAATTTCCGACACACCACTAATGGTACACAGTGATCTAGGACCAAAGAATCAAAACACAATTTGTGTCTGTCTGCTTTTGCCAACCAGTCTCCACATGATTTACAACGTTTAAACCCTGTGGGGCCTGTTTTCTTTTTACACTTTTCTGCCATGCCAATTTGACAAGAAAAGCAGCCAAAAACATTTGTAACGGTTGTACACTTTAAAAAGTACAATCGTTTTTAAAACAAAGCCAATTTTAATGTTAAAATACTTTGTTTTAAACAGTTTAAGTATCAGATAGCCAAACAAGGATCTGTTGCAAACTGCAATGGAACCAAAAATGAACCACTAAAATTACTTAAGCAATAAGCCACAAGGGGGTGTGGGTTATCAGGGGATTTACCATGGCTGGAGTGGTTTGCCCACAAGGCGCAGCCGAGTGGATAAATCCTCGCCAGCCGTGGTAAATCCCCTGATAACCCACATCCTCCAAGTGGCTTACTGGGATTATACCAAGGTTAATTTTTTTTACTGTAATAAAATAGTTGCTTTGTTGTTTTATTTTTATGGCATCTATTCCTGTGCTGCAGAGGATTAGGATTAGGATTAGATACTCATCAACAGCCGCTGATTATCAGAGGATTTACACCGGTGGTAAACTGCCAGTCTGATGATTTCATTGGCTGTTCACTTATGTCCATGGTATAATAAAACTTAACTAACACAGAGTATTGAATAACTTACTGAAACCTGGTTAGATTTTCACCACTCTGTGCTGCAGATCATGGTTGATTTTTACCTATGACATCTGCGTTATCAGTTTTGCCTGTAATCTCCTAGGTCATGACTGAAAATAAGCATTTGACTGTCTTGTACACCTACCTGGTTATTAAAAACAAATAAATAAAACTACAAAGTAATAAAACACTAGTAAACTATTATTACAACTTAGCCACTCAGACTGGAACGTGACTCCAGGCTACCATTCTGTTCAGTGAATAAATAATGCTCCCATTAAAATGCTAGGGAAAGTGTGACCGCTCTGCAAAATTTGAATTTTAGCATTCTAAACTCCTATCTCCAGCACAACTCAGGGCTAAGATGATACAGTTTTGTATGACATCACTAGTACACTCTCCCTGCTAGAATCAGGCCCTCAGGATTAGGGTAAAGATATTCTAAACCAAGTATGGTTACTATATATACATATATATTTATATGTATATATATATATATATATATATTATAGGAATACGGTCGTGTCCCTATAGTCAGGGCTGAGTAGACTGTTTAATGTTAAACCTCAGATTTTGCACTTTAATAACTTTGCAACCGATCAATGGATTTACACAAAATTTGGTATGCGCTGTCCTGTGGGGTAGATCTCTTAACATGGCAAGCGTCGTTCTGGTCGGATGTGCGGATTCTGAGATCCAGATAGTGCAAAAACCTTAAAGGTTGCCACTTTTTGCATTTGTTTTACTCCTTGCCCAACGACCAGACAGCATCAAATTTTGGTGTGATTTTTTTGTGGTAGAAAGAACTTAGGTAATAGAACTGCAAAGCTTTGTTTGGTGAAAAAATATTAATCTGTTGCAAAGTTATTCAGTTTTTAAGTTCCCATTATTTCCAAGAGGAAGATCACTTTCCAGGATAGAGGTAAAAAGTTCGACAAAGGGTTTGATCTCGCAAGGATTCTTTCTTGCGAGATCCATTCCTTTTTCGTAAGGAAAAACTCCTTTTTCATGGGCCGCCATCTTGTTTTACTTTTTTCCCGAACTAAAATGCATGGAAAATACATAAAAATATTGTGATTTTACAGATCAAACACCAGAACCTAGCTAAATGGGCCACATTTTGCTAGATTCTGGTGTTTGTTTTTCACAATCAGGGACAGAAATACCCAGCTTAGTGACAGGAGCGCTCCCCCCGCATTCTCTGTATGAGAACTGTGGATTTTCTTGACTTCTGCAGCTGCAGCTGAACTCATGCTGCTGGCTACAGTGTGTGCTGTGAGCCCCCTTGGCCTGGTAACTAGTGGCACCCCTCACTCCCTGATCACTGTCCCCCTAAATAAATGATATATATTCCCTGATGTCTAGTGGTACCTCCCACCCTCCGATCGCCATCCCCGTAATTTTTATTTTAGTACCTGGTGTCTAGTGGCATACCCCTCACCCGACGATCATTGCCCCCCTTAATTTTATGTTACGCCCTGTGTTTTTTTATTTATATAATCCAACACCGGGATGCCCCCCCCCTCGCAGCCCATTGTTTTAGTAACTGTAGCCGACATCAGGGGGCCCAATCCCTGTGTCAGCATTTAGAGACCTTTATCAGTGTCGGACACTGAGGAGCCCAACCCCAGTGTCCTGAGATGGTTTATTAATGTTAATTGGTACCTGCAATAGGAAAACTGTTCCCCCCATCTTTTTTTTTAACCTGAAACAAAGAAACTGGTCCCTCATCATCACTGCTGACCCCCTCCCCATCCCTCCCTCCCACTGAGCACCACTTCCCACACACACCCTTACCTTATACTTACCAGCCGATGTTGAATTCTGTCATCTTCTGTGGACCCAGACACGTCTGCGCTATTCAAAGCTGAACCATGAACTGCGGAATAAAGGTAAGTGCTGTATAATGTATGTCAATGGTGTTTTGAACTTATTTTCATAACTTTGTCATTTTGGGGAATTTTTTCACCAAATTATCAACATGGCCATTTTGGGACCCCACCACATTAACACTGGCAGTGTCTTTTTATTAATCAGGCCCAGAAGGTGATTTCACGGTCACTGTGTGAAATCACCTTTTGGGACAGAATAACAAAATTTCACCACTAGTGTTCATGAAGAGGGATCCCAAAAAGGCCATGTTGAAAATTTGGTGAACAAATTCCTAAAAATGGCAGCATTATGAGCATTCGTTGAAATATTTTTCTCCCACAGAAAAATAAGGATACTGTTCTACTATCTCAAAAAGTAAGGAAATAAGTTGCAAAAAACTTTGTTGGGCAATGAGGCATTAGGGTTTCCAACCCTAACACCCCACCCTCCCAAACCAGGCAGGAGAGACAGGGTGTGGCGTTCTTTAGATGAGACATTAAACCGAAGTCCCTTCTGCCCATCTCTAATCCTGTCCTGGTGGGTGTCCAGGTGGAAGTAAAAGAACCTAAGGCACTTTTTGCATGAGACAGCTGTTTTCCCCAGTGTCCTGGCCAACGTTCCCCTTCTCATAAAACCAGTTCATGCAACTGTTCAAGGCTGTGTGTGGCCCAATACCACCCAACCTGTCAGGTATTACTAATTGCATAAAACCCTGTCTATGACTGACAGTGTTTTTTTTGGGTTTTGTTTTTCAATAAAAAAACAGGAAATCTGTACTATGGGATCTGCTTTCTGAATGTTGCCCTATATATTCAGAAGCAGCCAATAGTAGTATTACAGCATGTGTGTTGGCAGGCTGTAAGCATTGCTCTTCCCCCACCCCATCCCCCCACCCACCCCATGCCTAATGGTTCTGTATTTTTTTGGTGCCAACAGAAGCAGAGCACAGATGCAGTAGGAGCCAAGAGAAGAACAGGAGCGGTTGTGGTTGACAGGAGGGTTTGGAGATGCTGCCATTGATTGGCTCTCATCAGCAGAAGAGGCACTGCACTGGCTCAGCTCTATCCTGAGGAGCAGTAGAAGTCAAGAAGAGAGTCGGACAGGCAGGAGACCAAGGACAGTCGGGTCGGAACAGCCAGGTGCAGAAATAAAGAACTGTTACGTAAGAAGTTACCATAACAGTAGATCTTTGAGGGCATGTCTGTCATCAGTTCACACCTATGGAACTTAGCCACCAGGTGTCAAGATCCAACAGAAGCTTTTTTCTGCAGCAGTCTATTAGGGGGCGCCCAATGCCGACATCAGACTCTGATGTCATAGATGTCATACACCCTATATAAGCATGGGTGGTCCCACTCCCTCCTCAGATCTTTCCCTAGCCGGAAGCCATGAGAAAGGAGTCCCACCAGGGAACTGAGGAGAGAGAGAGAGAGAGAAGGTGCCCAGTTAGCAGACATGCTGGAGCAACAGGACAACAGAGCTGTAGAGAGAAAGAGAGAAAAGGGAGATGGTGGGAAGGATAGCATGACCTGATGACAGAAATTCGTTTGAAGATCTACTGTTACAGCAAGTTCTTACGTAACTGTTCTGTCTTCTTCGGGGAGATCTTTGTCATCAGGTCACACCTATGGAATGAGTCCGAAGCAGTGCTGAGAGAAAGGACAGTCTGGTGGGGCAGAAAACCAGAGACCTAAGAAAGAAGGCTTTGAAGCACTGCAAGGCCAAAGCATGCCCTTCTTCTGGAGGCAACGTCCAGACTCCAGTGCTTGGTGAATGTGTGCACAGTACTCCAGGTCACACTAGCGCAAATCTTGGCTGCAGACACGCCCCTGAAACAAGCAACTGAAGTGACCATGCCCCTGGTGGAATGACCCTTAACAACCCCAGAAGGTTCCTTACTGTACTTCCTGTAACACAAAATAATACAGTTGGGCAACCATTTGGACAAGCACTGTTTCAAAACTGGAGCACCCTCTCAAACAGGGGTGAACAAAACAAACAACCGAGAGGACTTTCTGCAGTCCTTCAAATGATGCATATAGTAAACACAAAATTCTATGCACATCCAAATTAAGGAACAATGGTTCCACTGGATTGGTGTGCTCTGGATAATACACAGGCAGGTGGATGGATTGATTCAGGGTAAACTCAGACACCACCTTAGAAAGAAACTTAGGGTTAGTATGGAAAGAGACCCGGGGCCCAGATATTCAAACTGCGCCAGTTTGTGGCACAAGCCTGTGCGCCGCTCAAAATAGTTGCGCAGGGCTGTGGCCAGGGCGATATTCAACGGAGTTGCGCTTATGGTCAACTGCTTTGAATATCGCCCTGGCTACCCTCTACTGTGCATGGCGAGTGAACCACGCCAGCGCAAGTGGTCAGAGTGGAGCATTGAGATGAGATGGCGCAAGTTCCATTGCGCCATGCACAGCACCTGCGATATTCAAAGGGTGACATGCAAATGGAGCCATAATTTATGCAAGGCGCACAGGGGGCCATTTGCATCTGAGTTCGGCCCCATTTGGATGCCATTAGCATGCAGGTGCGCCGATCCCCGACGACTTGCGCCTGGCGCCCTGCCAGGCAGCAGCCGTCGGGGACTGACGCCCCCTGCATCCCGATCACGGGACGTCCCGTAAGGGACAATGAATGTCTCCTATCCCTAGTGGTCCAGTGGATCGCGATTAGCCCGATCGCGGGCATAACAGTAGTCCCGATTAGCCCGATCGCGGGCATAACTGGAATAACCCCCAGTAGCCCGATCGCAGGCATCAGTATCTCCCCAAAGTCCAATATCCCTGGTGGTCCAGTGGACCGACGAGACTCGGTCGGGCGACATTCCTCACCCCAAGTCCGAAATCCCTGGTGATCTAGTGGATCCCCCACCCCACCACCCACAGAGCCCCACCACCCCGCTCCCCCGTCCAGCGGCGAGGTGGCAGTACTCCCCACCCGCCTGTCGCCTTCCGCTGCTGACTGACAGTCCGGATGGCTGCACGCCCGATTGGTTCAGAGCATGAGCCAATGGGCATGCAGTTTCATATCAGAGTTAGCCGTCCAGATATGTGGGCCTGTACCTTTCTGAAAGACATTCTCCACTTATCACATATCTGGACTGACTAGTATAGAGTGGCTGCACGCCCATTGGCTCATGCTCTGAACCAATTGGCGGCAGCCATACCAAGCTGTCAGGCAGCAGGGCGGCAGGCGGTGGGGTGCTGCCACCCGCCAGCTGAGGGGGGAGCGGGTGGTGGGGCCTGTGGGCGGGGTGGGTGGGGTCCACTAGATCACCAGGGATTTCGGACTTGGGGGTGAGGAATGCCGCTCACGATCGGCTCTGCGGCGTCCACTGGACCACCAGGAATATTGGACTTTGGGGATACTGATGCCCGCGATCGGGCTACTTGGGGGTGTTAAGTTATGCCCGCGATCGGGCTAATCGGGGAATACTCGTTATGCCCGCCGATCGGGCTAATGGGGTATTGTTATGCCCGCGATCGGCTACTCGCGTCCACTGACCACCAGGAATATTGGACTTTGGGGATACTGATGCCCGCGATCAGGCTACTGGGGGTGTTACAGTTATGCCCGCGATCGGGGAATACTGTTATGCCCGCGATCGGGCTAATGGGGAGAATACCGTCATGCCCACGATCGCTACTCGCGTCCACTGGACCACCAGGGATATTGGACTTTGGGGATCAGTAATGCCCGCGATTGGGGCATGGGGGGCCGGAACAGCCGATGGCCACCCACAGGTGGCAGCTGCTGTGTTGTGCCCTGCAATGCAGCAGCTCACCTGTGGGTGGCCCTTGCCTTGTTCCTTTTTTTTTAGGCTCAACTTTGTGCAGGCACAGGTAGGGGTTGCGCCTGCATAACTCTGCATGGCCCGGGCTGAATATCGGGCTGTGCAGTTTATGCATGGGCACGCCCCCCCCATCTGTGCCTTCATACATTACTGATGCGCCCCGGCGCATCGGGATTTGAGCAACGCACTTTTCTCTTTTAAATATCGCACCGGGGCGCATCAGTGGGTTATGCATGGCACAACACCGTTGCGCCATGCGCAACCCTTTTGAATATCTGGGCCCCTGTCTTTGTGGAAAATCAAACAAGACTGTTCATACATGAGAGCCTGTAGCTCTGAAATTCTTCCAGCAGAAGTAATGGCAACTCAAAATAATGCTTTCCATGACAGAAAGCATAGCTCACAAGATGTGGTTGGCTCAAAAGGAGGCAGGGTCAGCGTCTCCAAAACAAAATTCAGGTCCCAAGCCAGAACTGATTACAGATAGGAAGCTTCAAGTGGAGAATGTCTTTCAGAAAGGTACAGGCCACATCCAGCTGTGCCACCGTATGGCCCTCAATGGGTACATGAAAGGCTGATATGGCCTACAAGTACACTTTAAGTGAAGAGTATTTGAGGCCTGCATTAGACAGGGTCAAGATATACTCCAAAACCTGGTTCACCAGGCAGGTGAAAGTGTTCAGGCTATGAGAAGCAGCCTAGACAGCAAACCACTTCCATTTCATAGAGTAAGTAGTCCTTGTGGAAGGTTTTCTAGCAGCCACCAGGACATCAGCTACCTTCTGAGACACCCCAAGCCAAGCAATGGCTATGTTCTCAGGAGCTATGCATGCAGATGGAGGGACTTGAGGTCTGGATGGACCAGGGTCCCCTGTGCCTGTGTCAACAGGTCCCGGCAGAGGGGCAGGAGAACTGGAGGTTCCACAGCCAATTGCTGCAGTAATGGAAACTATATCTGATGAGGCCAGAATGGCGCCACCAGAATTAGGGTGGCACCCTCCATCTGTAGCTTGATGAGAACTCTCTGAATCAATGGGAAGGGAGGGAATACATGACGAAACCTCCCTTTCAAGGAGAGGGAACGCGTGTCTCACCAGAAAACTCCAGGCCCTGGATCTAGTGAGCAGAAACGTGGCAGTTTTGCATTGAGTGGGGACACAAAAAGGTCCAACTCTGGATGACCCCACCTGTCGAACAGGTCTTCTGTGACCAAGGCCAGCAGCTCCCATTTGTGCACTTTGGACTGTGACCTGTTGAGACTGTCCACCAAGGCATTTTGGGTGCCTGGCACATGGATGGCTGACAGTTCTAGACCGTGACCCAGAGCCCAGTACAAGACCCTCATTGCTTCCTGGCACAGAGGGTAGGAGTGGGTATCCCCTTGCTTGATGTAACAGACCACACTGAGATTGTCCGACTGCACCAACAGAGGGCCTAGAGAGAGATGGTTCTGGAAGGCATACAAAACCACCTCATTTATAAGATGTTTATGTGGAGATGAGTCTCCTAGTTGGACCAGAGACCCCGAGTCTGATAAGGACCTAGATGGACTCCCCAACCTAGACCCAAAGCATTCTTAGTGAGGAGTGGAGATAAGAAAGGGGAACCCCTTTACAAGACTGGCTGGGTCCATCCACCAGTGAAGCACTTTGCAGACTGGTGAGGAGACAAGTACCAACGGATCTAGATTGCCTGATCGTTGATCCCACTGAACCCTGAGGGTCCACTGTGGAATTCTCATGTGCAACCTGGCCAGAGGAACCGTAACAATGGCTGCAGCCATAAGGCCTAGTAGCCTGAGAAACATCCTGGCTGGGCTATTCCAGCTCTGAGCCACCTTCTGGACTTAGACTATAAGGCAGTCCACCCTGTCTTAAGGGGGGAAGGTCTTGCCCCGAGTAGAGTCCAGGACTGCCCTTATACATTGCAACCACTGAGAAGGGATCAGCACAGACTTGGGCCAATTGACAGTGATGCCCAAGGACTGGAATAACTGCAGGGTGAATTCTAGAATCAAAAATAGGAGCTCCCTGGACTGGGCTTTCAGTAACCAGTCGTTCAGATACGGGAACACATAGAGGTCTTCGTGACAAAGGGCTGCTGCTACAGCTGCTAAGAACTTGGTAAATACCTGTGGTGTAGAGGATAAGCCAAAGGGAAATACCTGAACTGGCAATACACCACCTGGAACAGGAACAGCAGGTACCACCTTTGAGGGGGCAGACCAGGATATGCAGGTAGGCATCTTGCATATCAAGGCAGCATAGCCAGCCGGCCTGCTTGAGCAGATGAAGAAGGCCGTGCAAAGTGACCATCCGGAACTTTTTGTACCGGATAAAAAGGTTCAGCTCTTTGAGGTCTAGAATGGTCCGCAAGTCCCCTTTTCTTTTGGGACCCAGGAAGAACCTGGAGTAGAACCACTTTTTCCTTTGCCGCCTGGGCAACGATTCTATATGGCCTGTTTGTGCAGCAAGGTGAGAACCTCCTCCCTGAGTACCTCTGTGTGATCTGGATGGTAAAACATGGGGACTGGGGGAACATCTGGAGGCTGCTCTAGAGCATGGCCTTGTTCAATTATCTGCAGGATCCAAGCATCTGTTGTGATGGTTCTCTACTGGGACAGATGGAGGGAGAACTACCCTCCGACCACCACCTCCTGGCTTGGGGAAGGAGTGGGGTCTATCAAGGAGTCAGGCAGAGGCTGAACTGGCAGCTGGAGCCACACCTCCTCAGAATTGCTTGGCAGAGGGACCAGATGTGGAAGAGGGGTCAGGCAAGGTGAAGCTGGCTCTGCGCTTGCCTGAAGTTTGGCTCCTGGACCTGCCTTGCATTGTGAGACACCTCACGAAAGGAGGACCTTGGCCTACTCCTGAGTTGAGTATGGTACAGGGAGTGGACAGACCGAATAGCCCTACTAGAAGCCTGCAGTTCATTGATAATATCCTGCACGTCTGGTCCAAGAAGCTTGTGACCCACAAAGGGGGCATTCAACACCCTTAGACATCATTTGCAAAGGCAGAGACCCTAAGCCAGAAGTGCTTTCTGAGGCAAATGCCAGAGGCAGCTGCCCTGGCTGTAGTATCAGCCATATCATAGATGGCTCTGAGGAGATACTTACTGACATATTCAGAGGCCTGGAGCACCTTGAGAAGCTCAGGTTTCTGGGAAACCTCAGGGAGGGCCTGTGCAGCTGCCTTGCCCCTCCTCCAAAGGGTATTCTGATACTTATAAGACGGGACAAATAACTGGCAATTTAAAGGCTGAGGATGGCAGAGGCAAATGTGCTTGTGCCCCAGAGGTCCAGTCTTATGGGTTCATGGTCAGGAGGCAGGGAACTAAGATGCTTGGGGGCCTTAGTCCCGTCACAAGTGGCCTTGATTACCACTGAGTCGGTTTCAGTCTGGGCCACATAGAAAGGCAACCCCTGAGGTGCCTGATAGAGCTTGTCGGCCTTCCTGGGCATGGCTGGCACCAAGTTGGCCCTGTGCCAGGCTGCTGTGGCAGCATCAGTCAGGGCTGGCAGCAAGGTAGGAATAACCTTGGTGGAGACTCAGGGATCTCCAGGAAATCTACCAGATTCCTCCTAGCCTCATCCTCAGTGTGGAACCCCATGGTGGAGGAGAACTGCTTCATAACGTTGTAAAAGGAAGAGTCCTCAGAGGGAGACCTGGGAGTATGCTTGACAGACTCCTCACTCCTAGAGGAGACTGTGGACCTGTCTGAGGATTCCACATCGTCTTCCTCCTCATCCTCTTCCTCAGGGAGGATGAGTTCAGGATGGTATTCCTCTTCGACGTCAGTCTGCTCTGAAGCAGGGACCAATGATTGTAGAACCGATGGCTCTCTGCAGGGCGCAGGTCATGTGGGTCAAACTGGCTTCGACACCGAAGCAGCCATCAACAGCACAGGAATGACTGCCACCGGGCCGTGGAATTAGCTGCTGAATGACAGACATGGTAATAGAGGCAAGTATAGAATTAAGCTCGACAGCAGGAACAGGAATGGTCATCGACACAGGCGTCGATGGAGGGGGTGTGGGGCCCTGGTCTGATCATGAACTGCTAACTGTAGTGGCAGCAGTTGAGCAGAGCGCAGGAGGACCTTGAAGCTCGAGAGGTCTCGCCGACAAGGCAGGGGCCAACAGCCCAGAAGCCGATGGCCCTCCCACAGCCCTGTGCAGTCTGGGAGATGAATCTAACATGGGGAGCCTGGTAGGAACACAGGCCTGCTCAGGGTGAGGCGCCAATGCCAGAGCAGTTGACAGGGCGATCCCTGGAGATGAAGAAGAATAATCCAGTGGGGGCTGGGATTGCAGACAGGTGGAGCGGTCCCTAGGCCGCTCCCTGTCCTGACGAGAATGTTTCCCTGAGGATTTGTCCTGGGCCTTGGTAGCCTGAGAGCCTGAAGAAGATGCCAGCAACTGGACTGGTGGGGGCTCTGGAGGACCCCTGCTCTCCACTGGCTGCCTGTTGCTCCATGAGGAACTTCTGCAGGACCTTCTTGCATTGGCACCGGGTGGTAAGGTTCAATTTCTGGCAGGACTCGCAGGCGAGGACGTTGAGGCTAGACCCCAGACAGTAGACACAAAGTTTGTGTTTGTCAGTGGAGGAAATCTTCTTTCCGCAGCAACAGCGATGGAAAAGAGCCGACGAAGGAGTAGTTCTCAACATACAAATGTAACCCCTAGGTGGCACTATCTCAAGGGCTACTACCCCTGCCTATGTGACTAGGTGCAGGTTAAGAGGCCTAGGTACTGAAACAGGTGCCTCCACCCAGAGGACAGGGTTAGTGGTAGCGTAGCTGACCTGGGTACAGCCCTCTGGGACACTGTGACCCCCCTCTTTCCCTTCTAGTGGCCTAAACAATGAACAGAATACACAGGTACAATAGTCCCCAAACAGCAGGTATATCCCCACTCTGATTGCACTTACCACCAGGACTGGGTCCACCTGTTCATCCCTGGAGACCCCCTGTAAAGTAAGGTTAAACACAGCAACCAATAGTACCACAGTGCTATTTGTACAGAAGTGCACCACAGGCAGGTTAAGTGAAAAAAGATTCAGATCTGATTTATTCAGGGGAAATGAACAAGGAAGGGGCATAATCAGGTTGATTGTTTTAGGAACTGATTCAATCAGGCTACAAGGCATGCACTTTAGAGTCCCTCAACACAGTCACACACACTCTGGGTACCCAGTGGCGAGGTAGGCTAGCCTGACACATTGCCCAGAGTAGGCCAGTGCTGCAGCTGGTCGGGGCCCTATGATGGAAAAACAAGTCATGTACAATAACCCACAATTTGTAATCCGGAGCCAGGAAGCTCAGTTCATAATAATCAAACCAAACAATTAAATCAGATGGCATACTTTGATTGAGCTGTTGTTGCAGGGAGCTACCCTGATGTTTACTCACGCTACCCAGTACAGGACACAGGAGTGATGAAATGGAGACTTCAGGATGACTTGCTGGTATGCCAGGAGAAGCAGGGCCCACACGAATCACTGAGGTGTCGTTTCTGTTCATGGTGTTGAGCAGGGGGCTGATCCCCGGGCAGGTCTCTTGTCGATGGTCTTCTCTGTGGCATGAGTAGGTAGCTGGCTGGGCCAGGTTGCCAGAGCCCAGGCCAGGTGAACAATTCGGATGGCAGTCCGGTAGTGCTGGATACAGCTTCCAGCAAGTGTGACACAGTTAAGCAGCAGGGAACCAAATCGCGACCCACTGACAGCATTCAGCACATCTATAGTAAAAGAAAACACAGTACCACAATTCGGATGACAGTCCGGTTGCAATTTCAGTGTCTCTAAGCAAAACTGTACGTTCTGCGGTGGCTTCTGACGTCATGACAGGCCGAATCGTGTGGAGCAAATCTTCGGTCCTCTTTCAGGCAAATAGGCAGTCACAATTCGGTAATTCTGGTCATAGACTTGTTCGGATTTAGTCTGACACAACCAAAGGATTCTCAACAGGGACAAGTAGGGCAGGGCAGGCCAAACACAGCCTTCCCAACAGTTTCCCGCGTGACTACGCAGGAGCAGCTGCTCGAATGTCTCGAACTGTTCACTCTCTCAACTCCAAACTCAGACTGGCCTCTGCTACAGACAGCACCGGGACTTCCTTCTCTTCCAAAAAGGGTTCGGTTGGTTGATCCATCTGTCTGTCAAAGCAAGGGCTCCCCCTCCAGGTCCATTTAGGCGCCAACATGTAAAAACTACAATTCCTACAGAAATTCACTCCCACAAGACCCCTTGGGACAGGCTCCATTTTAAGGTCCCCAAAAGGTACTGATTGGTCCAAACTGGCAGTCCAGGACCAAGATGGTGGTGCATAGCAGAAATGTCCATGCTGCAAAGAAAGCAGGTTAGACAAACTACGATATTAGGATTAATACAGCATTTAAACAGCAAACAATCACAATTTCCAACAGAGCTCCCTCTGCGCAATTAGCGATTGCAGAATGGAGCAATTATCTGGCAGTCCAGGAAGGACTCGAGCATAGGAACACTCAGCACCCACCCAAATTAAATGTATATTTCATTATAGGCATCTCTTAAAGAGACAGGACACAGAGGTTATTAGGCACTCTCAGGCAATAGCTTTTAAACGATTAAGACACAGGACACCAGCCTGGCAGTGGGCATTTAGGCACACCAAAGGAAGATTTTTGGGAACTCCCATTTATAGGGGGGTTACACAAAGGATAAAGGAAGAAATCACTTTAAGCTAAAGTGATTCAAAATTAAGTAAAAGAAAAAAGTTAAGTAAAAATGGTGGTCGAACTGAGCGACAAAGCTTCCACAGAGTCCATATGTGAATGGTCGATGGTGGCAAAGAACTTAGGAGGAAGCAGGGCACCTGTGCTTATATAGGGTGTGTGATATTAGAGCCTGATGTTGACATGGGTGGCCCCTAATAGATTGCTGCAGAAAAAGCTTCTGTGGGATCCTGACACCTAAGTTCCATAGGTGTGACCTGATGACAGAGATATCCCCGAAGAAGATCCAGTGCTGTGGTCTACAAAAGTAAGGTAAGTGAGCTAAGCAAGCAGTGAGCTGAGTAAATTGAAGTTTTGTTCTTATTCTTTGTTCCCACTTCTGACTTCTCCTGGATCCCCCACTACACCCGGCTTGCTTCACCTGGTCTGGTAATAGATCTAACCTGCAATCCAGCTTTCTTTGTTTACCATCAATGACCTGAAATATTGTACTTCAGTATGCTAAGCAGGGCAGGTCAAAGCATCACTTCTAAAAGTAACTGCTGTGCAGATATGTGTTGTACTAGACACCATCCCTAAACGCAGTCATGTTCTCACTGTACTTCATGAAGATGAAAACTGTCTTTTTTGTTTAAGTGAGGGGATGAAGAATTTTTTTTTTGAATTCCTGGGAAGGGGCTGTCGTAGGCAGTCTCTTTCTCCTCTGCCACCTCGTCCTGGAACAAGGTAGATGTAGAATTAAAAAGACGCACAATATCAAGACAGCTAATTTTTCTAATCAAGTGACTGTAAGTATTACATTTTTGTAGCCACATTGGTCCTTGTACAAAAAGATGAACAAAACTCTTATTCACGTGGCAAGTTCTGCACTATTGTGAGTAGTGCAGAGTTGTTACAGTGTTGCCTCCTTACTCATGTGAATGCAAACCGCTTCACAGTATTAACATGCATTGTATTTCACCACTATCCCTCTTTTCTTGGGATCGTGTAGTGGTATTGGTGTTTCGCGTAGCATGTAAACAGCTGGCATTACTTACAACGGTGCCAGGTAATTTCCTATACTGCACTTAAGTAGATTTCCCAACCTACCAGAAGACTACAGTAGTCACAATGCAGGAAGCTACCCTGCAACACCTAAAAGCCCTGTCGATATGAACGCTCATCTGGAGCATTTCTCAAACTGCGGCGGAACCAATGGAGACGGAAGCGATGAAGTTGCATACCATGTGAATGAAGTAAAAGTGGGGGATTTGATAACTTTCATTGGACCAACAAGAGATGTACAAAACACAAACTTTCAGGCTACACAGAGGCTACACATAGCCCTTCATCAGGCAACGGCAGAATCTTAAAAAAAAAAAACTTAAATAGATTGGGTAGGACTGATACATAAACTTTTACACACGGGTGTGACAGTTCTGTTGATAAGGAAGTAAATAACTGGATATGTGCAGAGACAAAAAAAATGTACTGAAATCCTAGGTAATTATAAATCAGAATCATCCAATCAGAAAAGTAGGCTCCTCTCCATGGATGGACTGGGACTGGGACAGCAGGAGGCCTATAAATTGTTAAATTCTTATGTTCTGCTGGCCCAGTGGTGAAGAATGCTGAGGCGCCTTGCACACCTTACCTTTTACCACAGCGGCAACCCGGGTTCAGGAACAGACTCAGGTCATCGGGGGTCAGCAGGGAAGGAGAGGCTCTGCCCCCCAGGTGGAGGCAAAGGGGTAGAGTAGCTCTGGGAGGCAAAAATTACAGGAGGGATCGGTGGGGAACATCAGATAGGTGCACCTCCATGCAAGAGTTCAACACTCTGCAGTAGGGGCAGGGGAACCAGAAAAGTGGAAAATGGTGTAGGGTGGGTGTCATGAAGCCTGGCCCTGCTGCTTCTGTGCCCACACCATCACTCGGCATGTGACTCAGTCTGCCTTGGGTTTACTCTGCTGGGGGGGGGGGACATACCTCCCTCCCCAGCCCTGCCACGACAGGGGAATTTGTGGGGAATTCAATGACCGGGCACGTGCAAAGGGAGGCGGAGAGCTGGCTTGGGAGAGCTGGGGACTGGGCTAATGTCCCACCACTCCGAACACAGGAGGTAAAACACCTATGTGGCAAAAAAAAAATTCTTATATTCTAAGAGCCTCCCAAAAGATTCCCTAAAGATGCCTTACTTACTCATCAACAGAACTGTCACACCCATGTGTAAAAGTTTATCAGTTCTAACAAGTGTTGCTCGGATAGTGCCACCGTGGACCCGCCAGTGATCCGGTGGATAGCGGCACTATTCGAGTGGGATCCAGCCCGGGATCCGGCTGAATATGGTTGGATCCCACGTTATCTGGCGCTGGATCCAGGGATCCGTCATCAGACCCCAGCGCCAGATCCAGTGATCTGGTGTTGGATCCCTGGATCTGGCGTCAGATCCCTGGATCTGGCTGTCAGATAACAGGGGATCTGGCGGATCCACTATCCTGCCACAAAGGGCAGGTATTTTTTGGATCCGGATTGCAGCAGATCCATCCAAGCACCACTAGTTCTACCCACAGTACTTAAAGGGAGAGTCACCTCAATATATTTTTTTCTGTGTAGGCATGAACAATGATCCTCTCTTTTGCATTGCCCTAATTTAAATTTAAATGAAGTTGCTTAAATCTGTTCTGCTCTGGTATGAAAACCTGTTTGACACCATTGCAAAGAACATTAACCCACTCATAAAAAAGGAACATGAGAGTTGATAATGCATATTTGCACATCAAAGAGACTGGGAGTAAGGAAAAAGCTAATAGCACACAGGAATTAATTAGTTGCATAACAAAATTTCACAAGCACCAGCATCCTTCCAACTGCATTTTCCAACTCAGACACACTTTAAACAACAGAAAGCATTAGGGAACTTATCTTGAAAAGTTTGATGGGCAGAACAAGATAAGAATACAGGGACTTCAGAAGACCTGCAACAGAACTAACTGACAATAGCACTTCTGCTGACTTGTGCATGTATGCATCATCAACTCCCATGATGCCCTGCATGAGTAGGGTCATGATCCTTGCAATGGTGTCAAACAGGTTTTCACACTGGGGCAGAACAGAATGAAGCAACTTCATTTAAATTTAAAATTGGTCATGGCTACAAACTACACAGGTATACAGAAAATAGGTTGAGGGGACTTTCCCTTCTTTTTTTGGGGGGGTGGGGTGTTTTGGTTTTTAAGATTCTGCTATTTCCTAATGAAAGGCTTTCTGTAGCCTGAAAACTTGTGTTGTGAATCTCTTGTTGGTCCAATAAAAAGTATCAAAACACCCACTGTGCTCATCTGTAAGTATAAAAGTAACACATTCCCTTAATTAACTAAACAAAAGAACTACAATCAATAAAGTAACAGACTGAGAAAAATAATTGAGTTAAACATACAAACTCTGCTACAGAAATAAAATAACAAATCACAGACCCCAGACAAAAACAATTAAGAAAGACTGAAGAAAACAAACAAGACCACTACTCAAACTGCCTACAGCCCTGCCTTGCCTGCTAGCTAAAACAGGTCCCCTCCCCAACACAGCACTGCTTCAATACAGACAAAATAAACCCTCTACTTTAAACTAAATAAATCTGAAAAACTACAAACAAATAACAGAAATCTAGCTGTACAGGGCACTCTAGATATTATTCAGAGTGATTTGGTTCTAAATACTAAGCATTAGAAATACTTTTAACGATTTTTTTTATCAGACAATCAGGGACAGACTTCTCCCCAGCTCTCTCTTCATAATAAGACTGCAAGGAACACAGCCTCTTCATGGAATACTGCTCGTTTCAGTCACATGTGACCTCCAATCACATGGTATATTTTAAACCTCGTCTATGGACCCCGCTCCACCAGCGCAGTCGCCAAATCTACCATCATCAAAGTTCGCCTGTGTTGTGGATTGGAAATTCACTAAGTGGATCAACTTCTTGAATTTGGGCAAATTCACAAAAATGTCCATGAAGCGAAGCTGAGCAGCTTCATACACAACGAATAGAGAACTGACAACCACAGTCACTGTGAGGCGATGAAACAGCCTAAAGTGCTCAAAACATAAGAGCACACAGCTGGCCCAGTGTCTCGACAGTAGCACTACTACCTGCCCCCCCATGTCAGCAACCCAGGTTTGGGAGTGGACTAGGGTTAGTGGGGGTCAGCCAGGGAGGGGAGATGATCAAGCATCCAGGGGACTACTCTTCTCTCCCAGTGAGGGGAGGGTCGCTGCTGCACTCAGTCTCCACCACCAAGCGAAGGCTTGGTGGTGGTGCAGCAGGCGCAACAAGAAAGGAGGGGGCTGCTGGCTTGATGCAGCGCATGTGTGCCTCCACATGACATGCACTTACATCCACGCTGCAGCAGGGGAGGAGAAGAAAATTGAAAAACTGGAGCTGCCGAAGGATGACTCCTCAGATACCGCAGCTCCCTCCTCACATTCAGGGCTCTCTGGGGCACATCTGGATTGCGCTTCAGGGGAGGATGACCCCTTCTCCCTTACTCTATGGGGGAGGGATTTCCATGGGAGATTTCTGCTCAAGGTAAGTCCCTAGGACAGTGGGTGATGGGGGGCGTACATACATGGAAGGAGGAGGCAGGCTACACAAGGAAGAAAAACCTCTACAGAACAAAAATAGGAGAAACACTTAAAAGTATTTTTTTATTCAAAGCCAGAATCATTAAAATGGAACAGCTAGACTGTTAATCTAAACCCCAAACTCCACCACAGTCATTGTGAGCAGAATGTCCATTTAAAAACGATGTTAAAAAAACTGAAAAACCGGGGCGCTGTAGAGCCCAAGCTGATCAGCAGCAGTTTGCACTAGCTCTCCATCATATCTGTGAAATTCATTAAAATCTTGAATTTTAATGGTGTTTCTGGTTGGGACTTACCGTCGAGGTTGTTTATTATGTTGTGTAAGCCATGTTGATGATTTTAAAGTTTCAGTCTGTTAATGAATTACCTGCCTAGTGAGGGATACCCTTTCTTTTTGGGATTTTTACCCCGCTCAATTTGTGAACTGATTGAATTCTCCTACTGATAACCTGTCTCCCTATCAGTTAGCTGGTCTGATAATAATGCCAGGGGCGATATGCAACTTAAGTGAGTCAAGGCAATCTTTATAACACCTGTTTAGTCTCCACTCATTAGGATGTTTCAGCCCTCCACTATCATTTAGGTATCCTACGAGGGGCAGAAATAGTGGTAAATTGTGAGATATATAGGTGAGAGTGTTATAGCCTACATTATTATCTAGCCAGAGAATTAATCCTACGATAAACTAAGTGTTGTGAATCACATGGTAGGATGGAATACTTGATACTGTATACTCCTATGAATAATATCCTGTCCCTGGATGTGATGTACAACATATGTTTCCTAATGTGATATATGCTATATGCTATATGGTGTATTATATATAATCCATAAATAAAAAGTTCAAAAGAAAATCTTGAATTTTGAGCCTTGGAAGCATCTTTTAAGTACTTTCATCAGTAAGAGCGCCTTTGACTTAGGAGAAATGGGCAACCCAAAGAAAGACAAATCGCAGAGTGAAGTAGAGAGAAGTAAGGGAACCGGTGGGGCATTGTGACTGCCTTCCATCCAACAGGCCGAAGTAGAATCCAGACCCACAGAAACAATGGCATCACTGGGGCACAAACTCCAGAATTTAATTGCCTCAGTTGCCACCTTAAATTAGAAGGTGGATGACTTTAATGGTCGAGTTCTGGTGATAGAAAATGCTGTTGATGGTATCAAAACAGAACTACAGGACATTCGAAAACAACTGTACTCTAACACGACTACTAATGTCCTCATGGTCAAAGAAAATCAACACCTTCGAGCCAGACTGGAGGCCTTAGAGAATCAGGCCCGGTCAGGGAATATTCGGATCATTAGTCTCCCCAAAGGTAGCAAGGGAGATCATCCGATCATGTATGTCCATGAATGGCTTACTGAAAAGCTGTTGCCAGAGGGAGAAGATGTTTCATGGGACATACAAAAAGTGTATCGTATAACTCCCAGAGGCCGACCTCAAAATTCAGAGGAACTCCAAACGCTAATGGTGGTAACGTCTGGGGTTGGTACCCATGATTGAACTCTTCGATGTGCCTGGAGAGTCAACCCGATCATGCAGGACAACAACCAAGTGTATTTTTTTCCGGACATTAGCTCCTTAACACGCCAAAGAAGGAAAAAGTTTGACTGTGTATGACGTTCTTTGTGGGAAACAGGAATTACACATACCATGATTTTCCCCACGAGGCTCAGGATTACCCACCAAGGATAGGTATTCTTATTTTCTGACCCTGTCGAGGCTGAGAAATGGGCCACTCATATGGTTGCAGCGTCCAGGGACCAGGGAGAGACTGCTTTGCCTGAGGAGATGGACGGAGATACCAGAAATATCGGGGACTTTATCATAGGCCCTATGTCTATCTGTAACACTCCATAAACTAAGTACTTAATCTAAAGCAGTACTGTTTGATGCTGGTTTGCCTTTTTCAGCAACTTATCTTTAAGGCGTTTAGTTATAAAAATGGGGCGCTTTTTTGTCATTTTAAAATTTGTCTGTTGCCCTTAACTAATTAGCTCTGTTTTACCATTATGGTATTGCTATAAAGGTGTGATTCCATGGCAAATAAAGGGGGGGGGGACATTTCAATCTCTGTATGCTTTTTATGTGATGCTTAACAATGTTCCTCCATGATGAATAATGATAGAGACACAAATTCTTGTCTGCTTCTCTTTTTTGTTTCTTCAAATCTGCTGCAGAAAGTTAAAATCTGAAATGTTTCTTTTCACATTAAGGTCAACACATGGCAACAACAGTCCTTATGAGGACACGTTCCCTAAATTAGGCTGGACATTGATGGACAATCCTTTATTTTTCTGAATTAGCCATGTTGCTCTTGGATTCGTTAACACAGCAAATCTGAGATTATTATTTAATAATATTTTAATGCTACCCTCTAGTGTTTTAACACTATGTAGTGAATGCAAATCTTATTGTATCCTTTGATTAAGGGGTTGTTTTCCCCAATGGTAAGATATCCATGTGGTCTGTTTTCTGTATGTATTATACATTGCCATGATATATGACAAAATACTAAAAATATTGTCATGAAATATGATAAAATACTAAAAAATAAAGTATAAAAAAAAACAAAAAAACTGAAGAACACTATGTTGCACTAAAACACAGTTTGGAAGCAAGAACAAACACAACATAAAACAACAAATTTTTAGGACACAGCCATCAAATTAACTGGGACACCACCGGGGGCGACTGCTCTCTGCAGCAGAAACTTAAGAAATACAGCTAGAATGCTGGGAGGCACAAAACAAATGCTGTAAGGGGACAGCATCTTCGAAAAAGATTCTAAGTTCCAGTGCACCATGCACCTCCTGGATATGATGCACAAGTCTGACTTGGCTGTTTTATTTCTTGTAGTTAGAAAGTACAGATTTACATCACAACGTATTATGTACAGCAGAACATTACATTTTACATGTAACTGATGTCACCAGGTTATAAAACTCATTAGAAATGACAAAATGAATATGAGCTCTATAACCTGGTGGAAGCTACTCATAAGAAATTACAAAATTAATATCAGTTCTATATTATAAAGCAGCATCACTGCCTCCACTCCATTACTCTACCTCTTATGGAGCATACGGTCAGCACTTCGTGCTGTTTCACACAGTTGATTCCTGCCGCACTGACACTGACTCTCTTCCTGTTAGAAATGCGGCGGCTTCATCTGTGTGAGAAGAACCGGCGGTAGTGAGGTTTTCGGTTAAAAAGGAAACAGCAGGCAAATAAGCCTTATAATGTAAAGTTACCTTACAGTTTTATTTCTTTAGAGAGCCAAGTCTTATTAGTAGAAGCCTGATCCACCGGCACTTCATTCCCCACCACCACTAACCACCCCGTAAGTGGCATCACATACTGTCCATTCTTCAGTGTTGGAATGTACCAGCGAATCCTGTAAGTTGCGAGGGGAACGCACAATGGGAGTTACATAAATTTAATGATTTTAAGTAGAAATAATGGTGTCTGACTGATTTTGTCATTGGAAGCAATTACTGTATTTTATAATATATTAATAAGTATACTGACCTGTGTCTCTCACAGGATAAGAACATTATCTCGTGCTGTTTGGGGCTGACACAACCGCTCAGCCTTGCTTTGCAGTCCTCTCGACGTAAACAGCATGAGATAATGGTGTCATCCTGTAAGAGACATAGGTCAGTATACTTATTAATATATAATCTGGTGACAGCTATGCATAAGAAATTACAAAATGAATATGAGTTCTATAACCAGGTGACAGCTACTCATAAGAAATTACAAAATGAATATGAGTTCTATAACCTGGTAACAGAACTCGTAAGATATTACAAAACAAATATCAGACTGGAAAAGGGCAGATTTAACAAGGAGGGACCCTAAATAAGGAACAAAATAAGAATATTTCATAACAAATTCATAAAACAGTACACTGGGGATGTTAAACAGACCCAATTTCCAATTATATTAAAAGTGTAAAATAATAAAGTTGATGGTGGGTATTAATATATCCCAGGGAGCCACTCCTTGCAGTATATGAGTGTCTTCAAGTGAACGGCAAGTGAAACTAAACTATTCTGTAACTTGTTGCAGGCAAGTCAAACCACACATGCTACAATTAGTGACTCTGCAGCATGTAATTATGTATTTTAAGATGAAGGACTGCTATTGTTTTTTTTTTTTTATGAAAAAACAGATGCTCCAAACCTGGCCGTTTCTACTCTTTCCTGAATAAGAGTGTTTGTCTACACGGGTTGGCAGAACTCTCTTGACATATAATCCCTTCGACATTGACAGTAGCATTTTTGTGATTTTATTAGTGGTTTCATACATGTTCTTTCACTGTGAGAACTGTCAAGTGAAAGTGAGTGGTTTGACAACTAACAATGCATAATCAAAACCCCGTTGGCCATACTGAAGCTTAATTATTAATCCTGCACAGTTATTCTTGTGGCATAAAAATTCTTTAAAATTTACTAAAAATAAATGTAAATACTGTTACAAGACCACTAGAAGAAGAAAACCACTCTAGTAGTCACAATGGCAACAGTAAACTTAACAAGTGAGACACTAAGAAAAACAGGAGTCTCTCACGTACAAAGAAAACCGTATTACCAATTGGTAGTAGTAGTAGTAGTAGTAAAAGTAGTAAAGATTTTATTCATGTTAATCAAAGAAAAAACATGAACATGGTCAGACCCCAGTTGAGCAGCAGGGTTCATTTACAATGGGTACCATAAGCAATACAGTTATCTACAGTATGTTACAAATACCAACAATACACATACACAGAATATATTGCACATAGGTAGGTTACAAGTACAGTAAAATTCCATTTATATACATAACTCACAGCATATGAATTACATTCGTGACATCATTCAATAAGACTCGAGTCTCCTGTATGACTAAAAAGTATAACCTTATCCCAAAATCAGGGCAACGCATCTGGGGTTTGAGGCCTTCTTGGATCAACCATTTCATTATTCTACTGAAATATAGGGGACCCATACTTCTTCTGAGTTGAACTGGTAAAGAGTTCCAGGCAAATGGCCTTCTGTAACTAAACAATGCCGTACCTACACTGGTCTTCTTTAACTGATTACAATATTCAGTTCCCTCTGATGATCTCAGGTTTAGTCTGCCCTTCTTAATTACCAATGTTTCTAAAATATAGCTGGATAACAGTTTTTTTTATAAGCTTCATACCTCATGTCCATTATGTGCAGTTTCGTGCGATCTTCTAGCCTAATCCAATTTAAGCCTCTATAGAGTAAGCAATGGTGTCTTTTTCACCGTGCATTTAACACAAACCTTGCAAATCTGTTATACTAAGTATCTAGTTTACGCAAAGTTGTCCCTATAGCACCCCCATAAATGATATCCCCTTATAAAATGGGTTGCCTAAAACATGCAACCCCATTGGTTGACTGGGTCTATGTGGCCATTGATTAATCCCCTAGATACCCACAGTAGACACGCCGTCCCTCTTTAGGCACTGCACCAAAATCAATGCGAGTGCCATTTTTACGCTGGCATTCACGAGGCAAATCAAAAAATTAGGCTCCACATTTGAGCTCACACACACACACACACACGTGCATGCTGGCGAACAGGGCAATTACAAAGAAACACTATCAAAATGAAAAAAAAAACTACCGCATTACAAGTATATTGCAAGAAAAATAAAGATCACACAATACACCACCATCTTTATTTAACCAGGAATATTATAGAAGCATGACAGCAGAAAAGGACGCCTGGCCCACCAAGTCTGCAGAGGGCATAGAAACATAATGGCAGAAAAAGACCGCCTGGATTATTTTGCTGTTATTGGGGCTTCCGGGGGGGAGAGGAGGGACCCAAACCTCTACATTTAATTCAAATGTTTTGTGTCAAAATTGCATGTCCCTCTCCCAATGGGCCCTGCTAGGTGGTGGAGGGGCACATCGCTCCTTATGGCCAAGACCAAAGAACCCCCCCATCAGTAATTTAAGTCAGTGTGGCACGACTATAGTATTTCTTGTTACTTGGACCATGTTTAGAACGATAAAAAAAAGAAACTGCTGTATCGGCGCTTGCCCATAAGGAGTGATGTGCCCCCAGGCAAAAGCTCTCAGTTTCAGTCCCCTCATTCACCATTCCCTGCATGTGCATGCTGCTACTCAGAGAAATAACTTGCTAGCGTTTTACTTCCATAATGGTTGAATTCTAGTAAACACCTTCTCTTAGCCACTCGAAGTATTCCAGCAACTTAGTTCAATACTTCTGTTCAAAGGTCAGTACTCAAAATGTTCTCCGGTGAATAATTAGAGGAGATGACAAATAATCCAGTGTAGTCTTACAGTACCTGTCATTTATTCTGGTCAAACGCTGCTGCGGATCTCCGTCCATTCGGCAGCAGGTAACTCGAGGCAATTTAAACAAATTAAGAGCGTTTTACCTGTGCCAAATAACCAGTGGGTTCGCTAGGTCAGAGGGAAGCCACCCTCCACATTTAACAGTTCAAATAGACCAGCGCTCCATTGAACCAGGACCCAAGAACAAATGAAAGAGTCAAAAACTATATAAATCCTTGAATTAGGAATTTAATTATAACCACATACACACCACAGTGCCCCAGCACTTCGGCACCTTACCTTGCCTGTATCATGGTTATAATTAAATTGATAATTCAAGGATGTATTTAGTTTTTGACTTTCATTTGTTCCTGGGTCCTGGTCGAACAGAGCGCTGGTCTAATTGAACTGTTAAAATCTCTGAAATGATGGGTTAAATTATTAGAAAATAGATGGTCGAGACAAAGCAGTTTAAGGAAATCTCATCCCGGTTCCACTTCCGCATTTTAGTTCTGGACGTAAGGAACTACTTTCTATGTCGGAGTGACACAGGTAGAAATCATGAAATAAAAGTCAAATTATTAGACTTTGCTACTTTTTTGGACTTATTTTAGGTTTTCATTTCATAAGTGCAATAACCCACGACCAGCCGTGGGTATACTAGGCATTAATGGATGGTTCAGGTGGTTGGAGGTCACTTGGCTGCACCGTGCCCTCACAATGCACCTGGAGCCATGCATTAATGTTTCAGTATACCCATTTATTGGTCGTGGGTTATAGCCATATAATCAATGATGGGCATGCTGTAACTTCAATGATCCTAAGTTTAACTTCCAAAGGTAGGTCTCTTTTATACAATATAACGCGCCTAGTTTTCTATGCAAACTTTTAGTAATCTGTTCTATGTGAACATCCCACCAGAGCCCCTCAACAATCCATAAGCCCAGATATTTGTATGATGTAACTCGCTGAAGTCTATCCACTAGATAAATAACAATATCTAAGTTCCCAAAGGATGCAGGGTCACTTTCATAATTTCCAAATAACATTACTTTTGATTTTTTTTTAATTTAGGACCAATTTATGGTGATGCAGGAAATCCTGCAGTATACTGAAGGATCTCTGCAGGTTTCCTGTACCGGAGAAAGAGAACTTCCTGTAGTATAAAGAATAGTATACAATGGGCTCAAAAATGAAGAATTCTGATAGGCTGGCTGGCACCTTTTCTGTGTTGTAAAATCTAGCATTACCCCACGGGAAAAAGTGCCAACCGCCAGTCAGCCACATCAGCACCCCCCTTGAAATCACTCTGAGCATAGGAAGCTCAAGACTGGCAAAGATGGCAATCCCCGCTAAACGGCCGTCTCGCAGAACTGCTGACCAGTCCCTTTACGATCCATCCTGTTAGCATAACCAACAAAACTGTAGCAAACACGAGAGAGGTCAACAGCGACAGAAATAAAACCACACAGGAAACCACTAATTACAAAAATGTAAACAAATTATTAACTCTCATTTTCCACCACCGGTACCTGTTACCACTGAGAACTTCCTGTCCCATGCCAGTCCGTTACCTCAATCAGTGTACATATGTTGGCCTTGTGACCAGACAGATAGCGCGACACTAAAAACAAGGTACCCCAAGTGTACTGAATAAATGTACAAACTAAAAAGCAATGGAGCTGACACACAGTAAAAAAAGCAACCAGGGCACAGATTTCAACATTTCCTGGTCCCCAACAAAGGCACCATGCTTTGAAGTACACAGCAATACTGCACATGCTCAGTATCCCCGCAGCCCATGTAAGCAAGAACTACTTCTTCCGGGGAACAATAACCCCCCCCCCCCAAAAAAAACAAATTAACATAAAACATTTTATTTACTATTTTTGAGCAAAAAAAAGGACATTGTATATCTGATATATACCCTCAGGGTGTGGGTAATGCTAGGATGTACCCACGTCTGTGTGGTTTACTCACTTGGCCGGTGGCCTCGGGACCGAACCACACCAGGCGTGGGTAAATCCAGCATTACCCCACACCCTGTCGTGGTATATTGGTTAAGTACCATCTGCATAGAGATGATGTTTTGCAAGCTGACTTGCAATTTGCAACAAATTCACATAGATGTTAAACAATAATGGACCTAAAATGGATCCCTGAGGGATTCCAGTTGTAGATGGTGAACAGTCAGAAATATGGGTATTTAATGAAACTAACTGAATTCTGTCTGTTAGGTAGTTTCTGAGCCAGCATACCATGGGCTCAAAGAGGCCCAGGGCTGTCAGTTTCTCCAGCAAGATTTCATGATCGAGCGTATCAAACGCTTTTGTTAAATCTATAAACATAGCACCCATCGCCTCCTGTCTATGGATTCTCGGATATCGCCAACAACCTTCAAAAGTGTGGTTGTGGTGCTGTGTCCTCCTCTAAATCCTGATTGTTGTGTAATTAACAGGTTATTCTCTTCCAGGTACACATTTAATTGCTTACTGACCAATTTCTGTAAAACTCTGGGTACTATTGGAAGAAGAGATATGGGCCTGTAATTACTATCAGTTTTTTATCCAGATTTGTATATAGGGACAACTTTGGTCCTTTTCCATTCTGTTGGAAATTCACATCTTTGGAGAGAGAAATTAAAAACATTTGCCATAGGGTCTGCCAGGACTGGAGCAGTGTATTTCAATAAAACCGTGTGTATTTCACCCAGTCTGCTGCTTTATGGGGGTTCAATTTAAGTAGTGCATCATAAACTGGTGTTTCTTTTATTTCTTGAAAAGAGAATTCATCTATACTGTTTGGCATTGTTTCAGTTAACAAAGGGCTATTGCGTGGGGATTTAATTATTGTACGCAATGCATCCTTTCCCAGATTTGTAAAAACATGTATTAAAACGGTTGGCTGCTTCAGGACCCAGTGTAACCTCCTACTTGTCTACAAAAAAGGAATGGGCTAATCTCATGACACCTGTTGTTTGCAGTATATGCGCTAGCCCCAAAAAATCTCATGGCCTGGAATTTAAGGTTGTCAAAAAAGTAGGTTTTATAATAGCTCTGTTTTACTTTCTTAATTTTCTTGATGTAATTATTTCTGGCCTGTCTGTATTTAGTCCAGTCTAATCCAGAGTTGTTTTTTTGCCTTTTTCCAATAATTATCCCTGGTATGCCTGAATTTGTACAAATCCTTGTTTTACCAAGCTGCTTTGCCAGATTTTACCAACCTCTTTTTTTAGTGGAGCATGTTTATCACAAATTAATTTAAATTCCTATTGTAGATATGCCCAGGCTTCATTTCTATATGGAATGAGAGCGAGCCTTTTCCAGTTGATATTTTCTAAATCTATCATAAATGGGGGATAGTCAAAAGATTTCCAAAGATCTATAATATACAAAATTGGATCCCTTAAGTTTTTTTATATTAAGTTTGGCACAAATGATTCCCTGGTGCTCACTAAATAAATTGGTTAATGGCTTGACAAGAATTTACAACAACCATAAGAGACTTAAGTGCAAATATATACAGATATGAAAGAAGTAGAACTGGCAGAATCTCACATGATGACTCTCTGTCTGTCTGTCTCTCTCTCTGTCTCTCTTTCTCGGTTTCTTATAAAAAAAAAGGAGGGACTTTTAAAATCATGGAATGAAGAAAGAAAGTGTGTAAGAAAATAGAATAACCAGCCAGCCCAGTGGTGTGGAGAGCTGAGGCATCCGTGCCTTACCTCCTGCCATGCCATGCCAGCGACCGTGTTCGCAGTGCAAGCGGGTCGCTGGGGGTCGGTCAGGGAGGGAGAAAATAGAGTGTCTGGAGGACAGCTCTCCTCTCCCAGGGAGAGAGATTTGGCTGCCCAACCGCATGACTGCCCCTAGGTGGAAACCTGAGGGTAGGATAGGATGGGGGCGCCAATGGAAAGGTGGGTATTGTGGGACTCTGCAGTGTGCGCACGCCTCCACGTACGCGTGTGTGGCATCCCAGCAGTGGGGAGGAATGGGGAGAAAATGGAAGAGAAAACACCTCATGGCAGCAGGATGAGGACTGACCCTCCGCAAGCTCTGCACCAGTGGCCGGGCAGCTGATCCTGTGGCCCGGATGGCTCAAAAGTAAGATCCCGGTGGAGCTGGCTGATGGGGCTGGGGGGGTCGACTGAATAGGGGCCACCGCAAGGAGAACTAGGCGCAGAAAGTACAAATAAAAATTAAAAAAAGAAAGAAAATAGAATAACTTTAAAATGATTTGCAGGCATCCTTGAGCAGCATTTGGGTGCACAGGATACTGTTTGTTTCTGATACTGGCCACATACCAGTAGCAACCATCAGTAGCAAACCTACAAAATAAAAAAAAAGTAAAATAAATGTTATTAAAACTCAGTGGATGAACCATGGTTGAGCCTGCTATATCATTAATTACCAAATGATAAAGGTGTGGCTATCTCCTATTTAGCATGCTCCGATCAGTGCTCCAGATAAGAGTTCTTGGAGTGAATATTGTATGTCTCGTTTTCAAAGTAAGGTGAGTAAACCCAAATTCAGACAAGTACAAATGATGAAATGGTGTCAAGTGAGAAGTACTTTTTTTTTGTTTTTTTTTTACAGCACTGTGTAACCCCCACAAAAAAATGATGGGAGGCTTAACTGTTCTTCTCCTTGTTGCCCTGACCGTAACTGCCTGCCATCCATTTTTAGTGCTCTCTCTAGCCCCCAGAACTGCAGCCTGTGGGGGGGAATGGGTGAGCAAAAATCCTGGAGCCGCCACCTGCTCGAACGTCCAAGCTACCACGTCAGTTCGAACTCTGCCTGCTCCCACACACTGATATGTGCGCCTGACTGGAAAAGCGACTCAACCGCAGCCACCCATGAAGATGTCCACAGTATGCTCCAGCCCCACGGACACCAGTCAGGGCACCAGGGGGCTTGGAGGCACACTGTGAAGACAAAAGCAGATTACGTGGGTTGGGCACCTTTGGACCATGATACAGTGCTTGCCAGCCACACTTGCCTGAAAGAACTGCTGTCTGCTGCGGGGGCCGGGGGCAGCACTCTCGGACCTTCTGATGGAGCAAAGAAAGCCCCACTTGACAAAAGCCACCAACCAGACAATTAGGCACCGGAGTGCCTAACAATGCTGGTGGGGGGGGGGAGTAGCACACTAAAAGCTGGGCAGTGGTCTCAAAAGAGAACTTTAAAGTTAAAGTAAGGTTTCTTCTGCATGAACAGCTACCATCTTACTGACCCTTGACCTCGCTGGGAGTCAATCAGAGGTCAGGGAATCTCAGCAAAGGGTCACTAAAGCATTATGGGAGAATCACTGTTCAGTATGCTTGGTGCCCTTTCTGCAAACCAATATGGCATCAAGTGAATATTCTACATACTAATTCTTTCGACTGACAGCCTGTTGTGCCAGTCCAAAGCTGCCTTTACCCTGGAATGTTGAGGGCAGTTCCAGAAGAGAGGAGTCGGCAGTGAGCTCTCAGAGAGTGAGGAGGGCTAGTACTGCTGGCGAGAGCCATTCAGGAAAGCCTGCCTGGGTTTCCATAGCCAACTAATCAGGTAGAGACTTCAGAGGTTTCTACAACCTGTGTATATGGAGACTGAACTTTGTATGCCAAAAATGTCCAGATGACATTTTTCCTGTGAGACAGAGACTATGACCTGCCTTAAGAGAAGAAGAGGTAAATGCAGCCACAGCTGCCAGCCTGTGGGCACCACAGAAAGAATGCTTGAATACAACCGTGAGAAGAGCCTGCATTGAGCCTGCAGACAATCTGGGAGAATGCCGGTTAGTGCTACTGCCAGGTACTAGCTAGCACTCCACACTAGGGTTCTGAAATTTAGACATGACTGTGAGGCATGTGGCCCCTGCTCCATAGACTAGTCAGTCCTGCAAGAGGAGGAAGAGGGAAGAGCCAGAGAGGTCCAGATAACTGCAGATTCTGAGAGCCTGAGCAACATCCGTGGCACCTGAGATCTGAAGCATATTCGAGCTGCCCCCCCCCCACCCCATCTGCAACAAAAGGACCATCAGCCTGAGAGGACCTGCACCTGCAGGAAAGAGGAAGAGAAGTACCATTGACAGGGAGGCTGGTAATCCAGAACCACGAGTACTCTCAGGGCAAGTTTGCCACCAAATCTACAGATTTGGTCAATGGGCCAGGAGTTACAAATACCTCATTTGAAGGTTTTGCCATTTAAGCAACTGCATGGCTGTGGGGTTTTGGGCTTAACTGTTTTTTATTTTAGAGTGCACCACCACCGGCCAACAAGATGCAACATCACTGGGCCTGCATCATTCCTACGGCTGGGTACCCAGTGAAGCATCGGGTGCTCCCTTTAAGGTTTAAGGGTTTAAACTAGTACTAGTAAGTAGTGCCCCCATTATAGGTGGGATGGTAATACCAAAAGGTTTACAGTCTTATTTGCTACTGCAATGTCTTTCCTGGGGAGGGGGGTTGGGCATTGTTACTGCATGATTCAGGTGTTTTACCGACCAAGCCTATTCAGGACCTTAATTTCAGTCTTGCATGTCCAGTTTATGAGTTATTTCCAAAAAACAGTTTTGCTTTGCATTACCCAATCCCTTGTGAATATCCACCAATATATATTTTGTTGGTATTTCACAGTCTATCTCGTGAGCATATTATTAGCGCAAGTCACTAACTGCATTTTTGTTTAATTTAAGTTTGCACTCTGATTTTGCATGTGTAGGGAGACACTGTGGGGAGGTGGGGAGGTACTACATCCCAGGGGGTTGTACCGCTCTGACACCAGACCCACTAAAATTTTACTCTGGTTGGAGGCACAGTGCTAACTTAAAACATCTGTGGCCAGATACTCCAAAGTTAGCCTGGGTGCTAATCGGTGTTTGCCTGTGTTATCTGTGATTTGCATCCAGTTTTGAGGTATGGTCTATATTCAGAGACCCCTATAGCAGGGGCCTGAGTGCTAATATAACACTGCACCCATGTAAATGAGGGGGTTCCCTCCTGCATACAGTTGCAGCAACCATTTCAAAGGTTTGCACTGGTGGTAAATAGCACCCAAAGGGGCACTATTTAATGCCTCAAAAACCCCAACTTAGCAGGGCACAAAGTCCACACCCCTACCCCACTGATGGCAGGATGGCTGTGCTGCAGCCACCTGCATCCCCCCACGCTCTGATTCCACTGTCCTGATAATACATAGTATTCCCTGGTGTCTAATAACACCCCCCCATATACTCACACACACCCATCCTGTTGATAATAATATTGTCCCTGGTGTCCAGTGGTCCCCCCTTCCCCACACCCGTTCTGATGATGTGAATGTTTCCCTGGTGTGTAGTGGCACCCCCACCATCCAATCTCCCATCCCGGTAAACCAAAGTATGCCACAGAGTCCAGTGGCACCCCCACCCTCCAATTCCCTGTCCCAATAATACACAGTACTCCCCGGTGTCTAGTGGCTCTCCTCACCCTCTGATCACCCATCCTGGTTATCCTGAACATTTCCCTGGTGGCCAGTAGCACACCCCCCCAACCCCCAATCACCCATTTCAGGTATTCCGAATGTTTCCGGGTGTTTAGTGGCACCCTCCACCATCCGATCACCCGTCCCGGTTATCCTGAACATTTCCCTGGAGTCTAGTTGCACCCCTTACCTTCCGATCCTCTGTCCTGGTAAAGCAAAATATGGCCCGGTGTCTAGTGGCAGCCCCTACCCTCCAATTCCAGACCCCAGTAATAGGTAGTATTCCCTGATGTCTATTGGCACCCCCCACTCTCTAATCACCTGTGCTGATTATCCTAAATATTTCCCTGGGTGTCTAGTGGCACCCCCCCTTCCGATCAGCTGTCCCGGAGCTATAGATGGTTTCCCTGGTAGCGTGTGGCACCCCAACCTCTAATCACCCTGCCCATATCCCATACACTATCTCTGGTGTCCACTGGTACCCCTGACTGTTGGTTGACACACACACCAGTGAACAGTGGTGGTCCATCGGCCCCCACTCATACCCCCAAACTCCACCCATCCAGCCCACCCCCCAGAGTGGCCAGCATATGGTAAATCCCGAGACAGCAACCAGGTATTAGTTCTCCTCTCACTTCCTTGGATGGCCACTGTATGAGCTGCAGAGAACAATGTGTATATATGTAGATTCCTTGCAACTCATACGGCAGCCAGTCAAGGAGGTGAGAGAAGGGTTATACTGGTCACCGTCTCAGGATTTACCACCACGCCGGTAAGGAGGGGGGGGGCTGGATGGCTGGTGTTCAGGGTGCAGTTGGGAGGGCCGATGGACCACTGCTGTTCGCCGGTCCATGTTTCGACCAGAAGTCGGGGGGGCAGAGGTGGGGGTACCAGTGGACACCAGGGATAGTGTATGGGACATGGACAGGATGATCAGAGGTTGGGGTGTCACCAGACACCAGGGAAAACATATAGAGCTCCTGGATGGGTGATCAGAGGGTGGGGGAGTGCCATTAGACACTTCAGATAACTGGGATGGGTGATCAGAGGTTGGGGTGCCAATAAACACCAGGGAAACCATGAACAGGTCCGGGACGGGTGACTGGAGGGTGAGGGGTGCCATCGGACACCAGGAATTGTTCTGATACCAGGATAGGTGATCTAGGTTGCCACTAAACACCAGGGCATATGTTGTTTTACTGGGAAGGGGGATCAGAGGGCGAGGGTGCCACGAGACACCAGGGAAATATTCACATCATCAGGACTGGTATGCAGCAGGACCACAGGACACCAGGGACAATATTGTCATCAGCAGGACGGGTCTACAGGGGGGTGCCACTAGACACCTGGGAATACATTTATGTAGATGGGATGGGTGTGTGTGTGGGGGGGGGTTGACACTAGCCAACAGGGATAACATGGCAGATGTAAATAGGGTGGGCACAAATGGACAGCCACTTCCAGTGCAAATGAGTTCATAATGGGCATACTAATGGCCCCTTAGCACCTTGCATGCCCAATGGGCTCACTTGCATTTTGCGATTGAATATCACGACATAGCTCCTGGTGCTATCCAGTCTGGGAGCACAGTTCCCTATGGGCTGGATATAACTCAAGTCCATTTCAGTGTACTCCTCCATTTAGTTTGGGCAGGACTGAGGGATTCTAGCTGGTAAATTTGTGACTATGTGTTTGTAACTGGCTGTCTGAACCTTAAGTGCAGGCAGCATATTACAGGGATTAGTGTAGTCTGAATTTGAAGTATTTTCTTAACTGCCATTTCAGTGTACTTCTCCATTTAGTTTGGGCAGGATTGAAGGATTCTAGCTGGCAAGTTTGTGATTGTGTATTTGTAATTGGCTGTGTCTGAACCTTTAGTACAGGCATCATATCACATGGATTAATGTAGTTTGAATTTGAAGTCTTTTCTTAACTGCCATTTCAGTGTGCTTCTCCATTTAGTTTGGGCAGGATTGATGGATTCTATCTGGTAAGTTTGTGACTGTGTGTTTGTAATTGGCTGTGTCTGGACCACGGTGATTGGAGTGAGAAGCCACTGCCAGAGGACTCCTTGGCTGATTGTTTTTGGACATAGCCTGCAGTGTAATCCTAAACTCCCACCCCGCAACACACCCACCCCAGGGCTTGCCCTACAGTTCTAGGGTAGGTCCCACGGGGCCTTGCAACATCCTGCACCCATACAGGAAGTAGCAACGACAGAAAAAAAAACCTTTGGGAGATAACGAATAGGCGTCTTAAGCAGGCAATAGATTGAAGAGGGAAACAGACATGATGGGAGTGGTGGGGGCTCTCCTGCACTCAGCCCAGTTCCCTCACGGAGCACAGAAACACCCGCAGGAGCCTGGAATAAATTACTACAACAGGCTCTCCTGCATTCAGCCCAGCTCCCTCATTGAGCACAGAAACACCTGCAGGAGCCTAGAATAAATTTCTACAACAGGTACAGAGGAGCCACACAAGCTGCCTGTTTCTTGACTGGTGTAGCCCGTTGATGCTTGCGCATTGACTACCCCACCCATCCTTGTCTGACTCTAAATTTATAGACCCCTGTAGGTCATGTGACCAGTCACATGACCTCCTACCTGCAGGATTCTAACTGGACAGTTATACTCTGTAACCACTAGGAGCCACTAGTGATCCCTCCTATTTACATCACTCCCTGCTACCTTCAATCTCACACCTTCCCTTCCATCTGCAAATCTCCCTGGCCTGCCCTCCAGTCTCCTAACTGTTCCTCTCTACTTCCACCTCTTGCCCCTCCGGGGTCTTGAACCCTCGACTCTCTCTGCCAAAGGCAAGCACCCTGCCACTGCACCACCTGGCCGGCCTAAAGAAAGGTGAGCAGTCTTCCATCTTACTCACCTCTTTCGCTTGCCTTAGCCCTAGTCTCCTATTCCTACCGCAAACCTCCCTCCACTCCCCTTTTTGCACTGCCACCATCCTTGCTAGGCAGCCTATACTCTAGTTCCTAATATTGGTACAAATATTCACCATAGTGCTCCTCATTGAAATGGGGACCGCCTACTTGCTGCTGCGTTTATTTCCCATTCTAACTGCTATCACTCAAGCTGGCCTCTAAGGTGCCTGCTACCCCTCACAACCAATCTACCCCACATTCACTACTGAGTATATTACTCATGGAACTATATCCAGTGACTCCTTATCATCTTGCACCAGACCTGAATTCCATACCTGGCCTCATGCAATCCCGAACAAGTGGTCGGCTAAAAACAATACTGCTTCTCTTACCCCGTATCCCTATTGCCCTCTCTTTCTATCAGTTATCAAAAAATGAACTGGCGCTCAGCTCAAAAGCAGAAGAAAGCTACCTCATTTATGCAGCTTAGGCTATACATGCTTAAACTCCTTCTAAAGCTGTTATTAATGTCCAGAAATATCCACCCTAACCCTGGTTCCTGCCCACAAAGCATGAGCTATACTAGAAAAAGGCAAGGGATGCTCACTTTAGCTTCCCTCAACATCTGTAGCCTTCTTGCTAAATTTGACGCACTGCAAGGCCTTGTCAATCAGCACAACCCTGATATCCTCACAATCACTGAAACCTGGCTTACGCCTAAAGTCCCTGACACAGCCATTGCTCTGACCGGCTATACTATCTACAGGCTGGATAGGTCTACAAAAAGAGGGGGTGGCTGTGCCATTTACCTCAAAGACACACTAAAGGGTTGCGTCCTGCCTGTTCCCATTGCCAGGACCACTACTCAAATACTCGTCATAAAAATCCTGCTTGTTGCCTATAATAAAGCTCATACCATGGCATCAGTTTATATCCCCTCAAAAAAGCATGCACAGGTGTTCAATACTATCATGGAATTTATCCGGAACATGCCATCCAGCTTGGAAATGATCTTGATGGGAGACTTCAATATTAATTGGCTCGCCCCTGAAAATGGACGCTACAAGGATGCCACCTCAGCTGCCAATCTCACCCAGATGGTCAACTCCCCAACCAGGGTTAACTACAAGTCAGGGAACAGCACCCTGTTGGACTGACTACTCACCACCCACTTGGATCATATTTCAAACACGACCATCCTTCCCGACTCACTCAGCGACCATTCCGCTGTCATCTGCTCCTGGTCAAATGAACTCTGCAAACCGCCACCCAAGACAATAACCAGCAGAATCCTTGCCCAGAGTCACCTGGAACCACTAAAATCACTCCTCAGAGAGCACAACTGGACCCCAATTGATGTGGCTCAGGATGTAGTCATGTCGCTAGATTATTTTATTAACTCCTTCAACGCTGCTTGCGACATCCACGCACCGCTAAAAAAACAGAAAATAAAAGGCCTGGTAACCCATGGCTCTCCGCTGACCTAACAGCCTGCATGAAAACCAGAGACCACTTATAGCACTGTGTGTGAGCCACTGGAAAGCTGGTGGATATTCAAAAATACAATCAAGCCCGTAATGATTGTACAAGATCGATCTGCACCGAGAAAAACAACTACTACAGGGAAATGCTTACTAACTCCTGGGGCAATGGCAAATGGTTCTGGGACAACACAGTGGAACTCCAAACTGGCACCTACCATTCTAGACATAGAAGAAACCACTACCCTGGATCCTGTCACCATTGCCAACACTTTCCATGATGCATTCACTGATCTCAATACAATTCTTCCCCCTGACTTTTTTGACATGGATGCCACCCATAACTACTCTGAAATTAAACTCCCGCCTACTGGTCACCCTCCTTTCTATTTCAAAGAGGTCTCACTGGCTGAATCCAGAAAATATATCTTACAGGCAATTGGTAAATTGAGGCATAGCAGGGACTCTCTTGATCTCAAATTGCTAGCCCTCACCTTTGATTTAGTTATCATCCCACTAACCAGAATTTTTAATCTCTTGCTCAGACTGGTACAGTTCCCACAAAAATGGAAATTTGCCACGGTTACCCCAGTACACAAAAGTGGTGACAGGACCCATCACATGAACTACCAGCCCATAGCTATACTCCCCCCTCTCTCCAAGGTGCTGGAATGCATTGTTGCAGATCAGCTAGTTGAGTATCGTGAGAAATACAAGATCCAGTATGCCCAACAACATAGGCTCAGAAAAGGACACAGCACCATCTCTGCCCTTATGGAGTTCAGCGGGTTTATCCATAAATCCCTGGAACAGGGTCAACTTGTGGGAGCTGCCTTTACTGATTTATCAAAAGCGTTCGACACTGTGCCTCACCACCTGCTTCTACGGCAACTGTCCAAAGTAGGTCTCTCAATGGACTCTTTGGCCTGGTTTGCCAGCTATTTGGACAATCGTATTCAACCAGTAAAAAAATCTGATGTTCTCTCTGACACAAAGCCATTTCGCTCAGGAGTTCCATAAGGCTCCATATTGGGCCCACTCTTATTTAGTCTGTTCCTAAATAAGCTCCCTAGCTCCTGCCAAAAAACAATCTTACTTTATGCTGACGATGCCATCATTTTCTCAAACAACTCGGAACCTAACCTCCTGGAAAACAATCTGCAACGCAGCTTTGCTCGTGCTGAAAAATGGTTTGGTGAACACAAGTTGGTACTAAACTATAAAAAAAGTAAGGTGATGCTCTTCAAGTAGCTCCCACAATAAACACAAACACCGTCCGCTGACCATTCGAAACCACAATGGTACAGATCTCGAACAAGTACCCCACTTTAAATACCTTGGGGTAACCATCGACAGCACTTTATCCTACGGGTTGCACATCGACAACATTGCCAACACAGTGAATATACGTATTGGTCTACTATATAGACACAAAAACTGCTTGACCCCTGAAGCTCTGAGACTGGTTGTTCAGAGTTCCGTCATTTCCATCATAGACTACGGTCTGGTTGTATATGGCTCAGCCATGGATACGGCCCTCGAGCAGATCACTATAGCCCTAAATAAAGCATGTCATCTTATTTCTGGAGCACCACGCTTCACCCATACATGCGACCTGTACGCCCAAACCGGATAGCTATAACTAAGAGGGCGTTTAAAATACCAAACATGTCTGATGGCTAAGAAAATAACCTTCAGCCTCCTCCCCCCAGGAGGGCAGGACCTCTTAAGCCGTTTCTGCAAACCCCACTGGACACATGGATCAGAACATCAACTATTCCAGGTACCATGGTGTCACACATCACAGGGGCAAAGATTCTTCGCCTACAGAGCCCCATTCTGGTTCAACGCTCTCCCTAGGGATATCACTTCGGTTACCAAGCTTGGCCCCTTTAAACACAAGCTCCAACAGCACCTAATAGCAGACTATAGCTGTGACTGCTTCCCCTAATCCTCTCTCCTCTCCCTTTGATACTACCCACCAGCACTTACCCATTAATCTGTTGCTTTGCACTTATATGATGTCCCCCTTCCTTCCTCCCCCTCCATCTTCTACCCTACTCTTCCTCCCCTCTCCTCTTTTCCCACCTACCCTGTCTGACACCTCTTCTACCTCATGTTTTTTGACAAGGCCAGTCTGCTTCTAATCCTCGCATGTTATCTTTTACTTTTTGTCAGCAAAGATGCTGAATCTAGGTACTACTGTTGAACTATGTTTCCAGAACTTTATTATCGCACTCTTTCCTTTGCACATTCGTAAACTACTCTGTTGTATTGCACATCTTTGACTTGCATTTGATAACTGACCATGCTAACTCTACCATGCTGCATAATCTGTTGCCCTTTTCTTCGACGTGGAACCATTGTAAAAGAGTTCATTACTCAAAGGTATTCGTAATCCTAGACTTAATAAAAAAAAAAAAAAACTTGCATTGTATGCAACCCTATATTTACCTGTATTATTAACTGTTTAAGATTGACACTGCACTTATATTTTTGTACAGTCCTATTTTTTGAATTTCATGTACTGTCATATATTTTTGTTTGCATTGTCTGTAATTGTTATTTTCTACTGACGTGAAACCTTTGTAAATGAGCTTCCAGCTCAAAGGTGTAATCCTAGATCTCAGTAAATAAATAAATAAAAAGAGCATTTTATAGGTACATCAGTGAATGAAGAAAAACTGGGGGGGAGGAGGGACTGTGAGGCTCAAAGGGTAGAAGGGAGAGTGTAAGGAGGGGGATCTGGACAAGGCAGAAATACTGAACAAATACTTCTGCTCAGTATTCACTAGGGAGGGGGAGGGTCAAGGACCACAGATTGGTAGCAGAGGCAATGGGGGGGGGGAGAAGTGGACACCAGTCCATTTACAGTGGACAGAGCTCTGGAAGAACTCACAAAGCTGAAGGTGGATAACGCCATGGGGCCAGACAGTGTCCACCTGAGGATAGTAAGGGAGCTGCGAAGGGAACTGGCAGCGCCTCTGGCATCCCTGATCACGGAGTCACTCAACGTGGGTGTGGTTCCAGAGGATTAGAGGAGGGCACATGTGGTCCCACTGCACAAAAGTGGCAGTAGGGAGGAGGCGGGGAACTACAGGCCAGTCAGCCTCACCTCAATGGTGGGAAAGATCATGGAGACACTGCTGAAAGGATAGTGGCACAACTGGAATCCAGGGGTGCCCAGGATCTGAGGCAACACGGATTCACAGCAGGAAGGTCATGTCAAATGAATCTGATAGATTTTTTTGATTGGGTGACTAGGGAAGTAAATCAGAGAGGGACAGTAGATGTCGCCTACCTAGATTTCAGCAAAGCCTTCGACACCGTCCGACATAGAAGGCTGGTGAAAAAGATGGGTAGTTTGGGCATGGGAGACAAGGTGGGGAACTGGGTTAGGAACTGGTTAACAGACAGGAGACAGAGGGTGGTGGTAAATGGGGTACAATCTGGGGAGAGGTGGGTGACCAGCAGGGTACCACAGGGATCAGTACTGGGACCAGTCCTGTTCAATGTCTTCATTAGTGATATTGCAGAGGGGCTGGAAGGAAAAGTCTGCTTGTTTGCAGATGACACCAAGATCTGCAACAGGGTGGATACTCCAGAAGGGGTGCAGAAAATGAAGAGGGACCTGGAGAAGTTTGAAAGATGGTTGGAGATGTGATTTACTCAGGCCAACCCCTATCACTTCCTGCATCTGTTCTCCCTCCTAGACCACCGATGATTACAACATGCCTTCACCCCTCTTACTGTGAACCACTGTAAAATATCTTGCACTCTAGTTTGTATTTATTGTACTTAGTTTCCTTGTTTGTATTTTATTTCTACATAGTTTCCTAGCTTGTATTTGTTTGTACATATTACCTGCTTTGTATATACTCTGTTATTGTATCATTTCAGTTGTATTTGTCTGAATCTTGTACCCCCCTCCCCGGGTCGCACCTGGAAATGAGATTCGGTTCATGGTGCTTTTCCCAGTTATCAACTTTTAAATAACTAAATAAAATAAAAAAAAACTGAGATTCAATGTAAAAAAGTGCAAAATAATGCAACTGGGTAGAGGGAACCCTGGGGAGAGCTACAGGTTGGGGGGGGGGGAACTGACTGTCACCAAGGAGGAAAGGGACCTAGGGATTATCATCTCTGATGACCTTAAGGTATCACAGCAGTGCACAAAGGCAGCAGGGAGGGCCACTGGCATGCTGGACTGCATAGGCAGAGGTATCACTAGCAGGAGGTGGGAGTTAGTGATGCCATTGTATAAAACATTGGTAAGGCCTCACCTGGAGTACTGCATGCAGTTCTGGAGGCCTCACCTGTACAAGGACATAAACAAGGTGGAGACTATCCAGAGAAGGGCAACAAAGATGATCCAGGGCTTGCACCACAAAACATATGAGGAGAGACTAAGGTACCTCAATATGTACTCACTGGAGGAGAGGAGAGAGCGGGGGAACATGATTGAAACTTTCAAGTACCTCAAGGGCATAAACAAGGTGCAGGTGGGGGACCTTTTCCAATGTAGAAAAAGTACTAGAACAAGGGGGCACGATATGAATTTGGAGGGGGGTAGATTAAGAGGTAATGTGAGGAAGTTTTTCTACACAGAAAGGGTAGTTGACACTTGGAACAGTCTGCCACAGGAGGTGGGGGGGGCAAGCACAGTAGAGGGGTTTAAGCATGCCTGGGACAGGCACAAGGGAAGCTTGAGAGGGGAGGGGTGATGAAATGCCATTGATTACATAGGGTCAATGGCCACATACAATGTACAGAGCCTACGGGCAGACTGGATGGGCCTGGCAGTCCTTATCTGCCGACTGTTGCTATGTTCTATGTCTCCATGTTGGGGTAGTGCAGCTTAACTTAGCACTGCATCAACACAGCCCGATATTCAGTTGGATAGTGCCGGTCCACTATTCAACCGAATATAGCAGCCCCTCAGTATACAGCAGCCTCTCAGTCGTGTGCAGGCACTGCACAAACCTTTGCACCCAACTTCTACCCATTTTTGAATATCTAGCCCCTGGATTTGAACCCCTCCCCCCCAATCAGGAAAATCAGAACCCAGGCCCCTCAACCTTGTTTGAGCCCACAAGGCAGAGGCAGTAACCATAACATCCACAGCAAACAGGTTGCAAATGTGTTTTCTTTGTTCAGTTCAAACACAAGAAAACTACATTTCTGTGTCCATGGTCTTCATTTATCATCTAGTACGTGTGCACATTTTGCAGGCTGCAAGTGCATTCTCAAAAGCCTTGCCTGGGCTTCTGGCTGACTCCAACAGCCTCAAGTCATGCCCACCCTCCCATGCACAAACTGTGCTATACATTTTTGCACAACTGACCCAGCCAATTCACATTCTTAAAAGTCTATTTTAAATTTTGTGGAAGCCAAGTGTCACGAGAATGTGTGTTCGTACATTAAAGTCTCATTTTAAATCTTTCAGGGTTTTTTACATTAAATGTCTGAAATCAGCAGGCACGAAATAAAATTAAATGTATTTAAGGAAAAATCAGCATGCAAAGCTGTACTTAGATTTCCATTCACCAGCCAGTGCCAGTGGTGCCAAATATCCCTAATTATTACACACAAGTTGCTGTCTGCCTAAACACACACACACACACACACACACACACACACACACACTTCAGCTCACTTAAAATGTTCCTTTTTTTTTTTACAGCTTGATTTTGGCACTGCAGCATGACCTCCTCTCGTTTCTCCTTCCTACACAGTTCCCAATACACAATCAAAAACCTGAGAGAGCCAGTGATTTAATTCATGGCTGCTGGTACCTATCCAGTCCAACTTACCCTCTCTCATTGTTCGGTTGCTGTTCTGTCCTGCTGCGCACCACAGCACTGCCCTGACTCACTTCATCAAGGCTAACAACAGGAAGTACCACAATCATTTAATAAGTGTCAACTTTGCACTTACTCCCCTGCTTGTCCATTACTGCTCCGCTCAAATCTCTGACTCCCAAGCTCAACAACACAAATCATGCATATGCATTAAAACAAGCAGGGAGTGCAAGAGGAACAAAGCAGTGGATGTGCAGCTACAAAACAACAAGTTCTGCGCTCTATTCCGTCAATGGCCAGTGATCTAGCTGGATGGTTGGAGAGTGGGTGTGAGATGCAGGCTTACAGGAGTGGTAGGCCAAAAGTTAAAAATGGATCTGACTTCGGGGGGTATCTCTTGCAGCAGGCCACACCTATGGAACTATAGCCACCAGGCACTTGAACTACACAGAAATGTGACACCACTGATTACCCTTTTTAACAAATCATGGGAGGATGGTGTGGTACCTGAGGACTGGAGGAAGGTGGATGTGATTCCCCTTCACAAAAGTGGGAGCAAGACAGAGGCAGGAAACTACAGACCTGTCAGTTTGACCTCTGTGGTAGGGAAAGTGATGGAATCACTTCTGAAGGAAAGAATTGTTGAGTACCTAGAGGTCAGTGGAGCACGGGATCCAAGGCAGCATGGATTCACAGCAGGAAGGTCATGTCAGACGAATCTAATTGATTTCTTTGACTGGGTGACCAACGTAGTAGACCAGGGAGGGGCTGTGGACATGGTCTACCTAGACTTTAGCAAGGCATTTGACACAGTCCGTCCCACAAAAAAGATGAATAATCAAATTAACCCGCCTGGGAGTGGGTCCCAGGGTGGCAGCCTGGGTAAAACATTGGCTGGACAACAGGACACAGAAGGTAATTGTAAATGGTGTCCACTCTGAAGAAAGAGGGGTTACTAGTGGGGTACCGCTAGGTTCAGTACTGAGCCCAGTCCTTTTTAATGTCTTTATAAGTGACATTGCATAGGGACTGGATAGAACAGTATGCCTCTTTGCAGATGATACAAAGATCTGCAATAGGGTTGATACACAAGGAGGCGTGGAAATGATGAGAAGGGACTTGGCAAGGTTGGAGGAATGGTCAGAAGTATGGCAGCTTAGATTCAATGCAAAGAAGTGCAAAATAATGCACCTGGGAAACAAAAACCCAGGGGAAGATTACACAATGGTGGGGGAGCTAGTAACAACAACAAAAATGGAAAGGGGCCTGGGAGTAATCATATCAGATGACCTTAAGGTTAGCAAGCAATGTGAGAAGGCAGTAGGGAGGGCTGGGGGATACTGGGATGTATAGGGAGAGGCATCAGCAGCAGAAAACAGGAAGTTGTTATCCCTCTGTACAGACAGTTGGTGAGATCCCATCTGGAGTACTGCGTCCAGTTCTGGAGACCTCATCTCCACAAGGACATAGACAGGATGGAGGCAGTCCAGAGGAGGGCAACAAAAATGGTGCAGGGTCTGCAAAAGAAGCCATATGAGGAGAGACTAAAGGAGCTTAATATGTATACCCTTGAGGAAAGGAGGAGAGGGATATGATAGAAACTTTTAAGTACCTCAGTGGAATCAACAAAGTCCAAGAGCATAGCATCTTTCAGAAAAGAGATGTGCAAGAACAAGGTGACACAATTTGAGGATAGAGGGGGAACGGCTCAGGGGCAATGTGAGGAAGTATTTTTTCACAGAGAGGGTGGTGGACGCATGGAACAACCTTCCTGAGGAGGTTGTGGGGTCTAAAACTGTGGGAGAATTCAAGAATGCATGGGACAGACATAAGGCAATTCTTGTGGCGGGGTAGGAAGAAATAGGCTGTTGGTTAACTAGGATCTGCAGCTTATCCTGTAGGTAGGGAAATGGGCAGACTTGGTGGGCCAAGCGGTCCTTATCTGCCATCAAAGTCTATGTTTCTATGTTAGCTAGCAGTCTACCAGGGGGCTGCCCACCCCGATGTCAGGTGCCGACGTCACCACGTTATAAGAGTAGGTGGCCCCTGCGCCCTACTCAGTTATTTTCCTGCCGTCAACCAATGCAAGTCATACCTTTTGGAATGCCGCAGCGTTAGTCGACCACCATTCTTTCTATAACTTTGTTTTTTTGGTTTTCTCACCTCAGTTTTCAGTGAATTTCCTTTATTGTTTGTGTCGTCTCAGCCTTCTTGGTCTTCCGACAGTACAACCAAGTACATCTGTGGAAAGCAACTCCCGGAGAAAGACGGCCACTCTGCCTGTGTTCTCTGTCTAGGCCCAGACCATGACGTGGATGCCTGCTCCATCTGCCGCGGCTTCAACCACACCACCCACCGCCAATGCCAGCGGACCTTGGAAAACTTTCTGCTCCAGCAAAAGGTTGCCAGCATGGAGAAGGAGTTGCAGGCAAGGGGTTCCTTGATCTCCCAGGCCTCATCCGCAGGCTCTCAGTCACTGAAATCCCAGGACAAATCCTCAGGTAAACAAAAGCACAGGGATAAGGACTGCGCCAAACCCTGGTCCTCTCCCTCCCGCTTCCGGTCCCCACATCGCTCGGCAACCATGGTGGGGCTGTCCCCTGCTTTGCAGGCAGTGATGCCTGCCCCACATGCCCTATTTTCCACAGGGCTACCACTGGCAGCACCTCCTGCCAACCTTACTTTGATGGGTGGAGGTCCTTCGTGGCCGGGCTCCATCCCAGCCCCCAGTCTCTGCTGTTCTGGTGATTATTTTTGGTGGGCTCTCAGTCAGGAGGCTCTGCCAGTCTGTCTTCAACTGGCATGGGCTTAGCAGCCTGACGGTCTTCTGTGTCCACCTGACCACCATCCGCCACCGTCACATTGGCTTCCTTGGCCTTGGACCCAACACCTTCCCCAAGGTCGCCCTAGGCCACCTCCTGGCCTTTTTCACCATCCCATAGGGGGACTCAGGCCGGGGACTCCTCCTCCTCAGGGTCTAGGCCTATCCAGCCTCCATCAGCGGCTTCTCCACTGATGCCAACACTGGTCCCTCCTTAGCCGGTGGTGCCTGGCAACCCCAACTTCAGTTATGGTGGACTTTCCTTCACTAATCTCTTCCTCATGGGACTTTACGCAGGCCCACCTGGCTCCCCTGCAGAGCCCTCTGCCTTGGAAATCCCCAACGCCGGTCCCTGCACTGATACCTTCCATGGGCCTGCGTCGGTCTCCACGCTGCTGAACCATCCACACTCCCTCTAGACTTTCAGGAGAAAGGGATGAATATTTCCCAGACCTTCAACCCCCAATGATGATGATGATGATAGGGATGAAGATTTTGGAGGTGGGGCTACACCTTCTCACTCTACTTCCGAGGCTTTGTAGGACCGAGAGGAGACCTCAAAATATATTCCGCAGTCCCCCCAGACAATCTGTCATTCATAGGGTTTTCCAGCAGAGGCAGGCAGCGATGGGCTTTGACACAGAGGAGCAAGACCCCAGTAGGCATCAGTTAACTACTGTACCTACCTATGTCTGCCAGACACTCCTCCCTTGGTGGTTCCTCCTCTGATTGAACCCCTTGAGGACACCATCATGGAAGCTTGGCACTGCCCAAACCTGGTCCCCAGTATGCCCAGGACGGCAGACAAACTTTACCATGCCCCAGTGGAGAAGCCATTTTTTGTGGAGCAGGCACAGGCTGACTCAGTGATCATTAACGCGGCCCATGACCATACCACACGACCAAAACATCTAAGTTCACTCCCCCACCCCGGATAAGAAATCTCAGAGATTGGACTTATTGGGCAAGAGGACCTTTGCCTCGGCCATCCTGGCTATTAGGGTCCTAAAACTACATGGCCCATATGGTCCAGTTCCTTAATCTTCATTTGGACCAAGCCAGGGAATTGTCCAGTTCCCTTCCTGATGACCAGAGGAAGCAGCAGCTCTTGCAGTCCCTCTCGGGAGCTGACATTGGTCTGCATCTCCTCCGCTCGGCCTGTGATGGAGTCCATGCAACAGGCTGTGGCTGGCATCTGCCTATGCCAGTACTCCTAGCATAGAGTGTCAGGGTTTGCCTAGGACATTCAGTTATCTATCCTGAACACCTCCTTTAGGGGGTACAAATTGTTTGAGGCCGATGTGCAACAGATCCTTGATGCCCTACAGGCCTCTGGACGTACCCTAAGGTCTGTCCACTGCATGTATCACACTTAACTCATTGCCTCCTCAGGAGCACTCTGAAGTTGCAGCACTTGTGTCCTGTGTACTGTTAACAGTGAATCCTGGGCCTTTTTAAGCAAAATCAAGCCATAATCAGCATGCCGCAAACAAATGCTAATAGCTCAACAACCATATGTGCTAGACACAAAGTATGAGTGGCAAACTTGTTCAGCATAAATTTACCTTTCCAATGGTGGTATTCAAGTAATAGTAAGTAATTTAGTTTTTTTCTATGCTGGTCGAAAAAGCAAAAAAAAAAGGTTTTTTCACTAAAAAATGCACTTTTAGCCTTTTTTTGTTGGGAAGTATGTAACATATCAACACCAAATTAAGCATCCAGAAACTAGATGTCGTTTTAATAATTTGTTTGTAAAAAACAGCTATTTCTGTAGTATAACATATAGTTTTTTACCTTTTTAATCAAGGTGCTTTGGCGAGGTTTGAGGCACGAATCTGAACTATACACACCATACCATAAACAAATGTGTATAACTCCTAAAGTATACATGATACACACAACATATCAGTGGCAAAGTTGTTCATCACAAAATTTTGTTTCCACACTGCTATGCAATCAATTGTGCTCAATGTGGTTTTTGTTTTATACTGGCTGAGATACTCAGAATGTGTGTTTTATTCAACATGCTTGGGTGGTTCTTGATGGACAAAATGTTAGCCATACACACCATGCCATAAAGAAATGCAAATAACTCATGAACTATGCATGACACACACAAAATGTCAGCACACAATCTGTTCATCACCAAATTACCTTTCCAGCGGTGCTATACAATCAGTTGTAATCAATTTGGTTTTTGTTTTATACTGGCTTAGAAACCCAGAATTTCTGTTTTATTCATAGTGCTTAGGTGGTTCTTGAAGAAGAAAATGTCAGCCATACCCACCATGCCATAAACAAATGCAAATAAATCCTAAAGTATACATGATACACACAAACTGTCAGCGGACAAGCTGTTCACTAAATTACAGTTGATTGCATAGCACCGTTGGAAAGGTAATCAAAACATTTTTTTTTTATACTTGCTGAAATGGCAAAAAAGTGTATTTTATTCCAGCTGCTTAAGTGACTCTTAGCTCTTGACAGACAAGTGTTAGCCATACACATCATACCATAAACGAATGCTCATACCTCCTAAAGTGCACAGTCTGAAAACTCCCAATATCACACTGTGATTTCATCATCAAACAAAAAAAACACACAAAAGAGTCCTATTGTATAAAAGGACTATGTTATAGACAGGTATGTGATACAGAATAGATCTGAACTCGTGTCAAGTGAGCTCAGGGAACCATTAGTCAGTGCAACGCTACGCTCTACCACTCATTATATTCCCCAAGCTCACTTGCCCCTCATTCAGATATATACATATACTGTATTCACATTTATATATACATATACAGCATACACACATGTATACACATGTACACATATATCTATATATTTAGTCTTTCTATCATTTTTATCCAACCATACACACACAATGCACCATCAACATATGCAAAGACATTCAACAACATAGCATCACCACAAATATCATGAGGTGCACAGCGGCACTATCTCTCGCACAACACACACATGTAATAATGAGTAGTGTTGCGCACTTTGTGGGCATAACATCACAACACATACAAATGTGCACAGCGGCACCCATGGTATTCGGCATGGCGGCCACAAGTCATATCATATAGACCACAGAATGTCAACAACAACATTATTACAATCACCACAATCACATTTTTCTTACCTTTTTAGATGGCATCCCATGATGATCTGAACTGGTGAGATTCCTACATTCTTACCTGGTGTAGTCCCAACCTCTATTCTGCTGCATGTGTCATCCTTCTATAAATAAAAGTAGTTCCCTTCTACAAATAAAAGTAGTTCTCTCCTCTCCTCTGTTGTCTGTGGCATTCTTTTATAATAAAAATAAAAAAAGGTTCAACCTCTCCCCTGTTGTCTGTGGTTCCCTGTGATGGAAAAAAAAAAAAGGTAGTATCTGTTGAAACTTTCTTGTCCTATATGATCCTCAGCAGTTCCCTCGTTGTGCTCCTGTCATACCACCCCCAGACAGTTGTGGGGCCACCACCTCTGTGTGCATCTCATCACTCCATCCACGGCAGCTGCTCTAACTGTAGGCAATGCATCGCCTTGCATGTCATTAGAACGTGGTCTATTTGGTGTCTTCCATTCTTCTTTTGCCCCCTACAGGAATTTGCTTCAACGAAACAGTCAACGTCACACACAACAGACTCTCGAAGTCGCACACTCTGGTCTCTCGAGGTTGCCCTGCCCCCCAGGAATCTGTTTCAACCAAACAGTCAACGTCACACACAATGGACAGCACAAAGGGCTGCGTGAAACACAGAACAGCCAATGTGGTGGGCAAATGAAAATAAAAAATACTGAGCTAAAACCTCCACTCCACATAAATTATGCTGAAAGAGGTAATGGAGACTAAAACAGGCACACCGGAATAGTCTCTTGCCACACTTTATTTCTGAGGCATTTTTCCTCCCATTCCTTTTGATTATTGCAGTCCTATACTCTGATATTATTCTATTACAACAGTTCTGAGTCTGCCAGCTGACACTTCAATCTCTGTGCCACTACACCACCACCTCATTGTTGTGATCGCTCAGTCAAAACATTGTCCGTGGCGCCACCAAGTGGCTGCTCTGCTGTGTCAGTACACTCACAAATGATGTAGTGGGTGGCCAGCAACAGATATGTCCACTGTCAGGCAGAGATCTGCTATGGTCATCACACATAATGGCAGGTGACAGCACTTCCTAGCTGACCAAGGGGAAAACAAACTACCTCAGATATAAAAGGTAACGGCAGACTCCCAAAGTAATGCATGGTTCAGCCCTCCATTAGCTCTTTCAGTTGGCCCCCTTGGTCTGGAGAGTGAAATAAGCCTGACACCAACTGTACATTGCTGTGTGAAACCATGCTCATGATCCTTTCTGAATACAACACTTCTACCATACCTTTATCTCACTACCCAGGAACTCCCAAGTCACGTTTCCGCCACTTGTTCCCTTACTTTCACTTACCAGACCTCTTTTAGCTCAGTATTTTGAATTTTCATTTGGTGCAGCCCATTCAATGACTGGCATGTCACTGCACTACCTCTGAAACACCAACGGGCCAAGCAGGCATTTCACCAACAATGCACGACAATCCGATTCATGCCCATGACACTGTGTCTTTCACCTTTTCTTTGTCTCAATCCGCAAGTTTTTTTTATTTCACAAATTGGTAACAATACCTATATCTACAATTTTCAGATAACATATGCTGTGTTTTCATCATCCGATTGTTGCAGCACCAACTCCCTACCAACAAACCATTTCATCTACAGTTTCTTGCTTCCACCACTGTGTCATTCTTCAAGTCAGCTGCTCCTCTCCTCTGCCATTTCCTCGTCCTGCTCTACTATGAATCTCCTACCACCTTTGTGCATCTCAGCACTCCATCCATCACAGCCACTCTAGCCGTAGGCGATGCGCCATCTTGCATGTTTCGAAGTTGCCCCCCTCCAGGAATTTGCTTCAACCAATAGTCGACGTCACGCACAACGGACAGCACAAAGGACTGCGTGAAACACAGAACAGCCAAGGCGGCCAAATGAAAATGAAAAATACTGAGCTAAAACCTCCACTCCACATAAATTATGCTGAAAGAGGTAATGGAGACTAAAACAGGCACACCGGAATAGTCTCTTGCCACTTTTTATTTCTGAGGTATTTTCCCCCCATTCCTTTTGATCATTCCAGTTCTATACTTTGATATTATTCTGTTACAACAGTTCTCAGTCTGCCAGCTGACACTTCAACCTCTGTGCCACTACACCACCACCTCATCGTTGTGATCACTCAGTCAAAACATTGCCCACAGCACCACCAAGTGGCTGCTCCGCTGTGTCAGTATGCTCACAAATGATGTCGCGGGTGGCTAGTGACAGATATGTTTGCTGTCAAGCAGAGATCTGCTATGCTCATCACACATAACGGCAGGTGACAGCACTTCCTAGCTGACCAAGGGGAAAACAAACTACCTCAGATATAAAAGGTAACGGCCAGCTCCCAAAGTAATGCATGGTTCAGCCCTCCATTAGCTCTTTCAGTTAGCCCACTTGGTCTGGTGAGTGAAATAAGCCTGACACCAACTGTGCCCTGCTGTGTGAAACCATGCTCGTGATCCTTTCTGAATGCAACACTTCTACAACACCTTTATCTCACCACCCAGGAACTCCTAAGTCACGTTTCTGCCACTTGTTCCCTTACTTTCACTCACCAGACCTCTTTTAGCTCAGTATTTTGAATTTTCATTTGGCACAGCCCATTCAATGACTGGCATGTCACTGCATTACATCTGAAACACCAACAGGCCGAGCAGGAGTCTCACCAACAATGCACGACAATCCGATTCATGCACATGACACTGTCTTTTTCACCTTTTTTTTGTCTCAATCTGCAAAGTTTTTATTTCACAAATCATTAACAATACCTATATCTACAACTTTTAGATAACATATGCTGTGTTTTCACCACCCGATTGTTGCAGCACCACCTACCTGCTACCAAACCATTTCATCTACAGTTCCTCGCTTCTGCCATTGTGTCATTCTTCAAGTCAGCTGCTCCTCTCCTCTGCCATTTCCTCATCTGCATAAGTCGCATGCTCTGGTCTCTCGAAGTCGCACACTCTGGTCTCTCTAAGTCTCTCAAAGTCGTTCCCCTCCAGGAATCTGCTTCAACCAAACAGTCAATGGCACACACACTCTGATCTCTCGAACTCGCACTCTCCGATATGTCTGTTCCCTCACCCTGCAGCCCTCATCGTGTACACTAATAGAAGCTGCAGAGGAACTACTGGGGGTAAGTCTTTTCTTGTGTCGCCAGTTTGAGCCTCTATCTGTACTGGTGATACTCAGGAAAACAATCGACACAGAGGTGTACTTTGCATGTGCTGCCTGTATATGAAGGTTTGGCACGTATTTTCTTCTGCAAACAATTTCTGCACCTCCCCTTCTTCCCTTTCACCGGGTAGTGTAGTCCATCACAAGTTGGATTCTGCACGATTACTGGAAGTGAGGAACTACGTCTTCTATGTGCATATCCTTCCAACAGATTCTCTGAGAGGAGCATGCGGCAATTCAGTTGTCTGTGCTTGGTCACTCGTCCATTCCTTGATCACGAACATGATTCACACTCTCTCTCGGAACAGAGGAAAAGTATTTACAAATGCCATGTCCCACAAAACCCAGAAAAGGTATATCTGCCACTTCTTTGATTTTCTGGCACATGGGTACTGCCACCGATGCTGGTCAGCGATGTCCACACCGTTCATGTGCATGTTATACTGCTGCAGTACATCCTGACATGCAATCAACACAATGGTGCCATCTCTTTGTCTCCTGGGCACAGACATTGCTGGTAAGGTAGGGTCATGGTTTGTTGAGAACAAGAAAACGGGATGGTTGTCTTTCCACGCTGTGGCGACAAGTGAACCATTCTGTCATTGTTCATAATAACCATGAGTTTTCTTCTTCATTGATAATTTGTCAAGTTCTGAAGGCCATCCAATCCTGTTGGTCCGCATTGTTCCACACGAGTACAAGCCAACGTTCAATAATTCTTATGCCAGGTGAACCCGAAGTAAAGTAATTGTCAAAATATACATGGTGCCTTTTGCCACACAGATCCTTAGTCAGGTCTTTCCCAACCCTCTCTGCAAGGCCCACTTCCACAGCACCAGTAACCTTTCCTGTGTACACTTGGAAGTCGGACACATAACCATTATGAGGATCTGCAAGGGCCCATACTTTTATTCCATACCATTGCAGCTTGCATCGCATGTACTGCTTGAATGACAGTCGTCCTCTCAAGCCCACCATTGCCTCATCAACTGACACTTCTCAGTGTAGGTTGTACTCCCGTCTTGCATGTCTTGATAACATGGTTGATAATTGGTTGCACATAATGTAGCTTGTTGTGCTCTTCCAATCCTCTTGGTGGATTTAGCGTGCTGTCACTGGCGTGCAGATACTGCATAATCTTCTCATAATGCTCACGGGTCATTAACTTTGAAATTGGTAAACGTCCGTAGAGATGGTGCTTCCCCCAGTACATGCGGTAGTGTGGTGCCTTAATAACTGACATGTACAGTCACATTCCAAGTAAAGCTTTTATGTCGCATGCAGTTACCGGAGTCCATCGGTGGTCAGCTTTGTTTGCTTCTGCCTGCTTACGGGCACTGTACCGGTTTGCCTCCTTGGCAATCAGTTCATAGAGAATTGGTGGAAATGTCAGGTTCATGAAAACCATGAGAGTCTTCTGTGCACTCATCAGTGTGGTGGGACCCACAGGCTCCTTGAAATCCTCAACATGCACCTGCTGTAAGCAACTTGTCCATCCATCACTGTGAACCGCATCCAGATGTGTTGAGGGCTGCTCAGGTTGTTCTGCATCAACTTCAATTTGGGTAGTCACACTCTGCAGTGTAGCCAAAGGAAGATCATCTTCACTGTCCATGTCGCTCCTCTGCCAACGTTGCTTGGCCAGTGGCACATCATCCTCCTCACTCTCCATGGAGTGCCTCTTCCGCCGCAGCGTAGCCAGGGGCAGATCATCGTAATCACTGAAATCACTGTCATTGTCTGGTGTAATCAAAGGCATCATACGCACCAAGTCTACCTCGATGTCGGAATCATCAAAACTTTAAAATTCATCCTCCTCTTTGTCATTGGCACTATCAAACAGGTCTAGCAGGTAATTTTTGTAGACATTCGCCATATTTGCGGTGTTGATCTTTGGAGTTGCGGTCTCTCTCAGGACATCTGTCTCTCGTGGTGGTCTCTCGATCTCGGGGCGGTCTCTCGATCTCGGGGCAGTCTTTCTCAATCTTGGAGCAGTCTCTCTCAATCTCAGGGTGGTCTCTCGATCTCGGGGCAGTCTCTCTCGATCTCGGGGTGGTCTCTCGATCTCGGGGCGGTCTCTAGATAGTTTTTAATAAAAACCACATCTTGCACCGCGGACACAACTCATGTAGGCCACCACCTTCAAAACCTTAACAAGCAGTATAACCTGTATGCACACACATCACCACAACAAATGCCTAAGCCTGACACATATGACAAATGTACAGAAAAACCCCACACCTTAAAGCTGGCACCATAATGAAAAATGTTTTTTTTTTGTTTTAATTTACATCTGTAATCAGTCCCTCCTCCAAAGCCGTAGAGAGTGTGGCCCTTTCGTTTGAGCGCATAGACTACATCCATAGCTGTAACAGTCTTTCTCTTGGTGTGCTTATTGTAGATGATGGCGTCCTGGATTACATTTTCCAGGAACACCTTCAGCACACCATGGGTCTCTTCACAGATCAGCCTCGAAATGCGCTTCACCCCACCACAACAAGCCAGACGGTGATTAGCTGGTTTTGTGATGCCCTGGATGTTATCCAGCAGCACCTTGTGATGTCTTTTGGTGCGTGTTTGAAGGTGGGATGGAGGCCCTCATGGCATGGCAACCATTCTGTGTGCTGGTGTCAGGTCTCGGAGGGAGGGAGGGAGGGGGGTCACCCAGACAGCAGGTACTGCTCTTTGTTGGATAGTGCCAGGCCTTGCGTCACCCGCCACCATCCCACAAACAGCATTGCCTGTTGTCCGGGGGCTCTTCACCACCCTCTGAGACTTATCACCATATGACAAAATGGAGTCCATTGTGTCAGGGACCTGCCCCCCACTGTCAAACACACAACACCATCCCACAAAATGGATTTCCTGGTGGCCAGTGGCCTCCGCACCCTACGGTATCCACCAACCAATCAGGCAGCATTCCCCATGGTGTTCAGTGATCCCTCCCCCCATCCCCAATGCCCGGCAACAACACAAAATGGCATTCTGTTTATATCACATCACTTTTGTAAACAACCACCCGCAGGTCAGAGACCATGAGACTCCAAGGAATCCATTTTGTGTAATGGTGCCTGGTGTTTGAAGGTGGGATGGAGGACCCTGACAGCATGGCAACCATTTTATGTGCTGCTGTCAGGTCTCGGAGGGAGAGTGGTCACCCAGACAACAGGTACTGCTGTTTGTTGGATGGTACCGGGCCTTGCGTCACCGGGCACTGTCCCACAAACAGCACTGCCTGTTGTCCGGGGGCTCCCCACCACCCTCTGAGACTCATCATCACCTCACAAAATGGAGTGCCTTTTGTCAGGGATCTGCCCCCTACCATCAAACACACGACACCATCCCACAAAATGGATTCCCTGGTGGCCAGTATTCTCCACACCCTACGGTATACACCAAACAAAAAAATCAGACAGCATTCCCCATGGTGTTTGGTGGTTACCCCCCCCACCCCCAATGCCCAGCAACAATACACCATCCCACAAACAGCACTGTCTGTTGTCCGGGTGCTCCCCATCACCCTCCGGGACTCATCCCCACCTCACAAAATGGAGCCCTAGTGCCAGTGACCTGCCTCTCCACCAAACACACCCTCCAAGACCAATATGATCCATCTCCATCTCACAACCTGGTAGGTTGGAGGACCACTGGACCACAGATGGTGTAATGGTGCCAGGAGGGAGGAACCGGATGGCATGGAAACCATGCTGTTTGGTGTTAGGTGTAAAGGGCTGGTGACTCATGCACACAATGTAATGTCCTTTTTGGTATGGCATTTGCTCTCTTAGCATGTTGATGGGCATCAGGTGGTGGGAGTGGAACCACTGGACACCAGGGAATCCATTTAGTTCGATGGTGATGGGTCTCTGAGAGTGAGAGGGGACCCAGACACCAGATAATGCTTTTCGCTGGATGGTGAAGGGTGATGGGTCACTATGCACCATCACACAAACAGCATTCCATCACAATAAATAGATCCGCCACTGTCCAGTGGTTCGACCCCCACCACCCAATACACAGCATCATGCTATGAGATGAAACGCAATACCAAAGTCATTACCTTGTGTCCACGGGCTACCCTCAACCTACAGCACCAAACAACATCCCACAAACAGCATTCCATTGTTTCCGGGGGCTCCACCTACCCTACAGTACATGGAAAAAAACTGCATCCACTGGTGCCCACTGGGCCACACCGCACCCTCCAAGACCCAAGAGAGTGGGTTCTGGGAGGGTGCGGGTGGTGGAACAGAGGCAAAGCCCTCTAGTTGTACCTCTACACAAACCATACGCCAGTCTGGCAGAGCAAGGTTCCTCTGTGATGGCACCCTCAGTGGAGACGAAGAAGAATGCTGAGGACATCCACAAGGGAGTCCCACAGAAGGGTGGCAAGGGACACCACAGGGGAAGGAAACAGCTTCTGATAGGGGACTCAATTGTTAGAGGGCAGACCTGGGGAAGGAGAGAGAGGAGAGGAGAGGAGAGGAGAGGAGAGGAGAGGAGAGGAGAGAGGGAAGTAAGGTGCCTGCCTGGTGCCATGGCTTGGAGGGACAAGAAGCTAATCCTCAGGATTGCAGAAGCAGCATCACAGGAGAGGGAACTAGATTTCATTGTCCGCCTTGGGACAAATGACCCAGCTAGGCATGGGATCAGTGCAGTGCAAGATGAAATTGTGGAGTTGGGGAGGGGCCTCAGACAGGTAGCAAGCACGGTTACCTTCTCAGAGGTGTTGCTAGTCCATGGCAGGGGTGAGGCTAGGGTACTACACACCATGCAGTTTAATGAATGGTTGCAAAACTGGTGCAGAGCACATGGCTTTGGCTTCATTGGGGACTGGGGGTACACCTGGAGAGATGAAGGTCTATACTGGCCCGATGGTCTGCATCTGTCCACGAAGGAAACCAAGATCCTAAGTTACAGGTTTAAATGCTTCCTTGGCAAGCTTTTAAACTAGCCATGGGGGAGGTGCTAATAAGAGGCAGGAAATTTCAAGCCTCCCCCCACAAAACATGCCAGGTAGTAAGGTAAACACTGAGGTACAGTGCTCAACAGAGGGCAGGACAGGGGTAAATGGAAAAATAGACAAGGGCAAAAAGAGCAGGCATGGGGGGAAAAAAGGATAAAGCCAACATTAAATGGAAGACAATGAGTACCAATGCCCGTAGCCTGGGAAACAAGCTTCCTGAGCTAGTAGCCTTGATGGAAGATGAACAATTGGATATTGTGGCAGTCACGGAAACATGGTACATGGAGAACCATGACTGGGATGTCAACATACCGTACACAGTCTACAGAAGGGACAGGGAGGGGAAAAGAGGAGGTGGAGTAGCTCTATACATAAGGGAAGGGATCAAAGCTACAGAACTAAAAAGTAAAGGGGGAGGACAAGAGGCACTCTGGGTCACCTTGGAGACAGGGAATGGCATCACAATCCGCACAGGAGTTGTATACAGACCTCTGTCTCAAGGGGAAGAAATGGACAAGAAAATAATAGAGGACATTCTCAAAATGGCTGAAAAAGGGGAGATACTGTTGATGGGGGACCTGAATATGCCAGATGTTAACTGGATGACATGTACTGCAGCCACATCCAACAGCAGGGTCATTCTCGATGCCCTGCAGGGGGCAGGCCTTAGACAGCTAGTGTTGGACCCACTCGGGAGGGAGCAATACTAGACCTGATACTCTCAAATGGAGAGAGGGTCACAAATTTAGAAGTCAGTAGACATCTGGGAACAAGCGACCACTGCACAGTGTGCTTCACAATAAGCACAACCATGGAGACTAGCCAAAGAAAAACAAGCATACTGGACTTTAGAAGGGCTGACTGGCAAAATGGGTGAATACCTGAGGAATACACTAGCAAATGGCCAAAAAGGAGGGGTGGAAGAACAATGGAGAAAAATCAAAACTGCCATCATAGCGGCAACAAGCCTTTGTGTGAAACAGATAAAGAAAACAAAGCGGAGTAAAAAACCACTATGGTTCTCAAAAGAGGTGGCAGGAAGGTTAAGGAGAAAAGGCTGCATTCAAAAAGTATAAGGAATCACGGAAGGACAATGACAGGAACTGTATCAATTAAAGCAAAGAAGTGGGGAAAGCAGTCAGAACAGCAAAAGCTCAAACCGAGTTAAAATAGCCAATCTAGTTAAGAAGGGGATAAAACCTTTTATAGGGTACATTAGGAGCATAGAAAGGTTAAGGGAAGAATAGTGAAGATTAATAAGGAGAGGGAGGTGGGCAGAAGGAGACAGTGAAAAGGCAGAGATACTGAATGAATACTTTTGCTCAGTATTCACAAAAGAAGATGAGGAGAAGTTACCTAAACCAGACAATAGAAGCACTCTGGGTAGGGGGGTTGACACCAGTCCATTTACAGAAGAAAGAGTCCTGAAAGAACTCCTAAAACTCAAGGTGGACAAAGCAATGGAGCCTGACGGGATTCACCCCAGAATCCTAAAAGAACTAAGGGAGGACCTAGTGACACCACTGACCACACTTTTTAACAAATCATGGGAGGATGGGGTGGTACCTGAGGACTGGAGGAGGGCAGATGTGATTCCCCTTCACAAAAGTGGGAGCAAGGCAGAAGCAGGAAACTACAGACCTGTAAGTTTGACCTCAGTGGTAGGGAAAACGGTGGAATCACTTCTGAAAGAAAGAACTGTTGAGTACCTAGAGGCCAGCGGGGCACAGGACCCAAAGCAGCATGGATTTACAGCAGGATGATCATGTCAGACGAATCTAATAGATTTGACTGGGTGACCAAAGTAACAGACCAGGGAGGGGCTGTGGATATGGCCTACCTAGACTTTAGCAAGGCATTTGACACAGTCCCGCACTAAAGATTAATAATCAACTTAGCCAGCCTGGGAGTGGGTCCCAGGGTGGTAGCCTGGGTAGCAAACTGGCTGCACAAGAGGACACAAAAGGTAATAGTGAATGGAACACATTCCGAAGAAAGGGGGGGCACTAGTGGAGTACCTCAGGGCTCAGTACTGGGTCCAGTCCTCTTTAACATCTTTATAGGTGACATTGCAGAGGGTCTGAGGGAAAGGTATGCCTCTTTGCAGATGACACAAAGATCTGTAACAGAGTTGATACACAAGGGGATAGAAAGGATGAGAAGGGACTTGGCAAGGTTGGAGGAATGGTCAGACATATGGCAACTTAGATTCAATGCAAAGAAGTGCAAAGTAATGCACCTGGGAAACAAAAACCCAGGAGAAGAGTACACAACAGCAGGGGAGGTACTAACAACAACAAAAATGGAAAGGGACCTGGGGGTAGTCATATCAGATGATCTAAAGATTGGTAAGCAATGTGAGAAGCCAGTAAGGAGAGCCAGGGGGACAGTGGGATGCATAGGAAGGAGCATCACAAGTAGAAAAAGGGAAGTGGTTATCCCTCTGTACAGACAGTTGGTGAGACCCCATCTGGAGTACTGTGTGCAGTTTTGGAGACCTCATCTATGCAAGGACATAGACAGGATGGAAGTAGTCCAGAGGAGGGTAACTAAAATGGTGCAGGGTCTGCATCAGAAACCATATGAAGAGAGACTGAGAGAGCTTAATATGTATACGCTTGATGAAAGGACGAGAGGGGGACATGGAGAAAGCTCAAGTACCTCAAGGAATCAACAAAGTCCAGGAGAGTAGCATCTTTCAGAAAAGAGATGTATAAGAACAAGGGGGCACAATTTAAAGATAGAGGGGGGAAGGCTCAGGGGTAATGTGAGGAATTTTTTTCATGGAGAGAGTGGTGGATGCATGGAACCGCCTTCCTGGGGATGTTGTTGGGTCTAAAACAGTGGGGGAATTCAAACATGCATGGGACAGACATAAGGCAATTGTAGTGGGGGGTGGGAGGAAGTAGGCTGTTGGTTAACTAGAATCTGCAGCTTATCCAGTAGGTAGGGAAATGGGCAGACTGGGTGGGCCAAGTGGTCCTTATCTGCCATCAAAGTCTATGTTTCTATGACATTCCCTAGAGCACAGTGCCCCTAAACCACACAATCCCCCCCGGCCTCTTTCAAAAACCAACATTGCATATGGACCTCTGAGCCACCTTCCTCATTTTGCCAACACTGAATTTGCTCATATTTTACACAATAGTAAAAAAAAGACAAAAATAGAACACAATGCAACACAACACACTGGGCAGAATGCTCAGTTCAGGACACACCTTGGGCACAGGGACAACACTCATCCACTGCAACATGAATTGCAAATTGGCAGTGAATCGTTACCTGGCTTCACCTAATGTTGCTCACCAGGAACTTGTCATCCAGAAACATGCTTGCTACACAACCCGGAGAGATGCTGTCTCACTGCCTAGATGGCAGCTTAGCCCCTGAAACAAGAAATCATGTTTTTACCCCAAAAATTACACATACATGCGAGGAAGCAACAGAAGCTGCATTACCGTCAGCAGGACGCACTGAATGTTGCTCTCGGGCCGGTGTGGAGAGAAATTGGTACCGCTGAAAATCACCATTAGCAGGACGCACTGAATGTTACTCTCGGTGTGGGGAGAATGTGGGCAGGTGTGGGGAGAACCACCAAAAATTAATGTTAGCGGGCAGGATGCGCTGAATGTTGCTCTTGGTGTGGGGAGAACTTTGGCAGGTGTGGGAAGAACCACCGGAAATTACCGCTAGCAGGGCAGGACGCACTGAATGTTGCTCTCGGTGTGGGGAGAATCCTGGGGCCAGCGACTCGAAAATGCAAAAGAAAATACAAATTACAATAAAGAATGCAATTTAGAAAGGGGCAAAATAGAAAAAATAGAATAAAAATAAGGAGACAACAAGTTTGAGTGCGACGTCCTCTGAGAAGTCAGACTTCCAGTTTTGGACTTCTCAGTGCCCCGGCTCTGAAAATGAATAAAAAAGGCACAAATAATGAAAAAAGCACTTCCCCGAAATAAAACTCAAGTTTACCTGTATGGAGAGCAATATTCTTTGGGCAATCTCGAAAGGAATAATGTGAATGCACAAACAATCTTGGTCAAAATCAGCAGCTCCACTCCAACTCTCCCAGAACGCTCCTGCAAAGTGAGCACGCCAACAGAAAAACCGGGTTTGACGATGATTTTCAAATGGGACCCCGACACTTGACTGCCAATCAAAGGAGGCTTACAATGTGGGCTATCACCCACAGAGGATTTATAAGCCCTATATTGATTGGCTGGTAAGTTATATGAAAACTTGTGAGTGACAACTCCAGACATCGCAGGAACACACTAGAACTCTGCAGCTGACATCTGGAGATGTTCTGGGAGACAATAAAATTTGCTGCCTGATGACTACAGTCATTTCTGGGAGGCAGTGAGTTAAGAGTGAACGTGTGTGGGCCACCCAGTGGCGCTGAGGGTTGAGGCGCTGGACGCCACACCTTGCGCCACGCCGGCAACCCGAGTTTGGGAGCAAGCTCGGGAGCCGGGGGTCGACAGGGAACGGTAGAGGATTGAGTGCCCAACAGGTGGCTCTTCTCTCCGGGCGGGTAGGTGAGGGATAGCCCGGTGCACCAGCAGCTCCCAGTGGAGATCGGGAGCACTGCAGTGCGCAGGCTGCACACTACACAGCGTGGCTGATGCTGGTAGGGTTGCCATGCGCCGTTGCGTCAGGCATGCCCACGCAGGGAGGGGGGTCCGCTAAGAATAGGGAAAACCAGGCGACGGCACCTGTCCCCCATGCCCTCTGCTGGGCTCACCTAGACTGGTCTTCCAGTTCCTCCTGCCAGCCCTCGCCTGCAGCCAGAGACTGCCTTAGAAGAGCACCATGGGAGGGGGCGACCCACTCTGGATGGGTTAAACCGGGGATGCTGGCTGCGGGGAGTGGGGAAGAGAGGAGGTGCAGTTCTGGGGAGCCTCAGGTGGGCAGGATGCCTGAGAGAAGGTTCCTCCAGCCGCGACCGGAGTGAAATAAAGTCCAAAAAAAAAAAAGTGAACGTGTGCCCTTTCGTAGGGTGACCAATGAGTCCAGACCCTCCACCAGGCCTCAGAGCAAGCATCGGGCATCATCCTCTTTGCCTACCCCCGCTGCCACAGCCAGCAAAGCTCCCAGAGGCAGTGGCACAGCTGGAACAGTGGCCTCCTCCACCGCCACCTGACTCCTTGCCTGACCCACCCCCGACAAATCAGGAGGCAGTTGTCAGGGGTCCCTTCTCCATACAGCTGCATACTACAGAAGGCAGCACTCTGGATGAAAGTGGATGCTGGAAAAAACACCTGGACAAGTGGAGGGAAATAACCAACAATGGTTGGGTGCTACAGCTCATAAAGCAAGGCCACGCTCTGGAACTTCTACAGTAGCCTCCAGAAAAACCTCCAGTTCGGTCCTTTTACCCTCCAGAACACATCCAAGTGATCTGGGAGGAAATCCAATCTCTGCTGCAAAAGAAGGCCATGGAACCCGTCTCAGAGGATCAGAAGGACAGGGGGTTCTACTCTCGGTTTTTCCTGGTCTCCAAATACACAGGGGACCTCAGACCTATCCTAGACCTCTGAGAGCTCAATCTGGTCATCCAGTACAAAAAGTTCCAGATGGTGACACTTCAGGGTCTGTTGCCCCTTCTGCACCAGGCGGATTGCATTTTCTCCCTAAATATGAAGGATGCCTACCTGCATATCAAGGTTCATGCATCCCCCAGGCAGTACATGAGGTTTCAGTTCCTGGGGGAATCACTTTGAATTCAGGGCCTTTCCCTTTGGTTTGTCCTTGGCCCCTTGGGCATTTACCAAATGCCTGGCAGTGGTAGAAGCTGCCCTCAGGTGAAAGGGTCTTTATGTCTTCCCCTACCTGGATGACTGGCTCCTCAAGGCCCAGTCCAGGGATCGCCTGCTACAGACCCTGGAACATACCACCTGCCTATTCCAGGATCTGGGGATAACTGTGAACCTGCCCAAGTCAGTTGTAACTCCATGCCAGTGCCTTTAGTACATTGGGGCAGCCTTGGACATGGCTCAGGGCATGGCCTTCCTGCACCAAGACACGGTGGAGCGCTTGATAGCCCAGGCCCACCTGGTATACAACAGCCAGTATGTTTCAGACAAAACCTTTCTTCGGCTCCTGGACCTGATGGCCACAGTTATAACAACAGTGCCTCTCACACACAAGAGGGTTGCCCAATGGACACTCAGGGTCCAGTGGAACCAGCATACAGATGACCTAGAACAGCAGGTCCTGGTCTCCTCTCCAGTGAAAATGTTTCTCCTTTGGTGGATGGAACCCAGCCACCTGTTAAGGTGGGTTCCCTTCCTCATTTCCTCCCCTCAGTGAATTCTCACCACAGATGCTTCAGGGATGGGGTGGGGGGCCCATCTGGGGCCCCACCAAATCTAGGGGACTTAGTCCACTCCGGAGTCCTTGCTCCACAACAATGTTCTAGAAATGAGAGCAGTCCTCTATGCCCTGCAGGCATTCCAGACTCAACTTTCCCCAGGTCTTCTGCTAGTGCAGACAGACAACATCAGTGTAGTCCACTACATCAACAAACAGGGGAGCCCTCACTCGTACCCTCTCTGCCGGGAAACAATGACAGTCTGGTACTGGGCTCCGGATCACAGTCTCTAACTGTCAGCCGTCCATGTTCCAGGCATCCAAAACATCCTGCCAGACACTCTAGTCACAGTCAAAGGTACACAAGTGGGAGGTGCTGACCTCAGCAGTAGAAGACCTGTTTGACAGGTGGGGCCATTCAGAGTCGGACCTTTTTGCATTTCCACTCAGTGCAAAACTGTCGCTTTTTTGCTCGGTCAATCCAGGGCCTGGAGTTTTCGGTGAGACGCATTTTCCCTCTCTTGGAAAGAGAGGTTTCTGTACATTTTTCCTCTCTTCCTCCTGCTTCAGAGGGTTCTAATCAAGCTCCAGATGGAAGAGGCCATGATGATCCTCATAACCCCCTTCTGGCCTTGTTAGATCTGGTTCCCTTTACTGCAGCAGCTGGCAGTGGAACCTCCAGTACCTCTTCTTCGATGCACCAGCTTGCTCTCCCAGAACCAGGGCACTCTGGACCATCCGGATATCAAATCCCTGCATCTTCACACCTAGCTCCTGAGCACACAGCCATGGCTCAGTTTGGGGTGTCACCCAAGGTGGCTGACGTCCTAGTGGTGGCTAGGAAGCCTTCCACTAGGGCCACTTATTCTATGAAGTGGAAACATTTTGTGCTGTGGGCTGTTTCATGGCAGCTGGACCCCTTCACTTGTCCAGTGAATCAGATTGTGGAGTACTTGCTGTCCCTTTCAGACTTCGGTCTGAAGTACTCCTTTCTTAAGGTGCACCTCCCTGCCATTTCTGCCTTCCATGTACCTACTGATGCCATACGGTGGCTCAACTGGAGGTGTCCCGTATGTTTCTGAGAAGCATTCTCCACCTGAAGACTCCTTTCCGCAATCCAGTCCCGCCTTGGGACTTGAATTTTGTGTTAGAAAAACTTACTTTGGCTCCTCCTGAGCCAGCCACAACATGCGAGCTACGCTTTCTGTCATGGAAAGCATTATTTTTAGTTGCTATTACTTCTGCCCGGAGAATTTCAGAGCAGTAGGTGTTCCTATGCAAGCAGCCTTATTTGATTTTCCACAAAGACAGGGTGTCTTTGTGTACTAATCCTAAGTTTCTTCCTAAGGTGGTATCTGAGTTCACTTTAAACCAGTCCATCCACCTTCCCGTTTATTACCCAGAGCATGCCAATCCATGGGAAGCACTGCTCCATACTTTAGGTGCATAGAATTCTGTGTTACTATACCCATCATATGAAGGGCTGTAGGAAGTCCAAACAGTTGTTAGTTTCTTTCACCCCGGGAGAGAGGATGCCCGTTTCCAAATAATGCACGTCCAAATGGTTGGCCAACTGTATCACTTACTGCTACAGGAAGTATGGTAAGGACCTTCCTGGTGTTGTTCATGGCCATTCCACCAGAGGCGTGGTCACTTCTACTGCCTTTTTCCGGAACGTGTCAGCTGCAGAGATCTGTGATGCTGCCACTTGGAGTACTGTTCACACCTTTACCAAGCACTGCAGTCTGGACATTACCTCTAGGCGTAGGGACAATTTCGCCTGGCTGTTCTACAGGGCCTACTTTCTTAGGCTCATGGTTTCCTACCAGCCAGACTGCATTTCCTGATGTCAGAAACTGCTTGGGACTTGTTTCATAAGTGTGGCTTGCTGCAAGAGATAACCCCGAAATCAGACAGCACAGTTAGTTACGTAAGACCTTACCATGACAGCAGATCTGCGAGGGGATCTCTGGCAGCAGGCCATGCTGTCCCTCCCTCCTTCCCCCTGGCCATAGGAGGCCTTCTTGTATCTACCTCTTTCTCCATTCTTTTCTTTTGGTGGGACCTTTGGTCCCTCCTTGGTTCCCTCAGCTGAGACTAAGTGGCTTATGGTCTCTGGTGGGAGAACTGAGGAGGGCACGGGAGGGGCACCCACTCTTATAACATGCGGCGATGTCGGTGCCTGATGTCAGGCTGGGTGGCCCCCTGGTAGACTGCTAACTAGAAAAATTTCCATATGGTCCTAGTGACTGGTGCTATAGTTCCATAGGTGTGGCCTGCTGTAAGAGATCCCCTCGCAGATCTACTGTTACGGTAAGTTCTTACATAACTGTACAATTTCCAGGCATGGCTGGGATGAGGGAACCAAAACACAGTAGGACAGACTGTGTAAAACCTAGAAACCTTGTGTATTTAGTGCATGAACAACCACAGAACCTTAATGTAAATGCCCTTTTCACAAGCAAAAATAGGGACTGTACGCTGCTTATCTGGAGCACTGCTCCCCACTGATGAAGTTAGAGAAAGATCTTCACATAAGACAGCTACAGAAAGCAGTGGGATCACTGCTCCTTTTGGCAAAATTGAAAGAGTAGGTACCTGACCTATGATGGGGTCACGTTGTCGTTGGTGGTCAGAATCATCACAACTCGGGCTGATTAATGAGGCCAAGAACCCCTTTTAAAATCATGGCATGAAGAAAGAGTGTAAGAAAACAGAGTAACTTTAAAATGATTTGCAGGCTTCCTTGAGCATTGTTGGGGGAAGGAATGCACTGGATACTGTTTGTTTCTGATACTGACCACACACCAGTAGCATCCTTACAACGTGTAAAGAACTGTACAAGAAATGTGATTAAAACTCTGTGGATGATCTAGGGTTGAGCTTGCTGCTATGCCCTTACTAACCTATTTAGAAACATAAAACACTGAAACTGTCACTTTCATTGCATCTATCTAATGTACTTCATGTATTACCTGTTTATCATGTATCCAACTCCCTTTTCCCCAGGATAAACCTGGAAAGAGTTCTCTCCGGCCCCGTATGCCCACCAGACCCAATATTTTAAATGAAGAAAAATATCAATAAACAGCATCTGGATATAACCCTCTGGTCATGCTGGGGTTAAGCCAGAAAATAATATTTAGGGAAGATGAGCCTTACATTTGAAAGTGCCTTCACCAGATCACCACTGCCATCCATCAAGTTGAGAAAGTCTTTGAAAAATTTCATTTTGACTTTGCCATTCCTGACACCGAGTACTCCAATTCCTTTGAAACAGAACTCCACATTTCGCTGTGAGGCAACAGATCGCGACAGAACCTGCAGGGTCTCCCTAACACATCCTTCAACTGTGTCCCGGTCAAAGGGGCTCTCCAGAGACAAGGCCATGAAGTTCAGTGGGACAACTGGAATATCACCTAGGAGAGAAAAGAAAAAACAAAAAATCTGTAGCATTTGGAGGAAGGGGATTAGGAAGCTACCGTCCTCTACAGGGACACCTCTGGCTTTTCAAACACTTGGACTGTAGATCTCAGTTGGCATTAATGAAAGATAGGTAGGTAGGCAGATAGGTAGGTAGGTTGGTAAGTAGGTAGGTGGGTAGAAAGGTAGGTAGGTGGGTGGGTGGGTAGGTAGGTGGAGAGGTGGACAGATAATTAAGTAGGTAGGTGGTTGGGTAGGAAGGTAGTTGGGTAGTTAGGTAGGTAATTACTGATCAACCATAGTTTTCATCTTTACAGTCTGTTAGAAGTCTGACATATAGCTGGCCCATTATTGCAGCGGTGGCGCTACCACTCGTGGGACACCAGATGGCCTGTCAGCAAGATAACCCCCATTGGATGGCATCTGGAGACAGAAGTAAGTTCCAGAGTTGGGTTGGGGCAGGGCTTGGGGTGTCTGTGGATAGATAAGGGCTGCGCCAATGAAAGCAGGTGAAAAACAAAGTATTAAAAGAATGTGTTTTCTTGTTTACATATGTTCAATATTTGGTAGGTCTCTAGGGGACATACCTAATGCAGGGTATGATAAACAGAAATGAGATGTATACTGTAATACCAGGTCCTTAAATGCATACATGTATGGTTTGCCCAGATATATTTATTTTGTATTGATTGATGAAAAAATGATAAACAAAATGTTTAAAAAAAACTATGTATATCACAACCCCCTCCCTACAGTAGGAGGAAAAGGCTGTTCACCTGAATGATCCAGTAGGGCCTGACACTCTGGCAAAATCACCAAGGGTATAGATGGGGTGTGGTGCTGATACAATAGATAAACTGGGTGCCCTCATAGTTTAAGTGGGTTTTTTAGTACCAAAAGCTGCTAATGCCAGGACTGAGACACCCTCACCCTAGGCTGCCAGTGGAAGAAAATGGGTACTGCCAGTGAAGAAGGTAGTAGGCGGGGTGCCATCTGATAGTGCCCAGGGCAGTGAGCACATGCTAGTAATCAAAGTACCATTCTCTCCTCATAGCTGTAGGAAGGATTAGTGTCCAGGCTCTGGCCTGGGAGATAGCTGGCTTCCAAGGGCAGGCTAGGGGCACAGGTGGCACTGGGAGGAGGCTCCTGCTGGAGAGTGTGGGCTGGGGGCTGGGTTGCAGTTGCACTCTAAAGTGCCGAAGGTAGCTGAGGTCCAGAACATCTTGATGGCTCAAGGGCATCACAGAAAACTTTGAGAGAGACCCTGGTAATCGGCCAGGGAAGGACTTCAGGCACTGGGGACACATCCCAAGGCATCGGTGATATGGGTGGTTACATCTGGAGTTGCCTACAGAAGGGGAGTCTGTAGGGGACCACCAGGAGGGTGTGGGAACCTCAGAGTGGTTTCCCCTCAAGTACACCTGAAGACAGCAGACGAATCTGTGGCAGAACCCAGAGCAACAACATTTTTTTTAATTTATTTTACTGTATTGTTTTCTTGTTTTACAGTTTTTGGTTAGGAAAGACACACTAAGTTGAGGCTTGTTTCCAGGTATGTCCTGGGAAAAGAGGGACATTAAGTGACTAGCTCATATTCACATAATATGCAAGTGGTGACTGTGAGATTCAAACCCAGTTGTCCAGGTTTGCAGCTCAATGCTCTTAACCAATGTGCTATACTACCTTCCTAGATAAGGTATAGTAATTATTAATTTACCCAACTAAACACTGACCACTGCTGAAATATCTGTACTCTCTAAGGGACTTTCTTTCTGCCCATCAAAGGACCTTGACAAAATACATTTCTGTGGTGAACTAGAGGAATACTTCCATGGACTACGACTAAAGGAATTTTTTCACAACAAAGAAGAAACCCCAAAGCCGGCCCGGTGGCGCTGAGGGTTGAGGCACTGGATGCCACGCCTCGCTTCATGCCAGCGACCCGGGTTTGGGAACGAGATCCTGCCGCTGGGTCGGTAGGAGGGAGAAGATTGAGCATCCAGAGGACAGCTCTCTCCTGGGGTTCTTGCTCGGCGCTTGACCAGCCTCTAGCGGAAGCTTGAGGCTCGGCAAGCATAGAGCTGACACTCAGAGAGGGGAGGGAGTGGTGACGTCAGGCAGTGATGCCTTGACATTGTGCACATGCCACTGTCCGCAAAAGAAAAGGGGAAACACCTCTCCGAGCTCTGGGTAGATGGAGCCCCGAGGCAGACTCCTGATTGCTCCCGCCAGCCTGGTCCTGGGGTCTCCCAACAAAGGTTGATTGTCGGGGTGTTCAGCCCCACCTCGTCCCCGCCCGTGGGGATTATCCATGGCTCCATGGGGGATGGACTGCAGGATCAGGTAGGTGGAGGAGTGGGGGCAAGTTCTTCATTGGGGCTCCCGAAGAAGCGGTGCTCGGAGAACGTTGGAGAGATAAAATGCAATTTCAAAAAAAAAAAGAAACCCCAGACAGAAGCACTCAATCAGAAAAGAAAAATAAATCATCTGATTTCACCCACCCAAGTGGACACAATGCCAAACTGGACACTTGCATTCAAAGTTTTCATCAGACAGTCAACTGCCAGTTCCTTAACAAACAAAAAAGAATCAGCTGATTTCACCCACCCAAGTGGACACAATGCCAAACTGGACACTTGCATTCAAAGTTTTCATCAGACAGTCAACTGCCAGTTCCTTAACAAACAAAAAAGAATCAGCCACAGCCTCTCCCCATTAGAAAAGGGAGCAATACAGTCACTGAAATTCAACCACATGATTGTTATAAAGAAAGCTGCCAAAGGCTCTGCAGTTGTAATCTTAAACCATGAAGACTGTGTTATTGAAGCTAACAAGCAGTTAACAAATCACATCTACTACAGGGAAATGGCTAGTGATCTGATTGCACAAAGCACCAAAGAGCAATGGACCTTATTAATTCACTTCCTAAGCATGTCCAAGACAAAATAACCGATCCCATCCCTGGTGAACCTAGGTCAGGAACATTCTACATGCTGGCCAAGGTCCATAAACCTAGAAATCCAAGGAGACCTGTAATATTTGGGAATAGTACCCTGACAGAAGGGACCTCTGGATTTATAGAAACCAACATAAAACCACTTGTTACAGAAAGAGACAGCTATATTCAGGACACTACACATGTCTTGTGTAAACTTTCTGCTTTTAGAGATTTATTGCCTAATGCCATCCTAGCCTAGTCTTCCTTGTCTACTTTTCAAATCCTTTCCACATCCCAGATGGGCCCCTACTTTACAATGCCCCCTTTGCCTCATAGGCTGATCTGTCTTTGTGCCCTGATGTGGTTATGGCCCAGAGTAGCTACCATGTCTAAGGCTTACTTGGCATTTTGAATCGCTAGGAGGGGAGCACACTTGCAAAACCATTTACTAGCTGCCATACACTTCATGGAAGTCACTAAGACAGGGCCTGATTCTTGCTGGCAAAGAGTCAGACTGACCCCAGACTTGCAATTCATCAGACTCTTCTTTACTGGGGTTAACTTGGGTAATTCATAACAGTACATGAATTTTACCTCAGGCCACAGGGACCCTATATCATCAGGTTTTACATAGTTCATTACAATAACTCATTGCCTGCACCATGTGGTCTCTTCAGGGTCCTCATCACAACCACAGCCCTTACCTGTACTGTATGTATGGATTCTCTCATTCCCTTAGCGTACATTTCTCTGTACTCTTACCACTTCTGCCCTGAAATGAGCTTAGCAAATGGATTCTAAAAATTTGGGCTACATGGTATGCCAACATGATGTCCTAGTGTTCAGATTGTTACCATCTTCTTATGGGGCATAGCAGACTTGACATGCCCTGGCACTCTGGATGCCCCTTTGCCCCCACTTTGTCCAGCAGGGCCCAAATTAGCCAGAGTTTCCAAAGCTGGCATCAAACACTGCAGTCTGCCCTTTGGGACTCCTTACCTTGTAAAGCGCCGCAGCCAGCCCAGCCCAATACTCAAACAGGGAACTCGCACACTTCCCCAGATCACTCTTGTTACTGGTACCCATGGAACTGCAGTAGTACTTCACTTCCACCCCTGGTAGCGTGAATGGTCATCAACTCCTTCCTTGAGGTTGCACTCCCAGGGACCCAATCAGCACCTCATCTTTAGGGGATTTCTCCAGGTCCAAAAGCCCTCAGGAAGCACTCCTGGAAGGGGGGGCCTCCCAGAATTCCTGCACACAGGGTCTCACTAAACTGTCCCACTAGTGCCAACCCCGTTGCTGCCCAGAGCCTGACCTCCTAAAAGGTTGAAGGAGTGCCTTGGAAGTCTGAGGCCCAACCTGGCATGTGCCAAGCCCAGCAGGTGGCAATCTCTGGACTTCATGCCACCTTTGGACATCAAGGTTGGCGAGTCACCCATACCTCCAGGTGGCATGTACACAGGGGGAAACTGCCATCCTGGCCTGTGTCTTGAATCCAGCCACATGCTGCAGCACCTCATCTACCTGCCTCTTCAGTGCACCATCAACCCTGGCACCCACTATTTAATCTTGCGATGCCTACAGCACTACCCCTAGCCTATACCCTGGCATGGAGCACTGAGACAGTTTTTCACTCATGCCTTTGGCACCTGATGAAGCTCCTGAAGCAGGACATCCCTATGCCCTCTGGGCACCGGGGCTCCAGGCTAGAGTTGCCCATGATCCTACCAATTACAACACACCTTGCTCCCACTCCCTGGCCACCTATACCCTGGCCAAGCAGGCCCATTTTTTCTATGCTCCTTCCTCACCACTAAGGGCAGAGCAATGATATCAAGGCACAGCAACCCTGTTCTGGCCACTGCTAATAACAATCTAGCCCCCTACCGTAGGAAGGGGGTTGTTACATATACAGATACCAAGTATTATATTGCACCTACATGGAATATCGTTGAAATTACATAAGGAAACTCAGATCAATATCCAGAAGCAGAATTATTATATGGGTGAATTTTTTTCTCAAATTTTATTGAAATGTACATGAGGCAATACAACATATCAGACTGAAAAAGGACAACAAAACCAACAAACAAAATATTTCATCACAATACCTTGTTCAATATGTAGTGAAAAAACCTGTTACTAAGAACTCATACAGAGATTATAAAGCTTTATCTATCAATGTTTCTGACATCATTATAATAAAAAGTATATTGTAAACATTGTAAAGTAAAAAGGATAAGACAGCCAGAGAAGAGTTGAATGTGAAGATATGATGTGAAGACTGTAATTTAATTCAGGAACAAAAAATACAATAATTTGGATGATTCTGACTTATTATTTCCAACAGGGAATCAGGAAATATATGTTACAAATACCATGAATACTAAAATAAATTCTAGTGTAGGAAAATTCATTTGATTAATTAAGAACACAGGGTTGTTAATATTGAATGGACGCCTTTCGGGTGACCAAGGGCCCCCTCATATCTATCAGCAATCCATGCCTCACCATTAGATAATATATTAATTTCTGTCTTAGAAGCTGAGAACTACAGTTCACTGGTAATTGCTACACTAGCAGAAAGTGACCACTTTAACATTGTCTAGGTCACACAGGGGACCCAATGCCGTGGATGATAAAAATAATATTTCTAACTGCCCATTCAAATTATTCCCCCAAAAGCTAAAATGGGCCGTAATCTGGAAGCAGAAACACAGAGACATAGAAGATGACAACAGAAAAAGACCAGTGGTCCATACAGTCTGCTCATGAGTCTCTATATAACCCTGTGACATGTCGTCATTTGGGGTCTTACCCCTCCACAACAGTTATCCTATTCCTTCGGCTTCCTTGTCCCTGCCTGTCATAACTATTCCCCTCATTTTATACCAAGCATGTCTGAAACCACCCACAGTTCCAGCTGCTACCACCTTGGCTGGCAGGCTGTTTCATGGTCCCATCACCCTTTCCGTAACGTAATACTTTCTCACATCCCTCCTGAACCTTCCTCTGTCAGTTTCCAGTCATACACCCTCATTGTCAAGCTGGTGTTCCTTATAAACAGTTCCCTTGAGACCATCTTGTTTATTCCTTTTAGATATTTGAATGTCTCTATCATATTCCCCCCTCTACTTTGTAGTCGCCAACAAATATGTATTCAGCACCCTAAGTTGTTCCTCGTACGACTTCCCCTGCTGACCCTGAATCATCTTTGTTACCCTGCACTGTACAGCCTCCAGCTTATCCTTGTCTTTTCTAAGGTGAGGGTTACAAAACTGGACACAGTACTTCAGATGTGGTCTCACAAGGGATCTGTAGAGGGGAAGTATCACCTCCTTCCTTCTACTGTCAGTACCCCTCCCTATACATCCCAGCATCCTGTTAGCCATACGGCAAGCCTTGCCACACCGGCTAGCCAGCTTAAGTGCGTCTCTAATAATGACTCCGAGGTCACGTTCCTCTGCCATAGTATTGCGTTATACCCCACCCATCCAGTATTCTGTCCTGGGGTTCTTTTCCACACAGCGCAGTACCTTGCACTTTTTGGCATTGAAATTCAAGTGCCAGACCTTTGACCATCTCTCTAGCCCCTGCAGGTCCTCCTGTAGCTCTCTAATTGCTTCAGTGCTATCCACTCATCTGCAGAGCTTTGTGTCATCTTCAGAGAGACCTAGCCTACCTTGGATCCCTTCTCCAGTGTCACCGAACATGTGGAAAAGGGCCAAACCCAGAACAGATCCCTACAGTATCCTACTTGTGACCTCCCTCTCTCTCAGTTTGATATAATTTACTATTACCCGCTGCTGTCTCCCTTTTAGCCAATTCTCCACCCATCTGGCTATATCCCTAGTTACCCCAAGGTCCCCCAGCTTCTTCAGCAGACATCAGTGAGGCACAGAGTCGAAAGCCTTGCTGAAGTCAAACTACAGCAAATTCACGGCACAACCTTTATCCAGTTCCTTTGTAACCCAGTCAAAAAAGACTATTAAGTTTGTCTGACATGACTTCTCTGACACGAAATCATGCTGTTTACTATCCTGGAGACCATTACTCTCCAGATAGTCCACAAGGTGTACTTTGATTAACGACTCCATCAGCTTTCCATCAGTAGAGGTAAGACTCAATCAATCAATCAATTTTATTTTATACTGGATAGTATGTGAGCAAAAATGCCTGTAGCATTTAGCTGTGTTACAGCTTAGCCATTGCAATACAGTACAGAGCAAAACATTTTAAGTGTGATACAGCAGGACAGACCATAGTTAACAAGAAAGTTACATTCAGCACCTCTAGGAAAGATTATCAGACAAATAACACATAAAAGAAGGTTCAGCCATTTAATTTGCCAGCTCCATGAGTACCCTCAGATGGACCCCATACGGGCCCGGGGCCTTGTCTGTCTTGAGGGCTGCTAATCCCTTTTGTACTCTGCTTTAACGCCACTGTCAGATAGGGTACCGCTAGCCTCCCTAGTGTAGACGGAGCAAAAGTAGTCATTTGGGACTGTATCGTTTTGCTAGTTTCCTGTATCACATGGCCCCCATCCCTCACTCCTAACTACTTCCCCAACCCTCCTTCATTTTTCACTTACATAGTGGAACAAATGGTTTTCTCTGTGCTTGACCCCCTCAGCTAATTGCAGCTCTGTGTCTGCCTTCACCTTCCTTATCACCTTTTTTGCCTCCCTGGTCTTCTGGAGGTATTCTTCTCTTTCTGCATCCCCTACCTCTTTTTGTATTTGTGGAAGGCCATCCTTTTGGCCCTTACTATTTCCCTGACCCTCGCTGAAAACCAAAGTGGTTTTCTTTTTTTTTTTGTTTGTTTGTTATTCTTTTTGTTAACCAGGTAAGGCCTACTAGGCACAAGTGCCTATTTTCAGGGGCATTCTGGGAGCACTGAGGAGGTTAAGTGACTTGTTCAGAGTCACATAGTATGCAAGTGAAGATTGTGGGAATCAAACCCAGGTCTGCTGGATATACCAAGCTCATTCACAGTTCATTATTCTAACCTGTAGGCTGTACTGCCAGCCAAAGAGGTTTCTTGACATTTTTTCTTTTCGTTACTTTCCTCAAGCAAAGCTGTCAAGCTTCAAGAATGGCCTCTTTAATACCCTCCATCTCTCATCAACCCCCACACCCTCGTTCCTCCCCTTTAATTTATTTTAAACCATCCCTCTGAATTTATTGAAGTCCACCCCTCTAAAATCCCAGACCACTGCACTAGAGTGTGTTTTCTAATTTTCAAGGGCAACTTCAAACCAAACCAAATTTTGGTTGCTGTTTGCGAGAGGCTCCCCAACTACTACTGGTCTAACTGCATCTGTGTTAGTAAGCACCACATCTAGGACAACATCCTGTCTTTTCCTTACAAGTTGTACTAGTAGGCAGTCTTGAAAGACATCAAGCAAAGCTTGATTGCTCTTGCTCCTGGCCACTGGAATGTCCCAGTCTACATTTGGTAAGTTAAAGTCCCCCACTATCACAACATCTCCCTTTGCTGTTCCCCTTCTAATTTTTTCATTACGCTCCCTATCCTCTACCTCTCCTTGGCCTGGAGGTCTATAGTATACCCCCTGCTGTAGCCTCTTCTCAGATGCACTGTAAGTTAAACCCACCAGGACTCGATCTTCCCTGAGTAGCACCAAAGGATCTATTATATTTCTCTATTATCTCAGAAATTGGCTTAGACATTATGCCTACTAAAAATGCTACTTATTTGTTATTTAAAAATATATTTTAAACACTTAATCATTTATCTATATAAAGATCATAAGAAGCGAGCTAGAAGAAATTTGTAATTCAATACAGACAGTAAATTTTGTTTAACATTTTTGGTCTTGAAAGGTTTAGTGCACTGAGACTCATTTCCAGCTGTGTCCTAAGAGCACAAGGAGGTTAAGTGACTTCTTCAGGGTCGCACAGTATGCATGTGGTAATCATGGGTTTTAAACCCCTGTCTGCTGGGTCTCAAGATTCACTGCCTGGTGTCCTAACCCTCTACAGTATACTGCCTCATACCAGATTCAATGGCCTACGCAGCCAGTAAGTGTTATGCTTGTGCAACTGTGTTACTTAGGTTTTGGCCATTCGCACTCTCTATTCCAGAGGAATTACCACCCTGTAGGGGCATCAAGGCAAGGAACCCTCTAGAGGGTTCCACCCCTAGAGGTGCCACGGGACACTTCCCTTGGCTAAAGGTACCTTAGGAAAAATCCCCCGGAGAGAGGCACTGCCGTTGGAGGAGGAGGAGGAGGAGAGGATGGCAGGGCAAAGAAAAAGTGCTTCAGAAGGAGGCTGAGGGGAACTGCTTATATGGCTCAGGAAGTGGGAGTGGCTGGCTGCTTTTCCATTGAACCATAGGCGGAGCCTTCCAATTCAATGGCCTATGCAGCCAGTAAGTGTTATGCTTGTGCAACTGTGTTACTTAGGTTTTAGCTGTTTGCACTCTCTATTCCAGAGGAATTACCACCCTGTAGGGGTACCAAGGTAAGGAACCCGCTAGAGGGTTCCACCCCTAGTAGTGCCACGGGACGCTTCCCTTGGCTAAAAGTACCTTAGGAAGAATCCCAAAAAGAAAGTAATAGTATGAAGCATATGGGCAACCCAAAAGGAAGTAGTAAGAAACGTATAAACAATCAGAAGTTGTGAGTCGTGGTAATAAATAAGCATGAGGCAGTTTGATCACGTAATAGGATAGCAGGGTAGCCATGGCATGAATCTGATGGGTTGCAAAATGGGAGGAGGGGACTTTCTAAGGAGAGAGGGAATGGTAAGTAAGGGACACCACCCACCTCCATCCAACAGCGTATCCTAGCTAATGAAACTAGGAAATACTACACTAGATATTATGACCTTCAGCACGGAGGTGAGAAAAAAAACCCTTTGAGGAGGAAATCTCTGGGGATTCAAGGCCTACGTCACCTTCCCTTCAGGCATGGGATAATTTCATTAGTGATGGCTCTGCTACTGCAATTTGGAAGCCCCAAAGAAGAAGGATGGAAAATATTCCAATTTGGAGGGAAGCTCTCACTCTAGCCTTCTAACAGGAACACCGTGGAGGGATGCAAGTGCCACTCTACAACAATCTACGACCAAGGCGGGGGGAGGAGGAGAGCAACGAACCCCTCCCAGGCACACACCCAGCCTACCAATCCAGAAAACTAACCAGGTGAACCTGAGGTGATCGTAGGGAGAATGCAGTGCAGGTGCCTTGCCAGGGGCTGTAACCTCCCTTCACGGCAGAGTCATAAATTCTACAACTTGTGGTGCCGTTGGTACGGTTGACAACTAAAGGTCAGCCTAGAGCGAGGACATTCCCAGCTATGGGCCAGGTGAGAAGGACCCCGCCCCAAACTTTGCATGCCCAAGCTGTGGACTCTAGGTGCAGCGCGAGACCATCGGCTGCAGGGGAACTCTGTGCCAGAATGCTATGGCTGGCTCGCCCAGGGACTGCTGAGGAGCTGAATAAGCATTGAGTGCTGAGATCTTGCAGAAGGCAGACAGCAGGGAGCAATGAGCAATGATGGTGTAAGCAGGGGTTGATCTGGATGTAGTTCAGTAAAGCAGGGTAGTTGTTCAGGGAAGCATAACAGTAGTCGGACCTGCACGTAGGTCAGTAAGTAACAGTAATAGTCAGACCGACACATAGGTCTGCAAAACATAGTAGCAATGATGGGACATGAACGTAAATGGGGGCAGCATAATAGCGGGGCACACCAGCCAGGCATTTAAAAAGCCAAATCAAGGTGACAAATATTCTGAGGATTTTCGGCAGTGAAGGCAGGATTTAGAACAGAAATAATTAGCCACATGGGGCCACGACTCCCCAAACACTTCCCAGTCCCTGCCGTAGGACAAACAACAAAGTGATGGAAGGGTCGATAACCACATGCAGATATTAAAGCTAGTTAACAGCATCAGCAGGAGCTTTAGCTGACCTCAGAGTAGAACAGCAGTGTACAAACAGGGAATAGCATCAGCTCTATGACTAGTTGTAGTTTTTAAGCATCGAAGGAGAAAAGCACAATGCTGTGAAAACAGCTGTGACCACAGGGGAGGTAGACCGAGCAGGGAAAACATAATGGAACTGCATAGCAAGGGCCAGAGGGAGCTTGAAGGTATCCCATGATAATAGCGACTGCAAAATAGCGAACGTCAAAATAGCAACTGTCACAATAGCGAATGACACATAATAGCGACTCATAATTACAGTGTTCCAAATATGTAATTCTCTCCAAAATCAATGAGCGGTGTGGTGTTAGAATATTTATGATGGTGGGTGTGGGGGGCACAGCCCCCCGCATATGTATCAAGTCATCATGCCAAGAACAACAGTTGAAAGAACAGGTAGTAGTAACTGTTATTGACAGTGGCAGTCGCTATTTTGACGTTCGCTATTTTGTATTCGCTATTATCACATGGAACCAGCTTGAATCAGATGAAAACAATTAGGCTTGATAGCATGGGGAGCAATGAGGCCTGTAGCATGGGAAGCAACTTTGGTTTGTGTAAAAACACAAATACTGGTTACAATAGCAATGGGAGTAAGCAAAAGCAGTGTTTGGAGCTGGCAAAAGCAGTATTTGGAGCTACAAAAGGGCCAAGCGGTAGGAGCAAGCAAATGGTAGGAGCTGAAAATCAAATTCCCCAAAAAGAAAACAAAAACACAAACACAGAAGAAACAGGGAAGGAATACAAGGAAGCACACAGCCGGAGGCAATATACAAACCAGAAGCAGAGGAACAAAACGCAGAGCCCAACAGAAAAAGCAGCAAGGCGGGGGGGGGGGGGCCGGGAAGGCCCCAGCCAGCTGCAGAGCAAATGGACAGAGCCTCCAGATGCAAAGAAAAAGTGCTTCAGAAGGAGGCTGAGGGGGAACTGCTTATATAGCTCAGGAAGTGGGAGTGGCTGGTTGCTTGTCCATCTAACCATAGGCGAAGCCTTCCAATTAAGGGAAAAATTACTTAAGGATCCTATCAATTGTAAAAAGAGAAACCCATCCAGGGTTAATTTGAACCTTCTTAATAGAAATAGAAAAAAAGGTAGCGAATTTCCAAATGCCTAAAGAATAATGTGCCAGAATTTTCAATTCATTTTTCATTTTTTATTTTTTATACTTGTTAGCAAGATAGCTAAAAGCCCGTTTTCACAAGAGACAAGTTTACATATAAAACATTGTTATACAAGACATCCTTAATAACAAATGTACACTATATAGACACAAACATATTACAAATACATACAAAAAACATAACAATTACTTTCAAAAACAGATGCGCTCTGAAAGAGAATCAGAACACTGGATAAGCTGATGCTTAAAAGACCTAACAGTTCAACAGTTAATAATGGCACTTGGAATCTTGTTAAAAAAGTGGTTGCCCTATATACAATTGATCTTTGACCTACAGTTTTCTTATAGAAAGGACCCTTTAGTAAACCTGAAGTCTGTGACCTTGTAACTTTAATACTCTGAGATCTAATGAAAAAAGACTGAACAGTTGAAGGGAGAAAACCATTAAGACCTTTAAAAACAGAGGTAGCCATCTTAAGGTTAATCTTATCCATTAAGGAGGGACAATTTGCTTCTTTCAGCAAACTGCTATGAATAAACTTTGGGATGAAATTAAAGGTGCATTAGATAGAAAGGATGCTAAACAATTTAGGAACCTAGTAGCAAGGAGAACTAGAAATCACAAATCTGATATGCAGTCCCATATAGAGACACAGACCTGAGTCACCTACTTTAAAAGAATTTTAATATATGCATTCTTAAAATACTACCATTAAAAAAACATACAAAAAACTCCTGGTAATACCATAGCTCCTGGAGCAATAATACTACCGTCCAGACTGATAATAGTATTGTTCAGGTTCCGTAATACTATAGTTCGGGACCTGAACAATAGTATTATCACCAAAGCTGAACTGCGCAGGTGCAAATCTGCCCCCGACGTCTTCCAAAGCATGCCTTCTGATTGGCCGCTTTTCCTCTGTGGGCGGGCAGAACTCCGAAAACATGGCGGCTTGCTCGCTCGCTTAGCAAGAGAAATCATCAGGGGTAGCAGCAAGTTTTTCTTTCCTTTCTTTTAGCTTTTTTTGTGGATTATCGGCAATCCAACTCACTTTCCCCCAGCTCATCTTGTCGCAACCATGGCCCGATTGATACAGCCACCGAAAGATAACAGTTGGAAAAAAAGGCAGGGCTAAACAAAGCCCACACCACCTGCTGATGCTCGCAGCAAAGGGTAACCCTGTTGACACGCATATGGATCCGCTGACTCACTGGCGAAACAGAGGTGAGTCAATTCACCGCAGATCCATATATTAAAGAAAATAACAAATATGTTACTGTGCATCACAAGGCAGAAATCCCATCTCCAGGTTCTCGGGACATGAGAACCTCTTGAGCTTCGCTCTCGAGGTTCCCTATGTCCCCAGAACCTCTTGATGGGATTACTGCCTTGTAATGCACAGTAACATATCTATTATCCTGTTTGTTTATGATTTGAATGAACCTATGTGATTTAGTGAAATAGTGACTTAAACTTGCAGTATGCTCCATATACAATATTATTAGAAGTAGTCAACCAGGAAATTTTTTCATTGAAACCAAACAAGGGGGAGCCAGAGAGCCATCTTCTAGGTTGGTAGCACTCCAGAAAGCTCTCTCTCCCTGTGGTGGCAAACTTATTAAAAATAATCACTTTTAAGTTTAAATATAATAAAATAAAGCAGAGTACTCAACGCAGAATATGCTCCTGAACAAGCTGATTCTAAACTTGTCACGGTCCAGACCAAGGGGCAACAGCAAGGATCGAAGAAAGATCATCATATGCCATCTCACAATGCCGCGGATCCTCCGAGTGGAATGGGAGCAACTACTAGCGTGGCATCAGTGGAGCTGCCTTGGCAGACCATGCTGGAGTCCATGCAGGCCATGGACTCCAAAATAGAAAAAAACTGCAGAAGCTGGAACACCACAATGTTGCAATATTGCAACTTACTGGCTCAATGGCTGAGGCAGACAAGAGAACGACCACTACACTAACCACAGTCTCAACCTTAATGAAGGAAAATAATCAACTTAGGGGCCGTATGGAAGCCCTGGAAAACTAAATGAGAGAGGGAACATCCGGATAGTAGGGGTCCCAGAAGGTGTAGAGGGGACATCCCTACTGCCTTTTTTGTCGAATTGGATTAAATATCACCTGCACCTCAATGAAGATTTCCACTGGAAGTCATTTGTTAAGGCATACAGAGTGAACCCGAGGGTCAGGTCAGCGGATCCTACATCACCCCGCACCATTCTTCTTAAATCTAGGGGGTTGGATGTGCGAGACATTGTGCTTGCTGCAGCAAGAGCAGCATACCCGCTTGACATCAATGGCGCAGATATAAAATTTTATCCTGACTTATCCTATCAAACGCGTGCCAAGAGAAAATGCTTAGATGCGGTATGCCTTCGTCTCCGTGGCCTAGGGATTATACACTCTTTTCTCCTACCAGCTCGTCTTTGAATAATGTACGGCGGGAAGACGTGGCAGTTCATGAGCCCACAAGATGCGGGGCATTGGTTAGAAAAGGTAGAAAAGGAATTTGCTGCTCGCAGAACACAGTCTGAATCACAGGGCTCTGATGAGGAATCGTGAACTTTTGAGACTATGTGTGATAAACAGAGACTGTAATGGCTCCGAAACAGGCAGTTAAAAAAGTTAAAAAGCATTTTGTATTGCATCTCTGTTTGATTTACATTGGGAGTTCTTTGATTTTTCTTATGGCAATACTTTCAGCTGTTCCTGGGAGGGTATTGTAGATGGGGATGTACGAATCGACTGTAAAATTGTTAAGGTATATGTTTAAGGCAGATTTTCTGCTACGGATGTTTTTTTCCCCATCTTCAGTGCTTAACATATGGATTTGCTGTCCTAAAACAACAACAGGTTACATGTTGTTTTAATCAGAGTTAAATGTGCTATAACTAAGTTCTGCTGTTTCTAAGAAGAATTGTTAACTTGATATTATATTTAAATATATCATACTGTTACCCTATGATAAGGAGTCTGCTGCAGATAAGGGGAGGGAGGACATACAGGAGTCTTGACTTACTTTTTGTCTTCTACCTAGTCATGCAACAGTTTCAACTAACAGTTTTTATAACTGTGTGTTTTCCCTAATGGACATACCTAATACAGCTGAAGATGCTGGCAACTACGGATGGACTTTATTGGTTATATTATAATGGCAATAGCCCAGAACTCCCCTTCTTCCTATTGTACAAGAATACATGGTCAGATATATGTTGTGTATATCAATTTTTTCTGTAAAAACCTATGTACCTTTCACTATTTCCATGTATGAGGAACTGTGGATTTTAATTTGTCTCTTTATACAAAAAATAAACATAAAGTTAAAAAAAAAAAAGAAACCAAACAAGGCACTGGGAAATCATGAAATCCTTTCAAATGTCTATCATGCAAGTATTGAATGATAGAGTTCTTTGCTTGTAATCTATGCATATCCCATAGGTTTGTACCCAGTTGTTGGCAAAGTAATCAAATTATTTCAGTGCATAAAACAGGAAATGTGAAAGATCCAGTGATGCACATGTCTATATGTCTGATAGACACTATGGCCAAAATGTTTACTAAGATAATATCACCTAAATTGGAATCCTAAATGAGAGAGAGGGAGACAGATTCTCTCCAAATTCCAGGCCACCTATTGTGAAAGACTGCCGACCACGGATTACTGCCCTGTACTTCTGTGTTTTATAGAAAAATATCTAGCAGGTTGAAAGCAAAGGCCATATGTAGCTTTTATAGAGTTAAACCAAGCATTCAGCTCATGATCCAGATCTATTTAACCGCAAAACTTTAGCAATATGGGAGTTGATAATGTTATTTTAGACATTATAATTAGGCTGTATTCGAACAAGTGCCCATAGTTATGCTATAGGGTAGATGGCAAACTAATCAAACCATTTTTCACTTACAAAGGTATAAAGTAGGAATGTATATTAGCCCACACTGCTTTTATACCTTTACATTAATGATGCATTGAAAGCACCATGTAACAGCACTTTTCACCTGTCAAGCATTTCAGGCGAAGTTTGCCCTATCTTCGCCTAGGTAGATGATCTAGCATTAGTTTCACTAAGCCAAACTGGTTTACAACAACAGCTGTCAAAGTTATCTGAAGTAACGTTTCAAGACTTATAATTGATATTAATAAAAGCAAAGCAGTTGAGAACAACAAGCTGTGAACAAATTAGGTACTGTACACCCAGCAGACCTGGGTATGATTGCTACAGCCTCCACTTGCATATTGTGTGACCCTGAGCAAATCACTTAACCTCCCCAGTGCTCCCAGGTCACCCACGTAGAAAGGCCTTGTGCCTAGTGGGCCTTACACGGTTACCAAAGGAATGAAAAAAGTATAAAAATCTTAATCATTTTGCCAGCCCAGTGGCGCTGAGGGTTGAGCCACTGGACACCACACCTCGTGGCAAGCCAGCGACCCGGGTTTGGGAATGGATGCAGGACGCTGGGGACTGGCAGGGGAGAGGAAGGATTTAGTATCCCACGACTGCTCTCCTTCCTCTGGGGTGGGCATGGGACATGCACCACGCTACAGCAGCACCTAGCGGAGGCTAGGTGCACCGCCAGTGGTGGGCATACTAAGGGGAGGGAGCGTGGTAGGCATCTGCACGCAGGTGCATCAGACACCACTGCATGTCCGGCCCCCTTAGGGGGTTGTAATGGCAGAAAATTGCAGTGGGAGGGACCACGGCGGCTCATGGCTGAGCCCTGCGCCCCCGGACACGGGAGGCATGGGCACCTGGATCCTGATACAGGCCCCTGGGCGGGTGTCCTGCATACAAACCAGGTATGTGTGAGTCAGGTGCACGGATGTGTACGCCAGACCTGGTCTGGGGGTGCGGGCACCAGTGGCCGGTGGTTGCTGGAGCCCGATCCGCAGAGGAGGAGGAGGATAAAATGTAATCAAAAAAAAGTCTTAATCTTTGGTGCAGGGAAAGTAAAAGAAAAGTAGTTATTTAAGAACTTACCATAACAGTAGATCTTCAAGAGGAGCTCTTGAAGTAGGCCAGCACCAGTAGGACTTAGTCCCCAGGCACCAGGACCACATGGAAACTTTCTAGCTAGCAGTCTACCATGGGGGACTGCCCACCGCAGACATCACCCTCTGACATCGACCTATCCTATAATGGTGGGCAGTCCCCCACACCCTCCTCAGTTCTCAAGCTGGAGACCTGGAGTGAGCAGCAAAAGAAAAATGGAGGAGGTTCCCGAGAGCCAAAAAGGAAGAGAGAAGCAGAAAACCCATGCAAATGGAAAAGAAGCAGCAAAGACACAGAAGGGGGAAGAAGGAAGGGAAAATTAGGGCCTGCTGCAAGAGCTCCTCTCTAAGATCTACTCTTATGGTAAGTTCTTACATAATTGTACTGTCTTACTTCACTCTTGCAGCAGGCCACCACTGGTAGGACTGAGTCCCAAGCAGTTCCAGCAATAAAAAGGAAACAGAACTGGGAGGAGGTTAGACAGCAGCTAATGGCTGCCAATGGCCTAGGAGAGATGGCCCCACAGGATGGCAAGGCCACAATTGGCCCTGCACCTAGAAGCAATGTCTAGACTGTAATGCTTGGTAAAAGTGTGGACAGAACTCCAGGTGGCAGCTGCACAAATATCCGCAGTAGACACATTTCTGAAACAGGCCGTGGAGGTGGCCATACCCCTGGTAGAATGGCCCTTAACCACTCCTGGAAGGTCCTTACATAGAAACATAGACGGTAATGGCAGATAAGGACCATGTGGCCCACCTAGTCTGTCCCTTTTCCCTACTTAATGCAATACTGCAAACCCTAGTTTATCTGTGGCTTACCTTCTCTTACCTATTGTGAGAGTACTCATGTCTACCCCATGCATTCTTGAATTCCCCTACTGTTTTTGGCCCCACCACCTCCGCAGGGAGGCTGTTCCTTGTTGTACTTACAGTAGCAATAAAGAATACAATTGGCTAACCACTTAGACAAACACTGTTTGGAAACTGGAGTGCCCTCTCTCTTAGAGGAGAACAAAACAAACAACTGATCAGACTTCCGGGAGGTCTTGGTCCGGTGCATACAGTATCACAAGATTCTATGTACATCCAAAGTATGGAGCAAAACCTCCCCCAGATTAGAATATTTAGGATAATAAACCAGTATGTGGATGGATTGGTTCAAAGTAAACTGACACCACCTTGGGGAGAAATTTACGATTAGTACGAAAAGACACCCTGTGGAAAACCAAATAAGACTCTTAACACATGAGAGCCTGAAGCTCGGAAATCCTTCGAGCAGAAGTAACAGTAATAAAAAGGGTGCTTTCCATGACAGAAAGAGCAGCTCACAACTCGCAGCCAGTTCAAAGGGAGGTAACGTGAGTTTCTGCAACATAACATTGAGGTGCCATGGAGGGACCGGGTCCCAAATGGGAGGTTTCAGATGCAAAATGCCCCACAGAATGGTGCAAGACACCTCAAGCTGAGCCACAGCCCTGCCCTCAATAGGTGCATGGTACACAGAGATGGCAGAAAGATGCATCTTGAGGGAGGACTACCCCAAGCCCGAGTCTGAGAGGGAGAGAAGATATTCCAACACTTGATACATTGAGCAGGTGAAGGGGTCCAGTTAGTGTGAAGCAACCCACAGGGTGAAATGCTTCCATTTCATGGCCTAATGGCCCTGGTGGAGGGCTTTCTAGCAGCCACCATGACATCTGTGACCCTAGAGGACACTCCAAAGTGGCTGTTAGCTAAATCCGCAGAAGCCATGCATGGAGATGCAGAGACTTTAGATCCGGATGGACCAGGGTGCCTTGGTCCTGGAAGAGCAAGCCGGTGCACAGGGGCAGGAGCACTAGACATTCCACTGCCAGCTGTTGCAGCAAGGGGAACCAAATCTGTTGGGGCTGGAAGGGGGCTATGAGTATCATCTCCGCCCCTTCCAACTGGAATTTAAGCAGCACCTTCTGGAGGAGTGGGAAGGGAAGGAAGGCATATAGAAATATCCCCTTTCAGAGAGGGACAATGCATACAGCTACTAACAGTCCCTATTTTCCCAGGACAGTCTATATTTTAGGCAGCATGTCCCAGTGTCCCCACAAGTTTTGCAAGATATCACTTTTGTCCTGGTTTTTGCTTACATGTCCCAGTTTTGTCCCTTTTTTTTTTGCTGACTGCTAATCCGTGAGTGACAGTTATTTCAGCATCACTGTGACGCTACTCAAGCTGGACAGCAGTTTGCAACTTCAACCTTTACACCTGTGTTGCACCACAAGCACGTCAGCGGGAGCACAGTAAAGCATGTTCCTTCCTGTTAGATTAGACTGGGTAGTAGTGCAAACAAGCGCATGTGGATGTCTGCCTGCCAGTAGCTGAGAGGGACTCTAGACAGAGAAGAGACCGGCAGCAGTGAACTAAGGTATCTGAACCTGATCAGCTGTAGGGAAGTGTGTGAAAACAATCGGGTGTGGTGGTGGGAGTCACTGAAGTGAAGTTTGCTCAGCAAATGAGGTGAGTGTAAGTGGGTTGGATGGGACTGTCAAGAGGAGCAATACATGCAGCTCGAATAACTGATCACAATTTAATGCAGGTTTGCTTTTAATGAACTTTCTGTACATCATAATTTGGAAATTGCTGCAGCAGAATGATGTATTGTTTTGATCTGAATGTTTGCTACTGATGTTACTGTGGGGTGGCATGGCCAGAGCAAGCAGCAAAATTTAATTGATTGTGTGTGGCATTGTCTGCAGCGGTGCTCATGGGAGTGACATGGTGGGGGGGAGGTCATGGTCAGGATAGACTGTCCCAGTTTTAGGCCTCGGAAAGTTGGTAGTTTTAATAATGCGTCTTGCCAGAAAACTCCAGGCCTGGGATCGAGCAAGTAGAAAAGTGTCAGTTTTGTATTGAGTGAGGATGCAAAAAAGTCCAACACTGGCTGACCCCATCTGTCAAAGAGATCTCGGGATCAGCTCCCATTTATGAGCCCATGACCAGGAGCGGCTGACACTGTCTGCCAGGATGTTTTGGATGCCTGGAACATGGATGGCCAAGAGCGCCAGACTATGCTTGATGGCCCAATAGCAAACTCTCATTGCCTCCCGACACAGGGGGTAAGACTGAGTTACCCCATTTGTTGCTGATGTAATAAACCACACACATGTTGTCCATCTGTACCAGCAGTGGACTGGGGAGTAGATGAGTCTGGAAGGCCTGCAGAATGTACAGAAATGCTCGCATCTCCAGAACACTCATGTGGAGATCCTGTTCCACTTCTGTCCAAGTGCCTTGAGTCTGGTGAGCATCCAGATGAGCTCCCTAGCCCAGACCCAAGGCGTCCATCATAAGAGTCTTATGAAGGGATGGGATTTGAAAGGTACTCCCCCAAAGCAAGTTGGCCAGCTTTAGCCACCATGACAGGACTCATTTGACTGGATCACAGTCCATGACCATCTGGTCCAGGTCATCCGTGCGTTGATCCCACTGAACTCTTAATGTCCATGGATAAATCTGCATGTGAAAGCGGGTGAGGGAAACCATGGCAATGGCTGCTGCCATGTGACCCAGGAGTCACATGAAAACCCTGGCGGGGACCTGGCGACTACAGGAGACCAAGAGCATGGGTCATCAGGCATTCTTTCCTATCTAGAGGCAAGAAGGCCATACCCAGGGTGGTATCCAGAACTGCCCCTGTGTACTGGAGGCACTAGCAAGGAGACAGGCAGGACTTCGGCTAATTGATGGTGATACCCAAGGCCTGAAACAGGTGGAAGTTATACTCCTGGGTCTGAACCAGACGTTCTCTGGAGGAGGATGCTAACAGTCAATCATCCAGGTAGGGAAACACGTAGAAGCACAGCCTTCTCAAGGCAGCCACTGTCACCACCAGACACTTGATAAAGACCCTGGGGGCTGAAGAGACACCAAAACGGAGGGCCCTGAATTGAAAATGGGCTACCTGAAACTGGAAGCGGAGGAAGCGTTGATGGGAAAGAAAAGTCTTGATATGCAGGTATGCATCCTGCATGTCCAGAGAATCTACCCGGTGTGGAAGGAGCAATAACCCCTAAGGATGACCATACTGAAACATTTAAACTCTATGTACAAGTTCAGATGACTCAGATCCAGGATGGGTCTTTTTGGAGACGAGAAAAAAGTGGAAGTAGAATCCCCTACCCCACTGGGCTGGAGGGATGGGCTCTATGGCCCATTTTTGCAGAAGAGCCTGAATTTCCTCCCAGATGAGCTTGGGGGGAGGTTAAGAGGAGTTTTCAAGAGGATTTTCTCGGGGCCACTCAAGAAACCCTAGCATGTGGCCATGTTATATGATCTGTAGCACCCAGCTATCCAAGGTAATGTCCTGCCACCCGACAATGTGACAGAAGAACCGACTCCTGACAGCTCCCCCCAAAACCCTTCCTGGAGGAAGTCACTGACCAGTGTTAGACTGGGTATGGTACAGCGAGTGAACTGACTGGAGTGCACAGTCTGACTCCTGGAAGGAGGAAATTAGATCCTGTACATCCCCTCCGAATAGGACAGAGCCCTGAAAGGAGGCATCCAAAATACTGGACTGTACACCAGAGGCAAAGCCAAACATTCAGAGCCAGAAACGGCACCAGAGGCAGACAACTGCAGCTGCTCACCTGCACAAGGCATCCACAGCATTGTAGATGGCCTAAAGAACGTGGTTCCCTATGTTGGAGCCCACCTCGAGGAGCTGGGCGAGCTGTGTTTTGGAGGGATTTTCCGGCAAAGCCTGAGCTAGTTCCCTGGCATGGTCCCAGTGGAAATTCTGATATTGGACCATGTAGACCAAGTAGTTAATGGTCTGGATGGCCAGGGTGATAGACATGAAGACTAGCTTACTCACATGGTCCAGCTGTTTGGATTCCCTGTCTTGGGGGGGGGGTACTAAGGTGCTTGGGCTTCTTGGTGCAGTTATGTGCCGTGTTGATGACCAGAGAGTCAGCTTTAAGATGGCTCCTCAAAAAGGGCTTACCAGCTGAAGCATGGTAGAGCCTGTCTGCTTTCTTAGACACCAGAGGAGTGGTTGGGGGTGATTCCAAGCCACCCTCATGACATCGTCATAAGAGTCAATCGGGGTGGCACTACCACATGGAGGGCATTAGGCTGTCTCAGATAAATGGCCAAGTGATGCCTCTCTGCGTCCTGCTCCTCTGTTTCCCAGCCTATGGTGGCCTGGATGTGCCTCATGACATGCATAAATGATGGATCATCAAGAGGGGACTTGGGAACCACCTTAGCAGGTTCTTCGCCTTCAGAAGAGTCCCCCAGGATGGAGGAAGACTCTGAATAATTAGACTCATCCTCATCTGACTCATCAAGCTCACTCTCAGCCAGCAGGCACCCGTCCTGGCGAGAGCTGCAACCAACATCAAGTTTGGATCCAGTGGACCTCGGTGCACAGGGGCACTGGTACCCAACCGCCCCAGTCCTGAGATGGAAGATTTCATGCGGGCTGCCAGGGGGATGCCGCAGGTGGGCCCTGAGGAGTGGGGGATCTGCTTCTGCATGAAGGATCACCAGCATAGAATACCCCAGTGAGGGCTGGCAGGCACCAGCAGTGGGATCAGTGTTGGGCCCACAGGCTGCTACAAGAGAAAACTGTCGCCAGGCCCCCAGGCTGCAAAAGAGGCAACACAGGTGCTGGGCCCGTAGACTGGGGCAGCAGCAGAACTGGAGGCAGCCCAGCAGGTGTTGATTGAGGACACCTGGGAGGAGAATCTGCTGGCGCCAGGAGAGGAGAAATGGGTGCCTGGGGGGAAGGAGACCTCATTGGCTAAGGCAGAGGTGACAGTGGACTGGCAGAGATGCCAAAAGCCTGCTGTGGGCACTGCCAAGAAGGACTGTCGTCATACCCCATAGAGGGGACTGACATAGGCAGTGCCTTGGCCGGGGACGTAAAGGCAGAGGAGCCAATGCCGGTCGCACCCATGCCAGCTGAACCTCCTGGCTGAGAACCCATAGAAGTAATTGGCCTGAGCATCAGGGACTGAGGAGCAGGAGACAGAGTCCCCTGGCCCGAGAAGCCACCATGCAGAGACCGTGAGTGAGAAGCAGGCGGTCCCAGTCCTGGTGTTTGTCCTGGTGCTTGTGCTTCCCGACAGATTTTCCCTGGACCTGAGAAGAGGAGGAAGCCCCAGAAGACTTTGCTGGTGAAGCCAAAGAGTTCCTGGCCTGCAGCTCCTCTTCCATCGTGATGAGCTTCTGCTTGATTAGATGGCCCTCCAGAATTTTAAGACGATGTCTCACAGTGGCCTGGTTTAACTTCTGGTAGATCTGGCAGGCTTTGGTGTCATGGCTGGGGACTAGACACTGGATACAAGCAGAGTGACTGTCTTTTTCAGGAATTTGTTTGCTGCAGGCACACTTTATAGAGCGGTCAGAAGACATAAACTTGATGATGGCAACACCATAAAATCAATGTTAATACTGCAGAAAAAAAAAAAATAGAAAATAAAGCAAGTGTGGAAAATGGTGGTTGACTGTAGCTGCGTCAGGAAAGAACTGAGGAGGGTGTGGGGGACCGCCTGCCTTTATAGGATAGGCCAATGTCAGAGGGTGGCATCGGCAGTGGATGGCCCCATGTGGTGGACTGCTAGCCAGAAAGTTTCCATGTGGTCCTGACACCTGGTGGCTAAGTCCTACCATGCTGGCCTGCTGTAAGAGTCTCCCTTGAAGTAAGATCTTAACTTGAACTGGCCATACCTTCCTCAACCTCTAAAGCTAACTCAACTGATCACTGAAACCTACCCATCTTAACCACAAATCTCTCAAGCACACACTGCTTGACTGGGCCCTCACCTCTCACCCCCACCACATAACTGCTGCTGGCATTCTCCTGGATGCCCTCAGCAACCACCATATGGTCTATTGTGTCCAAAAAATCCACGGTACCAAAGCCACCACCCCCAAATTCTTCTGCTCCATTCCTTTATATCATTAGATCTGTCAGCTCTCCATGAGGACCTGGCTACAAGCGACTGGTCACCTGTATCAGCCTCTAGTACTGTTGACAATGCCCTTGACTACTTCAAATCCAAATTCCTCTCCACTTGAGATCATCACGCCCCCATAAGGAAAACCAGGGTCAGGGGCTCCCACCTCCCCTGGATCTCTGCCAAACTCTTAGCCTGCCTGTGTGCCAGGGACTTGGCTTGGAAGGAGCACAAATCCTCAGGCTTCCCCCCGGAACTACAAAAATATTGTGTCCTGCGCAATGCCTGCACCAGAGCCACTAGGTTAGCCAAAGCGGAGTACTTTCCCTCTACCTTCTAAAGTCGAATGAATCATCCATTACTGACCCACTCTCAGTGGTCAGTGAATTCAACACCTTCTTCACCTCCTGTGCCTCTTCCCTCCCCTCATCCTTTCCACCAGCTTCACCACCCCCTCCGCCCTCCCTCCCCACAACCTGCCCAATTCTCCTTCTCTCCCATCACCCCTGATGCCGCCATCAATGCCCTACAAGCACTCAACCCACTCAAGAGTAAAAGCCCTGATGGGCTTGATCCTCTTACACCTTGTGGCCCTGCCATTGGTCTCCCCATCTCTGCCCTTTTAAACCTCTGCTTCTCTTCTGCCTCTGTCCCCTCTGCCTGAAAGCATGCCACAGTCATTCCCCTCCCTAAAGGTGACAATCTTTTCTATTCCTGGTAACTGTCATCCCATTTCTTTCAACCCCACCCTCGCCAAGCTCCAAGAACATCTGTTGCTATCACAACTCTCCCCTTTCCTTGATTCTTCCTCCTTTTCCACCTGGTACCAGTCAGGATTCTGCAAAACCCACGCTGCCTCCTCTTCCCTCCTCTGACTAACTGATACCATTCTACCAGGGATCGATCAGGGCCAAGTCACATCAGCCATCTCTGTCGACTTGGCCAAAGCCTTCAACACTGTTGCCCATCTCCTTCTCCTCTCTAAGCTCTCTGCAGCAGGACTGTCCTCCTCAGCCACTAACTGGTTCCACTCCTACTTCATGGGTAGGTCCCAATCAGTCCATATTGGGGACTTACTTTCCCCCTCCCCTCCCAATCACCACTGGGGTACCTCAAGGCTCAGTCCTCAGTCTTATCTTATTCTCAGTCTTTCTAAATGACTTTCCTGCTGACTTCACCTCAGCGTCCATTCACATGTACGCTGATGACACAGTCCTATTTGCCTCTGGCCATTCCTCTGCTGACCTGGCGACCAGGCTTCAATGGGACTTTGACAACATACAGCTCTGGTTCCTCTCAAATCAGCTGGCTCTTAACACCAAAAATGATCTCTATGACCTTCGGCACTCAGCAAAAGCTCTCTAGGATTGGCAGTCCCCCTCCTTCTGTACCTTAGATGGGTCCATCATTAAGAATGTACTATCCTTCAAGTACCTCGGGGTCTGCCTTGACAACCACCTCGACTTCTCTGAACATGTTAATGCCATACATAAAAAACCCCACCCTAAATTGGGAGCATTGTACCACCACTGCAGCTGCATCCCTCCCCTGCCCCGTAGAGCTGTCGTATAGAAAATTATCCTCCACATATTGGACTATGGCGATATAGCCTACAGCTCTGCCCCCAAATCTACCCTTTCCAGACTGGACTCTCTCTTTAGCTCATTCTGTCACTTTGGTTTGGACAACCCTACACGTACTCATCACTGTACTCTTTATACGTCCCTCTCCTTTCCCTCCCTTGAAGCTAAGCATATGGCACACTGCTCCTTATTTATTGCCAAGTATTGGTTTGGCTCCCTCCCTTCCTACCTGTCCTCTACCATCTCCCTGCCTCGTCCCAATTCCTATGCTCCCCACAGCTCCCACTCCCATTCCCTTGTACTTCCCCTTAGATCCTCCGCAGCTGGCCAGTCTGCCTTCTCCTACTGCTTCCCTAAGGTCTGGAACTCCCTCCCTCTCCCAATCCGTTAAGCCACCTCTCCCTACTCCCTCCTACACAGCCTCTCCTCCCACACCTGCAACTGTAACCTGTGACCTCGCTTAATTTCTCCCCTATATCCAATCTACTATTTCCTACCCCATCTCTTACCCTCCTTCCTATTCAATGACTTCATTAGCGACATTGCAGAGCATCTGGAGGGAAAGGTGTACCTCTTCGCAGATGACACCAAGATCTGCAACACAGTGGACATACCGGAGGGCGTGGAAAAAATGAGAAAGGACCTGAGCCTATTAGAGGAGCGGTCGGGTGTCTGGCAATTGAGTGTCAATGCTAAAAAGTGCCAGATCATGCACCTGGGTCACAGGAATCCAAGAGTGGAGTATAAGATGGGTGAGGAAATTTTGGCCACCACAAGTCAGGAGACAGACCTGGGGGTTATCATATCTGATGACCTGAAGGTGACCAAACAGTGTGAAAAAGCAGTGGGGAGAGCAAACAGAATGTTGGGGTGCACAGGGAAGGGCATAACAAGCAGGAGGAAAGATGTGGTGAGGCCACTGTAAAGATCACTGGTGAGGTCTCAGCTGGAGTGCTGTGTCCAGTTCTAGAGACCACATCTCTGGAAGGGCAAGGAAAGATTTAAGGACCTTAATATCTACTCACTGGAGGAAAGAAGGGAGAGGGAAGATATGATAGATACTTTCAAGTACCTCAGGGGAATAAACAGGGTACAGTGGGGAAGCATATTTCAGAGAAAACTCTGCACAAGAACAAGGGGGCATGATATGAGGCTGAAGGATGGAAGGCTCAGGGGTAATGTTAGGAAGTACTTTTTCACTGAGAGGGTGGTGGGGCCATGGAACAGCCTTCCAGCAGAAGTGGTGGGTGCGAAAACAATAAGGGGGTTCAAGAGTGCATGGGATAGACAGAAGGGTCCCCTGGAGATGTGCAGAGCAGGACAGCCGCAGATCAAATAGGATCTGGGGCTGCAGCAGTGAGTAGGGAAATGGGCAGACTAGGTGGGCCATATGGTCCTTATCTGCCAACAGATTCTATGTTTCTATGTTTCCTTTCTCTATACCACCCCCTCTCTTCCCTGTTCCTCCTCCCCCTCCTCCCACAACCCTATCCATCCCCAATCCCATTTCCTCTACTATCTCACCCTACTCCTCCATGCCCACCTTTCCCTACTCCACCCCTTCTCTTCTCCTTTAATCCTCTACCTCCTCTCATAACCCTTTCTTTAGTCCTAATTCTCCGCTCATCTATCTGTCCCTCCCCACACCAAACCCACCTTTCCTCGTCCTTGACCGTAACTCTGTTTCTGTGTTCCGCCTCAAGCCTGCTCCCCACCCCCCCATTTGTAACATGTATTGTTCTACTACTAGCCGGTGCTGGCACACATTCGGCTTTAGCAGCTATAATTTGCAATGCAGTGGTGCATGGTTTATGAGTTCTCACACTGTTTGATTATCCATTTATTCATTTGCATAGGTTAAATTTATGTACACAATTTATTGTACATAGTTGCTTTCGTATTTATTTCTCTGCTGTTTACAGTTGTAACACTTTGTTTTCGACTCTGTATTTTCAAGTGTACTCCACTTCCCTTCCCCCCAGGACACATCTGGAAATGAGCTCTTGTTAGTTCAGTATGTCTTTCCTGGTGATACTTTTAAACAAATAAATTAAAATCTCCCTCTTAATGAGGAAAACATTCAAAAGGTACACTTCTAACGCCTTTCTTTTGAAATAATTTTTTATAATAGCAATAAGGCTCTCTCAGGAGTTAGATTAACAATCAGTCACCCCCTAGGAACAATACGGCACTCGGCTATGCGTCATCTCACACTGTGCCCCTAGTGAGTCATAACAGAATGTTAATCTAACCCTTGGTCATGCCCGATTGCTTAGTTGACCCTATAACACCTAAACTTGGGCAAACTTTAACAGATCTTCAGAGATTCAATCGTAAGTATGGGGGAATGATTAAACTAGCTTTATTAGCTAGGAAACGCAAATGAATCACCCACGCCATCTATAAATTTGAAGTATGGGGTATAACTAGCATGGATAGAATGGAGAACATGGGCTCGATTTTCAAAGGCTGATGTAGGGCTTGCATCAAGCTCTGCATCAACCCTGTTCTTTGACGCAGCTGCGCCAAACCCCTTCAGCGCAACTTCACTCGATTTTAGTACATCAGGCACAGTTGCAACACTTTACACTCTTTACGGTGGCTTGTGCCAAATATTTGTGCAAGCCCTGCAAAAAAGGTCTGCAGCATGCCAAAAGTCAGACCAGGGGGAGCTGGTCTAACCTGCGGTATTTGGCACATGGGAGTGAAAATCCCGATTGGCACCAGGAGAATGCCACAAGTCCTGTGCGCCATATGATCGGCGTAGCAGGTGCTTACGGCATTCTCGGGCTTTTGAAAATTGAGTCCCACTACTTTAACATTTTTTGTCAGTTTTGGACTCTTCTAAGAGGTATAGCTACAACAGCAGTGAAAGTAGAGTTTGGACAATTAAACACAAGAAGCCCAAGTTTTAGCCAGTTGGATTAAAGGAGTAGTACACCCTCATATCTTGTAAGTGTTGTTTCCTTGTCAACAGATAGCTGTTTGTGTAGCTGTTGGGTCTATATGTGTTTGTTTGTTTTCACTGTTCACACCAGCCTCTGTAACTAGTCTGGGGGTCTGTCATTGAGGCACAGGTCAGGAAACACAGGAAAACCAGGAGCAGTTGTAAAATTCGCAACAAGTGATTTATTATTAATAACTAAAATAAAAAAATAAAATTGTTCAGTATAACTATTTACAAAGGCAGTATAAACAGAGAAAGTCCATCTGGGTTTCTTCTCAATTTCCAGTTTCAGTCTCTATGTTTCTCTCTTGCAAGAAATTGCAGCTCTGTTTTATAAGTCTTTGCAACCCCTGCTCGTTAAGAAAACAGCATGCTTCTCACACAGTGTTCTTGTAAGTTTCAACAAGTGCAGCAAAAAGAACATTGTGACCCAGAACTGCCCTCTTGCTTACAGCTTCTTAGAGAGTTTGCAAACAGGTTAACCCCTTGAGTTCCAAACAGCTTTTTGCAATCATTTAGACAATATAACTATATACATTTCAACAGTAAAACTATATATATTTCTAAACAAAGGGATCCCAGTTTCAGTTACATTTCCACATAATGATTCACATTTATTTTTATACCAGCAGATATGTAAGCGGGGAGAAAAGACAGAAAAGCAAGTGAGGGTAGAGAGATAGCGAGAGGCAGAGAATTGCAAGACTGTCAGGGTGATCATGTCCTAGATCTCATGAGAAAATTTGGTTGTGCAACCAGACAGAGAAGAGACAGAAAAGTAGAGAATAGAACAGATCCTTGCATATCAACTCTTTCTGCAGAACAAATGGGATAGGGCCCCATTCAACCCTGTCACAGGGTCTCCATTTTCTGGTTGTTGAAATCCCATAGTCCCTGAGAGCTGCATTAGCATATGAGAACATGATGCCACAGCACCATTTACACCAGTATCTCTGAATGCAATTTAAAGCGAAAAAACCTTGCATTACATGTAAGACAGTTGTAAAGCTAATTGACGGTAAATATGGTATTTCACACCTTGCTGCAACTTGTTCTGTTGGATTCTAAGTACGCAGACAGGCATGCTGTGGAGTCTGAAGGGTACTGATACATTATGTTATCAAATGCTAATGCAGACCTCAGGTACAATGCGATTTTAACAACCAGAAAGTGGAGACCCCCAGGCTAGTTACAGGGGCTGGTGTGAACAGTGAAAACAAACTAAAGCAAACACATATATCCCCAACAGCTGCATGAAAAGAGTTTTCTGTTGACAAGGAAACAAGTAACATTTACAAGATATGAGAGTGTACTACTCCTTTAAAGTAATAAACATGCTATTGCATTGACGTCCTAGATTCTGTCCATTTAAAACAAGGAAACTCTGGAATAGAGATAGTAAAACACCTTGGATAGCCTATGACAGTAAAATACTTAATGAAAGTGGATTAGCCTACCTATGGGATTTGTCAAATTCAAATATTAAAATAAGTAAATAAGTGTTTCAAACATAAGCAATCCCTCACTGTGCTTAGACAAGTACAAATCAGTCTGCTGTTTTGAGTTGCCCCGGGGAGTAGAATTTTATGCAAGTTAGAGAATCTTATAATGAAATTCAAATCTCTGCTCCATGCTCACGCTCCACTCTGCCCTCTACCGTCAGATTTAATTCTCCGCCTAAGGAGGAAGTCACCCTAAAGAGCTCTCCCATTCTCTTCGGACAGTTTGCAGTTTTGTTTTTCTCACTTTCTTTCCTTTTTACATTACTTTTAGTGTTTGCATCATTGCGTTAGTCAGGATTTGTTTTACATATTTTGTTAGTTTTTTTCACTATCGCTATTCTCCGGTTCCCGATCGTTTTTCTGGAACTGGAGAAAGGCCTTTGGATCGTATTACCTCCCCCACCCACGCACACTCTGGGAGTAGAAAAAAAAGTAAAACATACATTTGCCTTCTCTTTTAACCACTTTGTGGTTACTGTTTGTCTCAGTTCCCACCTTTACTGGAACTGAGGTGCTATTGGACTTTTGCACTTTGAATTTAAGTTTTAAACTCTGTTAGTTAGCAGTTTCATTTCATTTGAGGAACCGAACTGTGAACTAAACTTTTTTCTTTGTGGAACCAAACCGAATTTGAGTGTGCCTCAATTGGGATGTCTGACAGACCCAAAAAGAAAATAGAACCTACAAGTTTTAAAAACTGTAAAGATAGTTTTAACCTCCTGGTGAAGACAGACTGCCATGAGTTGTGTTTGAGGCGTCTGGGTCCAGATCATGATTGTTCTAATTGTGAGCTCTGCATCATGTTCTGCCCTAAAACTCTCAAAAAAGAGCTAATAAATTGGATGACGTTATATCTTCTCAGTCTGCCTCCACATCACTAAAATAATTAGAAGAGGGTCTAGCCTCTCACAGTAAGCAGAAGGACAAGTCTGCTAGAAATGGCTTAGAATCCAGGGGGCAGGATTTTCAAAGCATGGTGTAGGGCTTGTGTCTAGCTCTGTGCCACGGCACTTAGATTCTGGTGGTGCATCAAACCCTTCGCTGCAACTGTGCCCGATTTTACAATCTTGGGCACAGTTGCGACAGTTCCTCAAATTATGACAGGTTACACTAAATATATGGTGTAAGATTCGTGAAAAATTGCCCCAGGATTGCTGCAAGTTAGACCAGAAAAAGTTGGTCTAACTTGTGGCAATTGCTGCACAGGATAAAACATCCAGTGATATTGCCGCAAGCCCCGTGCGCTGAATCTGCGGTGCACTGGAGCTTGAGGCGATGTTAGGCTTTTGAAAATCCTGCCCAGGGTGTCTGATCGGGGGGACCCTGAAACAAGCAAGCATAAAAGAGCCTCTGAGCAGGTACCAGAGATGGTGCCTACAAAGAAAAAACAAAAAAGAAAAATATGTCGCTGCCCCTCCTACTGAAGAAGGAAAGGAGACGTCAGTGGACAAGAACAAAATGCCCTCAGTGGAGGAGATGACCAAGGCATGGCAGTTTTTCCAGGCTTGCCAGGCTATGGGATCGCATATGGGCATGCCTGTCCCCCCCCCAGTTCCTGTGGAGGAGGAGGCTGAGTTTTACTATGATGAGGAGGAGGAAGAGGGGGAAACTATCGAGCCTGATGGTTCTCCAGAGCAGGAATTTGGCTCACCTCCTCATGCCCACAATTATTTCTCCTCACGTTATTCTTTTGTGAGACAAATAGTTAACACCATCAACTTCTCTACCCAGGAAGGCTGAGGATGAGGCAGAAATCCTGGATATGATGGGGTTTATCCCAACCAATAGGTTGCTTCTGCCTGTCCACAAGTCCCTAAAGAAGGTAACCTGCAAGCTAATGCAAATGCCAACCTTCGCCTCATGGTATTGATAAGAAAACAGAAAAGAAATACCAGCTGAATGAACAGGGTGCTGAGTATCTTTACTCTCAAACTGACCATGAGGGGTTGGTACAGGCTGTGGCCTGTGACAAGGCAAAAGTCCACCTTTCTACCCAAACTCTAGACAAGGTCTCCAGGGAACTGGATAAAATGGGGAAGAAAGTTTACACCTCAGCTTCCCTGCTCGTAGACAGGCAGCTTACATGGCTTATACTGCCCAGTACCAGAAGGCTGTGTGGAGCTCCATTCTGGCTATGAGCAAGAAACTATCTGGTGACCTGGCACAAAATTTAGCAGAAACTGCTAAAACAGCCATGGATACCACCAAATATCAATTCCATATGGCAGTGGACGTGAATGATACTGCCTCCAGAGTTCTGGATCATGCGGTGTTCCTGAGGAGGTTTGCTTGGCTCAGGATCACCAACCTCTCCCAGGACACTCAGACAAAGGCCATGGATTTTCCCTGTGAGGGAAATTCCCCATTTGGTGACAAGATAGAGGCATACATAAAAAAGGTGGAGGAGTACAAAGCCACCTACAAGAGTAATACTGAAAAGGAAAAGGCCTCCACTTTTAGCAGGCCTTATGGAAAGGGAAGGAGAGGTAGGGGATATTTTCCTCATGGTTTCCTTCTCTTGGGATTTCTCTCAGCTAAGGCGTTTCTTCAGAGGTAAAGGTAAAAGGGTCTGTAAGTGTGCTGACTCAACCCCAGCACCCACGGTCTAGCCTAAGCAGAACCCTTGACAAGCTGGTCCAGTTGCCCACACATTTCCAGTGGGTGGAAGGCTGTTTCACTTCTTCCAGGTGTGGAAAAACATTACCACAGACAAGTGGGTCCTGGAACTAGAGAGCCAGGGTCTCACCCTACAGTTCAAAAGGTTTCCAAGACTGCAGGTTTGCAAAAACTTTGCACCTCCCATCCCAATGGAGAAAATCCTCTTAGAGTTGGAGGTAAGAAAGTTTTTGCAAACAAGCACAGCAGAAAAGGTCCCCCCATCACAGTGGGAAAAAGGCTTCTGCTCAAGGTACTTCCTGACCCACAAGAAAAATGGGGAGTAGCAACCCATTTTAGACCTCAGATATCTGAACAAACACCTCAAAAAAGGGAAGTTCAAGATGCTAACCCTGGCTTCAGTAATCCCATCCCTTCAGCAAGGGGACTGGCTAGGGTCTCTGGACCTGAATGGTGCCTATTTCCATATTCCAGTCAGATCCTGTCACAGAAAGTACTTAAGGTTCACAGTAGGGAATGGTCACTACCAGTTCACAACCCTCCCTTTTGGACTCTCTTCAGCTCCCAGAGTGTTCACAAAGTGCTTGGCTATGGTGGCAGCACATCTGAGAAGGCAGTGTGTTGTCTTTCCTGGTAGCCTGTGACATAGTCGACTGCGATTGGGCACTTTCAAAAAGGGCGACTCAATCGCGGCGCGTGTCGACAAGGCTACCGACCAGGGAGGGCGACCAGATGGAGGGGGTTCGCGCATATAGCGACTGGATGTTGCTACATGTACATATGCGCAGCGAGGGAACAAGCACACTGAGCGAGGGGCAGAAGGGGAGGGAGGGTTTGTGAGGCGTGGTGCCGCGGTGGGCTGCTGAGCTGGCCCCGTGTCGCGGTGGGTGGGTGGCGGGCTGGGGTTCTGAGGGTGCTGGGTTCGGGTCTGGGTGCACGTACATTTTGTTGCACCCGGCCTGAATTTATTTTTTAGGGTTTTGCACCCCCCCCCCCAACATGCACCCACTTGGAGTTGAAGAATCCTTTAGTGAGAATGCGGGGGCACTGCCCCCACATAAAGAAGAAACTCCTAAGTCCTGGTGCCCTTTTTGCTCCCGGGGTGTACATTGCCGAAACTGATTTTCGGTGATGTACACTTGCCCTAACGGCAATCGCCTTTCCGTGGTTGCCGTTATGACATGGAACCTCTTTCTTTATCTCATTAACTGGCTAGTCACAGGGAAGTCACACCAGGAGACCAAGGCTTCTATCCTTCTCACTCACCACACCCTGGAGAGGCTGGGCTTCATAATAAACACTCAAAAGTTCCAGACAGAGCTGGTTCAAGTACTGGACTTCATAGGGGCAGAACTGGATGTCCTCTGAGATAGGGCCTTCCTCCCTCAAGAGAAAGTGCATAATTTCGTGACTCTGGCAAAGTCTTTCAGATTTGGTTGCTCAGGCCTACAAGAGACTTCCTCCAGCTATTAGGCCACATGGCCTCGTCCATGGCAGTACTGGCCGGAGCCAGGTTCCAAATGAGAGACATCCAGTACCATCTAAGAGCCCATTGGTCCCAAAGGTGAGACCCTCTTTCAAGGCTGATGCCTGTGTCAAAGACTCTCTTAAGAGCACTGGACTGGTGGAAGGAAGAGGGCAACCTCAAGGAGGGTGTGCCCTTCCTCCAGCAGTCCCCCACAGTAGTGCTAATTACAGATGCTTCCCTCCCGGGCAGGAGTACTCATCTGGACAACCTAACAGTAAGGGGGGGTGGTCCTCCCAGGTGTCCCAGGAACATATAAACATGCTGGAGCTCAGAGCAGTCTACCTAGTTCTACAGGCTTTTACTTCCCACATCAGGGGTCTGTCACTCGAGGTCAGAACAGACAACACCACTACCATGTACTCCATCAACAAACAGGAAGGCACAGGATTCTCAAAGCTATGTACAGAAGCAATGAAGATCTGGAAACTGGCTTATTCCCAAGATGTACAAGTATCAGCAGTTCATCTGCCAGGGAAAGACAATGTTTTGGCAGATTCCTTGAGCCGGATCAGCCAGGGACATCACAAATGGACCTTGAACAAGCAGGTCTTGGCTACAGGGATCAGGAGGAGGGGTACATCAGAGACAGACCTGTTTGCATCTTGGGAGAATCATCAGCTTCCTCTGTTTTGCTGCAGGCCATCTGCAGTGGACTCAGTCTCATTGGACACCCTGATCCTGAACTGAACAGAGATATATGCTTTCCCTTCCTTCGCACTCTTGCTGAGGATACTGTTGAAGCTGAGGGGGCAGCCTGCAACCATAATTCTAATAGCTCCAGATTGGGCCAGGCAAGTTTGGTACTCCCTGCTCCTGTTCTTCTCCACCAAACATCCCATCCGCCTTCCCCTAAGACACAATCTGCTGACTCAGGGCAGGATAGTTTTCCCAGACCTCAGGACTCTGCCTCTCACGGCATGGTTCTTGAAGAGCCAGAGGTCTCAAGCTTTAACCTTTCTGAGCAGGTGTTGGACGTCCTTAAAGTTTTCAGGAAACCAGCAACAAGGAAAACCTATGCTTCCAAGTGGGGAAGGTTTTTCCTGTTGTGTTCTAAGCAGCTCAGTCCCATACAAGCAGACCTGCCTACAATTCTGGACCACATAGTCCACCTTCAGTCCCTGGGTCTTAGACCCTTAACCCTTAAGGTGCACCTGGCAGCAGTGTCAGCCCATGTTCCAGCAGGTAAAGAGAAAATGGTGTCTTTACACCCCATTTGCAAGAGGTTCTTTAAAATGCTTCTTACACCAGCATCCCCCCTTATGGACCCAGTCCCTCCATGGGATTTGAGCCTGTGCATTGCTAAGCTAATGGAGCCTCCTTTGGAGTCCATGACTACTGTTGATTTAAAGGTGGACAATGACAATATGACAATATTCAGTGTTTCAGTTGAAAAAATTTGGTCTGCCATGTTTAAGAGCCCACAGAGACTCCACATTTTTGTACCATTTCTTTTTTTCTAGGTTTTGCTAGTTTTGTGGTCACTGCTCTGCTAACTACAGAAATAAATCTGACATTAGAGGGCAGAGTGGAGCGTGACCACACAGCAAAGATTTGAATTTCATGCTATAATTCTCTAATTTGCATAAAATTCTACTCTCTAGGGCAGCTCAAACCAGCAGGCTGATTTGCACTTGTCTAGGCAAAGTGAGGGATCCTTTGGAATAAATCACATTACTACGGTGACTCATTTTTATGTTCACTGTGCATGCAGATTATTGAACATTTTGTTAAGAAAGTGGCTTTTGAGGGGTGTGACACTGTGAGTCCAATGTAGAGTGGTCTGCAAGGGGCTTGTCAGTGTCACACCAATTCTCAGCCAGGCTAATGATGACACTGTTCTGGCTTGCTGGGTGGAAACTTTGTGTAGTTCAAAGGAAAGAGCTGATCCAATCATAGGTCAGCTCTTTATTTTGATCTACGCTGCCCAGCAAGCACAGCTGATCTGTCATGATCAGCCTGTTATGGTTGAATTGCACCCTACAAAAAAGGAAAATGTACAATGATGTCTGTTGCTGCCGCTGCCCTTGCTGTCCCCCCACCCGACCCTCCCACTCAGCACCCCCAAATAAACATAACACCAACACTGGGGGTGCCCATTCAGTGTCACCACCTGAAATAAACAAAACCGTCCCTAGTAGTTTTACACTGTATAAAAAAGGAAACCATCCATCGATGTCTGTTTTTGCCCCCACGTTTACTGTCCTCCTCACCCGACGCTCACACTTAGCACCCCCCCAACACAGACATAACATCCACATTTCAGGGGTTCCCAAACCCCTAGTGTTGCCACCTGAAATAAAGAAAACCATCCCTTGTCGTTTTTTTCCCCACTGTATACCCTGTAACAAAGGAAACTGTCCATCGTGTCTTTTGCTGCCGCTGCCGTTAGTCCCTGCACCTGACCCTCCCACTCAGCACCCACCACCCACACCCTCAAGCTCTTATTTACCCACCGGTGGTCCAACAACATAATACTTTCTAGACTGCGGACACGTCTTCACACTTCAACGCTGGACCGCGAACAGAGGAAGTAAACAATGCGGGTCAGTGTGTATTCCAATGGGGTTCTGAACTTAGTGGCTTAACTTGGTCATTTTTTTTATATTTTTGGCCCACATTTTCAACATGCCTTTTTTTGGACCCCTACTCATGAACAATGGCAGTGAAATTAGGCAAGTCTGTTCCGGAAGGTGATTTCACAGTCCCTGCACAAAATCACCTCTCAGGCAGGAGCTGAAAAATTTCTCTGCCCTTGTTCTTGTGGTGGGGTCATAAGAAGACTATGTTGAAAATGTGGGGTAAAAACATTTAAAAACAAAATTATAAGCCTACATTGAAATTTACAAATGCAGTCTCATAACTTTGGTACTTTTCAATATTTTGACCCCAAATTTTCAACATAGCAATTCCTTCACAGCACCTCATGAATGCGACAGCTGTCATTTTCCAAATCCTGGCCAAAATATGTTTTTGTACTTGTGGGGTGAAATCACCTTTTGGGCAGGATTTGAAATTTTCTCCACCCTTGTTCATGATGTGTGCACATGAGCAGGCTATATGAGATCATAAGAAGGCTATGTTGAAAAGCTGGGGTAAAATATGAGAAAACAACAATGTTATGAGCCTATGCTGCAAGTTTTCAATGCATGCTCGTAACTGTGGTAATTTTCAATATTTTGAGCCCCATATTTTAACATAGTCATTGATTTACAGCACCTCATGAATGTGACAGCTGTCATTTTTCAAATCCTTGCCACAATGTGTTTTCGCACTTGTGGCGCGAAATCACCTTTTGAGCAGGATTTGAACATTTTCTCCACCCTTGTTTATGAGGTTCTTCAACTCTAACGTCTGCATTAAAATATTTTTTGTGCAATGAATACATATATCCTTTTCTTCCAGGCCAAGATGGCCAATGCCGCGTAGTGCTACCCTCCAGTCCCACAAGGGTATGAAGGTTATTTGAGAATTAGTACCCATTTTAAGCCTGTCTGAATAATTACTAGCAATATTATAATGTGCATGTTTCTTTGTTTTTGTCATGCCATTAAGAAAATATAGAATATTTTGGTTGCATGCAATTTACAGTGTTGCAGTATAATATATTGACTTCTAGGCTCACATTCAGTGCCCTTTTGCAGGTTTCTATTTTATCTTTTGGATGTGAACTCTTACAGTTCTTAATTACCATTTATTCTATTATCAGACATTATTTCTGAACTTTTTGTCACAGGACCATATGGCAGATTAAGGCTATATTTAATTATTTATCTGTGCTAATTAATTTGCCTTCATACCTTGGGTGAAACAAAATGGCATGAGGACCAACTCCTATTGTAAATGTGCCTGATATATGTACTTGTAAACTTACAGTATGACTATTTTCTAAGGGCCAGATATTCAAAACTGTTTGTGCAGGTTTAGCGTGGGATTAGCACAGGTCCACTATATTCCAAAGGCCAAATACGCACGTAACCTGCATTAGCGCTGGGCAAAATCATAATGTATGCAAGAGACAAACTGAGGGGGAGTGTACATGAATACAGGCGCAATGCTATATTCAGTGACTAGTGCTGCGCAAAGTGGTTTTGCGCAACTTAATGTGACACTTTGCATGGTACAAATTACCGCCCAGGAAAAGGTAGTCTTAACACTGGGCAATCCAGCTTCGTGCGACATTGTCACTTTGCACGGTGTTTGTGTGGCTTTGTGCAACCTTAACCAATAAGTATGACACATAGAAAAAAGCCAGACACAGAGGAAACATGTTGCTTACTGATGGCATCACAATGATGCCATCATCTGCCACCAGTCCCAGCCATGCCAGGCGGTAAGTGGTGACCTGGCCCCCAGTGGATACCATGGCAGTGTGGCCATACAGCACACACCTGGAGCCCACCCTTCTGTGGACACCAACAGATGCCAGCACACACATGCAGCACTGTGGGCATGGAGGGTGTATGGGTGGCCAGGCTGCACCACAGACTGTATGTAGCCACAAGGCTGGGACACATCACACAGTGCACATGGACCAGTATTGGGAATACCCCAACAGCAGTGTGCCTGTCTGATCGTATGTTCCGCCCCAGCCACATTCCGCACAGCTGTACAAACACCACAGCACATACAGCCAGCCATGTATATGTCACTGTGAGCATCCCATGCCAGAGGTGAAGCATCTGTGGGTCACACAACAGCGTAACAGTAATGTCCACTGTCAGTAAACACCTGCAAGTTGGACCTGTCACTGTGTACAGTGCAGTGGTCATCACTGCCCTACACATCATAGGCATTGCTGTGTCCCTCACACTACTGGCCCCCTTGCCACTGTAGTGTCTACTGTGCACTGTAGCATGACCTACAGTGTGACAGTTGCATGCAGCACCACCACCACCTGTGCCTATGCTGTGTTGTCCCCTAGGGCACAATACGTTATGCTGTACTGTATACAAGTAGCCAGCACCTACCATCATGCACTGTCAGACTGACCTACAGCTGGAGCTGCAGGCAGATCCGGCCAGCCCCTGTACTTCCAGACTGCCCTACAGGTGGAGCTGTGGGACCCTGCAGTAACGTTGGGCAAACTGCATGCAAATCAGGGCCTAATGAGATGCTAATCTAGATGTTTGCCTTGAGACTACTTAAGTAAGCTCATTTGCATGTCACTTTTGAATATGGCAAAGTTTAACCCCGGGCCAACGTGTTAGCACCGTGCAAACGGTTTGGGGAATATTATGCAGTTTTGCACACTGTCCTTTCGCATGCACTGCTGCCTGCAGCTGTACTGGGTCCACGCATTTGCTGGCACACACACTGGCCACATAGTTCACCTCTACCTACCCTCATGTTGCTGTGCACTTGGCTGCTGTTGTGGTATGCGCTTCCTGGTTGCTATATTCAGGGCTATCTTATTCCCGGGCTATGTTTGCACTGCACTCACAGCCCAGATTGCCCGGCTTCCTTAGCATGCTATATTCAGCAGGGTTATTTATTTATTTTATTTTTTTTATTGTAGCCTTTGGTAACTAGATAAGGCCCACTAGGCACACGTGCCTGTTTTCAGGGGCGACCTGGGAGCACTGGGCGGTTAAGTGACTTGCTTAGTCACACAGCATGCAAGTGGAGGTTGGGAGAATCAGACTCAGATCTGGTCTGCTGGATGTATCAAGCTTGTTCACACCTCGTTCATCTAACCTCTAGGCTATACTGCCAGCCCAGCACCGGTTAGCACCGGGGCTAGCAGGCTATTGGGTCCGGGCTAATTTAGCATGCCGGGCAGTGCTAATTTAGCCCCGGGGCAAAGTTTTGAATATCTGGCCCGAAATGTTAATTCATATAAGCAACAAAATATGTAAAACAAAATACATCTGTGAAATATATAACATAATATATAATACATAATAATAATAATAATTCTATTTATAAGGCACCTTTCCAATTCCAAAGCGCCTAACACTTTAAAAACAATTAATATAGAATCCAATAACAGAACAATACACCTAAAATCATAAACAATCAGATAAATACTTCAATTAACTAAAAATGCTTTATATACATAAATGTATAATATATATATATATATATATATATATATATTTATAAAAATACAGTGAAAAAATTATTTTTTATATTGCAAGGCAGAAAGATATAAGAGAGGTAAGCATAGCTTATTTTAGCCCCTAGTATGTAAAATCATGAGAGTCATGTGTTACAATAAATATATATGTATACAAATATATAATATTATACCTGCCTGGTAAGGCAGGTATATTTAGGGCTGCACGGCCACTTCTATGTTAAACCCATAATTCTGCACTTTAATAACTTTGTAATCATTCACCCGATTCACATGAAATTTGGCATGCGAGGTGTCGTACTATAGATCTCTGGATGCGAACATTTTTGTTCCAGTTGGATCTGGACCTGCAGAGCTGGGGAGCATTGAAAAGTATGAAAAATTCTCAACTTTTGTGAATTCTTTGCTTGTCTCCACAGCCCAAACAGTTTGTCCGTCTGGTCTGAAATTTTCAGAGTATATGGAGACTGGGTTAGGGAAGTGCCTTTTGAAGGTTTGGTGAAAAAATATTAATCCATTCAAAAGTTATTACAGTTTAAAGTTTCCCATTATAGCCTATGGGAAAAAAGAAACACTTACCATAGTAATCTTGTTTCTTCCAAGGAAATCTTACTGTATTCTGACTAATGCAGTATGGTCTCACCACAGGACTACCCTGGAGCCAAAATATTTAATGGAACCTATGCAAAGAGTGAAATGTTAGGCTCGAGCTCAGTATTCAAACCGCTGTCCCAGATTGTACTTCCTGAAACTGTCAGATTCTTATGAAGCATGCACAGACAACTATACTAAACTATACTAAAACTATCTTAACAAGCAAAAAAACAATTCCCCCATCCCAATTGCAAATCCCCTCATAAACAGCAGGCGGCGGCCTATGAGTGGTGCTGAGGGTGAGGCAGCTGCCTCGCGCACCACGCCCGGCGGCCCCAGGTTTGGGAACGAGCCTGACCGCCGGGGTCGGCAGGGAGGGGAAGGATTTAGCATCCGAGGACTGCTCTCCTTCCTCGGAGGGATGGGGGCAGGGCTGAGGCTCGCTGGGCATCACGCGACCTCTGGTGGAGACCAGAGGCACTGCAACGCTACAGGGTTCAAGAAGAGGGTTGCAGAGCCACGGCAAGACGTTCCCTGGCATCATTGCACATCGGGGCTCCATCGGGGGAGGGAGGAGGAGGGCATAACACAAGAAAAAAATCCCTGCTCCCAGAGATAGGCGAAGGCACCACCCTACAGCCACACTCCACCAGCCAAACTCATCCAGCCCCTGGGCCGAGCCCAGCCCGGCCTGAATTCACAGATGGAGTGCCCTGGGAGGATAGGGCAGCCCCACCTTGGGAGGGCTCAGAACCGAGGGGATAGCCAGGCTGGTGCCAGGATGCTGGTGAGTTTCAGGCCAGGAGGTACAGCTGTAGGCGAATGGATGCCTGAGAGAGTTCTCTGGGTCTTAAGCAGAGCCAAAAATAGAGTTAAAAAAAAAAAAACAGCAGGGGCATCCCTAAGACTCAAGTCACAGATGCCCAAGGAAACAAAAGTTATACCAACAGGTTTGCAGTAATGTATGAACAGCTTGAGTGCAGTGCCCATTAGGTTCCAGCAGGGGAGGAAGGGAGGGAGCTCAGAATACAGTAAGATTCCCTTGGAAGAAACAAGATTACTATGGTAAGTGATTTTTTTCTTCAAACCCCAGGAAATCTTATTGTATTCTGACTAATGCAGACTATCCAAGCAGTATCTTTGGGGGTGGGTATAGAACCTACTTAGGGAATAGGCTCTGCAGTACTTATGTGCCAAACCTGGCATCACTCCTGGCCTGGGTATCAAAGCAATAGTGCTTGGTAAATGTGTGGACAGTTTTCCAGGTAGCTGCTTTGCAGATTTCTAGCAGGTAATGTCTCTAGCAGCTGCTATGGAGGCAGCTGTACCCTGGTAGAGTGGGCCATGAGCCCCGTAGGGGGCTGCCTGCCTACGTTGTTGTAGCAGAACTGAATGCAAGCTATGATCCAGCGGGCAACAGACCGCTTTGTAGCTGGTTTTCCTTTACCCACTTCTCCATAGGTTACGAATAACTGAGTATGGTCCTGTCTGTGACCTTTTGTGTGGTCTAGATAGTAGCTGATAGCTCTTTTAACATCTGGGCTATGCAACCTGCGTTCTCCTGAAGTGGAATAGTCAGTGAAAAAGACAGGCAATGTAATGGACTGATTGAGGTGGAAGTCAGAAACTACCTTGGGAAGAAACTTCCTATTTGTCCTAAGGACAACCTTGTCCCTATGGACTACAATATAGTCAGGCTAGGTAGAAAGAGCTTGGAGCTCACTAATCCTCCTGGCAGGGATTATTGCCACTAGGAACACTGTAGGGTCTGTATACAATCCGCACAGGGGTTGTATACAGATCCCTATCTCAGGGGGGAGGAAATGGACAAGGAAATGATAGAAGGCATCCCTAGGATGGCAGAGAAAGGGGAGATATTGCTGATGGGGGACCTGAATATGCTAGATGTTAACTGGAGCACCTTTGCTGCAACCACGTTCAAGAGCAGGGCCATTTTCGATGCCCTACAGGAGGCATGCCTCAGACAGCTAGTTTTGGAACCCACTCGGGAGGGAGCAATCTTAGACCTAGAACTCTCAAATGGGGACAGAGAGAGGATCTCCGATCTTGAAGTGGGTAGCCATCTGGGAACAAGCAACCACCAAACAGTGTGGTTCACAATAAACATAGCTGTAGAGTCAAACCATACAAAAGTGAAGGTATTGGACTTCAGGAGGGCTGATTTTGTCAAAATGGGAGAGTGCCTCAGAAAAGCACTAGCAAACAGGCAAGAAAGTGGGGTGGAGCAACAATGGGGAAACATCAAAACCGCCATCACAGAGGCAACAGCCTTTGTATGAAGCAAATAAACAAATCACAGAGAGGGTTGTAGATGCATGGAACAGCCTTCCAGAGGAGGTCGTAGAGTCAAAAAGAGTGGGATAATTCAAGAATGCATGGTACAAACATAAGGCAATTCTAGTTGGGGTAGGAGAAAGTAGGCTGTTGGTTAACTAGGATGTGCAGCTTATCCGTTAGGTAGGGAAATGGGCAGACTAGGTGGGCCAAGCAGCCCTTATCTGACATCAGATTTTATGTTTCTATGTTTCCAAGTTACATACTTGAGCTCCACAGAAAACACGGGCTCAAAAGGGGGCTGCATCAGCTGGGCAATGCATAAGTTGAGATCCCACACTGGGGTAGGGTCCCTATGTGGGGGGATGCAAATGCACCAGCCCTTTGAAAAACTTTCTGAATACTGTATTGGAGGCCAGGGATACATCCTTGCCTGCTGACAGGTAAGCTGAGACAGCTGCCAGGTGCACCTTTAAAGTAGATGACCTCAGGCCAAGGGAGTGAAGGCGGGCCAGATAGTCCAGGACAACTGGCAAGCCAGCCTGACTGTGGCCTATGTCTCTTCCCATGCACCAGATCGAAAACCTTTTCCACTTGAAAGTATAGGTTTTCTTAGTGGAAGGCTTTCTTGAAACCCTGAGTATGTCCATTACCTTTCTGAGAGATGCAAACTGGCATACTCTAAGTCCTCAAAAACCAGGCCTTGAGCCTGAGGGACTGGAGGCTGGGGTCAAGGATCCTGCCCTGGGAGGATGTCAGTAGGTTGTGCCTCCTGGGGAGGCTGATTGGCCTGGCCACTGACAAGGAGGGAATCAAAGAGTACCAGGGTTGCCTGGCCAAGTCTGGGGCAAAGAGGCCCAGTCCAGCAGCAGTGCATCCAATGGGATTGTGCCCCTCACAGGTTGTGTGCAGTAGAAGTGTGGCAGCTGGTGATTGTCTGGGGCTGGGAAGAGGTCCACCTCTGAAGTGCCCCATCTCTGGAAAATCACCTGCAAGATCTGCTTGCCGAGTGACCACCTGTGATGATTCTGGTTGATTCTGCTGAGGGCATCCACCAGAACACTGTCTTTTCCTGGAAGGTGTACTGCTGAGAGAGAGAGACCTCCAGTGAGTACGCCAAGCTCCAAATTACCATGGCCTCTGTACACAGTGGGGTCGACCTTGTGCCTCCCTGCTTGTTTATGTAGTACATGGTGGTTGTATTGTCTGTTCTGACTTGCACCACCTGTCCTTGTAGCAACTTGGCAAATGACTGGATGCCCACAAGAACTGCCCTGAGCTCTAACTGGTTTATATGTGGCAATGACTCCTGTTTGAGCCATGTACCATGTGCAGTGTGCTCCCCCAGGTGTGCTCCCCACCCTAGGAGGGATGTATCTGTGGTCATCACCACCGACGGAGCTTGCTGCATGAAAGGCACACCCTGCCTTAGGTTGGTTCTGTCCTGCCACCAGTGAAGGGCCTGGAGGAGAGTTCCTGCGACTGGCACCAATTTTGACAACAGATCCCTTTTTTATGCCAGTGTGTCCTGACGTGAAACTGAATGTCCCTCATCCGAAACCTGGCCTCTAGTACTGTTGCTGTTGATGCTGCCATATGGCCCAACAACTGCAGGAAATGCCTTGCTGGCCTGGGACATGTAACTCAAAGGAGCTGGCTATCTGTACCAGGCTGTCCACTGTTCCCTGTGGGAGGAATGCCTTTCCCCTATAATGCATCCAGTTTGGCTCCTATGAATTCCAGGAGCTGGACTAGTTCCAGTACTGACTTTTTGTGACTGACCAGGAACCCCAAGGATTGTAGAGTATCCTGTGTGACTGCCAAAGCATCCTTGACTTGATGTGGGAACTGACCCACAATGAGCCAGTTGTCCAGGCAGGGGAACACTACCATCCCTGCCTCCTTAGATGTGCCACGACCATGGCCAGGCACCTTGTGAACACTCTTGGGGCAGAGGTCAGTCCGAAGGGCACTGCCCTGAACTGATAATGGCCTGATGGCAATCTGGACCTGAGGTACTTTCTGTGAGATTGCCCAATGGGGATGTGAAAATAAGCATACTTTAAGTCCAGTGATGCTGGCCAGTCTCCGTGCTTTAGTGTTGGAAGAATGGTTTCCAAAGTCACCATTTTGAACTTTGGTTTTGACGAATGTCTGTTCAGATGTCTGACATCCAGTATGGGTCACCACTCCCCATTTTTCTTTACTGTGAGGAAGTATCTTGAGTACAGGCCTTTCGTCTTTGTGCTGGAGGAACTAGCTCCACTGCCTTTTGTGACAGGAGATTGGATACTTCCTCCTCCAGCAGAGTATGTTTCTGATGTGGTAGAAGGTGTGACGATTCTTGCTCTTAGTTTTGGCATGAACTTGAAGCCAAGAGCAATACCCTGTCCCACTACTTCCAGGACCCACCTGTCTGTAGTGATGGATTGCCACTCCTGGAGGTGGTGGGCCAACCTGCCCCCTACTGGGACTGGGGAGGTGACTGGAACAGACACCTCAGGGTGCCTGTTTGGTCTGAGCTGCTGGCTGTGTACTTGAGGCAGTGCAGCCACTGCCCCTTCTGCCCCGCATCTAAAGTACCCCCTCTGTTGCTGATACTGAGGGAAGGCCTGGGGCTGGAAGAATGGCCTGTAGTGGGGCCTACCCCTGCCACCCTTGGTCTGGTGCTTCTGTGGCATGGATGCCCCTTCCTTAGCCATGGCACTCTATTATGCTGTTTTGTAGTCATCCATTTTTTCCATGTAAGCCTTTGTTTGTTCCCCAAATAGAGATGTGGGCTCACATGGGAAATCTAAGGCCTTCGTCTGGGTATCCTGGGTCAGGTTGGTGGTTCTGAGCCAGGCAAACCTTCTAAGGGACACTGCTGTTGCCATTTGCCTAGCTGCAGTGTCACTAACTGCCATTCTGAACTGTGTCTTAGAGGCCTGTGTGCCCCTCTTTGCTGCCTCCTCCAGGTCAGCAGCCATGGGAGCTGGAACAGCTTTAGCAGTCTCTGTACTGTACTCCATAGAGTCTTCTGATACCTGGAGATGTAAGCCATATAAGAGGCCTGCCTAATGGCCAAAGAGGACCCCAAGTAAGTCTTCTTTGGCACTGAATCATTCCTTCTGGAGTCCTTCTTAGGAGGATGGGAAGCCAGAAGGATACAAGCTTTGTCACAGGCTGCAGCCTGGACCTCCTCTTCATGGCTAGGGTGCCCAAAAAGGAATTCATCTCCTCCCTTAGCCACAGAATACTTCTTATCCAGTCTTTTGTCCACTGGAGTTACAGAAGTGGGTGTCTGCAAGATATTTGTAACATGTTTCCTGAGAGATTTATGGATGGGCAGCAGAAGTCTATTTGATGCCGGGACATCCATCATCTCCATGTAGTACTGCTCTTCCTCCTCCTCAGTGGATTACTGAGTGGGGAGGTCAAGAGTCTGAGCAACCTGCTTTATGAAGAAAAAATGGGATATGAAATCCTCAGATCCCTTATCAGAGGATTCAGGACAGTGAGGATATGGGGGTATATCCGGTTCGATAGGCTCCCCATAATCGTCATCCTCCTCTTCTTCTTCTTCTTCTTCCTCCTCCTCTTGTTCGTCATAGAATACCTCACCCTGTTCCAGGGAACCAGGGTGACAGCCTTTCAACCTGTGACAGCCTTTCAACCAGAACTGGGGTTCTGGGTTAAGGACTGAATAATTCTGATTGCATTTGCAATCTCCTCAGCGGTTGGAACCACGGTTGTCTCCGGTTGTGGTTCCTATACTGTGTGCTTCTCTTTCTTTTTTCTTTTGACCGCAGTAGCCAGTTCAGCAGCTACTGTATATCTACGGTTCATTTTTTGCCTGAAGAACTTTCGCCCCTTTCAGAGGGCTGTTCCTCCGGTTCTTTTTGAGGAGGAACCTGTTTATCTGTAGCAAGGTCAGTGTCCTTTTTGGACATTTTATCTTGCAGTCTTTTTAATCGCCTGTCAAGCGTGGACTGCGGAACATTTTTACAAATATCACAGTCTGCCTTTAAGTGGTCAAACCCAAGGCAGAAAACACAAATTCAAGGAGGGTCAGCCTTAGCAAATGGTTCCCCACACTCTGTACAATGCTGGAAACCTGTAGGGCCCGTTCTTTTCTTGTTTTTCTTTGACATCGAACCAGAAAAGAAAAAATCCCTCTTGCTAGTTTTTTTATTTTCTTTTTCCAGTTTAAATAACTTCTAAGAACCGAGAGTTACCTTGGTAAAAAGGCCAAATACCAACCAACTTAAATGAAGTTGGAAATCTTTTGAAGTCAACTGAACTGTACTTCAATAATAAGAAGAAAATGTTGGTTCCCTCCTGGTCATGAAGAACCAAAAAGGAACTGAAAACTTACCCAAATAACACTAACTCTAAACTAAGTCTACCTGTACACCAAGGACAGTGCTTTAAATTTTAAAAGAAATACTAGGTACTAAAGAAAACCGATGAAAGACAACTCTTCAAGCGAGTGAAGGAGAGCTCTTGCAGGAAGTACAACCAGGGACAGTGGTTTGAAAACCGAGCTCGAGCCTAACATTCCAATATCTGCATAGGTTCTAGTAACCATTTCGGCTCTGAGGCAGTCCTACGGTGAGACCATACTGCATTAGTCAGAATACAGTAAGATTTCCTGGGGTTTGAAATATATGTTCCGCATGACAGCAAGTTGTACTGCCATGAAAGCACCTTTTTGTGTTGCAGATGCCCCCAGTACTGTCGTGCGGCAGCCATCTTGTTTTCGGTTAACGGTAGAGAAAAAAACATATGCCCCTTGGTAAACACCAACTGTTGTTTTACCTAAATAGGGCCCTAGGAACAAAACTATGGTATCAAATTGTGAAAATAATGCCCAGAAATGTGTTTTCCTTTTTTTCCTATATAGGTGTTTTTCCCCCCGGCAGGAGGCGCCAGTCCCTCCCTCGGAGGGACTCAGTCTCCGGCCACACTGTTCTCTGACCCAACACCCCCCTAATTCCTCCACAGGGTCCCCCCCCATAGCAGGGCCAGGGTGAATGGGCGCCAACTAGACCCCCACCTCTGCAGCAAAATCTAGACTTCGGGGGGCCAGCTGGGGCACTGGTGCAGCCATCATGGAGCCTGCCAGTTCCTTTTTGTGTTTTCTTCCTTCCCCCCCTTCCCACCGACCTAAGTATGCTAGCGCGTGCCCTCCCGACCCATACTGCACTCAGACTGTCACCAGAGGGCAGTCAGTGAGTGGGATGGCAAACCTTCCTCCCCCGAGAGAGGAGAGTAGTCCTCCAGATGCTCGATCCTCTCTCACCCCTGCCGATCTTGGTGGCCCAGACTCATTCCCAAACCCAAATCACCAGCTTGGTGCGAGGTGTGGCGTCCAACGCCACAGCCCTCAGTGCCACCGGGCTGGCTATAAATGTATTTTCTATGTTTTTTCTGTCTGTACAGCATGACAATTTTGTGATTTTGGCAGCATTGTGGTGACATAGTGTCACAAATTGTGACAGTGTTTTGCGACCGCTTTCACAATTTGCGACAGTACTGCCCCAAAAAACATGTTTCTTTGGCACCTCACTGCAACTAAACGATTTGAACTTTTGGGCTGAAATGTACAGTGTAGAAAGGACTTGCCCCACCGATGTGCCTTTTGCTGAATTTGTGGAAAAATTTACACCAGTTCTAGAGTTACAGTGCTCTTAAGTTGCATATTTTCCCAAAGGATAACTCTGTGGCAGCCGCAGCACCTTTCAGCACCTATATATCTTGAAAACGGTTTGAGATACATATTTTTCACTAAGCACAGCTTGCTAAGCATGCATGGAGGTGGCTATGTCATGAATACAACTGCAAAATCATTTTTACCGCGCTTGCTTTTGTCACTGAGATATTGACAAATAAGTGTTACAAGGGATACTTGGAATGCCTCTAGGCCTCTGCTATGTGTCTCTACGTATGGGTAGGTGGGAGCACAGGGCCCAGAGGGCCCGCACTCCCACCTATGTTTACTATTTATGCTAAACTGGGAGCACTGGACCCTCCTATGCTATGCCTCTACACTCATGGGTGGGCAGGAGTGCAGGGCCCAGAGGGCCTCTGCAACCATCTATGGATGTGATTATGCAAAACTAAAAGCACAGGGCCACCCTGCGCTATGTCTCTATACTTACTGGTAGGTGGGAACGCAAGAGACCGAGGGCCTGCGCTCCCACCAATGTATACCACATAAGTAACATTTCGTTTTATCAAAAAGAAGGGAAATTCATTGCAAAAAACTCCATTAGTGCATCAGTTAGCCCGCACTCCCACCTATGTTTACTATTTATGCTAAACTGGGAGCACTGGACCCTCCTATGCTATGCCTCTACACTCATGGGTGGGTGGGAGTGCAGGGCCCAGAGGGCCTCTGAAACCATCTATGGATGCAAAAAACTCCATTAATGCATCAGTTAGGGTTGATTCCACACCAACAAAAGTCTGAAAATTCGATGTTAGGATTACCAACCCTACCCGTAACCCCCACACCCTTCACAGACCAACAGGCGCCGAGGTGTGCCTTTGGGTGATCCAGCCTAACTCTAACCTCTTTTTTCTATACTGTACCATCTCAGCTTGTTTACACATGGAATGGGGTGACAGTTAGGTCCGACAACCCCAAGGCACACCTCGGCACCTGTTGGTCTTTGGATGTTGGGGAGGTTGGTAATCCTAACATCGATTTTCCAGACTTTTGTTGGTGTGGAATCAACCCTGCTGCATTAATGGAGTTTTTGCAATGAATCTCAATCTCTCTACATATATATATATATATATATATATATATATATATATATATATATATATATATAGAGGTGCAGTAGTGCCCTATAGTTAGGGTTGCACTGCCACTTCTATGTTAAACCCAAACTTTTGCACTTTAATAACGTTGCAACCGTTCAACCGATTTGTCTGAAATTTTGCATGTGCAGTCTGGTACCATAGATCTCTGGATCTGGAGTTTTGTTCTGGCCAGATGTGCAGTTGCGGAGCTGTGGAGTGTCAAAAAATGTGAACTTTACCATTTGGGTGCAAATTCTTTGCTCGTCTGTAAGTCTGAAGTGCTTTGGGGGTGTAATCTGAAATTTTTAGGGTACATGGGATCTGGGTCACTGATGTGCCTTTTTCAAGGTTTGGTGAAAAAATATTAATCCGTTCAAAAATTGTAAAACTTTAAAGTTTACCATTATAGTCTATGGGAAAAAATAGATGTGCCATGCGAAAGGACGTTCTGCTTTCGAGAAAGCACTTTTTAGTGTCGCAATTGGGTTTAGTGGTGTCGTGTTGCCACCATCTTGTTTTCACTTAGCAAGTTAGAAAAAACTCTGTAATTAAAAAAATAACGCCCCTTGGTAAACACCAACAGTTGTGTTTACCTAATCGGGGCCCTACAAACACGATCCTGACATTAGATTTTAAAAACAATTTGTCTGTTGGAAGTGTTGTAATTTGCAAAAGTACGTTTGTGAAACTTTTGCAAATTGTGAAAGTGTTGCAAATGTATTTTTGCAAATTTGTGAAAGCTTTCGCAAAAACTTTTGTAAAATTTACAAAAGTACTTTCCAAAAAATGCTGTTTCTTTGCCACTTCACTGCAACTAAACAGTTTGGACTTTTCGGCTGAAATTTGCAGGATAGAAAGGGCTTGCCCCACATATGTGCCTTTTGCTGGTTTGGTGATAAAATTTATATCAGTTCCAAAGTTATAACATTCTGAAGTTTAGAAATTTCCCATAGGATAACATTGTGGTGGTCGTGGCACCTTTTGGAGGCCATATCTCAAACGTTTCAAGATAAGGATTTTTCACTAAATGTGTACCAACCAAATATGCAGGTTGCCAGCCCATGATTACAAATGCTGTGGAATTTTTACCAGTGTTCCTATGGTTACAGAGATATTGTGCGATTTGTAGCACAAGGGTTACTTGAAATGTCTGTAGGCCTGCGCTCTGTCTCCACACTTATGGGTAGATGGTAGCGCAGGGCCCAGAGGGCCCTGCACTACCACATATGTATACCATTATGCAGTAATGGGAGCACAGGGCCCTCCCACAGGGAGATGAGAGTTAATCACAATGTCTCTACACTTATGGTTAGATGGCCCTGTGCTCCCACATGAAAATCTGACACAATTACAATATGAATGCAAGGGCTCCCACAGCACACTATGGATGCACAACCAAGTAAGGGTAAGATTACACTGTCTCAAAAAGTAAGGAAATTCATTGCAAAAAAACTCTGTTAATGCACCAGTTAAGGTTGCTATTACAGCAACAAAAATCTGGAAGTTTGGTGTTAGGGTTACCAACCCTACCACCCCACCCCCCCTCCACATACCAACAGACGTCGGGGTGTGCCTTGGGGTCATTGAGTCTCTCACCCCATTCTCCTATACTGTACCATCTCAGCTTCATTACATATGGAATGGGGTAAGAGTTAGGGCTGATGACCCCAAAGCACACTCCAATGACTGTTGGTATGTGGAGGGTGGGGTGGTAGGGTTGGTAACCCTAACACCAAATTTCCAGACTTTTGTTGCTGTAATATCAACCTTAGCTAATGCATTAACAGAGTTTTTTGTAACAAAAAAAAAATATATATATATATATATACACACATACACATTATAGGGGCGTGGTCACGCCCCTATAGTTAGGGTTGAGTAGGCACTTTAATGTTAAACCTCAATTTTTGTGTGTTAATTACTTTGCAACCATTCAACGGAACTGCACAAAATTTGGAATGCGTGGTCTGGTATGGTAGGTCTCTTGATTTACCAAATTGCATTTCGGTCAAGCTTACGGTTTCTGCTCAGTAAAATGCTAAAAAATGAGTTTTCGCCACTTTTGACATGTTTTTTGCCCATGGCACTGTGACCACACCATGTGGTCTTTTGGTCTGAACTTTGGCATGCAGAAAGAGTTTGGGTCAAGGAGCAATTCAGCATTGGTTTGGCAAACAAATATTAATCTGTCCAAAGTTATTAAATTTGTAATTTTCGGGTTCTGAGCATGCTCCGTTCACTCCAAGATTTATATGTATTTTTGACAAACTAGGATTGGTCTCATGGTAAAGGATTTTGTCAGTTTACGGACTAGGATTTAAAAAAATCCTAGTCCGTCAGAAAAATTCCTTGTCCGCGAGCTGCCATCTTGTTTTCAGTTTTCCCCCCAAACAAACTGTTGTAGCTGTTTCCATGGGTGACATTTGGGCCAAATGAGGCATGGGTTTTGCTCAGGGTGACGCACTCTACAAACCATGCCTTTGGTTTGGCTCATTTTGGTGAAAAAATAGCTTTTTAAAATGTAAAAATTCTTTGAGCGTGACTCGCTAACAATCATAGTCCTCGAGCTGTCAAAATCCTAGTCTGTTAGATGATCCTCGCTCGCAAGCCTACAAAATCCTCGTCCGTCAGTTCGTGACCAAATGACCCTTCTCACAGACCAGGATCAAGCTGACAGTCAAGGATTTTGCACCCTCACAAAAGAGGATCGGCTGGAGGACTAGGATTTTGTCAGCTCGCAGACTAGGATAGTTTTTTCAATCCTCTTTCGTGAGGTGACAAAATCGTGGTCCGCAAGCTGTCAAAATCCTAGTCCACCAGTCAATCCTCTTTTGTGAAGCTGCAAAATCCTTATCCATCACTTTGTGATCAGATGGCCCTTCTGACGGACCAGAATTAAGCTGACGGACTAGGATTTTGCTACCTCACGAAAGAAGATCGGCTGGTGGAATAGGATTTTGCTACCTCGAGGACTAGGAATTGTTAAAGATATAAAAAGTTTACCATTGCATTGCTAATGAACAGCTTGGTCTTTTTACTTGCAATTTACAGAGTGTTAAGGGAATGCCCTAGAGATGTGAATTATGCTATTTAGGTGTTGGAAAGTTAAGCGATTCCATAGATATGCCATCGTGAAACTGTGATTTTTTCCCATAGGATAACATTGTGGCACCCATTGCGCTTTTCAGCGCCCATATCTCATAAATGATGCAAGAAACAGATTTGGTCAACCTATGCTGCAAGCAGTGCTCCTTGTCATGATTACAACGACACTTGCATTTTTTTTCTACCTACTATGGTTCCCAAGATATCAGCAAATTAGTGTTACAAGGGCTCCTTTGTCCTATACTGCTGCTGTATGACTCGTACCTATGTGTATGTGGGAGCGCAGGGCCAGAAGGGCTCACGCTCCAACACATGCATATCGTTATGCAAAAATAGGCAGCTTGGTGGGAATGCCCGGTCACGGACTTTTTCAAAACGTAAGGCAATTCATGCCAAAAAAAATGCATTTAATGCATCAGTTAGAGTTAAAGCAACAAAAGTGAAGAAATGAGATGTTAGGGTTGAGCCCCTAACCCCTCCCAACACCCCACCCCCCTCTTCCATAGACTGAAAGGTGCCAGGGTGTGCCATGGGGTTGTGAGGCTTAACTCTCACCCCATTCTCCTTTACTGTTTCATGTCAACCTGTTTAAACATGGAATGGGGTGAGAGTTGGGCCACTTGACCCCATGGCATACCCCAGTGCCTGTCAGTCTGTGGAGGAGAGGGGTGGGGTGTTGGGAGGTTAGGGGCTCAAACCTAATGTCTCATTTCCTCACTTTTGTTGCTTTAACCCTAACTGATGCATTAAACGCAGTTTTTTGTCATAAAAAAAAATATATATATATGTATAAACATATATACTGTATATATACTACAATTAAAAAAAATGTTGTTATTGCAAGCCACAAAGATATAACATAGAAACATAGAAACATAGAATTTGACGGCAGATAAGGACCGCTTGGCCCACCTAGTCTGCCCATTTTCCTACCTAACAGATAAGCTGCAGATCCTAGTTAACCAACAGCTTACTTCCTCCTACCCCATAACAGATGTAAGCATAGCTTATTTTAGCCCCTGGTATGTAAAATCAAAAGAGATTCATATATTAGAATTCTATCTTGAAGTCCTTCCTATCCCGAGAACCAAGAAGGATCTTGACAGACCTAAGATTCCTTACTATCAAATGTAGGGTAGTAGGAGTCAGCTTTGGTGGTCTCTTCTCAGATCCAGTTAACTTAATTACAAATACAACACAGGAAATATATATATTTTTTTTTGTGAACTCTTATTGACGGCTTATCCTGGGCCCCATCAGGTGAGACCCACTCGAGTCACCGTTACCGCCCTGCCTGAATCCCCTGCCTGGCGAGGAACTGGGGACAGAGTCCACCCCTCCAGACCCAGGATAGAGGGGAAGACCAGGGAGAGTCTTCCGGGCAGGGAACAGTGGTGGGAATTTGTGACACTCCCTGGGGACCACTGTCTTCCTCCTAGAGGCTGGGGGTTTTAAGCATAGTGGAGATTGACTCCTAGTTGATGGACGTGCAATGACGCTGACGCAGAGAGGGAATGGCCACCCCCTCCAGCAGTGTCAGCTGTTTCCTCCCCATTCTTGCGTCTCCACCTAATGCAGTGCCCCCAGTCTCCACAGGGAGATCCTGCAAGGTGGGGAACCCCCGGATCCCAACCCAGAAGAGGAGGAGAGCAGTCCTCTGACGCTCGATCCTCTCCCCGCTGACCCGAGTCAACTCCGAAGCCCGGGTTGCCGGCATGGCACGAGGTGCAGTGTCCAGTGCCTCAACCCTCAGCACCACCAGGCCAGCAACAATACAAGAAATATTGATGACCAAAAAGACATGATGATGACAACACGTCCATGGTCTTGCATAGCAAACTAAGAAAGTTTTGGTTGTTTGATAACTTTGGTAATGTCTACAAATCTACAGAAGAAATCTTTGGATAAAGTAATCCTGTTTAGTCTAACTAGATTTTTTGTTCTTATAGCAAGAAAACAAAAAATGATGAAAAAGATTGTTTAAAAATTGTGTTTGTCAGTACTTGTTGACTTAATAAGAGGGTTGATGACTAGAGTTGCCCTTTAACAACCTAAATGTTTGATTGCCTGGGGAAGGGAACCCCACCTATATCCATTTCTATAACCTGAAATATACTACTCATACAGTTTTGTGTCACTTGAACTGTCCAGTAGAAATATACTACTTTTGCATTTCAGAATTTTCTTAATTCGAATGGGAAAGATTTTTGATTATTGTGCAACTCCATTACAGGATTGTTTAGTCTGAATCTGTTTTGTAGTGGATAAATTCTAATTTTATGTGCTGCTTCGGCATAATGTATGTGCACACCCCTCTCTGTGCTGAACCTGTTGGCTTCATTGCATAGGATGGGCGTGGGCATAGCCCAAGGAACCTCCCATGTCTAGGGGTATCTTGCTTACCAGGGATTCCACTGCAGTAGTTAAAAGTTTGCTCTCTAGTTGTATTTGGAAAGTCCTGGGTCACACCGAGACCCTATCTAGAGTCCACAGTAAAGCATGTAGACTCATCAGCTTCTGAGCACTTGAACTTTTCAGCAAATAACCATGAAAGTTCATTTGTACACCTGTCATGGATCTAAGGGTTATAATTCAATTGCAAAAATATCTTCCCATTAAACAAAAGCCTGTACTTTCCTAGTGTCCTAGTTTTCCTCCCAACTCCTTCGTCAGGCTGTCTGTGGCCACGGTGTCTCACTACACAGCCTCACACAGGGACACATGGTAAATCTGTCTCTTGCCCAGCATCTCATGGTGCTTAAAAATATAGAAACATACAAATTGATGGCAGATAAGGACCACTAGGCCCATCAAATCCGCCCATTTTCCCTGCCTACTATAAAAGCCACAGACCCTACTTGATCTCTGGTTTTACCTCCTCGTTCCTATGGCTAGGTTCCCCTATGCCTGTCCCATGCATGCTTGAATCACCCCACTGTGTTTGCCCCCACCACCTCTGCTGGGAGTCTACTGCATACATCCACCACCCTTTCTGTGAAGAAATACATCCTCACGCTACCCCTTAGTTTACCCCCTTCCAATTTCATGCCATGCCCCCTCATTCCTGGACATCTCCTTTTCTGAAATATGCTTCCATCTAGTACCCTATTTATGCCTTTTAGATATTTGTAGGTTTCTTTTTTTTTAAATTATATTTTATTGCTTTCAAATAAAAAACAATAGCATATAATCACCTCATGGAAGATATCCCACAGAGCAACAGACGATACATCCAATGTAAAAGTAATTGCAGGTCTTTGCGATCTTGGTTAAGGAGTTGGGGGTATGTCAAAGCATGAGTCCAACATATTATCCACGAAAAGCTGCACCCTACAGAACTATGGGTGATCAGTTCCACATGTTGAACATATGCATAGGGAGAGGCATCACCAGTAGAAAACAGGAAGTTATTATCCCTCTGTACAGACAGCTGGTGAGACCCCATCTGGAGTACTGTGTGCAGTTCTGGAGACCCAATCTCCGCAAAGACATAGACAGGATGGAAGCTGTCCAGAGGAGGGCAACTAAAATGCTGCAGGGTCTGCACCGGAGGACATATGAAGAGAGACTTAAGGAGCTTAATATGTATAGCCTCGAGGAAAGAAGAGGAGGAGGGGGACATGATAGAAACTTTCAAGTACCTCAAGGGAATCAACAAAGTCCAAGAGGGTAGCATCTTTCAAAAAGAGGTGTGCAAGAACAAGAGGGCACAATTTGAAGATGGGCGCTCAGAGGTAATTTAAGGAAGTATTTTTTCACAGAGAGGGTTGTGGATGCATGGAATGGCCTTCCGGAGGAGGTTGTGGAGTCAAAATCAGTGGTGGAATTCAAGCATGCATGGGATAGTCATAAGGCAATTCTGGGGGGTTGGGGTAGGAAGAAGTAAGCTGCTGGTTAACTAGGATCTGCAGCTTATCCAGTAGGTAGGGAAATGGGCAGACTGGGTGGGCCAAGCGGTCCTTATCTGCCGTCAAATTCTATGTTTCTATGTTTCTATGTTAAACAGATCCATACATATTTAATTCAAAAGCCTGTGTTGATGTGACCCCCTCTAAAAATGTTCACCCCTTAACGTGTTTAGTACTAAAGAAAGAGACATCGCTATATTTTCAAAATCAATGCTATTTACTATTTGTACTGTATTGCAAGTACATATTATACATGGCCCTATACAAATGGTCAAACTGAAAATGTTTTTTCCTGTATAAAGTCATGCAAAAATCTATTGCCTCATAAGAAAATAACTTACCAGCTTCTTATTATTGTGCTGTTGAGCTTCCAGCTGTAAATAACCTTAAACCTAGATCAATAAAGGGCTGATCCCACTTAATAATATGAACATCAAAATATTAATAGTGATAAGTTGGGAATAGTATTAACAATAGCAGAACAACAAAACCTGAAAGGCAAATTGTATGAAAGTCCAGAAACTGAGTCCCTGTTACTTCACATGGCTTCATCTGAGTCAGAAGAATCGCCAGTGTGAGGACACACGAACTCTCTCTCGATGGTTACCACCTTCTTGCCCGCTTCATCGGGATCAGAAAATTGATAGGTATGTCCACCATATTGGATATGGAGCCTTGCAGGCATCAACAATGAGTGTGTTATGCCTAATCGCCGTAGTTTAGCTCGTACAGCATCAACTTTTTTTCTTCTTGCCCGGGTGGCAAACGAGAGATCGGGGAAGAGGTGAATAATTTTCCCCTGATAGTTCAAGAGCCCCGAGCCCCTTGCAACTTTCAAGATAAGATCCCTGGTAGATGCTTCAGTTGTCACCAACAAGACTGTATGAGGGGAATCATTTCAGCCTGCTGCATCCCTAGGTAAGATTCAGTATGCTTTTAAGAAGTTCTCCAGGGAAAGAGTGTCCTCTAAATGTAGGCTCTGAGGCAGCCATCCACTAAGGAAATCTAGTAGGCCTTCCCCCTCACAACTCTCCAGGAGGCCTACTATCCTTACATTGGCACTCTGCTGAGTGTTTTCGACTGCCTCCAATCTATATCTTAGTTGAGCATTTTCCTGCGTCAACCTGCTCGCAGTGTTCAATGCGTTAACGGCCATGGATTCCGCCGACGTTGCAGCCTTGGAAGCAATCTCAATTTTCTTATCCTGCTCTGAAAATCTGGTAATTAGGAATTCAATTTTTGCATTGACGCCTGCATCAACTTTTGCAAGGCCCTCCAAGGGTGTTCTGTCTCTGGTTGTTGTTGTGGCTCAACCGATGGCGGCTTCTTGGCAGTCTATTGATTTTTTGAGCCTCCTCCCATGGCTTTGTTAGTACGCCCCATCATAACAGCGGTATCAATGTGTTCAGCTGAGCAAAAGGAATTCCCTAGAGCACTTTAAATTCCAGAACGCAGCACAGAAATATTTTTAATTAAAATTCTGCTTTCTTTACAGAGCTCTCTCTCTTAGTATGTCTGGTCGGTAGGTGTGCTGCACGGCATCCCCAATTTGTAGGTTTCTATCATATCTCCCTTGTCTCTTCTCTCCTCCAGGGTGTACATATTGAGGTCTCCCAGTCTCTCCTCATATGACTTTTGGTGCAGGCCCTGCACCCTCTTTGTTGCCCTTCTTTGAACTGCCTCCACCCAATCTACATCCTTACAGAGATGCAGCCTGCAGAACTGGACACTATATTTCAAATGAGGCTTCACTAATGATCTGTACAGTGGCATCCCCACCTCCTTCCTTCTGCTGCTGATAGCTCTCCCTATGCACTCCTGCATGCCACTGTCTCTCCCCACAGCCTTGGCACAGTTTGGCCACCTTTAGATCATCAGATATGATTACCCCCAAATCCCTTTCCTGTTTGGTGATCATCAGTCCCCCCCCCCCAACATGTAATCATCCTCTGGGTTCTTGCACCCCAAATGTATGATTTTGCACTTTTTTGCACTGAATCTCAGTTGCCACACTCTGGACCATTCCTCCAGTTTATCTAGGTCCCTCCTCATTTTTTCTACCCCTCCTGGAGTCTCCACCCTGTTGCAGATCTTAGTGTCATCCGCAAAGAGGCACACCTTCCCCTCCAGCCACTCCACAATGTCACTTATGAAGACATTAAACATGACGGGGCCCAGGACTGATTCCTGTGGCACCCCACAGGTCACCCTCCTTTCCTCAGCTTGAGCACCATTTACCACAACCCTCTGTCTTCTATCATTCAACCTGTTCCTAATCCAGTTAACCACCTTGTGACCCACTCCAAGGCTGCCCAGCTTGTTCACAAGTCTTCTATGTGGAACGGTACAGAAGGCCTAACTGAAATCCAGGTAGGCCACATCCACCGCTCCCCCCCCCCCCCGATCCATGACCTTAGTCACTCAGTCAAAGAAATCAATTAGATTTGTTTGACATGACCTTCCTGCTCTGAATCTATGCTGTCTCAGATCCTGTGCTCCGCTGGCTTCAAGATGTTCCAAGATCCTTTGTTTAAGTAGTGATTCCATAATCTTCCCCACTATTGAGGTGAGGCTGACTGGTCTATAGTTTCCAGCCTCCTCCCTACTGCCACTTTTGTGAAAAGGGAGTACATCTGCCCCCCTCCAGTCCTCCAGAAACACTCCTGTATTGAGTGACTCACTGAACAGGGCTGCCAGTGGTGGCACCAGCACCTCTTGTAGTTCCCTTAATATTCTAGGATGTTTCCCATCCAGTCCCATTGCCTTGTCCACTTTCAGTTTTGTGAGCTCCTTTAGGACTCTCTTCTGTAAATGAACTGGTGTTCATCTCCCTCCCATATTTGTTCATGTTGCCTAACTGTGGTCCCTCACTTTCTTCTCCTATGAATACAGAACAAAAATATTTGTTCAGTAGTGATGCTTTTTCCAGGTCCCCTTCCACACAATCTCCTTCTTCCCCTTTAAGCCTTACTATCCCACCCCGGGTTTTTCTCCTTTCACTAATGTACCTATAAAAAGTCGTGCCTCCTTTCTTTACCTCCTGTGCTATTTTTTCCTCCATTTGTGCCTTTGCACTCCTGACTGCTTTCCCTGCCTCTCTCTGTTTATCCAGATACACTACCCTGTCCTCCTCCTGCTGTGTTTCCTTGTATTTCCTGAAAGCCATCTTTTCCCCCTTATCTTCCCGGCCACTACCTTTGAGAACCATAGTGGCTTTCTCTTTCTCTTGCCCTTGTTTACTTGCCTAATGCAAAGGTTTTTCACCTCCACTATGGCTCCTTTCAGATGGGCCCACTGCTCCTCCACTCCCCCCCTTTTATCCCTCCCTGCCAGGGCATGCTTGATACATATCCCCATCTTAGTAAAGTCTGCCCTCCTGAAATCCAGAACCCTCGCCTTTGTGTGGCTTGACTCTGCCACTGTACTCATGCTGAACCCCACTGTGTGATGATCATTGGATCCCAGATGTTCGCCCATCCTGACTTCCTCAATTCTGTCTCCACTGGTGAGTACCAGGTCCAAAATTGCACCCTCCCTGGTGGGCTCTAGCACTAGCTGCCTGAGGCCTGCCCCTTGTACAGAGTACAGAATGTCCCTGCTCCTGGCTGAGGCAGCAGCTGGGATGCTCCAATCTACATCTGGCAGATTGAAATCACCTAGAAACACAGCACCAACACTTCTTTGAAAATATATATAGCTGTATTAAAACTCACATACAATAGATGAATATCATGCCCATGCAAATAGCAGTGCCCGTCTCAAGGGTGACCTAAAGTACCTCTGCTCCCCCTGCATTCCCTGTATCTCAGTCACTCTAATACCCTCCCTGATGTAAAGAGCTACCCCACTCCCTTTTTACCCCCCATCTCTTCTAAACAGAGTATAACCTGGTACTGCTACATCCCAGTCATGGCTTCCAGTATACCACGTTTCAGTAACAGCTACAATGTCCAGGTCAGCCTCCATTATCAATGCCACCAGGTCTGGGATTTTATTCCCTAAGCTGCGGCATTGGTATACATGGCCTTCCATATCCTGCCATTTGTCCTTGTATCATCCCCCCTGCTGTCTTTTTGCCTCCTCTGTCCTTCCCATATTCAACCCCCTTCCTCCTGTTCTCTGGTGTTTCCCCTTCTATGTGTTTCGTTTCCTCTGGTGATACCATAACGTTACGTTCTTTCATGTTGACTTCCCTATTCTGTGAGGGTGGGCAGTTTGCTTCCTCCTGCATCCTTCTGCCCCCCCCCCCACTAGTTTAAATGCTTGTCAATGAAGCATTTAAACTGTTCACTGAGGACAGCAGTCCCCTCACTGGACAGGTGTAGGCCATCCCCTTGTACAAAGTCCAATTCTTCCAGGTGGTTCCCCAGTTCCCAATGAAGCCAAAACCTTTTTCTCTGCACCAACTCTCCAGCCAAGTGCTGAAGCCCTTGGTGCAGAGGTTCCTAGCTTCCCCCTTGCTGTGGACAGGCAGCACCACCGAGAAGGTCACGGAGCTTGCTACCTGTGCAAGGCCCCTCCCCAACTTCCTGAATTCCTCCTGCACCCAGATGGATAATGACATCAAGCTTCCCCTGTCTTGTTACTGCTTCAACTATTCCCTGGATCCTCTCCTCATCCCTCCGAGCTGTGCTTCCTGATACACAATCAGTGAAATGAGCACTCACCCCTGCTAGCTGAAAACAACAGGCACTTCACAAAGTCAGTGCTTTGCCAGAGTTTTTATTCACTCCATAATAGTAACCAGTGGTACAGATGAATGTAGTGGTCAGGAGGACCACTGCCTTACGCATCACTCACCCATATGAGCTTCATCGCAGTCTCTGATAGTGGGACAGTTTAGTGAGACTCTGTGTGCAGGGATTCTGGGAGGGGCACCCCCCCCCCCACAGGAGTGCTTCCTGAGAGCTCTTGGACCTGGAGATATCCCCCAGAGATGGGGTGCTGATTGGGTCTCTGGGAGAGCGACCTCAAGGAAAGAGTTGATGACCATCCAGGTTACCAGGGGTGGAAGTGAAGTACCACTGCAGTTCCATGGGTACCAGTAACAAGAGTGATTTGGGGAAGTGTACAAGTTCCCTGTGTGAGTACTGGGCTGGGCTGGCTGTGGCGCTTTACAAGGTAAGAAATCCCAAGGGGCAGGCTGCAGGGTTTGATGCCAACTTTGGAAGCTCTGGCTAATTTGAGCCCTGCTGGACAAAGTGGGGGCAAAGGGGCATCCAGCGAGCTAGGGCAAGTCAAGTCTGCTGTGCCCCATAAGAAGATGGTAACAATCTAGACAATAGGGCATCATGTTGGCAAACCATGTAGCCCAAATTGTTAGAATCCATTTGCTAAGCTCACTTCAGGGCAGAAGCGGTGACAGTACAGAGCATACAGTACAGGTCAGGGCTGTGGCTATGATGAAGACCTTGAAGAGACCACATGGTGCAGGCAATGAATTATTGTAATGAATTATGTAAAACCTGATGATATAGGGTCCCTGCAGCCTGAGAAAAAATGTATGTATTGTTATGAATTACCCAAGTTAACCCAGTACAGAAGAGTCTGATAAATTGCAAGTCTGGGGTCCATTTGACTTTTTACTAGCTAGAATCAGGCCCTGTCTTAGTGACTTCCATGAAGTGTATGGCAGCTAGTAAATGGTATGCAAGTGTGCTCCCAGTGATCCAAAATACCTAGTAAGCCTTAGACATGGTAGCTACTCTGGGCCATAACTACCCCATCAGGGTACAAAGACAGATCAGCCTGCGAGGTAAAGGGGGCATTGTAAAGTGGGTGCCCATCTGGGATGTGGAAAGGATTTGAAAAGTAGACAAGGAAGACTATTAAAGTAATCACAACTAAAAACTGCACGCAAGAGGTGGCATGCTTTACAAACTAAGACAGGCCCAAGTTCCGGGACTTGTATATATTAGGCAGGTAAAACTTAAAAGATTGTAGGGACTGTGCAAAGATGTATGGTGTGAAAACTGCTTTATGGTGCCAAAATCTCTGTCAATGCATCAAGGCACATGACTCTGTCTAGTGACAACAACAGAGTGAAAGTACACACTTGACAATTGCTTGCAGCCAACAGAGGAGCAAGGAAGAAATGGAGGGAGTGTCCCTTGCCAGTAGAGGATCTTGACTGGTTGACTGCAGTGTAGCCTGGCATATGCAGTTGTAGATGCCAAAACCCATACCAGTGGACTCAACCAGTGCCAGTGGGAAGAGCTAAAGCACAAACGGAGGAACACATTGCCAAATGAGCTAAAAAGGGGATAAAACATTCTTCAGGTACATAAGCGAAAAGAAGAAAAGCAAGACAAGGATAGTAAGACTAAAAGGAGAGGGGGAAAGTGTGGAAGAGGACCAGAAGAAAGCTTACATACTGAATAAGTACTTTTGTTCAGTATTCACAGAGGAAGGGGTTGGTGATGGACCACAGATAGTGGAGAAGGGCATTAAGGGAAGGGAGATGGACACTTGCCCTTTGATGTAAGAGAGCGAGTCCTCAGGGAACTAGCAAAACTAAAAGTAGACAAGGCTATGTGGCATGATGGGGTTCACCCTAGGATACTAAAGGAACTACAGGAGGAACTGTCTGTGCCTCTAACGGCCCTATCCAATCTATTACTGGGTAGGGGGGAAGTTCTGGGGGACTGGATGAGGGCGGATGTGGTCCCACTACACAAAAGTGGGAATATGTAGGAGGTAGAAAACTACAAAGTCTGACTTTGGTGGTGGGCAAGCTTATGGAAACTCTACTTAAAGAAAGGATTGGGGAATACCTTAACACCAGTGGACTGCAGGATCTGAGGCAGCATGGGTTCAGAGAGGGCAGATCTTGCCAAACAAACCTGATAGAGTTTTTTGAATGGGTTACCAAGGAGGTGGATCAGGGAGGAGCAGTGGATGTGGCCTACTTGAATTTCAGTAAGGCCTTCAACACCGTTACACACAAAAGATTATTATGATTGTAGTTACCTTTTGATGGTAAGGGTAAAGAGCTGAGATAAAAATGTATGTATTTTTGAATGTTATAGAAGCCAGAAGGGGAAGGAAGCATATTCAATTCAATGCTTTACAGTAACTGGTAATTGCTGTTTTTATTTTAGACTTGGATTGTGGGCTTTTGGTGACACTGTACTTTCTTTGTTGTCTTTACTTAGAATTGTATTTGGGCTGTTGAGGATTTAAAACGTAGTGGTGGTGTATTTCTTTGCTGTCTTTGGTTGCTGCAAATTGTCACCCCCCCTTCCCCCAACTCTTGATTATATGCCCTGTTAAATCTGATTGACAGGAGCTAAACACTGGGTATAGTAAAGGGGTGTGGGTAGGAGGGCATACCAGGAAAGGAACAGCAGCAAGTGAAGAGGTGACTGATCTCTCAGTGGAAGGGAAGTAAATGCAAATCTAGAGCTTTCATTATTACTTCTTCGCATTGATATTGCATTGGGGAAAGGAGGAGTAGGAGTTTGAAGAAGGTTGTGCAATGGCTACTTAAAGTCTGTTTTTGAGTGTGGATAGGAATATAAAAAGCAGTTGCTCAATATATCTAAACATGTGCAACAAAGGAGGTAAGGGAAATAGAGAAAATGTTTTGCACTGATAGAGGAGGGAGAGGGGAGACTTGGGGGAGTGTTTGGTATCCTGCATCTGGAAGGGTGGGGGGTCGCTGGTGGGCAACGACAGCAATGGGTAGGGTGGTAGGCCGCAACAATTGCAGTGCACCAATCTTTCTAAAACTTGCATGGAGTGTGGGAGGATGTTTAGTGTGCAACCACATAGAAAAACTTAGAAAGGAGATTGAGGGTCTGCAGGGGGAACTAAGACAGGCAAGGCAGATTGGGGGTGGGTTTAGCCCAATACTGGAGGGAGGAAGAAGGGGAGATGAGGGAGGGCGATTTAAGCCAACAGTGGTGAGGAGAGGGTCAGAAGAGGGGAAGCAGAGACAAAGGGGCCCAGGCCAGGAAGAACAATTGCCGGGAAACCAGGTCAGGAGACAAAAACAAATAGAAGGAGGAGATAGGGACTTGTGAGGGAAGGAAGAAGTGGCAAAAGTCATGGAGTGGAAAGGAGAGAACAGGTTACTATGAGAGAGAGAGTGCGCATTTGTGAAGGGCCTCAGAAAATAGTTGTGCACTGCTAGAGAGGAAGAAGGTGGAGGAGGAAATGATGAAATTAGAGGAGTAATTGATAAATGCCTGGACCAAACTGGAGGCAGGGAAGTTCTGCTGGGAGAATTGCAACAGGGTAAAGGGAAATAATGTGCACGAGGAAGAAGAGGCTGGAAATGAGAGGAGATGAATGGAAGCAAGCAGGGAGTAAGAGGGGTGGAATCTTAATGCTGGGGGACTCAATACTAAGAGGAGTTAGGTGCGGTAGCAAGGGGGAGAGGCATAGTCGCATTTGGGTGGAGGCCATGCCAGGAATGACAGCGGAAATGGTCGGACAGTCTGTTCTGAAATATGCTAGAAGGGGTAGGGACAAACCTCATTTAATTATACATCTTGGAACAAATGACCTGGCTGATAAGACAGTAGACACAGTTCAGATGAGGTTTGAGGAACTAGCACAATTATGTGAGGGGGCAGGAAGATCAGTAACTTTTTCAGAGATACTTCCGGTGCCAAAGGCAAGCACAACAAGAAAGCTGAGAATAGAGGAATTTAACGGATGACTAAGAACTTGGTGTTGTGCTAAAGGGTATGGGCTGTTGGGGGTGGGGAGGGACCTGGGAGGACAGTAGTCTCTATGCCAAGGACAGACTACAATTGAGTGAGAGGAAAGAAAGTGTTGAAACAGAGGATGGAGGTACATAGAGGAAGTTGGGAATTTAAACTAGGAGTGGGGGTGGCAATTGGGGAAGAGATATGCAGAGACCACAGGTTGGGAAACCATATGCTTACCCCATAACAGTGACAAAGGACAAATGGCAAGCACTGTTGGTGATGCTAGGAAAGGAGGGCAGGATGGGAGGGGGGAAGGGTGGTGGTTACCCTTAATGCTAGGACCCTTGGGAGAAAACTGCAGAGTTACAGGTTCTCATGGCAGAGAGAGAGGTGGACATTGCAGCCATCATGGAAACATGGGCCACCCAATACAATGACTGGGACCTGTCTGTACCAGGGTACAGGTTATTTCGTAGGGACAGGGTGATTGGGAAAGGAGGGGGTGGCACTATATGTGAAGGAAGGACTGAAGTGTGTAAGGGAGGAAGGGGAGGAGGGTAGTACGGAGTCACTTTGGATGCAAATCCAGGATTCCAAGAATAGGATTCTTAGAATGGGAGTGGTGTACAGGCCAACATCTCAGACGGAGGAGTTAGACAGGAAACTAGCGGGACAGATCAGGAGGACCTGCGAGAAGGGTAGTGTGGTGATTGTGGGGGACTTCAACATGCCAGGAGTGGACTGGAGCACCCCAACAACCAGAAACAGAAGGGAGCAGGTACTGCTAGATGCCATCCAGGACAGCTTCCTGCTGCAAATGGTCAGTGAACCAACCAGGTTAGGGAATACCCTTGACCTTGTGCTGGCAAATGGGGACTTTGTGAGAGAACTTACAGTGGAGGAACCGCTGTCAGGGAGTGACCACCACTCAGTATGGCTCACATTGGATATGGGCAAGGAAGGAGTGGAATCTGGCACAATAGTGCTGGACTTCAGAAGGGCCGACTTTGAGAGGATGGGGGAAGTGGTAAAAGGGTACCTGGCCAGAATTCAATCTAGTATGGACACTAACCAGAGGTGGGAGCACATAAAGCTGGGGATAGTGGAGGCAACTAAAACCTGCTGCAAAGCCCAGAGCAAGAAGGCTAGGGCTAAGAAACCGATCTGGTTAAGCAAGGAGGTCATGGAAAAGGTAAGGAGGAAAAGAGCTGCCTTTAGGAAGTACAAGAAAACAGGGAGGGGGAGGACAGGGAGGAGTACTTGACAGAATCGAAGGAGGTGACAAGGGCAGTAAAGGGAGCCAAAGCATCTACGGAACTCAGGCTGGCACAAGGCATTAAGAAGGGGGAGAAGGACTTATTTAAGAACATCAGGGAGAAAAGGAGCTGTAAGGACCACATAGTAAGGATTAGGAAGGAGGGGGGTTGGGTGGAAGCAGGGTGCGAGAAGGCAGAAGCACTAAATGAGTACTTCTGCTCAGTATTTACTAAAGAGAGGAGGGGGGGTGACACCCAAGGTGGAAGAAATGGCAGAAGCAGGGTGGGAAGTGGTAACAGATGGGGAAATCATGGAGAGCAGAGTTCGAGAGGGTTTGAAGGCATTGAGGGTGGAAAAGGCGCCAGGCCCAGATGGCATCCACCCCAGGGTACTGAAGGAGCTGGCAGAGGTCCTTGCAGGACCTTTGGCAGACCTATTTAATGCCTCACTACATTCGGGGTGTGTACCTCAGGGCTGGAGGATGGCTCATGTGGTGCCCCTCCACAAGAGTGGCCCCAAGGATGAACCGGGAAACTACAGACCAATGAGCCTCACATCCATCGTGGGTAAGCTAATGGAAACTATCCTGAAGGAGAGCTGGTGGCCTCCTAGAGGCCAAAGGTCTACAGGACAGCAGACAGCATGGCTTCATACGTGGCAGATCCTGCCAAACCAACCTGGTCGAGTTCTATGACTGGTAATTAGGCAACAGGACAGGGGCCATGCAGTGGATGTCCTGTATCTGGACTTCAGTAAGGCATTGACTCAGTGCCACATGGAAGGCTGGGAAGGAAGTTAGTAGGCACAGGGGCAGGTGCAAAGCTGGTGAGATGGGTAGGAAACTGGCTGCAGGAAGGCAACAGAGGGTGGTGGTGGGTGGGGCTCTTACACCCAAGGGCAGTGACGCGGTGTTCCACAGGACTCGGTGTTGGGACCAGTGTTGTTTGGGATATTCATTGCAGACATATCATGGGACATCAAGAGCAAGATCAGTCTGTTTGCTGATGATACCAAGGTAGGCGCAGTGGTGGATGACCCTAGGGGATGGCAGGGGTTACAGGATGATCTGGCAAGCTTGAAACCTGGTCAGACACCTGGCAGCACAGGCTTTAATGCCAAAAAGTGCAGGTGCTGCATTTTGGGATGAAGAACCCAAGGAGGAGTTACCAGCTAGGGGAGTGCAGCTAGCCCAGACAGAGGAGGAGGAGAAGGATCTGGGTGTGCTCATTACAGGGTCAATGAACAACTCAGCACAATGTGGGATGGCAGCTGCAAGGGCCAACAAAATGCTGGGCTGTATTGCAAGGGTATATCCTCGAGGAGGGAGGAGGTGATTCTGCCACTGTATAGGTCATTAGTTAGACCACACCTGGAGTACTGCATGCAGTACTGGCATCCGTATCTGAAGAGGGACATTAAGTTACTGGAGGGGGTGCAGCGCAGAGTGACAAAGATGATCAAGGGGCTGGGGGACTTATCATACGAGAGGAGGTTGAAGGAGTTGAACATGTACTCACTGGAGGAGAGGAGAGACAGGGGTGACATGATTGAAATCTTTAAATACATGAAAGGAATAAACAAGACGGGTACAGAGGGGCTGTTCAAAGTAAGGGAGGGGAGGGCCACCAGGGGCCATGATATGAGACTGGAGCGAGGAAGGTTCAGGAGGGAGATGAGGAGACACTTTTTTACAGAGAGGGTGGTGGCTGGGTGGAATGCGTTACCTGCTGAAGTGGTATGCAGTAGAACAGTGGACTGCTTCAAACCAGGATGGGACAGGACAAGGGCAGGGTTAATGAAGGGGAAGGGTGGAAGGGAGGGGCAGCTGCAGAATAAGGGGTGCTAGCTGTACATTCGAGCAGACTTGATAGACCTCTAGGCCTTTATCTGCTGGCAAATTTTGTATGTTCGCATGTTCATAAAAGACTGGTAAACAAGCCAGGCAGCATGGAAGTGGGTCTAAAGATAGTAAAATAGGTACAAAGTTGGCTAAGTAACAGAACTCAGAGGGTGATGGTAAATGGAGTTCACTCGGTGGAAGGTAAAGTAACCAGCAGGGTGCCACAGGGGTCAGTACTAGGATCAGTCCTCTTCAATGTCTTTATTAGTGACATCACAGAGGGCCTGGAAGGAAAGGTATACCTGTTCATGGATGATACAAAAATCTGCAACAGAGTGGACACACATGGGGGTGAGGCAGTGGAGAAAATGAAGAAAGATCTAAAAAAACTGGAAGACTGTTCAAGGGTTTGGCAACTGGGCTTCAACACCAAAAAATGTAAAATTATGCACATGGGGCACAGAAACTCAAGGATACCATATCATTTGTGGGGAGGTGTTAACAACAACAAAACAGGAAAGGATCTGGGGGTCATCATATCTGATTACCTGAAGGCAGCAAAGCAGTGTGACAAGGCAGTAGGAAAGGCTAGTATGATGCTGGGGTGCATAGGGAGGGGTATCACCAACAGAAAAAGAGAGGTAGTGTTACCCCTATATAGATCAATGGTGAGGCCACACCTGGAGTACTGTGTCCAGCTCTGGAAGCCCCATCTCAGGAAGGACATAGACTGGGTGGGAAAATAAGTAGAAGGGCTAAAGCACAGACAGAGGAAGGTATAGCCCAGTCTATTAAAAGAAGGTGACAAGACCTTCTTCAGATACATTAGGGAGAGGAGAAAGACCAGAAATGGGATAATTAGGCCGAAGAAGGAAGGAGAAGAAAGGGTGGAGGACAACCTAGAAAAGGCTGAGATACTGAGCAAATACTTTTGCTCAGTATTCACCAGGGAAGAGGAGAGTGAGGGATCGGGACTCAGTAAGACAGGTATTCAGGGAGGAAGGTAGACACCAGCCCATTCACAGTGGAAGAGTCCTAGAAGTACTCGGGAATAAAACCAGATAAGGCAATGGGGCCAGATGGGATCCACCACAGAGCTCTAAAGGAACTCAGGGAAGTGCTGGTGCAACCACTGGCTGCCCTTTTCAATGCATCACTAGAGACGCGGGAGGTGACTGAGGACTGGAGGAGGCAGATGTGGTCCCTCTCCACAAGAGTGGAAGCACAGAGGAGGCAGGCAATTACAGGCCTGTAAGCCTGATCTCAGGAAGGGGGAAACTAATGGAGTCCTTACTTAAGGAGAGAATTGTGAAGTTTCGGGAGGATTGCAGGACACAGGATCCAAGGCAGCATGGATTCTCAGCGGCAAGGTCTTGTCAGACAAATCTTATAGATTTCTTTGACTGGGTAACCAGGGTGGTAGATCAGGGAGGGGCAGTGGATGTGACCTACCTGGATTTCAGCAAGGCCTTCGACACTGTCCCACACGGGAGATTGCTAAATAAATCGGGGAGCCTAGGAGTGGGTCCTATGGTGGTAAATTGGGTTGGGAACTGGCTAAGGGACAGGACATAGAAACATAGAAACATAGACTTTGACAGCAGATAAGGACCACTTGGCCCATCTAGTCTGCCCATTTCTCTACCTATAGGATAGGCCGCAGATCCTAGTTAACCAACGGCCTATTTCTTCCTACCCCCCACAAGAATTGCCTTATGTCTGTCCCATGCATTCTTGAATTCTCCCACAGTTTTAGACCCCACAACCTCCTCAGGAAGGCTGTTCCATGCATCAACTACCCTCTCTGTGAAATAATACTTCCTCACATTGCCCTGAACGCCCTCCTTCTATCTTTAAATTGTGTCCCCTTGTTCTTGCACATCTCTTTTTCTGAAAGATGCTACCCTCTTGGACTTTGTTGATTCCACTGAGGTACTTAAAAGTTTCAATCATGCCCCCCCCTCCCTTCTTTCCTCAAGGGTATACATATTAAGCTCCTTTAGTCTCTCCTCATCGGCTTCTGTTGCAGACCCTGCACCATTTTAGTTGCCCTTCTCTGGACTACCTCTATCCTGTCTATGTCCTTGCAGAGATGGGGTCTCCAGAACTGGACACAGTACTCCAGATGGGGTCTCAGCAGCTGTGTACAGAGGGATAACAACTTCCTGTTTTCTGCTGCTGATGCCTTTCCCTATACATCCCAGTATACCCTCAGCCCTCCCTACTGCCTTCTCACATTGCTTGCTAACCTTGAGGTCATCTGATATGATTACCCCCAGGTCCCTTTCCTTTTGTTGTTACTCACGTCCCCACCCATTAAGTATTCTTCCCTGGGTTCTTGTTTCCCAGGTGCATTATTTACACTTCTTTGCACTGAATCAAGCTGCCATACTTCTGACCATTCCTCCAACCTTGCCAAGTCCCTTTTCATCCTTTCCATGCCTCCTTGTGTATCAACCTTGTTGCAGATCTTTGTGTCATCTGCAAAAAGGCATACTTTTCCTTCCAGTCCCTCTGCAATGTCACTGATGAAGACATTAAAAAGGACTGGACCCAATACTGAACCCTGTGGTACCCCACTAGTAACCCCTCTTTCTTCAGAGTGGACTCCATTTACAATTACCTTCTGCGTCCTGTTCTGCAGCCAATGTTTTACCCAGGCTACCACCCTGGGACCCACTCCCAGGCTGGTTAATTTGATTATTCATCTTTTTTGTGGGACGGACTGTGTCAAATGCCTTGCTAAAGTCTAGGTAGGCCATGTCCACAGCCCCTCCCTGGTCTACTACTTTGGTCACCCAGTCAAAGAAATCTATTAGATTCGTCTGACATGACCTTCCCGCTGTGAACCCATGCTGCCTTGGGTCCTGTGCTCCACTGGCCTCTAGGTACTCAACTATTCTTTCCTTCAGATGTGACTCCACCACTTTCCCTACCACAGAGGTCAGACTGACAGGTCTGTAGTTTCCTGCCTCTGTCTTGGTCCCACTTTTGTGAAGGGGAATCACATCCACCTTCCTCCAGTCCTCTGGTATCACACCACAGGACAACTAGAGCATAATTTAATAAAGGCAAAGCTTCTGCTCAATGCCAAGAAGACAAAAGCGATGATATTCTCCCGCAGTGCTGTCTCAGGCCCCCCCAATACTCTTGCCCAAGACTTCATTGTCACCACGCTAAACGAGCCTCTGGAAGTTGTAACCAAATTTAAATATCTAGGTATCTGGATCGACAATAAATTATCTTTCAGTGACCACATCAAAGATGTCTCTAGAAGGTTAAAAGCAAGGTTAGGTTTCTTCTACAGAAATAGGGCCCTTTTCCCCTTGAAACTCGAAACAAGCTTGTACAGGCCACTTTTCTCCCCCTACTCGACTATGGCGATGTAATCTATTCCTCCACCACTCTTGCAAATCTAAGTAAACTGGACATCCTTTATCACCGTGCGTTACGGTTCATTACCAACTCCCTTACGTTAGCACCACTGTGACTTATATGCAGCTGTTGGTTGGACATCCCTTACTACTAGGCGCCTGCTCCATGCTGGGCTATGGACTCTTAAACTGCTCCTGCAGAAATTGCCAAGCTATCTCTCTTCCCTTATTAGTATCTCACATAGTGCATACTAAATCAGAAAATCCGACTTTATTATGCTTGACATACCAAGGACACGGACTTCCTTTGGTAAGCGTGCTGTGCATATGCCCTTCCCTCCATTTGGAACCAATTACAAACCGTACTGAAACTAACTAGCACAGTTTCAATAAACTTCTACAAATCGCTAAGTTCAGCCAAAATAAAAGACACCTGTAACTGTCATTAAGTCTCTTCCTTCCCCATGTGTGCCATATTTATCCACTGGTAAGGTATAACTGATTTGTCATATTAACTGCTTTCCCTTCCCCTTCTACTCTTGGCTTTATCTTTGCTTACGCTCCACTGCTACTCTATCAAATCTCTCCTCCCTCCCATACCAGTTGTAGACTGTTGTTTGTCCTAGCTGCCAAAATACTGTATATTTGATTTGATTTGATTAAATCAAATCACACCAGTCATCATGTTTCATTTATCAGTATGCGACCTATAAGTCGCTTCCCTGTCTCATATCAATGTTTACCACCTGCGGTCACCCTATGTGGTACCCTTGTATGTATATCCAGCCTGCATCATGTAACGTGTATTTCATGTATATACTGTTATTACCTATCTGTGTTTGTACTTTAAGTGTTTATGTCACAGGACCTCCTTGTGAATGAGCTTGCTCAATGGAGTTTTCCTGCAATAAACTTGAACTTGAACTTGAACACCATCCTCCCATGATTTATTAAAAACAGTAGCCAGTGGTTTCATTAGTTCCTCCCTTAATTCTTTTAGAATTCTGGGATGAATTCCATCAGGACCCATTGCTTTGTCCACCTTCAGTTTTAGGAGTTCTTGCAGAACCCTTTCTTCTGTGAAAGGACTGGGATAGACCTCCCTATCAAGAGTGCTTCTGTTAATTGGATTAGGCACTTCCCCCTCCTCTTTTGTGAATACTGAGCAGAAATATTCGTTCAATATCCCTGCTTTTTCACTGTCCCCCTCTGCCCACCCACCGTTCATTCTATTCAGCCTCACTATCCCTCCCTTTGTCTTTCTCACGCTCACTGATGTAACTATAAAGGTTTTATCCCCCTTCTTAACTGAGTTGGCTATCTTTTCCTCAGTTTGGGCCTTCGCTATTCTGACTTCCCTCCCTGCTTCCTTCTGCCTTAACTGGTACAGCTCTCTGTCCTGCTCCTTCTGTGTTTCCTTATACTTCCGGAATGCTATCTTTTTCTTCCTGACTTTCACAGCCACCTCTTTTGAGAACCATAGTGGCTTTTTCTTTCATTTTGATTTGTTTATTTGCTTCACACAAAGGCTTGTTGCCTCTGTGATGGCAGTTTTGATGATTCCCCATTGTTGCTCCACACCTCCTTCTAGCCTGTTTGTTAGTGCTTTTCTGAGGCACTCTCCCATCTTGCCAAAGTCAGCCCTCCTAAAGTCCAGTACCCTCACTTTTGTATGGCTTGACTCTGTAGCTGAGTTTAACGTGAACCACACTGTTTGATGGTCACTTGTCCCTAGATGGCAACCCACTTCTAGATCTGAGATCCTCTCACTGCCCCCGTTTGAGAGTCACGAGGTCTAAGATTGCTCCCTCACAGTGGGTTCGAAACTATCTGTCTGAGGCCTGCCACCTGTAGGGCATCAAGAATGGCCCTGCTCTTGGATGTGGCGGCAGCAAATGTGCTCCAGTTAACATCTGGCATATTCAGGTCTCCCATCAATAGTATCTCCCCTTTCTCTGCCATTCTAAGAATGCCTTCCATCATATCCTTGTCCATTCCCTCCCCCTGACATGGGGGTCTGTACACAACCCCTGTGCAGATTGTGGTGCCCTTTCCAGTCTCCAAGGTGACCCACAGTGCCTCCCCTCCTCCCTGTTTACTCTTTTGTTCAGTTGCTTTTATCTCTTCCTTTACATAGAGAGCTACTCCTCCCCCTCTTCTCCCCTGCCTGTCTTTCCTGTAGGTTATGTACCCTGGTATGTTAACATCCCAGTCATGGTTCTCTGTGCACCATGTTTCTGTGACTGCTATGATATCCAGGCATCCCTCTTCCATCAGAGACTCAGAGGGTGGTGGTAAATGGCATGAAATCTGAGGAGAGGGAGGTACCAGTGGGGTGCCACAGGGGTCAGTGCTGGGGCCAGTCCTATTCAATGTCTTCATTAGCAACATTGCAGAATGTCTGGAGGGAAAGGTGTGCCTCTTCACAGATGACACCAAGATCTGCAACAGAGTGGACACACTGGAGGGGGTGGAAAAAATGAGAAAGGACCCAAGCCTATTAGAGGAGTGGTCAGGTGTCTGGCAGTTGAGTTTCAATGTTAAAAAGTGCAAGATCATGCATCTGGGTCACAGGAATCCAAGGGAGGAGTACAGGATGGGTGGGGAAAGTCTGGCCGCCACAAGGCAGGAGACAGGCCTGGGGCTTATTGTATCTGATGACATGAAGGTGACCAAAAAGTGTGAAAAGGTGGTGGAGAGAGCAAGCAGAATGTTGGGGTGCATAGGGAGTAAAGTAAAGTAAGTAAAGTAAAGTAAAGTAAGTAAGTAAGTAAAAATTTATTTTTAAGCGCTTTTCAAAGTCAAAGGAGGGGCATAACAAGCAGGAGGAAAGAGGTGGTGATGCCACTGTACAGATCGCAGGTGAGGCCTCAACTGTAGTGCTGTGTCCAGTTCTGGAGATCACATCTTTATTTTATTTATTCATTTGTTTACCAGGTGGGTGCACCGATCCTTGGGAACGTTTTCAGGCACAACTCGGGCCATTAAGATGGCACATCTGACAACAATGTACAGGTTATTTGGAATCACGGTAGAGAAAAAAATAAAAATGCAACGATGACAAGTTTACAATCAAAGTGGGAGAGAGAATACAGTAACAAATTGGCAAATATAGATAAGAAAAGCCATCACTTTTTCATAGACATTATCTACTCTAATAAACAACAGCAAGTAAGTGCGTTTAAGTGACCTAGCTAGTTGATTCCTAGGTAAGGGGCATCCAGCATTCACTTACTAGATTACTTGGAGTAATATTCACATAAGGATCCACCAAGCAAAGCTTCCTGGAACTTTAGTTTCAATGTGTGAGGAGAAAGTGGTGCTTGCAGTTTGCTAGAGAGGGAGTTCCAAAGTTTAGGGACTGCATAGGAGAAGGCCCTCCTACCTGTCTCAGTAATGCGTCTGGGACATTCAAGAAGCCTGCAGGTAGAGGACCAGAGTTCAAGACTGTTTCTTTTTATATATAGCAGCCCAAACAGAGGTGACTCTGTTCCATTCTGCAAAGTTTTTGTTATGAGTGATCCAAGCCTGAGGTCTCTCCAGTCGCAGGGGGAGAGCCAGCCTAAAGTTTTATAGAGATGGCAGTGATGGGTACGGTATGGGCTAGGGTGACAAATCTGCATATGTTGTTGTAGGCGGTATTCATGCGAGTTTGTAGTGAGGAGGGTACGAGGGCCATTACCAGGGAGCAGTAATCGAGTATGGGGAGGAGGAGACCCCTCCCAATCCCTAGTCTTGCCTCAGAAGACAGGAGGTGCCTAAGTCTATAGCACATACCGATTCGCTGATTTACTTTCTTTATTTCTGAGCTGATATGAAACTCAAAGGTGAGAGCTGGGTCGAGCTTAACTACCAGGTATTTAAAGTCTCTAATCCCCTCAATGGTACCACCGTCAGCAGTTGAAATGTTTAGGGCACTGGCGTTGTTGATGGCACACTTTGCGAGCTTCTGTTTGAAGCCAAAAACATACTTTTGGTTTTCTTGGAGTTTATGAGAAGCCTGTGCTATGTGTACCAATGTATCATGGCAGTAAAGTCCACATTTAGGTCAAGGTTTAACTCTGGAAGGTTTTTCCCGCTTTTGAAGATGATGAGGTCATCCATGTACATTAATCTGTTACTGTTTGATGGTGTCAAGAGAAAAGGGTTAACGAAAAGGGTGTATAGGAGGGGACCTAGTATGGAGCCCTGGGGGACACCAGACCGCACTTTGAGGGGGGATGATAAGACATGCCCAATTTTCACCTGTTGGGTCCTGTCAGTTAGGCAGCTTTGTACCCAGTTCATAACATTCCTGGGAAGGCCCAGGGAAGATAATGTGTTAAGCAGCAACTCATGGTCCACCATGTCAAAGGCCTTTGATAAATCTACAAATATAGTCCATGAGATTGCCTTTATCTGTTTCACTGATCACAAGGTCTGAGAACTTAGCGAGTGCTGTGGTTGTGCTAAATCCTCTGCGGAACCCATATTGCTCTTTTGATAGTAGCCCATTTTTTTCTATGTACTCCACTGGCTGGTGGTGGACCACTCTTTCAAGGATTTTTCCCATATGGGACAGGACAGATACAGGTCTATAGTTTTCAGGGAGCTGCAAGTCACATGCCTTAAATATGAGGACTATTCTAGCTTCCTTCCAGAGTGCAAGCACCTTGGCGGTGACCAGGGATAGGTTTACTATGTGCGAAAGAGGTTTTGCCACAGTTGCCGCTGCTAGCTTGAGGAACTGTGGCGTAAGCTCATCGCTTTCCACGTAACCCAAGTTGGGTAGAGACCTTATGAGTCCTGGAGGTAGTCCAGAGAAAGGCAACAAAGATGGTACATGGACTGCAACAGAAACCCTCTGAGGAAAGACTTAAGGACCTTAATATCTATTCACTAGAGGAAAGAAGGGAGAGGGGAGATATGATAGAGACTTTCAAGTACCTTAGGGGAATAAACAGGGTATAAGTGGAAAGCATATTTCAGAGAAAACTCTGCACAAGAACAAGGGGGCATGATATAAGGCTGAAGGGTGGAAGGCTCTGGGGTAATGTTAGGAAGTACTTTTTCACTGAAAGGGTGGTGGAGCCATGGAACAGCCTGACAGCAGAAGTGGTGGGTGCAAAAATAATATGGGGGTTCAAGACTGCATGGGATAGACATAACAGTAACCTGGAGATGTGCAGAGCAGGAGAGCTGCAGATCAAATAGGATCTGTGGCTGCAGCAACGAGTAGGGAAATGGGCAGACTGGGTGGGCCGTATGGTCCTTATCTGCTGACAGATTCTGTGTTTCTATGGTACAGAGAAGGGCAACCAAAATGGGGCATGGCCTGCATAAGAAGCCCCACGAGAAAAGACTCAGGGGATTAAATATGTACTCCATGGAGGAAAGGAGAGAAAGGGAAGACATGATAAAAACCTTCAAATTCCTCACGGGTATCAGTAAGGTACAGGAGGGTGGCATATTGCACAGAAAGAGATGCTCAAGGATGAGGGGGAATGTTATGAAGCTGGATGGGGGGGGACTTAGAGGGGATGTGAGGAAATAGTTCTTCACGGAAAGGGTGGTGGACACCTGGAACAGGCTCCCAGCAGAGGTGGTGGGTACCGAAATGGTAACAGTTTATTCCCAGCATTGCGACTCAGCAGATGCCCATCCAGAGAGTGAAAGAGGCACTGGCCTGAATGGGAGATGATCATGAATACAAAGAATATTTGTGGGCTCTGAGGTGTCCCCAATGGGATGTTCAAGGCTGGGAATGAACAGTTAGACACAGGGCAATCCTATTATCCTAAACAAATTGTAAGCATAAAAAAACAGAACATTGATGCTAATAGTTTGCCTGTCTTGATGAAGTAACTGGTAGTTTAAAAATAAATATTTAAACATTATACCAGTGAGTGGGTCATTTTTCTCCACTGTGGTGGCACGTGACTTAAGGATTTGTACAGCAGATCCCTACCGGTTTTGCTTTGTCTCGCAGGTCCCAGATAGCTGCACTACCATGTGATTTCTGGTTCGAGGTTGAGTCATCAAGAACTTAAGAGTGTGTAACCGATGCCAGGCTGATGTACTGGACTATAGTTACAGAAGCAACATGCATGTGCCTCAACCTCTTTGCCATCAGTCAAAGTTGTAGAAGAAAGAGAGCCTACACCAGAGGGCACAGGGGCCCACAGAGCTGTCAGAAGAGGATAGGGCACACTCTCCCACAAATGATGATAACACTCCGATTACCCCGATTATGCAGGACCAACAGGCCAAAGATGCTGCAGAGCATGATGACCATCAACAGGACCTGCATACTGATGACAGTGAGCCATACTGATGACACTGAGCCGTGAGGTGTGGCTGATGGGGAGACCAGTGTGACTTTAGCTTCCCATCCAGGGATGGGCATGGGATGGTGGAGATGCCAAGTGATGCCAAGTGGAACTGAGCACTGGAGAGCAGGGAGGGGCACCACAGACTGCATAAATTAGGTTCCTAAGAGAAGCCATGCCATCAGTTGCAAGACAATCACCCACGGTGCCAAAGTAGTCAGTGAAACTCTGAGTCAGGCTCTGAAGGACTGCAGTGAGGAGATTGCCCCAGCCCTATTCCTGTCCCACATGAGGAGTCTCCACCCCCTTCATATTCACCACTGAGGACTGCTTTTATCCAGCAATTCTTGGATAGCCAGAAGCCCTTAGTGATTCCTACCAAGAAACCAGAAGATGAGGAAATCTGGCTGGACCAGGCATGGACCCAGCTACTCTGCTGTGGATTTGCCAGGCTGACTGAAGTGTGGTGAGCAGAATCTCTGGTAGATGGGGGTTAAAGTTCCCTTATTATCCCAAATAGCTTTGGAGGCACACAGTGAACAATGGCTGTAAGAAGAGGCAAAGGACAGACTGCAGTATATGAGGTCTGAGTCTGAGGAACATCTTGAATCCAAATTGAAGGAAGTAATGAACCTTTAGGAAATAGGGAGGAATATTCAGATACACCAGATGGTGTATGTAACCCTGACCAGCCGGGTGTCTTGGAGGCAACTAAGCACCTAGAACAGCCACAAAGAGGCCCTCATTTTCAATAGCCTATTGACCCTTGGCAGGGGGCTGTCTAGAATAAGCAGGCAAGTAGTAGCCCCAGGTGATGGGTGGTGCAGGGTGTTGAGCTCCTCCAGGGTAACCAGGGCATCTGCTGGTTTAAAAGTGGGCTGTGCCCTTAGAGGGTTTAGAGTCACTAAAAAATTGGGATATGGACAGGAAAGAAATACTTTCACCATGGACTGGGAAGCAGCACAACAAATAGGGTCTATGGCATTAGTGAAGTGTGTCATTAAAGACTATAACAACCAGCAGCTCGATCTACAAGAAGACTTAAAAAATAAGAATTAATTGTACCCCAATATAAAGATCAAGACAACTTCCAGGATCTAGAAATAAAACTCAAAGAGAAAACAGATAAACAAGATGCAAAATTGAAAGCACAAAAACTGGAAAAAAATTGAAAGGGACAAAAATGATTATGCCAAAGGACAAACATTTAGTTGGACGAAAAATAAACAACAAACTAAGGGTAACAATAGAAAGCCCAGGAACAAGAGGTTTAGAAAATCAGGACAGCTTAAATCAATACTCAAAAAACAAGGCACCTCTCCATCTTGTTATACCACCTCCAGTGGGTCAGAAAGTGAAGTCACAGATGATATTTTAGAAGTGGAGAAGAGGAGGAGGAGGAAGAACTGAACACAGGTCCCCTGAGGAGCCCCAGAATGGTGAGCTTCCAGCAACAGGGAATAACCAACATAAGAAGACCTGAAGAAGAGGCAAGAGGAGGCAGAAACACAAACACGCCATCAGGAAGAGGACGGGGGGAACAGAACCCAGAAACAGAAGTGAATTTAATAAATTTATTGGCGAGACCACTTAGTGAAACAGAACTACAGCTTCTGCAAAAGGAATTGACATTTGTCCCCAGCTGTGATGTAAACCCCTTCAACCTCTATACAGACTTAAACAGTTTTACCAGGAACCTGAATTTGAAAGCTTTTTGGTCCAAACACAGGAATACAGTGGAACCATCTGACATCATGGGGTGCGATCAGGATACAACGGTTGCATCCATTTTGGAAGAAATCAGGGATTTATTGATTTACACTGTGGAGGATTTTTCACATGACATATCGCAAGACACAGAAGAACCATCTGATGCATCAACAGGACCAGCTAAATACCACCTTTAAACCGCGGTCCATATTCAATCCTCCATACAACCATAGTGTCTGAACCTTTGAAAGGGTATGTGAGTATGAAATCAAACCGTTTCTACAACAGAAAAGTGACCAGTATAACAATATTTCAGAAAAAGAGAAAACTGCTTTAAAGAACTTATAGCAAGATAAAGCAATAACTATTTAAAAAGCAGACAAAGGGGGTGCAGTAGTACTCCTGAATACTGGGAAATACATCAAGGAGTGCAACAGAGAACTGGATAATAATGAACATTATTTGTTATTAAAATCAGACCCCACAAATGTGTTTAAAAAATAGAATAGATAACTGTTTGGACACAGCACTAGCTGAGAGGGTAATAACAAAGAATGAATTTGACTTTCTAACTGTATAGCACCCTGTTAAGGCCTGGTTCTACACTCTATCTAATGTGCACAAACATTTAAGTGCACCTCCTGGTAGACCTACTGTATAGTGTCTGGAATAGATAGTCTTTTAGAGCCACTATCACAATTTGTTGATGTTCATATTAAGGATATAGTAGCAAAACTGTCATCATATCTAAAAGATACTACACAGGTGTTAAGATTGTTGGATGACATGCAACTTGAGGAAGAATGGTATATGGTATCACTAGACATAGAAACACTTTATACCAATATACCCCACCAAGATGGTATAGACACTATGCGGTTATGGCTTGAATCGTATACAGATTTTGACCAACCAAGGTCTGGTTGACTTTTTGGTGCGAATGTGCCCTGCTGGTCCTGGAATGTAATGCCTTCCTGTTTCAGGACCAACACTATCTGCAGATCAAAGGTAAAGCTATGGGGCCACTTCTGCCCCCAATTATGCTAACCTGTATTTCGGTTATTGGGAAAAAACAAAGGTCTACTGTCCCGAGACTAATCCTTTTCACCATAGGACAGATCTATGGAGGCATTTCATAGACGACTTACTATTAGTATGGAAGTGGGATATGGCAGAGTTGGCAAGTTTCATCCAATGGATGGAAGGTACCAATGGTAACTTGAGGTTCACAGCACATGCCAGTGCTAAAGAGGTGCACTTCCTCAACCTAGCTATTTTAAAGCAGGAGGATGGCACAATACAAATGGACCTCTACCACAAGGAAACTGACAGAAATACAATACGCTATGCCATCAGCTGCCACGCACACACATAGTAAAAAATATACCTAAATCCTAATATATGAGAATTAAAAGAAATTGCAGTACATAGGAGGGTTACCAGAGACAGAAGGGGGAGATGGGCTCCAGGTTCCAGCAGAGAGGCTACAAACCTGAAGTCCTAGACCACGCAGAAAATGAGGTCGATAATATGTCGAGAAGGGACCTCTTGACCAAAAGAGAAACACCTGGGGAAACAGAACAGAGGCTAAATTTTGTGACAACTTATACCAGTAGATCTGCAGGGTTATGACAGATTATAACAAAAAACTGGGGCATTATCAATTCGGACCTGGTTTTGAAAAACTTCCATTCTACACCTCCTAGATTCAGCTATAAAAAAGCCAAAAATCTAGGTGACACGTTAACCCACAGTTATTAGCCACACACAGAACCAAAAAACAAAACATGGCTACCAGCCAGCACTACCATATGGAACGTTCAAATGTGGTAGATGCAAATATTGCAATGTAATAGACAAGACTACCCATTTCAATACACCTTTCACCACTAGGAGTTTTGGATATAAGGAGTTTTATAAACTGTGATTCTACCCATGTCTATTTAGCCAAGTGTAGCTGTTTAGCTTTTTATGTGGGCAAAACCACTAGGAACTTCAAAACCAGGGTGGAGAGCATGTGAGGACAATTGAAACGGGAGACCTAAGGAATGCCCTGGCTACCCACATTCTTAGTGTGAATAATCCAGAAGAGCACAGCCTTAAGTTTTGTGGTGTGAAAAAAGTTACCCTGGGTAAAAGGGGAAGGGATTTAAAAACACTACTCCTTGATGGGGAAGCTCTATGGATTTTCCAGCTCGGGGGGCACTTTGCTCCAGGTCTAAATGAAAGACTTGAAGTAATGCCATTGATAAGTAAAAGAAGAAGAAATAAACCAAGATAACTAATTTTAACTGTTGGAAGAATAACTAATGAAATACATGTAGACATTGTTTTGGCATTTTATACTTTATTAATTTCGGATTCGGATTAACACCTTTGAGCCAGAAAATTAATTTACAAAGGTTCCAAGTCAAAGTTCACAGGACATTACAAAAACAATTCAGCAGGATACAAAAATACAGTGATCACAGAAAACAAGAAATAGGGTACAATGGGTGCAGTAGTACAAAGGGAGCAGGATTGGGTTTGACATGAATTTACAGCCGGGGTCAAAATTACTTCAAACACATTTGACAGTTAACATATAATTCAAAAGTTTAGTCAGTTGCTAAGTGCTGTGCACAGGTAGTGGCTGCCAGACAGGCATCGTCAGTATGTGGAGGGAAAGAGGTAGGAGGGGGGAATGGGATGACAGGTGAGAAGCTGTACAGAAGGGGGGGCAGTAGGAGGAGAGGAGGGTGTGAATCCTCTTAGGAGTGGCAGACACATAAGTTTTACTTATTTATTTATTGTTGTCTCAGGTAAATACCTTAGAGTTATGGAGCTCATACTGTATACAGAGGTTCCACGTTGAGAGAATACAAACATTATGCAGGGGGGGATTTAGATAAACAGGTTTAATACTTGATATTCAGGCAGGGAACACTTTTACAAATCATACAGGTAGATACAGTTATAGAGGCAAGCTATATAGGTAAGGCAAGTGGTCACAGAGGAATTCCTGAATAAAAAAGCAGGGTAACGGGAGGAAGTGGTGGTAGATAAGGAGGGGAACGTCTGTGGGTTGGAAATAGGAAGGGATCCACCCATAGGGTTTCATTAGTTAAAACTGGAGTGAAGATGGGATTATGGTGTTTGAGTTAAAAGGGGGCTGGGCAGGAGTGGGAGACACTTGGTGATTGAAGGATAGGGTGCTGGGGGGTCTGGTTTAAACTGATGGGGAGCAGGAGAGGGATAAAGAGGGAAGGAAAGTGCTCAATAGGATCCAGGTATGCCAAAGTGGCATTAGGTATTTATGTCACAGTCACATTACCAAGGCAGCCAGGTGCATTCGGAATTTGGTTTTAAAGGGGCATAGTTTTGGTTCCATAATCAGATCAGTGCTGAGGGAATTTAGCCAAAGGGGGGCCCTGTATTCAAAGGTTCGTTGCCCTTGCGAAGTACGGTGAAACGGAATATGGAAAACAGCTGAACTATAAATGTTTATGTCTCTCTGCCTTTCATCTTACAGGTTCACAAAATATGGCTTAAATTTGGCTTCACAGAAAAAGTGACCCAGGAGTGGAAGTGAGTGGTCAGCCAGAAGAGGGCGGCAACTTCTTTACTCTATTTCACAGCCATACTAACTTATGACAGTTGTTGTAATAACTGATAATATAAGTTTTATTATGATGTGTATAGAAACAAAAGTGTCTACACACAAGTAAGATTTAAGTTTAGCCTGCTATATGCTCAGTACATTTTTCCAATGGTATATAATGTTAAATAGTTTGTCTAGTATTTAAATTAACAGAATTATATAAAAGAAACTTTAATGGCAGTTAATTTTAACTATTTTGCCATAATGGGCTCACATTGTGTATACTGTTATCAGTAAGTTATTTTTAAATAGTCATAATAAGCACTTGGTAGCCCTTTTTAATAGCACCTTGAGCCTTTAAGAATCACCCTATTTGCACATGTGATTTACAGACAGACTATTTATGTATACCCGTATTTCCTAGTTCTTTGTCCCTTGAAAAAGCCTCTTTAGGCGAAACCAGGTCGGGTCAAACATCTCCCGAGATTTTTTGTACTTTATTGGCCAGGCACAGCAAGGTATTGTAATGCTTTTTGTGATTTTGTGAAATAAATTTGTAGCATTCACTGTATTCTGGTACCAAGTGCTCTTGTTTGCTCCTTTACGTGTTTTTTTTCATTACGGCACAGAAGCAGTAGCTGAACTGCCTTCTTTTTCTGCTTGCTGAGATGAGTTCATCCCTGATAAGAAAGATTGAGAGGTGCAAATCTACCCCTCGAGATGTGAGGCACAGTCCTGAGTGAGTGCCACAGTGACTGGAGGTGGTCCAAATAGTGAGCTCGACTCAGCCAGGCAGGTGAGGTAGACAAGACCCCATTACCTGGCTAACAGAGCCGAAAGGGAGGATTGCAGCCTCCATTGTGTCAGTATGAGTGGGGGTGTGAGTGGGAATGGGTACCATTGGCACCTATGATGAAAAAGGGCAGGTCGCAAGTATGGGGTTCATCCACTGGTAGCATAAAACAGATGGGTTTATTTTATGGGTTTTTGTTTGTTTGGCTGGGGTTTGTCCTGCGTAGAAGAGCTGTTCTGCAGTGCCAATACTGGACTTTGGGCAAAGGGTGGTCTGATCAACCCACTTGTGCAGCAATGTGGGGTCCAGACCATCGTCCCTCTCCTGGCTGCTTCAACAGATGAAAACATTTAACTAGGACATAGTGTAACAGCCACCTCCATAGAGTAGGGAAGGGCTGCTACTATCAATGCCCAGCTGAAGGATGTGGTACCTTGGCATCATTGCTCTACCCTTACTGATGAGGGAGGAGCATAGGAAACAGTATTATGTTGGGGCACAAGTTAGGGAAAGTGCTGCAGGTACTGCCAGCTTAAATGCTGGGTGCCAGGCTTGCTTTTGTACCCAGGGGGTGGGCACACAATGTGCTGTGCCATGTGGCTGGGTTCAGAACACGGGCCAGGGCAGCACATTTTTCCACTGTGAACATTCCAATAGGAGGCAAGAGTGCATCACCCTTCTCAACTCCCAAGGGTGGTTCTAGGTCCAGAGATTGTCATATGCTTGGCCTGGCACATGCCAGGTTGGGCCTCGGGCATCCAGTGCATTCTACAGCCCTCTTATGAGTTTGGGCTCTAGGCAGCTGCTGTGACACTTGGGGTTGGCCCCAGTGGGATAGTTTAGTGGGAACCTATCGAGGGTGCATGAATTTCAAGGGGAAACCCTCTCAAGGAGTGCTTCCTGAGGGCTCTCAGGCCTGGTGGGATTTCCTGAAGATGGGATGCTAACCAGGTCAGTGGTGAGCAACTATACAGACTACCAAGGAGGGAGGGAGATGAAGTACCATTGCTGTTCCACAGGTACAGGTAAAGGGCCCCTTGAGGAAGCCTCAATGCTATGAGGCAAAGTGCCGAGGTTAGTGGCAGGCTTTCATTTTCTTAATAAACCATGAGTATTTTGCTATTTCTGACATCCAGCCTGCTGATTTTTGCTGTGTTGAGTGCAGCTTTTTGTTGGTCATTGTTTGTGTTTTTCCCTGCCAGTACCCACTGACTTGCTTTGTGCACATGGTTTCTGATGCCCCCAATTCTGGCAGATGTGTGCCAAACAAATCAGGGACTGGGAGAGTTCATACATACAGTACAGGTCAGGGCCTGTGGGGAGGACCCTGAGGCAATTACCATAATAAACTCCGAGAACCTGATAATGTGAGCTCCCCCAGTAACTCCAGTAAAATAGAGCCTGATGAATTGCAAGTTCAGGGCCAGTGTGATTCTTTGCCAACTACGTTTAGGTCCTGTCTTAGTGAACTCCAAGTGTGGCAGTTGCTGAAATGTTTTGCAAATGGGCTCTCAGCCACTTGAGACATCAAGTAAACCCCTAAATAGTAGGGGAGCTATCCTGGCACATGCCCATACCATCAGGGCACAGAGACAGATCAGCCGGTAAGCTGAAGGGGAGCTGTAGATTTATTTTTGTTACTCACATAAACTCCACTAACCACAGCTCCTTTTCAAGAATTGTTCAGCAGAAAAGATAATGCACAGAAAGTATCTATAACGTAAAAAAAAATATAAGCTATCATTTGATACTGATAGACAGTGATGAACACTATAGAAATTATTGTCCAAGACATATTGGTTACAACTATCAGTTACAGTTTTCTGTATAGTGAGTCAGTATCAGGGTTTAGAAAACAATATAGCTTAAATCATTTCCCATCTTTAACGTACTTTGTATTCCAAACTGTGGCTGCATTACAGACAAATGCCATTTTTTCAAACTGAGTACGGTATCTTGGAGTTTCGAAAAGCAGAAGGGGGATGCTTCTAAGAGCACGTACACAGCCCACTTTCCTAAATAAATTTGCAATATATAGGGTTAGATAGTATAGGTTGACATTATAGCCTAGATATTAGAATAATGAGCTGTGAATAAGAAACATAGAAACACAGAAGTTGACAGCAGATAAGGTCCGCAAGGCCCATCCAGTCTGCCCATTTTTTCTACTTTATGAATGCGCTATAGGCCTTTACTCTGTCAATGGCCTATCCATTCATACTCATCTGTATTGCTCCCTTATGCCTATCCCATGCCTGTTTGAAGCCCTGCACTGTATTCATATTCACCACTTCCTGAGATAGGCCGTTCCATGCACCCACCACCCTTTCTGTGAAAAAGAACTTCCTCACATTACCCCTTAATCGGCCTCCCTCTAATCTTACGTTGTGTCCTCTTGTCCTGCTATTTTTTCTTATATTGAAACATGTTAGACTCCTTCACCTTGTTAATACTCTTAAGATGTTTGAATGTTTCGATCATATCACCTCTCCCTTCTTTGCTCTAGGGTATACATATTAAGCTCCACTAATCTGTCCTCATATGTTTTCTGATGCAGTCCTTGCACCATTTTGATTGCCCTTCTCTGGACTGCCTCCATTTTGTTAATGTCCTTGTGCAGGTGCAGCCTCCAGTACTGCACGCAGTACTCCAGATGGGCCTAACCAGTGTCTTGTAAAGAGGTATTATTACCTCCCTCTTATGACTTGTGATACCCCTACTAATACACCCCAACATCCCTCTAGCCCTACCTACTGCTTTAGTGGTCTGCGTGGATGATTTCAGGTCATCTGTGATGATGATGCCCAAGTCTCTTTCTTCCCTTGTGATTGCAGCAACTCCTCTCCCAACCTATAGGTAGCATCAGGGTTTCTCTTCCCTATGTGCATGATTTTGCACTTCTTTGTGTTAAACCCCAGTTGCCACTCTCCCAACCATTTTTCCAGTTTTTCCAGATCTCTTCTCATTCTGCCCACCCCATCTGAATCATTTACTCTGTTGCAGATCTTGGTGTCATCTGCAAATAGGCAAACCTTACCCACCAGTTCATCTGCAATGTCACTGATGAAGATACTAAAGAGGACTGACCCCAGGACTGATCCCTGAGGTACCCCACTTGTGACTTGCATCTCTTCTGACTGTATACCGTTTACCACCACTCTCTGTTTTCTGCCCGCCAACCAGTTTGCCACCCAGTTGACCAACCTCTAACCCACCCCGAGCCTACCCAGTTTATTAATCAATCTTCTATGTGGAACAGTATTGAAAGCTTTACTGAAGTCAAGGTAGGCGACATCAACTGCACCCCCGTTGGTCCACCACTCTGGTTATGCAGTCAAATAAATCTATGAGATTAGTTTGATAGGACCTTCCTGTTGCAAACCCATGCTGTCTTGGATACTGTGCTCCTATGGATTCCAGGTGTTGCACTACCTTTCCTTAAGGAGTTCCTCCATAATCTTGTCCACTACTGAGGTAAGACTGACTAGTCTGAGTTCCCTGACTCCTCCCTGCTGCCACTCTTGTGGAGCGGGATCCCATGAGCCCTTCTCCAGTCTTCTGTGACCTCTCCTGTGCTCAGAGTCCCACTAAACAGTTCTGCTAATGGCTCTGCTAGTTCCACCCTTAGCTCCTTTAGTACCCTGGGATGCATGCCATCAGGTCCCATTGCCTTGTCCACCCTGAGTTTGGCGAGCTCTTGTAGGACCCTTTCTTTTGTGAAGGGACTTGTGCACACCTCCCTCCCCCTGTGTCCACGGTGCTGAACTGTGGGCCCTACCCTACCTTCTCCTCAGTAAATACTGAGCAGAAGTATCTATTTAGGATAGATGCTTTTTCTTGGTCCTCCTTCAAACGCTCCCCCTTATTCCCTTTGATCTTAGCAATACCCCCTCTGGACTTTCTCCTTTCACTAATGTATCTATAGAAAGTCTTGTCCCTATCTTTTACTGTTCATGCTAGCGTTTCCTCAGTTTGGGCCTTTGCCTGCCTTAATGCCTTTCCTGCTTCCCTTAGGGAAGTTTGGTATGCCTCCCTATCTTCACCCCGCTGCGTTCCCTTATATTTCCTGAAAGCCAACCTTTTGGCTCTGATCTTTTCTGCTACTGTTTTTGAGAACCAAAGTGGTTCCCTCCTTCTTTTGCTTTTGCTTTTCTCCCTAACACAATAGGATGTTGCTTCAAGTACTGCATCCTTAATGCTTGCCCACTTTGCCCATACCCCCTCACTTGTATTTCATTTTGCCATGGCTAGCTTAACTCTGTTGGCCATCTTATCAAAGTGAGCTTCTCTGAAGTCCCATACTTTTGCCTTGGAATGTGATGATTTAGTTCTAGTGGCCAAATTGAACCATACCATGTGACGGTCACTGGCCCCCAGGTGACCTTCTACCTGGAGATCTGTGATCCTTTTCCCGTTAGTCAGTACTAGATCCAGGATAGCCCTGTCTCTTGTGGGTTGTTGTACCAATTGTTTGAGGCCCTTCCCCAGCAGGGAATCCACTATGTGTCTACTTCTGGCAGATGTTCCTGCTGGTATTGACCAATCTGTATCTGGCATGTTGAAGTCTCCCATTAGCAGAACCTCCCCTTTAGCTGTCATGTTTTGTATATCTTCTAACAGTAATGTGTCTATGTCCTCCCCCTGGTCTGGAGGCCTGTAGACAACCCCAGTTCGTATGGTTGTCCCATTTCCTGTTTCCAGGGTGACCCACAGTTCTTCTGGCTCCTTGTGTGTATTCTGAATTTCTATAGCTTTGATACTTTCATTAGAAATAAAGGTTCACCTACCTCTCTCTTTTGCACCTTTGCCTCTTCTGGAACAATACATAGCCAGATACTGAAGTCTCCCAAGTGTAGTTACTGGTGAACCATGTCTCTTCATGACCACTATGTCCAGTTTAGCCTCTGTCATTGTTGCCTCCAGGTCTGGGATCTCGTTTCCCAGACTGTGGGCATTTGTGTACATGATTTTCCATTGGCCAGATTTTGGTGCATTAGTTCTTGGGTGAGGTTCGGCGTTTCCCTTGCGCGTCGTATGAGGAGCCAGACCTTTTTCCTTACCTGGTGATGCAAATGAACTACAAATATGCTGAACTCCTGTTTGATCGCTAGCTGGGGGGGGGGTTCTTCCCATTTTATGTATTGGGTGCTGCACCCCTTTCCCCATTTGCTAGTTTAAATATTCTGCAAAGACATCAAATTTCTGCCCCAATGTACTGACTCCCTCCTTAGTCAGATGCAGTCCATCGAATTTAAAGAACTTTCACTCCCCAAACTGTTGCCAGTTACCTAAAAATTTGTGTCCTTTTTGCTGGCTCCAGCCCTTGAGCCACATGTTTAGCTCCCCTGTCTCCCCTCCTCTGACCTTCAATCCATCTGCCCCCTCTCCCAGACCGGCAGGATCTCAGAGAAGGAGATGCCAGACAAAATGGATGACAGTTTGTCTCCCAGCCTGGTCAGGTGTTCCGTGGTCTCCACAACTGACCGGCTGGCGAGATCATTAGTCCCCATGTGTACCAGGACGTTGATGTTTTCTCCTGCTTTCTGCATGATTTTAGCAATGCAGTCAGTGTCTCTCCACACTGATGTACCTGGGAGACATCTGACCATTACCCCCGGCCGGAGGTAGGTATCAACTCCCCCAAATCATGGAGTCTCCTTTGATCAAAAGTGTTTTGGGTTTCCTTTTTGCTTTTTTTGTTCTGGTCCCTGTTTTGGGCAAGTTTTATAGCACTAGCACCTGTGCTGCAGTGTCCTGCTCTGCAGTGTCCTCTGCCCCTTGTTTAATTTTGGAGACAGAGGCAGATACCTGTTTGTAGTTTTTATATGGTTTGTGGAGGTGATACGTTGGTGAGCACTGAGTGATGGGGCACTCGATTTGCCCCTCCTAACCACCTGCCAACCTCCCGAACGAACTACCCTTTGCAGTCAAGGTGCTTTAGAACATAGAATTTGATGGCGGATAAGGACCGCTTGGCCCACCTAGTCTGCCCATTTCCCTACCTAATGGATAAGCTGCAGATCCTAGTTAACCAACAGCCTACTTTCTCCTACCCCCCCCACTAATGATCTTGTCAGACAGTCAGTTGGATGTTGGGGAAATGGCGGGCGGTTCTTGTAATATATTTCCTCCTGAACATGCGATTTGAGATGCGCAGTCTTTGCCCATGCTGCCTGGAGCTGAGCCCTTAGATCTCCGATTGTCCAGCATGTAGGACAGCATCCTAAATCCTGTATAACTGCCCTATTGAAAAGTGTCCTGCAGTACCTGAGGTTAATAATATCCACTCCAATTGAGCTTGGTACATCCAGCAGAACTGAGTTTGAGTTCCACAGCCTCCACTTGCATATTATTATTATTATTTGAGTCTGAGTTAGTCGCCTAACCTCCCCAGTGTTCCTGGGTCACCCCTGAACACAGGCACATGTGTTTAGTAGGCTTTATTTAGTTACCAAACAATTAAAAAAAAGATCACTTTTTACAGCTTTGAAGATCCAACGGTATAGTTTCTTTAGCCTCCTGCTTGCCCATTGAGTAAGTAAGTAGTTTATTTTTGGCACCCAATCTCCCAGGCCAAAGGCACCTTACACAGAATCCACCACACAAATACAGCCGCATACAATTTCCCTAACTAATCTAAAGAAATGTAAAATTACACATCTCTCCATAATGCAAAGCACCTCAGGAAGTATATGCAAATCACCATGGAAAAATTTAGACTGGTTCTGCTTTAAGTAAGATTGCATGGTGCCAGATGGCTTCTCACACACTCCGCAAAGGCTAAAAACAGAATACACAGACACGTGCTTCATCCTACACAAGACTCACCAGTGTGTCTCGTCTGTGACATCCCGGGGGGGAGGATGAACTTTACTACAGCTTGTGGAAGAGGGACTGAAACTCTTCTCTCAAAGGGGCAAGCAACCCAGAGGTCAATGAGAATTAGGTGGTGAATGAACTGGAGGTGTGGACAGCAACTCCACAGCATGTCCCTTTTCCACAACTTCCAGGACCCACTCAGGTGTCGTGATCTCCCTCCATTTTGAGAGATGAAGGGAGATTCTTCCTCCCCTTCTCACCCTGGGAGGCAATAGTGCAGAGCGAGGAAGAGGTAAGTCTGAAGGTATCGGAGGCCTTGACAAATATCTTTAGTTGCCTTTGTATGGGCACCAGGGGGCAGGAGACCCGGATGGGGACTGCCTTCATTACCACAGGAATTATGGCAGGAGACACGGTCACCATGTGCCTCAGGCCTACAAAATGAGCCTCTATCAAACCCCCTGGTAGGCTGAGGGTTTGGGGATTTGACCTACCTAAAAGTCATCTTGGAGGATTGAAACACACATAGAGCATTTTCAGCATTACTCCCAAATAGCCCTGAGCCTCTAAAAGGGGCATTCAGCACAACCTGTAGAACATCAGTAGCAAATCCAGCTGCCCTAAGTCAGGAATATCTCTGAAAGAACATGCAGGAGGCAGCATCCCTGGCAGAAGCATCATGCAGAGTGTTACAGATGCTTTCCAGTAACCACACCAGCCAAGGTGGCTTTATTTATTTATTGAATTTTGTTGACCGGGTAGGCCCACTGGGCCCCGGAGGTCCCTTTTTCAGGGGCGACCCAGGGGTAAAATATAACACACAGGTAAGCAGAAAATACATACAGGTAAACAGAGCAGTACATATTGGTAACATACAGGTAAGCAGAAAGTACATACAGGTAAACAGAGCAGTACATATTGGGTAAATTACATATTGTCTAACAGTGAAAGCCACGAGGGCAAAAACAGATTACTTTTTTTTTTTTTTTTATTTTTTACGGGTAGATGGGAGGGGGAAGACTACTCGCCCTGCCGTAAGGTCAGATCCTATGGCATTGGCAAGTGCTCCTGTTGAGCAGGTGTGCTTTGAGCTTAGACCGGAAGCAGGGGCCTGATCCTGCCTCCCGTACCTCCAGCGGGAGTTTGTTCCAGAAGGAAGGGGCTGAGAAAGCAAAGGACCTGGACCCAGCTTTGGTCTTTGTTTTGGGGACCACAAGGAGATTTTGATCTGAGGAATGAAGACACCTCAGATTGGATTTTACCCTAACTATTCCTTTGAGACTAGGGGGAGATGTGGGCCCCAGAAGCTTGAATGTGAGGCATAGTGTTGGGTAGATGAGGCGGGCTTCCAATGACAGCCAGCTGAGCTTAGATTGAGCCTTGCAGTGGTGGGTCCTGGGGTGTGATAATGTGGCAAATCGGACAATCTTATTGTATAGGGTCTGGAGCCTGCCAAGTTCCGTAGAGGCAATGCCTTGGAGAACAGGTGCCGCGTAAGTGAGCTTAGGGGAGAAGGACACTAGTTGCGATGGCAACTCTGGCTTCAGGGATAATCTGGTCCTTTAATCTGTAGAGGATACCGAGTTTCCCATGTATAGTTTTGGTGAGTTGGTCAACATGATTTTTTAGGGTGAAGCCTTGGTCCAGGGTTAGCCCCAGGTATTTAGTGGAGGTAACCACCTCAAGTTTAGCACCCCCTCTGGACTGCAGCTGGAGGAGCAGCGACCTCTCAGTTCCCAAGGATCTGGGCCCGAACAACATCACCTTAGTTTTGCTGGTATTTAATACCATTTTGTTCTGGGTAAGCCAGTCCTCCATCTGAAGGATGTCCTCTTGAAGGGCATGCTTCAGTTCTCCTAAGTTAGGGGAGGCTCGGTAAATGACAGCATCGTCCGCGTATTGGATGACGCTGCTGCTCCCGCAATGTAAGTGCAGATCATTTATAAACAGAGTAAAGAGAAGGGGGGCCAAGTATTGAACCCTGAGGTACCCCTTCTTTGAGCTGTGCCGACTGGGAGACATAGTCTTTCCACTTGACCCTCTGGGTACGGCCCGTGAGGTAACTCGTAAACCATCCTAGGGCATGTGTGTCCAGGCCAAAAGAGCCCATTTTTTGTAAAAGGAGGTTGTGGTTTACCAGGTCAAATGCTTTAGAGAGGTCTATGAAGACCGCGCCTGTGCTAACCCCTGAGTCATTATTGCACAGGATTTCTACCAAAATTTTGGTTAGTGCAGTGTTGGTCCCATGCTTGGCTCTGAAGCCGTGCTGAGACGAAGAGATTATCTGGTGAGTTTCCAGATATTCACGTAGTTGGGAGTAGACTAGCTTCTCTTGTATTTTTGCTATAGCGCACAACAAGAAGATAGGCCTATAGTTCCCAATAGGTTCGGTAGACCCTCCCTTGTGAATGGGGATCACTAGGGCCTGCTTCCAAGGCTCGGGGACAGCCCCTCCGTAATGGACCGGTTTATCAGCCAAGTTAGAGGCTTGGCTAATGCTGGGGCACCCTCCTTGAGGATTCGAGTCTGGATCCCATCAGGACCCCCAGAGCCTCTCGCCCGCAGAGATTTAAGGCTGAGCAGAACCTCCCTAACCCTAACCAGCCGCAGATGAAACAGAGGGCGGTCAAGTTGACAGGGAGGGGCAAGTAAGGCTCGATCCTGTTACCTAAGGGTCCCGCCTTGTACGCATCAAGATTTGTGAAGTTCCCATTTAGGGCCTCTGCTATGAGTGGCGCCTCTTCGAGTAGTTCCCCGTTCGCAAGAATCGGGCCAGTTGTTGTTTTCGCATGTCCTTTTAGGAGTTCGTTAATGTGTGACCAGAAGTGTCTACGGTTTCCCAGGTTAGTTTTTTGGAGATTAGTGATATATTCTCTCTTAGCTTTCTTTATGGCCAGTTTGCATTGGTTCCTAAGGTCCCTGTATCTAGTAAAGTCCACAGGAAACATTGTTGTCCTGAATTTTTCCATGCTTTGTCCCAGTAGCCATCAGGGTTTCTTGTGGGTAGGAGATCCACTATAAACAGCTACCCTTAACCCCATGGGTTTTCAGGGCAACGAGGTCAGTGACTCTAGTAAGGGTGGCTTGGAAAAATTTTACAGCTTCCTCCAGGTTAGGTAGGTGACTGATGGGGCTCCAAACAGTACTATTAAGGTAGCCTATAAGCTGGTCAGGGTGGAAGTTGGAGTAGTCCCTAGTAGTAAAAGTTCTAGGAGGGATTTTGATACCACTATTCTTCCAAATGGCAAATATAGGTGAATGGTCACTCAAGGCATCGCCCAGGATCCCGGCCAGCTTTACATTACTTGGGGATGAGGTCAGGACCCAGTCTATTGTAGAGTGCCTGCCGGTTTTGTGGTTCATTCTGGTCGGAAGGGTAATAATTTGAGCGAGGTGGGAGTCATTACACCATTTAGTTGATGGCGGACTTCACTTCATGTCCCCAGTTTAAATTGAAGTAAGCCTAGAGGATAGTCTCAGATGCAGTGTCGACCACTGGGCTCTTCAGGAGTGCATCCAGAGAGCTGAGAGCATTAGGAGGGGGGCTGTATACACAGCCAATAGTGAGGTGTTTAGCGCCACCTATTATGAGCCATACGAAGATTGCTTCAGCGTCCAGGGACATGTCGAGGGGCAGCCTGATGAAGGAGGAAGGGATAGTGTCCTTAACATATATTAGCACACCGCCCCCTCTTTTAGAGGATCCATCCTTTCTGAAAAGGACGTAACTGGAGATTTCTACTTCATGATCCAGAATGTGGGGTTTTAGCCAGGTCTCCGAGACCGCTAATAGATCCGGTTTGTAGACTGACAGCCATGCCTGTACCTCTGAGATCTTCGGTCTCAGGCTGCAAATGTTCATGTGCACCAGCCTCAGACCCTTGGCTCCATCCCAAGCCTTATCTAGGGGGGAGGAGATAGAGACATTAGATGTCGCTGGGCCAGGGTTAGGCTGGATATCTCCTGCCATTAGTAGCAGGGTAGCTAGTGAGCTCAGGAGAGTGGCTTTAAACAAGTCACTCTTGGCAGGACCATCAGGCAGAGCCTGAATGGCAGACAAAGCAGATTTCCACAGGCCATTCTGATATTTAATCATATCTGCCTGGTAGTTTGCAGTTATTTGGAATAAGGATGCAGAAGCATGAATTACTTTGTCCACAACATCCAGCCTTCTGGGTTCTTTGTCAGAAGGCAAAGTACCTATGTGTCTAGAAACCCAAGAGTGATCATGTGCAGCCATGATAACCACTTAATTAGTTTCAGGCTGTGAAGCATAATAAGGCTTAACAGATGGAGCAGGGGACTGTTTTTCAGCCATTCTAGACACTGCAGGCAAGGTATTAGGACTATGCCAGGCAGCAAAGGTAGCATCCTCTAATGCAGGACGTACAGGCGACACTAAAATGGATGGTGTAGCTGGGACCTCCAAAAACTCAGTTAAATTTCTTTTACTAGAGTCTTCCTCTTCAGCCTCAAAGCCCATGACATCCTGGATGTGTCTGAGCAAAGCCTGCAATGAGATATCTTCAGAAGGAGACCTAGGAATATATACCAGTGTCCTCACTGCATGAGGAGAGGATAGAGATGGAAGGCAAATCCCCCCTAATAGGGATCATCATCTCTCTCTCTTTTTACCCTTCAAATCCTGCTCCATATTAAGGATGTGATTTGTCTCGCATCTCCCATTGTTGTTCACAATGATGCTTAATTCCTGATTGTTCTATTGTACCCTTGCTCTGTGATCATCTTATACTGTATCTTAAAGTACTGCTCTTATTGTATGTAATTAATTCCAGGTCACCCCTGAAAAGGGGATTCTATTGGTCCCAAAGGGCCCACCCGGTTGCCAAAATTTTAATTAGTAAATAAATAAATAAGGAGATCAGGATTATATTCCACCCCGTTGTCTGGAATGATGATAGGGGCAATTGATGGAGCCAGCAACAGAGGTGGTGGCTGTGATGGAGGAATAATCTCAGTGTGCTTTTAGATCCTGTCAATGGCAATAGTGCAGATGGGGGAGGCCAGTTGACAGGATGTTAGTTATCATTTGTGGAAGTAACAGTAAGAGGTGTCTGATTAGTTCAGAGACCAACACCAGCAAAACGGATCCTTTTGATCCAGTCCACTTTCCTGGTAAAATGGAAACAAAAAAAACAAAACAACCTGGGAGTCGATGGCTCCCAGAAAAAGGGTCTGGGACTACTGACTTTGAAGGGCTACATCCCAATGATGGGGGCTGCTTACCATCCAGACTAGGTATGGCAGTGCAAGAGCCAGACCCCGACCTTGGTGTCTCAACGACGATCCGAGGAGCTGTAGTCATCACCACTAAAGTAGTAAGTAGACAATGACAAGGACTTGCCCTCCTTTAATGGAGATCTCGACCTCACTGGCAAAGCAATCCTTATACTTGTAGTGATGGTTGGAGGAGGAGGACTTTGATGACGACTTATCTTTTCCCTTGTCTGAAGTCCTCGATGAATGTAGAGGTGACAGCATCACTGGATGCCTGGGAGTTTCCCTTCCGTTAGAGGTCTAGCGTGAGGGAAAATTTGGCTTGTAGCCCGCAGCCTTAGCTTGAGCTTCCATAGCTTTAGTGTTGATGAAAGTTTCTAGAGCCTTCTTTTGGCATCCCCTGTATACTGGTTGAATCTCTGGCAGATCTTGCAGGCCATTATGTTGTGGGGTAGGCCCATACAGCACATACAGTGTCAACATTGTCCTTGTAGATCTTGTAACTGCAGGTACAAAACTTAAATAAAGGTTCTTTTGACAGCCAGTCCAGTGGAGTGAAGGCCTGAGGAGCTGGCACCTTACCTCCTGTCACACCGGCGACCCATGTTCGGTAACAAACACCGGTTGCTGGGGATCGGCCTGGGAGGAAGAGGATCAAGCATCTGGAGGACAGCTCTCCTCTCCCGAGGAGAGTGGACTGGCATTCTCACTGAATGACTGCCACCAGGTGGGGGCCTGAGGGTAGTGCAGGACCGGAAAGGAGGGTTCGGTGGGACTCCGCAGCATGCGCACGCCTCCAAGTGTGCATGCTGACATGTGCACCTCAGCAACGGGGAAGGGAGAAAATAGAAAATAGTTGGCTGGGGCTACACATAGCCCTGCCCGCCTGCCTCCATCCCGCACCATCACCCAGTCTCTGGCCTAATCTGGATGTGTTCTCTAGGTTGGGGGAGAATGGCCCTCCCCTTCCCAGCCCCGCCATGGGGGGAGGGCAATCCCTGGGGTATTCACAGGCCCGAGATATGGGAGAGATGAGCTGCCGGGTGAGAGGAGGCAAGGATAGGGTTATGAGCCTGTCCGAGCCAGCCAGACAGGAAAAAAGCTACATGGAAAAAAAAAGGTTCTTTTGACGGTGGCATACAGGGACAATGTCAACAAGTTGAGTTCAGTTAGAAAACAATAAAATTAGAGACACAATGACATTGTTTCAGATCCTATGAGCAGTCAATTGACGGAAGAACTGAGGAGCAATGGGGCCACCCATGTTATATAAGCACCGACATTGCACGTCACTGTGGGAAGCCCCTGGCTGGCAAAAGTTTCTGAGTAGTCCTGACTCCAATGATTTACAGTTCCAAAGGTATGGGCCAATGGAGGAGATATCCTTGATGAAGATCTCAAAAAGTAGTGGTTGGAGGGGAGCACTCAGGGATGCTGGATGTGACCACTGGGTTACTACAGGGGTCAGTGCTCAGGCCGATGCTGTTCAGAATATTTATCATTGATAATGGGGATGACATAAAGGGCAAGTTTGCTTTTTTGCAGATGAATTCAAGCTCTCTGGCTGGGTGGACAATTACAAAGGTATTAGGGACATGAGTGAGAGCCTAGAAGGACAAGACAGATAGCTTAAAATCTGACAACTAGGGTTCAATGCAAAAAAAAGTGTAAAGTCATGTATGTGGGAAAGAACTAAGGAAGGGGTAGAGTACATGCTGTGGGTGTGATCATCATACCTCTCAGTTGTCCCTGATTATGAGGGAGTTCCCTCATTTTACCCCTTAAAACTGACTATCCCTCATTCACCCATCATGGAAAAAGTGCTGCCCATACAGAAAATGTGCTGCAAATTCAGATTTAAAGCAGAGCTTCAGAATATTATAAGACGCTAAATCAAAAATAAACTTTTTACAAGTAAACTCAATGGTTTCTTCAGTGTTCTGAGCCTATACCTGCATGTCTGAGGAAGTGTCCGTCATTCTGGGGGTCTGTGTCCCTCATTGTACCTTATTTTTGAGTGTCCAAAAATGTCAATGTCCCTCATTTCAGTGACAAAGGGTTGAGAGGTATCGTGATCATCAAAGTGTCCAAGGAAGAAGAAGACCTAGGGATTGCAATTACCAGCACCCTGAAGCCCTCTACACGATGCAGTAAAGCAGTGGTGAAGGCAAACGGGATGCTGAATTGCATAAGCAGGAGTTTTAGAAGCAGAAGAAAGAAGGTCATATGCTTCTGTAAAAATTCATGGTGTGGCCACATTTAGAGTACTGTGTACAGTTCTGGAACCTCTACGGCAAAAAGGACATTACTCAGCTGAGGGCAGTACAAGGAAGAGCTGCCAAAATGATTCAAGGGCAGCAGCGGCATTCGTATGAACAGAGGCTGGAGAACCTTGACTATATACCCACTGGAGGACAGAAGGGAAAGGGGGAACATGATAGAGACCTTTAAATACCTGAAGGGCATCCACAGGGTAGACTGCAGTGAACTGTTCCAGAAAAGTGAGACCAAAAATACATGGGGGACAGCTGCAAATTGGCTGAGGTAGGTTCTGGAAGGATGCCATGAGTTCTACATCATGGAGAGAGTAGAGAAGGGGTGGAACAAGCTACTGGAGGCTATGGTAAACATGAAATCCATGGACAGCTTCTAGAGGGGGCGGGATAAAGTGAAGGGGTGGGTAAAGGCATCCATGGAGGAGGCCGAGCAGCATGTAACTCAAGATGCATGTGCCCTCCACTGGGCAGACTTGATAGACTGCAAGGCTTTCTTCTGCTGTAGAATTTCTCTGTTTCTATGTCTGTGTGCAGTCCAAAAGATAATGTTGTGACAACTTTTTTTTAAATTATAATATTTTTTAATGTTAATACTGAGACTAAAACACCTTACCTCCAGCATACAGTCTTGTATGTTTAAGTCCATGAATCTGTGCAAACTTCTCACACAAGAGAAATATTGGTCTCTGAATTAAAATGAATTTGTTGTTTCCCACATCTAGCTTTTGCCTTGATAAAGTAAAAGTCCCCAGCCCTGGAATGTGGACACCCTAAAACATCAGCAAAAAATGGCAAACGTTAAAAAATAAAAAACTTGACACCCCTTAACTGCACAAGGTATTTGACACAAGACTCTATACTTTAAGTGATTTCAGAAACATTCTACAGAGAACAATAAATAGACAGCATTGGGTCCAGTAGCTGCCATATGGCTTCTGAACCATCTATCGCTGAACCTGACCCAGTATGGCCACCCCGACTCAACAAGTTAAGAATTTCATACCTGAGGTGTGTGTTGCTCAATAAACCATGAGACTGACACTGCAGCGGTTCGTAAAACAACACACACTGAGGGTGTGTAATCAAAGTAAGTACTTCTACTGCCTATTATTTATTTTTTTAATTACTTGTTTTGGACTGGCCCAGTGTAGGAATGGTTGCACTTCGCCCCCTTCCCCCACGCTGGTGACCCAGGTTTCAGGGAAGGACGAGGGTTGTTTGGTGCGCAGGCAGGGTGAGACAGTACTGAGCTTCACCCCCCCCCCACTGGTGACCCAGGTTCGGAAATGAACGAGGGTCATTTGGTGCAGAAGCAGGGTTAGAGAGGACTAAGCACCCAACAACTCTCCTTCCTTGGGGAGAGGGGATACCAGTTTCTGCTGCAGGGACTGCCACCTAGCAGAGGCCGGGTGTCAGAGCAGCAAGAGTACATGCAAGCAAGGGGTAGGGATGGAGTATGACGTGCTGGCGCACACATCCTGATGTTCTATTCTAGGGGAGAAAACCAGAGGAAAAAGATGCCAGGCTGCTTCTAGCCAGCACCCCCATAGGCTCTCATACAACTATGATTGCTGGCCACCCACCTATGGGCTCTGTGCAAGTGGTGGATAACTGGTAAGTCCATGAGAAGGTCAGTGATGGGGCTGAGGGGGGTGTCACTGAACAGACTCAGGTGGGGGACAAAATACTGATTGAAAATAACTGTATTACTTGTTTTGAAAACAAAGGTACAGTACTGAGTTCAGTTCATTATGAAAGTAAATCTGAGTCACACAGTGGTGCAGTGGTTACTCTAGTGTGGAAGGGAGACAGATGTGACAAACTCTGTAATACATGGGTTGTACTACACACTCATGTATTACAGAGTAATTAGTAATTATAACAGTAGCAATGGGCGAATGAACGGATCTTTCATATAGGGCTGGTTAGGTCCAGAAGACGCCCTGGGGTGAAAAGGAGCCTGGAACGTGGTGTTCCATGTCTAGTCCTCATACCCAAGGGCACCATCTGTTTTGATGGGCAAGAATTCGGGATGGCTCAGGAGCCCTGTCCAACTCGGGCGGTGTTGTGCAATGCCAGATCTGTTAAAAACAAGTCTGCTGTTATTGCTGACTTTGTTGGAATAGACTTTGTTGGAACAGCTGATCTGGATTGCATCACCGAGACCTGGTTGGATGGAAATGCTGGCCCCATTTTGGAGGCAGCAGTTCCAGCCGGGTACTTGGTGATTCACTGCCTGAGATTGGATCGTGGGGGGGGGGAGTAGCGGTCTGTTTTAAGACCGGGTTGGGGCTCACGGGTGTACCAGTTGAGGAGGCTGAATCCTTTGAGTGTACTGTAGTAGCTGGTGTGGGTTGCAAGATAGCCCTCATCTACCATCCACCAGGGGATGGGAAGCGATTCCTGCAGGAAGTGGCAGACTTCGTCACCAATATGGCATTGGAGTTGCCCAGATTGATGGTTCTGGGTGACTTCAATGCTTGGGTTGATGACGAACTCTCGTCTTTTGGTCAACACTTCCTCCAGCTGATGATATCGCTGGGCTTTACACAGATTGTTTCCTCAGCTACTCATAATTACGGTCACTCTTTGGATTTGGTTTTTCTCCTGGGGATTGAGGCCTCTGATTTGGTTGTGGAACCTGTCAGTTGGTCTGATCACTACACCGTGGGCTTCAACTTTTGTGCTCCCCTTCGTAGGTCTGCCCCTGTGGAGATGGTTGTGCAACCCAACCTGTCTACAGCTCCATTGAGCTTTTTCACAAAAGGAGTGTGATGAGATCGCTCGATTCTTTGCAAATAAGGTTGCCGACATCAGATCGGAGATCCGCCTTATCCACTCTATGGGGGATGCTGTTAGTCGGCGTTTGGTCGCGGTTACTCAAGTCTCCTGGAGTTCCTTTGACCTGCCGAAGTTCAAGGATGTTATGCGGATTGTCCAGGGGATGCACCCTACTAGCTGTAGTTTAGATCCGGGTCCAACCTCCCTGATTTTGGGTTGTGTTGAGATCGTGGGCCTGTTTCTGGCTCAAATAATCTGGTGCACCTTAGAATTGGGTGAGTTCCCAAACTCCTTGAAGGAGGCAGTGGTGACTTCCCTTTTAAAGAAAACTTCTCTGGTCCCAGATATTTTTGCTAACTACAGACCCATCTCTAACCTCCCCTTTATTGGGAAGATTATTGAGAAGGTAGTGGCAAACCAGCTGGAGGACCATTTGACCATCGATAATATCTACAAACCTCTCCAGTCTGGTTTTCGTAAGAGGCATAGCACTGAGACTGCTCTGGTTTGGGTGCTCAATGATCTCCTGATGGCGAGAGATCAGAGAAACCATTCTGTTCTGGTGCTCCTTGATCTCTCTTCAGCTTTTGACACTGTAGACCATGGGGTTTTGCTTGAGCGCCTGAGGTCCATCTGTGGACTGTCGGGTACAGTGCTCAGATGGTTTACATCTTTCCTACCTGGGAGAACGCAGAGAGTTGTGCCGGGGATTTTTTCCTCTGACCCGTTCTGTCTGTCTTGTGGGGTTCCTCAGGGCTCGGTGCTTTCCCCCATGTTGTTTGCAGTGTATATGCTGCCCCTTGGAGACACTGTAAGATGATATGGGCTGAGGTTTCACTGCTATGCTAATGATACCCAGCTCTACCTGTCTTTTGCCCCAACCAGGCTAGTGCTTTCTTGGTATTTAATAACTGCCTCGCTGGAACCAATGACTGGATGAATTAAAGCTGGTTAAAGTTGAACGCAGGTAAGACCGAGGTTATGGTTGTGGACCCGGGTCGCAGGATAGAGGGGTTGGGGACTGATCAACCCTCTGGTTTATTTCTGGGGGGTAATCAGATCCTTACCTCTGAACATGTGCGTAACCTGGGAGTGGTACTGGATGACGGGCTGACCCTCCGTTATCAGGTGTCAGCAGTCATAAAGTCTGCATTTTACCACCTTAGGAACATTGCCAGGGTGACACACCTTGTTCCGTCTAGCGACTTACCTGTGTTGGTCCACGCCTTCATGACCTCTCGCCTTGACTATTGCAACTCCCAGTACCTGGGGCTTCCTGGGGTTGATATCCACCACTTGCAGCTAGTGCAGAACGCTGTGACCAGATTGTTGACAGGGGTGTCAAGGAGGACACATATTACCCCTGCACTGCACAATCTGCACTGTCTGCTGATACAGTGGTGGATCACCTTTAAAGTAGGTCTTTTGACCTACAAATCCCTGCACAGACTTGACCCTGAATACTTGAAAGAGCTTCTGATTCCTTACAGCCCTGTACATCAGCTCCGTTCAGCTGACGAGGCGTTGCTGGAGGTTCCGAGGGTTATTTTAAAATCTTCTGATGCCCGGGCATTTATGTTTATAGCCCCAACCCTCTGGAATTCTCTGCCCCATCAGCTTCGGGAATGCACGACCATGGGGAGTTTCAAATGGGAACTAAAGACCCATCTGTGGAGACAAGCGTTTATGGGTTTATGTTTATATTATTAGGATTTTTAAATATGTATTTATTTCTCTGATTTGATTGTTCATCTGTACAGTGCCTTGGTGCTTGAAAGGTGCTTTATAAATAAAGTTTTATTATTATTATTATACAGGCTGGAGAGGTTCGGGAACAAGCCCGAGCCAACTGAGGGTGGCTGAGGAGGAAAGATGAAGCATCCCACAGAATACCCTCCTTTATCCTGAAAGATAGATTGTGGACCCAGTTCCCACATTTTCACTTGGGTGGCCACAGGTGGTAGTGCAAAGCGAATGGTGGCCAAACATTGTGAGCGCCTGATGCTCCTCGTATGCTGGCATCCATGTGGGTGGGAAAAAACACAGAAGAAACACACCAGGATGGCAGGATGATGGGTCATTCTCAGGCCTAAGATCAAATTACAAGCCACCCTTCTCCCTTGGAAGTCCATATAGAGGGACTCAGCTCTCCTGACCTTGGCTGGGTCAGGGAGCCCTGCATCTGGGAGTAACCCTGAGGGTATGGAAGGGGGAGGTAAGTGCTAGAGAAGCTGGGGTATTGGGCTGGGCAAATACCACTGATGGTGGCAGTCCTGGTGTTGAGAGCATAAAGAATAAATTACATAAAAACGCAGTAACACATGTAGTCATTTGAAGATAAGTGAGCTGGCAACGCTCATTTAGACATAAAGATGTAAACAGTGAGGAATCATTGCTCAGCACTGGACGTCCTTACAAAATTATAAAATAAAGATAAATTACATGGCATATTTGGAACAGTGACTTTGTAGGTACTGAGCAGCTAGTGAGGAGTGTTTTTTTTTTCTTAACTTACAAAAAAAAAAATTCAGATTTCTTTTTTTTAGGGGGAGGGGGTAGTGTTGGTTGCACCCTAACAAACCCCTCAAAAATAGATGACAAAACCACATAGCCAAAGTTCCATCACAGTGATCTGCATGGCTATGCTCTGGAAGTGGTACATTGCCCCACTTGTAGGAGATTCATGGAGCTCTAAACACAGCTGGTAGCAGCAATGGATGAGATACCTATGCTGCATCACCAGCTAGAGGTGGACAAGCTAGAGCAGTCTTGAGCCTGGCTCATGTTTAGTGCCCGTCTTGGCTCAGCCCGACCTCTATAAGCAATTGAGAGCCAAGGTCAAGTCAGGCCAGTTATGGTCAAAGTAAGTATTTTTGTCAGCCTAAGCAGTTAATGTAGTATCCAAATCATCCAACTCCTATGTAGAGAACAGCCTGCAGTAGCCAGGGCCTGGCTTATGTTTTGGCTCATAGTCAAGCCAGACCTGTAGGACTGGAGTGTGGTAAATAGGGGTGGCAGGGGCAGTCACAAGAAAGTCATCCAAATTCACCAAATCCTGACTACAAATCGATACGCACCACTGGAGGAGGCACAGTTACCTGACTCCTACAGGGCACCTGAGCCAGTTGGGGAAGGTGAGCAGGACGAATTGGTGGCATCAAGGGGGCAGAACAGGAAAAGGTAAGGAGTATCTTAGTAGTAGGGGACTCTGTGATTAGAGTAGTGTAGAAGGAGATGAGAGGAAGGGAAAAGGGGAGGGGTTGATCAGATGCCTGCCTGGAGCATCATTCATATGGCATATGATAGGATGGGGGATGGTACAGAAGGAGAAGGAAGAGCTTGGGGCGCTGGAACACTTCAGTAACAAAGATCTGGCAAACCAGCTAACTGAGATAGTGAAGCATAACTTTCAAAGGCTTGGGAACAGACTGAAGGCACACTCCGTTTCAATGGCCTTTTTCAAGGTCCTCCCTGTCTGGGGTAGGGAACATGGCAAAGATGTGGTAAGGAAGGAGGAAATTGAGAAATTTAATGGGTGGCTGAAGGGGTGGTGTCAGCAGAAGGGGTACCATTCTGTGGGAGAGTGGGGGGCTTCTGGGACAGGAGACTCTTCAAGGAAGACGGCTTTCACCTAATAAGAGAGGGGACCAGTGAGCTTGGGCAAAAGTTGATGTCTATGTAGGGGGACATTTAAACTGAGAGGGGGAGACTGAGGCTGGGCAATGACAGAGGGCAGAGAGCAAAATGTGAACCTAGCTAGGATTCCCCCAGAAATGGGGTCTAGGAGTAATGGGGATGAAAGCAGCAAAGCAGGGGTGTGGGCTCATAAAGCCAGCAGGGAGCAGCAGGAAAACCAGGACAGTGAGGGAGTACAAAGGGTGAGGCGCTCATAAGAGGGAGAATAGTATAGTCACAAACTGGAAGACAGTCTGCCTAAATGTCAGAAGCCTAGGAAACAAAATTAGTGAGCGCCAGGTGATGATGGTGGATGCAGGATTAGACCCCGTAGCCATTACAGAAACATGAACCACTGGGAATAACAGCTGGGACCTGGCAGTACCAGGGTATAACATGTCGAGGGGAGACAAGAGTAAGGGACAAGGAGGTGGAGTAGCAGTCTGTGGCAAAGAAGGTATAGAAGCAGTAGTGGATGGATTCATCAGGGGAAGAAATGGGGAGACAGAATCATTGTGGGTACAGTTCATGACAGCATCCAGAAAGAAGCTGTGCACAGGGGTTGCCTATAGACCACCTCGACAGGGAGATGAGGGGGATAAGAAACTAGGGCAGAAACTGAGAAGGTGGACACAAAGGGGAGGTAGTGACCATGGGGGATCTCAAGCTACCAGACATAGATTGGGATATTCTAGCAGCAAAGAGCACCAGAAGTCCGCCATGCTAGATATGTTGCAGAACCACCTGATGGTGCAGCTGGTCAGGAAACCCACAAGACAGGCTTCCATTCTCGATGTCTTACACACCAACTCTGAAATGGTAGGAGGAGTGCAGGCTGGGGAACCACTGGGGTCCAGTGACCATAATACCATAGGGTTTGAACTGACCACGGATATCAGCATGCCCTTGACATAGGCAGTGGTTCTGGACTTCAAACAAGCAAACTTCAATCAGATGAAGGAATTAGTGAAGGGCAAGTTAGTTGGAGTGGACAAAATCAGGGGGGTGGAGAAGAGGTTGGGAGAAATTAAAAGGACCATTCTCGATACACCCATACAAAGCCTGAGAAGGATTACCAAAGGGTATAGGTGGAAGAGGCTGATCTGGTTCCCTCAGAAGATCAGGGAGGCAGTGAGGGCCAAAAATGGGCCTTCACTGGAATGGAACAAACACCAAGTAAAGATAAAGGCAGCCAAGAAGGTAGTCAGGGGCACAGATGCAGGCACACAGCTGCGTATTGCGGAGGGAGTCAAGAGAAGGGAAAAATTGTTCTTTGGGTACATAAGGAAAACAAAGAAAATGAAAGTGGAAATTGTTAGGCTGATGGAGGGGGCCAGTGTAGTAGAGGAGGACAAGCAGAAAGAAGCCATTCTAAATGACTACTTCTGCTCAGCATTCACAGTTGGGGATAGTTGGCCTCTGCCGGAAAGCAGCCTAAAGGCTGCTTCAAGGGGGATCCCAGAAATGGGACAGGTGGTAATTACAGGAGAAAGGGTTAGAAAATGGCTTGCAGACCCAAAAACAGTCAAGGCTCCAGGGCTGGCAGTATAGCCTAGAAGTTAGCATAATGAGCTGTGGATGAGCTTGGTAAATCCAGCAGAACTGGGTTTGATTGCAACAACCTCCACTTGCACACTATGTGACTCTGAGCAAGTCACTTAATCTCCCCAGTGTTCCCAGGTCTCTCCTGAAAACAGGCACTTGTGCCTAGTGGGTCTTACCCGGTTACCAAAAGACTAACATATGGGATGCACCTGAGGCTGCTCAGGGAACTGGCAGAGAATTGACTGAATCCCTGGCAGGGCTACACAATAGCTCATTACAGTCAGGAGTGGTTCCAAATGATTGGAGGATAGCAAACCTGGTGCTGCTCCCCATGAAAGGGGACACTGAGGAACCTGTAAATTACAGGCCGATCAATTTTACCTCCACTGTAGGTAAACTGATGAAGACATAGTCAAAGAGGACCTAGTGGACTACCTGGAGAGAAATGGACTCCAGGACAGTTAGCAACATGGGTTCATGGCAGGGCGTCTTGTCAGACCAACCTGACAGTATTCATTGACTGGGTAACAAGGGCAGTGGATAAGGGACGATTAGTACATTTACTCCATTTCGATTTCAGCAAGGCATTTGATTTGGTGCCACACAAAAGGTTGTTGAAAATAGATGACCTGGGAGCAGCAAAGAAGCTAGTTAAATGGGTGAAAGACAGCAGACAGTGGTGGTAAAGGGGTCAAATTGGGGGAAGGGAGATTACCAGTGGGGTATTGCAGGGGTCAGTCCTGGAACCTGGTCATTTTCAATATGTTTATCAGTGACACAGAAGGAATATGGGACAAGGTGTGTTTCTTTGTAGATGATACTAAGCTCAGTGGCAGGGTAGAGAGAGAAGAGGGGATAACAGAGTTGTGGCAAGACCTGCAAAGGTTAAAGAGGTGGTCCAAGATCTGGCTGTTGAAATTCAATAACTTCTGGTTTCATGGAATAAAATGTCACAAGTCCCACCGGAAAGGAACAGCTAATTCGATGCAGCTGCCAGCCCCTCATGTGTCAACAAACAATGTTCAATGGAAAAGGGGGGCATTTCATTCAATAATGGACAGACAATTGCTTGTATTGCTGCTGTTCCTTTTTTATTTTCATATTTTTTTCAGACAATAAATCTCAATGTCTCACAAATACAAATATATGCTTCCTCGGGAGAATGCCTTATCACCTATAGACAGTATATACATACTATTTTAATAATCTGTCCTAAATAGACACAATTTAAATGTATACATTACTGACCAAAGTATATGACGTCACTCTCTCAGATTACTTGCTAGCACATTGCTAGAACATGCAGCGTTGATGAACTTTTAGTATTTTCATCCTATACACAAAAATAATAATAAATGAAGTTTGTGTTGTGCATGTTGTTTTCTTCTCATCACAGGGCCCCAACCAGCTGCAACGTTCCTGGCTAGCCCACCGCTCTCATCTGGGTACCCAAAGTGTGTGACTGTTTATGGATCCTGAAGTGCATGCATAACTGTTTGATTGATACAGCCTTTAAGCAAATTAACCTGATTACACCCCTCCCTTGTTCAAGTCCCTTAAATAAATCAGATCTAACTCTTTTTTGCAGTTACCCTGACTGTGGTTCCAGTTTGTGCAAGAGTACTGTACTGCTGTTATTTGCCTGTGTATAACCTTGTTTTATAGGGGGTCACCAGGGCTGAGCCAGAGGAAAGCCCTGGTGGTAAGTGCAAACAGTGTGGGTACTTGTGTGGTGTATCAGGGGTATTGTGAAAGTGATTATTGTGTATTGTTCCCGCCACTAGTAAGGAAAGAGGGGGGTTACAGTGTCCCAGAGGGCTGTGCCCAGGTTAGCTTGACCACTACCAACCCTGACCTCCGGTGGGGCACCTGCTTAGAACTCAGGCCCCTTAACCTGCTACTAGCTAAGCAGGCAGGGTAGTAGCCTGGGATAGTGCCACCTAGGGGTTACATACTGTTATACTCTGAATATATCCCATTTCCCCTTCCCCAGGACACATCTGGAAACTAGCCACTTTAGCACAGTATGTCTTTCCTGGTTAAACTCTTGAAATAAATAAACATCGGACTTCTTCATCAGAAAGCAGTGCCTCTGATGAAGAAAAGGTTGTAAATGTACAAGAACAAGATCACGATGTATCAGTTATGCTCTTCCAAAAGTGGTGAATCAGAATGTGATACAGATGAGGTAGAGAAGGCCACCTGGGTTCCCCCACCCAAAAAGAAAAAAACATATACAGCAAGCATCAATACTAGGCAAAGCCAGTAGTGGAAAAAAAATCAGTACAATCATGGTTACCCTTCTGGGGACAGCCACAGTGTGCATGAATATGGGTCAAAATGCCACCACAACTGCTGCAGTTCCTGGCAAGATGGCAAAACATTCCACCTCAGTTGTGTGGAGCTATTTTCATGTAAGTTCCAAAAATTAATGTTTGGCTGTCCTCGGCAAGGGTGCTAGATATAGAAACATAGAAACACAGACTTTGACAGCAGATAAGGACTGCTTGGCCCATCCAGTCCGCTCATTTCCCTACCTATTGGATTAGCTGCAGATCCTAGTTAACCAACATCCTACTTCTTCCTAACCCCACCCAGAATTGCTCTTATGTCTGTCCCATGCATTCTTGAATTTCCCCACTGTTTTTATCATATATCTATTTTTTGAATTTTAACATACTTATGTACAGTACATATTATTTATGTCATTAACACAGAAAAATGCATATATCTTAGATTATGTAACATAAAAAGATACACCAAGTCCAAATCAAAAGGAGGGGAGGGGAAAGAAAGGAAAATTTATCTAAGATAATGCCAACTAAGCAGTTGCAGTATATTAAGTACATCACAAATTAATTCTATCCACAATGATAACTCACTGCTAAACCCCATAAATACAATTTTTACCAAAGCTGCTAGATTAGAAGATACTTAATAAACGATGAACACATAGTACACCCACCCCAACACTAACTAATAAAGTTAAATAGCTCTAGCAAGTTGAAGGTGTTTTATTTTATTTTAAAGATTAATAGTCCATTTTGTCCACATTTTCAATGATATCCTGGTCCGAAGACATAGGTGGCTCCCCAGTTTCCTGAGCAGAGTACTGAGTCTGTAGAACAACCACTAACTGGTCAACTTAAAAAAATATATAGGATTTGCCATCTTTGATGATCTTTACCTTCGCCAGTAACAACAAAAAGAACTGAGCCCCCATTTCTAATATCTCCTGTCTGTATACCTAACATTTTCTCCTTCCCTGCTGTATGGAGTAACAGAATTTGGGGTAAATGAAATACTTGTTTTCATTGTATTCCAGTGAGCCTCTAAGTTTGGCTAATTTAAATATGTATTCCTTGTCCGACAAAACCAAACGTGGCTAAAATAGTAGACTTATTCTGTCCAGATTGTTCAGACTGCTGTTACGATTGCCTTTGTTAGCCTGAAAGCTTTAGAATCAAGGGGATTTTCCAAAGGCAATTCAAAAGTTTTAACTAAAATATCTTTTACCAATTCTCTTGTATTTATAAAGTCAGAGTCCATTCTATCTGGTATTCTGAGAATACTAATATTTTCAGAACGCAACATGTTCTCTGCATTTCTAATTTATGATTTATGCTGAAATTCTCCTTGATCAGACTAGAGCAATTAGCTCCAATGAGGTCATTCACCCATCGATTTAGCCAAACAGTAGTGTGCTCAGTAATGGCCATTTTGTTAGACTCACCAGCTGCTTTTAACCATAGTTGACCTCAGCTTGCAAAAATGTGGATTTTTTAAGCAATGCATGCAGTCTTCTGTCGCTTCTCTGTCCAGGCAAGTAACTTATCTAACTCTTTCCCCACTAATCCAGGGTATAGCTCTCCCATTCTTCTTGCTGAGAATGCTGACGATTGTCCAGTTGTGGGTACGTGGGGTACAGCTGTGAATACAGATTCTGCTCTCCCAACTCATATAAACTTTTCTCCGGGGTGCTGTGAGTAATCATATCTTCAGCCAATGGGGGAACTGGCGGACTAACACACAAGCCCCCGCTCCAAAACTCCGGGCCGGACTTCCCAGGGAGAGACCATTGTTCAAGTGGCTCTGGAATGATCGTGTTTCCCTTGCTCTTGCACTGACTCATATTTACACAGTAAACAGCAAACAAAATATTAAAGCAAAGGAGCTACTGCGGTACCGAAATAAACGAAAATACAAGAAAATTACCCGAGGTCGTAGAGAGCGTTGTAACTAAGCGACCGCTGGGTTTGCCATCTTTTCCTCCTCTCCCACTGTTATTGACCCCACAACCTCCTCAGGAAGGCCAATCCACGTGTCCAACACCCTCTCCGTGAAAAAATACTTCCTCACGTTGCCCCGAGCCATCCCCTCTCTATCTTCAAATTGTGCCCCCTTGTTTTTGCACATCTCTTTTTCTGAAAGATGCTACCCTCTTGGACTTTGTTGATTCCCTTGAGGTACTTGAAAGTTTCAATCATGTCCCTGCTGTCCCTCCTCTCCTCGAGGGTATACATATTAAGCTCCTTTAGTTTCTCTTCATATGGCTTCTGGTGCAGACCCTGCACCATTTTAGTTGTCCTCTGATGGACTGCCTCCCTCCTGTGAATGTTCTTGCGGAGATGGGGTCTCCAGAACTGCACGCAGTACTCCTGATGGAGTCTCACCAACTGTCTGTACAGAGGGATAACAACTTTCTGTTTTCTACTGGTGATGCCTCTCCCTATACATCCCAGTATCCCCCAGTCCTCCTTACTGCCTTCTCACAAAGCTTGCTTACCTTTAGGTCATCTGATATGACTACCCCCAGCTCCCTTTCCATTTTTGTTGTTGTTAGTACCTACCCATTTAGGAGGGCTAATTTAAGTTGTATGTGGAATGTACTTATGGGGAGGTTAGAGGTGGTGAAGCTTGCAGCAGGGATTGACAGATAGTGGGGTATAATTGGGAGGGGTTAAATAGGCCATTAACCGCTGCATAAGGAAGGTGGGGAAAAGAAGAAAATGAAATCTATATGGTATATGAGGGAGGTAGGAGAGGTGGTAAGGAGAAGAGGGCAACCTTCAAATGTTAGCAAACTACCACACAGATGAAAACAGCGAGGTGTATTTAAACAACCTGATGGATGCAAATAGGACAGTAAAAATGGTAATAGCGAAGCTGAGCTCAGAATTGCTGAGGAAGCGAGAGGAGGACATTACTCTTCTGCTATAACAGGAAGATGCAGAAAACCAAAGGAAGGATTTTCTGCCTTAAAGGGGAAGAAGTGTGTAGCCAGCCCGCTGGCATGGCAGGCTGAGGCACTGCTGCTTCACTGCCTGCCACACTGGCAACCACGGTTCAGAAATACATGCATGTCATTTGGGGTGGGCTTGGGAAGGAAGGCTTGAGCATCCCATGACAGCTTTACTCCCTTGGTGAGGGGTTCACAACTCCTGCTGGATGGCTGCCACCTGGAGGACTCTGGGACAGCAGGGGAAGGGTCCCACGCCTTGATACTGGGGGCATCTCTGTAGATGTGGAGCATGAACATCATCTCACTGCACACACACAGCCCCAGGGGAGAAAATGGAGAAAACATCTCTGCCGCAGCTGGGTGATAGCCAGGTCCCCACAGGCCCTGTACTGACGACTGCCCTTTGTTAGCCGTGAGGCACACAGGGCACACTTGAATTAGCATATCTCAGGGAAGTTGAGTGATAGAGTTGGGGGTTCAGGTCCAGATACTGTATGTGATGGCTGGGGGTGGACAAAGAGGATACATTCAGGATTGAAAAAAATGGGGATGAGTAGGAGGAAAGCAATATTAGTGAAGCACACATACAAAATAAATACTTTTATTCTGTCTTAATGGTGGAGGAGAAAGAGCTGCTCCCACAATGTGGGATCTGGCCCATGCAAGGGGGGTTGAGCAGGGACATCGACATATGGAGCTATAGTGGAGGAGAGTGTTATAAAGGGGCTTGAGTCACTAAGTGTAGACAAATCCTCAGGTCCGAGTGGTCTATACCCCATGGTGGTAAAACAAAAGGGGCACACATTCTCAGTAGCACTTCTCTTTAATTGCTCAGTGGAGACAGGAGTAGTACTGGCAAATCAGATGGTAGCTAATATGTTGCCACTACATAAGAACAGTTGGGAGGATGGCCCAGAAAACTACATGCCGGTCAGCTTAAATCCTTTATTAAGGAAAGACTGGTGGAATTCCTGGAGTTAAATGCATTACAGGACAGTTGGCAGCAATGGTTTGTGGTGGGAAAATCTTGCCAATTGAACCTGATTGACTTTATGTTTGGGTTACAAGGGCTACTGAAAGAGGCAAGGCTAAGGATGCACTACACCTGGACTTTAGTAAGGGGTTTGCCTCATCCTGCGTAGAGGGCTAGTTAATAAACTGGTGGACCCAGGTGTAGGGAAGAAACTAACTTCCAAGGTTGGAATCAGGATGGGAAGAGAACCCAGAGAATGGTGCTTAATGGTGGCATTTCAAAGGTGAGGCAGAGGACAGTCTCAAGTGGGGTGTCGCTGGGGTTGGTCCTGCATCCAGTGCTTTTCAACATCATTTGTGACATAGGTAACAATATCCAGGGCATGATTTGGCTTTCTGCAGACTACTCAAAAATCTGTGGGAGGGTTGATAGTAAGAGGTTGGACAGCTAGTCTAAGGTATGGCATCTGAGGCTCAATGTGAAGAAGTAGAAAGTCATGCTGATACTGCAGGAGCAAGGATCCTGAGAATGGAATGGGGGTTGAGGGTGCAGCAGATGAAGGAAAGGGATTTGGAGGTTATTATGTCTGATATCCTGAGACAATCTGCTCAATATAATAAGGCAGTGGGCATGGCCAGTAGAACGCTGGAATGCATAGGCAGAGGGATCAGCAGTAGGCACAGGGTGGTGATACTGCCCCAGTACAATTCTCTCTGGTGAGACAACACTTGGAGAACTGTGTGCTGTTCTGGAACCCTCACCTGAAGAAGGACTAGGTTAGGGTGGAGTCAGTCAAGAGGAGGGCCACCAAGATGATTCATGGGCAGCAGGTCCCATGAGGAAAGGCTTATGGACCATAAGATGTACTCGATAGAAACCAGGAGGGGGGATAAGAAAAATCACTCACCATAGTAATGCTTTTTCTTCTAAAAGGTTTAATAGCGATTCACATAATTCTGCAGTCATCTCAGCCCTGAGTTGTTGCCCCAGAGACAGAATCTGGAACCTATGCAAATTCAGGCTCTGAACTATGTGATTACACTTCCCCTAGTATTCTAACAGAAGATTAATTGCTGAAGACCAAAAGAGAGCAGTGACCACCTATCTAACCTGCACTAAGCATTTTTGCATAATACAAATGTACTAAGAATGAAAGAAAACACATTAAAAATCCCCCCAAAAAACTGCAGAGTTTGCAACAATGAAATGGCCAAGCACTAAGATTATGCTTGTGATTATTCTGAAGAACCATATTTTACTGATGAGGTTCTGGGAGAGGAGGTAGGGAAACGCTTGTATAAATCACTAGTAAACCCTCTAGAAGAAATGAAAGTTAAGTACTCACCATAATTGTCCATCTTCCAGAATATCTTTACAATTGATTTGCATTTAAGGGTCTGGGCTGAAGGCACTAGGACACTGCATGAACAAAGCTTTTGTCAGGGGGGCAGCCAAGCTATTGGCCATGGTGCATGCACACCTTCCACATGGCGTCACACTCCATCCAATATTCATTGCTGACTCCCACACTAACCTCCGCAAAAATAAGAGAGGGCTAAGAATTTCCCTAGCACAAAGGAACGGGGAAATGATATAGGAAATATAAATAAACAAAATAAAACCTGACGACCAACATTCAAATAGTGAAAAAGGGCACCCTAGGTGGCCTAAGGGGGTAGTTGGGTTTGGAACCAGAGACTCACATCACTAGCCAGATGGGAAATGGATAGTGATCTTAAAAGGCTGCAGCTCTGAAGCATGTGGCTCTGGCAGGAAAGTAAGAGGGATGCCAGAATTGGGACCCCTTAAAACTGAGATGGCACAATGTACCAAAACAGGAATTAATCACATAGACTCCTGGAAAACCAAACCCCATGCTAACTGATAGAGGACTGACTGAATAGCTAGTCAAAATATGCTCTCTTTTTCCATCAGGGAAAAAAGAAAGGGATCTCAAGTGCACGTGGAGCTGTAAGGTCAAACAGCCCAAAGGAGTCGAGATGTGTACATCTCTCCAAGCACCTCTTAGGGTAGTGGGCTACCAGCCTGGCTGGCATAAGAGAAGAAGAAGAAGAGTATACCAACCAAGGGATACTCTGGCATAGCCAAAAGAAGAAAACATCAAAGGACCTGCTTCTCCTGCAACTGCAGGGATGTACTCTGTGTAAGAGCTAGTGTGCTTGATCCAATCCAGTGCACAGCAGTGCTACGCAGATAGTGCAACTGCCAAGTTGAGTTAGAATGGATATTGTCCAGAGGCACAGAGTGCACTTAGCAACACAAGGGGATATATCCCAGGAAAGGGATATACCCTGGGCAGGGAGAAGGAGAACAAGAAAGAAAAGGGATGGGGGTTGCCTTCTTTCACTTTGTTTTTTGGTTGGAATGAGGGCCCTAAAAGAAATCCTCATCCCAGTTTTGAGATTTTTTTTTTAAACAGCTACTCCATAGGGAGTAAACTGGGGGAGATGCCATGGCACTAGATGGTTCCAGCCAGCACTATCAGGATAAGCTACCCAGAGTCCCTGCCTGTGCTAGAGCAGGGGATGGTGGGTGGGTGTGGTAATCAATGGTGAAGGTATTCAGGAAGATCAATAATTATGGTAACTACATAACTTTCATTTCTTCCAAGAATCAGTCTTCACCATTGATTCCTACGTATGGGTCCGAATGCCAAGGTTCCCTTGTTATCTGGGGAGGAGCTGAATTACCCGAGGGTAATAGATACCCTCAGCACTCATGGGGAGAAAACCTGAAGGCAGGGGCTTCTCATAGGTCTGATAAGACCCAAGACTGTTCAGGGTCAGTAGGGGTCCTGTGGCACAGGAGCAGGAGGGTTCCCGACAGCTCCTGCCTGACCCTAGGAGAGAAGAAATGAGCCCTTGGAAGTACAAGTTTAGCACCTTGTGCGGGCTAATGATGCCAGTCAGAGAGGTGAAGCCATGCCCATCTGCATAATGAAGACTGTGGTTCCTTCTAGTCTGGAGGCCACCTTGCCAGGGCTGGATTAAGGCATAGGCACTCAGCCTAGGGCCCCTCCTGCCAGAGGCCCCAACAATCCCCAAAATATAATTATTACATACCCATTTATTTCTGCCTGAGCTGCACTTTTTTGTAATGGACTTGGCTGCTGAATAATCTCAGCAAGACAGGAGCAGAACTGCAATGGGAATCTCTCCTCCCTGATTAGGTGTTAAGTAAAGTTGATAGCTTAAGGGGGCTCCAACCAGACTGACCTTTAAGGTATAAACAGGCCCTCTTACTTTGCTTTGTCTGCTTGAATGTGAATCTCACCACCCTGATTAGGTGTTAAGTAAAGCTGATAGCTTCCGAGGGCTCCAGCCAGACTGACCTTTAAGGTGAAAACAGGCCCTTTTCCTTTGCTTTGTCTCCCACCCCCCTGGTATCCTAACTGGGAAGAAGTAGCTAGAAAGATCCCTGCCCCTCAATTTGTGCTCCTGATAGGGAGAGTGACTGGTGCAAATCTTAAATGGGGGCCCCCTGCAGTAGTTTGTCCACTACTTGCCTCATCTTGTGCATTTGAGGGGGCCATAACATTCATATTGGAAGGATCAGACAGCCAGCAGAGCCTGCTTATTGGAGAGCCTGTTTCGAGTTTCAGATGCCTCTCTTTAGCACATGGATGTTCTGTGACATGTCCTGGCCCTGGGTCTCATAGTATACAGATAGAGGTTGTGATTCACAAATCTAAGTGCTGTGAGTCTACATGTTTTCCAGGTTCTTGGCTTGGGCCTGTAGCCACTAGGCTATGCTGCCTAATGTATTAATTAATTTTACACTGCTTGACTGGCATTCGATTATCATTGTTAAATGCAATTCCCCTCTCTGGGAAAATTAGTGGGAAAACTTACTGCGTTTGTTCTGGGGCAATAAGTGTCATGAAAATGATCATCAAAGTTATGAAAAAAAGAAAAAGTGGGGCTGAATTGTCTAAGTCCTTTAACAATACTATATTGCAATTCACAAGCAGTATGGCTAAGCCGCCTACAAAGCCACATTTTAATGACACAAAGTAGTAAAGAGGCTACGGTGCTATTGATAGGCTTACAATGCCTTCAGGGGCAGCAGTGGCCTTTATATCATATATTTTTTTTTAATTTGCAGGCAATTGTCTATGGCATGGAGCTATATACATACAATACCACCCCCCAATATGTACATTTGCCTACAAAGTAAACAAATAGTATCTGAAGGCCACCACTAACCCTGACCATTACAAGTCTATCTATAGCACTACAACCACTTCCCTGTGTGGTTTTGTGGGTGGGGCTGTATCAGAAAGTAAGATTGTACTTGCAGTAAGTTAAGTAGCATAAGAAAAGTGGTAATCATGTATGCTGAGAGTAGTCTTGCACATACAGTGATCCTTCGATTATCCACCAAATGTTTGTACAAAATGATAGGCTATTCCTTTGCCCCTTATTATCTCACACCCTTGATTAGCTACAGTTTTGCTTGTACGAAAGTGGGTGGATAGTCAAGGTGCACTGTAGATTATCAGACTGAAATCAAACAGTATGTGACACTTTGGGGAAAAGGGAGACTAGAGAATGGTGTTGCACTGTTGCTAATATGATTTTGAGAGAGGGGAGCAGAAGGGTAGGAATTATTTGTATTCTGTTGCCCGTATCCCTTTACATACAAACTGTATCCTAATGTGAGATACAATTTGTATGTAAATGGATTCCCAAGGTGCCTTACAGTCTGTGACAGGGTCCCTTTGCGGTAAAGGGGCATGGGCACAGCAAGAGGAGGCCACAGATTTATTTTGGGCCTAGGGCCCCAGGTTACCTTAATCTGGCCCTGCACCTTACTCATGTCATAAGATGCCCTCAACTGGTGCTGTGCTACCTCCATACTCTGGGTAGAAAGATCAATGACCTGCCTGACTTTCTTGCTTGGTTGCAGTGAAGCTAACAGGCTGTGTAGCTGCAACCATAGGCTAAGGTTATAGGTCACCATATGTGCCTGATGTGCAAGGATGGGAAAGGGAGGGAAGGCATAGAGAAACCTCCTGTCTAAAAGAGGTACAATGCATTGCATCAGAAAACATCAGGCCCTGGATCTAGTGAGCAAACACTGGGCAGTTTCGTGTTTAGTGGGAACGCAAAGAGGTCCAACTTGGGCCAGCTCCATCTGTCGAATAGCTTTACAGCCACAGATTGGAGGAGTTCCCATTCGTGTGCCTTGGACCGAGACCAGTTTAAACTGTCAGCCAAGGTGTTTTGGACTCCTGCGACATGCACAGCAGTGAGTGCCAGATGATGCTCGATGGCACAATACCAGACTCTCATGGCCTCCCTTCAGAGGGAATAGGAGTGGATCCCTCCTTGCTTGTTTATATAGAAGACCACTGACATGTTGTCCAGCTGAATAAGGAGAGGTCCTAGGAGCAGACTCGTCCGAAATGGCTGAAGGGCATAAAGAATCACCCACATCTCCAAAATACTGATATGGAGATGTTGCTTTTGGGGGGACCAAGTGCCCTGGGTCTGGTGGTCTGCCAAATTCAACCCCCCAGTCCAGACCAGATGCATCCATCATCAGGATTTGACAAGGAGACTCCTGCCGAAAGTGGACCCCTGTGGAAAGATTGGAGGGGTTCAACCATCAGGCCAGTGTTTGGCACACCAGAGTGGAGACCGTCACCAAGTACTCCAACTCGTCCGTGCATTGGTCCCATTGGACTTGCAGGGTCCACTGGGGAACCCTCATGTATGGGCGTGCTAGAGCGACCGTTGCAATGACCACTGCCATGTGCCCTAGCAGCCACAGGAAGACTCTGGCTGGGACCTGGTGCACCAAGGTAACTAGGCAAGCCTGTTCCTGAAGGTGTTCCACTCTGTCCAGAGGCAAGAAGGCCTGGCCTTCAGCAGTGTCCAGAACTGCCCCTATGTACTGCAGTCTTTGGCCAGGCCAGGGGGAGGACTTCAAGAGGCTTAGGGTGATCCCTAGATTCTGAAACAAACTAAAGGTGTTGGCCATGGTGATGACCAGCCAATCTCTGGACAGAGCTGCCAGAAGCCAATCGTCCAGGTATGGAAAGACATAATGTCCCTTTCATCTGAGGGCCGCAGCCACTATCTGCTAGGCACTTTGTAAAGACTCAGGGAGCTGAGGACAGGCCAAATGGTAGAGCGCAGAATTGATAATGGTTGCCTTGAAAATGGAAGTGAAAGAACCTCCTGTGAGGCTGAAATGCTAAAATGTGAAGGTACACGTCCTGCATGTCCAGTGAGCACAACCAGTCCCCTTGATGAAGGCGGGGAGCAGGCCTGAAGGGTGACCATCCTGAACTGTTTGTACTCCATGTACTTGTTCCGTGGCTGAGATCCAGGATGGGCTGATGGGCTGTTTTGTTTGGGATGAGAAAAAAGTGGGAATAAAATCTCTTTCCCCTTTGAGCTGGCCAAGCCGGCTCTATGGCCCATTTCAGCAAGAGTGCTTTGATCTCTTCCTGGATAAGGGAGACGTGTGAGGGAGGGTAGTGGGAGTTTATGGGAAGGTTGTCTGGGGCATCTCCATATAGTCCAGGGTATGTCCTTTCTCTACTGGATGAAGAACCCATTGATCCCTTGTGATTTTGTGCCATCCCTCTAGATAGAGAGAAAAGTGACCCCCTACTGCCTCCCCCACGGATTCTGCCGGGGAAGGGGGTCGGGCAGGGAATCAAGCCAAGAAACTGGGGACAGGCAAGGGAGCCTGGGAAGATTTGGGGGTCCTGGGACCTGAACCACCTGAGGTCTGGAAAATGACCTTATGCTTAAAGTCTCCTCTATTTTGTTGGCCTTGGGGCTGTTGCCCAGACAACCGGTGAAATGGCTGGCGACAGTTCTGTTTCTGTTTGGATCTGTACGTGGTTTGAACAGATCTCACTGCCTTGCAAGATTCCTAGAGGTGAGTGATGACCTTCTCTGAGTCCTCACCAAAGAGCATTGAGCCCTTGAAAGGGGCATCCATAATCTTCACTTGGACGTCTGGGGTAAAACCTGAGACGTGAAGCCAAGAATAGCGGCGGAAGCAAATGCTGGAAGCTGCTGCCCTGGCTGCAGCATCTGCTGTGTTGAAGGAGGAACGTAAGATGTGGGTGCCTACGTCCACATCCATAAAAGTGTCCACCAGAGAAAGAACTACCATAGGCTTTGGATCCTTCTGGCGGAGAAAAACAGCCAAACATGCTGTATCCCAGTCCATGTTGGACTGGACAAAACACTCTTTCCTACAAGGGTCAAACTATTCAACAAGCTTCCTCCATCCCTTGTCCCTCAACAGCATCTTTCAAGTTCAACCTAAGGGAACTCCTTTCCAGTTCCTGCACGTGCAATTGTCCACAATTGTCATGCTGGCCTGTAACGGGCTGATTTAACCAGTCTCCACCCCCCAAAGCAGTCATTTTTGTCTCCACCTCCCAGGTGGTTGGATTCTGTATTTATCCACACTGACTACTGATGCACCTTTGCCTGTTCGATGATGTTTACATTCTTTATTATCCCACTGTGTAATTTATCCCTAAGTCATTCTGCTTATTCAATTTGGACACCTATTTTGTTATGCACTTTACTTTGAATACTGTAATCTTTATGATTGTCTCTCCTAAACTGGACGCTTGTGAAAATGGGCAATTTTGCTCACATGCCTTTCCAGTATAAATAATAAACTGAAACTGAAACTAATGTGCGCATGACTCCATTAAGGTCAGGTCATCGGGCGTGACCTAGGGGTGTCCTTGGGGTCCATAGGAGAGGGAGACAACCCGGATTTGATGACTCTGAAGAGGAGGAGGAAGAGCTGTGGCTCAACTCCCCTGAAGAGGAGGAAGACCTAGAGGTCGAACGTCGGTGCCTACAGCCGTGCGACCAATGTCTGTGCCTGTCCGAGGACTTGGAGGATGAGCGGCGGTGATTTCTCCCATGATGTTTGGCGTGACCCCTGCTCATATTGTCCGGTTGTAGGATAGGCTCCTTTGCCTTTGAAGATGGCTGCCGAGGTGGAGTCTGAGGCTGCACCCCCAAAGGAGGAGTATCCTTAGGAGGGGGTGCAGGTTTCAGTAGCAGGTCACCCTTAACTGTATTTCACCTGGAAGTAAAAAGGGCTGTCAGTCCAGCACAGGATTCTGTGGATTAGAAGGGTTAGCCAGCATCGGTGGGGGGATGTCAGACAGTCCAAGTGTTAGTCCCGTTCGAGGCAGCACCCTGGGCGTTTGACCCTGAGGGTTTGGGTTGACCGGTGGTGGCCCAGCAGGAGTCAGGTTATCTAGCGTCATTCTATTAGGTGTCATCAGGCTTGACGGCAGGCCCTCTGGCATCGGTTGAACTGAGATATTAGGGTCAACTAGCAACATAGGGCATTCAGACAATGACGGATGGTGTCATCAGAGTCGACACCAGGGTGGCCAGCGCCGACCAGACAGGTGTGGACTTGTGCAGGTTGGGTGATGCCATCGGCATCGGTCTGGAAGGAGCCTATTTAGGGGACAGGGCTTGAAATAACCGGCTATCCACCTGTCCCAGACAGCCAGTTTTCACAGAGGACAGGCATTTTGTTCCCATTGCCTGTCCCTGGGACAGGCAGTAAGCGTTACTGTACGTTATGGGCACTAGGACCCTGGAGCACATTAGCAGTCAGCCAGCCTCTCATCGTCTGTGAGAATACGCGGTAACGGAAGCACCACGTCAAGTGTCACATTGTGCATACCATCCCTGTCCAACACAACTTCACCTGATCTGCTCCAGTTCTGCACTTAGTTTGCATTTTGGTGGACAAATCTGCAGCTGCATATGTAGATCTCACCATCATGCATGCACAGTAGCCAGTCCTTGCTTGCCTCCACTGCATTTCTAGTTGAAACCGTCAGTCCGAGGAAAGGCAACAACAGGAGGTGAGCATGAAGAGAGCACACTTTTCTTTCACTAACAGGTTTGGGGAGCAGTTATTTAAAAACATTTTCAGGGCTAACCAAACGCAGCATGAAAACACAGAAGAAAATCAAAAAAATCCCTATCTGGGCTAAGGAGTATGCACTCACGAGCAGGAATGGTGCCAAGCCGCAGGTACACTCGTCCATGAGCAAGTTTGTCATTTAGTGTCATCAGTATCAGTAAAATATTGCAGTGCCTACCTTGTATAACACTGATCAAGTGGAAGTAATTCTCGTAGAAAAACGAACACCCTAACACATTTAATTTTATTTATGAACGCTGAAGTCGGCACATTAGTGTCAGCTCTAACATGCATGCCTGGAATCCCGGCTTCAGTTTTCATAAATAAAATAAAATGTGTTAGGCTGCTCATTTTACCAGGAGAATTAGTTCCACTTGATCAGTGTTATACAAGGTAGGCACTGCAATATTTTACTGATACATGACACTAAAAGACAAACTCGTTCATGAACGAGTGTACCCGCAGCTTGGCGCCATTCCTGCTCATGGGCATACGCTGCATGGATTTTAATCAGACCACTTTAGATTAGAAGAATAACGATATTCTCGATGTAATTTTAAAATATAATACCACCACTGCTTTGAATACTGACAGTGCTGCCTCTAGATGTATGTATTTATTTATTTATTGATTTCATTAGTTTTACCAGGAAAGCATACTGCACTAAAAGCTCAATTCCAGATGCGACCTGGGGCTGGGACCTATAAATTACAATACAAGGATATGTACAATAAACAGAACATATTGAAAGTCAAGGCTTCCACAGACATTAGTATAACATTAACAGACAGGGGTTCAGAAAATACATTGTACAGAGATGATGTCATCTACATTTCATACACCTTTATAGTACGTCAAGCAGGAGTAGAGGAATTAGTTATACAGGAGCAGCTGGAAGAGAAATGAGCTCTAAGTAGAGGGTATGCTAGAGTGTGTTCTGTGCATGTCTTATAGTGGCTGGCAGAGCATTCCAAATCTGTGGGATACGGAAACTAAAGGCGGCCTGGCCTTTGGAAGTACACATAAACAGGACATGCAGCAGTCTGGGATCTATATTCCTGAGTGAGTACGCAGGAGGGGATTGTTTGGAGAGGGTAGAGGCCAGATGGGGGGGGAGGGAATGGGACCAGAATTTGCCAGCGAACCTAGCGTAGTTTATTTGTCTGCGATCGTGGAGGGACGGCAGGTTAGTAGAGCTGTATAGGTTGCAATGGTGAGTAGATAGCGGACAATCTAGAATAAACCGGCAGAAAGAATGGAACATGGTATCTAGGCTAGCCAGGGCAGACACAGAGGCAGTGGAGTAGACTATGTCGCCGTAATCGAAAACAGGGAGAATCATTTTTTGGACAGTGGCGAGCCTGGTTTGTGTAGGGAGGCATTTTTTGTTGCGGAATAGAGCACCTAATTTGGGGAGAAGTTTCTTATGTAGTGAGTCGATATGAGATGTAAAGTCTAGGTGCTGGTCTAGCCAGACTCCTAGGTATCTGACGGAAGTACAGCTGTCCAGCAGGGTCCCGTCCGAGGTTTTGAAAGGGGGGCAGGGGGTTTGACGGGAAAGTCTTTGTTGGGATCCAAATGTTTGTGATACTGTTTTTTGAGGGTTTAGGAATAGCTGGTTAGTCCTCAACCAGCCCTGGATAGCATAGAAATCCTCTTGGAGTAGTGTTGCTACACTTTGAGCATTAGTGCCGGAGGCATACAGGGACCATGTCATCCGTGATACATTTGGATGGATAAGTGGAACATGCTGATGGGAGGTCATTTAGAAAAATGGAAAAAGTAATGGCCCTAGGACAGATCCTTGTGGGACACCGGTAGTGACTGGCAGGGGTTAGAAGTGTGACAGGCTAGTGTGACTGATTGCTTCCTGTTCGCTAGATAGTCATGGAACCAGCCAATGGCCGGCTCAGAGAGCCCTGCATTGGAGAGTTTTGAGAGAAGTAGGGAATGAGAGACAGTATCAAAAGCTTTGGCTAGATCTATAAAAATGGCCGAGGTGACATGACCTTTGTCCATACCAGTGAGAATGTAACCAGTAACACGTAGCAGGGAGGTAGTGGTGGAGTGGGATTTACGGAATCCCGATTGGAACGGAGTGAAGAAGGAGGAGACTTCCAGGAAAGGGGTGAGCTGGGACATGACTAGCCATTCCTGTAATTTGGCCAGGATTGGGAGCAGGGAGATGGGTCTGTAATTTTCTGGGGAGGAGGGGTCGCCACCCTTTGGTAGAGGTATGACTGTAGCCATCTTCCAGTCCGTGGGTACCTTTCCCAGAGAGAAAGAGAGGTTGAAAAGGGCAGTGAGAGGGGCAGCTATGGCTGGGGCAGACAGGAAGAGCATCTTTGCGTCTAGGGACGTAGGGCACTTGCCTTTGTTTGGGTTCAGGGCCCTTAGAGAGCGTAGTACTTCGGCATGGGTTACTGGGTGGAAAGAGAAAGGCAGGCCTCCGGGGGCAGGCTTTGGGGGCATGAGCTGGGGGACCGGGGGTTATTTGGGAGGAGGATAGGAGTTGTCAGGCACAGCTGGAGAAATAAGTATTAAAGGCTTCTCGCATACAGATGGGGTCGGAGATGGGGAGCCCTGGACAGATAGTGTAGGAGGTGGGGTGTAGTGGGGGGTAGGGATTTAAGTGATTTCAGAAATCAGTCGGGTGGTTTATGTTCTTGTTAAAAGCTGATAGAAAGTATGTCTTCTTTGCTTGCCTGATGGAGTTTGTGCATGCTGCTTCGGAGCTTCTGTATGTGGAGAGGGTTTCCTGTCTACCTGTTCTCTTGTAAGTTTTCCAGGCACGGTCCCTGTGTGGTAATTCCTAATTATGTCGGCAGAGATCCAGGGGAAATGAGCACCTCTAACTCTCTTTGTCCGTAGGGGGGCATGTCTGTCCCATATTTTTGGAAGCAGGATTTGAAACCTCGAAGGCTGCATCATTGGAGGAGACTTGGGTATGAAAGACCAATTTCATGTCCCAAGTCTGATAGAAGAGATGCTAAGGTGAGTGAGTTGTAGGACCTGGTGTGCAGTGTCTTTGGAGGGAGGCTGGGGGCTATGCACCTTCCTAATCAGGAAGATCATGTGATGATCACTTATAGAGTCGGGTAATAGGCCTGCTCTTAGGATCCTGTGGGGTGAGAGGGTGAGAGCCCACCTAGTAGCGAGTGGTTCTGTGACTTGTGGTTTAGTCTTGTGGGGTCCATGATGAGTTGTGTTAGGTTCAGAGCCTTTATTTTGGTCTTCAAATGGGCTTTATCTGTGCCTAACCAGTTTGAGTTAAATCACCGATGGCCTGTAGCTCACCCCAGGCAGCTAGGGATTGTAGGGAGCTTAGGTGGGAGAGTATGTCCACGGGGATGTGCAGGGTGGGCAATATGAGCCTGCCACGTAGACAGGGATGAGAAGGGAAGAGATAGTTTGATGAGAATAGAGTTCATGTTTGCAGGGGTTGTGGGGATGTCCACTATCGTGAAATGCTGGCTGTTTGCGATATACATTGCCGTGCCGCCTCCACGTTTTTTACCTGGCCGGTCATGTCTAATTAAAGTGTAGCCTGGTATGGAAACTTCCGCATCAGAATGATGGGGTTTTAACCAGGTTTCTGAGATGACCAGGATGTCAGGGCACTGTGTTAGTGCAATAGGTTGTAGTAGAGTAATTTTGGATAAAAGGCTGCAGGTGTAGGATGTGGAGGCCTTTGGGAAAGAAGAAAGGGGATTGGGAATTTATGTAGTTTGGACCAGGATTTACCTCTATATCCCCAGACAGGAGTAGAAGAATGGAGAGGAGGTGGATTATTTTTGTCTGAGAGAGGTATGGGCGGGATGTGGAGGACTGGGTGTTTGAGATAGATTGGGGGCAGCAACGAGTTTGGATGTGCAAGACCACATGCCCCTGGTGAAAAGATGGTGGGATGATGCTGGCACTAATATTTGCATAGTGGATTTGGGCCATGGCTTGGGCAGGTGCGAGCGAGGATGCAGAGTGGCAGGGCAGGGTGGTAACCCGAGGGGGTGGGGGTAGTGGGGGTGCTCTGTTTGGAAGGATGGCAGGGGGCAGGGAGGACAGAGTAGCCAGAGAGAGAGAAAAAATAGGGATGTAAACAGCAGCATCCTTGACTGATTCCAATGGGAGAAACTGTAGTGTTTTGAGTTGAGCCCTCTGGTGGTGGTAGCTGATAAGCTGCTAATGGAGAAATGGGCTGATAGGTTTTTATGCAGAAGCTCACAGCGCCAGAGAAACACAGTTGTGCAGCCTAATTCAGTGGTAGCAGATTGTGGGGAAATTCAAAATGGTGCCTGAATCACGGCATTCTTAGTTGCCTTCAGAATTACCTTTTGCTTGGGGGTGGGGTCGGTGATCCAGGAGATTCCAGGGGAGGGCTGGCAACCCTCATGACCTGATTTGGCAGCCCAGCATCTGTCTGCAGTGAGAGAGAAAAAGAGAAGACCTTTATAGCCAGGTAGGTGTGGGGGGGGGGAGTGTAGCTAATCCCAAGTGCTTTGCTTTGTTTGAATGCAGCATGGAAGAAAGACTCCATCATAAGTAGTGTGAAATAGCTACTCTAAACAGCCTGGGAGTAAATTCCTATGTGGGAGGGAAATGGCTAATTGTTTGGCTTCCCGGGGTTTTAAACATTTAAACAATATTGAGTGCTGACACCATAAAATTAGCGTCAGAAGCTGACAGCTGACAGTGTCCCTTGAAAGAATCGATGAAAAGGAAAAGCAAATTAAAAACAAAATTCAGGGTTGTCAACACAACTATCAGCAGACAAGATATACAGAAATTTAATTTAAACAAAAGGTCAATATAAAAGCCTTTGTCAAGGCTAAAATGGAGGGGCAGGCTGACAAAAGAGGGAAAGTAATTAAAAGACCATTTCTGAGCTGACTGAGCAAACAGGGGTGGGGGTCTCAGACAACACTTAGTTAGCAGTCTGCTAGGCAGAATGGGTGTGGGTGGGGGGGATCAGTTAGAAAAAATGAGGGCACTGGTCTGTGTACTCTGAGGGTGCTAGTTACAATCAGTGGTTTAGGGCACAATTCTGTCCAGTCATCAGATGCCAGTTTGAAAGCCCTATTCAGAAACGGATATTTAAAATTACCTAAAAATTTACAGGACAGGTACTTTTCTGTGGGACAGGTAAAATTTGCATACCACCTGTCCCTTGGACAGCCATCCTCAAAAAATTATTTCTAGCCCTGTTAGTGGAACTAACTCCTGAAAGGGGTAGAGGTGTCACCTGCCGGAAGAGGCGAACGTGCATGCCCCGACAACACTGGGTGGCATCAGCCCCAGAGCCCAGGAGTCAACTTAGCTGACACTGAAGCCAGGTGGACAATGGGCAAGGACCCACCACCCGAGGGAGACCCAGCCGAGCCACCTGACTGTGAGCCCGAAGACTGGTTGAAAGGCCAGAGCAACAGGGGCTGGGAGGCCAAGGAAGAAGTCCCCAACCCCAAAGACATTCTGCCCAACGTCTGCATCTAGTCTGCCCAGATTATCTACCCCCTTTTCTGTTCTTCTTCTGAGATTCCTGAAGTACTTGTCCCACATTAGCTTAAAAGCAATGACTGTTTTGGCCTCCACAACCTCTGGTGGTAAGCTATTCCAAGGGTCCACCACCCTCTCTGGGAAATAGAAATTATGTATGTTGTTTTTAAATTTACCCACTATTAGTCTCAAATTGTGAAAGAAGTTTTCTGCTTTTACCTTATTTATTCCCTTTATGTATTTGAAGGTTTCTATCATATCCCCGTTTCTCTTCTGCTCAAAGGAGTACATTTGCAGTTGCTGTAGTCTAGATTCATATTGCTCCTGGTGCAGTTCCTGTACCATTTTAGTAGCTCTCCTCTGTACAGCCTCCAAGTGGTCTATGTCCTTTTTAGGTGTGGCTTCCAGAACTTTAGGCAGAACTCGAGATGAGTCTCACCAAGGACCTGTATTGAGGAAGTATGACCTCTCTCTTCCTACTTGTAATGCCCTGCCAAAACATCCGAGGATGCTACTAGCTTTCTGCGCTGGATTTTCACATTGTCTACCTGCCTTTAAATCATCGGAAATAAGCACTCAGAGGTCCCGTTTGAGTTTTGTTTCAGTTAATTGTTCACTACCGAGGTCAAGTTCACTGGCCAGTAGTTTCCGGCCTCCTCCCTGCTTCCATTTTTGTGCAAGGGTACCACTGTGGCCCTTCTCCAGTCCTGCGGTATTTCCCCGCTCTCTAGAGACTGTGCGAATAATTCTGCCAGGACGGTCATGTTAAAACGAATATGATTGAATTCTTTGACTGGGTCTCCAAAAAATAGTGGACCAGGGTGGGGCGACAGATGTAGTCTATCTAGATTTCAGCAAGGCTTTTGACTCTGTCCCCCATAGAAGATTGGTCAATAAGCTAATAAAAGACAATCCCTCAGATTTGTTTTGAAGACTTCATGAATAAAACACACCTACAGCATAACTAAAATTAACTGTAAGAAGTAATAACAAAGGGAGTTAATCAGCGTAGGCCAGATTGAACAGGTGATATTTATGCCCTCGTTTAAAACCCTCCACCGAGGGGGCCTCTCTCAGCTGATGGCTCAGCATATTCCATAAACTAGGCACCACAATCGTAAATGCCTTGTCCCCAGGTAACTTAAGTCTAGAAGTGGGGTCCTCTAAAAAGACCACCTCAGAAGAGTGGAGTGGGCAGCCAGGAGCATATTGATGAAGGAAATCATTAAGATAGCCCAAACCCAAATCTAAGGGTCCAAGGCTAAGGTCCCCCTGGCATTGGTTCCCCCTGGAAAAAGATATCAAGGACACTGGAGCATATAGCAAGGAAGGCATACACTTGTAACCCTTTGTTTTACTTTCTGCTGCAGATTTTGTTGACTCTTTAGCTCCAGAACTGCTAGTGTGTAGCAGGAGAATACTGTTGAACATCAGTGTTACTTTATTGGTTTTGGGGCTGTGGGGCCACGCTGCAAACAAGGACTGCTGCTTTGAGAATCGTTGACTTTGCACAACCTGTCTGTGACAGCCCCAGGCTTGAGAACTGTTGCTAAGGCTGGACAAGGTGGGATATAGAAATGGTTTTGAATAGGGGGTGTGGGTCCTAGATGCTCACCTGGCCTAATATGGGGGCCAAAATAGAATGAATGGTAAGTCAGAGGAGTCTACCCTCTGTTGTGCAAAATAGTCAAAGGAAATTGCTATGGGGTAGAGGAAGACTCTGAAACTCCTTATAAGCATGAAAAATAAGTTTATTGTACTATATTGACTTAATATGCCACCAGAAATTCTCCAGCCAAAGTTTCATGGCTGAGGGGGCCTCTTTCTTAGAAACCTTGGTCGTCTAGTAGCTATGTTTAATGGTATTTACACACCATTTTGGTGAGGTTCAACACTTTCAATCCTTAATGTTTTTGATAGGCTTGCCCAGCTGCGTCAGATTCATTAGTCATTGCTTTCTTGAAGAAATCTTCTACATAATGGTATAAAGGCATCTGATGACCCACTGTCCTGTGATGAAGAGCAGTCTGTCACACGCTCGATCCATCTCCTCCCTGCCAACCCCCGGCAGCTTGCGCTCATTCCCGAGCAGGGGTCACCTGCGTGGCGCGAGGTGTGGCATCCAATGCCTCAGCCCTCAGTGCCACCAGGCCAGCTGGGATTATCTTTTTAACTAATTACAATGTAACTGTTTTAGATAAAGTTTGCAATTGTACTGTATGTAATTAGAACTTTGTAATGTTATTTATACTGTTCTCTGTTTATTGTACTGTTTTTTTGTTAATTTATGTAACATCTTGACTGTTCTTTCTTTACATGGCCCCAGGTCGTACATGAAAAAGGGCCTTGGTTATTGTACTTACCTGGTAAATAAAAGTTTAAATAAAATTTAAATAAATTCATTGTAACATTTTGGGTTAGAATTTATATCTGGTGCATATCTTTGTATGTGTCACTGCTGTTCATTTGTTCAGTTTTTGTTGACTAGGTAGGTGCACTAAACAATAAAATGCCCATTTTCAGGCACATCCTGGGAGATTACTGAGGTAATGAAGAAAAGACAAAACAGCACAGTTTGCAAACAAATACAGTGAAATAATTAAACAAAGTGGATATGAGAAATAATGTCAAGCAGAGAATCAGCAAATTAGCAAGCAGCAGAAAACAGTAAGAATGGTACATCCTGTTAATTTGTGCTTTCTGCAAGGCACCCTGAGCCTGCAGTACTGGGCAACAAATAAAAACATGCTACTACTACTACTTAGCCTTCTCACAAGCAGCAGACTGCACTACACCTTCATTGTTGGGATGGGAATATAGAAACTCAGATCCTGTCCTGTCCACCTGGTACATTTTCTCTACTTTTTTGTCAACTAGTGCAGAATGTGGGGTGCTATCATTCTGGAAGTTGGCATTTTCATGAACTTATGTATGCGAACCTCGATTCTCTTTGATGATTTTAGTCACACTATACTCATGAAATTAGCTTCTTCAATATCCATCTGTTTCACAGGATTGCAGGCTTAGCATATTTGACATTTGGCTAACAAAAACAAAAATCCTCTTTCACTCTAGGAGAGGAACTGAAGGCCTGTTCTGGGAATACCATGGGCTCTTTTGGTTCCTCCTCTGCTTCCTTCTCCCCAAGGCCCTGTTTGGGGTCAGAAGTTGGTGAGGGGGCAGCAGCAGAGTTCCCCATAGCCCCCATAGCTTGGAAAAACTGTCATATCCTCTTTATATCCTCCTGAGAAGGTATAGTTTTGTCTGTCACAGGTTGCTCTACTTCTTTCTTTTGCAGAAACCATGAAGCTGCTGCGGCCCACATGCTGTGAACTGGACCCCGGCCCAATTCATCTCCTAGTGGGAGGGGTCGAGGTCACTGGTCCAGTGTTTGCCAGTATAGTCTGGTGTTCACTCTCAGAGGGGTGCTTTCCCGGTGCCTTGAAGGAGGTGTTGGTGAAGACTCTTCTGAAGAAACCATAGCCCGACCATGACATCCTGGCGAATTATAGAACTATCTCCAAATTCTCATTTTTAGGGAAGATTGTTGAGAAAGTAGTGGCTCTGTAGCTCGAGGCACACCTCGTGACCTTTGACATCTATGAGCCTTTCCAATCTGGTTTCAGAGCTAGGCACAGCACAGAGATGGCATTAGTTTGGGTGCAAAATGACCTCCTCATGGCAAGAGATAGAGGGGAACAATCAGTTCTCATTCTCCTCGATCTCCCATCAGTATTTGACACCATGGACCATATTGTGCTGTTGGATCACCTTAGAGTGTATGGTGGACTCACCAGAACAGTCATCAAATGATTTGAGTCCTATCGCTCTGATAGGAGGCAACGAGTGGTGATGGGATTTCTCCTCCTTCTCGAAGCACCTGCCGTGTGGTGTACCTCAAGGCTCGAACCTTTACGCTAATGTTGTTCATGGTGTACATGTTGCCTCTGGGAGAGCTCATCAAAACAATACAGTCTGGGTTTCTACTGCTATGTAAATGACACCTAGCTGTATATGTCACTTCCTGGAGCTGAAAGTGCCATTGAAGTGCTAAATAAATGTCTGGCCAAGATTCAGGACAGGATGTACTCGAGTTGGCTGAGGCTGAACTCAGACAAGATGGAGGTGCTGGTGATTGAGCCTGGTCGATGGCGTGACGGGGATACCTCCGGAGTGGTAACCAGGTTGGTCCTGGGGTCAGCTCCATTGATGGCTTCCCCCAGGGTGAGGGATTTGGGTGTCATCGTTGATGATAGACTGACTATGAAAGCCCAGGTGTCATCTGTTGTCAAAAGTGGGTTTTACCACTTAAGGAATGTCACCTGAATTAAACCCATGATTCCGCCAGAAGAGCTGCAATCACTAGTACACGCCTTTGTGACTTCCAAGCTGGACTATTGTAATGCTCTGTACTTCGGGGTCAAAGGGGGGATCCTCCGCCAGCTACAGCTAGTGCAGAACATGGTGGCCAGGTTGCTGGCGGGCCTTCCAAGGTTCTGCTATGTGACCTCGGTCCTGCGGTATCGGCACTGGCTGCCGGTCAGGCGGAGGATCATCTTCAAGGTGGGCTTGCTCACCTATAAGGCCCTATATGGCCTGGGCCCTGGTTACCTGTCTGACCTCCTTACTGCAGCCGCCCCGCTACATTCCCTCCGCTCCTCCACCGAGGGCCTCCTGACGGATCTGAAGGCCAGGCTGAAAACCTCGGGGGATTGTTCCTTTGAGGTGGCCAGCCCGGCCCTCTGGAACTCGCTGCCAAAATCTTTGAGGGAGGCTTCAATGGTGGAGACATTTAAAGGGGGCTTGAAGACCTATCTTTTTAACAAATCACTTGCTGATAGCTTTTAAATCTGATTTTATGTTTTTTGTTTATTGACAAAATATTTTAGTTGATCCTGCTGAAATCTTGTTCCTATTGTAATGGTGCCCATAGCCTCTGGATTGAGCACCAAATATAAATAAAGACCTATCTATGTGTCTGTCTATCTCCATGTGCTTTTTTCTTTACATACATGGCAGAAATTCTTTTTTGTTTCTTACCATCACTAGCATCAGAGCTCCCCCCATCAGATACCCAGTGCTCTTTACTGCGCTCCAAGGATGTTTTGGCAGTCCTGTCAGCCTTCTATTGTAGGATGACTGCCTGCAGCATTTTTCAGCCCTCTTTAAAGTCAAGGACCGCTGTGAAGGTGTGGAACCCTCTGATGCATGCTTTTCACCATCAGGGGTAACCCCCTCCATGACTGAGCTAATGTTTTTTACAGGAAAACACTACAGTGACACTGGAGTGGATTCAGGAGCTGACAGTGTCTCCCTTTTTACAGTCCTGGTTTCCTTTTTTTAAGGCAAAACACTGTGCAGAGATCAGGCACTGGATTTTCAAATGCTGATGCAGGGCTTGCAACCAGCCCTGCCTCAAACCCTTACACCGCTGCAGCTGCAGCATTACCGATTTCCACAATTGCACCCAATTTTATAATCTTGGGTGCAGTTCCAACAAGTAACCCGGATGACGGCAACTTGCAGCAAACTTCAGCCACGCATAAGTGTAAGGGTCTCAGGTACTGACACATGCTAGACCAGAAAAAGATTGTCTAGGAAGCATCACTTAGCCACACAGGATAGAAAATGCCTTTAGATTACCACAAGTTTGTTGCACTATATCTTTGGTACACCCACGGCTTGCAGCAGTTCTAGCCATTAGAAAATCAAGCCCCATAATTTTGAAACATGATGGTCTAGTCCCAAACAGTTGAAATAGAGCGCAGATTATTTGCTTTGGCCAGGAGCTTTGAACAGGATTTGTTCTTTTAGGCCTCTCAGTCATGTCAATTTGACTGAAAGAGAAGATGAAAAACATTAATATGCTGTACTAATTCAATTTCTACAACCATTTCAGAAACAGCCAGTATAGATTGAAATAATGTTTCAAAGCACTTTTAATTGCAAAAGCAATAGGTTGGAACATAGAAACAGAAAATGACGGCAGATAAAGGCCTAGCAGCCCAGCCAATCTACCCAAGCCTGTCTAATTTTGAGACTGTGACTTTGTCAGTCTTCCCTGTCTCCCCCCCCCCATTTGCCCCCTTACACACTACTTCCATGTGCCTGCCCCATCCCCTTTTAAACTCTCCCACTGTTTCAGCCCGGGATGACCTTCTCGGGGAGCTTGCTCCTGTCCAGCACCCCTCTTTTGGAAAAACAAAAAGTACTTCCTGACATCCTTCTTCACCCCAGCCACTTTCAGGGAGTTACCTTTGGTTCCCATGTTACCACTCACTGTGAACAGTGCACTACTGTCCATCTTGTTTATTCCGCAGAGGTACTGAAACGTCTCAATCATGTCGCTCCCTCTTTCTCCTGTCCTCCTGCGGGTACACGTTTAAATCCTTCAAGCACTCCTCAATAGATCTGCCCTGTTGCCCCAATATATTTTTTGTGACTCCAACCGGTCCTCCAAGTGAGGGTGAACCAGGGATCTAGAAAGGTGCTATATTACATCTCTTGTTCTGCTAGTGTTCCCCTCTAGCTATGCATTCCATCATCCAGTTTGCTGGGCCCACAGCTCTACTGCACTGTGCTGATATCTTCATGTCCTCCATTATTGACACCTCCAGGTCCTTTCCTCTGAGGTGCTCTCCACTACCACCCCATTAATTCTATACTCGGTTTTGGATTTTTAACTCCTATGTGCATTATCTTGCACTTTTTTGCATTAAAGTTCAGCTGCCACACCCTCAACCACCTCTCCAGATTTTCCAGATCTTTCTTTATGGCCCTTATATAGGAGTATAAGAGGAGATTTATGTTTTGTTTATAGAGCTCATGGAGATAAGGTCCTCTGGGAATCAACAGGACTGCAAACTAAAGTAAAGTAAATTTAGGTAGAGAAACAAGATCTCATAATAAACAGTTAAAAGAGGAGCAGTATAAGACTGCTAAGAGAGCCCAGTGGTTTAACCAAAGGGTTGTAAGGAAGTGGAATGCATTGACTGCAAATATTGTAGGTGCCACAAATAAGCTAATGTTTAAAAATCTATTGGATAAACATATGGGTGAGTGGTCTAGGTACTACCTCCATTGATATGTGGCAAGTCTCTCATGACCAAATGGCTACTAGACTTGTAGACCTTTTCCTATGTTGCTGTGTTCCTATGTTATCCATTCCTCAATGTCCACTGTTTCAGAGACCTTGGTGTTGCCTGTGGAGAGGAATTTCTTTCACTGAACTCCCTCCCCATATCACAGATAAATATGTTAACGGGAACCAGAACTAGAACTGATCACTGGGGCATGCCGTTTGTGACTCCCCTTTTTCCTGAGGGTTCTCCATTTAGGACCACTGTTTGGGACCTCCCACTCAACCAACTTTTCATCCACCCCTTAATCTTGTCCCATACCCAAGGTCACCCAATTTCTTTATCAATCTCCTGTGTGGGACTGAGTGGAAGGTGGGTCCTCAGTCCCCAATGTAGCCGAATCCTTCCTCTCTGCACCATTCCTTCAGCCATAGGTTGAAGCTCCTGGTACAGAGATCCCTCTCCTTTCCCCATCATAGACAGGCTGCACCTCAACAAAAGTTGCTGTGTGAGCTACATGTCTAAGACCCCTCCCCAACTCCCTAAATTCCCCATGCTCTATCCCAGTCCTGTCCCTAGACAGGCCATTAGTCCCCAGGTGGACAATGACATCCATCTCTTCCTCCCTTCCTGCTGCCCTACTGATCCTCAGGAGCCACTGCCCATCCTTCCGGGCCATGGTGCCAGGCAGGCATCTAATCTCCCTCTTCCCCCTTCCTATTCCCAAATCTATCCCCCTCTCAACCTAGTCCCCCACCAGAGGTTGCTAACAAAGCATGAATAATGATTAATTGGGACCCCTGAATACAAATATTTGGCAAATATTCGAAATAAGGTATTCACACACCCCTAGCACTATCCTGCTACATCTACAGTATAAAACTAGTATACACAGTCAAAAAAGTCACTTCAATGGCAATTATTTTTAAACATTGATAGTGGCTTCCATCTTTATTGAATTAAGTCAGCAATTATAAAATGGGTATTAATAGCTGTTTTAAAAATATCTTAGGAAACTAAAATACACTGATAGTGAATCTAAGGATGTCAGAAACGTATTAAAAAAGATACAACAAAAATGTTTTGCTGACTAATAAACACTGTTGCTTTCAAAGCAGACAGTGAAACCCTAAAACAAAAGCCTGCTTTTTAACTTTCCGCTCACATAGATGCGCTCATATATACTGTAGAACTGTTTATTCTCACACAAGTTATATTTAGCGCATGACGCTAATTGGCCATAGTTGCGCAAATTTAATTTCACGCTCTGCAATTAGCCCCCAATTCACTCCCATTGAAAATGTGCGATTTTGGCCAATTAACACCATTTTATTGTCATGTAGTTCTCACTTGAGCGAATGTAGCTTTAATTATTTTACAACAAATATCACCTGTTCTACAGTATACTGTGGCACTGTGTTAGTAACACAATAGTCGAGGACTGTCACCCACTGCAAACAAAATGATACTTTTTTTGTGGGGGGGGGGGGAATGCCATCATCCTACCCAAATTTCCTCATCACCTTTCCTGATATTAGCACTGTTAGAGCCACATTTTATCCTTTGGCCAGGGTGACAGATGAGCCACTGCTGACTTTGCATTTGATGCCAGTGCTGTTCTTTAGTCATCCAGGAGGGGGGTCACTAAAAGCCTGCTGGTTCACACCCTCCCTTTATCCTTCCTAGGAGCTGAGTACTTTACCTGTGCAATATGGCCAGCATCTGATGGTCCTGGAGCAGGTTATCCAGGCCTGTATAGAAACCAGAGTATCCAAGCACTTTGTGTGCACCACTGGTCCAGCCCAAGATGCCAGTTTTCAAGAATTTTATATCAGCTGTTATGTTTGAACTTAAGCAGGTAGTGTACAGTCTGAAATTAATACAGTCAAACTCACTTTAAGCCAAACACCCTTATACCAGACGTCTGCTTATTACGGACAAAATGTACCTGCCAAAAGTCATTTGCATTAGCAGCAATGATATGTATGCTACATACAACGGATGTTGCAGTCCATATACAGCAGACGTTAAGGGCAAGAAGTGCTGCTAATTGCTGCCAACTGATAGTCCCAACAAGCTGAGCTGTGAGTTCCCTTGGAAAGTCCTACCTCTTGCACTGTTAATTGATTGCTGGATTGTGCCGCTATCCTCCAACCAGCTCCACTGTGTTGTGTGCTGTTAAATCTTTAAATCTTTTTTTTAAACCTATCTCTCCCTGTCTTGCTACTCTCGCTGAAACCCACTTCAGTCAGCCACGGTCCCCAGTCAGCCCTCCCACCCGTATTTTCAAACTTTCTTCTGACAGCACTGGAGTTGAGCCATTTACCTCCACAAAGCCTGATCTTCTCCTTACTGCATTTTGAAAGCAGTAGTTCCGAGGAAATGCATCTACTGCAGAAGTTTTCCTTCTCCCTCCATAGTACCTGACTGGCTTCCCAAACAAAGCCGTCCTTAGGGGAGTTGCAAACTGTGCATTTGCACAGGACCCCAAGAACAGGGGTTCCCCCAAAAAACTCAGCTGTCCAGTTGGCCTCCTTCTTCCCGGTCCTGTATGTATTAATTTAAGTAAAGTGCAAAAATGGCACAAAACTAGCTAAAAAATGAAGCTACAGGGAGGCCATGATAGGGATGAGGAAGTTCCTTGGGGACTTTGCAACTTCTGATATAGGGCCCCAGACAGGACAGCCTGGCGAGGGCCCCAGACAAGCTTAGGGCCAGCGTTGTTCCCAAATCAGATTGCACGCTTTCTTCTCCCTACCAATTGGCTTCCCATATCAGATCACAGGCTTCCTTCTTCCTACTGCTACTGAGTCTCGAAAGCAGCAGAACTGGGGACTTAGTCTACTGCAGAAGTTCTCCTTCTCCCTCCACAGTGCCTGATTGTCTTCCTAAATCAGGTCACAGTCTTCCTTCTCCCTAACAAGTCTCAAAATTAGCATGCTGGCAAGGGGGTGTCAGTTTCAGAGAGCAGCACTGCTGCGATCATAAGGTACTCAGTCATTAAAAAGGTACAGAACACTGCATACAGTATAACATATTTTTGTGTCAACTATAGTCTGTGACTATAGTCTGTGGTATGTGGTATGCTTATTTGTGGATATTAGCAACAGCTAGGGAAAGTATACACATACAGAAGATATACAGCACTGACTATGTGTGCCTTTAGGATACAGTGGACACCCTTTATAATGGAGAGATTAGGATCACATCAATGTGTCCATTATAAGCAGGTTCCACTCTATTAACTTTTGTAAGTGTACATACGAACATATGAAATAGCCAGCAGATACAGGCATTTCAGTCTATCTAGTCAGCTCAAGTGTACAGCACACAGTTTAATTAAACTGCAGCTGCCCCCTTCCCCCACCCTTCTGATTTAGCGCCCCCATCCTCTGACTTCTCCCCCCCACTTCTCCACAGTTTTAACCCTCCCTTTGGCCCTATCCCATCCCTCTTGAAACTGCCCACTGCCCACAGAGATATACTTCCTCCGCAGCATTCCAACCTGCCCCACCTTTCTTTTTTTTTAATTATTTTTTATTATTTTTAGCATTACAAAATAGTACAACATGCAATACAGAGGTATATTCAGGGTTAGAATATATTGAGTAGGGCAGTGATTGAAATATATAGTCCAAATCCATATCAGACAGCTGGCATCGTAGTAGATCTTATAGCTGCTGGGAGAAGGGTCACCTGTCAAATAAAGGCATATTGCTACTACCCCTTTTATGGTCAGGCCCATGTGTATGCTTAACCAACCAAACCCATTATGCTTTCCCCTCCCTTGATCACCTCCACCCCTTTAAATCCAAAAATTATTTGGGAATTGTCTTGTACATTCATGGTACAAAATCTGGGTAATGTTCTGATTGATAGAGTCCACTGTTTCCAGCGATTAGCAAAACTAGGAACTCTGTTACTCAATTTAATTGAAACCCTTTCCAGGTTATATACTTCATATGTTAGTTTTCCTCCAAGATTCCTTAGCCGGGAGTCTGAGTGGAGAGCCAGAGTCTTGTGATGACCTTTTTGGCCACCAAGACCAGTAAGGTTAGCATTCGTTAGCGTGTCCCCTGAACCTTAAGTCCACTAGGTGGCATTGCTGTCAAAATGAAGGTCAGGGTAAGCATCTCTGGTCTCCCATTTATACCATTTAGTTTGGTTATGATCTCCTGCCAATATCCCGATAAGCATGGGCATGACCATAAGATGTGTCCTGCCCCCGCTCCCACCTAGTCACATTCCCTCCAACATGCCCCAAATTCTGTCTTCTAAATTTTGCAGTTATACCTGGGTTCTGAAAACCTAATTCTAGATTTCCACTCATACTCTTTTCCAATATATATTAGGAAATTCTATAATATAGCAAAGCTGATTTTTGCCACTGATCTTCCTCTAGTTCTGTTCCCAGTTCCTTAGACCATCGGACTCTAAGTTAGTCCAATGAATCTTTACCATAAAACCTTAATGCTAGATAAAGGCCACTAATAATATGCTCCTGTACATGTCCCCTTTAATGGTGTATCACCATCTGAATCAGACTAGAAGGGGATTCAGCTACCCCTGATAAGTTCTCCTCAAACGGTAGCAATCTACTTCTGAGAGTCATATACATTTTGTATTGACTGATGGGAAGTTTGTACTCTGTTTGTAAAAGTGAGAAAGAGTAGATGCCTAGGGGTCCCACTAACTGAAAGGTATAACGGAGGTTATATACTTCCCATTGCTGGATCAGAACCACTAAAAGGTACCTTCTCTTTTGAGGGACAAAAAGAGATCACCACATTTGCAACCAGCATTTAAAAAATCTGAGGTAAACCTCGTAAAACCTTGTGAGTGGTATACATTCTGGCAGGTCCCCTAAAATAAAAGATGGAAAACTCTCAAGGCCATTAAGAGTCACCTCGATGTCCTTCCAGTGAGCTGCATATCAAGTAACAGCAAGGCTACATACGGACTTGGGCCACCTGGGAGTATCATTTCATGTTTGGGAGGTTAAGCCCCTTGTGCCCTAGGAAGCTGTAATGAGGAGTACTTCACTCATGGCACTTTACCTCCCAGATGAACCTAGAGATCGATTTGTCCCATGTTTGAAAATAAGTATTCGAGGGAGCACAGGGAGAGTTTGTAGAAAATAGTAAATGAGGTAATATGTTCTGTTGTATAGTTTCAGCTGGGAAAAGGATCCCCATAGGAAGCAGGGCCCACCTAGATAAGTCTGAGGTAATTTGCTGAGTGATGGGTTTGAAATTCATCAATTCTAGATGAAACATCTTATACAGTATCTTAATACCTAAATATCTCATCTCCACTCTATTCCAGCAGAACGGGAAACCAGCTTTCAAAATCTGAGAGGGTTTAAATGAATATGTTAATACCTCCGTCTTAGCACTATTTACTTTATAACCAGCCAGTTTACTGAATATATATAGCTATTCCCAAATTGCTGCAACAGATGTTTCTGGGGAGGTAAGGGTCAAAAGGATATCGTCAGCGAAAAGTGTTAATTTATGAGATCGCCCCCCCAGCTGGGATTCCCTCTATGTGGACCTGAGCCTGATGTTAGCAGCTAGAGGTTCTAGATAGAGGTGAATAAAAGGAGATAACGGGCATCCTGCCGGTGCCCCTGGTTAAGGCAAATGGTGAGGAAAGCATGCCATCGAGTTTAAGATAAGCTAATGTGTTTGGTACATAGCTTGTATTTGGGAAATAAATTTGTCTGGGAATGCAAAACATTTCACAGTGGCCCACAGATAGGGCCAGGACACTCTATCAAATGCCTTTTCGCATCAAGGCTGAGAAGGACTAATGGTATCTATCTGTGAGAAGCATATTCTGTAAGTAGTAAAACCCATTGAACCGCATCATGGGCCTGATGTTTCATAATGAAACCCACTTGGTCACCATCAATTAAGTTAGGAAGCAAAGCGTCTACTCTATGGGCCAGCACAGACATGAATCGTTTGTAATCGCAATTAAGTTTTGAAATCGGTCGATAGGAGGCCATAAAGATGGGTCCTTTCTAGGTTTAGGAATGGCCACTATCTCTGTATATCACCATGAGGGCAGGGGAGTTGCCTCCTTTGGATATCCACATAGGTTGCAGTAAGAGCCGGAGTCAGCAATCGGCGGAAAGTTCTGTAGAACTCTGCTGGGTACCCATCAGGTCCCAAAGCTTTCTGATATTTAATTAGCCCAAGGACATCCCATACCTCATTGGCTGCGATGGGGCGAAGCAGCCCTTCAGCCTGGGCAGGGGAACATCTCTGGCACCGGAGAATTTTGTAGATAATTAGCTATTTGCTGGGGGGTTGGCTGGGTCTCTTTGGTATATAAAGTCTTGTAGAATCGGGCCATCACCTGTCTGATTTCACCAGGATGCAGTAGCAAGCGACCAGAGGTAGGATCTCGTAGTTTTGTAACCATCGCTTATGCTTTCACCCCTCTCAGGCGCCTAGCCAAATTCCGGGCCTCTTGGGGTCCTCCCTCCTGATGCCTAAGCTTCAAATAGAGCAACTGCTGCTCTATCTTCTGGTCAACCAGCTTCTGTATTTTTTCCTTGACAATGGCTAGTTGTGTTTTTACAGTTAGATCCCCCTGAAGTTGCCTGGTCTGCAGATGCAGCAGCTGTGCCTGTAGCTCAGTCTACAACGCCTCCCGAGTTCTCTTCTTATAGGAGGAGTATCTAATGATCTCCCCCCTTAGCACGGTTTTAAGAGTATCCCATCTTATACTGTCAGAAATCTCTGGGGAACTATTATCTGCCAGAATTCTTGGTATAGCTTCTTTAACCAACTTTATAAACTCCCAGTCCTACAGGTGCATTAAATTTAAATGCCAAAGGAGCATTTCCTCTGTTTTGTGGCATCTACTTTTAAGTATAAAGGGGAGTGATCCGATACAATGGAGGCTCCCACCGCCATGTCTCGTATCGATTCTAAATAATCCAGCATAGAGGACGTATGAATTTTGGGGGAATAGTATGTATATGACTTCGTAGAGGGAAAGAAATGGTGCCAAACATCCACCATGCCCAATTTAGGAATGGCCTATATTGAGAGGGTGAGGAGGTGTCTAACCTAGTATTTAATGTAACATTGAGGTCGTCACCGATGACACACATGCCTTGTGTGTCGGTCAGGAGGTCATCTAAAAAATTTTGCCACTTGTACCGGGGAGCCTGGTGGGAGATATGCAGAAGCTAGTGTAACTTGTGTAGAATACAATTTGCCCACCACAATAGCGTATCTACCCTCCCCGTCTACAATCTCCTTTTGAAGTTGAAACTGGACCCCTCGGGGAACCAGTATTGCAGTGCCCCTCTCCCTGCCAGAGGCATGCGAGGAGGCCACTATAATCTGAAACTCTCATGACTTAAGCTTAGAATGCTCAGTTTGAGGAAGGTGGGTCTCTTGTAATAGAATGATGTTTGGTTTATCTTGTTTAAATAGCTGAGTAACTGCCTCCTCTTCATGGGGTTGTGGATACCATTCACATTAAATGACATTATTAAGGCAGGTATGGTCATTGTAGTAAATATCCCAGAAGCTGCCTGTCCAAAGTCTCATATCCTTTCAATCCCTTCCCCGTGCCCACATCTCCATACAAGCGAGACCGTATGTCCTTAATACCAGATAATCTCTCCCAGAGACCCAGAATCAGCCCCCTCAGATTTCCCAGTGTTCCTGTACCAAGTATAATGCCCTCAACTCTCTCACTATGTATTGCTAGTATTAGATAACACTGTATAAATCTGGTTGCCAACCGGGCAAACCAGGAACCTTCAACATTAATTAACAACGTGGTAAACCAGTAATTTATACATTTTAACATGTAATCAATCTGAGCTTCCAAGGTAGGGGGAAACTCCAATATGTTTCCCTATTATTTCCGGGAACACACAGATGCAATCATGTTCCAAACCAGAAAAGGGGGTAAATCAGACACTCATCTGGCCCTCGGGCCTCCTGTGGACCGCATGGGTCCAAAAAAGAGAAAAAAAGATTCAGGAGAGAAAAACATAAAAAGGGAGGCAAGGGAAGAGTGATCCAGAGAATCATCCCTGGTAATACGTCCATAAGGTTAGCCAAAGTTACTCGCCTCCCCTCATTACAGAAAAACTGCATCCATAGATTGCCTTCACGGGATGAGCCCCCAGAAAGAAAAAAAGAAAAGAAACATCTGAAGTATATGTCCCGAGCAGTGTAATGTCCCTCATTCCTAAAAGCATCACATATTATAGAGTTCAAATATCAGACCCTTGCCCCTGTTCATGTGTATCCCACGCCTTCCATATGTCTCTTTATATGTGGGACAAGCTGGTCAGCAAGTGGCATCAACAGTGTAACAGCAACCCCCTTTCTGCACAGCCTATAACATCACCCGATGCAGAATTAAAGTCCCAGTCTATAGACTTGGTAATACGAAGGCAGAGTCCCATTGTTACAGAGGCTTGAGCCACCCTGTAGGGTCTCGAAGAAGGAGAGGAAGGAGGGCCTGGAAGGGTATGGCCTCGCAGCATTGCCACGACAAGTGACTGCAAAATGTCCCAGTTAAGTAGAGGGCGTAAATAATAATTCAGAGGCCTAGAGTCGGGCCTGCCCTCGAAGCAGGCAACGATAAAGCCCTTACCCAACCACTCCGCTTTCTAACCCCGAACCCCCGAAATACCTCAGTCATAGAAAGGTGAATAAGAAACTGCCTGTTCTTCAGGTGTCTTTAGTGTTGCTCTCCTCTGCAAAATTCAGCTAGGCATTGTTTTCGGGTCAGTGGCATTATTCGTAATGTCCTCATGCTTGCATTGCTTTACCTCCAGTGTCTGCCATCTCAGGGGTTGGATGTTCTGGGCTGCAGGAATGTTTGAGCGCTCTGGAAAGATCAGGCTTTGTTTAGTGAGAGCCTCACGAGCCTCCTCAGCTGTACAGAAATCCTGCTTCCTTGTAGACAGGTGAACTATCAGTTTTACAGGATATGGGGTAGTAAATTTTAGTCCCTGGGCTTTCAAGGTTGGCAAAAGGGGGAGATATGCTCTTCGAAGTTTCAATGTTTTAGGCGCATAGTCGTGATCCAAGTAAAATCGGTGCTGGCCGTGGAAAATCTTCTGCTTGCGCCAAGCTGTTAATAACACATGCTCCTTGACTGCATAACTGCTGAAGTGAGCAATAATAGATCTGGGACTGGCTGTGGAAGAGGCAGGCCTGGGTGCCAGGGCCCAATGTACCCTCTCACAATCGGACATTCTTACGCCTTGCACAATTCTCAGCATCCTCCTGCCTGGCTGCAAGCAGTTCTTGTTGTTCTTGGAGTTGTTGGACCAGGCTTTCTAAGTCATCCACTCAGTTTTCAGTGGCAGTAACCTGACTCTCCGTATCATCTGCCTGCTGTTCAAGTTGAGTAATGTCTCTGCGCATTTCGCTATAGAGTTGTTTGATATCAGCTTGGAATGCACAGAGTTCATTATAAATCGTATCAAGCTTAATTCTTTTTTTAGCTTTAGGAGTTCTCTGGGCCGAGCTGTTAGATTTAAGATAGGCTGCAGCTGGCTGGGGGATCATGTCATCTGTGTCTGAGACGTTAGATTCAGATCGATCTTCATCAGCATGACACCCCTCGGTTTTTCGAGTCTTCGGGGGTTCATTCCTTTAGTTACCCTCTTATTCATATTTTGTGTTGCTTTAGACTGAAAATATCACTTGGTAGAGGTGGAAATGCTGGAGGGTTGGACGGAGAGAGTCGTCTACGTGACCATCAACCTCAAAGGTGGAACTGGAAGTTGACATCACCCTTTCTGCGAAATAGTGCCTCCTCAACTCCTTCTTGAACCTTCCTCCCTCCTTCCAATTTCAGACTGTGTCCCCTTGTTTCCGTTCCCCCTTTTAACTTAAACAATCCCTCAGAATTAACTTGATTTATGCACCTTAGGTACTTGACCATCTCAATCACATCCCCTCTCTCCCTTCTATCCTCCAGGGTATACATGTTGAGCTCCTGCAGTCTCTCCTCATATGTTTTGTCCCTCAACACCAGGATCATCTTCGTCGCCCTATGCTGGACCCCCTCCAATAATTCTATGTCCTTTTCAAGTAGGGGCACCAAAACTGCACACAGTATTCCAAGTGTAGTCTCACTAGGGACCTGTATTGGGGCAAAATGACTTCCTCCCTCCTAGAGGTGATTCCCTTGGCGATGCATCCCAGCATTTTATTTGCCTTCGCCACTGCCTTCCTGCACTGTGCTGAGTGTTTCATGTCCCCTCTCACCAGCACCCCCAGGTCTTTCTCCTCGGTGGATGTGGATAACTGCACTCCCCCCAACCAGTAGCTGTTCTGCCTGGTGAAAAGTGTAACAGCCCGTTGACTAACCTTGGCTGCCCCATGGCCCTCGGGTCCACACTGTACACACCTCTGAGGGGCCCAGACTGGGTTCCGCAGTGGACTATAAGTCTGGTGCAGTGCCTCCACCTGGGGCAGTGGCAGGGAATACCTGTAGGCAATTAGCAGGTTACCACCCCCCAGAAAATAACAATAACTGCCCCAATACACTCCCCACACTGTAATAGCCCCCACACACACACACAGTAACTATAACCCAGAGAATCACAGCAACAAGATTTAATATGCAAACAATAGTTATATTTATTTGGGGAAAGGGGAGAAAGGGAAATATTAAACAACACAACCACTTTAAACCCCACACAATAACCCCTACCTCCCACCTTAGGGTACACCCAGCTTCCTACTAACAGCTGCTCAGTCACTACAGTCCTTACGGTAAGTACCACACCGGGCAGTGATGCAGGCCTGGGGACTTTCGTCAGGGCCCAAATAACCTTTTAAACAGTTTCAGCTTTACTTTTACTGCCTGGGTGCAGCTTTGTACTTAGCACAGTCCAACCCCGGATTTACCCCCTGCAACCTAACTAGCTAGCTAGCTGATAAAAACTCCCCAAAGCCACAGCTTGGAGTATGTACAGTTCAGCAGTTCACAAGGGGGGGAGGTTCAGCAGGTTGAGTTGCAGTCAAAATAGCAGTTACGGTGTGACAACCCACCTCTCCCTCTGGGCTGGAAACAGCTTTTAGAGAGGTGTGTGTCCTCGGTATTCGCTGCCTCCAGCCGGACTTTCCTTCCGCACCTCTTTCAAGTGTAAACTTGAATAATCACACGGCAATTGCACAAGTTAAAGTCTGGTAGTGTGTCTCTTTCAGGTATGGATGCTACAGAGTTTACCTCTAGCAGGAAAACCAAATCTTACCTTAGAAAATGACATCAGAGACACAACTGTTGAGCAAATAAATAGCTTTTACTTAACAGAAAGTGCAATGAGCATTTACAGGAAATGTATTTACAACACAAGAGAATAACACTCATACAGGAAAAGTAAACAAATGTTTTTAAACAACAGATGGCAAAAGAAGAAGGCTATTACTGAAATATACTATCACTAAACTTACCCTTCCCTGTCCTTACAAGAGACACTGGACCCTGTTCTAACTGCCAGCTCCCACGGACATACCAGGTAGGCTCCAAGCTTATGTTTCCCCTCACAGCTTCCAGGGCAAGAGAAAGTTCTCTGTCTTACAGAAGCTTATATAGCCTATGGAGACTCGGTCATTCCTATTCTCCCCTTAAATGCACCAACCAACTAACATGTATGTATTTAATTGTCCCAATCAGAGTGAACACCTATTGGTGACCAATTATATTCCCTTTTCACCTTAAGTTTATATTTGAATGATCCAATCCATTCAAACTGCCCTGTGTCCGTGTCTGCAAGGTCTGTGTGTGTCTGGAGATGTCCACTCGAGATTTATGACCCAGCTCTTATCTAGCAGCTAGGAATTCCACAAGCTGGTTGCTGCTGGAGGATTTCAGCCTCAGTGTATTTTTTTCACACTGCTAAAAAATAAGGCATCTACAGAATCCAAACCATTAACTCTTTCCTTCCCATTTCTGTCACACACGGTACCGTGAATGTATCCGGATGGTGATGCACCACAAGGCTGCCGAACTGGATGACTGGAGAAAATGAAGAACGCTGGTCTTCACCTGCCTGGCCTTGTGTAACCCCTAGATGGCGCTATCCCAGGGGCTACTACCCTGCCTGATTTGCCACTAACAGGTTGAGGGGCCTGGATCCAATGGTAGGTGCCTCCACCCAGAGGTCAGGGTTTGCAATAGTTAAACTAACTGGTCACAGCCCTCTGGGACACTGCAACCCCTTTCTTCCCACTAGTGGCCTACACAATATATCAGAATTACCTTCACAGTATACACTTACCCCCAGGTCTGGTTCCGCACTGGGACCTCCTGTGAAATGAGATACAGTGCAACAATCACAGTACAGTACTTTAACATAGACAAATACCTCAGGCAGTATAACTTCACTGAAACAAGCAGCCCCGATCCATCCAGGGGATACAACAAGGACAGGGGAAATCAGGTCAATTAGCCTATCACTCTAATAATTCATTTATGGCTCTGTGCATAGGCTCATTTCTCCTGTCACATTGTCCCTGGGTACCCAAGCCCTAGTGGCTAGTCCAAACCGTGGCAGCTGGTAGGGGCCCTTTTACACAGAGAAAAGGAGAATTAAACAGTCAGCAGTACAGTAATTCCATTTGGATTTAATGTGTGGCAATTCAACAGGAGCAACCCTGAATTAGTACTCACGACCTCCAAATAAGATATAGGGTCCTTCAATGTCAGCCGGGCTCACTTGAGGCACAACAACTCTTCACACATCCATATAAAGAAAGTACTATACCAGGCAGGCTGCATCTGTATCCCGATCGCAATTACTGCAGTCAATACCGGAGAACACACAGCAGATTCAGTTCCTGACAGACCGAGTGTAATTCAACAATTTCTTCAGTCTTCTACAGGGGTGAGCCTGGTTTCTACCTTCAGAGATCCTTTGATTCTTTTCTCTCAGGACGATTCAGTCCTAACAAGCAGTTACACAAGTTGTAGACCGGATCTCTGGGCCTTGTACACGTTTTTTGACTGAAACTGTGCACTGAAGGAGCACAGGGTTTCTTTCTTCTTCACTTTCAGATCTCAAACTGAAACCCCAACAGACAAAACTGGCACTTCCTTTGAGTTCCTCCCAGTTCTTGACTGGATTGGCTGTCACTCATAGACTGCTGCTGTTGGTCCAAAAAGGCACCGAGTCTAAACTACATCTCCCAGAGTCACTGCCCATACAATCCTCTTGTGGCTGGCTCAGATTATGAGTCCCAAGTTCTGATTCATCCAAGGCATCATTTTAGAGCTAGCTTATTCTACACTGATTGGTCCAGTTCAGCAGTTCAAAACCAGAATGGGGAACTAGGCAGACAGTTCTGACTATAAAGAAAGCAGGTTGACAAACTGTAATTTTATTATTACTGTAAATGATTTCTGGCAATCAGTTACATCTTTCAGACAGGTTCCCTTTGCACTCCTAGTGACTGCAAAATGGGTGAATTGGCAGCAGCTTGAGTGGTACTCAATCAAAGAAACACAGTCCCCCATACAACCACTATGTTCTGCAAGCAGACAGCTCTTTAAAGAGAGTACCAGAGGTTCTAAAACACTCACTGATAAATGGCTTAAACGCTAAACACCATTCAGGCTTGGAGTATTCAAGCAAGCTCCTGAAGTCTTTGGGAACCCCATTTGCAGGGGGTTAAGGCACTCTTCCTGGTTTGGAAAAGCTTTTGATTCAAGGCCAAGCAAGTACCTACAAGTTTCAAATCCGGCAACCATATACATTTGCATTAGGGCTCACACATGTAATCATCAGTCAATACATCATTTTACCAAGAACCATTTCTGAAACATTGCAGCACGTGCCACTCTTTTACACAGTATAACACACACATTGTACCATAACTCAAGTTATTACCTCTTGTACATGAAACCTGAAGAGAGGGACCCTTCCTTATCAGTTACCTTTGGGGCTGGACGGGCAAGGGCACCATACTTAGAGGGCAAACACAAGTAATCTTGAGTTAGCACTAACTCCAGTTTGGGCAATGAGCCAGGGACACATACACCTTTATGGACAACATTGAGAGGCAGGTCCACTGGCCGCCCAGGGAATCATAACTGAGGTGCACTGCAGGCTTTACAGCTGACCAGTCTTTCTAGGGGGAGCTGTTACAGTCTCTGCACTCTTGAGCCTCATTTTCAGCATTGTTCTCACTTGTCAGGGGAGTCTCCATGGGGTAGAGAGGTGTAGAACTTGGGGCACTTTCAGCTCCAGGAGTTACAGTTTCTGAGTCCCACAACATTTGGCTCGTATGGAGAGCTCTTCAGACACTGGAGTGGACTGTCAGGGCACTCAAAATACTCTTCTTGTTCTGGTGTATCACCAGTCTGCCCCAATCTATCATTTTCCTCCCCTGAAAGCTCAAACAGTTCAACCATGCACAATGATTCCATTTCATCTGATCTGATGCTTTGCACTTCACTTTCTGGGAGCATTGGCTCCAGGGATGAAGCTGGGGTATAGACAGTCCAGAAGGCCCAGCTTTGTCTCCAGTACTACTAGGGATTGCCTCAAACAATTGACCTGAGTCTCGTAAGAAGGATAGTATTCAAGTCACCTCACTTTCTTCTGATATGGACTGACAGTCATGCTCAACTGGGACTTGTGCAGGGGGAACACTTTAACTCTGCTTCTGTAGGTGCAGACTTCCCTGATTTTCTTAGCAGCAGCTCTAGTCACTGGTCCAGAGGGGGCATCTTCTGGGGCTCTGTGACTCAATCAGGATTTGTCCAATGGGTAGTAAACGTGATTTCTATGCATTGTTTTTTACATCTTTGAATTGTTCTCGGCCTTACTTTGTACACTGGCAGATCATCTAGTTTGCCCACTTGGGGCTTTAGAGGGAGATGGTGCATCTGTCAGCAATCTTGTGTTTGCTGCAGTCCCAGATTTCTTAGTCACAACCGATTCTCCCTGAGTTCCCAGTTTTCACCTTTTATCATACCTTTTGTTGGCCAGATTTCTTTTTGGCAGCCATGGCTTGAGCCAGTTGCACGTATGAGTTAGCTGGGCCTTAACTTTTGGTACATACTGTAAATAGTTGTCAGCTTGAACTCTATCAGGAGACCCCAAAACACACATCTACCGTAGTCGAGCTTTCTTCCAAACATCAGGCGTAGGGGAAACCCAGTGGCACTCACTTTTGGTGCAGTTATAAGCATGTACCAGTAGGTGCTTAATTTGTTGGCTCCATCTAGGGCTTGTCCTTGGGCAGTTGCTACATATCTAGCAAAGTGCGTTGAAACGTTCAGGCTGTGGGTCCCCCTGGGGTGGTAAGGAGTGGTTCTGGACTTTCTCACTCCCCACAGAGAAAGCATCTCTTTGATCAGACGACTCTCAAAGTCTCTCCTTGATCAGAATGGATTCTTTGTGGAGCCCCATAGTGAACAAAAAGTTTTCATGAGTACTTTGGCTACAGTGGATGCTTTCTGTCTTTGGTGGGAAAGCTTGGGCAGTATCTCGTAATGGTCAGTAGACCACCAGCACATTACTGATATTTCTTTGATCTGACTTCAAACTCAGAAAATCAATACAGACCAGCTCCATGGGTGCACTGGTGTGATGTTAATAAGGGGGCAGTCTTCTGGGGCAAAGCTTTCTGTAAGCTAGCGACTACAAGTTCGAATGTGTTGCTCCACATGCGCCCCCATCTTAGGCCAATAGAATCTGGATCTCCACCAAGTCAAGTGTTCTGTCTATACCAAGGTGCCCCATGTGGTTGTGCAAGGACCTCAGTACTAGAGTCTCGAAAAGGCAGTGGGGCAGCACTAGTTGTTGTTTGTCTACTTGTCCCCTCTGTCTACTGTTTCTCTGTATAACAGTTTATTGATCAGTTCAACTTAGGATCCTTGTATAACAGTGCAGTTCTCAAATCAGTGGAGCGAATTTGGACACATCTTTTCCGCATAGAGGGCTTCTAAAGCTGCTTTGATTATGGATCGGGATTGAGCCCAACACTGTCATTGTCCAGCTGAGGCAGTGCACCAATGTCTATTGCAGAAAAGTGGCAATAAGCAGCAGGTATGCAATTCTCAGAGGCTCCCAAGCAATCCACCATGCAGTCCACTGCGTCGGTGGACATTTGTTCCTCCCTGTCAAACTTCGGCAGAGTGCCGAATGTCAGGTTCTGCTAATCGGACCCAATCATTCTGGGAACAGGCCTCCCGGAGAGCATCAGCATCTATGTGGTTCAGACCTGCTCGGGTATTTGAGAGCATAGCTGCTGTGTAGATAATGCAGAAAGCCACCTATAGCTAGTGGCATCCAACTTAGCTGAGGTCTGCACATAGGTCAAAGGATTATTGTCAGTTTTACTAGTATTTTAGCCCCATACAAGTACTCTAATGGAATTGTCAACATAGCCTTACCAAAGCTAGGGAACTCTAACTATGTACAGGATAGTTCTTTCTTGATGGGGTCAGGCTTCTACTGGCAAAGGCCACTGGTCTCAGGCCATTCTCGTGCTCTTGGTACAACACAGCCCCCAACCTTGCAAGCTAGCATCAGTGTGCAGGACGTATAGTTTTCTTGGATCGGCATAGGCCAGCACTGAGCATGGGTAAGTTGATATATGATCTCATGAAAAGCAGTCTCATTAATCAGGAGTCCAGTGGCCCCAAATACTTCACTCGGATGAAAATACACTTTTCAGTCTTGAGGCGCTGACTTTTGGTATTTTTTGTGGGTTGGGGATACCCTTGAGTAAGGTTGAGCAAAGGGGCGGATCACTTTGAATAGTCCTTGATGAAGCGCCGATAACAACCACAGAATCCCAGGAATCTTTGCAGTTCTTTTAGATTTTGGCTGTGGCCAGTGGTCAAGGCCTCAACTTTACTTGGGTCGTCTCTATTCCTCGGTGGATACTATGTGTCCTCATACTTTACTGATGTTTGAAAGAATTGACACTTATCAATGGACAGTTTAAGGCCAAAGTCCTCCCAGTCGGTCCAATACCTTAAATAATCTGGTTTTCATGTCTTCTGTGCGAGCTGCCAAACACAATAACATCATCTAGGTATACCAGGCACTCTAGTAAGTTCATGTCCCCACTGCACGCCTCCATCAATCGCTGAAAAGTGGCTGGGGCACCTGAAATCCCTTGAGGCATCCTCATGAATTCATAGAAGCCAGCGGACAGATAAAGGTCAGCGTTCTCACGTCCTCTGGGGCCATCGGGATCTGGTAGTACCCACCGCGGAGATCCAGCACAGAGAACCACTTGCTTCTGCTAGGGCAGTCCAAAGCATCCTGAATGCGGGTACTTGTGTACTGATCAGGGATAGTCCGCCCGGTTTAAGGTGCGATAATCCACCACTCCTTACTGTTCCATTCTTTTCCTCACACTACACAATGGGGGAAGCATAATGGCTTCTGGACTTGTCACACACCCAGCAGCTAACATCTTGCAGATGCTGCCTCACATCATCTATGCTGCAGGTGCCAGGCGCGAGACCTCTCACGAAATGGTCTTTCGATATGCAGCCGGATATTGTGCTCAGCCCTCGCACCATCCTACATCCCATTCCTTTAAAGAAACACCTGGTCTCTGGGCAAGCTTCTCACTGATCCTCACTTCTTCCATTCAGCTGGCAGCGGGAGTCATTAAATCAAACAAGTCAGGCGCTTACTCTGTCATTCTTCCTTGAACTCTTTGCTGCTGGGTAGCACTGCAGTGTCTGCACAATGCCATTAGCCAGGATGCAACTCTGTTTACTCGAATGTTCCTTTCAGACATACTATGAACTTGGACCATTACCTTCTGGCATAAGTACGGGCTCTAGCGGCAAAATACTAGGCTTGACCAGCAGTCCCTCTGGCAATTTTTCATCGCTTGCATCCAATATTAATATTTTATTCTTAACATCCTTTCTGATACGGACCTCTCCCTGTAAGGTACACTGGCATTTGGCGCCAGGATCAGAGACTCAGGATCCTTCTTCCATACAATTCGCACCGGTTCCTCTGGTTCTGTTTTTTCAGCATCTCTGTGCCTCATAGGCCTTCTTAATTAAAGCCGGAACTCTTAAAGCCTCTACTAGTCTTTGACCCCTGTTTTTCATAACACAACTGTGCCAGCCTTCCGAACATATGAGCATTTGTTCCAATCAACAAAGGGACACCATCATACAGTCCAGTGGGGGACACATCAAGGCTAGGGTCTCTACTTGTTCGGCCACCCAGCCACGGAGGTGGGGAAAAGAACAAATTCGGATATGTTACCCAGAATAGGGGTAGGCCTTCTCACTTAACCCCATACATGCAGTCCTTCTAATGGTTGTAAGGCACGGCCTGACAAATGCTTCTGATACCAATCTTGAAACATAATTGTCACTTTGGGAGCCACTTGTTCATACAGCTTTTGTAGACACTCCATTTACCTTACAGTGGTCTCCATGGAGGGACCCACTATTCTGACCAAGTCTGAGAGGCGGAAAGGGAATGGCAACTGACCTGCTACAAAAGGACGTGAATTAGTACTTTTTGGTGCCTCACTGGGACCGTGTCGCACCTCTTTAACCACTGATTTCTTCTCCCAAGCTCTCCTTGTAGCCTATATGCAACTTTGTCAGTGTCTTTTGGGACTGGCATTCCCTTTCTTATGTCCATCTTTCCCACAATTATAGCAAAACATACTTTCTGGAGTTTGAGCTGGCCGAGGCGCCACACTGGGAGCCAGGGCGGGTATTACTAACTGGAAACCTGGTGCCATCTCTGTCTGGTGGTGATAAGCATTTGGAGACATCTCGTCAGTTTCTGCACTTCCATGGTCAAGGAATTGAGTTTGAGCTGTTATCAGGAGATACATGGTGTGGTACTCAACCCCATAGCAGATGCAGTCGGATAGGTCAGGGCTGGTGATTTGCAGGCGTGCTTTCATAAAGGGACTGTTTTTGGAATTCTTGATCTCTCTCAACAGTTCACCCCATTGTGGCATATCTTTTTTCCTTGTCAGACACCTCATTGATTGTCAACCCTGCCCCTGAACTTCACTTTGATGGGTCACCCTCAGTCACTCGGGTCGTAGCCACAGCTGTTAGTGCAGAGTGCCTCCCGAGGCTCGTTTTCTCAACTCCTCGAATTTCTCCATTAACTCATCATGGGAGGGTGGGATTCCAGTCGATTTGCTAGGCGAACTGAAGTAAACAGCAGTTCTGAGAAGGGGTAGACTTAAGGATTCTTTCAGTCTGGTTCGGTCTAGTTCAATCGCTGGCAAACTACCCTTTCTGAGGCATTCTTGCAACAATTTTTCCAGCCGAGATACATACACAGACAACAACTCCCTTGGTACTGTTGTGCATTTCTTACTCTCCACCATGGGTCCTCATCAGAATCTGGGCTCCCCATGCATTCTCCAAGGCCTCAAGATTAGGCCTGTGCAGTGTCAGGTTACTGGCCCGTTGCTTGCGGATGGTAGCCAGGGCAGGACCTCGGAGGGCTCTCACTAACCCTCTTTCGCTTTTCGCCTTCCGGGCATTGCCATTCTAGCACTTGGGGGCAGCAGCATAGTCTATCCAGGTCTCCCAGTCATCCTCCCTTGGGGAGGTGAGGGAGGAGGTGCCAGAGAAGATCCTCAACCTTGGTGGAGTGGTGACTAATGGCAGGTGCAGAAATAGGAGTCTGCATTGGTTCAGCCACCATTACGGGCACTGGAGCAGGAGAGGGTGTTGGGGGAGGAACACCCCAGGTGGCAAGAATAGTTTCTTCAAGTCCTCCACAGTTTTCTCTCCCAGCAACCATTCAGCAAATTTCTCCTCAAAAGTTTCAGATAGTGGTGGGGCTGATTCCCCCGGTCTTTACTGTCCTAGTTATCACTCTCCAAGCAGTGAGGCTCCTCTGGGTAATGGTCTGTGCACTTTTGGAGCCATCTATGGATCCTTAAACTCTACTAGGGCCAGGAAAGTGTGGGTGAGCAGATTAGCATGCCACTTCACCACCACAGGGTTTGTAAACTTCCACCTTGAAAGTACTCCTGCACAGTGTCCGTATTGATACCCAGGGGATGTCCAGGATAAGCATAGCATTTTGGGGGTCGATCTCCTCCCCAGTACACCACACTCCACCAGCCGGTGCACAGCCACTTCTGTCGGGTACCCATTTTTTCTTAACAGTGGTTCGTAAATATGGCCACTAGAGGACACACAATCCCAGCGTGCCTCCAAGATGTAACCCCTAGATGGGCTATCCCAGGGGCTACTACCCCCGGCCTGATTTGCCACCAACAGGTCTGAGGGGCTGGATCCAATGGCGGGTGCCTCCACCCAGAGGTCAGGGTTTGCAATAGTTAAACTAACTTGGTCACAGCCTCTGGGACACTGCAACCCCTTCTTCCTACCCTGCGGGCCACACAATATATCAGAATTACTTCACAGTATACACTACCCCCAGGTCTGGTTCCGCACTGGGACCTCCTGTGAAATGAGATACAGTGCAACAATCACAGTACAGTACTTTAACATAGACAAATACCTCAGGCAGTATAACTCACTGAAACAAGCAGCCCGATCCATCCAGGGGATACAACAAGGACAGGAAATCAGTCAATTAGCCTATCACTCTAATAATCTACTTATGGCTCTGTGCACAGCCTATCCCTATCAGTTACTGGTCCCTGGGTACCTAGCCCCAGTGGCTAGTCCAAACCGTGGCAGCTGTAGGGCCTTCATGCAGAGAAAAGGAGAATTAAACAGTCAGCAGTACAGTAATTCCATTTGGATTTAATGTGTGCAATTCAACAGGGAGCAACCCTGAATTAGTACTCACGACCTCCAAATAAGATAGGGTCCTTCAATGTCAGCAGGGCTCACTTGAGGTACACAAACCTTTCACACATCCATATAAAGAAGTACTATACCAGGCAGGCTGCATCTGTATCCCGATCGAATTACTGCACAATGCCGGAGAACACACAGCAGATTCAGTTCCTGACAGACCAAGTGTAATTCAACAATTTCTTCTGTCTTCTACAGGGTGAGCCTGGTTTCACTCTTCAGAGATCCTTTGATTCTTTCACAGGACTGGATTCAGTCCTAATACAGTTACACAAGTTGTAGACCGAACTCTGGGCCTTGCACATGCTTGACTGAACTGTGCACTGAAGGAGCACAGGGTTTCTTTCCCTTCACTTTCAGATCTCAAACTGAAACTCCCAACAGACAAAACGGGCACTTCCTTTTGAGTTCCTCCCAGTTCTTGACTGGATTGGCTGTCACTCACAATAGACTGCTGCTGTGTTGTCCAAAAGGCACCGAAGTCTAAACTACATCTCCCAGAGTCACTGCCCATACAATCCTCTTGTGGCTGGCTCAGATTATGAGTCCCAAGTTCTGATTCATCCAAGCATCATTTTAGAGCTAGTTTACCCCACACTGATTGGTCCAGTTCAGCAGTTCAAAACCAGAATGGGGAACTAGGCAGACAGTTCTGACTGCAAAGAAAGCAGGTTAGACAAACTGTAATTTTATTATTACTGTAAATGATTTCTGGCAATCGTTGCATCTTTCAGACAGGTTCCTTTGCACCCTAGTGACTGCAAAATGGGTGAATTTATGGGCAGCTTGAGTGGTACTCAATCAAAGAAACACACACAGTCCCCCATACAACCAATTATGTCTGCAAGCAGACAGCTCTTAAAGACAGTACCAGAGGTTCTAAAAACACTCACTGATAAATGGCTTAAACGCCAAACACCATTCAGGCTTGGAGCATTCAAGCAAGCTCCTGGAAGTCTTTTGGGAACCCCCATTTGCAGGGGGGTTACACTTGCCATCTTTGTCTTAGAGGTCTTTATAGACAGCTTTCAGCAGGCAGGCCTCTTGTTGTCTTCCTCTGCTGGTCTTCCTTTTCTTCTGTCTAGGGACAAGGATGGTGAAGCCCCTAGACCCCTCTGTTGCACACCCTGGACACACAATTACAGCTGAGGTTTTTCACTGTTTTTTACCCTAGCACTCTCTCGTTCAGTTACTGTAGGCACGTCAGTGCTGTGCCCTTGCACAGTCTCTGGCCAAAGCATGCTTAGGCTCTCCCCTTGCAAAAATCTGCACTCTCCAGACTTACCCCTCTGTGGGGGAACACAGTAGCTCAGTCTCTGCACAAGGGCTGCAGTGCTGGGAAAATCAGGCAGCCCAGAACCAGCCTCTCAGCTCTCCCTGCAATTTTCATCTCTCTCTCTCTCTGTGGCTGAAAACTCTGGTTCCGGAACATCTGCAGCAAATTCCAAAACCTTTCTACTGTCCCTGCTGCAAAGCTCCAAGCTCTTTCTCTGGTTATCTTTTCAAGCATTTCTGGGCCAGACAGGCCGCTGGGGCCTGAATGCTGGCACAGGACTGGGAAGCCCACTCCAGTCCTTTCTCACTCCCATTTTGGCTGAATTCTCCTGGGCGGGCAAACACAGTCCCTTATATCTCTTTTCCACAGCCATCTTCTCACTGGCTGTGCCGATCCCGGGCTTTTTCTGTGCCCTTTTACATTATCCCAGCAGCCCCCTGTTTCCTGTTGTACCATGGGGGCTGCCATGCTAATTTACATTTTAGTCACAACACAAAGAGGCCCATAACTCTATTACTAAGCCCCCTCCTGGGCTAATAGTTATGGATCCTGGCTCTGCTGGCCAAATGGGAGCCAGGACACATTTCACTGTATGTATGGAAACCCCTATATGCCCATTGGGGCTTCCATTATCTCTCCCCCCATTTCGCACCTTCAGAGGCATTTCCGATAATGGATCTGCAGCGCCTTTAAATTTTCAGGCCTGGCGGCTGAGCATGTGCAGTAGAATTGTGGCCGCCATCTTGATAGAAACATAGAAGTTGATGGCAGAAGGAGTCTGCCCATTTGTTTTAGACCTATTTTGACACTCTAGTTGCCCTTTGTAGTCAGGGCTCCCTTGTGTCTATCGCATGCATTCTTGAATCCCCCCACAGTGTTAACCCCCACAACCTCTTGGGGCAGGCTGCTCCAGGTGTCCACCACTCTTTCTGTGAAGAAAAACTTCCTGGTGTTGGTAGAGAATCTCCTTCCTTACAGCCTGAGGTCATTTCCCCTGGTCCTGGAACCCTTCTTGAAGTGAAAAAGTTCATGTGCCTGTACCTTGTTAATGCCATTTATGTACTTAAATGTTTCAATCATGTCCCCTCTCTCTCTTCTCTGCTCCATGGAGTACACATTCAGCTCCCTAAGTCTTTCCTTGTAGGACATGTACTGCAGACCCTGAATCATTTTTTTGTCACCTTTCTCTGTACTGTTTCCACCTGGTCAATGTCCTTCCTGAGGTGAGGTCTCCAGAATTGGACTCCGTATTCCAGGTGAGGCCTGACCAGTGATCTGTACAATGGTGGTACCACCTCGCTTCTCCTGCTCGAGATTCCCCTCCCAATGCAGCCCACCATTCTGTTGGCCTTCAATATTGCCTTCTCACACTGCTTACTAACCTTCAAGTCATCTGAGATTACGATTCCCAGATCTCGTTCCTGGTTTGAGGCTGCCAGTCTTTCGCCTCCTAGGTAATACTTCTTTCTTGAATTTTCTTTCCTATGTGCAAGACCTTGCAGTTTTGGCATTAAATCTCAGCTGCCACACTCCAGACCATTCTTCTAGTTTCTTTTTTTTTTACACTTATTTTTCCTCCGGTCACGGGTCAGCAGGGCCTCTCTCAGGCATCCTGCGGTTCCTGCCCAGCCTGAAGTCCTCCTTGCCTGTACCTTCTCTCTCTCCTCCTCCTTGACACCACACTCGGCACCCCCAGCTTATCCCTTCCAGGGTGGGGCTGCCCCTCCCTTGGGCGCTCTTCTTAGTCAGTCTCCGGTGTGGGCGAGGACCCGGGTGGAGGAACCTGGGAGGTCAGGCAGGCCGGACCCGGCTGTGGGCGGGTGCTGTCGCTTGCCCCTGCTGACTGGGCTTTTTCCTTGTTCTGGTGCTCGCATCCCCCCCCTCCGTGTGGGCACGCCCCCAACGCAATGGAGCATGGCAACCCAGCGTGCTGCAGCCCGCTCCCAGTCTCCACCAGTAGCCACTGGCATGCCGGGACTCCCAGATCTCCCCCGGAGAGAGCAGCCCAACAGGTGCTCAATCCTCACCCCCCCTGCCAACCCCCGGCGCCTGAGCTCGCTCCCGAACTCGGGTCGCTGGCGTAGCATGAGGTGTGGCGTCCAGCACCTCAACCCTCAGCACCACCAGGCTGGCCATTCTTCTAGTTTCTTGAGGTCAGCTTCCATCTTGCTCACTCCTTCTGAGGTGTCCACCCTGTTACATATCTTGGTGTCATCTGCGAACAGACACACCTTCCCTTCCAGTCCGTCAGTGATGTCTGCTATAAAAACATTGAAGAGCAGAGACCCCAGCACTGAGCCCTGGGGCACCCTGCTGGTCACCCTGCCTTCCGTCGATTGCATTCTATTAACCTGTACCCTCTAGGTTCTGCCTTGTAACCAGTTTTGTACCCATCTGACTACTTCTGGATCAACCCCTGTGTGGTCAAGCTTCTTTACCAGCCTTCTGTGTGGAACCAAGTCGAAGGCCTTACTAAAGTCTAGGTAGACCACATCTACTGCCTCACCATCCTCCACTATTTTTGTAGCGTAATCAAAAAACTCGAGCAGATTTTTCTGGCATGACCTACCTGCTGTGAAACCATGCTGTTTAGGGTCATGTTGGCCGCTAGTTTCGAGGAATGCTATGATCCTCTGTTTGAGTAGTCAAGGCAAGGCAAAATTTATTTAAAAAGATGCCCAATCCCGGAGGCTCTGGGCGCCGTACAAATAAATAAACACACATTCAAAAACAAATCAATAAAAGCAAGCAAGAAAAATATAAACATATAAATAATTAACTCCACATAAAAACATTTCCCATAAATGATAAACTCAGCATCAAATTACCAATAGCTGTAGTCAGATCTATAAATAGACAGCTTAATCCAGAAAGGCCTGGGCAAATAGGAGGGCCTTAAATACCTCCAAGTAGGGGCCCCCTTAACCCGAGGGCAGCGAATTCCACAGGATGGGGGTGGCGACACTAAACACCCTGTCGCCAGTCGATTTTAACCTTTGTCCTGGGAATCGCCAGGGCCCCCACAGGAGGAACGGAGGGGGCGAACCGAGAGAGCAGGTGCAAGAAGGTCTAACAGATAACCAGGGCCCTGACCGTGTAGGTCCTTATAGGTGAGAAGACCCACCTTAAAGAGTAACTAAGGAATGTATCAAAGTGGGGAGGTCCAGAGGTGGAACAAGGGGCTTTATCCTGGCGACATTTCTGAGATGGAAAAAGCAGGTGCAGATGGTGGAAGATACCTGCGTCTCCATCGTCAAACTCCTATCCAGAATGACACCAAGATTTCGCACCCTAGAGGAGGCCTTCAATGGAACAGATTCCAGAACAAGTCCAGTCTCTGATCCAGAGGCCATCCTGTCACGCACTCTGTTCGACTCCACCACCAATACCTCTGTCTTATCAGGGTTCAGTCGCAACCAGCTAGAGGCCATCCAATCATTGATCTCTACAAGGCAGCTGTTTAGCACATCTACCATGCTGGATGTTCCTGAGGCAAAGGATAAGTATAGCCGGGTATTATCAGCATAGCAATGAAAACCCAAGCCATACCTCCCAGGGGTAGCACATATACTGCGAACAACACTGGGGCTAACACCGACGCCTGAGGTACTCTGCAAGATAGGGGGCTAGGGGTGGAGGAGAAATTCCCCATCACAACCTGCTGCCTCCTGTTGGTTAAAAGGACTCAAACTAGCAGATGACAGTGCCAGTGAGTCCACAGAGTTCCCTGAGGCGATCAAGCAACACACAATGGTCCACAGTGTCAAATGCTTACGAGAGATCAAGAAGAACAAGAATTGTCTTTTCTCCTTGATTTCTAGCCCTGAGGACATCATTCTACACCCGAACAAGCGCAGTTTCTATGCTATGCCTCACCCGAAATCCTGACTGGAAGTGTTCGTACAACTCGTGGGTCACAAGGTGCTCCTCCAACTGAAGCGCCACTACCCAAGTTCTCCACAATCTTCACCAAAAAGAGAAGGTTGGAGATAGGTCAGTAATTTGCCCTAACCTCTGGGTCCAAAGATGGTTTCTTTAAGAGAGGTCTTACCAATGCCTCCTTCAAGGCATCAGGAAAGACCCCCCTCAGACAAGGAACACTGGATAATCAGAGCAAACACCGGGCCAACGGCTACGACATCTCATCAAGAAATGTGTCGGCACCGGGTCCATTTCGCAATAGGCGTGCTTCAGACTGGTCGCCACCCCAATGACTTCACTTACCTCCACTGGTCTAAACTCCCCCCAACCAGGCGGAGTGCACTCAGAACACTTCGGGTGACCACTGCCAGCTATGGCATTGCTGACTGGAGGAACTCCCTGCCGGATACTGGACACTCTGTCCAAGGAGAACTGAGCAAACTCTTCGCATTCAGCATTAGAAAAAACCTTCGTCGGCTGTAGACAGGCTGGATGAAGTAGCCTGTCCACAGTCCGAAAAAGCACATCTGGTCGGTTCTTCCCAGCAGCAATCTCCCTGAACAGGAACACTGCCTTCTTATGGTTGATTGACCCCTGGTATGCATTATAATGCACACGCAGGGCCAGTTTGTCCCCCTCCAGGCTGGACTTCCTCCAGCAGCACTCCGACCTCTTACCCCTTCTCTTCATCTCCCTGAGGTCCCCATCAAACCATGGGGACCTCAGGTAGGAAGATTTGGGTTGTACACAAACAGGTACGAGGGAGTCAATGGCATCAGATAGCACTCTATTATAAGAGCCCACCATGGCACCATCACCTCCGATGCATGCAATGCCACACCAGATAGATCGGCTGCCACCAAAAATCCCTCCAGGGTCAATCCCCTCAGGACAACAGCTCATCATCTCTGTAGGCAGAGGGCATCAGGTGGGAGTCCAGGACATGAACCACACCATGCAATGATCGGACCATACCACCCGATCAATCTTGAGATAATTTATCTCAAGCCCCAGTGAGAACATCAGGTCCAACGCGTGCCCACCCTGGTGTGTCACGGCAGAAACAACTTACGACAGGTCCAGCGATGACATGGTCTGGAGGAGGTTATGACCAAGCCGAGAAGATTCGTCGTCGGCCCAAACATTGAAATCCCCCAAGACAATACATCTGGGGGCTTCCAATGTTTCGCCAACAATGAATTCGGCAACCTTCTGCAGGAAATTCTCCGCCACCCCAGGGGGGCGGTAAATAAGGAGAATCCTGCAGCCTGTGCCCGGACCCCCACGAATGGCCACACATTCAAAAGAACCCGGGGTTCACACTGGATGCACGGTGAAGCCCAGATCGGATCTAAAATAGATGAATACCCCACCACCCCTATGTTCCTCTCTGGGGCAATGCACCATGATTTACCCAGGGGGGATGGCAGCCTCAAAAACTGGGCCAGCATTGTCCCCAAACCAGGTCTCTGTGATGCAAGCCAGGTTGACCAAGGAAATCAAGTCTGCAATAATCACAGTCTTGCTTCTGATTGACCTGACATTGCATAGCACTGCCCTCAGGGGATTGGTGGGCAAAGCAACCCCTCGGGTTACCTGGCCACTCGGTCTGGTGGACTCCCTGGAGACAGGCACCAAACATGTCTGACCTCTCTCATGTGCCCGTCATAATCCAGGGTGCCTTCTGGACCCAACAATCCCAATCCTGCCACTCTCCGCCATGCACGGGGCTCCCCACCACCCAAAATCACTCCGGCCCCTCCAAATCCCCACCCCCCCGGCAACGTCTCACAGTGGTATCAGAAACTGGGAGGCAGGTGAAGGGCCGAAGGTCACACAGAAGGGATGCCCCATACACTATCCTGGCTCTCCCGGGCCCCCCTAAACAACCCTGGCACATCAATAATTTGCAAAAAAGGAGAATAAAAGAAAACTCTTATTTACATACACACACTCACTCCAATCCTCCCCACCCTCCTACCCAAAAACAATATACCCCAAACCTAAATTTAAATAACGAAAGAAGCTCTTATTCACACATACACACTCACTCCAATCCCCCCACCTTCCTACCCAAACAATATATGCAGACAGTTCTTGTATAAATAACAATTCAAAAAATATTTTGTTCAGGGATAGGCTCTCACCACCACCCTTACTGTCCAGTATTTGTGGTACTCTCACTACCACTACAGCACTATACCAAAAAATGTACAATAACAGATAAAAAACTACTTCCAAGTTGTTACAGTGCTAAAAGACTCAAACATGAAATATAAATCCAAATTATTATGTCATATTATTGCACCAATTTGAGGTCATAGGTATCATAGGTAATTCAGAGCTATTAAAGACGAAAGTCCATGTGCTCGCTAAAAATTTACTTATCTTACTTAATTGAATTTCGGCTAAGAAAAATGTCAAGATGTGCTTTAAAAATATTTATGCTCTTACTAGTTACTACTTCTATTGGTAATGTATTCCAAATTTTAGAAACTCTAACTGAAAACCAAGAACTTCTTTTCTTGGTTTTACAGCATTCTCCCACAATCTGAAGTGGGTGAGCCCTCGTTTCAGAAACAATTTTTCTAAAAGATAGACCCAGTTGGTCCCAAAGTAGATCATCCTGCAGTGCTCTATAGACCAAACATAGGTCACCTCTTATTCTACGATATTCCAAAGAGTATAGTCCAAGCATATTAAGTTGATCCTTATAATTTAAACCTTTTACCTCATTAATTTTTCTAGTTGCTTTTCTTTGGATTTTTTCCAAAGCATTTTTCAATCCCATATTTCCAGGTGACCAATACTAGGCATAATATTCCATGTCTTGCCCTAACAAAGAAGTATACAAGGGCAAAACATTACGGCTTTTATTTTGGATATGTTTGTGTATACAATAAAGAATACCCCAGTCTTTTTAATTATTTGTTGATAATGTAATTTGGGACTCAGGTCATTTGTTACCCTGACTCCCAGGTCCCTTTCATCCTCCACTACCTCCAAAATCCTACCACCCAGTTTATAATTGGCTCGTAAGTTACTCCTTCCAAAATGCAAAACTGTACATTTATTAATATTAAAAGTGAGTTTTTTTGAGTCTGCCCATCTCTCCAGTTCATCTACAGCAAGCTGAAGAGCGTTTACATCTTCAAAACTGTTTACTGTATGGCCTATACGGGTGTCGTCCAGTTGAAGTATTTAATGAAGAACTTATTCTAACTAAAATTTGCCTCTACATGACCTGTACTTTGTGTATTCTAAATTAAGATGTTTGCGTGACATGCAAGTTGTTTTCCTAACTTGTACCTTGTTGTCTTATGACTTGTAATCTTTTTCTAATTATGTACCATGTTGTCCTAAGTATGTAAGTATGTAATTTCCTGTACTCTCCCGAGTCGTACCTGAAAATAGGCAATTTGTCTTGTCTAGTGTACTCACCTGGTTAACAAAAGCTAAATAAATAAATAAAATATATATATTAAAGAGACATGGGCTAAGCACTGATCCCTGAGGAACACCACTGGTCACAAAAGTCAAAAACTTTCACACATCCAAGGGTTGTTGACTGCAATCTCCAAACAGTTTTCAGAAGAGAGGAAGGCTCTCACTACCTCCTTCTCCCTACAGTCTCCATTAGTTTCCCTACTATAGATGTGAGGCTCACCAGTCTGTAATTACTAGACTCTTCGCAACTGCCTGATTTGTGAAGTGGAACCACTATTGCCTTTTTCCAGTCTTCGGGTACCACACCGCTCTTCAAGGGTTTTGTGAATAGATGTGCCAGAGGGGCTGCTAATTCTGCCCCCAGTTCCTTAAGGATTCTGAGGTGCATCTCGTCTGGTCCCATGGCTTTGTCTGCTTTTAGTTTATTTAGTGCCTCCTGTACTTCAGCTTCTGTAAAGGGACTCGTGTCTACCCCTGGTCCTGAGATGTTGCGTTTTTTCAGAGCTGGGCCATCCCCTGGGTGCTCTTTGGTAAACACTGAGCAGAAGTATTTGTTGAGGATTTTGGCTTTCTCTGGGTCATGTGTGGTGCATTTCCCTTCTTCAGTAGCAATCTTTACTATCCCCCCTTTTGCCTTCCTACGTAACCTAATGTATCTAAAAAAAAATTTGTCTCCTCTCTTTGCCCCTTCTGCTATCTTTTCCTCTGTCTGGGCTTTTGGCTTTCTAATTTGTTTGTTAGACTCTCATTTTTTTCCTTTTATGACTCCCAGTTTTTCTCAGTTTTGGTTTTCTGGTATATGCTGTATGCCTTTTTTTTTTCTTTGAGCTCTATGGTTTTCCAAGGAAGTGGCTACCGCACAGCCATTTCCTTGGAAAACCATAGAGGATTTATTTTCCTTTTTGCTTTGCTGACCCATCTGGCACATTGATCTGTGGCAGTCTTTATTGCTCTCTTTAGTCTTCCCCACATGACCTCCACCTCCTCAACCTCTAGTTCCATTACCTGGCTACTTATGTCGATATCACACCTAAGGCTTTGAGATAGGAAACTTTAATGAGCAAAAGAAAAATAAATACTTTAGAAATAAAAAGAACTGACTACCTTTAAAAATGTCTAACAATTTCTGTCTGCTATTAAGCCTTTAAATGTTTAAATTCTTACTCTCAGCAGCACTTAAAATGCTGCAAAATAAACCTCCCAAAATGGTTGAAATCTAGCTGATCATTTTTAGGTGTTATATTGTATTTGTGAAAATGAGTATTTCATGAGTGCCCGAACAGCTTTGAAAAAAAAAAGCTTGCTTCCACAAGTTGAAATTTGTCACAATACAGTGTTTGGAACTGAGACAGGGCCGGGTCTTCAGTGCAGAAACCATCAGACAATAAATAAAGAGCACAAGGCTCCTCAGTAGCATTTGTCAGGGAACAAGAACTTCCAAAATGAAAAGCCTTCTAAATGCCCACTGTAAGGGAAGGATGGTTGGCTGTAAAAGTAATATAAATCTTTAATGGTCTAGAAGAACCAAATGCAGCTGTCTTTTTTCAGTCATCATGAAAGATGAAATCCAACAATTATCTGCAAGTGAAATGATTCACAATGCTGCATGATAGTATTACAGGGCCCGGACAAAGAGCAATGAGAGTCATCGACAAGAGGGCTGATTGAGAAAGGTGTAACAAAATAGGTTCCAATACCCCCACGCCATGGATCAGGTCTCAAACACCATCTGCAGTGGGTTAGAGGTGGAGAATGAGAGAGGGCGAGAACAATATTAGTTTTTTTGTGGGACATGTCTGTTAGTACCAGTCTAGTAATTCCTTGCCAGTATAAATGTTCCCCACAAAAAGAAACCACTGCTAAGGAGGAAAAGGTAAAAAGCACATGATGAAACATGATATAAACATAAAAAGGCAGTCAGAAAAGTTCTCACTTTACTTATACTTCGGTTAAAAGGTGGTAAGCACTAGCCGTGTGACGTTTGGGTACAGAGTTATGCTATCAAGCACAAGACAGGTTTGTATTAGTAGCGAGACTCTCACACTAGGACAAAGGAGTCTACAGCACACGAGAGGAAATGCCCTCAGACTCCAGGGAAAGGGCTCCACTCATCCACCGACAATAGTGCCTCCAAAGATGGGTTGCTGGAGCTGCTGTGGTGTTCCTGGCAACCGTGTGACACAAGCAGTCCCCCACTAAAAGTCAAGCATGCCACAGGTGACCTCACACACTCAGTGGAAAGACTACAGGGTGTAACACTAGGAGTCATTCATGACAGTATAAAACCTGCCACCCATCCACACTCCAATAGACAGCATACTGCTCTGGGAGTTTCCCACCCTCAATGCTGGATCCTGAATGAAGGTAACTAGAGGCCTCACTGCTGGGGAGAGATCTGCAGGAAGTTGATATGGGGTATCAGAATGAGGGTTGGATTTGGCCTAGTGGTGTTGGAGTGGGTAGTCTGACCAGTGGCACAAAAGAAAGCAGTCCTCACTGTTGTGTATGTGGCTGTGGGAAACACTTTTTTTTTTTTTAGTCTCCCACCCCTCCTACTGGAGGGTTCGGCCCCCCCACCCTGCTCACTGCCTACCTATGCTCAGACTTACCTCCCTGGATGGGGCTGCTGGGCAGGTGCTCCCTCTCCAAGGACCTCTGGTCTCTTTGTCTTGGCTTACCCCACAGGGCGGGGCCACAGGAGCAGGACCCCCACCAGTGGATATCAGTCTCAACAGGAGCAGCGGCGGAGGCAGGAGCCGTCATGAATGGAGTTGGCATTTTTTGGTAGGCTGAGTCCCTGGGGGTGGGAATGTGCAATGACGCCAGCATCCGCCCCCCCTGAACATGTGGTGTCAGCAGCGGCGGTACCCCAGCCTCCGCCAGAGGTCCACAGTTGCGCTGGGCACTCTTCCCCCCTCCCACTGGAGAAGGTGAGCAGTCCCTGGGATGCTCAATTCTTCTCCCCCCGGCTGGCCCTTCGACTTCTGAGACCATCATTGAACTTGGGATGTTGGTACCACAAGCGGATGCCTTGCTGCTACATCAGTGGGCCGGCGTGGGAAACACATTTTACTCGGTTCTCACAAAGGAGTTCAGACAAGCAGCTTGCAATCAAACACAATATTTTACTTCAACTTCCTCTAGAACATATCACATGACACAGCAATACAATGACACACTGAAGCCACTAGAAGGCACACCAACATCATACATAACATTTCCTCTCCTTACTGAAAACGTCCACATAATGAACAAGAACATGCAATATTCATTAGAAAAACAGTTCCTAACTAGGGAATGAGGGTAGACTGCCTCGATTCCCAGCTCACCCTGGGGATTATTCTGCCCCAATAGTTCTGGGTGTGCCACTACCTACAAATCCAAACGAAGAGGTGGTCTTCGCACTCTGGTAGATCTTCGTTGAACCTCAGGTGCACTAGCTTTGATACTCTTGTCCCAAGGTGGTGGCGCAGAAACTGTCGTTGGAGCCAGTGATGTCTGCACAGGCTCTGGATTTGCTTCAACAACAGCTGAGGGTGCAGTCCCTTCAGTAGAACTAACATGGAGAAGAATCTGGAGTGACTGTCTATGGAACTGGGGTGCTTTCCGGTATCATATTTGGATCTAAACTTTCAAAATGTCCAGCAGATGTAACACTTGACAAAGGCTGATCCACATGTCTCCTCCAGACAAGATCATTTTCAGTTTTAACAGTATATGACACAGGTCCAGTCTGTGCAATCACTGTAACTGGAATCCATTTTCCCCAGCTGCAAAATTACAAGTTAGCACAGGTTGTCCAGGCTGAAAGGTTCTATTCTTGGCCCTTGGATCATGCCTGTTCACTTGTGCTTGTTGTTGATGGTACTTAACTTGTCCTGCTGCAGGTGGTTTCAACAGGTTAAAACAAGTGCGCAATTGCCATCCCATCATTAAAATGCTAGAGACACCTTTGTAGTAGCATGAGCTGTATTTCTGTAAGACAACAAAAAGGTGTCAAGCGTTTTGCAGACAAGCTTGTCCTCTAGCTGATCTTAAAGCCTGTTTTAAGGTCTGGACAAGTACTGTATCTCAGCTAGTCCATTAGTAGCTGGATGATAGGGTGCTGACTTAACATGAAGAATGCCATTCAACTGCATAAGCGTGATAAATTCCTTGGAAACAAATTGCAGTCCTTTGTCAATTACTAGTTGTTCAGGTAGGCCATAGCGAGCGAATATTCCTCAGAGTTTTTGAATTGTGCTTTCTGCTGAAGTAGAGGTCATTATAGTGACTTCAGGCCATTTCAGATGAGCATCAACCACAACCAGGAACATGTGTCCCTCAAAGAGTCCAGCAAAATCAGTATGGATACGTTGCCAAGGATGTTCAGGCCAATCCCAGGGATGCAAAAGTGCTAATTGGGGCATATTCCGCACACTCTGGCATGAAGGACAAGACTTGGCTTTTTCTTCAATGGCACTGTCCAAACCAGGCCTTCAGAAGTAGCTTCTATCAATTTCCATCATATGCACAATCTCACAATGATCTTAATGTAGCTGTTGCAATATCTGCTTTCACAATGGTGGTGGAATAATAACTTGCATTCCTCACAGCAAACAACCAGACTGAATGGACAACTCTGTCTTCCTAGTAGCATAGGGCATCAGCTCAGAAGGCTCTTTCAAGTTTCCTGGAAACCTGCCATGCAGCACCAAGTCCATGACCTTGGACAGTAGGGGATCCACTCATGTATACTTTTTCACTTGAGCAGCTGTAATGGGTGCATTTTCCCCCTGTTCGAAATAGAAAATTACTCCTTGAGAACTGTCCACATGACGAGTTGGCAATGGCAATCTGGAGAGTCCATCAGCCTTACCATGCAGTGCTGACTTCCTATACTTGATATCACAGGTATGAGCAGACAATAGCAGAGCCCAACATTGCATTCTACTTGCAGCAAATGATGGAATACCTGCATGTGGCCCAGAAATGGAAGTCAAGGAATGGTGATCAGTCAGAAGTGTGAATTTCTGGTCAGACAAGTACTGGTGAAACTTGTGGATGCCAAAGATAATTCACAATGCTTCACATTCTATTTGGGCATAGTTAATCTTGGTCTTGCTCAATGTACTGGAAGCATATGCAGTCGGTTTCTTTTCCCCCTGATGGCATGATGTGAGACATCACAGCCCCTACAACATAGGGAGATGCATCACAAGCCAACTGTAATGGCAATGCAGTATCAAAATGTGTCAGGATCTGGGAATTTGCTAACACTTCTTTAGCTCGAGCAAATGCTGAATCATAGTCTGCTGTCCAGTCCCACTTTTTGTTCTGACAAAGAAGGACATGCAAAGATTTCAAAATTGTAGCCAGGTTAGGAACAAACCGTCAATAGTAATTAAGCAGTCCTAGGAAAGAATGCAACTAATTCACATTCTGAGGGGGTAGGAACTTCCATGGTGGCCTTGACCTTGGAAGGAGCTGTGTGAAGGCCTGTTGCATCAATCACATCCCAAATATTCGACAGAAGGCTGAAAGAATGCACACTTGTCCTTTCGAACTCGAAGACCATACTCCTTCAGCCTATGTAAAGTGGCATCAGGGTTCTTGAGGTGTTCCTCCTCATTTCTGCCCGTTACCTGAATATCATCCAGGCAGCACTGTACTCCTGGAAGTCCACACAAGATCTGGTCCACAGCTCTTTGAAACAAAGCTGGAGCTGACATTATTCCGAAAGGCAAACAACAATAATGGAAAAGCCCTTTATGTGTCACAATAGTTAACAGTTCCTGTGACCCCTTGTGGACATGCATCTGTAACTAAGCTTGGTTCAAGTCTATCTTACTGAACTTTTGTCCACCAGTGAGATGAGAAAACAGGTCCTTGATGTGAGGAAGTGGATATTGCTCTGTACATAGCACCGGATTGGCGGTGACCTTGAAATCCCACAGTTTCTTACTGAGACATCCTTTCAGGACTGGAACAATAGGTGTCGCCACTCACTATGCTTGACTGGTATTAGGACTCCCACCTTCACTAGACACTCCAGGTCAGTTTCACATTTGGCCTCAGGGTGTATGGCACTGTTCTGGCCTTCAAGCACTTTGGGTTATTGTCAGGCTTAATGGTCAGTTTAATAGTAATGCCTTTCATGCTCCCACAACTCCTTTTTAAAACAACATGTTTCTTCAATATGGTGACCAGACCGGCCTCACTGTTGCTCATCATATATATCTCAGGCCAGTTCAGTCAGATTTTCTCAAGTCATGCTCAACCCAGCAAAGCTGGGTAGTCACCCTTTATCATGAACAATGACAATTTTACAGATTGTCCATGAAGTTCCACATGGACATCAATGGTGCCCATCATCCATACAGGTTCCCCTGGATAGGTCTTCAGAATGACCTTCATGGTCTGCAGTGGCAAATGTTGCAGTTTTTCTCGATAGACAACATCAGACACCAGTGATACAGCAGCTCCTGTATCCACCACCATCTGTAGTGGCTTCTCTTCTAGAAACAGGGTCACCCTGTAGTCCTGTGGAGCCTTTCATAGCCATAATATATATCGTGCCTCCTCTTCAGACTGACTTCCACTCTTCATATCCTGACCCTGCTGTACAGAATGCAGATTTGGTTTCTTTTTCCACCACCCAGTTGGTCTCTTTCTATCAGATTTATCTTTTAGATTTGTCTTATAATTTTATATACTGCATCTTTCATATTTTTGCAAGCACGTGCAATGTGTCCTCTTTTATTACAATTCCAGCATATCAAGTTTTTGCACGAACATTCATATTCAAAATTACCAGTCTTTCCACAATGGTAGCAATTTTGCTGCCTGTCACCTTATTCATACTCTCAGCGTTCACTTTATGCACTTTAGTAGATGCACTCAATTCCCGAGCTTCCTTTGTAGCTAGTTCCATAGAAACTGCAATTTCTAAAGCCTTTTGTAGTGTAAGGTTAGCCTCTGTCAGCAAACATTTCTGAATTGCTTCACTGTGCAATCCACACACCAGCCTATCTTGCATCGTATCATTTAACACACTGCCAAAATCACAATGCTCAGCCTGCCTTTTTAACACTGCCACAAACTGGGAGACTGTTTCTCCTTCTTCTTGGTTCCGTTTATGAAAGCGAAACCTTTCTGTGATCACTAATGGCTTTGGGGAGAAGTGTGCTTGTAATACTTACACTATCTCTGCATAAGATTTCGTGGCAGGTTTATCAGGCTGCACCAGACTGTGCAATAGATTGAAGGTTTTTCCACTCAACACACTCAGAAAAGTAGCTGCCTTCTTATCCTCTGTAATATCATTTGCAGTCACGAAATATTCAAACCGCTTCTGTATTAGAGTTCCATTGCTTTCATAGTTTCATCAACAGGTCCTATAGGTCCTGTTATCATAAACATTTTGCACTTTAAATTTGATTACTCAATATTTCCAGTGATAATTCAGTTTTTCTAGAAAATTTGGCTGGCACAACAAGGTTGCTATGCTTCCCCTTCAGAATTTTCACACACAAACTGAGGGCCTAACCGCAGCTTGCTTTCAGTTCCTCTTTTGGCATAAAACAGTCCTAAACAAACATTAAAGATAGCTCTTATTTTGATATCTTTAAAGCAGTGGGTGCAGTGGAGGTTCACCATCCATGTCGCCAGTTTTGTTATGTATGCGGCTGCAGGAAGCACTTTTTACTCTGTTCTCACAAAGGAGCTCAGACAAGCAGCTCGCAATCAAATACCATCTTTTATTTCAACTTCCTCTAGAACATATCACATGACACAGTAATACAATGACACACTGAAGCAACTAGAGGCACACCAACACCATACATGACACCCACCCAATGGTAAAAAGACCACTGAACAAAAAAAAAAAAAAAGAGACAACAACCTGATATTTGCAGAGACACATCAAATTGTCTTGCTTGCCACAGTGATTTCTAAATTGCTCAAATCAAAGCATATTGTTTACCTAAAAACGTTGAGGGCATTTTACTTTTTCTTTGCAAATTTCTTGAGGAAAATGTGAAAGTTGTGGAGAAGATGCAATTTGACACCTGTGTAAATGTCACCATTCACAAAGAGTCCAGAACAAACAGAAAAGATCACACAAAAAAAACTGCTCACCAAAAAATTGAAAACACACTGACTGAGACAACCTGTGAGGTAAATGATCCAGTGCAAGTTAAGTAAACAGAATGCACACTCATGGGGGGGTAACAGAGATGAAGACTCATTTTGAAATACAGAGATCCTTACAGTAGGGGAGCAGTTGTTACCAGATGTGGCCTGTGGGAGAATGATGCCCCGTCATTACCCCGAAACTGGAAGGAGGCAGCTCAATTACAAGAGACAGAGCTTTCAAGTAAATACTGTCAGAGCAATCGAAGGAGTGGAGCTACATACATCATGGAAGAACTGCAGAATAACCCCCTACTAGAGATGTGTGAAGTGGGGAAAATTTGCTCTAAGGACAATTTAGAAGATTTCACTCATTTTGCAGAGTGGATCGGGGGTGCAAAGCCCCCCCCCCAAAAAAAACTCTGCAAAATGCAGAGTTTGAAAACTCCACTGGCAGAGTTTGAACTGTGCCTGAGGAGTTCAAACTCTGCATTTTGCTGAGTTTTTTACTAGTCAGTCCACCCCCATTGCCGCCCATTGCAATATGATATTAAATTTCCTGCCCCCAGCCAATCACCAGGCAGCAGCCCAACTGTCATTTATAACTTCCCTAGTGTCTAGTGGTCCCATCCACCCACCCCCAGCCGATTGCCGCCTCGACATGAAAAATGAAATCCCCTCCCCAATCGCTGGGCACCAGCCTGACTGTCATTTACTGTATCCCTGGTGTCTAGTGGTCCCACCCCACCCCCACCCTGCCCAATTGCCGACCCATGTAAAATGAAATCCCAGTTTAAGGTCCCCATATGAAATCCCAAGTCCACCTCACCGATTACCAAGCGCGACCGATATATATAACATTAGAAATAATTTCCCTGGTGTCTAGTGGACCACCCCACCACTGCATGTACTGCCCACAACCCCGCTTCCCCCACCCTGACCCCAAGCGGACAACTGGCACAGCCCTCCACTCTCCTCCACAGCCGGCCACCCAACTGAACTCTCAATGAATGAGCGCATGTACAAACATGTGCTCATTTATTGACAGTCAAGCCAGTTCATGGTCATTGTTGGCAGTTTTTCAGTGGCGCAGAGGAGGGGGGTCCGCAACGCCGTTTTCCCCATTCCCCCCTGCCGGCAGCTTTCTCTATGCCCCTGAAAAACCTCCAACAATGACTGCGAGCTGACAATGAGAGCTCAGTCAGGTGGCCGGCTGTGGAGGAGAGTGGAGGGCTGTGCCGGTCGCCCGCTCAGAGTCGGGTTGGGGGGAAATGGATTGTGGGCAGTACATGCAGGGATTTGTGCTATATTATAACTCAAACAGAAAAACATATCTTGAAAGATTGAAAGGGGGGGGGAGTAAAATAAAGGGAGCAACAACAGATGCAAACAAACTCTGGTCAGAGCCGATAGGGCTGCAGCTGAGGAATTTGGGTTAAAAAAATAGTAAATTACCAAAGTTACAAGTGTGCATTTGCAAAATGAAACATAGGCTCATAAATGTGTTGGTTTGTAATATTTTTACATCAAATTTTCAATATAGCCTTGTTATGACCCTGCCTCATGAAGACGGGCAGAGAAAATGTTCAACTCCTGGCTTAAAGGTGTTTTTGCGAAGGGACGGCGAAATCAATTTTCAGGATGGAAAAACACATTTTGGGCAAGAGTTGAAATGCCAGCTGTCAAATTCATGAGGTGCTGTAAAGAAATGGCTATGTTGAAAATTTGGGATAAAAATATTGAATATTACCGAACTTACGAGCCTGCGTTCACAAAAATCAACGTAGGCTCATAACTTTTTTGGTTTTTTAATATTTTTATACCAAATTTCCAACATAGCCTTCTTATGACCCCACCGCATGAACAAGGGCAGAGAACATTTTCAACACCTGGCCAAAAGGTGATTTCGTGCAGGGACCACAAAATCACCTTTTGGTATATAAAAAAACATATTGACCAGGATTTGAAAAATGACAGCTGTCACATTCATGAGGCACTGTAAAGATATGGCTATGTTGCAAATTTGATGTAAAAATATTGAAAATTACAAAAGTTATGAGCCTACATTCGTAAAATTCCATGTGGGCTCATAACTTGGTTGTTTTTTAATATTTTTGCTAGGGATGCACGGATACCCGACCCAATAAGTTGAACCAGTCGGATAACACACTTTTTTGACCATATCCTGCCCAATCAGATAATGCTCTATAAACCGGGTTGGTTTTACACAAAGATATTTTTCTTTTTCTCCCCGTAGGCAGCTCAATTGAGAAGGGGTCCAATTTACCTCTCTTAAGCAGGCTGGATTCTATCTCTCTCTCTCCACATTGGCAGCACTCTCCTGTGCTTCTCCATGGTCCTGGGTAGCGGGGAATACAGTGCATCAGGGGTGGGGAGTCCTGTGTGCCTCTGCCATGCTCTCTCCATCAGCAGTAATGCCCTGTGTTTCTTCACAGTCAGCGATGCAGCAAATACACTGCTCGGTAAGTGTCTCACCGATGGGAGGGGGGGGACACAGAACATAGAACAAATGACAACACAGAGTGAGCCACAGAGGCTAGGTGCCACACTCATGGAGCTCACGGTTAATTTATGACAACACAGATGCTCAGCACTAGGAACTTTCTTGATGGTACGAGGAGCTTTATTTTTTGTTTATTTTTTCATTCATTCAGGCTAATCGGACAGCAGTGAAGTGCTAATTACAAAACAATCAGCTACAGACAGTCAGCGTGTCAGCCTTGGCGTTAGTTTGCCCTAAATAGAGGGCTCTCAGTGATCGCTGTATGCGACTGCTATAGTATCACTATCCAACCCGATGCAAAACCGATCTGATCGGATAGCGGCTACACGATACCCGGATCCGATATCCGGCAAATTTGGCTATCCATGCATCCCTAATTTTGCACCACATTTTAACATAACCTTCTTATGACCCCATCTCATGAACAAGGGCAGAAAATGTTCAACTGGTACCTGAAAGGTGATTTTGCACAGGGACCACAAAATCACCTTTTGGGATGTAAAAAAAAACATTTTGGACAGGATCTGAAAAATGACAGTTATCACATTCATGAGGTGCTGTAAAGATATGGCTATGTTGTAAATTTGGGGAAAAGTATTGAAAAGTACCAAAGTTATGAGCCTGCATTCACAAAATTCAATGCAGGCTCATAACTTTGTTGTTTTTCAATATTTTTACACCAAATTTTCAACATAGCCTTCTTGTGATCCCAGCTCATGAACACTGGCAGAGGAAAATTTCAATATTTTGAGTGTGTGGCCATGTGTGGGGGTCCAGGTGCACTTTGTAGGATTCTCCTCATATACCGACCTCCTGGGTAGGGGAAGAATTCTGCAGGTAGTAGTGGACTTTGTCGACCAGGTGTTGGAGTCCCCCAGGTGTTTAATCATGGGGGACTTCAATGCCTGGGCCGGCGATGAATCCTCACATTTTGGTTACAACCTGCTCCAGTTGATGTCATCACTGGGTCTGGCACAAGTGGTTGCTTCGCTCCACCAACATGGTCACATGCTCGATCTGGTGTTCCAGCTGGGTCTTAAGGTTGATAGCCTTAGGATTGATCGGGTCTTGTGGTCTGATCACTGCACCACGAGGTTCATGTTTGGGACCCCCAGAAGTCCTTCCCTCGGAGATGGTCAGCTACCGCCCTTTAAAGGGTTTGTGCCCAGAAGGAATATTGGCAGTAGCTGACCTATCTAGAGTGGACGAGCTTGTGCAATTGGCGCCAGTGAGGCAGTCACCACCTATAATAGGGTGTTATCCGAGGCACTGGATGTCATCGCTCCAGTTCGTATACAACCCAGATCTTCTCACTAGAGATCCCCCTGATTTGATGGGGATCCCAAGGTGATGAAGATCAAGGGTTGGAAGTTGGAGTGTTGCTGGCAGAAGACCTGGCTGGAGGCCGACAAACTGGTCCTGCGGGCGCACTACGGTGAGTACCAGGAGGCAATTTCCCATAAGAAGGCAAAATTCTTGTCCAAGGAAATTGCAGCAGAAAGAAACAGACCTTCTCAACTTTTTTGGACTGTGGATAGGCTACTCCATCCTGCCTGTCTACAGCCAAGAAAGACTTTTTCATCCACTTTATGTGAAGAGTTTGCTCAGTTTTTCTCTCACAGAGTGTCATCTATCAAGTCGGGGATTCCGTCAGTGAGGTCATCAATGCCTCGCAGTAGTCAGACTGGGAGGAACAGAGGCACTCCATTGATCTGAGAGGAGTTTAAGCCAGTGGAGGTGGCAGAGGTCACTGAGGTGATCTAAGAGCTGAAGCACACCTATTGTGAACTGGACCCAGCTCTGACATGTTTTTTTAATGAGATACGCCGAGACTGTTGGGCAGGTGTTCGCCAGGATTGCAAGGTGTTTGATGGCAGAGTGGGTTTTCTCAGTGGCTTTGAAAGAAGCGCCAGTGAGACCCCTCCTAAAGAAACAATCCCTTGACCCAGACATCCTGGTGAATTACCGTCAATCTCCAATCTGCCATTTGTGAGCAAAGTTGTTGAGAAACTTGTGGCACAACAGCACGAGGATCGCCTCGTGTCCTTTGACATCTATAAGCCATTTCGGTTGGGTTTCCGGGCCAAACACAACACGGAAACAGCATTAGTTAGGGTGCATAATGATCTGCTCAGGGCTAAAGACAGAGGAGACAAGTCAGTTCTTGTGCTCCTCGATTTCTCCTCGGCCTTTGACACTGTGGATCACTTCGTGCTTCTCAATTGGCTCTGTGAGTATTGTGGACTCGCCGGTGTAGTCATCAAATGGTTTATGTCCGATCTCTCTGATAGGGTGCAGCGGATGGTGATGGGGAATTGCTCCTCCTCCCCAATGCCCCTGTCATGTGGAGTGCCACAGGGTTCGATATTGTTGCAGATGCTGTTTGCAGTGTACATGCTGCCCCTGGGTGAGATCATCTGGCAGTTCAGTGTGGAGTTTCACTGCTATGCAGATGACATCCAGCTGTATTTGTCATTTGTGCTCAGAACATCGATGTTGTAGACATGCTTAACACCTGTCTGGCTAAAATCAATGACTGGATGTCTTCCAGCTGGCTGCGACTGAACCCAGATAAGACAGAGGTGCTGGTGATCGAGCCAGGTCACGGCGTGATGGGTTGCCACCCGGAGCTAACACAGATCTTTTCCTGGGGTCTGCTCCATTGGTGGCTTCCCCGAGAGTGCATGATCTTGGTGTGACCTTTGAAGATCAGGTATCATCTGTAGTCAAAAGTGGTTTTTACCACTTAAGGAACATTGCCAAGGATCAAGCCCCTTGTTCTGCCTGAAGATCTGCCGACTCTAGAACACACCTTTGTTTCCACTAGGCTCGACTACTGTAACTCTCTACACTTCAGGGTCATGGAGGACCCTCTGCAGGCTGCAGCTAGTGCAGAATGAGGTGGTCTGTTACTGACGGGCCTGTCCAGGTCCAGTCATGTGACCCCAGTCCTGCGTGCCCTGCATTGGCTGCCAGTCAGGTGGAGGGTCCTTTTCAAGGTGGGCTTGCTCACCTTTAAGGCTCTATATGGACTGGGTCCTGGCTACCTGACTGAGCTCCTGATACCTGCAACCTCTGTCTGCTCCTTCTGCTCCTCTTCCAGGGACTCCTGAGGTTCCCTAGGTTCGCCAAGACATTGCGCATCGTGCCTTTAGTGTCGTGGGGCCAACCCTGTGGAACTCACTACCACCTGCAGTCCAGGAGGCCCCTCGATTGGGGTGTTCAAACAGAGGCTAAAGGCCCCTTCCGCCTGGCCTATGTGGACTAACTGCTCCTGCCTGTCCGTATGAGTTACTGCTATATACATATATATATGTATATTATAAACGGTGATTTGAATTTTATTTATTATTTATTTTTGTTTTATCACTTGTATTGTTCTTCTTGTTAGGTGCCCTGAGCCTCCGGAATGGGTGCCATACAATAAAATCTGTTTGTTCGAAAGGTGATTTCGTGCAGGGACTGCAAAATCACCTTTCAGGACAGACCTGCTTAATGACAGTGGCATTGTTCATGAGGAGGAGTCCCAAAGAATGCATGTTGAAAATTTGGGCCACAAATATGTAAAAATGCCCAAGTTATAGCACTAAGTTCAAAACCCCATTGAAATACATTGAACTGCATACCTGTATCTTCAGCTCGTGGTCCGGCTTTGTAGAGTGAAGACGTGTCTGCGGTACAGAGAGGATTACGGTGTTGGACCCCTGATGGGTAAGTAAGGGCTTGGGGGGTGCGTGGTGGTGGATGCTGAGAGTCGGGTGGGGGTAAGGAACGGCAGCAAAAGACATCGATGGACTGCTTTTTTTTTTTTTACAGGTGGGGAAAAAGAGACCGACGATCCCTGATTGCGACACTGGGGATTGGGCACCTCCAGTGTCACACTTATGGGAGAAGACATCGATGGACTATTTTCTTCTGCAGGTGAAAAACAACACACAAAAAGACCAACGATCCCTGATTGTGACACTGGGGATTGGGCACCCTCAATGTCAGAAAAAACTGACGATCTCCAGTCGTGACACTGGGACTGGGCACCCCAGTGTCACAATTATGTTTTTTGGGGGTGCTGAGAGGGAGGGTCGAGTTGGGGGAATTTTATAATATAAAAATAAATAAAATAAATAAATAAATATTCAGAAATTTCAGAAAAGAGATGCAAGAACAAGGGAACACAATCTGAAGATAGAGGGGATAGCTCTAGGGCAACGTGAGGAAGTATTTTTCATGGAGAGGGTGGTGGACACATGGAATGGCCTTCCTGAGGAGGTCGTGTGGTCAAAAACAGTGGGGGGATTCAAGAATGCATAGGACAGACATAAGGCAATTCTGGTGGGGGGTAGGAAGAAGTAGGCTGTTGGTTAACTAGGATCTGCAGCTTATCAAATAGGTAGGGAAATGGGCAGACTGGGTCGGCCAAGCGGTCCTTATCTGATGTCAAATTCTATGTTTCTATGTAATTGGCGGTCACAACTGAACATGGCCCACTCTGCCGTGACCAAGATGGTCGCTGCATGCTACTGCACCTGCATGACTGCTAGCCATGTGCAGTAGAGTGCGGCAGCCATCTTGGATACAACGGAGTGTGCCATGTTTCACCATGACCACCGGCACTTTAAAAATAGTGCAGTGGTGCAGCGATAGGGACAACATGGGCAGACTGCTTCACAGACGAGAGGCAACTGTGTCACAAGCCCAACATGCTTGTTCGTTCGGAAAGAATGTGGAGTCCTTTTTTACTGAAAGCAAAAGGACTGCAGGGCTCCGCCCACTACAGCCCTAGAACTGATCCATTTAAACTGCATTACCCCTAAAAATGATATATAAAAAGATCCTAAAGATTATCAAAAAAGGGAGAAATAAATGAGGTATGAGGGGAGGGAAGAGAAGGGAGGGTAAGGAAAAAAGAGGAAGAATAATTGGCATGTTAGAATGCATGTTATGTATATATATATATAAATACTAATTAAAAGGCAACACCAGAATACATAAAAACCAGAACAATCCATCATAATGTTATACCACAGGACATATAAGTAACCCACCATTATTCTAATAGTAACTGATACATTATATTACATCCTATTTAAGATCCTTTATTGGACAGGGGCATTCTTACAGGGAATTTAAAAGAGCAGTAGAACGTGTGATGCAGATACCAAGGAAACAACTGCTTCAGTACAGAGGACTGCCACCAACAGAATACCCTTAGTAGTCACCAATCATCCTGATCTGGAGCTTCTACTTAAAATTGTTAAGGATTGTATCAATACTCTACAAAACAGACAATTTAGGATACAGGGAAACTACACACGTGCATCTCGAAAGGTTGTTTATTTTATTCAGTGCAAGAGATGTCCACACACAGGGTATGAGGAAGCGATGGGACAAGCTCTCCAAACCTGAATTAACTCACACAGGCATGCTATTAAAATGAAGATGATGGAGAAACCAGTGGAACAACACTTCTCTCAGTCTGATCACTTCATCTGAGATACGATGGTACTGGTTTTGAAAGGACATTTCAAAAATAGACAACAGAGGCGGGCTTTCGAGGTCAAACTCATTTTACTTCTCAGTATGGTGGGAGATGGGATGATCACTGATTTGGGCTTTATGTCACATTACACTACTTAAACTTTCACGGCTTCAGGAACAATGAATGGACATACAGTGGGGTGAAGGGGGTTGTGTGTGTGGGGGATGGGGGATGTGGGGTTTATGGGATAAGGCATGTATATGGACACATGCTGATACATGGACATATTAGGATAAACAGTATCTCAATTACTAAGGAGTCCTTGTTATACTTGCTTCTTAAATGTGCACAAACTTTTGACATTTAGTAGATGGACATATAATAGGGGTACATTGTTTTATTGTTATATGCTCTCATACATAATGGATATATGATTTATTGTAATTAGATATCCGCTCATTGGTTTTAAACAAAAAGGGGGTTGTAAGGCATGGTGGTGGGTGGCATGTTTCCTCAGTTTTGTCTCAGATTTCTAGAACTGTTATTGTATAAACAGAATATTCAATGTATACTAACACATTCTGATACATGGACATATTAGGATACAGTATCTCACTTACTAGGGAGTCCTTGTTAGGTTTGATTTTTAATTGTACACAAACATTTGATATTGGGTACAAATTTGCTGAGGGATCTTGGTTGGGTAGTATAGATTTTAATATTTCTGAAAAATATTGACTAGTTGAACAGAGGGCTAGGACATGCATCTCCTAATAGGGCTAAAACTGTTTGAAACTGTGAACAGCTACTGGACAGTTATTGTTCACACTAGGGAAGCCTGTCTTTAAACCCACTAACTGCCATACATAAAGTGTTGTTTATTTTAAAGACTTTTAACATTATAACATAATGAGTGCCAGCAGAAACAGACCACCCGGTTATCTCATGCCTGCTCGAGTGTGCAGCCAACACCCCTGGTTTGCAGCTGCCCCATCCCCGCCTCCCATCCCACTGCCAACCCCACCCTCACTCTCCCCTGTTCCCTGTCCCATGCCCTTTTGAAGCTGTTCACAGATTTACATGATACCACCCATTCTGGTAGGGCATTCCATTTTGCTACCACCCTCTCTGTGAAATAGTGTCTCCTCATTTCCTTCCTAAATCTTCCCCCCTCTATTCTTAGCCTATGCCCCTGGTGACCCTCCCCTCCTTAACTTAAAGACCCCATCTGCCCCATCCTTATTGATTCCCCTCAGATACTTGAATGTCTCTATCATGTCCCCTTTCCCTTCTATCCTCCAGGGTGTACATATTCAGGTCTCCCAGCCTGGTGTCATAGTCTCTCCCCTCCATTCCACATATCATCTTTGTTGCCCTCCTCTGCACCCCCTCCAGTAGCCTGATATCATGCTTTAGGTATGGCCTCCAAAACTGCACACAATACTCTAAGTGCAGCCTTACCAGCAATCTGTAGAGGGGCAAGATCACCTCTCTTCACCTGGACGAAAACCCCCTCGCTATGCACTCCAGCATTTTGTTTGCTTTTGCAGCCGCTCTCCTGCACTGGGCAGTGTTGTTCATGGTCCCTGTTATCATAACCCCTAGGTCTTTCAACTCCTCAGTGATTATTATATATCAGCATTACATACTATGATTGCTTATCCTATTCTAACTTGGTTTTAAAACCACAGCTATTTTCAAATATATGCACTAACACGCACAGGCAAGATCCTAATAGAATTTAGTGGATTCTGTGTTTTCTCTCAGATAAAGAGTTATTCATTCAGCAACTCTGACCTTGAAATGTTTCCTTTGGCTTTGATTCTACCTGTTTCCTTAATGAACCTCTAGTATGTTTTATGAGTTCCTATTAGAAGGGAGCCTCTGTTCCATGACATTTGACCTTGGAATGTTTTTCTCTGACTGTCAGCCTGTGTTCTCTGTATGGTCTTAAGTTAACTTTTAAATGTAATGTTTAGGCCAATGGGATCCTTTAAACCCTTTGTGTCTGTTTTTTTTGTATGTATGATCTGGTCTTTAATAGGATGTATTCTTCCAAGACAACTGTCATTAGCTTCTGATGAAGGAGTATGTGTAGGGTGGAGTGGGTGGGTCGGCTAAAGCATCAGGAGGTGGCGACAGGCACTGGATGGGCAGCCGTGGGTGCTCTGGGGGACCTGGTGGGTGGCAGCTGTGAGGACTGATGCCAGCCTGCACTTCTCTTACCTTTTGTGGGCTGGCAGGACTGCTTGCGGGTGGACTGCACATCCGGGGAAAAGCCCAAAACCCAGAGCCAGAAATGGCAGTGGAGGCAAACTCTGGCCGCCGCCCCTCTACCAGAGGCTTTAACGGCATTGTAAGCCACCCGGAGGACATGGTTGCCCACATCTGAGCCTGGCTTCAGGAGCTGGGCAAGCTGTGTCTTGGTGGCATCCTCAGGCAAAGTCTGAACCAGGTCCTGGGCCTGGTCCCAAAGGACATTCTGGTATTGTACCATATGTGCCAGATAATTCACTGCTTGGATACCATGGGTAGTGGAAGCAAAAACACACTTACCCAAGTGGTCTAGCTGCCTAGACTCCTTATCAGGAGGAAGGGTGCTAAGGTGGTTGGGCCGCTTGATATGATCGTGGACCGCAGTAATGACCACTGAATCCACCTTAGTGTGGCTACCCAAAAAAAGGCTTGCCAGTAGGTGGATGGTAAAGGCGATCTGCTTTCTTGGGCAAAGTGGGAATAGTTGAGGGGTGATTCCAAGCCGCCCTGGTGACATCATCATAAGAGTCAATAAAGAGTGGCACCACTTCCCGGGAGGGCATCTGGCTGTCATAGGTAAGTGAACAGCTGGCACCACTCTGGGTCCTGTCCTCTGTCTCCCAGACCACCAAAAACTGAATGTGGTGCATGATGTCAGTGAAAGAGGAATCATCAGGAAGATACTTTAGGATCACCCTAGAGGACCTCTTTGCCTTCCGAGGACTCCCCAGGCAAGAAGGAAACCCTAGAAGAATCTGAATCCTCCCGCTGGAGTCATCTGGATCAATGGCTGGTGGCAGTTGGTCATCCAGGTGAGAGCCAGAGTCGGGATTGGGACGGGAGCCCAAAGTCCCCAATGTGCGTGGGTCACCAGCGCCAGACCTGTCTGGGTTCTGGGGTGATAGGTCTTGGTCAGAATGCTGGGGAGACATCAGGGATGGGCCCTGAGGTGTGGGGAGCTGCTTCTGGATGAGAGACCACATGTGGAAAAGAGGGCCACATAATCCACCATCAGTGTGATATTGAAAATCAGGAGGGAATTAAAAGGATACCCCAGTGAAGGCCCACAGGTGCTGGCTGGGGTTCCCATGCCAGAACAGGAGAAGGCAATTGTGCAGGCTGGGGTAAGGGTGACAACAGTGCCAGGCCAATAGGCAGGGGAGTGAGAGAACCGGTGATGACCCAGCAGGCATCAGCAGGGAGCACCCAGAAGAGGGACCTGCCGGCGCTGGGAAGGCCGGAGAGGCTGGCGCTTGAGGAGAGGGAGATCCCCCAGGTGAAGGCAGAGGTGACACTGGATTAGAGGAAATGCAGTAGCCTGCTGCAGGCACTACACAGAAGGACTGGTGTTGGACCCACAGAGGGACCAATGTGGGCAGCGCCATGGCGGGAGGGAGACAGTAAAGGGCCGACACCCAAACTAACAACCCTGGCTAAGCCACCTGGCTGGAAGCCCATATTCAAAGAGATAAGCCTGAGCACCAGGGGCTGGGGAGCTGGAGACAAAGTCCCCAGCCCCAAGGCCCTGCTGCCTGAGATGGCATTAAGAGCGGGCGGCTGCATCACCGACAGCCTAGAGGAGGAGATGGGTGGTGGGCCGGTGGGAGCCAACCTCCTGTGGGAGGAAGACCCCGGCTTGGCCATGTATTTATGGGGCGACCATGAGTGGGAAGCAGATCAGTCCTGGTGTTTGTGCTTCCCACCAGATTTGTAAGAAAAAGAAGAAGCCCCGGAGGACTGTGCCAGTGAGGCTGAAGAGCTCCCTGGCCTGCAGCTCCTTTTTGTCATAGCCAGCTTCTGCTTAAGTAGGTGGCTCACCAGAATCTTCAAACAATGTCTCCGATTGGCTTGGCTGAACTTCTGGCAAACCTGACAGGCTTCAGTGTCATAGCTGGGGCCTAAGCAAAGGATGCAAGAAGAGTGGCTGTCCTTTTCAGAATCTGCTTGTCGCAGGCACAGTGGTTGGAAGATGTAGCTGGTTAAGAAGATATAAACTTGCTGACTGAACACCAAAAAAATCAATGTTAAACTACTAAGAAAAAAGAAAATAAAAAAACATGGCAAGTGCAAGTATCAGCGGTCATCTGAAGCTGTGGTGTTTGCTAAGGTCTGATGTGCACAGGTCAACAGCGGGGAAAAGAACCGAGGTGAGTGTGGGGGACCGCCCACCTTTATAGGATAGGCTGAAGTCAGGTGCTGACGTCGGCGATGGGCAGTCCCCTGGGGTAGACTGCTAGCTAGAAAGTTTTCCGTGTGATCCTGGTGCCTGGTTGCTTCAGTCCTATCAGTGTTGGCCTGCTGCAAGAGCCTTCCTCAAAGTAAGATCAAGAGGTTTGTATTGTATGCCTAATTTACTTGGTTATACTATATGTTTATTTATTTATTTATTTCAGATTCGGAGAAATACCTTTGAGTCGCAAACTCATTTACAAAGGTTCCACATCACATAGATTAGATACAGACAAAACTTTACAACGAATGCACTCAGAGTATAAAGATTCAGATTTTTACAAAGAACAGCCAGGCTAACATTAGAATACTAGGGTTACTTAGTAGATTTAGTTACATAGTACATAACAAATGCTGATGTATTACAACATTTGGGCAATTAAGAGAAGAGGCAAGCCAGTGGCCATTGTCAGAGAAAGTAGGAGGAAGAGGCCAGAGTTCAGTTGCAGTCACAGTTACTTGAAGACAGGAAGTGGATCCTAAGAAGGGTTTTAAATTGACCAAGGCTTTGTTCATTTAGCAGGGTAGTGGGAAGGCTGTTCATCCACAAGGGGGCCCTGTAGCTGAAAGACCTTTGGAATTGAGAGGAACGGCTGGGGGGAATCGAGAAGAGATGGTGGTCAGAGCTACGAGTGTACTTAATCTTTTTGTCTGGGTGGATTAAGGGGGCAAGTCCAGTGGGGGAGAGGCCTAGGGTGATTTTTTTAGCTAGATGGCAGGTGTGGAACCTAATTTTGTTATCGAGATTAAGCCAGTTGGTAGCACTATAAAGCATGCAGGTGTGTGTAAGGCAGTCACAACCTAATACAAGCCGGCAAGCACTGTTTAGGGAGAGACGGAGACCAACTAGAGATGAGGTGTTTGCCGCCCCATATATCAATATACCATAGTCAAGCAGAGAGAGGACTGAGGAGGAGACAGCGAGCCTGAGGGCATCAGGGGTAAGGCAGTGCTTGTAGTGGTGCAAAAACCCCAGCCTGGCATTAAGGGCCTTGGACAGGAGGTGTATGTGTTCGTAGAAGTTAAGGCCTGGGTCCAAGGTGATGCCCAGGTATTTAAAGGAGTCCACTTGCTCCAACTGAGTTAGATTTGAAGTTAACACTTTTGGGCAGAGCACCTTCCTGGTATTCTGCAGGTGTGAGAATAGCATTACTTTGTTTGTTTTTTGATAATTAAGAATAAGGTGTTGTGCAGTGAACCAGCTTTCAGCACAGCCAAAAGAGGACTGGAGGAGCTGTGAAGCTGCAGAAGGTCCGGCTGGAGGAGAAGATGACTGCATGATCCATAAAGTAATAAATTGCCAGGGCAGGACTCAGGGAGGGAGTTGAGGAAGAGACTAAACAGTAGCGGTTGCAAAATGGACCGCTGAGGGACACCAGAGAGGACAGGAAGTCTACTGGATAAAGCATCACCAATTTTGACCAGTTGAGATCGGTTTGAGAGGTAGTCAGTGAACCATCCCAAGGCATCCTGAGATAGTCCCAAATTGGTCAATCTGGTTAGAAGGAAGGAGTGGTTAACGGTGTCAAACGCCTTAGTGAGGTCAATGAAGACACAGCACCAGTGATGTGACCCTTATCCAGCGCAGAAGTGTCGTGTGTGGTAGTCGAGAAGAGGAAGTGGTAGTACTGTGTCCTTTGCGGAAACCATGTTGCTGTTTGCAGAGAAGGTTGTATTTACTGAGGGTGCTCTGTAAGCTGATCAGATACAATCCGCTCTAAGGCTTTGGAGAGGGGTGGGAGTATGGAGATGGGCAGTAATTAATAGTATTGGAAAGATCCCCACTTTTAAAAATTGGTGTGATGGAGGCAGATTTCCACTCAGAGGGGAATTTACCTTTTATGTACAGTTACTGTGTCTCTTATGGTTATGAGTGCATTCTCAAGTTCTTTGGGTGAGAGAACTGTGAAGCTGAGCAGTTTTAGCACACAAAGGACTTGAGAAGAAACTCATGACGATAACAGACACAGTAACTGTACATAGAAACATATTATAAATCATGTTGAAGATTGCTGTTTTTAAAAAATGGAACCGGAATTCAAAATCAAAATTTTTGACTTTGCAGAAAATTATAGAAACCTGTTAGTGGAAAGGGACTATGCTAACAGAACTTAGAACTTCAGAATTTGAGAACTATGCGCATGAGACATCCACTTATAACTAAAGGAGTACCTGGCATGTTTAAAAATAAACAATCCTGACTGGTTAAGACAATGTCATGATTTATAATGAGATAACTGAAGCCTGAATATTTACTAATTTGAAGAAGGGGTGGATTATATGATCCTAGAGGAGTATAAGAGACCCCTTCAGGCTGACCTGAAGGTAGCCCAGATCAGTCTCCACTGTCTCCTTCCCTGTTCCGGTCACCGTTTCTTTGAACAATCCTGCTACTGCCTACCCCGATGCTTGCTGACTCATTTCTCACTGCTTGTTGCCCTGCCCCATTCTCCTGATGCAGACTGGATAACACTGATCTTTGTAAATCGTGCAAACACAGGAACTCAACAAACACCAGAAATTTGGTGTCACTGATGGATGCTTTATAAACACTGGGTGCTTGTTGGCATTATTTACACAAATAAAGTGTCAGCTAGTATGGGTCATGGAAGCAGGGCAGGCAAATAGGGAGTGAGAAATGGGGCAGGAACATTTGGACAGACATTATCAAGATCATGGTGAGAAATAAAGATGGGCAAGAACAGAGAGAGTGTGCCAGTGTGTTCAACTTCCTTCCTGCAGCCATGGTAATGCTTGGTACCACTTCCAGGGTGGGTCACAGGGTAGCATCAGGTACTGTATGGCAGGACAGCAGACCACCAGGGAAGCTTTTTCAAGACCCAGTCCTCTGACCAACCAGTTGTTTCACAGCCTAAGAGAGAGGCCATAACTGTGTGCTCTGTGAAGGCCCTTAGGCTAGACGTAACAATACTGTCAATGAGTGAGCTCAGAAGCTGTGGTGTTGGGCAGTGAGACTGGAGCCACCAGCTGCATGCCATTGCAATGCATGAGGCCAGTCTGAGCCTGTATATGACAAACAGGACCATGATATGCTGCAGACACAGTGGTCACTGTTACGCTCCAGTCCCCACCAATCGCTCTGGTCAGGCACCATGTTGTTTGTTGTGTCCTTCCTCCTGCCACACTGATTGACAACTTTTTTTTAAATATTGTGTCACAGAGTTACATGAAAAAGTGACCATGTTGCATGTGTTTGACTGCCTGTAATCATGAGGGTGTCAAAATTGGAGGGGTGTAGAAAAGTCATACTATGATAGGAGAGTAAATCAGTGTTGGAGCTACATTATATGAGCTATCAGAGATGCTTTTCAAGTTAGATTCCCCTGTGTAAATATAAAATGTACAGCACACACTATATGGGGCTTGCTTCTATACTGTCTCCCTCATAACCCACCTCTGGTGGCTGCCAGAAGATTGTGGGAGGTAGAGGATGTGACTTCATGTACAGTACTAGCATGGGAGGGTGTATGGGTAGACATACTTTCTGCTGTTCCAAAGGCATGATATGAAGGTAGGGCCTTAGCTGACATGCATATAAACAGCATCGGTGGCATTGGGCAGCCATGAGGTATATACTGATTGATGGGGAATAGGATGGGGAGGGGAGCATCCCCATAACAAGCAGCACTGTGAGTACAGAATGGCCCTCATAGCAATGCCAGGTAGAGGGCCATGCCTCAGTGTTGTCCGCCACCCAATCTCATGCTCACTGACTACCCATATAGTACATGCATTGTAGGGCTAATGGAGGAATAAGCCCTGAATGACTGGTGGCTCCATGTTGTCAACAGAACAAAACAAAAAAAGATCCAATCAAGCTTGATGCCTTTCAGTACCATTAGTACTGTGATTCAAAATGTTGCCAGAGAACTAAATGTGATAAAACCTGTGGCTGGCACATATTTGGACTTTGGTAAAGGCATCTGATACTGCACCACAAAGAAGGCTAGTTCATAAACTACACAACATAGAATCATAGACTTTGTATAACTGGGGGGGGTGATAAAATTAGTTAAAAACTGGTTACATGATAGAAAATAAGGGAAAAATAAATATTAATTTATCAAGATGGAAGTAAGTGACCAGTGGGGCCCCACAATTCTTCATCATGGGACCTTCACTGTTCAATATATACAAACTTTTCTGATACCACCAAGATGGGAAGAGCAGTTACACTGAAAAAGAAGACAGATGAAACACAGAAGGATCTAGATAGGCTTGATATTTGAGCATAAAATGGCAAATTAAATGAACGTCAATGTTGGGAAATGCAAAATGATGCATCTAGTAAAGAAGAACATGAAGGCAAAATACTACCTCAATGGTAGCAATAACAGACACCAAGCAGAAAAGCATGTGGAGTCCTGATCAGCAGCAACTTTAGATGAGAGCAATGGTGTGGCGCTACAGCTAGCAAAGCAAACAAAGTCATGGCATGCATTATCAGAACCTGTGTAAACAGGACCAGAAATGTTATAATGCTCCTGTACAGATTCCTGGTCATCTTCCAGCAAGAGAAAGGGACAATGCCATCAGACCAACGCAGCACTTCAGAATACAGAAGGATGAATGGACACGGGACTACACAATGTCATTGAAGGGAGGAGACTAAAGGAAATGTCAGTGAGAACTATTTCACAGAACGCAAAGGTGAATACTTGGAACAAACTTTCAGAGCACGTGGTATCAGCTGATATTGTAATAAGTACTATAAAACAAACTCTGGTCAGGGCTAATATGGCTGCCAATTGTTGGTGCTGATGCAGCCAAAAGTGAGAGGCTGGCTCAAACCAGAGGGAAGCTGAAAATGTCACTGATGTGTGAACTACTACAGATGTGCAAGGCACTTTGGGCTGTGCACTACAGGAAGACTCCATCCACCTACAGAAGTGCAGGGCCTGGCACAGTCACTCTTTAAACATTCAGTACACATTTACTCTTCATTCACTTTTCACACATTCAGTACACATTCACTCCTCACACATTCACACTTCATACATTCACTCTTTACACATTAACTGTTCACACATTCACTCTTGACACATTCAGTCTTTTTTTTTAAAGGAATTTTCCGATGTAAGGGAGTTACTCACATAATGTGGTAGCTGCCCTCAGTGACAGTCATTCTAGCAAGGACTGAAGACGTTTCTGCTGCCCATATCTTTGTGATTGCACTCGTAAATTTGTGCTTGAGATGGGCTGCCCAATTCATTCACAGAGCCCCAGTCCTGATGACACATCCCCACACTCAAGCACGTAATGACATGTGACCAGGGAGAGCTCAATTTCTCTTCCATTTTTAAGCTAAAGAATGGTCACTTAAGAGATTAATGAAGGGCACTGCTCGACTAACAAGGGCCATGTTAGTCAAGCAGAGCCCTTCATTAATCTCTAAGGACAAAGGCAAAAATTTAAGCACCAGGGCACACTATTCTTTATGGAGATAATACACAAGGTTTACTGTTCTAATTCTTGCATAAGAAAAACTCAGTGTACCAAAGACCTTCACTCCTTCCTACTTTATATGCTTCTATGTAAAAGAGATTTTTTTTTTTTTTTTATTATTTCTGTTTGAGTGCCTTACCTCCTTGGCTGAGGTGGTCCTAAATTCCCCATTCAGGTCTTGGGTGGCGGCTCCTGCATCAAGCACCATGCCTGAGTTACCACCTCTTCACCTTTACCCTTTCTTAGGCCATGTTGGCGGATCCCATCACGAAAAACCAAGGGGTGAGGGCCAGAAGGAGCTCCTGGGCTTGACCGGTGCAGCGCCGCAGCACACCTTCATAAGCATGGGAGGATTCAGCTGTTTTTTTTGTCTCCTGAGTCCCACACAGCATGGGCGTGCAAGGACACCAATGACTACTGCGGTATGCGCTCCCACACACCGCATGTCAGACGTCTGCCCACAATGACCCTTTCTTGCACCGTGATTTGCCCTAACCCCTAGCCACTGTCAGGAGCCAGCACATTTGTGGGTGTCCCTCCCCACCCTCACCAGAGAAGGACAGTAGTCCCTGGGATGCTCAATCCTTCTCCCCTCCGGCCGACCCCCAATGACCAGAGTCTGTTCCCGAACCTGGGTCACCAGCGTGGCACGAGGTGTGGCGTCCAGAACCTCAACCCTCAGCGCCACCGGGCCGGCTATAAAAAAGATTTGAAGCATAGTCATTTCAAAATTTTCAGCAATAGAAACTGGCTTCAGTACAGCGAGTAGTGCTTATTCAGTTAAACAATACAGTGTGACTGTGCCAAAAATAATAATTACTATACCTGTCCTGCCCTGCAATGATCAGAGCATGCAGTGGCTGGTGGAGTTCTCTGCCAGTGCACATGGTTGTTAGCACGTTCACTGTCAGCCTTTAGGGACTGTGTTGGAATTGGTGACAGCAACCTAAAAACAGGCAAGAAAAAAAAAAAAGACATAAACACAATGTGCCTTCTTCACACCACTGTCCTTGTGAGTGACGGTAAGCTATCCACATGTAATACTGATGGTGGTTTTAAGAAACAAAATACCAGTAGCTTTTTTTATTTTTATTTATAATTTTGCGTGCAAAATATATTCACATATAATTATACACAGAAGGATAACATTACATTGGTCTGATCATATGTGCTATCACTTACAAAGGAGTGTAGGACACCCTCCCAAGTTTTACAAATAGGGAGAAGTAGAACATCTGTGTTATGAAGTTGTTTAATAGAGGCATACAACTTGGGAACTTGGTAGGGGTAGAAACTGAAGGATAAAAATTGTTATTCTGATTTCCATTTAGTCAAAGAGTCACCGGTACTCCTCACAGTACTTAAGACTCATTAAGTAGACAATCTGTAACCCTGAAAGAGACCAAAACATGTTAACTTGTAACACTAATATAGACAAACATAAAGATTTTAACTGGTTAAAGTATAATACATTACATCTGCATCCTGCAAGAGACAAATGGTAACACCATATACATTTCTGCTTGGGTCAGATTATTAAAGCAGCAAGAAGTGCCACTATGTGACATGTTCCTGTGATGCTCATGCCAAAATATGGAACAAACTGCAGGAGAGATGAGGGGTTCGAAGTTCAACATATATAGACAGTCTGGGGGAAGCCAACATGTTGTAAAGTCACCATCACAGTGAAATTATCCACATGTCCATCACTGCAATCCCAAAGTAACATGCTGCTGCTGCTTTTTTAAACTATGGAAAACAAAGACCTGTAGGTGAACAGAGGTGGTTAAAGAAGCTACATTTTACTATGAACATTAAACATACCCAATCGCAGGCCCGCCAGCACAGCAGTAGGGCTACTGCTCAGAGCGCCCAGAGGCACAAGTTCAGGAATGGACCTGGGTGGCTAGAGGGTCGGACAGGGGAGGAGAATTGTGCACCAGAGCCTGCCTCCTCCGGAGGGAGGGCTGTTTGTCCCGCCATCTCACCGCCACCTGGCTGACCATGGGTGGTGGTGCAGTGAGACAGCAAAGAGAAAGGAGGGGGATGTCGGCCAGGAGTCTGAGTGTCTGCACATCCTGATGTGCTTCACCCCATGGCTCTCCATATGTGCCAATGTCCTGTGGGAGGACCACAAAGCAGCAAAACCCTGCAGTGCTCCCTGTAGACAGAGCTCCAGGCCCCGATCCCACAACCCTGCTGGCACCGTGACAGCATCACCAACAATATATAGACACATCTGGGTGGAAGAGGGGCCCTGTCCCATACCCACCTGGGGGTATAACCAAGGCTCTGTGGGGGATGGACTGCACCGCACACGGACAGACACGTGGGGACACATAATGCCATGGGAGTCTCCTGAAGGAAGGAGTACTGTGACGGAAGGGGCATAAAGGGATAATAGAAAAAAACATACCAATCACTACAGATGACCCTGTCCCATGAGGACATGAGCAAATTTCCAAACCTGAACCACCGGGGGGATGGCAAACTCTTATAAAAAGAGCCCGCAACTCCACTTACATGACATTCATCTCAGGTTTAAAGCCAATTAGTTACCCACTTGAATAACGGATCAAGGGTGTTGAACATCTGAATCCTCTTCTCCCTGTGGTGCAAATTCCTTTTCTAGTCTAAGTTTGTGAGTTTCTCTTAGGCCATTACAAGAGTAGGTGAAGTCATTCCACACCATTTATAGCTTAGCTGGCATGAGTAGTTGACACAGAATTCGTAGGCTTTAAAGGGCACTCCTGAAATGATCAAACACTGTGCATCTGAGGCGGGTGCTGTACGGAAGACAAATGTCTATTTCACCATAATTTAGAGATCTGTGCCTCCTTGCAAAATTCAGAATTTTATCTCTATCTCCTACCCCTGTACATACAATCATGAAGGTACATGGCACTGTTTGGTCTGCCGGAGCTTGGCATGATGTATGGCAGTAAGTTTTTTCAATGGAGAATGACTGATCCCTTTACTCACTCAGAAGAGGTTCGCAGCAGCATCTTAGTAAAATCAGTGGCCTCTTCTCCTCCAAGGTTTCAGGGAGACCCACTACCTTTAAATTTCTTTTTCTACTTTGGTTTTCCAGAATCTCCTTTCTCTGTCTCAGGAGAGAATTCACCTTTACCAGCCCCTGCAACATCCTGGATTTTAAGTAAAGACCCTCAGTCCATTGTACAGATTGCTCCTCAGTGTCAACCCTCGTTTCCAGGGTAGATACTCTAAGGGTTAGCAAGTTCAACTTGTGATGCATATCCTGGACCTTTCTAATCAGTTGCCCCAGAATCAAGGTTAGTGTTGAAAGGGTCACTTCTCCTGCTGCCATCTTGGCGGAGTCAAAAGCCACCTTGTCGCTTTGCAACCTAGAGTCTTTGGTAGAAGTCTGTTTTGGCTTGAAGAAAAAAACACCTGCTGGAGCATTTTTTATTGGTTTGCTCATTCTCAGGTTTCAGATGAAGGAGAAAATGATACTGTCCTTCAAGCTTGTTGAAAAGCTGGTAAAATGTACTTTATTCACTTTTAATAAAGTCTGTCTCAGGAGTTGGTAGAAGGAGCGCCTGTAACCTCTCATACAATGCCCCCCATGTTGGTAAATTTTGACCACCAAAGTCACACAGAGCTGTGACAGCTGGTTTTAGACACATCTTGAGGTGGGGTATATGGGCCAGTTTTATTGGCAGTGAGAATGCTGGCTAGACACTAGGGAAAATATGTTACTCTTACGATAAGTGCCCCAGGATCTTTAACTCCACCTGGACAGCTACCAGAGAAGGGCAGAACGGACTTCTGTTTAACAGCTTATCTTAAGGATGGCACTCTACAATGTAGCACCTCCAAGTGCTGCACTTCAAGGTCAGCGCTGGGAATTAGCCAAAGCTTCCGGTGAGGGACTAGAACCTACAACCATCTGATCTTCCCACTCCAGAGTCAAGTGTGAAACCAAATGAGTCACTGACTGGAACCTACTGAATCACTAACACTGTATGATAGGTGGATTTACTAAGAATAATATGGGGACATTATTTATTTATTTAAGAGATTTACCAGGAAGGCATACTGAGCAGATTACCACTCGATTCCAGATGTGCCCTGGGGTAGGGGGTTACAAGAGTGCAGTAAATAAGACAAAAACAGTACATACATAATTAGCAGATAACAACCAGTGGCCCAGTAGGATGGGTGCAGTAACTGAGATGCATAACGGTTTATACAAAAATGAAGAGTATTTCAGGCAGTGATGTAGTAGCATGGAAGAAGTTACAACAATTACATAGTGTGATTAAATTACATACTATATGGGTAGGCGTATGATCTACAGCAGCAGTAGAAGGTTCAGTGGCATATGGTATTGATTAAGAAACGGAGCCCAGAATAGCTGATAAGAGTTGTGCAGGGAATTCAGCGATGGGGAAAGCATGTGCAGTTGGTAGCAAAATGCGCTTTGAAAAGGGCATTATGTTGGGGAGTACTTGTAGTGAGTCTGATGTCGGCTGCCAGTGAATTCCATAAGTTGGGCAGTCTGAAACTGAAAGCTACCTGACCTGATTGGGTGGATCTGTGGGGAATATGAAGGAGCCTGGAGTCAGTGTTCCTGAGATCGTAGGTAGGTGGGGGGACGGCGGTTAGAGATGTTGATAGGCAGGAGGGCAGCATATGTGACCAGAACTTAGCAGTAATTCTAGCACAGTACAGCAATCGCCGGTTTTGGAGTGATGGGAGGTCAAGGGACTGGTAAAGGTCGCAGTGGTGGGTGTTGGGAGAATGGTCCAAGGTGAACCGGCAGAAGAAGTTGAATATGGGGTCAAGCCTGGCTAAGGATGTTTGGGGGGTGGCACCGTAGACGACATCGCCGTAGGCCAAAATTGGGAGGATCTTTTTTTGTACCATTGCTTGCCTGGTCGGTAGAGGGCTGCAAAACTTGTTACGATGGAGAGCTCCCAGCATGGGATGTAGTTTGTTTTGCAGTGCGTCTACATGCGCTGAGAAGTCAAGGTGCTGATCTAGCCAGACGCCGAGATAGCGATATGTGGAGCAGGCCTCAAGCGGAGTCCTATCCAAGGTATAGAATGTGGGCGCGTCAGTAAGCCGGGTTAGTTTGGCTCGGGAGCCAAGGTGAGGGGACAGTTTTTTGAGTTTAGGAATAGTTGGTTCTCAAGGAACCAGCATTGGATGGAGTCGAAATCCTTCTGAAGGCGTGCTGCTACGACGGTTCCAGATGGGCCATAGGCGAACAGCACCATATCGTCCGCATACATATGGATGCCAGATTGTGTGCAGACAGCAGGCAAATCATTGAGGAAGACTTGAGAAAAGCAGTGGGCCGAGTACAGACCCTTGAGGTACGCCAGTGGTGACAGGGAGGGGGGTGGATAGAGCCATACCTATGCGGACTGCTTGTGACCTGCCTGATAGGTATGAATGGAACCAGCTGAGTGCTGCCGTCGACAGACCAGTTTGGGCAAGTTTAGATAGCAACAGGGGGTGTGAGACCGTGTCGAAAGCTTTTGCCAGGTCTATAAAAATAGCTGCGGTTATTTCCCCTTTGTCGATGCCTGTAAGGATGGAGTTGGTGAGGCGAAGGAGGGATGTGGTGGTGGAGTGATTTTTTCTGAACCCGGCTTGAAAGGGGGTGAAGAAGAAGATTGTATCTAGATAGGTGTGTAGCTGTGATAGAACAAGGCACTCTTGAATTTTGGCTAGGATGGGGAGCAGAGATATAGGCCGATAGTTTGATGGGGAGGAGAGGTCCCCTCCCTTGGGGAAAGGAATGACTGTGACCTGTTTCCATTTTGTGGGGACAGCCCCTAATTTAAAAGACAGATTATAGAGCACGGTTAGGGGATAGGCTATGGCTATGGAAATGTATGGTATACGTGAAAAACTTTACGCACCACAGTAATGCTGTTTCCTCTCAGGGATCCGTAAATGAGCTTTACAAAATGCATCATCCTGCCAGAATGTGATGCCCTGAAGATAGAACTTTATGCTAATTAGTGGAACTTTTGAATACCAAGTTCAAATTCTGCACTCTGGTTATGGTCCCCTGCAGTTTTAATGTCAGATTTGTTTCTATAACCAGGGAAGCAGTGCTCACTAAAACTAGTTAAATGGCTACCGACATTTTTTTAAATGTTCTTAACATTTTGAAAATATATTTAAATTAAAACAGATATCAGGTAACATTAAATGTTCACATATTAACCATTGCTAAGAAACCTGCAGTAAGTAATGCTCAGGCAACCTTAAGAACTGATTCTTGCGTGAGCCTATTTTTAGTTTCTGGAAGGGAAGCAGGATCAAGGTTTGTAAAGCTCATTGGTGGATCCTTGAGATGAAACAACATGACTGCTGTAATGTTTTCTTTAAACAGCAGGAATCCATCAATGAGATGCATTGCAGATTGCAGAAAGTGCAGACTCCTTAGCAGTACCTTGGGAGGATAGGTCCAGAACCGATTTGGAAAAAGGTCTGCAAGACAGCTGTTCCAAAACTGGCTTCCCTACTTGACTGTTTGCCAGGCAGTAGTGCTTTGTGAATGTGTGCACTGTTTTTAAGGTAGCTACTTTACAAACGTCTAAAAGGGGATGCCCTTTGTAGCTGCCACAAAGGCAGAGGTGCCCCTTGTGGAATGTCCCTGTAGACCTTTGGGAGGTACTATACAGCAGGCTGAATTTGTGCCTGGTATATTTAGTGCAATTCAAGCTGCTGCACATAATGGTATCCGCTAGAATTGGCACTTCAGGCTACATTTGTTTTGTATGTTTAACAGAAAGTGAGACAGAGAGCAGAGCAAGTCGGGTTAGCAGGCAAGGGGTTGGTTTCAAGCAGGGCTTCGTAATACCTAAATGAGCCAACCAGGTGGCACACATTTTTTTTTAAAGTGAATGATTGGTTTGTTTGTTTAAGAGCGAGTGAGTCAGTGGGGCTGCAATCCGAGTGTTCTGAGGCATTTGGTGGGGGAAGGTAGGTGTAAAAGGCCTTCTGCAGTTCAGTTTTGAAATATTTGGGTACTGCCTGTTGTCAGGGTAGTTCCCCCACCACCACCCAAACCAGAGAACCAGTGTACCACTACTGGCCACTCAGTCACGATCAAAACTAATACTCCGCGCAGATTGACTGCCTCACAACCTTGTCTCCTGTGTCATGCCACAAGACTGCACTTGCTATGAAAAAACATTCTTTAAATAAGCCGATCACTGGAAACAGGGGAGGTACCCAAAGACTGGAGGACAGCAGATGTAGTCCCCTTATACAAAAGCGGGAACAAAGGGGAAGCAGGGAACTACAGACCAGTCAGCCTCACGTCGGTAGTGGAGAAGATCATGGAAGCACTACTGAAGGAGAGATTGGTGGAACATCTGGTTGTCAATGGACTACAGGACCCAAGGCAGCATGGTTTCACCAGGGGAGGTCCATGTCAGACCAACCTCATTGAATTTTTGACTGGGTGACTAGGAGGTGGATCAGGGGAGGGCAGTGGACATGGCCTATCTGGACTTCAGCAAGGCCTTTGACACTGTGCCACATAGAAGACTATTACACAAACTGGGGAATATGGGTGTGGGCAGGACAGTAGTGTGGTGGGTAGGTAACTGGCTGGGTGGCAGGACACAGAGGGTGGTGGTAAATGGCTGTCACTCCACAGAGGGAAGAGTGACCAGTGGGTACCACAGGGATCAGTGCTGAGACCGGTCCTATTCAACATCTTCATCAGTGACATTGCACAGGATCTAGAAGGCAGAATTTCACTGTTCGCTGATGACACAAAGCTCTGTAACACAGTAGACACACCAGAGGGTGTAGACAGAATGAGAAGGAACCTGCAGAAACTTGAAGAATGGTCAGGGGTTTGGCAGTTGAAATTCAATGCAAAGAAGTGCAAGATAATGCATATGGGGCACAAAAACCCTGGCACAATATATCAGTTGGGGGTGAGGATATAGCATGCACCAAGCAGGAAAGGATCTTGGGGTTATCATCTCTGATGACCTCAAGGTAGGGGAAACAGTGTGACAAGGCAGCAGGTAAAGCAAATAGGATGCTGGGATGTATAGGCAGGGGCATCACCAGCAGGAAAAGGGAGGTCATAATTCCGCTATACAAGACACTAGTGAGGCCCCACCTGGAGTACAGTGTACAGTTCTGGAGACCATACCTATGTAAGGACATAGACAGGGTAGAGAATGTTCAGAGGAGGGCAATGAAGATGGTGCATGGATTGCATCACAAGTCCTATGAAGACAGGTTGAAGGAACTGAACATGTACTCCCTGGAGGAGAGGAGGGAGAGAGGGGATATGATAGAGACATACAAGTATCTCACAGGGAGGAACAGGGTGCAGGAATACACTATTTTTAAGCGAAAAATATGTTCCAGGACTAGAGGGCATGGGATGAAGTTGGAGGGAGGACGATTCAGAGGAAACATGAGGAAGAATTTCTTCACAGAACGGGTGGTGGACAAGTGGAACACCCTGCCAGAGGAAGTGGTGGGGGCTAAACAATCACGGATTTAAGAATGCATGGGATAGACATAAAGGAATTCTGGAGGTCAGGGTAAGGGCAACAGACTTCTAGGAAAACATAAACTGAACTTACAAGCTCAAATGGCAGACTGGGTGGGCTATAGGCTCTATCTGCCGACACTGTCTATGTATCTATGTAAATATGAGCAACAGTTCCACAATCACTGTCCCTAACAAACCACACACTATTGCTGTCATGCTGCCTCAGGAAGGAATGGACGGGATCGAGCAAGAGGTACTACATTTGTAAACAACGAATATAGCTTGCTGACTACCACAATGACAATCTGTAGAATGCTATCAAATAAACAGATTCTTGAGAAAAAGTCAGGTTTGTCTCACTGCTGCTCTGCACATAGTTACAAGTAAAATGAAAAAAGTAGTCACTTTCACTTCTTGCTGATGTTCTTGAACCCATCTCTATCTCTCCCACACTGTGCTCTCTCTTTCTACCCTGAGTGCAAGCAGAAAGAGTTTGACATCCAATAGCCTCGCTAACTGGCTTGTGCCTCAATGGCTTGCTATGTGTTGTAATATTCACTTTCCGATTATTTTTGCTGATTTTTCTCAATAGTGAAAATAAACAGAACATGAATATAACCTTCTATACAGTATTTTACAAGCTTTTTTATAATAGAGCTGTATGCAGGAGACTATCCAAGAGGTAGTTTTCCTTGCTGCTAGTTTACCTTCGCCCACAAAAGCTGTGACCCTGAGTCCTGACATCCCTTGTCCGTCCGCTTAATGATCTAATACCCTTTTTACATCAAGACAGTGCATATTTTGCTCACCTATACCACCGTGTTCAGGACAGAGCACAGAAAGGGTAACTGACCTATTGGTGCCAAAGACTACCTTGTCCGCGTGAAAAATTATGTAGTTTGGATCTGTACAGAGAGCTTGTAGCTAGCTTGAGAACAGGGTGCACCATGCGGTAATGTGTTTGGAGCAGCACAGGATTTGATGCAGGGTTTGTGCAAGCCCTGCATCTCCCTTTGAGAATCGAGCCCAAGGACTGTAAGTGCGCCAGATAGTCCAAACCTGTAGGATGCCCAGCTTGAGTTGGAATTATCTTTCTGGGAGCAAACCAGCATGAGAATCTCATTCACTTAGAGGAGTATGCTTTCTTTGTTATTAGTTTCCTACAAACATACGAAAACGCCAGCAGAAAAAGGTCCAGAGGTCTGTCAAGTCTGCCTGACTGTGTAGCTCACTGTATACTTTTACTGCAGCTGCCCCCCCATTCCCTTCCCATCATCCATACCTCCCAGATTTTCACTCTCTAGGTTTTTATTTGTACTCACCATCCTTTTGACTCTATCCCATCCCCTTTTAAAACTGTCCACTGTCTTCAACGCTATTAATTCTTCCAACAATTCGTTCCACCCAGCCACTACCCTTTCTGCAAAGTAGTGCCTCCGCATCTCCCTCCTGAATCTTCCCCCTTCCAATTTCAGACTGTTCCCCCTCATGACCCTCCCTCCCTTCAAGCAGAACAATCCCACCTTCTTAACCCTGTTTATGTCTTTTAAGTATTTGAAGGTCCCTGTCATGTCCCCCTTCTCCCTTCTGTCCTCCAGGGAGTGCATGTTGAGCTCCCTCAATCGTTCCTCATAGGGTTTATCCCCCAGGCTTAGGGTCATCTTCCTCACCCTACACTGCACCCCCCACAGCAATCTTACATCCTTTTTAGGCATGGGCACCAGAACTGCACATAGTACTCCAAGTGTGCCCTCACCAGTGATCTATACAGTGGCAGGATGACCTCTTCCCTTCTAGAGTTGATGCCCCTGGCAATGGAACCCGGCATTTGATTGGCCCTTGCTGCTGCCCTCTGGCACTGCACCAATACCTTGATGTCCCCTGTGACTAGTACCAGTAGGCACTTCTCCTCCTCAGAAATACATACCTGCACCACCCCAGCCAATAGCTGGTCCTGAGGTCTCTGGCCTGAGGTACATGACCTTGCACTTTAGCATTAAGCACCAGCTGCCATACACCTGACTAGTGCCTCGAGTTTTGCCAGATCTTCCTGAGTTCCTGCCTCCCTTCCTCACTGTCCACTGTCATACATATCCTTGTGTCATCAGCAAACAGGCAGATCTCACTCTTCATCCCTTCTGCTATGTCCCGATAAAGATGTTGAATAAAATGGGCTTAGCACCGAGCCCTGTGGTATCCCACTGGTCACAGGCCTTGGCTTGGAGGTTCCCCTTACTATTACCTCTGCTGTCTGTTCTGTAGCCAGCTTTTAACCCATCCCACTAGTTTTTCCCAGCCCCTGGCTCCTCAGCTGCCCAGCAACCTTCTGTGAGGCACCGAGTCAAGTCCAGATACAGGACATCCACAGCATGACCCCGCCCACCGCCATTGTGACCCAATTGAAGAAGTCAGTTAGGTTAGTTTGACAGGATCTTCCCAAGACAACCTGGCACTGCCTTTCATCCTGAGACCATTATTATCCAGAAAGATTATCAATCTCTCCTTTAGAATGGCATCCATTAACTTCCCCACAATGGAAGTCAAGCTTACCGGTCTACAGTTACTCGGTTCATCCCTGGGACCACTCTTGTGGAGGGGAACCACATGAGCCATCCTCCAGTCCCCGGGCTGCACTCCATCCCCAGTGAGGTGTTAAACAGGTCCACCAGAGGGCCCGCCAAGACCTCTCTGCCAACTTCTTTAGGATTCTTGGTTTTACACCATCTGCCTTGTCCAACTGGAGAGCTTTCAGGTCTTCTAGAATCCTATCCACCTGGATGACCCCATCTGTTACTTCTGCCCCTCCCTTACACTTCCCTACTTTCCCTTGTGGTATTGGCCCTTCCTTTTCTTTAGTGAACACCAAACAGAAGTACTTGTTGAGTGACTCCGCCCTGTCTTCCCCATTTTCTGTTCAAGCCCCCCCCGATAAGAGCAATCTCATCCTTACAGCTCCTCTTCTCTTTTATGTGCTTGAAGAACTCCTTTTCCCCCTCTCTAACCCCCTTAGCCAATTTTCTCTCCCTTGAAGCTTTAGCTGCCCTGACTGCTCTACTCACTTCCCTGGATTTCTTAGAGTACTTCTCGTTTCTCCCCGTGCCCCATTTTCTTGTACCTGTTGAAGGCCACTCTCTTCTCCCTCACTTTCTCTGCCACTTCCCTGCTGAGCCAGCTTGGTTTTTTAGACCTGGCCTGCGAACTCTGGGTCTTGACACATGAATTAGTGGCCTCTGTCAGGACCCTCTTTATGATTGACCATTTCTGTTCTGCATCCATCCATGGGCAGACTGCAAGATACCCCTCTGGGATGCTGCCCATCCTGGCAAAATCCACCTTACTGAAGTCTACCACTCTTGTCCTGGTCCTGGCTGCCTCCTTGCCCATGTGAAGGAAGAACCACCCTGTGTGATGGTCGCTGCCGGCTAGCAGGTCCTGTATGACTACATCCTGGACTTGGTCCCGTTAGCCAACATCCTGGACTTGGTCACGTTAGCCAACACAAGATCTAGTATGTTATCCTCCCTGGTGGGGCCTGTCACCCCCTGCACTATGTAGCTGTCCCGGATAGCCTCCAGCAGTACCTGTTCCCTGACATTAGAGTTAGATATGGTGCTCCAGTCAACCCCAGGCAGATTGAAGTCACCCGCTATGAGAGTGCTCCTCCTGCCACTGATCTTTCTGATTTGCTCCCCCAACTCCCTGTCAGTTTCCTCATTCTGTAAGTGTGGCCTGTACACCACCCCCAATTTTAACATTCCTACCCTTGGATTTTGGAGCTGTAACCACAAGGCATCTGGCTTACCCTCTCCCCCCATATATATTATCCCATCCCAGACATAAATAGCTACCCCTCCTCCTCCTCCCCCCCACCATCTTTGCGGTACACCTTGTATCCAGGGATCATGAGATCCCAGTCATGGTACTGGCTGGCCCAAGTTTCAGTGATGGCCACATCTAACTCCCCCTCTGCCAACATTGCCTGGAACTCTACTACCTTATTTGTCAAGCTCCTTACGTTCAAGCATACTACTCTCCATTGTGTCCCCTGCCCCTCCTTTCCCAATCCCACCACCCCTTCTACTGCCCCTTGTTAGATTCTCCTCCCTCCCCTCCTGCCTACCTGGGGGGGAGGACTTCCAGTCTCTTTTGTTTGGTGTCTCCAAGTTATAGATCACCACTGCCCCCCCGTCCTCAGTTTAAATTAATTTTAGTCCCAATGTATTCTTCTAGCCTCTGTTTCAGGATCCTTTGCTTCCTAGAAACCTTTAAGATCAAGTGCAAAAGTTCTAATTAATTTTTAGCTTTCACTTTTTTGTTTCCCATTGTAATAGAAACTGAACTTTTATATGAAACAATTGTTTCCTGTGTGCATTTTTGGTAGACCATTAGCCAATGACAACATTAGGGGTGTCACAATTAGGTGCCGCAACAAGCAAGACAGCGACGGTGATCTTAATTTTAGATCGCCTCATCATGCCGCCCTGCACCCACACAATTTCTGCCCTGTGGGAAGAGGTTATCTTTAGTTTTGGAGGTGCCCCTGGTACTGACTGTTTCATGTGGCAGCATATGGCCCCATCACACAGCGAAGCCTTGTGACTATACAGTGATATCTGTATTACTGTACAGTCATGCAGTCTGCCGTGTTACAGTGCCATATGCTGCTGCATTGTGCTTAGTTATCACCTTAACAGTGTTTATGCTGTTACATTAGGGCTGCAAATGTCAGTTCTGGATGGATAGTAGGCACTGTACATTACAGTAATGTAGGTCGACTAAGTGGCATTTACAAGATGTATTACGCAGTAGCCGCACTCCACTGGGTGCCAATTCATTTGTTGTGAGTCAAGGCTTTCCTCCACAGCTCTTCCTCTGCCACCCCCATCCAGTATGCCCCCGCCCCCTTCAGGGCAAGCATCCCCTCAACCATCTAGGTCCCGCTAGAGTTGTGCAGTGCGGGGGGGCCCTGCAGCCATTCAAGTATGTGCACCAATGCTTTGGCACACCAGCCGATGCACTGCAAACCTGGTGTAACTGGGTAATAAAATTACCTTTCTTAGGTTCTTGTTGGAACTACACAAAACATGAAGAAACGACAAACAAGTGGTGCCCAGCACATAAAGTGATTAATTTCTGGTATATGAAGTAGGCTTACAACCAAATCAGAGTGATAAACACCAGGGAGAACACCTCCAATCTTTCTTACCTATAGGCAGCAATAAGTTTCTTCTTTCTCAGAGAAAAAGGTGCAATGCAAAGGGTCTTATACTCCTGATAATTTCCATAGCAACTACTAAAAAGATATATAAAAGTCTCATTATTGGATAATGGCAAATAACCTGACTTCTCACTAGCCTGGGAAAGCATGCTAAGCTAGCAGAGAGACAAAATAACTACACAAAGGACCTGTATTCATGAAGGCCACTTGTGGTTATACACGTAATTACATAAGTAATTGCTGTACTGCACTAGAACTAAAGATGGCAGTATTGTCTAACTAATGATTATACAATGGTATAAACAGAGGTGTCTCCCAAGTGGTACACTTATAACAGCAGACATATATACAGTATATATATATATATATGATTCTTAGTAGAAAATACAGTAGAACTCAGACCCTGACGCTTATGCTTATATGATAAGTGCCTGTGCCCTAAGTATTACTGTCTAGGGTAGGGGGTCAATCGGGGTGCTGGTCCATGGAAAACATCCCCCCCTTGTTGCCTCAGAAGGGGCAACAATCCCAAGTAAACTAGTCAGGATGGAGCTAAAAAGTCATTTACAGGCCTGACGCACGAGCCTTGTAAAGGAATTTGAGTTGTTCCCGATGTTGTCTCAGGGTACGTCATAGGCAGCAAAGAGTAAAAATCAGGAAAACAATCAAAAATGCTCGAATAATAACAGAAACCTTAAAGCTAAGTTCTGCCCAATAATTGCCAATGGCAAGACTTAAATCGCCATCATGAACCAGATCATTAAGGATATTATTTGCTTTAGATATATTATTGCTAATATAAATCAAGTGAGCATCTTTTCTAGCTAAAACAGATTGAAACAAGAGTCATGGGATCAATGTGCACATTAAAAATAGGCAACTATTGAGACAGGGCAAGCAAGTATTGGGTATCAGTATCAATAACATCTGATTCAGGGAGAGGAACAGGCGTGATCACAGTGTGACCTATCACAGTTTTTTGCTGTGGAGTAAAACAGAAGTTAGGGTTATTAACATTGCAAGTACAAGTTCCATAAGCAAAGGAAGGATAATTTGTTACCACACAAAACTGTCCCTCAGAGGTATAAGTTACTCTGAGTGTTGGTATGCACCAGCAATGTAAGCGTACAGGGCAGGTGAAAGTCTGATTTGTTAGCCTAGTGGTGAAGCGATATATCTTTTCAAGACAGCTTCTGGAAGGTGCTGTTTCAGCGTTGAACACTGAGGATGCAGCAGGAGGACGCCATCTGGATCAATGTCAGTAAGGTTTTTCGCAAATCATCACCCAGTGTCATAGCCCAGTCAAGATATTCTGGCAAGTAGCCGCAAACTGGTTTCACAATGTCAAAAATGTCACAGCAGCACAGGAAGTAGAATCCTTTCTTGGCACAACAGTTCATGTGAGAAGCCGCCCAAGCTTGCAGAACGGGGTGATAAACCAACATCGAAGGAAGTTCAGTTCGTTCACAGAAAATTTTGTTTTCAAGATGTCTGAATGCGTGGCTATTGGCCAGCTTGTCGAAGACAGATGTAGCCGGATCAAAGCATGGTAAGGAGACAGTAAACGTCACAAACATATTGTCCTTACTTAAACAATATTTGGTCAGGTAACATGGTGCTCTGTTAGGAAACCTGGAAAAGTAACCAACATTATGCACTGTAGACATAGAAATATTAAGAGAATTCTTTAAACACGTAGAAATGCAACCTGTGGTTGAGCAATGTGGGCAATACCATTTACCCAGTCTGAGATCATGAATAATATCTAGAATTTTGCCTGATCCCAAATCCCTGAAGAAAGCACTGACAGTAGAAATGACATAAGAACCATAAGCAGAACACAGAATTTCACACCCAATATATTGCTTGTCCGCCTCGCAGATATTCTGAAAAAAAAGGTCATTACATTTTTGTCTGGTATCATTAAACCCTTGAGCAGTCTCCTTCATATTATACACTGTATAACATTTTTCCTCACTGAGAGAATTAACACCTTGAAAGATAGGGGGCATAACATCATTGCCAAGTGTTTGCTGACACTTCAGTGTCTAGGCCTTAATGAAGGCAATATCTGCTCTATTCCAAATAGACATTCCCGAGCCAAAAAAGCCAGTAACAGTGCCGGGCTATTCCAGTTATACCAGAGACAGAACCGGCTGCACCAGCGACTTCTGAGGCTATGTCCTGCTTGGTGCGTTTTGGTCTGAGTTTAGCATATTTACGGGTGGGTCTAAAAACACCAATATGGTCTGTGGTATGAGGTCCACCAAAAGGATCATTTGTGCATGTTTGGTAAGCAGCTACAAGATCAGTAAGCATCATACTGTGAAACTTAGAAGTATTAGTCTGTTGACATAAACCAAATTCAGCCACATTCCAGTGTGATAAATTGAAAATAACTGGGACATGCATAAATTGTACATTGTTTATCAGAGCTCCTGGGGAGTGATGTGGTCAAACCACTAGGAGGGCCATTCTCAATACGAGGACAGGCAAGCAGTTCTTTCTGATTGGGTGGGACTACAGAGAGGTAGAGAGAAGAAGATGCAGCACAGTTCTGGAGACAAAAGTCAGTGGCCTCCTGTGAAGGAAGTCTCTCATAAAATGCAGGATCAATGAGTGCAGTAAGATTATATTGACCAGTGTGTCGTGGAGAAGCCTGTCTGATAGAAAGAGAACCATTTTGAGATATGTCAGTGTTAGGCCAGCCATGGAATGTACCTTTGGCCAGGCGGGCTACAGGAATTGTATAGCCCATTGCATCAGCTTGCCATTGGATGGAAAGAAAAAAATACTCACCATAGTAATCTTGTTTCTTCAAAGGGATCACTCATTATGATTAAACTGATACAGTCAGCCTCCTGTGATGAACTGCCCGGAGAGATGGAATTATATGCAAATTATGGAACTCTCAATTGGCTCATGCCACTTTCAAACTGCTGCTCTAGCAACTGTTGCACTCTGAGTGCTTCAGAGTCTTACGGAGCCTAACTTAGTAAAAGACCCACTAGCTAAAACTAATAACATTAAAAATTAATATTTTTTGTCCCTTCAGGTCAAAACATCCTTAACCAACAAACCTAAGAAACATGAGACCACCTGGACACCAACTGGTTAAACAAAGTGAGTCTCTACCTTAACCTGTATAGGAGAAACCCCTTTAATGCAGGGATGCAGAGCAACTTCTATAGGTTCTAGTAGGGGAGGCAGGGAGGGTCTTTAATCATAATGAGTGATCCCTTTGAAGAAACAAGATTACTATGGTGAGTAATTTTTTCTTCTAACCCCAGAAATCACTCATTATGATTAAACTGATGCAGACTACCAAGCAGTACCTTTGGAGGTTGGGCAGAGAACCTATTTTGGAAACAGGCTCTGCAGTACTGCTGTACCAAACCTAGCATCACCTCTGGATTGCAAGTCCAGGCTGTAATGCTTTGTGAAGGTGTGTACTGTTTTCCATGTAGCTGCTTTGCAGATTTCCAGCAGTGGAATTTCTCTTGAAGCTGATACTGAAGCAGCTGTGCCCCTGGTGGAGTGTGCTCTCAGGCCCAGAAGTACAGTACCTGTTTACCCACCTTACTATAACAAAACTGTATACATGCCACTATCCAGTGAGCAATTGTACATTTTGTTGCATCTCTCTTCTTACCAGCTTCACCACAGGTGAGAAAGAGCTGTGACTGACTTGTCCTGTAAGACTTGGTTCTGTCAATATAGTGGCTAAGTGCCCTTTTGACATCAAGCGGTGAAGCCTCCTTTCTGAAGAACTGGAGTTCTCTAAAAAAGACAAGTAGAGTGATAGACTGATTAAAGTGAAAGTCAGATACCACCTTGGAAAGGAATTTTCTATTGGTCCTGAGGACCACCTTATCCCTGTGGAAGGAGATGTAGTCCACATCTGTACACAGGGCTTGTAATTCACTGATCCTTCTGGCTGAAGTAATAGCAACCAGAAAAACAGTTTTCCAAGTGATATACTTCAAATCTGCGGTTGCCATAGGTTCGAATGGTGCATCCATGAGCTTAGCAAGGCAGATATTTAAATTCCAGGCTGGGACCGGTTCCCTCAGGGGGTGCAGAAGGTTAAGGCCTTTAAAATATTTTCTGAATACTGGATAAGAGGCTATGGATTCTCTTTACCATCTGACAGATAAGCAGAGACTGAAGCCAAGTAGACCTTGAGGGTCGAAGGTAATCTAGGAGAATAGCCAAATAAGCCCTGGAGGAGTTCACACCCTTACCTGTACACCATATGGAAAACCTCTTCCACCTAGAAGAATATGTTTTCTTAGTAGACGGCTTCCTGGAATCCCTAAGCACTGTCAGCACCTGCTCTGATAGCTTAAGGTTAGCAAATTCTAAGTCCTCAAGTGCCAAGCCTTGAGCCTCAGTGATTTGAGATTGGGGTACAGGATCCTGCCCTGAGATGAGGTTAGCAAGTTGTGCCTCTTGGGCAGATGGATTGGGGAAACTACTGACACAGTCAGCAGAAAACAATACCAGTGCTGTCTCGCTCAATCTGGAGCCACCAGTATTATTGTTGCTGGTTGGGACCTCAATTTCAGCAGGGTCCTGAATATCATAGGAAAGGGAGGGAATGCATACAGAACTTTCCCAGTCCAATCCAGGGCCATCACATCCAGGGGAATTGTGCCCCTTAGAGGAGGCCTGCAACAGTACATTGGTAGCTGGTGATTTTCTGCAGAGGCAATGAAATCCACCTCTGGAATTCCCCATCTCCTGAAAATTGTATTGAGTACCTGAGTATTCAGGCACCACTCATAGCGGTCCTGACTTATCCTGCTGAGAGAGTCTGCCAGTACACTGTCCTTCCCTGGAAGGTGTATGGCTGTCAAAGATACTCCCATGGAGTATACCAGGGACCACAGTCTCATTGCTTCTGTACACAATAGGATAGACCTGGTACCTCCTTGCTTGTTGATGTAATACATGGTTGTGGTGTTGTCTGTTCTGACTTGCACCACCTTGTTTTGAAGGTAAGGAGCAAATGTCTTTACAGCCAGGTAAACAGCCCTGAGCTCCAAAAGATTTATGTGCAACAGAGACTCTTGGGGAGACCATGTGCCACTTGCTGTGTGCTCTAACATGTGCCCTCCAACCTAGAAGAGAGGCATCTGTTGTGAGGGTTACTGAGGGCTGCTCCCTTATAAAAGGTACACCCACCCTGAGGTTGTGCTCATCCAGCCGCCATTGCAATGCCTGGACTAAGCTTTTTGTGACTGGAACCAGTCTGGACATAGGATCCATCCTTTGAGACCAGTACTGTCTGAGGTGGAACTGAATATCTCTCATTTGAAACCTGGAGCCCATTACCACTGCAGTGGCAGATGCCATGTGGCCCAGTAGCCTGAGAAATTCTCTGGCTGTTTTGGGTCTCCCTGACACAAAAGATCTTGCAATCTGCAAAATGCTTGTCACCCTGTCTTGTGGCAGAAGGGCTCTGCCCTGTCTGGTGTTTAGTTCTGCTCCAATAAACTCCAGCACCTGAAGTGGTACCTGCTGAAATTTCTCTTCGTTTATAAGAAATCCCAGGGATTCCAGTGTAGATTTTGTTAGTGCCAGAGACTGCACTGCATGTTGCAGAGACTGTTCTACTACTAACCAGTTGTCCAGGTAGGGGAAGACTGTTACACCTTGTCTTCTCAAAAACTCTACCACCACTGATAGGCACTTTGTAAAAACCCTTGGTGCCGAAGTTAGTCCAAAAGGAAGAGCTGCAAACTGATAATGGCCTGAAGCCAGCCTGAATCTCAAGAATTTTCTGTGAGATGGTCTGATGGGAATGTGAAAATAAGCATCCCTTAGATCTAGGGAGGCTAGCCAGTCTCCCTTTTGTAATGAAGGAATAATTATTGCAAGGGTGACCATTTTGAACCTTGGTTTCAAAATGTGCTTGTTCAGAAGTCTTAGATCCAAAATAGGTCACCAATCCCCATTTTTCTTCCTTATGAGGAAGTACCTGGAATAAAAACCTTTTGCTCCTGTTTGTTAGAGGCACTGTCTCCACTGCTTTGATTGCCAGCAGATGTTTTACCTCTGCTTCCAACAGAATCCTGTCTGCAGATTTTGCTGGAACAAAGGTTCTTGTTCTCAGCTTTGGGAATGATTTGAAGTTGGGTGCCAGGTCCTGGCTCACTACTCTCCAACACCCACTTGTCTGTGGTGATGGAATGCCAAGTGTGAAGGTAGTGAGCCAGCCTGCCACCCACTGGTGGTTCTGCAATAGGGGATGTGACCTGCACTAACTAGTCAGGGGTTCTGTGTGGGTTGTGCTTGAACCTGTGATGCAGGAGCCGCTCTTCTAATGGCTCTCCTGCCCCTTCCTCTGAAGTAACCTCTGGCCTGCTATTGAGGCTGAGAGGCCTGCACTTGGAAGAAAGGTTTGGGGTAAAAAAACCCTACCCCTGCCTCCCCTACTCTGGGGTCTCTAAGAGGTGGAAGGCCTATCTTTGGAATTGCTCCGCTAGGTGGATTTATATTTCTCCACCTTCTTCATGTATGCTTCAGTCTTATCTCCAAACAAGGAGTTGTTCTCAAGGGGAAAATCCATTGCTTTGGCCTGGGTGTCTAAAGTCAGGTTAGTGGCTCTAAGCCACACAAACCTCCTAAGCGAACAGACAAAGCCATTAACCTGAATGCATTATCATTGGCATCCACTGCCATATGAAATTGGTGCTTGGTGGCATCAAGTGCAGCCCTGGTTGCATCTTGCAAGTCTATAGCCACTTCACATGGGACTTTATCAGCCAGAGCTAGAACAGTGTTCCAGAAAGCCTTCTGGTACTGCACTGAATATGCTATGTAATTGGCCTGCCTAACTAATAAAGAGGCAGCCATATACCCTTTCTTCCCCATGGCGTCCATTTTCACAAGTCTTTGTATGGTGGATGGGTAGCCAAAGGGATCCTGGCCTTGCCACAGGCAGTAGCTTGGACTACTCCTTCAGGATCAGGATGAGTAAACAGAAAGTCAGCTGTAGTTCTATCCAGTTGGTATTTCTTGTCAGCTTTCTTAGCCACACCAGGGATAGAGGTTGGCGTTTTAAAATCTGTAATTCAGCCTTTTTAAGGACTTACTGTATGCATGGGCAGAAGCAGACGTTTCGTGGAGGTTAACCCCATCATATCCAAAAAGTCTGCCTTCTCCATATCCTCTTCTGTTTCTGAAAGGAAGATCAAGGGTTTCCACCATGCTCTTAACAAAGGCATAGTGGGAAGAATATTCCTCAGGACCCCTAGGAGGAGACCCAAACTCTTGCTCTGGGGAGACTTCTGGATCTATAGGTTCCCCTTAAGTCATTCTTCTTCTTTGGCCTTCTTCTGCTGGCTTGTTCAGTATGTTCGTATGTCATCCTCATCTTCCTCACCATACACTTCCAACAATTCCTGCCTTGCAGGAGCTGGAGGAGGAACCGGGGCAGCTGGTGTAGAAACCAGGATTGCACCCTCTAGGGCTTGTAAAACCTGTAATGCTTTAGCAGCGTCCTCAGCCGAGGGCATAGAATGCTTGTCTGCTGGGAGTTCCTTAGCCTTATCGGCCAGAGGCGCAGGGACATGTTTTTCTTTACACTTTTTCTTTAATGGAACAGATTCAGAGCCTGTTTCCACAGCCCTTTTTTGTTTTACCTTGTTCAGATTTTTCTGAACTCCTCTCAGGATCCTTGGCGTTACCTCCATCCTTTTATGGGAAGAGGAAGAAGTAGAATTATCCACACTAGAAGCAGAAGCAGAAGCCATCTCTTCTAAAATCTTAGACCTTGTCTTTAATCTTTTAGGGCAAACGGTCTTACAGATATCACAATTGGCAAAGATATAGACTGTACCCAAACAAGAAATACACAGAGAGTGTCTATCTGCTTTTGCTATAAGTTGCCCACAAGACTCCCAACATTTAAAACTCATGGGTCCTGTGCGTTTTTTAGGTTTGTCCAAATGGACCTCTGACATTGAAGCTAGACAAAAGATTACTTCACAAAACCGTTATTCAAAATACCTGAACTGGAGGTTTCTTTTAAATAAGTAACGCTAACAGTTCCTGGAACTAACACTATTCGGTTCCCAAAGAAAAGGGAACTGAGAATTACACTAAATTTAAACAAAACTAAAATGGTTCAGGAACTGACCACTAAATATATATATTATAAAGAAAACAGAGGTAAACCCTCAAAATAGACATGGAACCCTCGGTTCCAAGGAACCATGAGGGAACCACGAATAGCAATAAAAAACTACTATAACACTAAATAACTATACTAAGCAATGTTTCTAAGGCAGAAATTTAAAATTAAACTAAAAATGAGTACTTATCTACAGATAAACTTTAGTCTGAAGACAGTTCAAGGACAGCTCTCCGGGACGTCCTTACTAAGCAGGCGGAGTAAAGAATCTGAAGCACTCAAGAATGCAACAGTTGCTAGGGCAGCAGTTTGAAAGTGGCATGAGCCAATTGAGAGTTCCATCATTTGCATATAATTCCATCTCTCCGGGCAGTTCAACACAGGAGGCTGACTGCATCAGTTTAATCATAATGAGCGATTCCTGGGGTTAGAAGTGGATTTATCCGGGGCAACCACTACAGCATCCAGAACTGCGTCTTTGCCTTAAGTAACCTTAACATTTTTGTTTGGAATGTTAATCTGAACACCCATGGGAGTTGAATGTTCCATTTGACCAAGCAAGTGATCCAATCGGTCCTTGTAAGTCTGTGGGGGTTTGAGTGGGGGTGCTATTAGTCCCACCAATAAGAGAAGAGGGTGCAAGATAGCCATCTTGCCGATATCTGAAAGAAACAGAAAAGGATTAGTTCGCTGAAAGTACTATTCCACCCTATGGGGTTAGGTAACTTGGCATTTTTCTTCACTGTAATAAGATTGTTCTGAGCACACACTATGCAGTTGTCTACATAGTGTTCCACATCTTTGGCCATGCAAGGCCACCACACGACTGTCTTGAGCCTCTGGAGGGTATTTTCTGTCCTCTGGTGTCCACCAGTGGGAGTGTCATGTACCATATAAATGAATTCAGTTCACAGAGATTGTGGTGCAACCCACAGTTTGTCACCTGTATCCTGTTTGTGATACCAGATGAGTTTGTGATCACCAGACAAATATAAGTTGTCCGAATAACTTTTGTATGGTCTGCCAACTGGCAGTGGTTGTTCAGTTCCCTTGTCTAAGAACTTGAACACATCTCTGATCATTGAATCTGCTTTTTGTGCAGTGGACAGATCCAGAGGGGGCTCTGGTACTGGTTTCTTATAGATTGTACAACTGCTGCTATGCACTATGGGTGAGTCATTTCCCATGTCTCCTTCCCCCCCCGAGCACCTGCTTTGGCAAGCGAGTCTGCTCATTCATTGAATTCATGGTAAGGGTCAGACTTGCAATGAGCCTTTACCTTGTGAATGTACAGCTTATGGGTGAACATTTGTGTCAAGGTGTGTATGTACACAAACAGTTCCCTATACTTGACAGGAGTTCCATCAGATGAGGTGAAGTTGTTCTTTTGCCAAAATGGAAAGAACTCAGTTAGGGATGAGCACACCCAATTGGAGTCCACAAAAATGATAGCGTCCTTGTCTCGATGTGGCATGATTCCCAATGCACAGGCCACAGCAGCCAGTTGGCATAATGCGAAGAGACAGTGCACTTTCTAGCAATGCGCCTGAAATCACCCGCATGATCCCTAATGAGCACTCCAAGCCCTGCTACCTGTTCTCCTGCCATATAGGATGCAGAACCATCTGTAAAGATGCAGAATATTGTTTCATCTTCCAGGACCTCAGGTGTGGCTGGCAGGAAGGGTCCTGGATCAGGTGGTTGGAGGGCACAGTCATGGGGCTTACCTGTGTAGAGTAGGCTATGGGCCAAGACTGATGGCATTTTGGCAGGTAATACCTTGATGTCTCTATCCTGCAAAAGCAAAGACCAGTGGGTGAGTCTGGTATTAGAGACTGATCCATCTTTTACTTTATCTGAAAGTAAAAAGTTAGTGGGAGTGTGACAGGTATGCAGAATGATGGGAGCATACCCAATGATGCAGAGAAAGTGTCTGACAGACCAAAAGGTTGCCAGGAGTGTCCTTTCACAGAGACAGTATTTCCTCTCAACTGGGGATAGCATCTGAGATGCATAGGCAATGGGTCTGTAGTACCCATTGTATTTTTGGGCCAGCGCTGCAGACATAGCCACATCAGAGGTGCCAGTTTCCAAATGGAAAGGTAGTCTTGGATTTGGGTTAATCAGTGCTGGGGCTGAGGCCAAGACCTGTTTGAGCTGGGCCACAGCTTCAGTGTATGTGGAGCCCCATGTCCATGGGACATCCTTTCTCAGCAGTTCATACAGGGGAGCAGCCTTCAAGGCAAAATCAGGGATAAAATCCCTAGTGTAGTTTACCATTCCCAAAAAGTGTCTCAGTGTTGCCATGCTAGTGGGAAGTGGCAGATCTTGTAAGCCCTGAATCTTCTTGACAGCTGGGCTTCAGCCTTGGTCAGTGATGCATAGGCCAAGGAACATAACCTCCTTCTGGCACAGCTGTGCCTTAGAGGGAGTTCACTTGAGGTCTGTTCGCCTGAGGAGAGTCAATAGTTCATTCAAAAGGGTTTGGTGTTCTTCTTAGGTGGACGTTGCCAAGAGCAAATCATCCACATACTGCAGGACACACTGGGGCATAAAAAAAAAAACCTGCAGAGCATCCATCATGTGGAAATGGAAGAGAGAAGGGCTGTTATGGAAGCCCTGGGGCAGACAGGTAAAGGTGTACTGGTGCCCATCGAAGGTAAAAGCAAATTTGTATTGGCTTTCTTGTGCTAATGGGAGTGACCAAAACCCATTAGAGATGTCAAGAGCTTAGAACCACTTTTTGTCAGGTGTCAGGAACTTGAGCACATATGGGGCTGATGCCACAGTCAGGCCACAGCTGGGGATAACTTGATTAAGTTTCCTGTAGTCTACTGTAAGTCTCCAAGCTCCATTTGGCTTTTTCACAGGCCAAATGGGTGAATTCACAGTGGAAACACAAGTTCTGATCATGCCTTGTTGTAGCACTGACTGAATGGTTTCCCCCTCAATGAGGGTAAGGCTTCAGCAGGGAATGGATACTGCTTCTGCCTCACAGGATTAGGTCCTGGGATCTCAGTGGTGGTGTGCATTCTACCACAATTATATTTGTTAGTAGCAAACACATCAATATGTTCCTGTAGCAATGATTGTAGTTCGGGAAACAAGTCATGACTTTCAAACAGAGCCATGATGTCATACTCCTTGTTATTGTGGAAGATGGCTGCCACCGCATGGGAGTCTGGTATGGTGACAGCATGTCCCTTGACCTGTTAGCTAGGTCCACCACACAGCCGTGCTGTGCAAGAAAATCAATTCCCAATATGCTGGGGTGATGACAGAATACCATAAGATCAAATACAAAATTCATTTTGAGATGGCCTACCTGCACAGGCAGAGACACAGATCGATAAGTTTGCAGTTGGGTGCCATCTACACCCTGTGCACTGGTCTTCCAGCCGGTAAACCAGGCCAATGTGTCTGGGTTCTCATTATGGAGAACAGACATGGCTGCTCCTGTATCCAGAAGCATGTCCAGTTGGCGGCCCCCAACCATGGCCCTTACACAAGGCTGTCCATTTGTGTTGATGAGCAGGTCACTCACAGTCTGGACTGGGTCTGTAATTGTCAATTGGTACTACTCCCGGCTTCTTCCTCATCCTCCTGTCCCTATGACCTGAGGCCTTTGGAGGATCACTGGCCTCTCGCGCTTCACAGGGCATGAATACTGTACCTCTGACGTCAGGGCCGAGATCTCAAACTGTTCAATGGTGGTTCCTGGATCACCACATCGGCCTGGCCAGTGCCCAACGCCATTAAAGGGTTTTTTCCTCAGCTGCTCAGTTGTTCGGCAGTCAAGACCAGAAAGTGTTGGTGCTATTACTAGCGGGTGCCAGGGCCACCACAGAATTGTGGACACAGCCTCCTTGCAGCATGGGCCTCCTCCAGCTATTTGCTGAGGGTCTTGTTTTTGTCCTTTAGATCCCTATAGCTAGGCCCGTTACGGTACTTGCCATCGGAATTTGATTTCCCATTCCTGTTGTAGTTGTTATTGTTCTGGTTATTTTTGTAGTTCCGGTTCCCCCCCATGTGACTGTCGGTTGTCAGAAGGGGCTTCCTGTTTATCGTTGTTGCCTTCCACCACATAGTGGGTTGGGGCAGGGCCTACCGTGGCGACTTGGGGCCATGGTGGCCTGGGCCATTGAGTTTGGATGGCAGCGCCTTGTTGGTGTTTTTGATGGAAGCTAGGTTATGGAGGTGACTTGGAAGGCCCACCTGTCCTTGGTAAGGTTCTCTCAAAAGTGTTGGTTTTCGGGTAAACGTTGAGTTCAACCTTCTTCTGAAGTGCCGGAGTCATGTTCTTGATGTACAAATCCTTGTACTCAATCTGGTTTTTGTTAGCGTTCTCACCCGCTAGGCCTTTGCTGGCCTTGTAGGTGAGCCACAACCATTGATGGTAAACCGCTGGACTTTCCTTGACATTTTGCTTGACCTTGTAGTCCAAACTGGCTCCAATGATACCTGGGATGTTGGCAGCAAGGAGTGCCTGTGCGATATTGTTGTAGTCGAGCATCTTGCAATTGCGGACAGCCTCTGGGAGTTTGGCCCAGAGGGTAGGCTTCATGGTTTGTCTTAGGACTTGGATCTGGTACTCAGGTTGGAGAAAGCTTCTAGAGGGAATGTACCATCTCTAGATGACAACTGAGGTTGTCAGTTGGGCCCATCTGTCCAATGCCTTGAGCAATTTGTTAAACAGAATGAGTGACCTGTAAGGGATTAGAAATGGACGAGCAGGGAGCAGAGTTGAGTTCCCATGACCCAAAGTACTGCGAAGGGCAGTTTCCGCCACCGCATCAGCGACTGCCTTGAATGTATTCTCTTGGGTTACAGCATTTTCGAACATGCATCCGATCTGCTCCTGCATGGAGGAGCTTCCCTCAGGGGTGGATAGTCTAAGTCTAGATGTCCTGTACAATGCCTTGAACTTCCGCACCATCTTCCCAGGCAAGGAGAGCCAGTGGAAGCGGGCTCCTACTTGGAAGTGGTTGAGCTCCCATATCATGGTGGCCATCATGTTTGTTTTGACATGGCAGTGTAGAAGGTGTACCAACGTGACATGGGGGCAGACTATAATGGCCGCCATCTTGGGAATGGCTGGTAAAGGCCACCACCCTGTGGGGCGGGGTCGTAGATGTGATGAGGCACTCTAAGTCCTCATAATCAGAGTCGTCATTACCTGATGAGGTAATGTCAATGGGTGTGTACTGAAAACCATTCATGGCTTTTACATGACCAGCAAGAATATCTCGCTGATGGTGCATTCTCACTATTTTATCTTTACACTTCTTGTGACAAACTTTAGCAGTGCCCTGCTCAATACCCTTCTCAAACTCATGCTGCATTACTCTGTACACGGCGCCCAATTCAAAGTTTTCCCTAAGCTCTTTGTCTAGCTCATTCATCAATCTCACATTCTCTTCCTTCAGTTCAACATTATCCTCTCTCAAACTTTCATTCGTATCACTCAAAATGTCATTCAAATAAGATAGCAAATGGAAATGCACACGGTGACACAAAAGGAAACGCAAACAAAAACAGTAATGGAAATGCAAATGTTAACAGTTATGCAAACGCAAGTGCAAATGAAAACGCAAAGGGTAACACACACAGTGGCGCAGATGGGAATGGTAACGCAAACGGAAACAGAAACACAAGCGCATATGGAGATGCAACTGATAACGCGCATGGTCATGATACCGCAATAGGAAACACAAATGCTAATGGTAACAACAATGATGATGCCAAAGGAAATGCAAATGGAAGCGCATACGTAAACGCAAATGGTAATGCACACGGTGACGCAAAACGAAATGCAAACAAAACCAGTAATGGGAATGCAAATTTTAACAGTAATGCAAACGAAAATGCAAAGGGTAATGCACCTGGTGGCATAGACGGGAACGGTAATGCAAACAGAAACAGAAATGCAAGCGTGTACAAAAACGTAACTGGTAATGCGCATGGTCACGGTAACACAATAGGAAACACAAATGCTAACGGTGACAGCAACGATGACGCCAAAGGAAATGCAAATGGAAGTGCATAAGCAAACGCAAATGGTAATGCACATGGTGATGCAAAACAAAACGCAAACAAAAACAGTAGTGGGAAAGCAAATGTTAACAGTAAAGCAAATGCAACAAATGAAAATGCAAAAGGTAATGCACACAGTGCTGTAAACAGGAATGGTAATGCAAATGGAAATGGAAATGCAATGGTAATGCGACGGTCATGGTACCGCAATAGGAAATGCAAATGCTAATGGTAACAGCAACGTTGACGCCAAAGGAAACGCAAACGGAAGCGCATACGCAAATGCAAATGGTAATGCACACGGTGACGCAAAATGAAACGCAAACAGAAACAGTAATGGAAATGCAAGCGCAAATGAAAACGCAAAGGGTAACGCACACGGTGGCGTAGATGGGAACTCTAATGCAAACAGTTACGGAAATGCAAGTGGGAACGCTATGACAGTAACGAAAGCACACACCCTTTTTTTCACCAACAGCTGCATAGAGAAACACAGTGAATACAAAGAATGTATGCATAATAATGGGCCTTGGAGCAAAAATGAGCACTTGGAATACTAAATTGCTTATATCTCAGGAACCGTACGACGTAGAAAAAAAATTACAATTTCACATAAATTATGACTTTCCTGGCTAGTTTTGCACTTAGCTCCAGGGGCTAAGCATTTTTCTGATGAAAAGTCTGTATCTCGAAGCTTCAAGATACTGGCCTCGGAGCGCGGGCGAGACACCGTAATGTTAGTCTATGGGGAAAAAGCGCCAACTTCAGAGTACCGTAACTTTAAGGCCCCTATAATATTTTGTCACCAAACTACCAAAAGGCACATCTGTGGGATGTTGGCTTTCTTCCCTCCAAATTTCAGCCCAAAAGACCAAACCGTTCTTTTGCAGCAGGATGGCAAAGAATTCCTGTTATTTTGGCCATAGTGTTGCAAATCACGACACTTTCGCAAAAAAAATCATGAAAGTGTTGCAAGTGCAACACTACTTTGCAACACTACAGTTTACAAACATTTCAAAAACATATTTCTGGGGTGTTTAAACCCCCCAAAAAGACATGACTGGCATCCTCAGGGTCCGACTAGGTGAACACAAAAAGAATTGTGTTCCTAAAGGGTCCCAAATTTAAATGCCAAGCATTTCTGTGACCACTAACTAAAAATAAATGGCTGATTCACGACACTACAGGGGTAATTTGCAGCACTAAAAACTGCATTTGCGACACCGTCAAATTGTTTGTTAACTTTTCCCACTATAATGGGAAAATTATTGTTTGAATAACTTTTGAACCGTTTAATATTTTTGCAAAATCTTCGAAAGGCATATCAGGGACCCTGCACGCATGTTCCCTGAAGTTTTCAGACCGGTCGCGACAAACCTTAAGTACCTGTAGGCGAGAAAAGAATGTGCAAAAGCATAAATGCATTACGGAATGTCACTTTATAACTCCACAACCGTGATATCTGACTTTTAAGAAACTTGGCAGATCCAGAGATCTATAGTACTGCTCTGTGCCTGCCAAATTTCAGGCAGATCTGTCATACGGTGGCAAAGTTATTAAGATGCAAAATTTCACACTTTAACCTTAAATGGGTACTCAACTCCTAACTATAGTGGCACTACCATGCCACTATAATATATATATATATATATATATATATATATATATATATATATATATATATGAGTCTTAAGAAAATACAGTAGAACTCAGATCTTGACACTTATGCTTATACAATAAGTGTCTGTGCCTAAGTATTACTGTCTGTGAGTTAGGGGGCCAATCAGGGGTGCTGGTCCCAACCATGGATAACATTGGGGATTTTGGTGCCAGGACCCTGTTTTTTTTTTAGAATTAGACACAGGGTCCCTGGTGCACCTGGAGTCTACCGCATCCTTAGATCGCCACAAATTGTGGCGATCTAAGGGACTTTTGAGAATCGGGCCCTATATGTTAATTTACTTCTTGGTTAAAGACCAGATGACTACTTCTGTAGTGAACAGTGAAGTCAACATAGCCTACAGCACAGTACTTAGTCAGAAGCAATAACTTACAATAACTTTTGTTAACTTTTGAGCCACAACTTATTGTACAGTCTGAGATCAGTGTGCCAACGTGTGCTGCTTGCTGTTTATCATCAGGATCCCTGTACTGTTTCTGGATCAGTTCCAATGTTTGCTTGCTTTCTGCCTGCTTGCCCACCTACCCCATAGAATCAGCCTGCAGTGTTACAGCCCTCTTATCGGACTACAACCTCTGACCTCTGAGTTCCCATATTTCCTGCCATTTACAGACGCTGAAACAGAAAGGCACAAACACATAAACCCTGTACAGATTAACCCTTCTGTTCTGATGTTTGCATTTTCTGACTTGCTCAGGCACCCCCCCCCCCACACACACACAGAATCAGAGAGAAAGCAGTACTGGGCTGTACAGGGCTTGGGAGAAATCCAAACATGTAGCTGCAAAGGAACAGATACAAGCTGACAGGGTGGATTGCTACAAGGTAGGGAGGAGGGAGACAGTAAAAAGGCTCTGCTGTTAAGCACCTTGCTCTTGCACTGCTATGGCTGTGGTCAGGTAGTCTGGGAGGCTCATCAACACCTCCTCTAGAGCCACAAATGTCTGGTAAACCCATCTGTTCAACTTAAGAATGTATGGTATAAGTGGCACATACTGTAATAATAAGAATATAAAAGAAAGGAATCAAAAATATCTTTTCAAACAGCCACAGTACAGATTTAAGCAGTGAGTCAATCTTGGTTTACTTGGTAGTTTAGGACAAAAGACGGTCGAGCCTATCGAGATTGTCCCCACAACATTGTGGGTCATTGTACCTAAATTTTATTGTTTTCCAACCATTCGTTCAAACCATTTTAAAGGCAGACAAGGAGTCAAGGTCCACAAGGCTTTGTGGAAGCTGATTCCATACTCTGGGGCTCTGACAGTAAACATTTAATCTCTTATTTGTTTTAGCTTTTGCTTACATTAATTTCTTTGTTATGGAGTCTAGAAAACCCTTCTCTGTGAAAAGTTAAGTCTGCATTGCTGCATCAGTTCTAGCGACTGTTGAATTTTAAATAAAGAGGAGGTCACCTCTACTCCTTCTGGTTTGTAGGGAATGAAGCCCTGCAGCCTTGAGTCTCTCCGATGAGTTTAGTTGCTCTCTCTGAATTTGCTCAGTCCTGCCTATATCCTTTACTAGATACAGGCTCCAAAAAAGAGACCCGCAGTCAGAGTGTGGTCTGATGTGTGTCCTATATAGAGGAATAATGCATTCCTCTGTCCTAGAAACAAATGCGCGTTTAATGCGCATGAGCAGTGTATTAGATAACTTGGCCAGTTTTATACACTGGTCTGTAGCGGAAAGTTTATTATTGACCATCACACCCAGGTCTCTTTCACTATGGGATACTTTCAAGGGTGTATTACTAAGGGTATAAGTCTGTAGGGGGTTGTGAACTTATGCCTACCAAAGTGCAGAACAGCACATTTATCTGTGTTCAGAGACATACCATTAGAATATGCCCAACGTTCAATTATTTTCAAGTTGTTAATAAGTATGGTCCTGTTGGTAGCTGAATTCACCCTCCCACCTAACTTGGTGTCATCTGCAAATTTGGAAAGCAGGTTGCACGAACTAATCTGCATATCACTAATAAAGATATTAAACAATGTGGGCCCAAGGACCAATCCCTGTGGCATGACACTAGTAACCTGCCCCCTTTCTGATAAAATACCATTTATTCTGACTTGCTGGTGTCTGTCAGAAAACCAACTGTTAACACATCTAACCAAACTTGGAGAGAAACCCAACTGGAGGAGTTTAGTAATGAGCTTCCCATGTGATACCTTGTCGAATGCATGACTGTAATCTAACAGGATCACATCCATAGGGCAGCCAGAGTCAAGGCCTTGGCTTATGTAGTTATAAAAATATACCAGTTTTGCTGTACATGAGAACCCCACTTAAAGCCGTGATGGGTTCTGTCTGAGATGTTCATAGATATCATTTCTTTTTCTAAAAGTTCTTTAATCAATTTCTCCATTAGTTTACAAAGGACAGAAGTTAAACTGATAGGTTGATAGTTTTCAGGTTTGGAGCGGTTACTTTCTTAAAAATAGGCACAACCATGGCATTTAGCTAGTCTTGCAGAATTGAACTCTCATGAAGGGAGATATTAAAAATAAGTGCTAGTGGAAGTGCTAAGGCCTCAGAAGTCTCCAATAAGAACCTGGGATGTAAATTATCAGGGCCTGGACTAGAGGTTTTACATCTGTCTTCATGTTCCCATAAGATCAGCTGTTCCTAACATATTTTGCTTTTCTGGTATCAGTGACGCTCACTAGAAGTATGTTGTTTTCTCCATGGAAGATAATCTAAAATCTCAGGATGTGGCCAAAGTTATCAATATATTTAGTTCTGTGAGCTTTTCACAGTGTGGACCAGTGTGTGGCTTTTGTGAGAATACTTGGGGATTGCTGGAGGAAGAGAATACACTCTCTGAGGTTGCTTTACTCCTTCTACCACTCCAGTGCTTGCACAAAGGCTTTTTGTTACTTGCATAAGCTTGTACAGTGAATCCAACCTTGGGGACCACTGACCCCTTAGGTGGTGAATGTCCCTCATCTGAACTCTGGCCCATGGCACCACTGCTGTGGATCAAGCCATGTCGCCCAGTAACTGCAGAAAATCCCTTGCAGGCCTTAGGTGCTCAGTATGAAGGATTCTGCAGGGGTAATTAGATTTGATACCCTTTCCTATGACAGTAAAGTCTTCCCCCTGCTGGGTATCCAGTTCTGCACATACGAATCCAGCACCTGAACTGGTTCTGCCTGAGACTTTTGTAAATTTATTAGTAATTCCAGATTCTCTAGGGTGTTCCTTACCTGTTGTATGTAACATCTTGCCTCGTGCTCTTGTTTTCCGTGAGACTAACCAGTCATCTAGGTAGAGAAAAAAACTACCTTGTCTTCTCAGGTATGCTGCCACCATGACTAGGCACTTTGTGAATACCCTTGCTGCTGAGGTGAGGCCAAAGGAAGGGCTATAAACTGGTAATGTCAGTTTCCAGCCTGGTCCTGAAATATCTTCTGTGGATGGGTCTGACTGCAATGTGGAAGCAGGTGTATTTTAAATCCAGTGACCCCAACCAATCTCTGTTTTTTACTTTTTATTTTAGTATCTTGCAGAGAGATATACAGTTGTACAGTACATTCAGTGTTTTTCCATCAGAGTTATACAGTCATATAAAATACTGTACAATAATAAACTGATATGTTGATCAACCAAAATATATCAAAACCTATACTTGTGTGAAGACCCCAACCAATCTCTTGATCAGAGGATGGTATCACTGTGTCCAGTGTGACCATCTTTTTTGTAGATAGTTTTATTACTCTTTCTGACAGCATACTGTAAAGCACAGGAAGAAAAAGTAACAGACGGTAAGGTAATATATCATGTACAATGTCTATTCAAGATAATACAAATTAACAAGGAGCTTAGGCATGATATGACATAACAAACAGTCATACCCTCAAGATAGCTAGGGTATGGAAGGTACTGTACATGATTCAAGAGATGGCAATAAAAAAATCCACCAAGTCCTTAAGGCATAGACTCAGGATTAGCGTCCAGGTCAGAAAGAACCCAACGCCTCTAAAAATCCTCAAACTGAGCAGTTTTATTATTCAGCTCAGAAGCCAATCGTTCCAGACAGTAAATATCAAACATTAACTTTCTCCACATGGCAAAGGTGGGTTGAGTTGTAGACAACCACAGTCATGTAAGAATTTTTTTTTTCTGTAATAGACAACAGTGAAAATTTCAGTGTTTTTGTCCCAACTTACATCTTTCAGGTAGTACGATAGTAAAATTAGTGACATCATAATCAAATTATGGACTCCCAACATTGCTTCAATATCCCCCTGAACCTTTTGCCAATATGGGCATATGAATGGGCACTCCCAGAATAAGTGCGCCTGGTCCACCTCAGCTTCCCCACAGTCCCAATGTAACCATCTTAAACTTTTTCTTTTTGATATGTTTTTTCAGTTATCTTAGCTCTAAAATTAGTAGCCACTCCCCATCAAATTTATTTCTAAAGCTAGGGGTAGCTGTGACCACTAAACTAGCTAAATGGCTGTCAAGAAATCTTTTCAAAATTTTAGAAAAATAGTAATTCCAGTAGATAAGGCAGATTTGCCTTCTGTCGAGAGGGATGGGTGTTCCCTCCCGATGGACGTGAGTAGGTAGCATGGGAGCAGGAGCAGGGTGGCAGTGTGAGGTCCACTAAGTGGGGCAGACATCATCCTGCAGAGGCAAAAGCTCTGATTTTTCACAGTTTTTCCTCCCCAGGAGGTGTGGTGTGCAATGGCATTAAGGGGACACGCCGAACATCTGACATGCCTCCCAATTAGACCAGGCACCGGCAGCTGTATTCCCACAGCCTCTGCCGGGGTTCACACACACACACACACACACACACACACACACACACCCCTGAAGGAGTAGAGCAGTCCAAAGCAATCCTACCCCCTCCAGCAGCCCTTCGATATCCTGAGTCTGGATTCAAACCCGGATTGTCGGCATCGCTGGTGGAAATCCAACCCTTACACCAGCGGGCCAGCCAACTTGTATGAAATTTGATTAAAACTCTGGGAATGATCAAAGGCTCAAGTTGCTATATAATAGGATTTATTTAATTATTGGGAGATGTGTGGCTATCACCATTAGTAAGTTTTCCACTGACCTCTTGCAAATTTTTAGGCAGTTGCACTTCATATAAGAGTGAGCAAGAAGCCAGTTCAGGTGAGTTAAAGTTTTAAATGTTAGAGTAGAACCCAGCCATGGGGTTCAGCTTGTCGTCTGGTGGGTGGGCTTATTTTACATCTCAGGTGAAATCTGCTAAAAAAGTAACCTCCTTTGAAAATCATAAAGGGAAAGGAAAAAGTGAGTAAGAAAATACAATTGAAAGGATTGTCATAGGGGATACTGGATTATGCATGACTGCTGATCTATAGCCAACCCTAGAAAAATATGGAAACATGTAAGCTATGTGATTAAAAGTTTGTGAATAAGCAGGGGGTGAGCTTGCTATATTTGGATTTATTTATTTAAAATCTGATAACTGGGAAAAGCACCACTGAGCCGAGGCTCATTTCCAGGTGCGTACTTCGGGAAGGTAACACGGAATACAGGGTAGACAAAGAGACAATACAATTTCCAGAAGCATGGACCAAAGGGTTCGTGATTACAAGACCCAAAGCAGCAGTCAGCAACCAAGAACAGGAGTACAGCTTCTAAACAGTATCTACTATGAACTTCTACACAACAACAAAATGTCTAATATATATATATATATATATATATATATATATAAAATAGAGATACAGCTCAAACCCAGAAGCAGGACTGATTATGCCAGATAAACAAAATTATTATGGGACCTAGGTAAATAAAAACAGAGAGCAGGTGGCATGGCGCAGCACAGGAGTAGGATTTGTACATGCTGCTTAAATCCTGTAGGCCCGGTTTTCTTTTTAGGATGCCCTGTCATGCCAATATGAAAGAATGCAAAAGAGAAATTCATTCTACAGGTTGTACTGACAAAAAAGGGACAACTGTTTTAAAAATAAAGTCCCATTTAAACGCAATGTGTTTATTGTTTGATTTGGACCAGAGAACCGGTGTAACCTGGTTCTCCCAGTTCCAAGAATCACAATGGATCCAGTAAAATAATGATAAAATTGAATAAGAAAGCGGTAAGACACGATGTGGTATGCGTATGCTATGATAACTGCACTCCAGGGTGTGTAGTTAGTCACGAGGCACTAGGCTGAGTGCTAGCTGCCCTGGAAGTGTGGTTATCACAGCATTATGCATATTTCTGGAGTGTATTATTGCACTTATAAAATGGCTAACTAAGAACATTTTAAGGGGAAAAAAAGAAAGCTTAAAAGAACCAGAAAAATGTAAATGCTTTAAAAAAAACTATGTGAAAAAGTCCATTCACCAATTGGAGTCAGCAGGGGTTGCTGTCAGAGGTTTGCCAAGTGTTTTTCTTTTCTCTTTCTGTTTTTTTTACTGTGCAGATCCTCCCTCTACCACAACATTACTTTCTTTTTGTACACAAAAGGATAGCCGGCTGCCAGGTTGCAACTCCCACCCCCAATCCTGCATGCAGAGCTGTCTGTATGTACAAGCAAACAATCGGACAAGCAAGCAAGCAGATGGCAACAGATTATGATGTCACAGATTATTTGGATGTTACAGCAGGAATAACCAATTGGGACTGTTGATGCTTAAAGGAAAAGGATCCTGTTTTGATAAAACATCTTCGGTAATAAAAATGGAATTTCTTGAAATTCCTATTAGGGAGAATTTTGTGTAGCTAAATTCTGCTGATGCCTGCAGATTGTACTGCTATTAGAAAACATATCAAAGAAATAGAGATGGGAAGGGGTTCAAGGGCTGACATTATTATCACAGCTCTGTCAAATCTTCTGTTTTATCCTTTTGGGAAACCAAGAAAACAGTTTCTATTGAAAGATGTTGAATTTGCTTGTTTTTTTTTTTTCTGGAGAGACACTAAGCTGAAAGCTTATTTACAGGTGCGACCTGGGAGCACAAGGAAGTTAAGTTAATCGCTCAGGGTCACACAGTTTGCAAATGGGGGCTGTGGGATTCAGACTGAGGTCTCCAGGTTTGCAGCTCAGAGCCTTAAACCACTGCGCTATACTGCCTCTGAATACTAAGTAGGTTTTAATAAAATGAGGTACAAGCCCCTTCTGTACAAGGTGATCGGACAGAACATCATGGCCTGTTGACCCTGGGTATAAAGATAACTGGAAAGGACCTGAACTGGAGGACAGAGGGCATAAAAATTCCAAATCATAAAAAACAACTTTTTAATCAAGTGATGGTCCCTGTATTCTTAGGAACATGGAGCTTGGAAGAGCAACGGGTGCCGTCTTTGTCGACCTGTCTAAAGCTTTCAACCTGGTCGACCACACCCTGTTGCTCTCCTCCCTCCACACCCCTGGGTGCTCTACTGAGACCATGCAGTGGTTCCAAAGTTACCTTTACGATAGATCTCAGCCGGTATGTATAGGACCTTCCATCTCCCCTGCCCTCCCAGTCGCTACCGGTGTACCCCAGGGCTCCATCCTGGATCCACTCTTATTCTCTCTGTTTACAAACTCTCTCCCCTCTGACTGTCTCACTTGTGATGCCCTATTTTATGCAGATGACCTTGTCCTCTTCATTAGAGACAAGGCTATTGAGAATATATCCAGGGGTTTTATCCAATAACAACTCTGCGGCGCACATCTGGTTCCAATCATATCGCCTAATTGTTAATGCCAAAAAAACTAAATCCATGCTATTTGGATCTAAACTCTTCTTATCTAAGGTCGCCAAGGCTGGGTCCACCCTCTGAGTAGTCTCACCGGATGACACTGTACTTGAAAATGTACTAACTTTCAAACATCTGGGAGTTATCCTGGACCTGTCCCTCTCCTTTTCCAATCATATCTCCTCTGTTATCTGCCGAATTAACCAGAATCTTGGTGTGGTTTATCGGACAAAGTCACTCCTGATCAGGGCAGCCAGTTTAGCCATTGCCCAAGGCAACCTGCTACCCTTGATTGACTACTGCTCCCCCTATTTACTCACACACATCCTCAGTCTTGTGTGCATGCCTCTGCTCCATGTACAACGACATATGTCGTTTCACTCTTCTGGCACCATATTCCACTCACCACTGCCACCTCTACCAGACTCTTGGCTGGCTCCCACTACACTGCAAATTTGATTATGGGCTTGGCTGCCTCCAGGACAGTGCCATCAGACATGGCAAAGCCTACCCTTATATGTCTCTATAAGACCAGAACTCCTCGAGGTGTCTGAATGCATCCTCAGTCCCCGGATATCCCGAAGTCTCCTCAGCTATGGGTAGCAGAGCATTATCTGTAGCTGCTCCCTCTGTGGAACAGAATCCCCCCACACCATCCACTCTCTGACTCCCATGCCACTTTCAAGACACATCTCAAATCCTGGCTGCTTGATGAGGCCACATGCCATTTCTAGCTTGATAACTCCCCACACACACACACACCACCACCACCACCACCACCACTACCTTTCTGACTTTTCCCTCTTGGGCTGCTTTGGCCTCCCTGCCCTCTCTCATTTCTTTGGACTCCTGTCTTACATCCCTCACTACCTGCTTCTCAGGTTCTCCTACTTGGCTCTTGTCTTGTATGTTTGTTTTGTTTGTTTTTTACATCTTGCTTTAATTTGCACTGGCCACTTATCATTTGTACATAAATGTATAATAATTGTTGCTTATCATGATATACTGATTGTTTTTCTGTTTTGTTTTTTCTTCAGCCTCTCATTAATTTTACTTTACTATGTTACTTTCTTTGCTCACCAATGATGTCTGTACATCCACATGGCTTGTACTCACTGTATAACTTGTCACTACCTATGTAACTGCCACCTGTGTGGGCTGGGTCATACCTGAAAACGGTCCCCTGGATCAGTGTACTAACCCGGTTACCAAAGACTTAAATAAATAAAGTGCCAGCAGTGTAGTCAGCTATGCTCCACTGATGAACTACACTATGAGTAATTTAAAACTTCCTGAGTCATAGCCAAAGTCTTTGCTCTCAAATTAACACAATAAGCTCTTACATGTTTAATTAGTTCCAGTTCAGTTGCATTTGTTTGCCTGTCAACACTCGGCCAGAACAATAGATAGCACTGAACAAAGCTCAGGGAGATATGGCACTTGCAATATTTACAGTAAGTAGATGTTCACCCTCTCCTGATTCATTAAATATTTGTGAACTACAAGCAGCACACACTGAGGAGAGATCTCAATAACACTGCCAGTTGAATTCACTCCACAAGGAAGTGAACATTAAGCTGGTCTTTGCCTTTTAGGGAAAAAATCATATTTTATATTTAATTCTGCTGCAATTCTCTACACTTTTAGAGCAGTTCATGCAGACTTGGAAATGACTGTAGTGCAAACGCACTTGATCAGGAGCCAAAGCAGCAGCGCAATCAGCAAGCGCTGTAGGGCAACCCTCCAGAGTGAAGAAAACAGTCTGTATTCCAAACATTGTCCCACAAAGTGACAGTAATGAATATGTCAAAGTGTGAAATCTTTCTTATTTTTGTAAATTTAAGCACTCATGAAAGACAGCCTCTTGCTGATGAACACAGGAAAATAACACTCCATGCTCAGTCCATCAATGGTCTCTCACATGAGATTTCCAACATGGATGACAATTTCTGACGATGATGGCTTTGTGATGTGTGGATGCCTCCACTAAGAACCAGACTTGGACCACCTCAACTCATTTGCCCTAAAGGCCACTAAGCAGTCATTAAATGATAACTTTATTTATTTATATATTATTTATTGGGTGCTCTAGACATAGAAATGCCTACTTTCAGGCACCACCTGAAGGGTACAAGTCAGATAAAGTACATCAACAGTGGAAGGTATAATATTCTCTGGCCACTAACACACTGGGCTAGATTTAAGCTAGTGGTCTAAAACTTAAAGACTAGAAAACCCACTGCTCAGCCACTAAGCCATCTGGTCATCTCGAGTTCTCAAATCACAGTCATGCCACACAAGAGGGAATGAAAACTGAGAAAAGTTAGCAAATACTGATGACAGATTGAAAACTGAGGAAGGAAACATCAGTGTTAGACAGCACTGGGAGAGTTGTCAAGCAGTGACACGGGTACTTTCTACTACAGGATGTTACGGAGACAAAGGGGTGTTTTTATATACAGCTTTGTGCTCCCAAGCCACCCCATTTGCCTCATGCTGGTCATAAAATGGGCCTCCGGCCCCATCAGCTATTCACCCTACCATCTGATCCAGTGGTGGTCACTGAGGAGTGTGGCCCAAGAGCATCAGCTACCAATATAATGGTGGTTTAGGAGGCATGGATTTTTCTGGTGTTTTCTGGGCAGTCCCCCTATCCACCTATCACCCGCTAGGCACTGAGCCATGCCCAGGCAGATCTAGCTAACATGCAGATGACGCTCTGTGGAGGAGACAAGCTCCTTGGCTCCTTGGCCACCAAATGTCCCTGCCACTGTAGCACCCAGCACCTTCCTCTCCACCTTGGAGTGCTGCCATGTGGCAGCAATATCCCACCCCCCTTGACTGACCGCATGATCCAGCTCCTGAACCAGGGTCGCCATTGTGGGGGTGTGACTCACTATACACTGGGCAATCAGGAGGCCCTAAATAAAAGGACATTTAAAAGCCCCTATCACCATTGGAAAACTTTGAAAAATGTAAGCTTTAGGCACAATCCAGTTTACATTTAATTTATTTTCTGTAATTCTTTCCTCTTTTTCTTTTTTCAATAATTTTTTTATTTGTTTTCAAAACAACATGAGCAAACAACATGTTCAGCACTGCATTAAACAGGTTACAATGGGAAGACTACCAAGCAAATATTGTAGCACTGCAGCAGGTCAAAAACACCCCAGCAATATCAGCACCCCCCAGCATTATAGCCAGAAAGAGACAGGCTATATAAAAGTACAGTTACGTAAGACCATACCATAACAATAGATCTTCAAGAGAGGCTCTTGCAGTAGGCAATAACACTTAGGATTGAGCCACCAGGTGCTAGGACCACATGGAAAACTTAGCTAGCAGTGTCTGGCGGGGGACCGCCCACCCCGCATCACGTGACCAACATCGGTCTGGTGCTATATAGTGGGTGGTCCTCACGCCTGCCTCCAGTTCTCCCACCAGAGACCTAAGAGAAGGAGCGACAGGAGAAGGAGAGGGTTCCTGGAGCCACTAGAATAGGCTGAAAAAACAGCAGCAGTAGGGGGAAGCAGGGAGGGAAAAAGCTTGCCTACTGCAAGAGCCTCTCTTGAAGATCTACTGTTACGGTAAGTTCTTACGTAACTGTACTATCTTACTTCGAGAGGGCTCTTGTAGTAGGCAGTAACACTTAGGACTGAGTCCCAAGCAGTGTAATTCAGACAAAGACTGAACCGGGAGGCAGGATAAAGGTCTGCAGAAAAGCAGGGAATTAAGACAGAAGGCCCTGAAGATGATTAGTCCAAAGTCTGCCTCATGCCTAGAAGCAATATCTAGACTGGAATTGCATAGTGAAGGTGTGGACAGAGCTCCAGTGGCTGCTGCACAGATTTCCGTGGAAAGAAACATTTCGAAACAAGCAGTAGATGCAGCCAAGCCTCTAGCTGAGTGCCCTTTAACTTCCACTGGAAAGGATTTGTTATATTTTTGATAACAGAACAAAATACAGTTTGCCAACCATTTGGATAAACATTGTTTTGAAACTGCAGCGCCCTCTCTTTTGGGCGCAAAGGAAATGAAAAGCTGATCAGTTTTGCAGACTGACTTTGTCCGATTTGTGTATTAACGCAAAATTCTGTGCACATGACGGCCAGCCTGCTGGTGCAGCGATAGCGCTATAGCTTGCGACGCCAGCGACCCAGATTCGGGAATTAGCTCGGGTCATTGGAGGGCCGGATGGGGTGAGGAGGCTTGAGCATCCATTGGACCACTTGTCTCCTCTGGGGGTTGGGGGGGAGCCGAGTCGGTGCATGACTGTTCTCTGGCAGTGGCCAGAGGTCCAGCAAGTCTGAAGTCTTAAAGTAGCGGGGAGGCATGACCAATGTTGGTGCATGCCTTGACATCTTAGCATAGTCACGCCTCCACGGGAGTACTGGGGAAAAAGCTCAAGCCCCGGTGCAACACCAATGCAAGGGCCAGAGATTTGCCCTCACCTGCAGCCACTGCGACCTTCAGTGAGGACCCCGACGAGACCTGAAGGCACGAGGGGTAAGAGGGGGGGGGCCCCCCCAATCCCCATCTGTGGGGGTAAACCAAGGCTCCGTGGGGGGGTCCTAGGGGATGCGGTGACAGGTGGGCAGTTGGGTACAGCACTGGAGATGACGGGCATAAATAGAGATTTAAAAAAAAAAAATTCTGTGCACATCTAGTGTGTGCAGAATGGCCTCCCCTTGGTTAAAATACTCAGGATAATACACCGGTAAGTGTATAGTCTGATTCAACATAAACTCAGAAACCACCTTTGGTAAAAACTTTGGATTTGTATGCAGAGCCACCCAGTCTCTGTGGAAAATCAAATAAGGCTCCTTACACATGAGGGCCTGAAGCTCGTAAATCCTTTGAGCTGAAGTAATAGCAACTAAAAACAGTGCTTTCAGAGACAGACAGCGCAGGTCGCAACTCACGGCCTGTTCAAAGGGAGGCAGACTGAGTTTCTCAGGTATAAAGTTCAGGTCCCATGGGGGAACAGGGTTCCTCACCGGGGATTTCATGTGGAATATTCCCTTCAGAAAGGTACGAGACCTCCAACTGAGCCAAAGTTTTGCCTTCCAATGGAGTGTGGTAGACGGATATGGCAGACAAGTGGACCTTCAGCAAGGAATAACTAAGTCGCAGGTCAGAGAGGTGCAGCAGACACTCCAGGACCTGAGGAACAGGGCATGAAAAAGGATCTCAGCCCTTGGAGGTCACCCAGATAGAGAATCCCTTCCATTTCATCACATAGGTGGTTCTTATAGATGGCTTTCTTGCCTCTACAAGGACTTCAGCAACTCTGGAGGAGACTCCGAAGCAGGATACCACTATGTCTGAAGGTGCCACGCATGCAGATGAAGGGACTTGAGGTCTGGATGGACCAGCCTGCCCTGATCCTGAGTCAGAAGGTCCTGGCAGAGGGAAAGAGGAACTGGAGGCTCCACCGCCAAATGCTGGAGCAGAGAGAACCATATTTGGTGAGGTCAATATGGAGCGAGGAGAACCAACTGAGCTCCCTTCACTTGCAGTTTGAGGAGCACCCTCTGCAAGAGTGGGAAGGGAGGAAAGGCATACAGTGACCTCCCCATCCAGCAAAGAGAAAGCGTGTCTCAACAAAAGATACCAGGCCCGGAAACAAGCGAGCAAAACCTGGGTAGTTTTGCACCGTATGGGGGGGGCAAACAGATCGAGATATGGGTGACCCCAGAGGTTGAATATGCTTCTGACCACTGACTGTCACAGTTCCCACTTGTGAGCCCTTGTCTGAGTGTGGCATGAGACTGTCTGCTAGGACATTTTGAACACCTGGGACATGCACCGCCGACAGCTGGAGCTGGTGCTGAACCGCCCAGTATCACACTCACATCGCTTCCCTGCACAAAGGGTATGATCAAGTGCCTCCTGTTTGTTCAGGTACTAGAATACACATACATGTTGTCCGAGTGGACCAGGAGTGGTCCCGGGAGGAGGAGTGGCTGGAAGGCCTGGAGGATGTACAGCACCGTACGCATCTCTAGTACATTGATTTACAGTTACAGCGCATGCTGAGACCAGGATCCCTCAGTTCTGCGATCTCCCAGATGTTCTCCCCAGCCCTGACCCAAAGTATCCATGGTCAGGGAGTGAACTGGTGGTGGAGGCTGAAAGGGGATGCCTCGGCAGAGATTGCCCAGATCTTGCCACCAAAGGAGATCCTTCCTCGTCAGGTTGGACACAAGAACCCTGTGGTCCAGGTCATCCGACATCTGGTTACACTGAACCCTGAGGGTCCACTGCATGATCGCATGTGGAGCTGTGCCAGGGCACTGTGGGAATAGCCACCGCCATAAGGCCCAGGAGGCAGAGGACTGCTCTGGCCATAGTCCAGGCTGGAGGCCACAAGTCGAGCTTGTCTCTGCAGCGTTTCCACCATAAGGGAAGGAAGGCCTGACCCTGTGTAGTATCCAGAACTGCTCCAATAAATTGGAGGCACTGGGAAGGAGTAAGGTGAGACTTGGGGTACCCTTATGGCTTCACGTGGCTCACTATCCCAACACACACCTGCCCAGGTACTACTGCCCGATAGGTGTAGTGTCCTGATAGTGAGCATCCCAGTGATGGATTGTTCAACGGATTTTGACAGGGGTAAGGTAGCGGATGTGATGGGTTGCTACCTCACCCCACTTGGTGCACATCAAGAGATAGTTGATTGGGAGTTGGCCGAGCTGTGGTGGTGCAGGCTACACCACCAGCAGCTCTGCCAAAGGCTTCTCAGACCTGGGTTCTGGACCGGTCACATCCTTTTGCAGAACCCGCCTCTGTAACCAATATTTTTTACTCTGGGGTTCCGCCCCTCAGAGTTAGTTATTTTAGTTACAGGATGCGGGGCAAAGCCACCCAAATTTTACACTTAGTTTCAATGTGATGCCGAATGTTTTCTGTCGTGGCATACAGCTGATTCGGGCTATGGATTTCAGGCGTTTGAACTAGGTATGCTGAGCGTCAGCATACCGAGTTTAGGGATAACATAGTATATCCAGACTTGGGGTAGTTCACTGGGACCCCTATCCTATGAAACAGGTCCAGGGTAGCTGCTAGAGAGGCCTCCAGGATGTGCCTCGATGGGGCTGACAGAAGCCAGTTGTCAAGGCATGGGACCACATAGTGACCATGGTACCATAAAGCCACCGTCACTGCCACTAGGCACTTGGTAAAAACCCTGAGAGCCAAGGATAGGCCAAAGGGGAGGGTCTTGAATTGGAAATGTTCCCCCTGGAAGGAAAACCTCAGGAAGCGGCGGTGGGCAGGGAAAACTGGGATATGCAGGTAAGCATCCTGCATGTCCAGTGTGCAGAGCCAGAGTCCCTGGTGAAGTAGTGGCAACAGACCTGGGAGGGTCAACATGCAAAACCTTTTGTATTCCAAGTACAGGTTGAGCATGCTGAGGTCCAGTATAGGTCATAGGTCTCCCGTCTTTTTGGGGACCAGGAAGAAGTGGGAATAACAACCCCTTCCTTCCTTCCTGCCTCTGAGGAACGCACTCTATGGCGGATTTCTGCAGTAGAGCCGTAAATTCCTCGCTGATGAGTGGAACATGATCCTGCAGGTAATGAGAGTGATCTGGAGGATTTTCTGGAGGTCTCTCTAAGAATTCCAGCATGTGACCTTGAGCTATGAGGTGAAGCACCCAAGAGTCTGTCATGATCACCTCCCACCAGGACAGGTAACTAGCGAATCTGCCCCCTACTGGCCCTCCAAAACAGTTGGTGGAGGGGGGGGGCAAGCCATAAGTCATGAGGCACAGGGAGGATGGGGGGTGTGCTGCCCCGGAAGCTCTTGAGACTTGGCTGAGGGGGGGTTGGAGCCCGACAAGGGAGCCCAACATTTGCCCTGACGTTTCACGGGCTGCTGCCTCTGTTGGCACCTTTGCTGGCAGCAAAAGGGATGCTTAGGCTTTGGATTGGTATGATAGAGGAAGTGCACTGACTGAAGGGCCTTCCCTTGCTCTTGCAGGTCAGTCATAATGTCCTGGACGTCCCCTCCAAAAAGCACTGAGCCCCTGAAGGGAGCATCCAGGATGGATGGATGCTTGGACATCTTGGGCAAATCCGGACACTCGCAACTAGGAGTGTCTGCAAAGACAAACTGCCATTGCCATGCTTCTCATAGAGGCCTCGATGGCATCATAAGTCGCACGCAGGGTGTGATGACAGGTGATCACTGCAGTCTTGACCATTTGTTCTGTTTTGGTCTTGGTCTCAGAATCTGGCAAGGCCTGGAATTGAGTCTTTAGCTGGCCCAAGATGGACTTCTGATAACAGACCATATGGGCAATGTAATTCAAAGCCAACAAGGCCTAAAGTAGAGGACAAGTAGACCTTGTGGCCAAATTGGTCCAGTTGTTTCGACTCTTTATCTGGAGGGAGGCACCATGTCAGCTGCAGCTACTTGAGCAGTCATAAGCTGCATTGATGACCACTGAATCAGCCTTTGGATGATTTGCTGGGTGGTCTTTCCCCTCTGGGGTGTGATATAATCTATCCACCTTCTTTGTGAAGGCTGCGACAGACAATGGCTGCTGCCAAATAGTGGTGGCAAGGTCATTGTGGGCCCCCATCCAAGGGGGGGATGAGAAGAGGATTGAGCTCTGGAAGGTCGAGATGCTCTGCCAACCTCCGATGCTGGGAATCCTGCTCATCAGTCTTCCAGCTGCTGGCCTCCTGAATTTTCTGGAGGATGTCCATGAAGGAGGGATCTTCCAGGAGAGACTTAGGGGTTTCCTTGGTTTAGACTCCTCTGGCATAGGGGACTCCAAGCCAGGAGAGGGAGAAGTCTGACTCTAAGTCAGACAAAGGGCTCCTGTCGGGAGACTGACACCTCGATGGGGACTTCTTCTGAGGGTCCTCCCACCCATGACCCTGAAACTCCACCATGGCAGCACCCACTTTGTGGCCCACGGTTGAGGGGTGAGAATCCATGGGTGATAAATACTGAGGCATAGGGGTAGGCAGGACAGGAGTGGCAGTCACAACTGGCTGATGTCGATCTAGTTCTGAGACCAACTGGTTCTTTGCCCTGTGCCACCAGGAGTCAGAGAGGGTCTCATAATCCACCTGAGGCTGTGGAGGAGCGGTGGAGGAGGCTGGTATACCAGCAGTGTGTAGACTGGCGGATAACTCGGGCGTTGGGTATCCCAGCATCGGTAGCCAGGCCTAGTTTAGGTACCTGGTGTATGAGGTACCTGGCATTGGGTAACCCAGCGAGGATAGCCCAGCGTGGGTAGCCCAGAGAGGGCCCTGACTGCGGAGCAGAAGGACCTGGCTGAGGCCCCGAAGGGCCTGGCTAAGGACCCGAAGGACCTGGCTGAGGACCCGAAGGGAGGCCTGAGGGCCCAGGCAGAGGGTTATCTGGTGTTGGACCTACAGGAGGGACCGGCATTGGCCTTGGAAGGGCAACAGGTGCTTTTGGAGTCGGGGGTGGAGTTGGAGTACCAGACAGGTTAGTGGGCTGGGAGTCCAGGAGGTCCCACAGAGGGTCCAACATAGGGCTCACCAGCACTGACCATTCAAATGGGTCAACTGTCGGTGGCTCCTCTGACTCCAAGTGGGTGGGAGATTCAGAAGGGCCCACTGGGAGCGAAGAAGTGTCCCGAGGGGGGATTCCTCTCTGGGGAGCTGCGGCCAGGCTGGTCCTGAGACCCCATGTCAGACCTCGACTCGGGGGCTGATGGGAGTGCCGAGACTGTGCAGACATCAGCAGAACCAACATTTGACTTACCAGTCGTTCCACCGGAATCAGACCCAGACAAAGGTTTGACGGGCCTGAGGGTGCCCACCTCCGAATCCCCGGAGGCATCCACCTGAGCTGTTACCAGCTCGGTTGTGGGGGGGCCAAAGGCTGCTCCCATGGGAGAGGAGCAGGTTTGGCCAGAGGAGTGCTCTCCTTGCTAGAAGAGGGCTGCTTATCGGTTGAGGTCTCCGAGGAGAGCCACGGCCTGGATGGAGACTGGTCCCTGTTCTTGTCCTTTTCCCATTTGTGCTTCTTCAGTTTCGGGGAAGAAGAGGAACCCTGCACCTGCTGCAGCTGCTTTTCCATGGAAGCTAACTTTTTTTCAGAAGATGAGCTTCCAGGGCTTGCTGACGCTATTTCGTGTGGCCTGGTTGAATTTCTGGCAGGCCTCACAGCCCTCGTGTCATGGTCAGGCCCCAGGCAGATTAGACACATGGTATGGCCATCTTCTCTGGCATCTGCTTGCCACGGGCATTTTTGTGGGACTTGGATGGAGTTGGTGAAGACGTGCAATCTGATGTCGAAAGAACTTTTATGTGAAAAATAAGAAAAATCAAAAGTGTATACTTATCGAAAATGGTGGTCAACTGTAGCAGCGTTCCGCTAGGTCAACATGCGCTAGTCGACAGCGAGAAAGAACTAGAGGCAGGTGTGGGGACTGCCCACTATATATTGCCAGGCTGACATCGGTCACATGACATCAGGTGGGAGGTCCCCCACCAGACACTGCTAGCTAAGTTTTCCGTGTGGTCCTATAGCCTGGCGGCTCAGTCTTAAGTGTTACTGCCTACTGCAAGAGCCCTCTCGAAGTAAGATCCTATGGTAGTTTGCCAAGCAGTATGAAAGGAAACAGTTAACAATAAGATATATTCATTGGTTAAGATTTGTAGTGGCCTAGAATTATTTTCCAAAAACTCCAGAAATGGTAACCAGCCGGGAACATTAAAAACACCAAAGAACAAATTAATCACAATAGTGATAATATTTCTTCAACAGGATGTATTTATGACTCATACAAATGCCATCAACTCAGACCTGAGGTGATGCCCCAGAGACAGAACTTTAGAATGCTGCAGTTCAGAGTCTGCAGCGTGGTCACGCTCCTCCTGGCATTCGCACAGCAGATTTATGGGTGAAAGCAGAACAGATCAGTGACCTCTCAAACCAACCTATGCTATGTACCCAAAAATCGTGACCACAATAAGAAAGGACAATTCACAATATAACAACTTGTAAAAACTTCAAAGTTTGAAATTATAAAATGCTCAAGCAAGAAAAACTTTAAAAACATTTGGTGTGCTGGCATGTCGGCACAGTGCTCAGGATATCGCCGTGACACTAAAGACTAGAGTATAGCAGTGAGCCAGGACCATTGGGAGCCATCCAAGGGAGGAGGAGAATCAAGCATCCCAGGTAATGTGCTCCTCCTTCTGGGAGAGAAGGTACCATCCTCCGCTGAGATACTGCCACCTGGGTGACCACAGTTGGTAGTGCAGTTGGAGGACTGTCAGGCGGGTGAGGACATTGCTGGTGTCATAGTGACTGCATGCATCACGTGCGCACGCCCATGACGCAAGTCCATAATTTTGCCTGGAATGGGAGAAACTAAGGAAAATGAGCCCCAGTACCCACTGCAATGGACTCCGGTACATCCAGGTTCTCTACCATGAGTGCCTACATATGAATCTTTACGCAGGGGTATATCCTCCTCCACCCGACCCTGCCTGAGGGGTAAACCCTGGCTCCATGATGGCAGGAAACCACAGATAAAGTTAGAACTATTTACATTGGAACACAGGAATCCCAGAGGGGACCTCTGCTTAGTATATACGGCTTTTAGGGATATTGATCTTTAGGAGTGTATACGGCTGGAACATAAAATGACAACTAGGGTAAATAGATTTCATGAGTATCAGTTAATGGGTGAACTGTATAAAACAGGGAAAAGGTGGTCTTGGATAAACCTATGACTAGCATCTGGAACAATCTTCTTGAATATGTAGTAACGCACATGACAATGGAAGCCTTTTAAAAGGCATTAGATTCCCATATAGGAAACAGAAGACAGTCTCATTTCCATTGAAAAATAGTGCATCACCATGGCTAACACTTTCGACTCATATCCCTGCTATGATACCTATGATAAAGAGGCACTGGAGGGATGAGGTGGTTACCCAAGGAGCTCCTGAAAGAGATGGGTACTAGCAGAAAGGAGACAAACAACACAAAAATACATCTGATTTGACTTCAGCTAAAGAACGCTTTTGTTTAGGTTCTAGAAGGGGGAGGTAGGGAGGGCTTGTTTGACTCTCAAACACACCTTTCTAGAACAAACATCATTGCCATGGTGAGTTATGTTTTCCAACAACAAGGGTGTATCTATGAGTCATACAAATAGCAGACTTCCAGTAGTACCTTAGGAGGTACTGTCTAGAACCCATTTAGGAAAAAGGTTCTGAAGCAAAGAAGTACCATATCTGGCATTCCTTTTAGTTTGACTGTTCAGACAGTAGTGAGATGTGAAGGTGTGTACCCTAGGCCATGTGGCTGCCTTACACACCTCTTGTATGGGTATAACCCTTGATGCTGCCACTGTGGCAGACATAGTTCTGGTGTAATGGGTTCTTAACCCTTTGGTGGCTTCTTGCCTGCCATACCATAGTATAATTAACACAAAAGACAATCCAAAGAGGCACTGGCTATCTCATAGCAGGTTTACCTTTTCCTACTTCGCCATCAGTGACAAACAACTACAGTATTTGCTTTCTGCTGTCTGTTGCATGTAGAAACTCAAGCCCTCTGCACATCCCGGCTGTGAAGTTTCTCATCTCCTACAGCGGAGTGAGGCTTTGGAAAACACACAAGCAATATTACAGATTGATTCAGGTGAAATGAGGAAACAGGGAAATGGGAAGGGGGCAGTTCTCTTTGTAAATGCATAGGAAGCTGCGCAATCAGGCTGACTAGACAGACCATAAGGCCTTTATCTGCTGGCACGTTCATATGAGGAGATGACTTTAGAAAAAGATTTCCACGTGTTCTAAGTACCACCTTATTCATGTACAACACCATAAAATTAAGTCTTTGCAGGACGCTTGCAACTCACTGATCTTTCTTGCAGCAGTAAAAACAGTTTTCCAGGTGAAATATTTGAGCTCTTAAGAAAACAAAAGCTTGAGTGGAGTATTCACTAATTGTGAGACAACCATGTGCAACAGTAGGTCTGGTTCCCTTTCAGGGTGATAGACGTGGTTCAACCATTTGAAAAGTTCTTGGACGGTGTTACGAGTTGCTAAGGTTTTTCCTTTCCTGCAAATTTGTAAGCAGAAACAGCTCCCAAATGCATCTTCAGAGTGGAAGGTTTCAAGCCTTGGACTTGTAAAACTCATGCATACCCCTGTCTTGCAAAAACTTTAAATAAATAAAAATAAACCAAGCTGAAAGAATAAAGCGGCTAAGGAAGTCCACACCTGGAGCACACTCCCATGTAAAACCAAACTGCGTCAAAATAGAGAGTGGCTAACAGGCACTAGTGTGTATACCGGCAAATAAATAAACCCATAGCTTGGTCCATAGTTAAAAAGATTTTACTGCACAAGACATACAAACTCATCCCACCAGCATCTGTCAACATTTCACCCACATGGCCGTGGACTTTGTATGGGTTCACTCATTTGCCGGTATGCACACTAGTGCCTGTTTGCCACTCTCTATTTTGACGCATAAATAAAAATAATCAAAATGGTTAACCCTATGTAACACTTTCAAATACAGGCTTTGCTAGTTCTAGCCACGTCCTGTCAATACAGTCAGGAAGTTTCTTAATTCTGCTGTTGCCAGGTCTTCAGAATGAACTGCTTTACTATCACTGGAGGGCCATTCCGTGCTCTATAAAGACACAGTTTGTGCTAGTTTTGAGAAAGTTCATCCAGCAAACAGAAGTACTAAGAAGCAAAGCTATAGAGAAACTGGAAGCTGCACCCGTCCCCCTGTCCCAGGATCTATATGAAACAGGGAATAAGGGTTTATGTACAGTAAAATGATACTCAAAAGTCTAACAGAAGAATTCTGTATAAACAAAACTATTTGTAGTCATAACATTATGTCAAATAAAAACAAAACTGCATTCTCAAATCAAAAAGCCATGCATATCAACAGAGTCGAGGTTCTCCCGGTCTTTGACTGTGCAGATGTGGTCTATGGCACCACTCCTTCCTGTTCCCTTGCCAGACTGGATACCCTTCACAATGCTTTCAGCCACTTTCTAGGCAGAATCTGCCAGCATTTGCCACAGGAAGGACAAAAAAAGTTTTATGTTTTTTGAGACAACATAGGTGGGGTGAGCTGTGGTGAAAGATGTTTGAATTAGTGTATTTATTATTGAGTGAAGTAAATCTCAGACCAGCCAGAGTAGCCTACATTTAGGGGTTATACCATAAGAACTGTGTCTAGCCTTGTAGTTTAGGGTAGGGGTGCTAACTGTCTGGCCTTGGGTCTCAGCTATTTGATAACTTGACCTCCCACAGCCAATAGCGTGCCACCAGGAAAGAAGCAGGTCCTGCATAAAGCAGCCACTGCCAACGGTGTCCCAAATGTTCGCTTCCAGTGAGTGAGTGGAACAGTAGAGGAGTGGAAAAGGTGACTAGCATCATAGGCATTAGCAGGTGTTGGCAGGCATCAGCAGAAGGAAGCAGAGAAGTGGGGGACTCTGTCAGTCAATTAAGGCAGGGCATCTGTTCACTACTGTGTAACAGTGACTGCTGGAAAGGGTGTAAGGTCAAAGGTAGGTCAAAACTGGGAATAGGAGCAACACCAATCTAAGGTAAAAGTATCAAAGATTTAAACAAGGCACAGGGGAACACAAATAGAAACAAACAGAAACGGGGAAAACTAGAAACACCCTATCAAGAGTAAGGGCACAAAAGTATTTCCAGGTAAAACAAGGAGAACAGAAGTTGAGAATGCTGGGAGTGGTGCAGTGTAGTGGCTGGGGCAGCAGTTTTTCAGGGAGACCTTCTGGAGACTGTGGGCCTCTCTGGGTTGAGGAAGGAGGTCACTAGACTCCAGGCTGAGTTGGCTAGGAGTCAAGAGACATCTTCCTCCACCCAAGGGCCACCAAGTCTGCCACCATTACCTCAGATGATGCCAGGGAGGAGGGATGACTGGAATATGGTGGGCTCTGAAAGGGTGGAGGTTATGGGACAGAGGCACATTCCTCAACCAGTACCACTATGTTATTTCTATGCCACTCTCGTGAGGCAGAACTGCTTGGAGTAGGCACCTGTGGTAGTGACCAGGGAGGATGTGGTGGCCCTCCATAGTGGAGACCCCGAGGAGAGTGGTAGAGGACCACAGAGGAGGAGGAAGCAACTTCTGAAGGGGGACTTGATTGTGAGGGGAATAGAGTTTGGGAATAGGAAAGGGGGGAGAGGCAGGTAAGGTGTCTATTTGGTGCCACGGCCCAGAGGGATGGGATGCGGATCCAGAGGATCACTAGGACAGCAGAACGGGAGGGACAGCTTGATGTCATTGTCCACCTGGGGACTCATGAAATGCCTGGGGATGGGGCTGAGATAGTGCAGAGGGAGTTTAGGGAGCTGGGGAGAGATTTTAGGTAGCTCGCTCAGTGACTTTCGCTGAGGTGCTGCCTATCTATGACAGGGGACAGGAGAGGGATCTCTGCACCAGAAGCTTCAACTCTTGGCTGAAGAAATGTCGAAGAGGAAGGGTTCAATTACATTGCGGTCTATACAGGGGTGATAGGCTTTATCCATACAGGAGGGGAACCGTTGCCCTCAGTGAATGGTTTAAATGTTACTTTGATGAACATTTAAACTAGCCAAGGGAGGAGGGGCGGCAGAAAGAATCAGGAGTCAGAAACTGTCCACTACGGGCTGAAGTAGAGATTAAGAAGAACCAGAGGAGAAAGGAATCCCCAAGGGAGCAAATGAATAAAGAAAACAGGGTGGTAGCGATAAAGAGGAAGGAGAGCAGCATTAAAAAAGAGGGAAGCAGAGAAGGCAAAAGGAAAAAAGGTCAACCCACACTGGAGTTACTCCTTCACATCTACAGTTCACCATACCTCATCCCATCTCAATTTAATTCTCCTCAGCCTCACCGCCCTATGGACTGTTTGTGATACTGGTTTCGAGCCCCTGCTCCTCTCGGATCATGCTGCGGCATGGCTTCTTCTCAGTCCCCTGTCAGACCTTCAGAGAGACACATCCTGGAAGCTAAATACCCAACTTCTTAAGGATGAATTCATAGTCTCCAGGATTAAGGTCCTTATCCAGTCCTTTATAGAGACCAACTTAAACTCAATTCCTCGCGTTGACCAGGAGTGGTGTGCCCTTAAGTGTTTTCTCAGGGGAGAGTTTGTTTGTCTCTCCTCTAGAAGGGAAAAACAATGGGAGCAAGAAGCTTCCTCACTTCTGATGAAGATACAGGATCTGGAGAGATCCCTCTCTCCCTCCTATCCTGCTAATGTCTGTCTCTCTTCTGAGAGCTACTAGATAAGTACGCTGACATTCTCAGGGAGAGTTTAATTCGCCATCTTGAGAACCCAGCTCCAAATACATAGATCAAGGGAAAGGCGGGATGTTTACTTGCCCTTAGATTGCAAAACTAGAAAGTACCAGGGTAGTTGCTATTTCTACCTCAGGCGGGTCCCTTCAAACTCACCCCAGAGAGACTGCCCAGGTTTTTGAAAGGTTCTACAGTGAGTTGTATGGGAAACGGTCCTCTCCTCCTCTAGAAGAAGATGTTTTAGAATATCTTGCTTCTGTGCCTCTTCACAAACTATTGGAGCCCCAACAGGCTGCCCTATCTTCCCCAATCTCCCTTGCTGAGATCTCTAAGGCCATCGATAGTCTTGCTCTGGACAAGTCTCCTGGACCGGATGGCTTCCCTTTGAACTTCTATAAAACTTTTGCCAAAGAGCTTTCACCCCTTCTGCTGCGCCTCTTCCATTATATGTTTTCCTCTGACTCTGGATCCTAGCCTACTAAAAGCAACTATTACTTTTCTTCTGAATCCTGACAAACCTCCGTGCAATCCATCTAGCTACTGTCCTATATCTCCCTTCTTAACTATGACATTAATAGCCTTACCAAGATCCTGGCCACAAGGTTAGGTACAGTATGGTCGTCTCTCCTCAGTCCAGAACAAGTGGGGTTTGTACCAGACCGCAACTCATCTGACCACCTCCACAAGCTTTCTCACATCTTTTCCGTCACCAGGGAATCATCCCACTCCCATGGCCCTGATCTCCCTTGATGCTAAAAAGGCATTTGATAGGGTAGATTGGGCATTTCTATGGGCTACGATGTGGCAGATGGGGTTCTCCACTTCCTTTCTTACCTAGATTCAAGTCATCTACTCTTCTCCTACAGCTAGAATTTACTGCAATGGAGTCTTCTCTTCCTGATTTCCTCCACTCTGGCACTCGTCAAGGCTGCCCTCTGTCTTCCTTTTTATTCAACCTCTATCTGGAACCCCTCATTAGGCAAATCAAAGCCTCCCCCAACATCTCTGTAATCCCAGTTGGGGACATTCCTTACACCTTATCTGTCTACGCGGATTATATTCTTCATCTGGCGCATCCTTGTGACTCCTTATCTGAGACCCTGAACGTTATTGAACGGTATAGCTCTCTATCCGATTACAAGCTCAACCAGGGTAAAACCGAAATCTTCCTTCTTAACGGTCATACCCATAGGTTAGACTTCGAGAGGTTTGGCATGAAATGGACCCCTACCTCCATTAAATACCTTGGCATTCATCTTTCTACCCAATCTTCTCTTATGAAGAAACAATCCTGGAGGACTTAGTCCCTGTTCTTCAACAGGATCTCTCAAAGTGGAAGGCCCTTCCACTCTCCTTATGGGTCAGAATTAACATCCTTAAAATGAACATCCTTCCTCATCTCGTCTACCCCTTGAATATGCTGAATTTATGGCTCCCCATCTCCTTTTTTAAATGGGTCTACGCCATTGTTACTAACTTCATCTAGCTGGATAAAGCTCCCAGGCATGCCTACAACAAGCTTGGGCTCACCAAGAGGTATGGGGGTCTCCGACTTCCTAACTTTCTTCTTTTACCACTGGTCTAGTCATCTGTACAGATGTAGTAAGTGGTTACGCTCCCCCTTTCTCTACAAAGGTGAGGGCTACCTCCCCCTTGGTTGGAAATTGAGACTTCTTTAATGGCCAAATCTCCTCTCTGAGCTCCCTCCCGGTTCCCCTTCAAAATTCGGTAATAGGGACTTCCATACATGTGCTTTCTCAAATTTATACTTTCCTCAGATTTTGCCCTACCAAAGATATTTCATAACTGCTCCTCCTCAACAACAATATTAGAATTGGTGGGGATACCCGTCCAACCTCTTGGTTACTGCAATTATTGGATCTCAGAGTCTCTGACCTGTACTTCTCAGGGTTCCCTCCTAGCTTTCCTGATATATTGTGGAATCTTGGAGTGGGTACTTCATAAATCTTTAAAGTCTTTCAACTCAGGCACTTGGTCCTTCAAATATTTGGGCCCTCTTTTAATCCCTCTGGTTTCCCTGACTTCCTTTCCAAACTCAATGACCTATCTTTTAAACCCCACAGTATATCTGGTTGTTACTCCTGACTCCTTGACAGCCTCACCTCCTCTCCCGGTAGGCACCTCAAAAATTTGGAACAGCCTATTCTCCAACAGCAGCTTCAACTGGGTCCATATTTGGAGGGACCTATGTAGGTATACTACCCAGGACCGGTTAAGGCTCACTCAATTTCATATTTTGCATAACATGTATTACTCCCCAGTGAAGCTGGCTAAGATGGGACGCCTTAGTTCACCCTAATGCACTCACTGTGGTAAATCGGAGGGCAAACTCTTACATATTTTCTGGCACTGTGAAAAGGTTGCCCCACTCTGGGCTTTGATTAAGTCACAGATTGATCCGTTGTTGGGCCTGGAAGGGCTGTTCTCTCCAGAAATTTGCATTGTGGGTGACTATAGTCAGACCAGGGTTAGAGAGCATAAATATCACATTGCTCTGATCTCATTAGCCATTAAGAAATTAGTCCTCGAGCATTGGATGGACCAGACTTGCTTCTCACATAAGGAATGGCTGCATGATTGCCAGTGTGCATCAGAGGCTCCCTCTCTTTGACAAAAAATGGGGTAAACTCTGTGCTCTATACTTGCACTGAATATGGTCCTGATCTCCCTGGTTCTTCCTCTTAGCCCAGGCCGGATGGCCTTTTGTTTAGAATATGGCACTGTTTGCGGTTTTTACTCTTAGTGGATGCACTCCAATGGGGGGGGGGGATTAAGAGAGTTGGGGGAGGTGGGGATGGTGGGATGTTGTGGTTTTAGTTCTTTTTTGACTGGCTACATGTCTTGTTCATCTTGTTCAAATGTCTGTATATTCATAAACCACAATAAAATTTTGTTGAATTAAAAAAAAGAAAAAAAAGGCGGGAATAAAGCAGAGTGGAAACAATATCTGGAAGGCCATGTGTGTGAATGCTATAAGTCTAGGAAATAAGATTCTGGACCTAGAGGCCACTGAAGCAGAGGCTGATCTGGATATTGTGGCCATTACTGAGTCATGGTGCACTGAAAACCATGACTGGGGCATGGCCATACCAGGCTATACTCTGTTCAGGAAGGATTGGGTGGGAAGGAAAGGAGGTGGGTGTAGTGCTTTATGTGAGGGAAAGCATAAAAGTGACACAGATACAGAGAATACAGGGGGAGGCAGAGGTACTGTGGGTCACCCTAGAGATGAGGAATGGAGCCACTATTCATACTGGAGTGATCTACAGACCTCCAGCACTGGGTGAGGACTTAGATAACATACTTGTAGAAGCCACTGGCAAGATGGCAGAAAAGGGGAAGGTGCTGCTGGTGGGGGACTTCAACCTGCCAGATGTAGACTGCCGCCTCCCAGCAGTGGCTTCAGCTATAAGCAAGAACATCCTGGACTCACTGCAGGGGCATTCTTCAGGCAAATAGTGATTCCATCTGTGATGGGGTAATACTGGATGTGGTACTCACTAACAGGGACAGCGTTGCAGGCGTCAAGGTGAGACGCCACTTAGTACCAGTGATCACCGTACAGCATGGTTCAATAAGGATAGCTGCAGAATCGAACCACAAAATGCAAGGGTCATGGACTTCAGGAGAGCAGATGCCTCAGGGATGACCTGGCGAGGAGGGGTGAACTGGGTGGGGTAGAGGAACAGTGGGCAAGGATAAAAGGAGCATAGTAAAGGAAACAAACCTCTGTCAAACAGGAGAGCAAAAGCAGAGGACAAAGAGACTGCCATGGTTCTCAAAGAGGTAGTTGAAAAGGTAAAGGCTAAAAGGGTAGCATTCAGAAGGTATAATGAGACACAAAGGAGGAGGATACTGAGGTGCATCAAGGGAAAGAAAGAGAAGCAGGAAAGCAGTAGGAGGCAAAGGTGCAAAACTGAAGAGGAAACAGCCCAGGAGGTAACAAAAGGAGACATTTTTTAGGTTTGTAAGTGAAAAGTGAAAGATCAGACGTGAGATTGTAAGGTTAAAAAGGGAAGGGGGTGGGGAGTGCAGAAGGGGACCAGGAAAAGGCAAACATCCTGAACAAATACTTTTATTCAGTGTTCACAGAGGAAAGAGAAGGGGAGGGGCCACAAACAAGAAACAGAAACTTTGGAGACAGGGAGGTGGACATTAGTCCCTTTTTTGGAGGTGAGAGTTCTGAAGGGACTTGCTAATCTGAAGGTGGACAAAGCAATGGGGCCAGACAGGGTACATCCCGGGGTGTTGAGGGAACTCAGGGAAATACTGGATATACCACTGGCAGTTCTGTTTAACAGTTCAGTGAAAACAGGAGTGGTTCCGGAGGACTGAAGGGAGGCGAATGTAGTCCCACTACACAAAAATGGTAGCAGGGAGGAGGCTGACAATTATAGGCCAGTCAGTCTGACATTGGTGGTGGGACAGTTAACAGAATCACTGTTGAAGGAAAGGATTGTGGAATATCTTGAATCCAGTGGGTTACAAGAACTACGGCAACATGGTTTCACAGAAGGGAGGTCATGTCAAATGAATCTGATAGATTTCTTTGACTGGTTGACCAAGGAACTAGATCAGGGTGGACGGCAGACATGGCCTACCTATATTTCAATAAAGCTTTCAATACTGTTCCATATAGGAGACTAGTAAGCAAGCTGGGTAGCTTAGGAGTGGGTCCAAAGGTGGTAAACTGGATAAGAAACTGGTTAGGGGATAGGCGACAGAGGTGGTGGTAAATGAAGTTCATTCTGAGGAAGGGAGGGTGACCAGCAGGGAGCCTCAGGGATCAGTGCTGGGACCGGTCCTCTTTAATGTCTATAAGTGACGTTGCAGAGGAGCTGGAAGAGAAGGTCTGCCTCTTTTCGGATGACACCAAAATCTGCAACAGGGTAGACACTCCAGGGGGTGGAAAGGAAGAGTAGAGACCCAAAAAAATAGAAGAGTGGTCAAGGGTATGGCAGCTGGGTTTCAATGCAAAATAATACACCTAGGCACGAAACCCATGGTGGAGTACTAAATTGATGGAGTGGTATTGACGACCACGCAGGAAAGAGACTTGGAGGTAATCATACCAGATGACCTAAAGGTGGCCAGGCAGTGCCACAAGGCAGTAGGGAGGGCTAGTGGGATGCTAGGGTGCATGGGAGGGAATCATCAGCAGAAAGACAGAGGTGATGTTGTCTCTGTATAGACTGCTGGTAAGAACCCACCTAGAGCACTGTGTCCAGTTCTGGAGGCCACATCTCTGGAAGGACACAGAGAGAGTTGAGATGGTCCAGAGGAGGACGACTATAATGGTGCAGGGTCTGCATCAAAGGCCCCCCCCCCCCCGAGGAGAGACTGCGGGGCCTCAATATATACACCATGAAACAAATGAGGGAGAGAGAGGATATGATAGAGACCTTTAAATACCTCACTGGGGTAAATAAGGTACAGGAGGGAAGTATTTTTCAGAAGAAAAGGTGCTCAAGAACAAGAGGACATGCTAAGAAGGTGAAAGGGGTAGATTCAGGAGAGATGTGAGTACTTCTTCACAGAAAGGTGGTGGATTTCTGCAATAGTCTTCCAGCAGAGGTGGTGGGGTAAAAATAATGGTGGGTCTCAAGAATGCATGGGATAAGCACAAGAAGTCATAGTGGAAAGGAAGATGGAGGGAGAAAGAGCTGTAGATCGGGCCCAGTCTGTGGTAATAGTGTAGGTAAGGAGAAATGGGCAGAGTGGATGGTCAGGTGGTCCTTATCTGCTGTGAAATTCTATCTTTCTTTGTTTCTCTGTTTGCTACCAACTCTTCCCCTCGTACTCATAACTGCACTTTCTACTCCACCCTTTCTATCTTCCCTCTCCCCTTACATCGCCAGTCCCACTACGCCTTCTTCACATCTAAATTCTGGTTTAGATCTCTTCCGCCTACGCTCCACCATCCTGTCTCCTATCCCTTCCTCTTCCTACTCTCTCTGCTTTAGGGATCAACATACCTTTTCCATTCCCCATCCTCACTCCTCATCTGGGCAAGCTGCTTTCTCGTACAGTCTCCCCTCACTATGGAAACTGTTCCCCTCCTTGGTCCACCTTTCCTCTTCTCTCCCAGACCTTAGATACTACCTATGATGCCTCCCTGGTCCCACCAGTCCCTGTTAACCCCCCCATTCTCCCTTACCCCATCTACCTGCCTCACATGCATTCTCCCTCCATAATTAGGCTGTGACAGTGGCTAACCTCTGTCAAATTACACCACTGTCACAGCCTCCTCAGGCACTGTGCACTTTGCTCTGTACCGGCAAGTTTGTGCTTCAGGTCTTGCCATGACCAACAGCTGTTTTGCATGTTTGTGCATCTCTGCTGCAGCACTTAAAGTTATTATTGTAATTTGCTTACTGATGTGTGTGTGACAGGGTTGAATAAGACCCTGTCCCATTTGATATGTAGAAGAGCTAAAATCAAGGATCTGTTCTATCCTCTCTTTACTGTCCCTGTATGTCTGATTGTGCAAATTTTATTGTGAGAACTAGGAACTGATTACTCTGATGGTCTTGCGATTCCTGCCCCCCCCCACACACACACACACATATACACACTATCTCCCTGCCTTCATGTGCTGTTTCTTGCTGTTTCTATCTTTTCTTCACCTTTGCATCTCTGCGGTTATAAACATATATGTGAATCTTTGTGTGAAACTAGGATCCTTGGTTTGAAAATGTATATGGTTATATTGTTGAAATGATTGTGAAAAGCTATTTGTAACTCAGGGGGTTAACTCTGAGATGCAGTTTGACCTCCACAAACTCATTTGCAGAGTTGTCAACAGGAGATTAGTTCTGGGACATCATGTTCTATTTTGTTGCACCAGCAAGGAAAGAAACTGACAAGGTTCTGATACATTTTGCCAATATAATTACCACCATCAGGTCGGAGGTCTTTTCAGCACCCTCAAATGGGTATTGTGGTGATCGGCAGAAGCACCCAACCTATCTGGTCCGACTTTGACGGTTGGCGATCATGGATGTCATGTGGGTCATCCAGGGTATGCGGCCAACCTACCTTAGTCTGGATCTGGGCCCTACATGCCTCCTAGTGGGGTGCATTTAAGTCATCGGCCTGGTCCTTGTGGAGATAGTCTGGTGCTCATTGGAGACAGGGGTGTTTCCTGACCCCCTGAAGAAGGTGGTGGTGGTCCCTCTCCTTAAGAAATCTTCTCTCGACCCGGACTGCTTAGCAAACTACAGATCTGTCTCTAACCTACCCTGTGTGGGAAAGGTTATTGAGAACATGGTTGTGGCACAGCTGGACAGACATTTGACAACCCATGATGTCTACGATCCTTTCCAGTCTGGGTTTCGGAAGCGGCATAGTACTGAGACTGCCCTTGTTCGGGTGCTAAATGATCACCTGATAGCAAGGAATCGGGGGAGCCATTCCATCTTGGTTCTCCTTGATCTTTCTTCAGCATTTGACACTGTAGATCATGGAGTTTTGCTGGAGTGCCTGCGGTTTCTCTGTGGACTGTCTAGCACAGTTCTCAGGTGGTTTCGATCTTTCCTCACAGGCAGGACTCAGAGACTGGTGTCCAGGATTTATTCCTCGGCTCCTCACCCCCTGTCATGTGAGGTTCCACAGGGCTGCATGCTATCCCCCATGTTGTTTGCAGTGTATATGCTGCTGTTGGGAGACATTATAAGGTAGTATGGGCTGAGTTTTCACTGCTATGCAGATGATACTCAGCTCTACATGTCCTTTGTGCCCGAGCAGGCTGGGGTGATCTCGGTCATTAACAGCTGCCTCTCCGAGATCCAGGACTGGATGAGTGCCAATTGGCTGAGGTTGAACTCGGGCAAGACCGAGGTGTTGGTGGCAGAGCCAGGTCGCCAAGGTATGGGGTTGTCAGCAAGACAACCATCTGGGCTTTGGCTCGAGGGGGGAGGACCAGCTGCTTACCTCAGACCAGGCACGGAATCTGGGCGTTGTGTTGGCAGCCTGACATTACAGTCTCAGGTGTCTGCTGTCATTAAAACATCTTCTTACCATCTGAGGAACATCACCTGGATAAGCTGGCTGGTCCGCCTGGTGATCTTCCAACACTGGTTCACGCCTTTGCAACCTCATGCCTTGATTACTGCAATGTCCTATACCTAGGGTCACCTGGGGTTGATATCTGCCGATTGCAGCTGGTGCAGAATACGGTGGCCAGGTTGTTGACTGGCACATCGAGATCTTGCCATGTCACTCCTGTGCTCCGCGGCCTGCACTGGCTACCTGTACATTGGCTGATCACCTTCAAAGTCCGGTTACTGACCTATAAAGCCCTACATGGACAGGGACCTAGCTACCTGCAAGATCTTCTCTGTTCCTATCGCCCACACCGATCACTCTGCTCTCTGACAAGGGATTACAAGAGATTCCAAGGGTTCGACTAAAAACCTCTGGGGCCTGTTCTTTTGCTTATGTGGCCCCTACCTTGTGGAATTCTCTATCTCATCGGATTAGAGTGCCTGACCATCGAGAGCTTTAAAATTGCCCTAAAACACATCTATTCAGCCTTGCTTTTCCTGATTTAAATTAGTGAGCTACCATCCGTTACAGCTATAATTATTTGAATTTTAATGTATTTTATTGTTGTTTATTCATATTTTAATGTTTTTATGTAAAGCGCCTTGATCTTTCTGTGGAAAGGAGCTTAAAAATAAAGTTTGATTTAATTTTGTAAGAAACAGGATGTCTCTTAACGAGCTCAGGATGCAGAAATGAATTGCCTGGCAAAGACTTCTTATAAAAAGAGCAGCAATATATTAGAGAGAGAGAGAGACTGAAATTCAGAATTAGAGATACTCTCAGATGAAGGACTTTGTTTTTTGTACTGCCCTGTAAATAGTTATCCTGAACAATTTTATTTTTTATTTTATTGTTATTGAAAATAATAAAATGCTGCTTGCAAATTTTATAACTGCTCCTGGTTTTCCTGTGCTTCCTGACCTGCACCTTGACAACAATGGGTCACTGAAATCTTGTTCTGTTTGTACTCTCCTTCCCTCTTCCCCCGGGTCATACCTGGAAACAAGCCTCGGTTTAATGTGCCTTTCCCAGTTACCAATTTTCAAATAAAAATAAATATTTTACTTTAATGGATAGCATTCATATACAGTGGCACTCATCAGTTGGAAGCCCATGAAAAGCTCTTTTTAACAAGTTATTGGGCTTATTTGTAGCCGGACAGAGTAAAGAAATATTGATAACTAAGTCTGTTCCATATTTTTTTATAAATTTCTTTATTGAGTTTGCATGGAAAACATACATATATTTAACCATGGAAGATACAAACATCCAATTCAGATGTAGTCTCATAAAAAGGGATAAGAGAGCCACTTCCCTAACGTTACATTATGGGGGAAAGTACCATTAAAAAAAGAAACACATATGAACTTGAAATTGCTACTAGACACCAAGGAACTCCGAGTGCCGATGGAGTGCAGGATATTATCAGTATGCCTCTTTTTCATTGCAGTCTGTAGACCTATGTAGGCACCATCTAACATAAGGGACATACAGAAAAATCCTTCCCCTGAGATAGGCCATCAATAAACTGAACAGATACTGCAGGTGCTAATTAACTGTAGTATACTTATGTGACACAGCTATGACTGTACGACAATATTTATGTCTTGGAATAAAACTGATACTCAATATGGTCAACTAAAAACTGTTCCAAAGACTTAACAGTAATAAAATCAGAAGCTTAATAAAAGCATTAACTTCATACTTATACTTAGCCCTTACAATATGAGTGACCAAAATAAGATGAGATTGAGATGCTAAACAGTACATCTGATAATTTGCTCAGAACAGATGTGAATGTCAAAAGAATAGTTTGCCACCACAACAAGTGAATTTGGAAATCACCGAGGCGAGGGCGGGAATCAGCCTTATAGTGTACTAGTGCCATTTTAACCGTGTGGACTCACCATAAACTGTTATTTCTAAAGAAAGGATTAAGTCAAAGAGTAAAGTCAACCGTCATTGGAAACAATGCTGAAACCACCATCCTTGAGTAGGTACTCACGAACTGAGATTTCTATTGGAGCACTATTCAATCTTCTGCCTCTGTATTACCTATATCACCTTCTTCACAGGACTGATGCTCTGACAGTCATTTAACCAAAAAACTTAGATGCATCTTTCAGTTCTGAAAACACACAGGTGCCATTCCCCCTCTGTTACTAACAATTTAGCTGGAGAAGCATTTGATGCTGGGTGTTAAGTTCTCTTAAGTCCTTGTGAATGGGGTCAAATTGCTTCTGATGGTGCCTCGTGCTGTACGACAGATTGGGATATAGGGACACAGTCGATTCTTCAAACTTAGCACCTTGCTGTTGTCTGGCCACTCAGTGTACGTGCTTATGAACCCCAACCCCCGTACATACCACCAAAAGCATTCTGGAGCCTTCCAATAGAGCGGCCACTCATCTGGAGGTGATATGGTAAACATTTGCATATCAGAGCAGGGCAGTAGATTCATCAATACGTAGTGCTTGCCTCAGCCACATTTCAACAAAGGATTTTGGGTCATCCTCCCTCCACCCCTTCAGGCAGCCCAACCAGTCTAACATTACATACTCTGGAAATATTTTCTACTGCTTCAAGTCTTTGGCATAGTACCTGGCTTTACTGAATCAACTCTGTTGAAACATCCTGGGCTTTTGTAGCGTTAGTGTAGCTTTTTTCTGCCGTAGATTGTATTATATCCACTCCTTCTAGTATGACAACTTTCCCAGAGAGGTTATCCAGTTTCTTGTCCATCTCTTGGACTGACCGGCAGAGCTTCACCGGTGTTTGGTTGACCATCGCCAGAGTTACGTCCCCAGGTTGCTGCTGAATAGAAGATGGCGGATCAGGGGCCTGCTTGCTAGTTAACGGCTGGTTCGTTTTGGATTTAAAAAAATCAGCTTGTGCAATGGCGCCTTTAGGATGACCTATCTTTCGTTAGTTCCAATTGTCCCACACCTGCTGAGATGCTTTTTGACCTCCGTGTATTCCACTGTTGCAGAAAATAACATTATAATGATTGCTTCTCTCAGGAGCCAATCTGCCACACATCTGTTCAATACTGATACTACACTGCCACTATTTTATGGATTCTCATGAAGTTAGAGAGGAACAAACGGTGCCTACCTACATGTAGTCAAGCACTGCTTGTTCCTCCAAGACATCATAATGTTCCATATGTAACCCCTAGATGGCGCTATCCCAGGGGCTACTACCTCTGCCTGATTTGCCACTAACAGGTTGGGGGCCTGGATCCGATGGCGGGTGCCTCACCCAGAGGTCGGGGTTTGCAATAGTTAAACTAACTTGGACAAAGCCCTGGGACACTGCAACCCCCTTCTTCCCACTAGTGGCCCACGTAGTACATCAGAATTACCTTCACAGTATACACTTACCCCAGGACTGGTTCAGGCACTGGGACCCCTATAAATAAGAAGATACAGTGCAACAATCACAGTACAATACTTTAACATAGACAAATACCTCAGGCAGTATAACTTTGCTGAAACAAGCAGCTCTGATTTATTTAGGGGATATAACAAGGACAGGGGAAATCAGCTTAATTAGCTTATCACTTTACTCATCTACCTATGGCTCTGTGCACAGGCCTATCCCTACCAGTTACTGTCCCTGGGTACCCAAGCCCTAGTGGCTAGTCCAAACCGTGGCAGCTGGTAGGGGCCCTTCACACAGAGAAAAGAAAATTAGTTAAACAGTCAGCAGTACAGTAATTCCATTTGGATTCAATGTGGCAATTCAACAGGGCGACCCTGAATTAGTACTCACGACCTCCAAACAAGATAGGGTCCTTCAATGTCAGCAGGGCTACTCTTGAGCTCCACGAGACTCCTCACACATTTATATGACAAACTGCAACAGGCAAAAGTCCTTTAATGGCAGCAGGATTCACTTGAGCTACAAGCCTCCTCACACATTTTATATGGTAAACAGTAACAGGCAAAAGTCCTTTAATGGCAGCAGGATTCACTTGAGCTACACAAGCCTCCTCACACATTTATATGGTAAAAGAAAGTACTATACCAGGCAGGCTGCTTTGCTATCCGATTGCAATTACTGCACAATACCGGAGAACACACAGCAGATTCAGTTCCTGACAGACCGAGCGCAATTCAGCAATTCTCCAGTCTTCTACAGGGTGAGCCTGGTTTCTACTCTTCAGATATCCTTGATTCTCTTCACAGGACAGATTCAGTCCTAACAAGCAGTTACACAAGCTGCAGACCGAACTGGGCATTACACTGGCTTCCCAACTAAAACTGCACAATCGAAAAAGCACAGGGCTCCTTCCTCTTCACTGCCAGAGCTCAACTGAAACTCCAGCAGACAAACCGGCACTTCCTTTGAGTCCTCCCAGTTCTTGGCTGGATTGGCTGTCACTCACAATAGACTGCCCCTGTTGGTCCAAAAAGGCGCCGAAGTCTAAACTACATCTCCCAGAGTCACTGCCCATACAATCCTCTTGTGGCTGGCTCAGATTATGAGTCCAAGTTCTGATTCGTCCAAGGCACCATTTTAGAGCTACCTTAACCCACACTGATTGGTCCAGTTCAGCAGTTCAAAACTAGAATGGGGAACTAGGCAAACACAGTTCTGACTGCAAAGAAAGCAGGTTAGACAAACTGTATTTTCATTATTACTCTAAATGATTTCTGGCAAACAGTTACATCTTTCAGATAGGTTCCCTTTGCACTCTAGTGACTGCAAAATGGAGTGAATTGGCAGCAGCGAGGTGGTACTCAAGCAGAAACACACAGTCCCCCCCTACAAACTAATTATGTCTGCAAGCAGACAGCTCTTAAAGAGACAGTACCAGAGGCTCTAAAAACACTCACAGATAAATGGCTTAAACGCCAAACACCATTCAGGCTTGGAGCATTCAAGCAAGCTCCTGGAAGTCTTTTGGGAACCCCCATTTGCAGGGGGGTTACACATAAAATGGCGGTCACATTGTATCAATAGTGAACAAATTTAGTCATGTATGTCTCAGGACTATTGCCAGCTACAGGTAAGCCCAGTACATTGTTTGATTAAAAGAGCTGTTCATGGTTTTTCAAACTATGATGGCCACTGTGCATAAATGTTCCCCTTTAAAGGTACACTGTCAACCCCCCTTAGGCCTCAACTTGTCCCTAGTTTAAAAAACACATTTAATGATTGCTCACATTCTGTAGACATTGCTGACATAGCTGGTAGTTTCATCTGGATTCCGATTTTCTTTTTAATAGTCAAAAGCAGACTGCCCACCATACTGGTGTTACCCCCACAAAAACGTGTTTGTTTACAGTCCTTGAACAACTCTCACCGCATCTTTCCTGAACTTGGAAACACCCTAACAGTCTAGACACTCAAAACACTCAAGACAATGGGAGGAGAGGGACTATTGCATCATGAGTGGCCACACTGCTTAGAGGTGTTCCTAATGTTCAGTAAGCACAATATGTAATAAGAGTAGATAAACAATCTGAAACAAAACAAAGTTGGGTATAATTATACCATTAGCATATATTTCAGTTCTACTAAGAAATGAAGCATTTACAACATAGCTGTGAGTGGGGGACCCCCCCCAAAGTCATCTTCCAACCAAATTTTACTCATTCTTGTTTTATTTTTACATTCTGGAGTCAGCTAGACTCAGCCATGACTGCGGCTTGGATGAGGAGGGCATTCTGTGTGTCAGTGTGCCATGTGTGGTGGGTCAGGTCAGGTGACCCGACTCACCGCACATGGAGGATATTGCTGGTCAATCACACACACACACACACACACACACACACACTATGGGTCCAGCCTGAGAGTGTTGAGATGCTCATCATGGATGAAGCTGAAGTTTATTGCAGGAATAACTCCACTGAGCAAGCTCATTCACAAGGAGGTCCTGAGGACATGTAACAGTTAAATATACAGACAAGGCAGATTATATACAACCAGCTGAATTCCAAGGATAAAGTATAAGATATATATAAAAAGCACACAAAAACGTAGTAAATGTACAATTTGATAATAGAACATACCGACTGTATTGCAGTAAGAAGGGTAGGAACATTCAAAGACAAGGAATGAGTACATATGAAATGAGATAAAGAGAAAGAGTGTGAGAAGGAGAGAGAGAGGAGAAGGACAGCCAATGGAGGTCCAGGAATAGGAGAACACAGTGTTCAGGTAGCAAGGCATGAATGGGCCAGTGTGACAAAGATGAGGAGGGAAAGAAACATTTGGTATGCAGGAAGAATAGCGAGGGAAGGGGATATTGATTGTGAGACAGTGGTCAAAAAGACTAGCGACAGCAGCAACATGTTTCTTTCAGTTTAGGTGCAGCTAAGGTTTTAAAGGAGGTGACAGAGACTAGGCCAAGCAGAGCAGTCCTCACAGAATAGATCCAGTGCACTGGTAGTTCAAAGCGGCAATAATTTGATCATCATACTAACACAGGCACTCCATCCATGCTGTGCACTGGAATGGCTCTCAACACCAATGGCAGACATTTACTGTTACTCGCTGTACAAGTAGACAGCATTGGGGATTTGTGCTGCATGCATGCTATTTTCATCATTGTCCCTGTTGTGTTCAGTTTAGCATTGCAACCTTTTAGACTCAGAGCAGCAAGCAGTGACACAGAGGGGACCCACTCCACTCATACTTTGTGTTTTTATAGGAGCAAAACTTTCTTATGTTTTACATTTGTCCCTCTGCCGTAGCAGACTGGGTCACCTCCCCCATTTTCACTGCCTGCTGCTCTAGTATATTGCTGTTTCCCCCATTTTCATTGCCTGCTGCTCTAGTATACTGCTGTTTTGTCCCTTTGTTGCCTGTGCTTAGATCAGAATGGCAGCTTATATGATAATGAACCTTTGCCTAAACTGCCTTGCGTGTCCACTTCTTGCAATTGGAATATGGTGCGTGGCTTGTAGTCAGTGGGCTGGCAAAAAATCCTATGGGGTTGGTGGTGGTGGAAGACAGGGGTAATTAACAAGGGGCTGAGTGTGAGCTGGGGGATCTTTTTCACGGAGAGTGTGAGAGAAATTGAGCACGAGAAACAATCCACTTTACAAAAGAAGCAAAGACTGCAATTTCATAAACAGTTACATGTTTAAAACATTATTTCAGGAAACAGTAACATCCTTATCACTGAATGTTTCATCCTGGTGGGCTGTAAAATATCTTACATAGCTCCACAATGCAGGAAAATGCACCATTTACAGTGATGTTTTAATACATTTCCTGGGAATACACCCAGACCCCCAAACTTTGTGAGGATTCTAGCCCCCCTTGTTCACTGACTCTGTGGATGCCTCTGGTATAAAACTGGCAACATCAATGAATTTCAGAGAAGGTAAACAATCATAAAATATGGGGTTTTAACCAGAAATGTATGTTATAAATGGGTTGACAGCGTCCCTTTAAAAAACAGTAGGTTCCTGTATGCCACTGCAAGTTCTGGTTTCACAACATAAAACATTTCAATAAATTGAAAAACAAGCTGTTTGTCGGCAAGCCTGCAGTTTTCTGTATTTGTTTGCTACATTAAGCAGTGTCAGTGGCTCAGCAGGTTGCACACTCACCTCTGAGGCTGGAAGATCAGAAGGCTTTGGGTTCTATCCCCACTCCAGGCACTTGGGTTAAATCCTAATATTGACACTGTAGTACAGCTTGAGGGGGGTACTGTACTCCTGAGGCATCATTTTTTGGATGGGACGAAAACCGAGGTCCCATCTGCCTGTTCTGGTGGTAGTCCAGGTGGATGTTAAAGATTCCATGGCACGTCTCGAAAAGAGTAGGTATAGAATTATGAACCAGTACTTTCTTTACATTTTTTTGTACAGCCATTACTGTAGTTTACTAAAATTCATTACAGTACCATCTTTTTATTGTTTACCATATTACTTATGAGTCCATAAAAGTTTCCCCTTATTTGTTTCCAAAAAGTAATCGAAAAATTCATAATATATTAAAATCTCTCCATTTTGCAATATTCCTACTATCCTTTTTACATTCCTGTCTTTTTATAAGCCGAACATTATCCTGAAAGGTTTGTAACAGCTGTTCAGGTGTCCACTCAATTTGTTGCACAGTTAATCTGCATCTTGCTTGTTATATCCAATATCTGAGGCATGTAGTTATTATTCTTAAGGTGCTTACTTCGTAATCCCCCCTTGTTTTAGGGAAAATCCCATAGTATAGGGAATTTGGGTTTACCAAGCAGCTAGGAAAACACCCCCATTTCAGGAAAAAAAGAATCCAGAACAAGAAAATAAAAGGACATTCAAAGAAAAGATGGTCCATTGTTTCTGGTTTTTCAATACATCCCTGTCTTAGGCAAACACATTCTGTTATATCTTTGTGCTTCAGGTTATCTTAACTGGGAGTTTCCCATGTACACTCAACCACATGTTATCCCACATCTGTGGAGCTACCCTTTTTTCAATCAGTAATGCAGATACGCTATTAATCTCCTTCTCTGTTCTTGTCATGAATGTGGATTTTTGTATAAAATATGCTTTCTGTATGTGTGCATAGAACGGTTTCCTGTCTTGTGTCTTAATCATGTCTGTATGCACCTTCCACAGTTTTAATTTGCTTTTGTACTCTTTTAAATATGTTGGTATATCCATAAGCCTTGATTGTTTTGGAATTATGCTCTATTGCTCCCATGTTTGTAAAACTGGGTATATGTGGTCAGCCACCCAGAGGCACCAAATATGAATTCTACGTTGTATTATGGGTTTTATATTAGCGTATAAGAATATGCTGTGATTGAATGCAATGGTATTGATTAATTTTAATCTTCCTGCTTTGAACTCTAAATATAGTATCCTTCTCTTGATAGGGTTAAGCTGACTCCCCAATATGTCTTGGAAAAAACAACTGAGAAGTCTAGTTTCTATTTGTTTGGGGGGGGGGCGGAAAGACATAGCTTAAATATAGGAACATTGGCAATAGAAATGTATGTAACATATATACCCTCTTTTTTTTTGCTCATCCTCCATCTGTTCCATTTAGCTACTCTATCTAGGGCTGTGTTGAGTATGTATTCCCAGTTGTATAGCACTACCTCCGGGTAGCCAAAGAAAATCCCTAGAATCTTTGTACCTGTAGTGCTTTTTGGTATGTTATTTAGATGTGATTCTTGTGTAAGATCCTGTCCTATTAGTAGACAGGTACTTTTCTGTAGGTTTATTTTGGAACCTGAGATTTTTGAAAATTCCTTTAACAGTTGAGCCATTGGTGTTGCTGAGAAAGTGTCTGCTAGAACAATGCACAAATCATCAACATACCCCAAAGTCGTGATTTCACTATCCTGGCTGGATACTAAAAGCCCCCTTATCTCCCAGTGTAGATTAAATGCTTCTTATCAAAGGGTCCAAAGATAGAGAATAGTGGATGGGCAAATATGCAGAACCAGTGTATTCTGCCACAGAGGGATTCTGATTCCATCTGACATCGAGAGTGAAGCTCGAGAGGTCCATGGGAATCAGAACCCCGAGGTGGCAAAACACACTGGTTGTGCATAGAGTTGCTCATCCTGTATTTTTTATAGTGTATAGTACTGTGTGAAAAATGTGTTTTGTGAGTTCTATTGCTTTCAAAATGATAGTGACTCATGCAGTCTCTAGAGTTCTAGAATGCTGTTCTACCACAGTAGGAGTAGAACAGCATCCCATACCTTGGAACTGTGGTCGAACAGCATTTTGAAAGGGATGGAATTCTATACAGAACAACACTCCACTATACACTATATAGGACATACAAGATGGGGTTAGCGGACAGCCTTGCCTCACCCTATTCGTATTGGTATGCCTTTCCTATCTGCCCATTAACATACGGTACCACATTTGCCTGTTCATAACATAACTATACCCATTTAATGAATTCTCCTGGGAACCCATATTGCTCCAGGCACGTCCAGAGATACTGGTGTCAAACCCTGTCAAATGCTTTGGATTTGGTCTATATTTAATAAAAATCCAGATATTTCCACATTCTCTCCTTTTTCCAATATTTCCCTAATGAGAAATAATAAATCTGATCCTTCCTCCCAGGCAGGGGCATGTGTGAGTGGTGTATCAGTGGTGAAATTACTGACATTAGTCTGTCGCTAATAACTGGGTGAGAATCGTGAAATCTGAATTTAGCAATGATATCGGTCACCAGTTATCTAGAATCTCTTTGAAATTACTGAAATTAGTCTGTCGCTTAATAATTGGGTGAGAATTTTGAAATCTGAATTTAGCAATGATATCTGTCACCAGTTATCTAGAATCTCTTTGTTCCCTTTCTTGTGTAGCAAGAGTAATTACCCCTGGGACATTGATTGGGCAACCTGGTGTTCCGTAGGATATTATTATATACCTCAGTCATTTCAGGTAACATGTTTTGTATTAATTCCTTGTAAAAGGTATAGGATAATCCATCCAGTCCTAGGGCTGTTCCTGTTTTTATATGTCTGATGACTAATGTTATTTCTTTTTCTGTGATCTGACCTAATAGTATCTCCCTGTCTGATTGTGTGATTTGTGGTAGTCTACAATGTTGTAACCATTCCTTTGTTGCTGTCGGAATATCATGGGCTGTACCATATAATTTGTTTTTAAACTGTTCTGTTTCGTTCATAATGTTTGTGTTACCAGTGATCACCTGGTTCCCTTTTTTTAAAACTGAAATATTTTTTTGTTATTTTGTGTCATACAGTTCTCATAAGGGTTGGCCTGTGCCTGTTTCTCTTTTGTTCCATATCTCTGTTCGAATTCTAATGACTTACTTTTATCACATTGGTTCTCTGCCATGTCCTGCTTAATTATTTTTATTTGTTCCGTATAGTCCTGTCCTGATTCTATTTGTAGAGAATTAGTCTATACAGCTGCTGCTTAAGTTGCTCGTACTGGGTGTTTTTGTGAGAGCCCATGAGTTGTCCTATGGTCTTGAAGTATTTAAGTCTGCCTTAGTCTGTTCCCACCATTCTAGAACATTGTCATATAGAAACTTAACAGATTTTCTGGCATTGATTGTGTCTTCAAAACCTTGTCTTATTTCTGGTGTATCTAGTAGGGTGGTATTAAATCTCCAATACCCCTTCCCTAACGTAGCCTCAGGTGAATATGAAATTCCTATTTATAGTAACATGTGATCTGATGTTGCAACTGGGATACTTTTGATTGCTGTATAGGACTGTATAGGGATGTAAACCAATAGCCAATTCTGGTTTTGAGGTTCCCCCTAAAACATATGTTCTGTGTGGTAGGATGGTTGTCCTGGAAAACATCTATTAATTTGGTCTGAGTGATTGTTCTGTTTAAAAGGACTGCATCACAGAATATTTTTTCTGTTTTGAGGCCCCTATCTTGTTTTAGCCTGCTACAATTAAAGTCCCCCCCATAGTACTGCTCATGCTGTTAATAAGTATGGTTGTATTAGATTAAACAATTGGGTTCTCTTTGCCCTTTCCTGCAGAGCGTACACATTGACTAACCTAAAATGTTGGTGTTCTAAGGTGAAATATATCAGCAAGGCCCTACCTAGAGATATGTCCAGAACCCTAATTGTCTTTATTAGTGGGTTATTGATACACCCCCACCCTGCTACATGTATCTTCACCTACTGACCAGCAGGGATAATCTACCTATCCAGTTTGCACTAGCTTTCTGTATTTCTGTAGTTGTGAACAACTGTGTGTATTGAAACATTACTATGTCATAGATTGAAGTACTGAAAAGTTGATTACATTTTCTTTTCAGATTTTAAGCTATTTGTGTTAGCGATGCTAAACGTGAGGTCCATAAGTCATCAGGTTTTACTTCAGTCTTTTTTTTTTTTAAACTGTACCTTGTCCCCATGCATCTCTTTTTTTTAGACTTCCCTGCTACTTGGGGAGAGTTTTCCTCTGGTTCTGAAACTCCTCCTTTACTAGAAGAGTGTTCAGATGTCCCTTCTGAGTCTTCTCTCCCATCTCTGTTTCTCCCCATAGCAGGGCCTCATATTTGTTTTGCAGTGGTATCCCTTCCTCATGCAGTTGTCTCTCTGTGTATGTCTTGGAAGATACTGTTTGAAAAGCTGTACCTGGTTGTGTTAGGGGATGGCATTTCTATATCAAAGGTCTCTAGCTGTGCATTCTGAGTGTGTGCCTATGTGTGTTCCTCCCTGTCTTCCTGTCTTGGGTCTTCCTGTCTTGTTCCTTGTCCTGTATCCCCTGGTGGAGGCTGCTGTGCCTCTTGTCCTGAGGCTCTAGGTGCCTTGGGCTGTCGGGGGGGGGTGCTGACCGCCTGTCTGGTAGCCCTGTTAATGTAAAAGTCTCGTTCTGCAAAATCCCATTCCCATTGTTGTGCGAAGCCTAAGGGCAAGAAAAAATAGAGAGACCTGCTTCTTCACATAAGTGACACACTAGGGGAACCATACACCTAGCACTGGTGTGGCCCATACTTCCACAATGTAAGCATCTCAGTACTTCACAATTGTTGCTTAAATGCCTATGAGAACCGCTCTTGTAACACTGTCGGGGTTGCCCTTGGTAAAATAATACCCCTTTATCTTTACCTAAATAAAAGCAATTAGGAACGTGATTTACCCCTGAATCATCTTGACGTAGTTTCACTTTAACTCTCCATCCTCCTGTCCAAAATCCTTCTTCATCAACAATTGGTTCTGGTGTATCTTGTACATCACATTTTGTCCCTAACCAATACAAAATATCTGTAACATTTACTCCCTCATTACGGAATAAAATGGTTATAATCTTAAAGGTGGGTTTGGTAAGTGGAATGGCTTGAAAAGGGGCCCATAGGGGAGTGTTTTTGTGACCATTATACAGTGATCAAAATCTGTCAAACAAAGGGATGACCTAAAACTTAAATCAAATGTTGCCTCCCCGGGCACATGGATCAGGGCATATACCTCTGTTGGTGTGAAGCCCATATCCTGTTTTAATAACTGCCTCCCCACATAAAACCTGTCTGGAGGTAATTCTAGGCCTCCAATATACCTTACCCTAATAGCATGTCTTCTCTTAGCCTGTTCCAGACGTTGAGGATGACCCTTGAGTATAGAATACCTGTTTCCTCTAATTGTTGTTGTGTAGTATGGGCCCTGTTTTCCTTTGATCAGCCTCTTTATCCCTTTGGTGTACATTTATTGTGCTTTGCGAAAAATTTGTGAATACCTGCTCACTGTTAGGGGGAACTTTCCTGTGCTCCAACCCTGCATTTGCCGTTTCCAACAGCATTTCATTGTTGTCAGTAGCAGAGCTCATATTTACGTCTTGAGCTGCCTCTGGTCAGGAGTTTTGTGGGGATGTTGTTGATGTAGAAGGACTTTCCTTCTGCAGCACTGTCCGGCCGCTTTTTACTGCATCATTGCTTAGCGACTCCCTGAATTCAGATCCCAGAAGTGGGATCTCTGGGTCTGGAATCCAGGAACCATTTGTGTGCTGGACCCAGTCAGCTCCTTCTAGTGCTTTGCTAGCTGTCCAGCCTGCCTCTGACCCCATCTGGGGTGCATTATGCAACGTGCTTGACCCATTCTGTTCCAAGGGGTTGTCAGCCCCAAACACAAGGATTTTTGGTATCGATTGTGCTGTTTTGCTGTAAGTACCAGATTTGCCAGTGTTACCGTCGGGTTTTTAGTTTGCAGCAGCTGTTGTTTTGGAAAGTATACTACTTTTCTAGCTTTGCAAGTTGTGCCATAAGTTCTGTTTTTGTTTGAGGTGACCCCTTTAGCTGCCTTTCCGCCTTCTTGAATGGGGATTTCATCCTGATTTACTGCAATTTCTATGTCAGGTTCTTTCCCATATTTCTTGCTTCCACAGCTGTTGATGATGCAACCTCAGGGACACTTTGCTGGCCACCCTCTGCAGAGTGCTTCCCAGCCATCCCATTCACTGCCTGATCTGCGCCTGGCCCCTCCATCTCCTTGGCCAGCAATCCCCCTACTGGCGTGTAGGGGAATTTCCCCGGTGTCCTGGCCACATTTCCTCCATTCACTGAAAATGCCACCAACAGCTTAAAATCTGGTTCAATTTCAGTTGGCATCAATCTGCATCCCCCCACCCCGGGATGAGGCTGAAAATAGGCAGACAATTGTCTAGTCCTCCTTCCCTGTCAACAAAAACTAAAAAAAAAATAATATTATAGTTTTTTTATATATTTTGAATTTAAAGTTAATCAAGCTTACGAACACGGATTGCAAGTGTCACCACACATAACTCCGTATAAGTCTACACAGACATGTCTCACCTTTCAGGGGCAGTTTTAGGCTTGGCATTCATCCCCAGGTCTTCGGTCAAACTGATGGCAGTCACTGCTGCAGGAGTAATGTACTGTCTGGTGCAAAAATGTCTAGTTGAGGAAATGTCTGTGGATAAAACAGAAGAGATAAAATGGTTGTGCGGCCTCACAGGTACTGCACTTGTTTTGCAACAAAACAAATGAATACTACGTGAAAACTAATGCTTATGGACACTTTTAAGAATATCATATGAGCAAGCAAGAAAGACTACACACACCTGAATAGACAAAAAATATGTACGTCAGAAAACTCTATTATACTGCAGCACTGTGTGGCAACAGAAGTACAGGTAAAGAGGCTACTTTAAACAAAGAAAAATATTAAAAGTTTCACTCTTCAACATGTAGCAACTAACAGTTTTAATCCTTATACACTGAATAAAGTTTTGTTTACTAGAAAGAACGTGAATACTGTATTTCCACATCAGAGTTACATAATACTGACACTATCAGGATACTGTATGAGTAAAACCCAGGATCCTTAAATCAACTGCAAAATAAAAGTAACAGTAAAATGCTGGCCGTCTCCTATTCCAGGTAACTAGTAAAAGAAATAGTGTTATGGGGGCTTCATAAAGGCATATTTACAGCAGCCAGAGAGCAATCATGCACAGTCTTTCATTTAAATCCAAACGAAGATTGCAAAATATATTGACTAACACACATACTGACAGTCACTTCTAAAATGACAAAGTTTGATAGTTCTTTTACCTCGTTAAGAATTAACAGAATGCACTTTGTTGCAGAAAAAAATCCCAGCACTGCAAAAGTCCCAACATCTTGAAGTTTAAAAAAATTTGTGTTTGAACAGTATATATACATACATCTGAAATAATGCTTCAGAGCAGAGCTTTTCATCATATTGTAACCAAGAAGACCGAATTATTAATTTAATAATTGATCATAACATGGACGGAAGATTTGATATCTTTTTAGGGGAAGGGTCATAAATAATGAACCAAGTCATCACTTGACCATCACAAAATGATGTTGCCTACCTTGACTTCAGCAAAGCTTTTGACACTGTTCCACATAGAAGATTGATAAATAAGCTGGGTAGGCTCGGGTGGTCAGAAGTTGGTCAACTGGGTGGCAAACTAGTTGACGGGCAGAAAACAGAGAGTGGTGGTAAATGGTATACAGTCAGAAGAGATGCAAGTCACAGGTGGGTACCTCAGGGATCAGTCCTGGGGCCAGTCCTCTTCAACATCTTCATTAGTGACCTTGCAGATGGACTAGAGGGTAAGGCTTGTCTGTTTGCAGATGACACCAAGATCTGCAACAGAGTAGATGATCCAGATGGGGTGGGGAATGAGAAGAGATCTGGATAAACTAGCAAAATGGTCAGAAGAGTGGCAACTGGGATTTAATGCAAAGAAGTGCAAGATCATGCACATAGGGAAGAGAAACCCTGAAGCCACCTATAGGCTGGGAGGGGAGTTGCTAGCAGTCACAAAGGAAGAAAGAGACTTAGGCATCATCATCACTGATGACCTGAAATCATCCAAGCAGACCTCTAAAGCAGTAGGTAAGGCTAGGGGGTGTTAGGGTGTATTAGTAGGGGTATCACAAGTTGTGAGAGGGAGGTAATAATCCCTCTTTACAAGACACTGGTTAGGCCCCATCTGGAGTACTGCATGCAGTATTGGAGGCCACACCTTCACAAGGACATTAACCAAATTGAGGCAGTCCAGAGAAGGGCAACCAAAATGGTGCAGCGACTGCATCAGAAGACATATGAGGACAGATTAACAGAGCTCAATATGTATACCCTTGAGCAAAGGAGGGAGAGAGGTGATATGATCGAGGCATTCAAACACCTTAAGGGCATTAACAAGGTGAAAGAGTCTAACATGTTTAAATACAAGAAAAAATAGCAGGACAAGAGGACACAGCATGAGATTAGAGGGGGGCCGATTAAGGGGAAATGTGAGGAAATTATTTTTCACAGAAAGGGTGGTGGATGCATGGAATGGCCTACCTCAAGAAGTGGTGGCTATGAATACAGTGCAGGGCTTCAAACAGGCATGGGATAGGCATAAGGGAGTAATACAAATGAGTATGAATAGATAGGCCACTGACAGAGCAAAAGGCCGATGGCACATTTGTAAGGTAGAAAAAGAAATGGGCAGAGTGGACGGGCCTTGCGGTCCTTATCTGCCGTCAACTTCTATGTTTCTATGTTTCTATGAAAGACAGGAGTTTAAATAGCAGCCAACCTTGCAGGTCACGGGACTGTAGCAACTGGCAGGCTTAAACATCACTTGTCAAAAGAGGCAGTATCAATTGACAGACAGCAGTACTGATGATGGAAGTGCAAAATAACTGTAGATTAACATTAAAACAAAAGGACTGAGAAACCTAATTACTAGAAGTCAGCACTGCTTGAACCAGGCTGGCAGGCTTACAAAGACAGTTCAATGGGCTAATTACACTTACGGTATCAGTGACTCAGCAGGTAGCACACTTGCCTCTGAGGCTGGAAGATCAGAAGGCTGTGGGTTCTATTCCCCCACCAGGCACTTGGGTTAATAGTGCAGCATGAGGGGGGTGCTGCACCCCTGAGGTGCCATCTTTCGGATGAGATGTTAAACTGAAGTCCTGTTCTGGTGGTTGTTCAGGTGGTCGTTAAAGATCCCATGGCACTTCTCAAAACAGTAGGGAATTTTATTAGGAAAATTTAGACTTCTTTACAAAAAGAAAACTAAATTCATGTACAAAATACAATTGTATCAAGGAACAAATAAATAATCAAGACTTCAAAACAAAGACAGTCTTACATATAAAATTAACCTATACATGCAAAAATAAAGGAAATAAAAGTTTTACTAGTTTCCATTTGTCACAGTTAATCCGTAAATGCTTAAATTGAACATTGGACTTATGTCTTAAATCTGCATGCATAACAGCAAGTACTGCTTTAATAATATTATGCACAATCTCCAGTTGGGATAACCATTTTTGTTGTAGAACCAATAGGCATCTAGCCTGCCAAATATAGTATCTAATAATGACTAACACTATGACCCGGATATTCAGACTGTGCCAGGCAGTGGCGCAAGGCTGGGCGCAGCGCAACTAGGATGTACCAGGGCCGGGACCAGGTGATATTCAACGGTGATGCACCATGGCAAAACACTGTTGAATATGGCACAGGCTGTGCACAGCGCAGTGCCACTGCGCCGGCGCAAGCCATGGATAGGGAGCACAGGGATGCACCAGTGCAACTGCAGTTGCACTAGGCGCATCAACCACACTATTCAGCCAAGAGCATGCAAATGAGGCCATAATATATGCAAGGCACAAATGGGACCATTTGCATGTCATTATGGCACCATTTGCATGCCTTGCACAGGGCAGCCCAGTGACTTGTGCCTGGTGCCCTGCACAGCATGACGTGTGCACAGTGGGGGTCCCGGGGCATCCCCACCCGTGTAGCCGATCGCTGTAACCTCCTTAACACATGTCCCTGGTGGTCTGGTGGTACCCCTCCACCTGATTCCCCAAGAAATGTAAATAAACCCATTCCCTGGTGGTCCAGTGGACCCCTCACCCTCCCAATTCCCCAGTCGCCAGTATATGTATCTGTAGACACTCCCTGGTAGTCTAGTGGACCCCCCACCTGCCTGATTTCCCCGGTCACGGTAAATTGCTGCAACACATGTCTATGGTGATCCAGTGGCACCCCCCCTCCCACCACACAGGCCCCTTTGCCCACCCCTCCCCATCTTTGGCGGGTGGCTGCAACCCTCCCACATACCGCTGGCCATCCGCCCGAATGACAGGTACTGTATGGGCTTACAGGGCATACTGTACTAGACAGTCCCAAATATTCACATATTTGGGACTGTCTAGTACATGCCTCTCAAGCCCATACTGTATTCTCGTCCATGGATGTGTATGCTGGCGAGATTGCAGCCACCCGCCAAAGACGGGGGATTGGGTGGGCAAGGGGCCTGTGTGTGGGTGGGAGGTGGGGGATGCCACTGGATCACCAGGGACATATGTTGCAGTGCTTTCACCGCGATCGGGAATCAGGCGGGTGGGGGGGTCCACTAGACTACCAGGGAGGTCTACAGCTACATATACCACCAGGGATAGGGGAGTCAGGAGGACAGGGTCCACTGGACCACCAGGGAATGGGTCAATATACACCTCCCAGGGACTCGGGAGGGAGGGAGGGAGGTACCACTGGACTACCAGGGTACTATGTGTGCTTGTGGACGGTGTTCTGGGTGGGCGGGTGGCCACCCACAGCTGGCGGCTGCTGTGTTGCACCCTGCAGCACAGCAGCCTGCTGTGGTGGCCAGGAGTTGTTCCCTCTTCCTTGGCTCAACTTTGAGCCCCCTATGGCGCGGCGCAATGCAGGGTTGTGCTGGCGGTTATTCGCCGCACATCCCAGGCTGAATATCGGATGTGCCGCATATGCATGGGCATGCTCCCTGCATCTGCGCCGCATACATTATCACTGCGCCCCAGTGCATCTGGATTTGCGCTGCACCAGGCAGCCTTCCACTGGGGCACAATGCGGGGTTGCGTCATGCGCAGCCCCTTTGAATATCTGGACCTGTATATATACTGTCTCAGTATGATATTTTCCATTTAAGAATGCATTGTTTCCATACATTATTTCGGAATATGAAAGCCTGGAAAAGAGAGGTTCTTGCCATTCTTTTGCAAAAAGTACCCAAAAGTCTTGCGCAAATATACAATCTGAAAATAAATGTTGTTCGGTTTTAATTAACTTTGGTCTACTTGAGAATTGGTTTCTTGCTAATAAATTAGTTCTAAATAGTAAAAAGACCAAAGCCATGCTATTTGACCCTAAAAGCCTGAGCCCAACACGTTTACATTTATTGTCCCCAGCTCTTTCCAATGACTAAAAAACTGAAGTGATCGATTGTATCAAATACCTAGGTATACACTTAGGCCAAGACTGCTCTTTTAAGAGCCACATTGACCACCTGACGAAGAAACTCAACCAAAAGTTAGGACTATTATATCGCCTAAACCGCTTTCCTCACTCGTGAATCCAAACTCAATGCTTCCACTGGTACACTCCTACCAACCTTGCTATATGGGGCCCCTTTACTACATAGTTCTGAAATGCAAAGGCTAAAAATACAGTATCACAGGATAGGGTGCTTTGCTGCAGGGGTGCCACCATGGAAGCATCACTGCAAGGTACTATTATATCTTAGGTGGCCTTCTCTAGACGGCAGATTATCATATCCATCACTGTGCCTTGCATTTAAGCTCCAGCAAAATGGCACCCCTCCTAGCCTAGTTAACACATTAGATCCCAAAAAGAATGGGAGAACACTAAGATCCTCTGGCCGCCAGCTTCTCCATGTCCCCAGTGTTAAGACTTCCCTAGGATTCCAGTCCTATGCTGCCTTCATCCCTCCTATCTGGAATGGTCTCCCTAGCAGTCTCCAGGAATATACCTCCCTTGGGGGCTTCAAGAAGGGTCTTAAAGCCCACCTGTTGGATCTGAGCCTCTGCAACTGCTACCGCTGAGTCTACCAGACTCCCTGCTGCCAATCTAACCTTATTGGGACAACAATCTGATTGTGACTGTCTTGTGTAGAATAGTTCTTCTACTCCTGTTGATATTGATTGTAATTAACCTGTCACTGTATCCTTGACTGGGTCAGTATGTCTATATTGACTGTTAATTGTGAAATGAACTGTATGTATTTTGTTATGTTTATAGATGTATGTAATTAATTCTGGGTCACCCCTGAAAAAGGGACTGTTCCGTTCTCAGTGGGCCTACCCGGTCACCAAAATTTAAATAAAATAAAATAAATGTTTCCCTTGGACAATACCTATCCGCTACTGTTTTATGTCTACTGTTTCCCCTTATACTTAGTCTACCATAATTCCCAATCCACATGCTATACCACACATAAGGAGGGATTCTATGATTAGATAATTGCTTCAAAACTCAGTCAATATGTTCCACTGGACAAGAAGGAAAGGTTACAGCATTCTGACCAGCAGACCTCAGCATAGAGTTATATAAGGCTTCCCTATCCATAGAAATAAAATTATTAGGCTTCAGGCCCCAACCTATGGCCTGCTTTAAAGATTCTACCCCATAAAGCGGCATCCCTGGTGCTTTCCATAATAACCTAGTCCTACCTTGCTCCCATAATGAAATACAAGGTTGCAGCCATACCAGTACAAAAGGTTTCCACATTTTTAACCCAGGTCTCAGAGCCCATCCCAAGTTATAACTTAAAAAAAAATACTAAAAAAGAAAGCTACTGGATTAACCATTCCCACCCCTCCTTCTGAAATGGGCCTATAAGTTATCTCCCTTTTTACAGGAGTCAGACGAGACCCCCAGAATCCTTGAAAAAAATACTACACAATCGTGTAAAAGCTCTCACTGGTGGTGGAAAAACATAACTTAAAAATAAGAAAATCAGGATCAAAAGGGACTTAATCAGGTACACCCTTTTTTTCTTACCTATCTGTTTCTGTCTCCATCCTGCAAGTAACCTGTCAGCCCTGGAAAGAGCATGTTCGCTATTTAATGCCTGTGTGTTCCCAGGGCCAAAAGTAACACCTAATACTTCTAATGGTTCCTGCAATTTTTTTAATACCTCCTAGAGTACCAAAGCCTGGAATGTGGGTTGCTCGTACTGGTATACCCCTACTTTTATTAATATTGATCTGTGACCCAGACATGTTGGAATATTGATCCAGAATAGTAAGAAGAGCCTCTTCTTTGGTATCTAAACCTAATGTAAGAACCAAATCATCTGCGTATGCTAAAATTTTTACAGGAGGGGTGTTAGCAGCCACCTGTAACCCCGACACCTCTGGACACCTAACAAATGCTCTAATTAAAATATCCATTCCAAAAATGTATAAAAGGGACTTAGGGGACAACCTTGCCTTACCCCTCTTTTAACTGTGACTTGTTTTCCCAATCAACTTAGTGACATTTTGAAAAATAACAGCATCCCTATTCATTGCCTTTATCCAGGCTATGAATTTCAATGGTATCCCAAAGGCCTCTAAAACTGAAAATAAAAACTTATTTATTTTATTTATTTATTTAGCTTTTGTTAACCAGGTAAGCACACTAGACAAACACATGTCTATTTTCAGGTACGACCGGGAAGCACAGGAAATCAAAGAATATACAGAGTACAATCTGAAGCAAGTAGGGCAGATAGATAAACAGATGTCAGGAGAAGCATAACATACATAGTAAGATATCTCAGGTCACGACAGTAATCATAGTCAATATGCTAAGGTACAGCGTCACTGACACAATGTCACCAGCAATATATTTATTTATTTATTAAATTTTGGTGACCAGGTAGGCCCACTGAGCCCCGAAGGTCCCTTTTTCAGGGGCGACCCGGGATAACAATACAAGTTATAAGAATGAACAAGGACATAAGGAACATTTGAGGCATTGTGAGTTACATCATGAGGTGGTTACAGTAAAGAAAAATAGTGGATACCGGCATGGTTACAGGCATGGTAAAAGAAAAGCAGTGGATACAGGCATGGTAAAAAATAACGGTGGATGCAGGCATAGGTACAGGCATGGTTATCATCATGACATGTAAGCAATTGGTAGTACTTTGCATATAGTTTATTCAGGGGTTACATGTGGCCTCTGGCGAGCAGTCTGTATAAGGCAGGTAGTAGGAAGGTTAAGCTAGGAGACGGGAATTGGAGAGGAGGGGAGTACCTTAGGAGCTTTAAGTGCCATGACAGTGGCATGCGCTTGAGGTCAGCAGATGGGACTTAAGCCTGGTGCGGAAGTTCATGAGTGAAGAGGAAGCCTGGACCTGGGAAGGGAGCTTGTTCCATTGGCAGGCTGCTTGGGAGGAAAAGGATCTTCCGCCAGCGTTTGTCCTTACCCTAGGGACTTCTAATAGTGTTCTATCTGAGGTCCTTAGGTTCTTTGGGTTGTGTTTGAGGGTTATGGTCCCGGCAATACTTGGCGGAGCATGGGGTTTGAGAAGCTTGTAGGTCTGGACAAGCAGGGGTGTTGGAGGTGGCGACCAATGTGGGCCAACGAAAGTGGCCAAAGTGTCACAGTGGTGACATCTCGGGTGGTCTAAGGTTGCAAATGAGCTATTTTATTATATAGGGTTTGCATCCTGGTAATCTCTTGTTTAGCCATGCCCTGTATAATAGGGGCCATAAGGTCAGGTTGGGTAGAAGGATGCTGGTAGCTATGAAGAGCCTGGCTTCAGGGATGAGTTGGTCCCTGAGTCGGTACAGGGTGCCAAGTCTCGATGTAGGGTCCTGGTGACCTGGTCCACGTGTTCCTTGTATGTGATATTCTGATCCAACGTGAGGTCTAAGTATTTAAGGGAGGGGACTACGTTAATGGTTTTACCAGAGAGTGAGGTTAAGGAGAGGGATGAGGACCTGTCAAATCCCAGGGATCTTGGCCCGAACAACACTGCCTTGGTCTTGTCGGCATTTAGTACCATTCTGTTCTTACATAGCCAAGTCTCTAGTGAAGTGAGATCCTTTTGGAGTAGAGGGCCTAGGGCAACCATGTCACGAGGGGTCGGAAGATGACAGTATCATCAGCGCACTGCATAACCGAGCTCTCCCGCAGGGTACGCAGGTCATTGGTAAACAAGGAAAACAGGAGGGGGCCTAGAATTGAGCCCTGAGGTACACCCTGGTTTAGGGGTAGTGGGTCAGACATGGTCCCTTTCCATGAGACCCTCTGTGCCCTGCCTGATAAGTAGCTCCCAAACCACTTCAGGGCATGATTGTCTAGGCCTATATTTTGCAGCTTCTGTAGCAGCAAGTTGTGGTCGACGCAGGTCGAATGCCTTGGATAAGTCTATAAAGACTGCATCAGTGGGTATCCCTTTGTCCATTGTCCTGGAGAACTTCATCCGTGAAGTTAATGAGGGCAGTGTCTGTACCATGGTTTGTTCTAAATCCATGTTGGGGAGGGCAAGAGCTGATGAGCTTCCAGGTAGTCCCTGAGTTGATTGTAGATGACTCTTTCTTGCACCTTAGCAAGTGAGCAGAGGAGGAGATGGGCCTGTAGTTGTTGAGTTTTTCCCTGAGTCCCCCTTTGTGAATAGGGACAATATTGGCATGTTTCCACAGGTCAGGGACTGCTCCTTCCCTCAGTGATCGATTGAGGAGCATGGTTATAGGCCAGGCTAAGGAGGTAGCTCCTGCCTTATATATACAGATATATACAAAATTTACACATTTGCAAGATACATGGAATGAATACACTCAAGTATACTGTGCAGAGGACCAGGCTAATCAGGGAGGGTTAAGACAGTCACATAGTGACGAGAGTTTCAAGTGGTTCCACAGGGAGGTGCGTCACGCCCGACTGGGGAGAGTCGGACCTGGACAGGAAAAGAGTTCCACAGTCTAGGGGCACATGACTGAAGTCCCTGTCCCCATTTTGGTACAGTAGGAGGGACATTAAGGATAGCAGGGCCCAGTGACCTTAGGGGTAGGTAGCGGGGCTGCTGGCACAAGAGCTCCACCAGTCCAGGGGCGGTGCCAGTACCAGTACCTACCTGTGAAACTGCCCACAACAAAATTCAAATAATTGGGTGGGGAGAGCCAGTTGAGCTTACTATACAGATCACAGTGGTGAATGAGACGAGGGCCTACAAGAGCAAAACAGCAGATGTTATTATAGGCAACGGTCCATCTAGAGAGGTGGATCTTGGAGGTATTGGCAAACAAAAGGAGCCCATAACAGAGGGATGGTAGAAACACCCCTCTAGACAGTGCTAGCTGAGAAGCCGGAGTAAGGTTATTCTTTGCCCTGTAAGCCAGACCCAATTTCCAGTTAACAGCTCTACACGCATTTTGGATATGCTGACCAAGATCGAGCTGTGGGTCAAGTGTCACCCCAAGGTATTTGACGGAATCGGTGGTGAGAACAGGAGTGCCATTAATACCCGAGATGCACATAGGAACAGAGGAGGCCTTTAACTTGGCCAGGGAACTGAACAGCATGGCCTGGGTCTTTTTAAGATTTAGGACCAGCTTATGGGATGATATCCAGGAATGGACACTCCTGAAACTCTCACTCAGTTGGTGGTTAATGACCCCAATATCCTTTGAATGAGTGAGGATAAGAAGGTCATCAGCATACAGGACAGCCCTGCAGGAGGCCGCTGAGGAGGGAAGGTCATTGATGAAGATGGAAAAAAGGCAGGGGCACAAGGACTGACCCCTGGGAGACCCCTGAGGGCATGGTGGTGGCGTCCAAGAGCACCTTACTATATTTGGTCAGTTGCTGCCTTCCATGAAGGTAGTTGGAGAACCAACTCAGGGCCGAAGGGGATAAGCCCAAAGACCCAAGTTGAGAGCATAGCAAGGCATGGTCAACAAGGTCAAAGGCTTTAGAGAGATCAATAAAGATGACCCCAGAGAGTCTGCCCTGGTCCATAGCAGCCCTTATCCCAGAAGTGACAGAGACCAGCGCAGAGGTAGTGCTGTGCCCTTTTGAAAGCCATGCTGTGAGGGAGACAGAATTATGAGCTAATCTCATGAATGCCTTTTCCTGATCGACCACATTACTCCACCCTTGTAGGCTGTTGTTCTTGTCCTGAGAAAAAATTCCCTTAACATTATCAGATTATCACTTTGTTGCCTTTCTGGAATACCACATATCTGTTCTGGGCTGATTAAGTCAGCTACTGTTATTAGCCTAGCTAAGATAATTTTTGCAATAATTTTGTGATAAATATTTAATAAACTCAAGGGCCTCCAATTATTAATACAGTATCTGCTGAGGGACCTTTTTATGAATTAACACAAGGACTGCTTCCTGCATGGATTTTGAAAATTTAGAATTAGAGAGCATATAGTTAAACAAAATAGTCATGGCAGGAACTAGATCTTCCTGAAAATACTTTATTTAACCAGCAGTGAGACCATCAGTACCTGGAGCAGAATCAGACTTTAGACTATTAATGGCCTGTAAGACCTCATCCTCTGTAATATCTCCTATTAGGTTACCCCATCCTCCTGTGAAATCTGTGGAAGATGTAAAGATTTTGAAAAACCTGTGGCACCCATACATATAGACTTCTCTCCAAACTGATGTAACATCCGGTCTTCCACCATCGCTACTAACTGTTCAGGAGTACTAACCTTATCACCAATGGGAGAAGTTAGTTCTGTAATAATCCTATTATCAATTCTGCCTGTGCATTCTTTATAGGGATCAAAACGACCCTTAGAAATCTGGGTTCCAAATCTAGCTTCTTGTCCTAATGACTGGGCCCTATCATACCGAATTTCCCTCATTTGTTTACTAATAATTGCTATCTGTGATCCATAATCCCAGGAAGAACTTTCAGATAATGAAATGAGACATTGTAGTTGGTGTTTCAACAATAAATACTTTAAATAATTGTGCTGTTTTCTGGAAGAGGTGTTTCCAGGACCTTTAGTATCCTCCCACCACTCCGTAATGTCCTCATAACAATCAGCCACATATAATCTGCTGACCGTTCTTGAGACCATATTTTCTTAATTTTAGGGTCCTATAGTAAGGTATCATTCTTTCTCCACCCATTCTTTTACAATGAGGTGTATCTGATCAAGAAACCTTCACCTTTAAGGCTGCGTGATCTGAAAACTCATTTGCTATAGTTGTACAATCTATAACCCACAATATTCTGGAAATGAAGATAAAATTAATTTGGGTTTTAATAGTGCCCTTGAAATATGTGTAACCCCTAGAGAATGCAGGCACCGGTAGGCATCTTTAAGATTAGCTGTGGATAAGATCTGGTTAAGGTAAACTGAATCACTAAATAATTTAGAGGTCTGAAGGCCTCTATCAGCCGGGTGAAGCCCACAGTTAAAATCTCCCACCCATAACACAAGTCTTGATATGTGTAAATACAGCTGTATATTTTTAAAAAGTGCCACCCTTTGTGCCTTAGTTTGAGGGGCCTAAACAACAATCAATCTAAATCTTTCCATCATAAATGAAATATCTATCATCAACACTCTTCCTGGACAAATATCCAGTAGGCTGGTAGCTTTTAATTCAGGGTTGGAAAGAAGGATCAAAATCTTATCACATCTTTCTAAACCAGTAGACCAAAAGGATGGTCCGAGAGGCCAAGCACAAGAAGCTTGTTGCAGTTCTCTATTGGTTTTAATCCTAGTATCTACTAAACAAATAATATCACTAGTGCTATCTTGTAAAGATAGCATAACCCCTCCTAATTTCCCCCCCCCTTAATGCTACTGATATTTAAAGATATAAGGGATAAGGTATCAATGCCTCTAGAGAAAAGGGAATATCACACTATGAAGTCCTAGATTTCCTACATTGTCTTGTAAGTTTTACAATTGGGTCAGACCCTCCTCCCCCCTCAGTATCAGTAGTAGAGAGTACAGAGGAGGTATCGGTCCTCTTCCTCTGAATCTCTGTCCACAGCATCAAAGGATAAGATAGCAAATTTGTTTCCTGCTTTCCAGGAACTTGGGTTGGATACCCTACCACCTTGTTTAACTACAACAGTCCCAAATCTAATTATTTTCTGCCACACTGTTTTAAAAGCTGTACTCCCTGTAGAGGTGGGGGAGTGGGGGCGGAGGTGGGGGTGGCGGCATTTCCAGGGTGTCCTCCTCTATAATCTCCCGGAGTGGGGAATCAGGTGTACCCTGGACCTCATTTTGATTCAATTCTATGTTTCTTCCTGTTTGAGAGTCTGTTTCATTCAACCTATCATCTTACCTTTGTATCCTACCTGGTCTGCTCTGTCCTAAAATGTCTAACCCGGCCCGTAAGCTCTGTTCTGCCACTCTTCTGACTGGTTGCTGTTGTGCAAGATTAATAATTCCTTCATGTGAAGGACAGTCATCCCGGTTATGTGAAGCCCACGGACAGTGCCCATATGTATGTCCTGTGTGCTCATGTAAGTTGCATTTAAACAAGACCCAGAACTGTGACCAAATTCTAAACAATGGCTACATTTTATTGTGTCACATGCTGAACTTAAATGAGCCCTAGAACTTCACTTGAAACACGATTTGGGTTGTCCAGCACAGAAAACTGTCCCTCTATCCCTCCCTAGGTAAAAGAGTTAAGTAAATGGATAGGCCCTGAATTGATTGTATAAAGCTTAACTCTGATTTCCATCCCATATCTGTTCGCTGTTTAAAGAGGGTGTTGGTTTATTTAAAACTTCACAGCGCTGTTTTAACAGAATAGGATATCTTCTATGTTTACACCTTCGTTTTTATACATAATCGTGATGTTTTTACTGCTGGTTTTGTCAGAATTACATGAAATGGAGACCATAACGTTGAGTTCTTGTACATAGCATATTGAGCCCAGAAACTATCCAAACTGGATACATTTTTAAAGCTTACCTCATACTTGGAATTTCCTAATCCTATCAGAGCAAACATTTCAGAGGAAAGAAAATGCATTGATCCTTTTAGTAGAGTTTTGGCTACATACTGTATACCCTCTCAGGAGGATCCCCCAAACCACCCTTATATAAAAGTCTCACAGCATTTCGCCGTGGTGCAGGTTCCCCTCTATTCTGACAGAGGTCAGTGAGTTTAAATCCAGCCTCAGGCCTTCCCTGCTCCATATTAGCTGCTTGCACCAAGGCTGGGGCTGGGCCCAACCTCACCTGTTCCTCACCCTCAGTATCCACCCCACCCCGTCTTTCATTAGGAATCGCATTGTTTATTACAGTACTTTGCTCATTTTCCTGTTCTCCCTATCATCTACAGCATTTTCCACATTCCCCTACCTTCTGTAGTATTAATCACAGTTACAGAGTGATCATTTATATGTACAACAGGATCAATAGTATGAAATTCAGAAATATTACCCCAGGGTAGTTTGGAGCTCGTTGTCAGTAAATCGGTTGTGGCCACAGCTTCTGACGCCTTCTGTAACATTTTGATCCCATAGGTGGGATCCTGAGAATCAGGAGTCCAAGTCCCATCAACAGCCTGTTCCCATCCTGCATCCTCCAATGTATGCACCGGGGACCAATTCGGGCCTCCAATCTCTCGATTCCTGGGCTGAACCTGGTCTGACTCCAATTTTTTCTGCTGCACAGTCTGGGGCAGTTCTATAACACAGTCTGAGTGCTTACTCCAACCCGGCCCTTGTTGTTTTGAGCAATATGAAAAAACATGTCCCTCTGAATTGTGTTGTACCTCCAGTTCTCAATCTAGAGTGACCAAGTCATTTTTTTTTTTTGCCCTTCTTGCCCCGAGACACTTGTTGTTTTTTTTTTCCCCTTTTTTGAGGATATGGGCTTTTGGCACTTGGGGAGATCCCCAATCTTACTGCCAGCCCTATCCTCCGCACCATTCTGTTTCTTAGTCACCAAAGGTTCTGTGGGGTTGTGAATCTGTAGATTCCCTGCTTTCTGCAGTTCCACGTCAGCACTCTGCTGATGCACAGTAGATTTGACAGTTTCAGCAGGCTGAATGACAAGCTCCATCCCTTCATGGACAGCAGCTCATTTTTTATCCAGTTGTCGCACTTTTTTTAAAAGCTGCGATTTCTCCTCAAGTAACTGTACCTTATTAGGATCCACAAACTGCACGGAAGACGTATCCTTTTGTTCCAATGTATTACTCGATGTCGGGGACTGTTCCTCTAATATACTTTCCCTGATAATTTCAGCAACAGCAAGATCAGCTTCTATGGCCTCTTGAGAATCAAGTGCAGGAGAGATGGCTCTCTCCTGCACTTTCCACATCCATCTCCGCCTGTGGTTCTACCAGACTGCCATCTTGCAGCAGATTGCCAAGGGTCCCCCTACTGAAAGAGTAGGGAATTTCCTGGTGTCCTGGCCAAATTTCCTCCATTCACTAGAAATACCACCAACAGCTTAATCTGGTTCAGTCTCAGCTGGTTATCATCTGTATCCCCACCCCCAGGTCACCCCTGAAAAAGGGACTTCTAGGCTCAGTGCGCTTTGTGGGAGAAAAATTCTGTAGGAATTGTAGTTTTGGGCTTTTGGCGCCTAATCGAAACTGGAGCAGGAGCCCTTGTTGTGACTGGCAGAGGAATCAGCCAACCGAACCATTTGGATCCTGGGGAAAGTCCCAGACTGCTTGCAGTTTCAGGTCAGATCTGAGTTGGGAAGTGAAGAAGTAACAGCTCGAGATAGTCAAGCAGTAATCCTGCATGGATTCATGTGGGAGAACGTGAAAGGGCTGCGTTTTGGCCTGCCTGTCTGCCTGCTGTCCCTAAGGAAACTGAAGTTTATTTGGACTGAATCTGAATTGTGAGGACGATTTAAGCCACAGAACTGTGACCAGGCTTTAACCTGAAGAAGACCGAAGATTTGCTGAATGTGATCAGCCTGTCAGGATTTCCAGCCACCTTTGAACTCCCAGTTTGTGTAGAGACTCTATAATTGTGACCGGATAGCAATTTGCCTGGTACAGTAGAGTTTCTTACGTGTAAATGTGCTGTGTGCTGTTAGTGCGTCGTGATTTGGTTCCCCACTGTGTGCTGAACTGTGTTCTGCTTGCTGGAGGCTGCATCCAGCTCCCACGGACTGAGTCCGTATTCATCTTCATTGGACCTGGGCTTTGCCACAGTGGCCCAGTCAGACTACCGCTGCACAGAGAGCTATCAGGAGAGACCTGCCTGGGGATCAGCCCCCTGCTCACGCTTTGAACAGGAACGACGCCTCTGTGATTTGTGTGGGCCCTGCTTCTCCTGGCACTCCAGTTCAACAACCTGCTGTCTCGATTTCATCCTGCCTTTGTCCTCTATTGGATATCATGAGTAAACATCAGGGTAGCTCCCTGCAACACCAGCTAAATCTAAAGTGTTATCATCTGATTGCTTTGTTGTCTTTTTTGTCATGAACTGAGCCCTCCGGCTCTGGATTACAAATAGTGTGTGTTATGCATGTTGCTTTTTTCCATCACAGGGCTCCAACCAGCTGTGAGCCGGCCTACCCCGGGCAACGTTCCTGGCTAGCCCACCGTCTTCCTACCTAGGTACCCAGAGTGTGTGACTGCGTAGGGACTCTGAAGTGCATACATAACTGTCTGAGTGATATAGCCTTTAAGCAAATCAACCTGATTATGCCCCTCCCTTGTTCAAGTCCCCTGAATAAGTCAGATCTAATTCTTTTTGCATTTAACCTGACTGGGGTTCCAGTTTGTGCCAAGAGTACTGTACTGTTGCTATTTGCTGTGCATAACCTTGTTTTACAGAGGGTCCCCAGGGTTGAGCTAGAGGAACCAGCCATGGTGGTAAATGCAAACAGTGTGGGTAATTGCATGCTGAATAAGGGTCATTGTGAAAGTGATTATGTATATTGTTCAGGCCACTAGAAAGGAAAGAGGGGTTAGTGTCCCAGAGGGCTGTGCCCTGGTTAGCTTGTCCACTAACAACCCTGACCTCCGTGTGGAGGCACCTGCTTTCAGTACCCAGGCCCCTTAACCCGCTACTAGCCAAGCAGGCAGGGGTAGTAGCCCTTGGGATTGCGCCACCTAGGGGTTACACACGATTAAAACAACTCCTAGCAGTTTAAAAAACAGAGTATGCAGCAGTTTCAAAGTGCAGACTATGGAACCAAACAATATGGAATAAACATATGCAACTAAAATAAGGAGCAAGTGAACAGAAAATTTAAAGTATAAATAAGAAGCAAATAGATAGAAAATTTAGGTTGCTGCAATTAAATGCAGAAACAGGAGTTGTCTGTAGGCACAATAGTGGCCATAAGCCGCCAGACCCTGCCAAAGTGTAAAACAGATGTTCACCTTAAAGGAAAGCTGTACAAAACGTGGGCTCCCGCCCCCAAAAAAGTACCCTCTGGTTTAGCTTTTAACAGCAAGAGCGGCATTTTTGTCGTGCCGCAACTTGCTGTATTTTAATTTTCAAAAGTCCAAAACCCAGAAGTATGGCAAACGAAGGGGAGGCTCCATTTGCTGAAAAAGTGCGGCGCAGCACTGCTTACTTCAGTACAAAAATATTGAAGCGAGCAGTGCAGCGTCGCACCTTTTCAGCAAATGGAGCCTCCCCTGCATCTTCAATACTTCCAGGTTTCAAACTTTTGTGAATTAAAATACAGTAAGTTGCAGCACGAGAAAAATGCCACTCTTAATGTAAAAAGCTTAACCTGGAGGGTAAGTTTTCGGGGCAGAGCCCATGTTTTGTACAGCTTCTTTAATCTCAGCTGCCATTACTGTACCTTGAAGAACTGGTCATAAAAACATTTCTTTTTAAAGTCCCTGGTCTAACAGACCTGCAAATGCTTAACCCAGAAATCATGGCACAATCTACATTAAACAAATATGCTTTAAGCTTGCTAACTTCAAGGACATTCAAAATGCCAACTGAATGGATTCATTAGATTCAGACATTGTGCAAAGAGCTGAAAGCTCCACAAGTATTTTAAAATCAAAACTCAGCACTTATTATGTCATACCATGAAGAAGTTGCCTCATATCTGAATCCAGTCAGCCACTTGAGAAACTGGGTCCTCTTAACAAGGAACCATCTGCTACCAGACTACAGCACCATAAACCCCAATGAGATAACCTTCATCACCTCATTTTTGAACATCGCAGTGGAGCGTCTTGTGGTTATATATAGAATAATGCATGGGGTGGTGTGTTTGATTTACACACACCCGAGGTGTTGGATACTACCATAAACCCTGAGAGCGAAGCTCGAGGGGGTTTATTGAGATCAACACCAAGGTGTGTAACTGGCTAAACACAATCACCCATGTTTTATTTTTTATATACCTGTAGGGAATAATTTTTGCACAGCAAACTCATATAAAATAAAAAAAATCCTTCCTGTGCAGTGCTGTCCAGTTGGGTTTCGGCATTAATGCGGTCCGGAAGCCGCTTATGAAGGGAAAAGTTTCCCTTGTGTTTATTTTATTTATTTCTGTACAAATTGTTACGTTTTTGGACTGAAATGCTCATTTTTTTACTTGTTTTTTTTTTAATTAACTTACCGCCGAGTTTCAGCGTCTGTCTCGAAGGGCTGGCAGCTGGCTGTCAATCAGGGAAGAGCTGCTGTTGGGGCACCCACACAAGGGAAACTGGGCGCATGTTTGCCATTATAATTCGCAGGTTATAACGGCGAATTATAACCTGGTTTCCCTTAGTAAAAAAACAATCCCCCGTTATTATAAGTCTATTAATTGGCACCTCATGGACAACGTTTAAGAGGACAATAGACAGTTTACTGACAGAGTGTCTGATAAGTATTAATACCTCAGCATGTATGTTATAGACTTGCGACCCAAGATAAGCCTCTGTCCAAAACTGGCTTTATCATCCCAAAGCCTCATGCTACTTCTGAGGAAGTATCAAAACTTCATGTCACTTCTGAGGACATATTTTGCCTACATAAGACGTCTCTAAAGATCAGCAATTTGTGATTACCTACTAGCTTTCATCTGAATCTGTGTTTCATCACTGGAAGAGATCTCGCATCTACGGTACGGCTACTGACTCTAAGAATTATTATTCTGCTGAACTCTAAAGACTTTTGGCTTTTGCCAGAAGTAAGAAACATTGAAATTTGTACTAACTTCGTCATTTTATTTGCAAAGCCTCGAGGAGAAAAGTATTCAAACAGCCAGGAAGAAATCTTCTTCATACAGCTATCCAAGATACTTCAAATCTCCAGACAGAAGGGAGACCAGAGACCAAGGGCATAGCCACCGATATGCCAGACATGCCATGACATGCTAAATATCAGCGGGTGGAGTGCGGAGCGGATGGCATCTTCACATTCTTTGTTTGATTCTTTTTTTTTTTTGCTGGCTTTCGCAGCCGCTCTAAACCATTAAATTTTTTTTGAAAGAGAGAGGAGGGTGGGGTCTAAATCTCTGACATGACCCCAGTGGACCTGACTGAGATGTATTTTGTCATCTCAATCAGGTCCGCTTGCTAAGAAAGGAGGCGTGGCTAGTAAACGGCAGGTCACGCGGGCTCTTTAAATGCCCATTGAAAGGCAAATCTGGTCTGTTGTTCCTTCTGTAACTGAAAAGTGGAGGAAGGCATGGAGTGAGCACTTGTGGAGCTTGACCGCAGAGGAGAAGTTAGATGAGGAGTTGGAACATCAGCACTGCAGCAGTCATAGAAGGTCCTTCCAGTCGTGAGTCAGTGAGACGCCGAGGGAGACAGCTGGCCGCGGTTGTTCACACTGGGAGGAAAGAGCTGTAGTCACTCTGTGTGTGGATGGTTCTTCTGAAAGCCGAGTCGGGATTCAATCAGGAGGCGTGGCTGTGCGGTTGTTAGGGAGCAGTGGCGTCAGATTGGAGCTGCTGAGAGAGTGCCACTAGTCAGCCCAGAAGTCGAATTGCAGAACATGGAGGAGCCTCGGGGACTCGATTCAGCACAGAGACTGGAGACTAGAGGAGGAGCAGCAGGTGTGAGGGGATGACCATGATCTGGTGACTGCGGTGATGTTTGAACTTTACCGTTTGGCATTGGTGGCATTGGCGTCACTGTTGGTGGCAGGTTGTTGGTAAGTGGGAACAACAAGACTAAGTGCTGCTTCTCTGGACTGTCTGGACCCTGGCCATCCTGCCTATCAACTAGTCAGGAGTGGAGGGAGTGCTGTGGAGTGTGGAATCGGACTGAGAGAAAACAAGCAAGCACTCGGGTATTTGCACTGTTTTTATTTCCATTTTGATTTAAGATCAGCCAGACAGTGTATGTTTGAAGTCTAGCCCTTTTCTAGTTACATTTGTGCTGCTGTTTGAATTATAATCTTTTTTTTTTCCTCAACGCGCCTGTCCTCTGTTTAAATAAAGTTACATTTTGGGCTCTGGATTTATAGCCATTTTCTAACCCACATGTTCTGCACAATTAAAAGTTGCATTTTGGGCTGCTGGATTGCGATTGTGTCTCCCTGGTGCCCAATCGCTTCTTTGGTGTTGTGTGTGCTCAGTCGGAGGCCATGTGGTGGTGTGAAGTCATCAACCAGAATTGGTACAGAATAAATAGTGAAAGCAATACATTGTCCCCTTGCATGCTGCCCTCCATGCTGCATGACTGAACAGTACTGGGCACCAACTTCAAACAGGGGTGTGTTCAGTTTTTAAATTTCATCAGGGCTTTGGGAAAGCTGCAAGGAAAGGGATTGGGAGCCTACATTTCAGACTAGGTTTCAGTCCTATTCCATTTAGTGAAGCAAGCTAAAATCAGGTATGATAGTATACTGCTTTGTTTTGCCCACTTTTTTATGAGTTAGTATGGTCCATAAAATGTAACCACTTCTTTTTAATCTGATGAGCTCTGAGGTATTTTTTGGTGTGCTGAAAGAAAACCAGTAATGCTTACTGTGTGCAAAACACGAAAGTATTTAAGATTTAAGGACTGAAAGAAAATGATTGTCTGGAAGAGGGTAAGGAAGTGTCAGTCAGGCACACTCGTTGTCCAGACCAGTCACTAAATGCTTAGGTTTTCAATGAAAACATATGAGGACGAAACTAGGCTTTTTATTTGAATCACAATGCTTCTTTTTAATAAAGATCAGGTAAAATGATTACCTCTCAAGACCTGCTGTCATATCTACTTTTTAAAATATCAGGTTAACACTTTTATAAATTCCCCAAGTAACTCACTATATGCAGTTACTGTACTATGTTTTTTGTGTGTGTGTCATCAGGTGAACACCTTACCTGTAATAAACTTCCCCATGTAACTCACTATATGGAGTTACTGTACTATGCTTTGTGTGTAGGTGAGCCAAAAGTAAAGTGTATCAATTAAATGTTAGCCCCCATGTTGACCTCTGTTTCCTCTACCCCTGTGCAGAATAACACACTGTATAATTCTTCAAATGTGCTGAACCTTGCCTCATCAGACAGAATTGTTGCCGTCTGCTGTTCTTTAGAATGTAAACCATACTAAGAAGGGGTCACACAGGGTAAAAATATTTGACTTGGGGGGGTGGCTGAAATAACTGGTGGAACCTGTGTGCCACCTATACTACGGTTTGTAAGGAGTAGATAGAGGCCATTGATGTATGTTAACCATGCCCCCTCTTAGTGGTAGGTTAAATCAGTTCTTTCCAGATAAGACTTTCTTCCACAAGAGTAGGACACAGTGACAGGACATAAAAAAACTTCCAAACTTGGCAAAAAGTTAAAACATTTATTTAAATGAAGATACAAGTGGCATACTGTCTGCCTGCCATCTACCAATGCACATTTCACACAGCAGCACTTTTTCAAGGCATAAGGTTGTGTTTAAGCAACCATATACTATTTTATATGGTATATGGTTCCCAAAACTATAGGACATTTGACTTTTGACAAGGTTCATACCTTGTGAATATTATCCCACTTTAAGCAGTCGCTCCTCCCGGTCCATGCTGCAGTCGCCATCCAGTTCCGACTAATGAAGATACTGGTGCTTCACTGCTTCCTGCTGTCCTACTCTCGGCAAAAGAAATAAAAAAAAAAACTGGCAAACTGATAGTTTGGGAACACGGAGCCGAGTATGGCAGTCCGTGTCCCAACTATCTGACTGAATGGCACTACCCACTGATCGTTAGACACCTCTGCCATTTTAGAGCGCATTTTTTGATCAGCTCTGTTTTCAGCCAATCATGTAGCAGCTCAAGGCTGAAAAGTTGTTGTACTATCGATCTGACGTCAGAACGATAGTACAACAACTTTTTTGACCTTTGAACTGTCCTACAACAACATTTGGGAAGCCACTGTTTTCCATCTAGAATAAGCCCTAACCATATACTATAAATAAGTAATGAGTGAGTGTGCATTGGTAGGTGGCAGGCAGTATGCTGCTTATTGTACCTTCATTTAAATAAATGTTAAGTTTGGAAGTTTTTCATGTCCGGTTACTGTTTGAGCCCAGCTCTTGTGGAAGAAATAATGTCATTACGCCTGTAACTCAGTTTTATGACTTGGAACTCCCTCACAGAAAGACATTCCAGATAAGAATATAATTATATTTTGCTTATGACCACTTCCAGAGAGAAGTTGTTCCACATCAACCACCCTTTGTGTAAAGAAGTTTCCTCTCTTTTGGCTCCTAAAATGCTTGTTCTGAAACTGTAGGGATGCCCTCTGGTGACTTGGGCATTTCGTTTTAATTCAAGGTTCATATTTCTTATCAGTTCTGGGCTGTTAATGAAGGCAAATAGAAATAACAAATACCCTCCCCATATAATGTTTTCCAGGGATTGTGACTTTGACTGTTGGAGCCTGGGATCACTGGTTAGCTCATAGTTCTTTAATGGATTTTGTTACCCTTCTTTGCATTCTTGAGGGTAGGTAGATATATATATCATTGTGTGGGGTGTCCATAGCTGTGACAAATACTCCAATAGTGAACGTATATAGGAACTAAACAACAAGCAAATAACCTACCTGTCCCTACTTCTAAGGGGCTCCTGATGTTTCACTAGACAATCTGACAATACATGCCACTTTCTCTTTAAATAACAATCAATATGAAGAACAGTTCCTGCCTGCAAACAAAAGTACTGTCATTCTGAAACGAACGCAAACCACAATTTATTTTGAGCAGAATAATCTAATTTAATCTTTACAGTTACAGTAGTCAATGAAATGATGCAGTTCCTGCATGGTTAGCCAACAAGAGTGTGAGAGCTCCTCTACATCTGCTGTACAACTAGAATCAATGCCCCTCCCCAATCATGGGAACCTTGTGGCAATATGCAAGTACTAGAAGCACATTATCATTTTGTGATCACTTAAAACATCTTCTGAGCAGATTTCAATGTAATAGGGCTCCTCTCTGGGCGGAACTCAATCCCAGTTCACCTCCTCTCCATACCCAGACTGAGGCCTTTCAGAACTGAGCTGCATGACTACATCGAGCCCAGCTCCACTGTGACTGCCAATAATCGCATCTGCTTCCTCCCCTCCCCTCCTCCTCCTCTCTCTCTTGTTCTGCCCCTGGTTGAGACCCTAAGGGTGGATGTTTGGCCCATCCCCCTGTTTTTGTTGTATCCATATCAAAAGTCCAAATGTTTACTTGAATTTCACTATATGCACTTTCTGTAATATTTCAATGTAGCGATTTGTTCTTAGTACAAGACTGTATTGGTCAATGTAGTATGTCTGTGTTTTCTATTACGACGTGGAGCCTTTGTAAATGAGTTCCTGACTCAAAGGGTTGTAATTCTGAGACTTTAATGAATAAATAATGGAATGAAGGTGGAGTTGCAAATGGTTTAATTGGTAAAGGTCTGTGTGTTTTGTGTATGTTAAGATCACCTAGAAATACATAGGGGCACTCCTTTTGTGTACATACTGGATAACTATGCTGGAGTTGTTACTTTAAGCAACTTTACTTTGCCTATCCCTCCATTTCAAGCAATTGCATTTTTTAAATAATGGGAAATGTGTTTAGTTATTACAGTAGGTACCAGAGAAACATTTTATTTTAGGTGACTTCTGCCTATGTGATTTGGCTCAGGTGGTTTATCCAGTGTTCTTCTTCATGTAACAGATGCCCTGCAAGTGGCAGGGGCCCTCAATCCTAAGCAGAAAGGAAAAATTACTAGAGATTTGGCTGCCTGTTGGGAGACCTACACTAGCTTCTAGTAAGGTATTTGTATTACCAAGCAAAGGGGGTTCCAGCTTGGGAATAGATGTCTGTCACTATGACTTTTTTGTTTTCCCTTACTGTTTCAGATGCATTCCCACCACCCTTTGCTCTGAGGCACAGACTACTCATGTTGGCTGTATTAAGACATTGCTATGTATGTAAGATTTGTTACCTGTTCACTAAATCTGGGTCACCTGTGGGACCTGGATATGGTACAGAGGCTTGTCACAATGCAACACTGTAACTAAAAGCCAGTCTGTAGGTCTGATACTGGTGACTGAAAGGCCTTCTTGCTGTATGCAAATGGAGCATGGGTTACATCTTTATATTTCATATTTATGGTATATGCCTTAATATTTATAGCACATGCTACAGAGTAAATGCCACTTGTATCGGGTGGGAGGGAGTGGACAGTGGGTGGGGTAGCAGGGCACAGACAACGGAGGCGGTTAGCAGTGTGTCAACTTGGTGTATACATCTGAAATTCTGGCTACACCCCTGCCAGAGACTATATGATATTTTTCTGGCTGAGTATAAGGTGCTTAAATATGTGTCTTTCAAGAATCCTGGTTCCATATATAAATGCACAGATGAACTGCAGTGAAACACTGTTTAAATGCTAGCAAAGATTATAAATTCTAAGTGTAACCCCTAGATGGCGCTATCCCAGGGCTACTACCCCTGCCTGATTTGCCACTAACAGGTTGAGGGCCTGGATCCAATGGCGGGTGCCTCCACCCAGAGGTCAGGGTTTGCAATAGTTAAACTAACTTGGTCACAGCCCTCTGGGACACTGCAACCCTTTCTTCCACTAGTGGCCCACACAATATATCAGAATTACCTTCACAGTATACACTTACCCCCAGGTCTGGTTCCGGCACTGGGACCTCCTGTGAAATGAGATACAGTGCAACAATCACAGTACAGTACTTTAACATAGACAAAACCTCAGGCAGTATAACTTTGCTGAAACAAGCAGCTCTGATTTATTTAGGGGATATAACAAGGACAGGGAAATCAGGTTAATTAGCTTATCACTCTAATAATCTACCTATGGCTCTGTGCACAGGCCTATCCCTATCAGTTACTGTCCCTAGGTACCCAAGCCCTAGTGGCTAGTCCAAACCGTGGCAGCTGGTAGGGGCCCTTTCACACAGAGAAAAGGAAAATTAAACAGTCAGCAGTACAGTAATTCCATTTGGATTTAATGTGGCAATTCAACAGGAAGCGACCCTGAATTAGTACTCACGACCTCCAAATAAGATAGGGTCCTTCAATATCAGCAGGGCTACTCTTGAGCTCAAGAGACTCTTCACACATTTATATGGTAAAAAAAAAGAATACTATACCAGGCAGGCTGCTTCTCTATCCCGATCGCAATTACTGCACAATACCCGGGAGAACACACAGCAGATTCAGTTCCTGACAGACCGAGTGCAATTCAATAATTTCTCCAGTCTTCTACAGAGTGAGCCTGGTTTCTACTCTTCAGAGATCCTTTGATTCTTTTCACAGGACGGATTCAGTCCTAACAAGCAGTTACACAAGCTGCAGACCGGAACTCTGGGCCTTACACACGTTTTTGACTAAACTGCACACTGAAAAAGCACAGGGCTCCTTCCTTCTTCACTGCCAAAGCTCAACTGAAACTCCAACCGACAAAACGGGCACTTCCTTTGGAGTTCCTCCCAGTTCTTGACTGGATTGGCTGTCACTCACAATAGACTGCTGCTGTTGGTCCAAAAGGCACTGAAGTCTAAACTACACCTCCCAGAGTCACTGCCCATACAATCCTCTTGTGGCTGGCTCAGATTATGAGTCCAAGTTCTGATTCGTCCAAGGCACCATTTTAGAGCTAGCTTACCCCACACTGATTGGTCCAGTTCAGCAGTTCAAAACCAGAATGGGGAACTAGCAGACACAGTTCTGACTGCAAAGAAAGCAGGTTAGACAAACTGTAATTTCACCACTACTCCAAATAATTTCTGGCAAACAGTTACATCTTTCAGATAGGTTCCCTTTGCACTCCTAGTGACTGCAAAAATGGAGTGAATTGGCAGCAGTTCGAGTGGTACTTAAACAGAGAAGCACACAGTCCCCCCATACAAACTAATTATGTCTGCAAGCAGACAGCTCTTAAAGAGACAGTACCAGAGGCTCTAAAAACACTCACTGATAAATGGCTTAAACGTCAAACACCATTCAGGCTTGGAGCATTCAAGCAAGCTCCTGGAAGTCTTTTGGGAACCCCCATTTGCAGGGGGGTTACATAAGGAATTGTGTACTTGTGTGAGCTAAGGCTATTCTAAAGAGAATACCACTTTAAATTACCTCTGTATAGGAGCTACAAGGCTCCTCATATGTACGTAGTAAAGATTGCGTAAAGAGTTAAAGAGCACAAACTGAAAAAGTCTAAAGAGAATCTCTACAAATGTCTTGTATTGTTTAAGTGTCAGAAATATGTTAAATGTTAACTGTGTATTGAAATAAACAGCTTCTAATTGCACTACATGTCCAAGTAAATCTGTTATCTCTGGACATAACCACGAAAATACTTAAACACAATTTACAGCACACCTTTCCTTAAGACAGTCACAGAATTAAATTAATTAATAGTAATGGTGTTTACAAGTCCATTCGTCTCACTAAACAGGATGAGTAAAACCTCAGTGTTGGCCAGTCACCGGTAAGCAGGAAAAGGCGCCAAGCTTTAAAATTTTCCTGATGCTCTATACAGGGCCGTATCTTCACAATGTCCTTGTGGCTGTGGAGGGTGAGACGGGCGGTGTCAGTAGGGAGAGTTGCACCACGGGGGAGCGCACCTGGATCAGAGGAGCTCAATATCTTCAGAATGTCCTTGCAGCTGTGGAGGGCAAGGTGGGCGGTGTCAGTAGGGAGAGCTGCACCACAGGAGAGCGCACCATGGGTTGGGGGGGGCTCAATATCTTCAGAATATCCTTACGACTGTGGAGGGCGAGGTGGGCGGAGTCGACAGGGAGGGCCACATCGCGGGGGAGCACACTCCGGTCAGAGGGCTCAATATCTTCAGAATGTCCTTGCGGCTATGGAGTGCGAGGCGGTCGGCATCGGCAGGGAGAGCCGCATTGCGGGGCAGCGCACCCAGGTCACGGGGGCTCAATATCTTCAGAATGTTCTTGCGGCTGTGGAGGGCGAGGCGGGCGGCTTCAGCAGGGACAGCTGCACCGCGGGGGAGCATACCCGAGTCGGGGGGAGGGCTCAATATCTGAAAATAAAGCAGCATCGCTGCTTGCAACCTTTTTTTTGTACTGAAATACAGCACAACTTGTAAGCTTTTACAAATAAAAAGGTGAATTGCAGTATTTTTGCTTAGAAATCTCTGTAAGAAATATTTGCGGTATAATCTGAGGTTGGGCTAGGGTTTCACGCAAAGTCAGTAGCCGCCAGCAGTCTTGGAGGGCAGTCAACTGCACTCCCACCCTCCCATGGTTTAGGGCTAGGTAGTGACGGTTGCAGTCTCGCACATCCTCACCTGCCCTGCATGTGTGCATCTTACAGTAATTTTTCTGTGCAAAAATAAAGCAGTACTGCTGCTTGCAACCTTTTTGTACTAAAATACAGCAGAACTTGTGTGCATTTACAAATAAAAAGTGGATTGCAGTAGTTCTGCTGTAGAAATCTCTGTAAGAAATACTTGTGGTGTAATCTGAGGATGGGCTGGGGTTTCACGAAGTCAGTAGCGCCAGCAGTCTCAGAGGGCAGTCAGCTGACTGCACTCCCACCCCTATGGTTTAGGGCTAGGTAGTGACACTTGCAGTGTGCGAAACCTTCCTGCACTGCATCTGTACTGCCTGCAGTAAATTTTCTGTGCAAAAATAAAGCAGTACTGCTGCTTGCAACCATTTTTGTACTGAAATACAGCAGAACTTGTGTACATTTACAAATAAAAAACAAAGAACAAAAGTGAATTGCAGCAGTTCTGCCATAGAAATCTCTGTAAGAAATATTTGTGATGTAATCTGAGGTTAGGCTGGGTTTCATGAAAGCCAGTAGCACGGCAGTCTTGGAGGACAATCGGTTGCCTGCACTCCACCCCAACGGTTTAGAGTTAGGTAGCGATGCTTGCAGTGTGCACACACCCTCGCCTGCCCTGCATGCGTGCAGCTTGCAGTAATTTTTCTGTGCTAAAATAAAGCAGTACTGTTGTTTGCAGCCATTGTTTTGTACTGAAATACAGCAGAACTTGTGTGCATTTACAAATAAAAAAAGTGAATTGCAGTAGTTCTGCCTTAGAAATCTCTGTAAGAAATATCTGTGGTATAATCTGAGGTTGGGCTCGGATTTCACGAAAGTCAGTAGCTGCCAACAGTCTCAGAAGGCAGTTGGCTGACTGTACTCCCTACCCTCATGGTTTAGGGCTAGGTAGCGATGCTTGCAGTGTGTGCAAACCCTCACCTGCCCTGCGTGTGCTGTTTGCAGTAATTTGTCTGTGCAAAATAAAGCAGTACTGCAACCATTTGTTTGTACTGAAATACAGCAGAACTTGTGTACATTTACAAATAAAAAAAAAAAAAAGAAGAAAAGTGAATTGCAGTAGTTCTGCCTTAGAAATCTTTGTAAGAAATATTTGTGATGTAATCTGAAGTTAGGCTGGGGTTTCATGAAAGCCAGTAGCCGCCAGCAGTCTCGGAGGACAATCGGTTGCCTGCACTCCCACCCCCCCAATGGTTTAAGGGTAGGTAGCAATGCTTGCAGTGTGCGCACACCTTCGCCTGCCCTGTGTGCATACTGCTTGCAGTAATTTTTCTGTGCAAAAATAAAGCAGTACTGAAGCAGATGCTGCTTGCAATACTTTTTTGGTGCTAAAATAAAGCAGTACTGCAGCAAGTGCTGCTTGCAATAATTTTTCAGTGCTACAATAACGCAGAACTTTTGTATATTCACAAAGTATTAAGTACTTGAGACGGTTTAGAACTTGTTGACAAAGACAATGACAGGTAGAGGTGGGAAAAAACTTACAATCTACAATGGAGGAACAGGTTGGTGATGCTAAACCTGAACCTGAGCGATGGTCAGCCCGTCTTCAATGCCCCAAATTATTCTTTACCCCTTCCAAGCCTACGTCTTCCAGCAGCAGTAGTATTGTGGCTGGCACAGGACAAAGTGATACAAGAAGCACAAGCAGAAGGACATTGTTCTGACTCCCACCACAACCACCAGTGTGTCCCCATCTCTCACCTGTACCATCACGACTCCCACCACAACCACCAATGTGTCCCCACCTCTCACCTGTACCATCACGACTCCCACCACAACAACCAATGTGTCCCCACCTCTCACCTGTACCATCATGACTCCCACCACAACAGTCACTGCGTCCCCATCTCTCACCAGCACCATCACATCTGTCATTACCACCACCACCACCACCACTATAGAGACCCTTTCTTCCTCTTCCGCAATAACAGGGCAGCATAACTACTACAATCAGTCCTACAACAGTGACAGTCACTCCAGTCACTACTGACACTATGAACTCTGCCACTATTGCCACTACCGTAGCAGTATCACCACAGTCTAGTATCCCTGCCACGGTGCATATTACCAGTATGACCACTACAGTTGATACAGTTATGCCTCCTGCTTCTCAGCTTCTCAGTACTGAAAACATTGCAGAGGATGTCCAGTCATCTGGTTTTGAGTATTTCCCCCCACATGATGAACTGACCAGTGACACATCATCTTCTTTATCAGAGGCACACGTGAGTGACTCTGAAGATGAAGCAGACTACGCTATGTACCTTGAGGGCAAAAAATGGTGGCTGGCAAAACAGTCTCTAGGTGTAGCACTACTAGCAAGGGTAGCAGAAGTAGCAGTAAGGGTAAGGGTCCCCCTCTCTCTAAGAAGACCAAACAAGCAACACTAATGTTTCTTCAGCACGCTCCGTCACAGTCTAAAAGACAGCCAAGTGATGGCAGCAATGGCATGGCACCATCGGGGCAGTGGTCACAGGGCAAGAACGTCAGGACAAGACAGGCACATTTTGTTGAAAAAACAACTGAGGGATGTGGTGCTAGCAGAATCAATGGTGACTGCAGCGTTAAAAGTGCTGTGTGGCTGCATTTCACTGTGTTAAAGGAGAATACAAGGAAGGCAGGCTGTTCTTTTTGCAACACCACTATAAGCTGAGGGAAATCACTCTCTAATTTAACCACATCATTATAGAACCACTTGAAGCTTAAACACCCTCAAGCGTATTGAAGCTCATCTGGGTCTGGATCGGGACCCTTGGTTTCACCAAGATAAACCCCTCCGGTGAACTGGCATGCACAGTTGGCAGTGGTGGTGGTACCGACAGATCTGATTTAGAGCAATCCAGTGGTCATGGCACATCTTCTCCCTCACCAACACAGAGTCTGGCCTCTACTCTGGTGGTCACTTCTGACTCCACTGATACCACAAGGCAGAGACAGTCATCAGCACTTCGCACACCATCGTTGTTGAAGCGGTCCACATCGATGTTTCCTGTGGCACTTCCAATAATGGATGCTCTACATGCGTGAGCAAAGTATCATGCCTTACATCCAATAGCACAGCAAATCACACAGCTGATTGCTGAGATAATGGCATTGGATCGCCAGCCTATGTCAGTTGTGGAAGATGCTGACTTCCACGGCTTCTCAACTATTTGCACCAACGTTATCAGATCCCATCTCATACTACATTTTCTAGAACTATATTGCCACAACTGTATGATGGCATGTGATCTGCTGTTACTGCTCTGCTTACAGAGGCTTTTGGTGGTGTTTTTCATTGCACATCAGATATCTGGACTAGCGATAACTCCTGCATGCCTGTCTCTCCTCCTTAAAGAGCAGCTGATGCCTTAGGAAAATTTTGGAAAACATAATAGTTGGACACAATACAGCTTCTATTTCATATATATTCTATACATTTTCCTCACAATTACTTATTACTGAAGAAATTTCCACAAAAACAAGATCTGTATCTCTTTGAGTTCATCTACCTCTATAGCTTACTCCCTACTTGAGCGCATAATGCTCTGTTGTGACATAACAGTCTGTTACCATGGGAATAACTATGATGTCACAAGCACAGTATTATGACATCAGGTTGGAAGAAGCAATAGGAGCTAATGAACCTCAAAGAACAGCTATCCTGTTTTCATGCATATGACCTCTGTAATAAATAATGGGATAAGAAATACAGAGCTAATGAGAAAATATAAGCTGCTTTGTGTCCAAAAATACTGTTTCTCAAAGTCCTTCTTGAGGCATCAGTAGCTCTTTATCTAGCACACTGGTGTGTGCAACTCCCTGCTGCTGCTGTTTCCGATGCATCACCTTGTGGCTTGCCCTTGCTCCCCCAATCTGGTAGTCTCATTAGCAGCTTTGCTGAGCGTCGGACTCATGAAGGAAGACCACAGAGCACATAATGTTCTCATGTTCCTGCAAGACATGTTGTGTTCTTGGACTAGTGTTAACACCAATTTAAAGTAGGCTTTTGTTACTAACAATGACACAAACATGGTGAAATTCATCAATGATGGCCATTTTGTTAGTATTTGTTGCTTTGCACACACGCACACACACACACACACACACACACTAAATTTAGTGGTGTCTCAGCACTGCGTAGCAGTACTAGGACCAACAACATATTATCCACAGCCCATTCCATCTGCAGCCATTTCCATCACTCTGTAAAAGCCACTAACAAATTACGAGAAGTTCAGGAACGCCTTGGTCTGCCCCAATATCATGTACTATAATACAAGATGTTAGCACTCGATGGAATTTTTCAGACCTGATGCTTTTACAACCCGAGTAAGTGGCACTAATCTAAACGCTCTATGGAGATAGACATCAAGGATCCTAGGACATCATGACTGGTTAGTTCTTGAGGGCGTGGTAAAGGTTCTCATGCCATTTAAGAGGAGTACATATGATCTATGTCCTTCCACAGCCTTACTTAGTCAGATTATCCCAGCTGTGCATATTCTCAAAAGAACATTACAACGATTTTTGGCTGACAACACACTCACACAAGAAGTCACTGACCTTGTTAATCATCTCAATGCATAACTTGATGCAAGGTTCGCCACAGTCATGGATACCTGCCATCACATGTTTGCTACCATGCTGGATCCTCACTTCAGATGCGAGATCCTTCATACAGCCATGGACACCACAGGGTGACTCATTTTAGGCAACTGCACAGTGAAAAGTTAAGTAATGCTATTCAGGCAGTCAGACACTTGGAAGGGGAGGAACATGCTCCAGTTCTGGTTTCTGAGGGAGACAGACAGGCATGTGGTGGTTTGGAATCGGATGATACTGGTGGAGATGGGGAAAGATGGCATAGTGACAGTGTAGAGGAGAGTGACTGGGCATTATTTAGCACATCACTGCGTCAACAGCAACACAAACGCTCACAGTCTCAGCCTCTCTCTGCAGAAAATGTACTTAATGGCTACTTTGCAGAGTCAATTGAGCCATTTGATGATGATCCACTGGGCTACTGGGTTCAGAAAATCAACTTCTCTGCTCATCTGGCACAACTTGCTTTAAAATACTGTACCTAGCTGCCCTCCTACAAGTGTGCCACCTGAGAGGATGTTTAGCACTGCTGGTGACGTTGTTGAGCCACACCATTCCAAGTTGGACCCTCAACACATTGAACAACTAGTATTCCTTAAGCTAAACCTACCAGTAACTGGCTACAAATATGATCTGCCCACGTAAAACTGGTGCTACAGTACAGCTCTCAATCTGCCTAATGTTATGAAAGTGTAATGTTACTTTTTGGCTCACTGTTTCTTTTTTTCTATCATGTAAAATATTTAATTAAAAAGGTAACTGAGTCTCCACTCCCTGGTATTAACTGCAGGACCACCAAGAGGCCACTGTTAAACTAGAAACATTTAAAATGTATCATGTTTTACTGACTTTACAATTGTGTACTTTAGGTTACTAATTATCTGTTGTAAAAGGAACGCTTGACCAAAACATTCTACCCAGATTGTAAATATCTGCCTTATCAGTCCCATCTGTAGACCTAAAGCAACCCTGCTGCCTCCTGCCTGTTTTCAAATACACCCCAGCCTATGCCTATCTCAGGCATGTTTGAAGCCCCACTGTGTTTTTGGTGCCATCACTATGCCTGCAGTCCCTGTCAGTCATCTGCCATGTCTTCCGTGAATATTTCTTCACATCTGTCTTGATGAACTCCCCCTTCAGTTTCATCACATGCAACCACTGCCCCTGGTACTTGTGCTTTTTCTCATCTGAAAGAGACTCCCCTTATGTGCCCTGTCTTCACCCCGTGAGGTACTTACTCTATCATGGCACATCTTGCTCTCCTCTCTTCCAGGGTGAACATACAATATACTTACGCCAGTGCCATTTTAGTACACCAAGGTAAGACACAAGACGTCACCCCATCTGCAGTCTCTGTTCAATCTATGATGACCATGTGTCACCTGACCACTGACCAGTGCAGTAGTTTGTTGCCTTTTGGGTCCGTGAAAGGCTGTTGGGAGTGTTCATGGCAGAACTGCCTAGTGTACTTCAAAAGGGAAGGAAGTGGTGGAGTTTAACAGTGTTACAATGTCTTTAAAAAAAAAACAACACTTATCTGGGGGTCGAATAATGAATAACGATATCTGTGCCCCAATTACGAATATTCATCTGAATATTCAAATTAAGGTATTTGCACACCCCTACCAAGTACACTGGGACATGTGAAGCAGTTGCATCATTCACATGGCTAGGGTGGGTAGGCTCTCTTAGTGCTGCTTATTTGACCACTCACATCCATTTCTTTAGCCTGTTTGGCTCTGACTGGAACATCCATCAAAATAATACCCACACACGCACCATTAAAAAATAAAAAAATCTTAGCTGTCCGGCAGTGCCTGCAGTGCTTGGTGGTGCTATGATATACAGTAGGTATTTGCATGTAACCCCTTGTTACCCGGGGTTACTAGAATCCCAGTAAGACCTAGTGGTAGCCAGGGAAGGCAGCTTGTGAAACTCCAGTTAAATGGGTTCCAAACTGTCTCACTCTGTTCTCAGTCTCAGCTGAGACTGAGGGATGACATCACCAATAGAACTTTCGCAGCTGCATAAGCCACATTGGAATCTGCAGCAGAGGGAGTTAGATAGAACGTTGGGAGTTTTCAAAGGGAAGTGTTCAGTTCCAGTTTGCCTTCAGTAAGAAGGAGTCAGTGTCCAGTTTGCCTTGAGTAAGCGAAGGTGTGCTCAAGTGGTGGAGACCGCTGTTCGGGTCTCAGTGCCCCTCCCTCCGGGGGGGGGGGGGATGTAAAGATCCCCATGCAGATTCCTGGGGCAATCCCCTTAATTCTGCCAAGAGGAAGAAAAACTGCCAACTCAGTTCAGCCTTTGTTTTGGAAAGTTGGAAGATTTGTGATTCGCCTGTGGGGCACCTGCAATTAAAGGGTGAGTGTCTGCTCTGACAAAAAGGGCAAAATGTTTTCTTCACCTGGACATGTGTGAAATCTAGGAATTGAGCTACATTTTGGGAAGCCTATAGGACTAGGCCAAACAAGTGGAGTAGTGTCAAATGCTAGAGTGCTGTGTGATTCAAGTAATATGTAGAGGAGATGCACCAGATCATCTACCCTTTACTCTACATTCAGAAGTTTCAGTTTTCCCAGGGAAATGGCTGGGTATGGGCTGTGGGAGCTGGAGGTGGGCAAACCCACCATCTTTAGTAACTAGGTCCACCTCTACGGATTTCTGCTGTGGTTGCTACTTTGCCTCATGCACTTGGCCAGTGACGGGGGAAGTACCCAGACGTGGGGTTGCAAAAGGGAAAATCTTTCTAGGAGTCGCAGACTCTAAGTGGTGTGGGGAGCCACAACAAGTGTAAAGAAGAATTCTCTTTGTGACATGGGGAGTTATAAGAAGTAAGGTAGAAATTTCTCTAGGAGCCGCAGACTCTAAGTGGTGTGGGGAGCCACGACAGGATAATTGGTTCATTCTTCCAATGGACCGTGAATCAAGTGGCCGGCGGGGGAGCCGGGCCAGTCGGGCTGTGTACCCAAAGCAAGTGCAAGTCCGTGCTGTGTGCCTGGTGGGTCCAGAGCCTGAAAACAGTATAATTGGTTCATTCTTCCAGTGGACCGCGTTGTAGTCTCTAATCTGCATTACCAGGAAATGTAGCCACATGGGGGTCCGTCTATGCTTTGTTTTGTTCAGCTAGTATGTGAATAAAAGCCACACTGAAGAATCCCATTCCTGGTTCTGGACATTGCAGTTATTGCTTCCTGTGTTTGGATTTACTTGGGTGCCCCTGTGCAGAGTAGTCAAACCTAGGTCCCCCTGTGCCGAGTAACCTCATCCTCCCCGAACCCAGGTCCCCACCAGGTACTGCTGTCAGCATCAACAGCATGCCACCTATTGTTTTGGCAAAAAGGCAGGGGTGAGGGGTTACAAAAATGGAGGCACAACTTTGGATTTTGTTCAGGAAGGAAGGAAGGAAGGAAGGTGCTTGGGCAAGGGGACTAGCGTTTTGGCTACCTGGCAGTGGTTAGCCCAAAAAAAGCTGAAGCAATTTCCCTAGTGTGTTGCTGTGTGCTGTGAATCTTGTGCTGCTGTTTAAAAATGCCAACTGTTTACCAAGGAGCAGTAAAGCCAAAGATTGTGCCCTTGTCCTGCATCAAAATAGTTTACAGTGTTTTGCCTGCTTTAAAATGAACTGTTGTAAAAAAAAAAAAAGTGTGGAAGACTAGGGGTATCAACAGGAAAATTGTGTCCTGGATGTCTGAAATGCTTTTAAAATGGGTTGTTGTGAAGGAAAGTGTGGAAGACTAGGGGTAGCAAAAGAAACTTATGCCCTGGACGTTGGAAATGCTTTCTGAGTGAATTGAGAGACTGCAGAGTAAATGGCTATGTTATATGGCTGAAATGGGCTCCCGCCGTGGAGTCAGTTGAAAAAAAAAAAAAGTTGCATTCTGCAGTTTAAATTTGCCTGCTCGACGATCGCCGTGAGGAGAAGAGCCCTTGCGAGGAAGAAGAGGCTCATTTGCATGGCATCATGTGGTTGGTCAGGCAGCAATCAGTCCGCCCTCAGCCAGCTCTACAGAGACTGCCCCAGCATTCAAGAGGGAATGAGAGTGGAGTGCGTGTACTGGCAGTGGAGGAGCGTCGCGGAGTGTTCAAAGCGTTGTAAATAGTTCAAAAATAGACTTTCTTGCTTAAAATCGGGCTCAACCCACTAATCGATCGTTAAAATTGCAAGTGTGGTGGTTAAGAAGACGACTGCTAGAACTGCCCGCCCGTTTGTATACGGAGGCCTTCAAGAACTGGCTGCAGGCCGTTTTTCTCCATCGCAGCAAGTTGCTACTGATAACAGTAAGTAAACATTCAAGAAACTGCTCAATCAGTGATTTTCAGCCTATGCCATATAAAATGTGTGTGCACCAGTGTAGTCGCTTTGCAAGTGACGACTGTGGAAATCCTGCCAGCAAGTGCAAGTCTGTTAAGCCATTGACTGTGTGCATGGAAGTGAATTTAGCCTCAGTTTAAAGTTTGCAGCAGAGAGAGACTGTGGGTTGTAGAAAAGTACAGCACCAGAAATGCAGGCAATCCTGTGCTAAAAACCTGAAGCTTTTAAGGGACTGTGAATAAAATACATGATACCAGCATGTGAAAAGTCCAAGGAAAATCCTGTAAATGTGTTTAAAGCCAGATCAGAGCAAGTTGTGCAGTTTGAGTAAAAGTTATCAGTAGCTGGTGTAAATCGAGCGCAGTGGCTTGACCCAGATTCTAAATGTTGATGCACAGGAGTGCTGCCGCCATTACAGGGTGGGTAGTAAAGTAAACACAGCAGCAGAGGAGCTACTTTTACAGCTAAAGAGTGTGTTCAATAAAGTGGGACTTTCAGTTACAGTGAACATTTGTTTATTTTCTGCAGTTATGGCCTCAGGACCAGCTCGTTACCCGGATCATGCCCGGGTTGCAGTAATAGCAGCAGTAAATAGACTGAGAGATATTGAAAAGTGGTGCTGTGGAGGGCAACTGCCTCCTGATGTGGCAATTCCTAATTATCCAGTGCGAGTATGCCAAATATGCTTGGGAGCTGGAAGGGACGTCTTCATGATTCTTCACTGTGCTGGATGCCTACAAAAATATGGCTTGTATAAAGCACCTCCAATTCATTTGGCCCCCACATGGACAAAAATTCAGGAATCTGCAGTTGGCAGCACACAGCACCAGGCGGAGCCTGTGGAGAAAGGCCCCTCGGGGGAGTGTGGCACAAAGCTAGAGGGTGCAGAGTTAGAGACAGAACCAGAAGTTGAAGTTTCGGATGCTGGATCCCAGAAAGAAAGTTTGGATAAAGCATCAACAGACCCCTGGAGGAAGGGGTTAGCCCGAGTCTCTTAGGTGAAGATGAGATTCGGGAGGCCTTTGAATGGGAGGTGTCGACCTCCGCGCCTAGTGATGAATGGATAGTCTCAGGGGTGAGAACGACTGCTCACTCCTGGGCTCAGATCCTCAGTGAAAAGGAAGATGAGGGGGAACCTATGTGGCCTTGTGAAAAAGGAACGGGTACACAGCCTCAAGATCTTGCCTCGGAGGAATGTATGGAAGAAAGTGGTGATGCCACTGCCCTGGCTTTACAGGAGGAAGAAGTCAGGGATCTGTTTCTAATTTCCTTAAGGATGCGTAGCTGGCAGAACCAGGACTGGCCACCCCCAAGCCAGGCCAGCGGTCTCAGATTGACCAAAGCAAGTAAACAGGAGAGACTGGTTCGTAGAAAGGCAAATGAGATCTATGGTATGACCTTTCCTACCTTTCCTTGGAAAGTCTGGGAGGAGATTGAGAACTGCAGGAAATCCTGAATCTGGGATGAAGCAATGAAAAGTGTGCATCCTGGGGCCAACAAGCATGTAAAGAATAGACTGTTCCACGAAAAGTATACCCAGTGGAAGAGAGGCAGGACACTGTTTATAGACAGAGTGAGAGTGGTGGACGGAGAGGGATGTGAAATCTCCCACTGTGTGAATTATGTGCGCCCAGACGGGGTAATAATTCAAGCCCCTGATCCCCGGTACCATTGGCCTCAGTGCAAGAACCTCTCAGCAAATAAGCCCGTGCCTACAAAATGGAGAGCCGAGCAGTGGTGTCAATACTGCCACACCAGACTGTGAAGTGCCCTTATTGATCCACCAATATGAATATCCAGGACTCAGGTGCCCCACATTCATCAGTCTACAGTGTACTGTCCTGTCCAGCAACCATCAACTGGCCCACCAGATGACTTCAGATCCAGAGGACACCAGCCCAGCTATTTCCTGTTCATCGCCTGGTAATCGGATGTCGTCGGACCAGCTGTTTTCTTTTGTTCCTGTTCTAAGGTTCCGTCTCCAGAGATGACATCAGCCCAGCAGTTCCCAGATGTGCCCTCCTGTGGTTCCCAGAAGATGTCCACCCAGCTGTAGCGGAAGAAATGCTGCCAGGAGAGTCTTGGCAGAGGTGCAGGTTGGTGCCGTATTGTACTACAAGTGGCTGGTAAGTCCGAACTTTTCTATCTTTATGACATTGCAGTACACACCCTACACTACAGACTTCAAAAATGTGTGAACTGTCCACAAAGACTCTCCTTGGGACTTTGCTTCACAGCTTCACGGCCCAGGAGAGACTCTTTATTGGACTAGCCTTCGGGCCTTGTGGTCATTAGTTGGACTTTTAGGGCACTCCATCCCCAAATGTGTATTGTAAATAATGTTGTTGTTTTCTAATGTAAATACTGTTTTCTACCTTTTTTTTCTAAAAAATCTTTTGGGATTCTGCAGTGTTTTGATGGTAGGGGTCTAGGTAGACTGTGTATGCAAATTAGAGCGTATGTTTGTCTTTCTTTTCTTACAGGTGTTCCTGGGAAGACAGAAGAGAAGACAAGAAGAGGAGGAGGGCTTATTGGAGTTCCTCGTCAGTGCTTTAGTGTGTTTAGAAATTTAAAGTACTGTGGTGTTATTGTTATTGCTGTGTTAACCATTTCTCACAGGTGGTTGTGGGGGTAGGGAGAAGGCAGTAATGTGGTATTTTAATGGTGTGGTTGCAGGTTGCCCAAGATCGGGAGGTCCCGGGTTGTTCTTTTGTTTTGGAATATTATGTTAGAGTCAGATAGGTTTTCCCTAGAGGGTTAGGGGGAATAGACAGGCTGTGGTCCTGGTGGCCATGGGGACCGCAGTGCTGATCTATCAGGGCTATGCTCTGGATAGTTCTACCAGAGCCACTAGGTGTCCATAGTAAGTGGATAGTGTAGAGGCTGACATGTCAGCTACAGGCCTCTAGGCCGTAGAGTTGCCTGCTTGTGCTTGCACATGGTAGGAGGGGCCCTGATCACCCCCCTCTGCAGGTAGCAGATAGGGTGGGATGGCCTAAGGCCGGGTAAATAATGACTGCGGACAGTCATTTTCCTGGTAAAGGGAGAGTGTAACCCCTTGTTACCCCGGGTTACTAGAATCCCAGTAAGACCTAGTGGTAGGCAGGGAAGGCAACTTGTGAAACTCCAGTTAAATGGGTTCCACACTGTCTCACTCTATTCTCAGTCTCAGCTGAGACTGAGGGATGACATCACCAATAGAACTTTCGCAGCTGCATAAGCCACATTGGAATCTGCAGCAGAGGGAGTTAGATAGAACGTTGGGAGTTTTCAAAGGGAAGTGTTCAGTTCCAGTTTGCCTTCAGTAAGAAGGAGTCAGTGTCCAGTTTGCCTTGAGTAAGCGAAGGTGTGCTTAAGTGGTGGAGACCGCTGTTCGGGTCTCAGTGCCCCTCCCTCTGGGGGGGATGTAAAGATCCCCATGCAGATTCCTGGGGCAATCCCCTTAATTCTGCCAAGAGGAAGAAAAGCTGCCAGCTCAGTTCAGCCTTTGTTTTGGAAAGTTGGAAGATTTGTGATTCGCCTGTGGGGGCACCTGCAACTAAGGGTGAGTGTCTGCTCTGACAAAAAGGGCAAAATGTTTTCTTCACCCTGGGACATGTGTGGAAATCTAGGAATTGAGCTACATTTTGGGAAGCCTATAGGACTAGACAAAACAAGTGGAGTAGTGTCAAATGCTAGAGTGCTGTGTATTCAAGTAATATGTAGAGGAGATGCACAGATCATCTACCCTTTAATCTACATTCAAGTTTCAGTTTTCCCAGGAAATGGCTGGGTATGGGCTGTGGGAGCTGGAGGTGGGCAAACCCCCATCTTTAGTAACCAGGTCCACCTCTACGTGGTTGCTACTTTGCCTCATGCTTGGCCAGTGATGGGGAAGTACCCAGGCGATGGGGTTGCAAAGGGAAAATCTCTCTAGGAGTCGCAGACTCTAAGTGGTGTGGAGCCACGACAGGATAATTGGTTCATTCTTCCAATGGACCGTGAATCAAGTGGCGGCGGGGAGCCGCCAGTCGGGCTGTGACCCAAAGCAAGTGCAAGTCCGGGCTGTGTGCCTGGTGGGTCCAGAGCCTGAAAACAGTATAATTGGTTCATACTTCCAGTGGACCACGTTGTAGTCTCTAATCTGCATTACCAGGAAATGTAGCCACATGGGGGTCCGTCTATGCTTTGTTTTGTTCAGCTAGTATGTGAATAAAAGCCACACTGAAGAATCCCATTCCTGGTTCTGGACATTACAGTTATTGCTTCCTGTGTTCGGATTTACTTGGGTGCCCCTGTGCAGAGTAGTCAAACCTAGGTCCCCTCTGTGCCAAGTAACCTCATCCTCCCCGAACCCAGGTCCTCACCAGGTACTGCTGTCAGCGTCAACAGCATGCCACCTGTCATTTTGGCAAAAAGGCAAGGGTGAGGGGTTACATGCATCTATCTGAATCTCTGTCTCTCTCTCTCTCTCTCTCTCTCTCTCTCTCTCTCTCTCTCTCTCTCTCTCTCTCTCCCTCTCCCTCCCTCCTCTCTCTCTCTCTCTCTCTCTCTCTCTCTCTCTCTCTCTCTCTCTCTCTCTCTCTCTCTCTCTCTCCATCCATCTCTCTTCTGTCTCTCCCAGCACACTCATGTCATGGACCTGAGCAGGATATGCCACCATTACAGACCAGCCAAGAAGGGGCTAGTAGTGAGTGATTGCTTTTTTATTTAGCAGTTTTACATTAATTTTTATACAAATAATCCATTATTATTTCCTTTGGCCTCTGTGTCAAATGTGAATGACTTTGGCCACTTTTATGCATTTTTACTAATGTTTGTCAATAAATCAGAACAAATCAGAACTTCACTGTGTTCTGGTTCTTATTTAATGAGGGTCAGAACTTCACTGAGTTCTCTCAGCCCTAAAAATAATTGATTCTTGTTCAAACCTTTTACCAGGTTCTGGAAGTATCATAAGTCAGATTGAAGACAATAGCTTACGCCAAGGAGTCTCGTTGTTTTAGGGAATGTTGGCTATTACTGCTATGGTGACCCTGTAACACCATAGACAACATCTATTTTGTTCTTAAACAATGTCATTGTGTCACTGCTAACTACATCCGATGGGAGTTTATTCCATCCAGACATGAATGACTCTCTGATAAATCCACACACCCTCCTACTGGATTTGTACAGTTCTCCCTTCAGCTGGTAACCACGTGTTCTGGTAGTTTGGTTAGTAACTTTCCTATCCAGTCCATCACATTCCCAGAGATCAAGCAGAGTAGGAAGGAGAGGCAAGGATTATGGATTGTTAAATAAAGTGAGGGATCCCTTTGGAAGAAACAACTTTACTATGGTGAGTAATTTTTTCCAACAACCCCAGGAATCCCTTACATGTTTAACAATAGCAGACTCCATAGCAGTACAATAAGAGGCTGGGTACAGAACCTATTTAGGGAAAAGCTTCTGCAAGACAGTAGTGCCAAAGTTGGCATCCCTTCTGGACTGCACATCCAGATAGTAGTGCTTTGTGAAAGTGTGTATTGTTTTCCAGGTAGCTGCTTTACAAATTTCTTGCAGGGATACCTCTTGATTCTGCCACAGAGACACAGGTGCCTCCTGTAGAATGTGCCATGAAGCCTCTGAGACCGGATGGCAATTAGCAGCTTTGTCATAACAGAACTGTATGCAGGAGACTATTTAGTGAGAAATGGTTCTCTTGGATGCTGGTTTGCCTTTCCCCTACTTCACCATAAGTGACAAACAGCTGAGTGCTAGCAGACCTGACATCCTTTGTGTTGTCCATGTAATAACTGAGTGCCCTTTTCACATCCAGACTGTGCAGTTTTTGCTCCCCATAGCTGGATTTTTCTGTAAAGAAAACAGGAAGGGCAACTGATTGCTCCACATGGAATGCAGGCATCACTTTTAGGAGGAATTTATTGTTTGCCCTTAGGGCCACCTTGTCCCTATAGAAAATTATGTGGTTAGGATCTGTGCAGAAGGCTTGTAGCTCACTCACCCTTCTGGCAGATGTCACTCTAAGGAAACTGTTTTCCAGGTGACATATTCCAGTGCAGCAGTGGCCATGGATTCAAAAGAGGCCTCCACCACCTGAGTAATGCGCACATTCGAGTCCCATGGCAGGAAAGGTCCCTCACAGGAGGGCACATGTGATTAAGGCCTTTGAAAACCTTTCGAAAATGGGTTGTGAGGACACTGACCTATCTTTGCCAGCTGATGTGTAAGCTGACACTGCTGCTAAATGTACCTTCAGAATCGATGGCCTTAGGACCAGAGACTGGAGGTGGACTAGATAGTCCAGACCTGTAGTAGACAGACCCGCCTAGATGGCGTTAATTTAGAGTATACTAGAAGAAAATATTTTCTATTTTGAAGCATAAGTTTTCCTGGTTGCTGGTTTCCTAGAAACCTTCAGCACTTGCATTACTTTTCAGAAAGGTTTTGCCCACAGGGCTCTATCTCTTCAAGAACAAAGCCCTGAGGTGCAAGGTCTCAGACCAGGGAATGTTATCCTGCCCTGAGTCAGTGTCAACAGATTGTATCTCAGGCAGGTTGACAGGAGGCCTGTTGGAGAGGAACAGAAGCATGGAATACCAGGTCTGCCTGGCCCAGTCTGGAGCTACAGTATAAGAATCATTGTTGTTGACTCCCTTCTCAGTTTTAGCAGCACTCTCAGTAAAAGTGGGAATGGGGGGAAAGGCATATAGAAACATCCCTGACCAGCTGCAGACCATAGCACCTTCTGGGACTGAACCCACTGCTGGGGGTCTTCAACAAAAAGTGGTAAAGAACAGTTACATAAGAACTTACTGTAACAGTAGATCTTTGAGATGAACTCTTGCAGCAGGCAACACTGGTAGGACTAAACCACCAGGCACTAGAACCACAAGGAAAACTTCTAGCTAGCAATCTACAGTGGGGAACCGCCCCTGACGTCCGTCCTATAGTATAAAAGGGGCAGTCCCCCAGATCAACCTTAGCTCTCCCGATGGAGACCCTGGCATGGCCAGAAAAAGGAGAATCAAGGCAGTTCCTCAGATCTGAGGAAAGCAGAGTAGTCGAGAAGGAGAAATAGCAATCGGGGGTAGGAGGGAGGAAATCTCGCCTGCTGCAAGAGCTCCTCTCAAGATCTACTGTTATGGTAAGTTCTTACGTAACTGTACTATCTTTCTTCGAGGGGCTCTTGCAGCACGAAACACCAGTAGAACTGAGCCCCAAGCAGTAGCGGAACTGACCTGGTCAGTAGGAAGGAAGATGGAAACCAGGCAGAGGACATTCATGAAAGAAGGCCCTAAAGGACTGCAGGTGCGAAGCTGGCCCTACGCTTACAGGCAATGTCCAAAGAGTAATGCCTGATAAAGTTATGGACAGAACTCCAAGTGGCAGCTGTGCAAATGTCTGCAGCCATACCTCTGGTAGAATGGCCTTTGACCAGATCAGGCAAAGGCTTGATATACTTGTGGCAGCAGTACACAATACAATTAGCTAACCACTTAGACAAACACTGTTTGGAAACAGGAGCCTTCTCTTCTGGAGGCAAGAGAGCAAACAACTGATCAGTTTTTGGGCAAAACAAAAAGCCACTGTGCAAAAACTCAAATAAATTCCAGTTACAAAGTGATAAAGTGAATGCTGGGTGCAAGTCTGAGAACAATACAGAGAGCTAAAGGGTGAGACATGCTCAGAAAAATCCCAGCTTTCCAATCTATGCAATTCTTCCTGGGGTCTGAGAAGGAATCATAGATTTGAAGTGCCGGAATTTTTTTCATGGTGTCTCACCCTTGGCTCTCTGTATTGTTCTCAATAAACTTGTACCCAACATTCACTTTATCACTTTGTACCTGGACTTTATTTGAGTTTGTGCAGTGTCTTTTGTTTTGCTGGATTACCTTTGCTTGTACCTCTGCTACACAACTCAAGTTTGTTACCTGTAGTGCTGGCTTGCTTTGCTTTTGATCAGTTTTTCGGATGGGGCAAGGAGCGATCCAAATAGTACCAGAGCACCCGTGAACATCCAGAGTATGAAGTAAGGCCTCCCTGATTAGATTACTGGGATAATAAACAGGCAGGTGGATGGATTGATTCAGTGTAATCTCAGACACCACCTTAGGTAAAAATTAGGATTAGTATGCAAAACACCTTGTCTTTGTGGAAAACCAAATAAGGCTATTTACACAGCAGAGCCTGAAGCTCAGAAATCCTCTGAGAGAAGTAACAGCAACTAAAATAAACCGTTCCACAACAGGAAGCATAACTCACAGCTTGCGGCTGGCTCAAGGGGGCATATTAGCTTTTCCAACATAAGCAGAAGATCCCATGTCAGGGTAGGATCCCTAATGGGAGGTTTCAAGTGTAACATACCCTGCAAGAAAGTGCGGAAAGATCCAGTTGGACAATAGTTTTGCCTCAACAGGTGCATGACACACAGAGATAGCAGAAAGGTGCACCTTAAGTGAGAAGTATCCCAGACCTGAGTCCAAGAGTGACAGGAGGTACTCCAGGATGAGATTCACCAGACAGATGAATGGATCCAAGTGCAGAGCAATGGCCCAAATGGAGAAGCGTTTCCACTTCATGGCATAAGTGGCCCTCGTGGAAGGTTTCCTAGCAGCCGCTAAGACATCTGCCACCTGGGAAGAAACTCAAGTGGGCAATAGCTAAGTCTGCAGAAGTCATGCATGGAGATGCAGAGACTTGAGGTCCAGATGGATCTGAGTGCCGTGCTCCTGGGAGAGCAAGTCAGAACACAGGAGCAAGGGGACTGGGGGCTCCACTGCCAGTTGCTGCAGTAGTGGAAACCATATCTGATGCGGCCAGTAGGGAGCTATGAGAATCATCTCCGCCCCCTCTGACTGTAGTTTGAGATGAACCCTCTGCAGAAGCGGAAAGGGAGGGAAGGCATACAGGAACCTCTGTGTCCAAGAGAGGGACAACGTGTTTTGCCAGAAAACACCAGGCCCTGGATCGAGCGAGCAGAAATTGGGCAGGTTTGCATTCAGTGGGGACACAAAAAGGTACAGCACTGGAGCGACCCCAACTGCTGAAGAGGTCTTGACCATGAAAGCCCAGATTCTCATGGCCTCTCTGCAAAGGGGGTAGAAGTAAGCCCACCCTGTTTCTTGAGATAGTTGACCACAGTCATGTTGTCTGTCTGTACCAGGAATGGGCCTGGAAGAAAATGGGTCTGGAAGCCTGCATAGCATATAGGACTGTCCGCATCTCCAGAACATTGATGTGGAGATGCTGTTCACTCTCTGACCAAACCCCCTGAATCTGCCTGTCAGTCAAATGGGCATCCTCCCAGCCCAGCATCCATCATAAGAATCTGCTGTGGGAATGCTGCCCAGAAGGAGACCCCTTGGAGGGGACTGGAGGGGTTCTGCCACCATTCCAGGTTCTGCCTCATTGGGTTGGAGACTAGCACTGGCTGGTCTAGGTCATCAGAATGTTGGTCCCATTGGACTTGGAGAGTTCATTGAGGCACTCTTATATGCAGGCAAGTAAGGGGAACTGTGGCTATAGCTGCTGCCATGTGCCCTAGTAGATGAAGGAAGGATCTGGCTGGGACCAGACAAGAGGAAGATACCCACTGGGCCTGCACTATCAGACATTCTGCCCTGTCCTGTGGCAGGAATGTGCTGCCCTGTGAGGAGTCTAGTGTGGTGAGCTGCCTGGCTGCTAGCCCTTATTTGTAGATATTATTCTGTTGTATATATGTTTTTTTTATGTAATTATATGTACATGCCAGTGTCAGCACATAGAGAAAAGACTAGATTTTGAAGAAAAAAAAAGGTTTGACCTTCCTGTGACTTACAAGGTAAGCCTTGTTTGCAGGACTCTGACAAGTTCTTGTCAAAAGCACGTGGATACATGATCAAAAGAGTATTCCTCTAATACTAACTGGCCAAGGAAACAGAAGAAAACATTATTCACCATAGTAATGTTGTTTCTTCTAATGGAGTCTTGCTGTATTCTGACAAAATGCAGTTAGCCCCAGCACTTGAACTGCCCCAGAGAGGAAAGAGTTAATTCTATGCAGAAGCATAGAAAGGTTTTCAAACCTCTGTCTGTGGTACTTGCCAGTGTAACCATCAGATTCTTATGAGCAAACAAACTAACTTAGTACTATAGTATGGAAATTGTTCAAAACATATAGCCAAAGCGCAAAAAATTTTTTGGGTCCAAAAAGACTCAAGTCAAAGAACACAAGAAGAAAAAGTAGTGAGAATATTTAACTATAAAAACACAAGAAAAGTAACAATAACAGCTACCCCACCCAAGAGGGAGGGTACAAGGTACACCCCTGAGGTGCAACACTGTACCTGCCAGCCCACTTCCCAAACCTAGGTTCTGAGAAGGGGAGGCGGGGGGGGTCAGAATACAGCAAGATTCCTTTAGAAGAAACATTACTATGGTGAGTAATTTTTTCTTTAAACAACATGAAGTCTTGCTGTATTCTGACATAATGCAGACTACCAAGCAGTTCCCTATGAAAGAGGGAATGCAGAACCTACTTTGGGAACAGACTCTGCAGTACTGCTGTGCCAAACCTAGCATCACTCCTAGCCTGGATGTCCAGGGAGTAATGCTTGGTGAATGTATATACTGTTTTCCAGGTGGTTGCTTTACAGATCTCTAACAAGGGTATACTGTATCTCTGGCCGCAGCTAAAGTAGTAGCTGTACCCCTAGTCGAGTGAGCCCTCAGGCCTGAACGGGGTGTTCTACCCAATTTTTCATAGCATAATTGTATACAAGAAACAATTTACCTGGCAATAGTTCTCTTAGTGGCAGGCTTACCTTTTCCCACTTCACCATAAGTGAGAAACAATTGAAGAGAGTCATTTCTGTGTACCTTAGTATGCTCTATGTAGTAGCTAAGAGCCTTTTTAACATCCAAACTGTGTAATCAGCTTTTCCTAAAGAAGAATGGTCAGTGAAAACACAGGAGAGATATAGACTGGTTCAGAAGAAAATCTGATACCGCTTTGGGCAAGAACCTCCTATTGGTTCTTAGGACCACTTTATCCCTATGGAAGGATATGAAGTCAGGTTCAACTGACAGGACCTGTAAATACAGGTTACTCACCTGTAACAGGAGTTCTAGGAATGGTATATGTTGTTCATCCACACTTATTGGCAGGTTCCTTGCCGCTTTAAATCTTGCCGGAAGGTCTTCAAGCTGGCTCCTCCCACCCACCCGGGTGGTAAAACTCTCGGCTCCGCCCCATGACGCCAGATCTAGCCCACTGGAAGCCAGGTTGTGCGTCGAAGCCGGGGAGGTCGGGTGGGTCATGTGGATGAACAACATATACCATTCCTAGAACTCCTGTTACAGGTGAGTAACCTGTATTTCTAGGGACAAGGATATGCTGTTCATCCACACTTATTGGCAGACTCCTAGCAGTTCTCCGGGAGGAGGGAGGCAAGGCGCACACCCCTACTTAGGTAGAAAGACTGGAGAACCGAGGCCCCAACCAGCACCCCGGCATGACCCAAGGTCGATGTGGAAGGGGAACGGTAAGCCTGCTTCCGGGTGGAAGCCCTGCGGATATCCTGGACCAGAGTATCCTCGGAAGCAGCCACCGATGCAGCAGAAGGATGGGTAAAAATGAGCACTTATCCCTCTGGGAGGCTCCATGCCCGCCCGCCAATAGTGGAGACCTATGCAGGAGTGGCCCACCTGCTCGTCGTCCACTTGGCTGCAAATCTGCCAGATGCGGCTTCAGCGAAGATGATAAACAGCTGGCGAACCTCTCCCGAACTTCAGCTTTACGCTCCCTAGGTAGGTGAGCGTTAAGCAGGTTCCTATGGAACCTATATACGGCCTCCGAGGTGTGAATGGGGATAAACCCCGGCAGAGGCAATACCCCGAAGGGAAGACTCCGCCACCGCCTTCGGAAGGATTTCGGGTGGGGCGCAGGACAACCTAGTCCCTGTGGAAGACCAGATAGGGAGATTAAAGGAGCACCTGGAACTCTCCCCACCTTCTGGATGGCAGAGTAGCCCCAAGAAGGTGTTCTTCCACAACAGGTGGGGGAAACTCGCACCTGTGCAAAAGGTTCGGATGGCTTGCTCATGAGCTAAGCCTATACCAGCAAGGATCCCACAGAAACGGGGATACTCTCCCCCAAAGGGGAGGCGTGATCGAGGCCTAGAAGTGCCAGACCACTTTCTCCGCACCACCAACTGCCCTCCGACCGCGTGCCGGAAGACAGGGGTGACCCGCAGAAGCACCTAGAGGGTCGTCGGCCGAAGCCCTGATTCAAGAATGGACCGCAGATGGTCCGGAATGCTCGCCCAGGGACGGGGAGGGCAAGGCCCTATCCCATCATCAAAAAAGGAGAACTTCTCCAATAGGACGAGCATTTTGGCCGACTTCTTAGCAGGACGCCTCGAAAAGTCGAGGACCTTGCCAAGGACCCTAGGCCTGGCCCCTAGCTGCACAGGGACCGGCCTACAGGTGTAGGGATTGAAGGACCTGATGGATAACCTTCCCCTAAAAAGGAAAAACAGGACAGAGCGGACTAGAAGCTGCCTCGGGAGCCTGGGCTTGAGACTGAGGAGAGCTGGATACCAGAGCTGGCAATCCAGTCTGGGGCTACCAGCATCACCTGCGGCAAGTCCCTCCTCGCCTTGCTCGTAGGTCAAGGGAATGGGGGAGAGGCACGGAGGGGCCCGGAGTCCATGGCCCTGATGGCATGCCCTACAGTGGACCTTGCTGAGGGGGCGGGCATAAAACAGTCTCGGCCTCGTATTCTCCCTGGAGGGAGGAGGGAGACGATCCTGTGCTACCTCCGGCAGGGGAAACCACTCATGAGGCGCAGCCTATGCCCGGCTTAGGGCAGCAGCCAGGAAATTGGAGGCCCTGCCATCAAATGGCTGGGAACCCTCGACGTGCTAAACCCAACGCTGGAGAACCTCCTTGCGCCAAGGCAAGGGTTCGGACTCAACCTGGCGGGTAGGTAGCACATGGTCGTGGTGTTGTCCTACTTGGAATTAGACCACTAGACCCCGTACAAACGGAGCGAGCGGTGCAAGCTAAGCAGACCGCCTGGAGCTCCGGCAAGCAGGAAGGACATCGGGACTCATGAGAGGACCAGAGGTGAAGCACTCTGTATTCCCCTAGATGGGCACCCCACCCATCTGAAAGCATCGGTCGGAGAAGACCGCCGACTCAGGGTGAACGAACAGGATGTTCTCCTGCAGAAGTTGGAACGGTCCAAAGGGAGCGTTCTCCCAACGCCCGGGCTGTAGTCATGAACTGGTCCAAGGACGCAGCGCTGTGACCTCTGGCTGGCCTCTCCCACTAGGGGAAGGCCGTCATGAGGCCCACGAGATGCAGGAGGTCCTGGCAGGACATAATTACCCGGCCAACCTGACTGGATAAGGGAGGAAGAACCTCAGCCCTGTCCACCCGGAGCCAAGCTCGGACTTAAGAGTCGAGCTTAGTCCCGAAGAAGCCTCACCACTAAGGCACGAGTTCCCACGTGGCTCCCGTAATGGGAGACCAGTCTGCCTTCCAGGTGGGGTTACGTCCGGACCCTTCAGTGCCGGAGGACTGCAGAGCAAAAGGAGGGCCTGGCTAGGAACTCGAAAGGAGATCCTCCGCTAAGAAGGGGAGGAGTCCCCAAGAAACGGATGGAACGAGGAGTAGGTACATCCTGGAGGCCCAAGAAACAGCCACACGCCACGTTCTGAGGATGGAATATCTGAAGCAGAGAGACCATCCAGGCATGCAGGAGAATGGGGCACAAGCCCCCGTCCATTAGAGGCCAGGAATATCTGGACACGAACCCAGGGTTGGGGGGGTCTGCAGCCTTCCTGGACACCTCTAACTAGAGGGCCAGGCATGTCAGTGCGACCGAAAAAGAGGCAGTGGACCCAAGATCCCCATGGGGGTATGGCTCAAAAAGAGGAAACCGCTCGTAACCTGCGACAGGATCTACCCTTAAATACCTCCAGACCGAGGTGCGGAGCCGTCCCCCCATGGGAAAACCCGGGCTGAGACGACGGGGCTGGGGCAGTTCCCCTTGCCCGTCACTGAGCAGGCTTGGAGGAGGAAGGGGCCGAGGGGACTCTCGGTTTCCTGCCTCCCTGCTTCCTTTTGGAGGAAGATGCTGGACTGGCAACAGGCCGCCCACCGCATGCCTGCTGGCCCTCATGTTGGGCCAGTTGAGCCGCAGGGCTCTGTGGGCAAAGGGGCTTACGCAAAGGCTGATGGCTGCCCTTGACCCTCCGGGCAGGAGTGACCGAGTCCGGAGTGGCGTCGGACTTCTCGGGCCCCTGGATATGTCCCTCCACTCCAGGGCCAAAAAGGTCAGTCCCCAAGAAGGGGATGTCCACCAACTCATGCTGGGTTTCCAAGGAAAAGGAGGATAACCTCAGCCACGCCCTGCGGCACATGGCCACTGCGGCCGCCACCGATCTGGCACAGGAGTCACCAGATCCAGAGCCGCCTGAGCTGTTGTTTGCCACCGCCTTCCCTGGTCCCATACCCGCCGGACCGTGGTCTGAGTCGGCCGGGAGATGAGGCAGAACTCATCCAGAGTGCCCAAAAGGGCGTGGAACAGTGTGCCATCAGAGCCGCCGAGCTGGCCTGACGGAGGCCTAGGGAGGACGCAGCGTAAACCTTGTGCCCGACGTAGTCCATCCTCTTGGACTCTTTGTCAGGGGGTCTATCCACATCCCCAGCATTTCCAAGACATTGGAAAACATCGTCGGTGACTACCCCTTCAGCCGAGGGGTGCTCCGAGAAACCGGGCAGAGAACTGACGGGGACAGGGTACTTCCGAGCCACCCTGGCCGAAGGCGCAGGGCAGGAAGTAGGCCGCCGCCATAGCTCCAAAGCTGGGCCCACGATAGCCTCAGCCACTGGGAAGGCATCAGAGGGAGAGCCCCCTAGGTCCAGAATCTCCGTAAGGGGGTAAGGTGCCTGTTTGGAGACGGGCTCGAGCTGCATTCCAGTGAATTCCGAAATGAGCTGGAGCAGGTCCGTAAAAGACGATGGGCTGTCGTCTATCGAATGTTCCTGGGAAGACCCCGGGTCCTCTCTGCTAGGAAACATAACAGAGCCGACTTCAGGCTCTGAAGGGTCCGCAAAAAGCTGCTGCAGGCCCGAGGCACTCTTCATCCAACGAGGGCGGGCAGGAGTGAGAGGACCGAGTAACCTGGGCAACATGTCAAGGCCCGGCCTGGGCTCCACCGAAGGCGGAGGGGCAGCGAGGGTAGGACGAGCAACCGGCCCTGGAGAGGGCTCCTCGACTAATTCAATTGGTTGCCAACCGGTGGTGGCTGCTTGCTATCCGGAGAATGAATCGGGTCGATTGATACTTGGACAACAACTGTTGCCACCACATAAGTTCCTCATAACGTCGATGCCAACGGCATCGAAGCCGCTCCTCATCCAAGCAGGGGGATGAGGAAGAATGGCAAAGCCACTTAACTCGGTACTTGGACCGAGAACGCCGAGGTCGTGTGAGCGCTAGACCGAGAGGATGACCGAGACCGAGGCCCGAACTCGGGGACCGAGGCGGGCCTGAGAAGGGAGCGGGGCACGCCCGCTCCTCCCTCGGCTTGGAAGAAAGGACTAAGGACCGTCGACCCGAAGGTATGGACAGAACCTCAGCCTCCACCGGGGGGACCAGCGCAGGAGTGGTGGCACTAGCAGACAGCCTAACTGACAGGTCGAGGGACTCAACGACATCGACTGGGGTCCTGGCCGGCTGACCTGACGGGGAGACCGTGAGGCCAGAAGCCGAAGCCGCATCCTCGACTGAAGCCGAGCGTCGGCCGATGAGGGAGGGAAAAATCCGCTCCACGACGAAGAGACCCGCCTGCGGCCCCTAGAATTAGGCCGAGAGGCTGGTCTCCGGGATCCTTCTCCTCTGGAGGAGATGGATTGACGAAGCTCCTTGAACGGAGCTGCATGAGTAGAGCCCAAGGAAAGCGGGGTAAGCGCCGCAACCAAGGGAGAGGGGAAGGAAGCCACCCCTTCCTCGGCAGGATCGAGCTGCTGAGAAACAGTCGAAGCGGGCGCCCGCCGGTCCGAGGGAAAGTCCAGATCGGAAAAGGCCACCGGATGTCCAAGCCCCGAACGGGCCGCGTGGTCCTCCAGAGAACTGACCAAAAGGGCCGAACAGAATTTGCAAGCCTGGGGATCGTGATCCAAGTCTAGGCAATAAACGCACGTGGAGTGCGAGTCTCTCCTGGAGGAGCTAACCATGCGCCTCCCGGGGCCGGAAAAGGACTGAGCCATCGCCGTAGCGAAGAAGAAAGATCGAAGTTTCAACAAAGAAAAACTTTTCAATGATTTCGAAGACCGAAATTGTCAGGAACCAGTCTAAAACACAGAGCGCTAAGGAGGGAACCTGAGCTTCCAAGCGGTAAGGAAGATCTGGCGTCATGGGGCGGAGCCGAGAGTTTTACCACAAGGGTGGGTGGGAGGAGCCAGCTTGAAGACCTTCCGGCAAGATTTAAAGCGGCAAGGGACCTGCCAATAAGTGTGGATGAACAACATATCCATGTCCCTAGAATTCACTAATCCACCTGGCAGAAGTAATAGCTACCAGGAACACAGTTTTCCAGGTCAGGTACTTCAACTCGGCTGAAGCCAGAGGTTCAAAGGGTGGCTGCATAAGCTGAGCAATGCAGACATTGAGATCCTAAGGTGGAGTAGGCTCCCTAAAGGGAGGGTTAATGTGAACTAGACCTTTGAAAAACTTCCTGAAAATAGGATGAGATGCCAAGGAAGAGCCTTTTCCTGCTGAAAGGAATGCAGAGACAGCTGCTAGATGAACCTTTAGAGTGGCAGGCCTAAGGCCTATGCTATTCAGATGAACTAGGTAATTTAAGGTTCTGGAAATGTCTGCAGAATCAGGCACAATGCCTTTCTGAGAGCACCAAATACTGAATCTCTTCCATTTGGAATTGTAAGTTTTTCTAGTGGAAGGTTTCCTGGAGACCTTCAGAATATCCAGAACTCCCTGAGAGAGATGTAGTGCTGCATATTCTAACTCTTCAAGAGCCAGGCCTTGAGATTGAGAGACTGGAGATTGGGGTACCAGATCCGCCCCTGGGAGGAGGACAGGAGATTTATTTCCTGGGAAGAGGCAGGGGACGTGACACTGTCAAGGACAGCAGCAGAGGATACCAAGGCTGTCTGGCCCAATCTGGAGCCACTTGTATCACTGTGCAGGGTTGAGTTCTGATCTTGATCAGAATTCTGAACAGCAGAGGGAAGGGAGGGAAAGCATAGAGAAACCTGCCCTTTCAGTCCAAAATGAGAGCATCCAGGGGTACCGTCCCCAGGACTGGAGGTCTGCAACAAAACAGAGGAAGTTGATTATTGTCCAGTGCTGCAAAGAGATCTATCTCTGGAGTGCGCCACCTGGAGAAGATGACCTACAGGATGTGAGGATCCAGGAACCATTCGTGATATCCCTGTGAAATTCTGCTCAGAGCATCTGCTAGTACATTGTCCTTTTCTGGAAGGTGAACTGCTACCAGGGAAGTCTGAAGAGAATAGGCCAGAGACCACAGCTTCATGGCTTCTGTGCACAAGGCCGTGGACTGAGTGCCTCCCTGCTTGTTGATTACCACATTGTGGTGGTTTTGTCTGTTCTGACTTGGACCACTTTGCCCTTGACTGAATCTGAGAAGCTCTGAAAGGCTAGGAAAACTGCCATGAGTTCCAGGAGGTTGATATGAAGGAGAGACTCCTGTGGAGACTAGACCCCTTGAGCTGTCAGGGCTCCCAGGTGGGCTCTCCAACCTAGGAGAGAAGCATCCATAGTTAGAACTACTGATGGGACTTGAGGGACAAATGGAACCCCTTGTCTGAGGTTGTTCTGGTCCAGCCACCACTGGAGAGCTTGGACCAGAGTCTGGGTCACTGGAATCAGTTTGGTGACAGAGTCCTTTCTCTGTGACCAAAAGGACCTTAGATGAAAATGAATGTCCCTCATCTGAAATCTGGCTCCCCGTAGCACCGCAGTGGAGGCTGCCATGTGGCCCAGGAATTGGAGGAACTGTCTCGCTGGATGAGAAACCTGAGGTTGAAAAGAGGAAGCAAGATCTAGTATGGCCTTCACCCTTGCCAGAGGAAGGAAAGCTTTTGCTTGGATAGTATCCAATTCTATCCTGATGAAGGTGAAAAGTTGTACTGGTTCGAGGATAGATTTTGGAAGATTGAGAAGAAACCCCAGAGAACTGAGTAAGTCCTGGGTGGTTTGCAGAGCTGAACTGACCTGGTCTGATGACTGACCTACGAGTAGCCAGTCGTCCGGATATGGAAAAATGGTGATACCCTGTCTCCTGGAGGTAAGCCACCACTACTGCAAGGCACTTTGTGAACACCCTTGGAGCTAATGTTAGGCAAAATGGCATGGCCCTGAACTGATAATGGCCTGAAGGCAACTCAAACCTGAGGTATTTTCTGTGGGAGTACCTGATAGGGATATGGAAGTAGGCATCCTTGAGGTCCAGGGATGCTAGCCAATCCCCTGGCCTTAAAGAGGAAAGGATTATTCCCAGAGTTCCCATTTTGAATTTGGGTTTTGATATGTGTTTGTTCAGATACATTAGGTCCAGGATGGGTCGCCATTCCCCTATTTTCTTTGGGGTAAGGAAGTACCTGGAGTACAGGCCTTTTCCCCTGTGTTGAGTGTAGGAACCTTCTCTAAGGCTCTGAGAGCCAAGAGAGAGGAAACCTCTGCTTCTAGGGCAAGGGTTTCTGAGACTGATGCAGGTGGAAAAGACCTGGCCCTCCTTTTTGGGAACCTTTTGAAGCTGAAGGCCAGTCCCTGGCTTACTACTTCCAGGACCCACTTGTCTGAGGTCACAGACTTCCGGGCCTGAAAGTAGTAAGCCAGCCTGCCTCCTACTGGGATTGGGGAGTCGACCCGGGCTGACACCTCAGGGTGTCTGCTTGGCAGGAGCCTTAGACTGGGAGGAGGAAGCAGCCGTGCTCATCCTCCTCCTGCCCCTCCCTCCCTTGGAAAAAAACCCTCTGTGGGAAAGGAGAGGAGGCCTGAGCTTGGTAAAAAGGCCTGTGAAAGGGCCTGCCCCTGCCCCTGGACTGCTGCTTTTGTGGAGTGGCCTGCCTTTCCTTGGCCTGTGCACTCCTGTAAGTGGTCCTGTATTCATCCATTTTCTTCATGTAAGCCTCTGTCTGTTCCCCAAACAGAGAGTTACCAACTACAGGAAAATCCATAGGCTTAGTCTGGGTATCCTGTGATAGGCTAGTACATCTGAGCCAAGCATGTCTTCTGAGAGACACAGATGTAGCCATAACTCTTGATGCCACATCATTGGAGTCCACAGCAGCGTGAAATTGTACTTTAGATTTCTCAATTCCATCCGTAGCCACCTCCTCCAGCTCCTTGGCTAGCTGGAGGGAGGCCTGTTTAGCCAGTTCCAGAACAGTATCCCACCTGGACTTCTGGTACCTGGCTGTGTAGGCCATATAGTTTGCCTGCCTGAGTCCCAAAGAGGATGCCAAATATTGTTTTTTGGCCATGGCATCAACTTTCCTGGAGTCCTTGTCTGGGGGTGTGAAGTCAAAGGAATGTTAGCCCGGTCACTGGCTGCAGCCTGCACTACCCCAACATGACTGCTGTGAGTATAAAGGAACTCCGTACCTAAGCCTGATAACATATACCTCCTGTCCATTCTTTTATCCACAGGACGTAATGAGTTAGGAGTTTGTAAAATCTTTTGTGTGTTTCCCCAAGGACTTATGAAGAGGGATAGACAATATTTTGGACTCTGGGATGTCCATCATTTCCACAAAATCAGGCTCTTCTTCCTCCTCAGCAGCTTCAATCATAGAGAGCTGGAGGGTTTCGGCCACCTTCTTGTAGAACAGGAAGTGTGAAGGGGACTCAGAAAGCCTGGAAGGGGAGACATTAGAGGGTCTGTCTGGGAGATGTCCGGTTCAATGGGCACGTCCAGACCCCAAGGTCGTCATCTTTGTCTTCATCATCGGATAGTCTTCGTCTCCCTTCCACTCCTCATAAAAACATCTGGATCATAATCCAAGGAGATGGATCCAAGCGAACGAACCGCCTATTTGGCGGACCGGTTCAGACGGAACTATACAAGTGATTGAACAATGCTAATCACTTTGGCTATCTCGATCCGCGGTTGGAGTATGCGATACTGGATCTGAACCGGCAGACTTTCGTTTCTTTTTTGATGGAACCGGCAGCTCAGAGTTGGCTCTCCTTTTGCCTGAGGAGGTATCGCCTAGGTCAGTAGGCACCTCCTCAGGTTCGGCCGCAACCGAACCGGGCTAGCCATCCGGATCTACTGACTTCTCGGCCTCCCTTTCCTTCAGCCTACTCAGTCTTTTTTCTAGAATGGTTTTGGGAAAGTTTTTGCAAATTTGGCAGTCTGACTTGAGGTGGTCAAACCCCAGAAAATAAACACAGATGAGCTGGGGGTCGGCCTTGGCAAAGGCCTCCCCACACTCAATACAGTGTTGAAACCCAGTGGGACCGGTTTTCTTCTTGGGTTTCTCAGACATGGCCAACCTACTAAATTACCCTATAGCAGCTTTCAAGCCAGGTAATAAATAACCATTCAGTTACAAACCGTGTCACGGGTTTTGAAAAAGAACCAGAAAAGGCCTGGTTCTTTTGAAATGGATCGGTACCGGAATACCACTCTAATCCCAGAAAAATTCAATTTAGAAAACAGAAGAAAATACAAGGTTGGTTCCTAACCGGACCAACCAATAAGAAACTGAAGAAAAAACAATTTCCACGCTTTTTTCAAAATAAACACAGTCACTACCTATCTACAATACTACCTGTACCATAGACAGAGGCTGGAAATCTGAAAAAATAAATAGAATGGTTTAAACCCGAACGCTTTACTTTTTACCGAACCGAGCAGAGGAAATCTCCAGAGCGACTTCACTGTTAGGCGGAGTAAAGAATCTGATGGTTACACTGGGAAGTACCACAGACAGAGGTTTGAAAACCGAGCTCGAGCTCAACATTCTATGCTTCTGCATAGAGTTAACTCTTTCCTCTCCGGGGCAGTTCAAGTGCTGGGGCTAACTGCATTATGTCAGAATACAGCAAGACTTCATGTTGTTAGAAGTAATAAAATCAGCTTGTATAATCATATAACTTACAGGATCTTCCTTACAACTAATTAAATTAAGTCAGTTCAAAATCCCAGGATGAGAGAAGCTGTTTCCGCTGTTGTAAATCCTTAAGATCAAAAGGGAAATGGTCTTAGACAATAGGTGACGAAAAAAGGTTCCCACAGTACACAGCCATTTTTTTTTATAAGTGCCAGGAAACATCTTTCTAACAGGCCTGTGTGAGATTATAAACCCTGTGCTAACTATGGGAATCTGACATCAAAGATTATCAGGAAAATAAGACTTTGGGAAAGCACAAGAGTGACACCCAGTGGGCCAGCCTTTACTCACAGAAGGGCCAGTCTTTATTCACAGACTGGGGGGTCTTCTATATAAACTCTCCAGCACAGACACTTGGAGCCATTTCGCCATTCTGTTTGGACTCCTGCCTGACCACAAGTGAACACCTGTCAGCACAGAGACTGCCTAAAAACCAAAGGCTGCTACAGAAAGACTGAAATATTTTGCAAACCAGCAATTCTCTGGACTTTGAAATCTTCATACCTCAGGTAGACTAGCTAACAGTGTTAGTGTGTTTTCATTGTACATTTTTCCATTTTTTGCCTGTATACTGCAACCCAAATTAGTATTCTCTTTTAGCTGTAACTGCAGTTAAGTATTTTAGTAAAACATTTCTTTTCCTAAAGAATTTTGCCTGTGTTAGAATTTCTTATAAGGTATGTGTGACTGTAGAAGGTTTATTAATAATCTGTGACAACTGTTACTTGCTTAAAGGGGCTACCATAAGCAATGTCAGCGTCAGTGGCTCAGCAGATAGCACACTCACCTCTGAGGCCGGGAGATCAGAAGGCTGTGAGTTCTATCCCTGCACCAGGCACTTGGGTTGAATCCCGACAGTGACACTGTAGTGCAGCATGAGGGGGGCGCTGCGTTACTGAGATGCCATCTTTCAGATGAGACTTTAAACCAAGGTCCCATCTGCCTGTTCTGGTGGTAATTCAGTAGGACGTTAAAGATCCCATGGCACTTATCGAAAAGAGTAGGGGAATATTTTATATGTAAAATCAAAAAAAAAAAAGAACATTACATACATATTATTACATAAATATGAACTTTCTTCCCCCTTTTACCAATGCATAAACTCACAGATATGAAACAAGAATAAGAATAATGTAAAAAAATAATAACATACACCAAACATATTTAGTAAAGCAGAATATACCACATATCTAGCTATATTCAAAAAAGATTCCAAAATTGGAATCATTTTTCCTATTCGGCTGGCTAGCCTTCCTATACTTCCCAAAAACAACCTTTTCCTCTTTTAGTTTTTGAGACTGAAAATATATACAGTATATCATTAATCTGCAACAACCCATATACAGTGTTTCCACAGACTTACAGATAGGTAGAGGGTGTTCCATTTTGTATTTAGCCTTTAAAAAGGATAACACCTGTACTAACACATGGTCTGGGGAAACCTATTTTTGTTGCACCAATAGAGCACATCTGGCTTGACACATACAGAATTTACATGCTGCAAAAATAATTCTCAGTGTACTTGTGTCATATTTCCATAGTCTATATGGATACATACCTAAAATTAGCATTTCATATGTGACAGGGAACATTTTTGGATCCTTCCATTTATTCTGTAGGCTATTCCAAAACTCCTGGGCAAAGGGGCATTGAAGAAAAACATGTTCTATTGTTTCTATTTTGTCATTACAAGTAGGCCTAGGACACATCCGTTCTATTGCTTTATGCTTAAACGTTGTGCCTTTTCTGCCCAGGGACAAGAATTTTTTTACTTGGATACAGTGACTGTTCTGCTCAGTTAGTTAGTTACCACATAGCTATTTAATTTCACTGCTTAGAATTCCTAAACTGAGCATGTTTTAAAACTTTTATGCCTTTTTAAAAAAAAAAATAGTTTTTCTAAGATTTCTTTGGAGACATTGTTTGGGAAGAGGAAGCCCCTGTCTGCTTAGAATTTAACTGAATATGTTTTAAAACTTTATTGCCTTTTTTGTAATAAAAAAAAAAAAAGTTATCTCCCCCACTTTCCCATTTGCAGGTTTTACATCTTTACCACTTGAGGGCACTGTTTCAAAGCCAGCACTACCCAAAGGGCAAGAATCTTTCCATCTTCCAGACACACCACCTGACTTTAAATCGTACAGGCTGTCAATAAGACATTGTCTGCCCTTGTCTACTTCAATTTTACTGCCTCAGCTCCACCCTAACTAGGTTCTACTTATGGCTTTTACTCTACCTTATCTAGATCTGTCACTTAACTAGGCATTACCGAATAATTCCTTCCTGAGGTGTCTGCTATTAAAAAAAACACAGTGTTCTTCCTAGCCTGCCTATTCTGTTCCCTGTGGGCCCTGTACTTCACCACTGTCTATCTCCCACCATAGGAAGGCCCTCTAGAGATGCACCACACTGATGACTATTCTTACTCCAATCTTATAGCCTCCTAGCAAGCAAACGTGCATCCCCTATGGTGCTTCCTACCAAATTCTATGAGAATTGTGTTTAGACTGCTCAAATGCTTGCGATACCATTCTCATAAAATACCTCACAGGAGGACCTGGCTGCACCACCTCCTCTAGTTCTCCGCTCTCCTTATCCTCCTTGCCGGAGATGTTGAACTGAACCCCGGACCTACATCACAAAAGACCTTTAACACCCCCTCCTGGTCCTCTCTTAAGGGTCTTAAAATTGCACATCTCAATGTTCATTGTCTCATCCACAATCATGCTGAACTGACTGCCTGCGTTGACCACTATAACCCTGATATTCTGTGTCTCATGGAAATGTGGTTGAAACCTGCCACCCCTGACTCAACCCTCGTGCTCCCCAATTTTAGCCTCCTGTGCCACGATCACTTGGGTAAAAAGCATGGGTGTGGTCTTTTGATATGCTACAAAAGTCACCTTAACATATGTCCACTTTCAAAAGTCCGGCACTCACCACCACTTAAAAATGGAGCTCGCTTGTAGTCCACAGAAAGTGTTAATGTTTATTAAAGTGCCAGTGCACAACACATCCAACATGTCTTGACTAGTTTTGGACAAAGAGTCCTTTATCAAAAGACATGCATTTCAAATCACACATACAGCTTATATAGTCCATTAGTTACAACATCATAATTAGGTACCTAGTGCAGGCCACAGGTGAAATGTATAAACACAATACCAGAACACAGTACAAGACAACACATTTAAAAGTGCATTGTGTTCAGGCCATCAGCACAAAAGTTTATACTAAAGAGCATTTCAAAACAGAATATTCATATGTAGAACAAATATAAATAAATAAGATTAAAGCTGCATTGGAGTTCCTATTTTCTGCTTATAAAGTCTCGTGGTAATGCTGAGATGTAACTAAAAAGAGAAACTCCATGTAGATTTAATCAGTCTCATTTAGGGAAATGAGAAGTCTAAAAAGAAAGAAAAAAAGGGAAAATTATGTCAAAAAGGCAATATGCAAAGAAGACATATAAATACTACAATGCATACACATATATCTATTAAAAAGTGACCAATATGTCAGATTCGTATGAACTACTCACAATGTGGACATTACATGTATACTGTTTCAATAAGCATAAATCACATCAGTGTCCCATCAAAAACATATTGGGGGGGGGGGGGATAACTATCTGTATTTAATGTATGGAGTGAGGTTCTGCTTGCTCCTAGGGTATATATCCAGAAGCCCTCTCTCTACATTTGTGATATTCCAAAGTATCTTATGGGTTTTTGTGATAAGTTTTTCGAGTGTTCTGAAGGCCTCCAGAAGTGAATTTGCTGGTGCGCCAAGAACGTCAGCTGCAGTCCTGGACTGTAGAATTACTGAGACTAGAAAAGGATTGGCACAGACTCAACTTTGTTACTAATTACTCTACACTTGCAAACAAAATCAGAGAGATTATACAGAGGAATTGGAATATCAATATCCCCGGGAGGGACATACACCTGAGGGACTTTCATCATAATACGCCGCGTCTCTCCTATAGACAAGCTGACAGACTTAGGGATTACCTTGTTCATAGCAGACTCAGTAAACCTGTTGTAAAGCCATGGCTCACCAACACTTGTGTGGGCTGCTTCCCCTGTAAGAGATGCATTTACTTTCCAGTGATTACCTCAGGAAGGAGTTCAACAGCCCAAACAACAGCAGAGTTTCTGAAATTCACCAGTTAATGACATGTGACACCCAGGCGTCATTTATCTAGCCAAATGCTGCTGTGGTGCAGCCTTCTATATTGGCAAAAAAGAAAGAGCTTTCAAATGCCGAGTGGGTGAGCACTGCAGAGCCATAAAACATGAGGCCCTTACATATGCTACAGCACTCCACATTAAAGGGTCCATCAATCCTGGCAAACATAAGTTTATGTTTCAGGCAATAGAGAAAGTTATGCCGAAGCCCAGAGGGGTAACTACAAGAATTTAATACTACAGAGAGAGGGCTTGGATATATACCCTAGAGCATAAAGAGCCCCTATTTTAAATGATAGATTTAACATCACTCCATACATTAAAACAGATAAGTGCCCCAAGATATGTTCTTGATGGGACACTGATGAGATTTATGCTTACAGAAACAGTATACATGTAAGGGCCACAATGTGAGTAGTTCATATGAATCTGACATAATGGTCACTTTTTAATAGACATGCATATGTGTATACATTGTAGTATTTATATGTCTTCTTTGCATACTGCCTTTTTGACATAATTTCCTTTTTTTCTTTCTTTTTAAGCATCTCATTTCCCTATATGATACTGATTAAATCTACATGGAGTTTCTCCTTTTAGTTACATCCCAGTGTTGCCACAAGACTTTATAAGCAGAAAACAGGAACTCCAATGCACCTTTAATCTTATTTATTTATATTTGTTCTATATATGAATATTCTGTTTTGAAATGCTCTTTAGTATAAACTTTTGTGCTGATGCCCTGAGCACTATGCACTTTTAAATGTGTTGTCTTGTACTGTGTTCTGGTACTGTGTTTACACATTTCACCTGTGGCCTGCACTAGGTACCTAATTATGATGTCGTAACTAATGGACTATATAAGCTGTATGTGTGATTTGAAATGCATGTCTTTTGATAAAGGACTCTTTTTCCGAAACTAGTCAAGATGTGTTAGATGTGTTGTGCATTGGCACTTTAATAAACATTAGCACTTTCTGTGGACTACAAGCGAGCAGCATTTTTATTGAGTGGTGGTGAGTGCTGGACTTTTGAAAGTAGACTTGTGGTTTTTTGACCTAGCACCCCAGCCCGGTGCAACCTTCCACTTCGATTTGGATCACCTTAACATATCCCTAATCCAGTACAACTTGGCTCTCTCCTCTGCCACCTGTTAATTCTTTCATGGGCTCCTCCTACTAGGGAATGCCAAACAAATTCACATCATGTGTGCATACAACCCTCCAAAGCAGGGTATCAAGGGGCTGTCCTATCTGCTTGATAGTATTAACCCTAAAATCACCTCAAATGAGGTACTTATATGTGGTGACTTCAATCTACACTGGGCTGGTGACAATGTCAAGCAGTGTGAACCACTGCTGAGAGCCCTGAGCCTTACTCAACTCATCAGTGATTCCCACATGAAATCACCTCAATGGGAGTTGAGGAACACTCCTTGATTGGATTCTGACAAACAGGCCTGATAGACTCTCAGCATCTGGAATCCTTCTTGACTTCATATCGGACCATTCCCCCATCTACTGCATGTGTAGAGTCTCCTCTCCCAAAGTGCTCTATAAAATTATGCAAGTGAGAGACTTCTCCCACTTTAACTCTGCTCTCTTTCTTCAAGATCTTGCAACCACAGATTGGGCCACAGTACTCTCTGCCACGGATGTCACAAGTGCTCTTGACAAGTTTCTAAACATCCTCCCCCTCTCTGCAGGATAAGCATGCAACTCACATCAGAAAGAGAGTTAGAGGCACTATCACTAAATGGCTGCATGAGGACTTGCTGTCCCTCATGAAACCCCGCGATAAGCACTGGGGTAAATTTAAAGTCTCTAAGGAATTATCTGACTACCATGAATACCAACGGCTCCACAACATCTGCAAAAAAGCCATATGTAACGCCAAGAGTGAATACAGCAAGGCTGCCCTCTTATCCTCTGCAAGGGACCCGCGATACTTCTGGCGCACTATTAAAACTGTAGTCAGGGGTTATAGCTGGTGTGACACTACGGATATGATTGCCAATGGTAGAAATTGTAATAATGCTACTACCATCACCAGTGCCTTTAACAAGCAATTGTCAGATCTCTCGGCATTCACCTCCCTGTTTACTACTGACAATGATGAGTCATCTACCTCTAACCATTCCTCCCCTCCAGAATCTTTGTCTCATCCGCCTTTCTATCTTAAAACAATCTCAGTGAGGGAAACCTACAAGCTTCTTGCTGGTCTTTCTCCTCATACGAGTGCTGGTCACAATGACCTTGACCCAAAACTCCTAAAGATTGGGGCCCCTTTGCTTGTGCCCCCAGTATCCCATATTCTTAACCTGTCCCTCACCACCAGAATTGTTCCTACAATCTGGAAAGTAGCAAAGGCTGTTCCTGTTTTCAAGCAGGGTGACTGGAAATGCATAGAAAACTACCATCCTATAGCCATCCTGTCTGCTGTTAGCAAGATACTGGAAAAGGTGGTGGAAGTGAAGCTGACGGACTACCTGTCTAAACATACCTTACTGTCACCCAAACAGCATGGATTTTGTAAAGGCATAGCACTGGTACAGCCCTTGCTAAAGTTACAACGGGGGCAGTACCGTAATGGCAGACGGTGTTAGCTAGCTCCTCAGGGCATCTAGTTCAAAATTGCCTACAAAGCTGTCTCTTTGCCTCTTTTCATTCACAAAGCAACTATTCTATACTCCAGCTAATCATGGCGTCTAGTAAAATAGGAATCGCCAAGGAAAATTCAGTTTGAAGCTGCAAAACTGCAGATTCATGGAAATCAAGTGAGGTGTCTACAATACAACAGGCCTCAAGCATGGAGGGTACAATGTATTCAGATGGGCCAGACCTAGATATGCTATCTAAAACCCTCGCCAGAGTCCCCTCAATGTTGTTGCAGATGGAACAAGAGATGAAGGCAGTTTTTTTAAATCTAACTGCTCAACTTACCCATCTCCAGGTGATCGTAACTGGGCTTTCTGAATCATCTGCAGAACACAACACAGATTTCAGATCTAGAACAGAGGGTGAGCAATCTGGAAGATGCACTAGCAGAGGTCTCAGTGGACAGAAATAAGTTAAAATCCTCTTTGGAGGACAGGATGGCGAGGACTGACGACAAAGAAAATAGGTAGAGATGCTCAAATCTCCATACAATTGGACTCCCTGAAGGCACGGAGGGCCGAGATGTGGCAAAGAGTCTACAGAAATGGCTAGTGTGTCAGCTAGGCCTTCCTGAAGATTATGGGGTTTTGAAATTGAACATGCTAATCGAGTGGGTCGACCTCCTAAACCCGGCGAGAGAGCCAGGCATTGCCTAATTAAATACCTTCGCTTTACAGATAAAGAAAAAATGTTGCAGAAGGTTAAACAAGTTGGCCCAATCATGTATGAAAACTCTAAAGTGCATATTTACCAGGATTTCAGCAAGGACCTGCAGAGTAAGTGGCAGAAATTCTCACAAATCAAAAATAAATTGCATAACCTTGGATGGTCCTTCACCTTCCGCTACCTGGCCCGTTTACAGAAAGATCATCCAAGGCAGGCCCCTCGTTTTTTCCTGTGCTCCAGAGAAGCTGAGAAATGGGTCACTGAGGAGGAGACCAGGAGGGAGAGGGCACAGACTGAAGGTACCTGACATTGTTAATGTATAAGTATTAGGGTTTTGTTTACTCCCTGGGGGCTCCTTATTTCCTCAGCTTGATCGCCTGAATTGTTATATTCTTACATACTTCATCACAGCTTGGCCTGTGGAGGGGTCACCTGGGCACTAAACCTGTGTGAATGTTGGGGCCTGAAGTTCTCTTTAACATTCTGGAGCCAATTTTCACCCGACCGTGTCAGGGGACATGGGTAACGACAGGTAGGCTAAATACCAAATAGTGGAGAGTGATGGTCTACTCGAGGAACTTTATTAGACTGCTGGATTATCCATATTGTTTGTCCCGAACTACTTGCAGTCTTACAGTTTAGCTCATTTATTATGTTTTTATGGGACATTGAACAGTGTAGTAAATGTTAACTTTGACTGTTTACTTTTGTGTTTACAGCTTTGTGTTAATATTGGCTGGGCTATCAAATTGCCCCTACATCATTATACAATGAGAAATTCTATTATCTGCCAATTGTTGCTAGTGGGGGTCTTGGCAGGCTTATTTCTGCTTGCTGGTCTTGGGGGGGGACAAGGGTTAGTATTGTTTGAGGGGTGTTTGAAAGGGGTAATACCTGGGATGGGGAATCGATCGGGGGAATGTATTGAACCTTGCTTTGGGTGGAGGGTGAGACTTGGGCAGTTCGGGGTGGAATTGTTTAATGATGTCTCCACGATAGGAACTGGAGAGGTGGCTGGCACCAATCTTAGAGAGTCCCATTTTTCTGTCACATACTCTCCCCACAAGATGGTGTTGACGCCGTGTAGTCTCCACATGTGGCTTTTCGTTTGGGGGTTGTACATGGGGAAGACAGAACTGTTGGGTTGGGTGAGGGGAACTTCTTGGGGTTTTGGATTTTCTTCATGTTAAAAATTGTGGCTCAGGGAATGCTTGTATTAATGTTAGGTTGCTTTCTGATGTGCAGGGGTAAATACAATGGCATCTGATATAGGGATAGTCACGTGGAACATAAATGGACTCAAAACGATCCTTAAACATAGGAAAATTATGACAGAAGTACACCAGATGAAGGGGCAAATATTACTATTGCAGGAGACACTTCTCTGTCTCTGAAGCTCGCAGGACTGCTGCTTTTATGGGAGGCTCTTGGGTATTTTCCACATTTTCGTCTAATGCCAGGGGAGCCTCGATTTGGCTACCTAGGGGTTGTCCCACAGAGCTGTTGGACTCCTTTGTGGACACAGAAGGGTGCTACGTGCTTGCAAAGCTTCATATGCCCCGGGGTAGTATTCTTTTACTGGGATCTGTCTACTCCTCTAACACTGAGGAACCGGGTTTCTTTCAATGGTTAGCACCGGACATGTCACGGTGGGATGGAACGTGGGTGGTCGGGGGAGATTACAATTGTGTATTAGACACTGTATTAGACCGCTCATAAACCACTGTAGTTTCAATGTCTAGAAATGCCAAGACATTGGAGCAAATCAAGGGGGATATGGGCCTGACAGATGCTTGGCGACACTTTCACCCCTCAGACAGGGACTATAGTTTTTTTTCCCACTCCCACCAATTTTATGCTAGAATAGACAGAATTCTAATTTTGACCCCATTGCTGTTGGGGATTGGAGAGGTAAAATATCTTCCAATTCTGATATCTGATCATGCCCCCCACTTCCTGTCTCTTAGATGTTCGGGCTCAGCTGCGTCCCCTCATAGTTGGGGGTTGGCCCCTTTCCTTTTAAAAGACCAAGCATACATTCAGCAAATGAGGGGAAGCATTCAAGAATTCTTGCTTTACAATGTCAGGGGGGAGACGTCTCACGGGACTAGGTGGGAGGCTCTGAAGGTATATATCAGGGGTCAGACGATTTTCTTTGCTTCCCATCGTAAGAAGGATGAGGATAGAGCATTGAACTCCCTCCATCTTAAGATCTCAGCATGTGAGGAGGCTCACAAAGGCAAACCCTCAAAGGAGTTATACTATATAATTCATCGCTTAAGATATCAATTTAATGTCTTAAACAGTGCTAAGCTGGAGCGCTCAATTTTATTGGCTAATGCAGGTGCCTATTTTGATGGAGACTGAGAGGACAAGCTTTTGACCTGGAAGACCAAGTACAGGGAAGTGGAAAGGAGGTGAGAGATAGTTGAAACGGGGGACAGTAGATGATACTGAGGGTATTGGCAAAGCGCTTGTAACTTTTAACAAAGAGCTGTACACATCAGAATGTCACCCTACCAGTGAACAACTAGCAACTTTCATAACCGTGCCCCATTGAATCTGTTGGCAGAAGATGATTCTAAAAGGTTGGATGTTCCCCTGACTAGGCAAGAAGTACATACAGTGGTTAAGGCTTTGAAAGAAGGGAAGGCTCCTGGCCCGGACGGCATCCCCATAGACATTTTTTTAAATCTTTTGTCCCCTACTATTAGACCCTCTATTTGACATGCTAGAAGAGGGGTTACAGCGGGGTATATTGCCCCCCTCCACACAGTCTGCAGTGATTACTATCCTGCCCAAACCCGGGAAAGACTTGACCAAATGTGCCTCCTACCGACCCATCTCTTTATTAACAGCGGATTACAAAATTATGGCGAAAGTGATGGCCACCCGATTGGAGCCTGTGTTACCCCGGTTGATACATCAGGACCAAACGGGTTTTGTAAAGGGTCGTCAGGGAAAGCATAATATTAGACGAACTTTAAATATAATTTAAGGATGGGGTCGGATGAAAAGGAGACACGGAGCTGCGATAGTTACGTTAGATGCAGAAAAGGCCTTTGACCATGTGGAGTGGGGCTACCTATTTGAGACTTTAGAGAGGATGGGGTTGGGTTCGAACTTCTGTCAATGGGTGCGTACTCTGTATACGGATCCATCAGCTCAAGTAGTGGTAAATGGCTGTTTCTCTAACCCCTTCATTTTGGAGCGAGGTACACATCAGGGATGTCCCTTATCCCCTCTGCTCTACATCCTATCTTTGGAACCCCTGGCTGTGGTCCTGCGGGCTCAATCTGACATAGTTGGTTATGTGGCGGGGGGAGCCAAGCATAAGATTTCTATATATGCAGATGACCAATTGTTATATTTACAAAACCCTGCAAGGGATCTTCCTGCAGTCCATAAGCTCATGAGGGAGTTTGGTGCCCTGTCTGGCCATAAAGTGAATTTGACAAAAAGTGAGTTGCTCCCTTTAGGCACCTGTGACAGAGCTCAGCTGATTGCCAACTTGGGGGGACTACAACTAGTTTCACAGATAAAGTACTTGGGGATACAAATTTCTGCCTCAGTCGGTCATCTATATGCCCTTAATTACAAACCGTTGTTGGTCTGACTCTCTGAGGACTGTGAGCGTTGGACTGCCCTTCCCTCACTTTGTTGGGTAGGGTAGGCAACATAAAAATGATGATTTTACCACGTTGTTTGTACTTGTACCAATCCCTTCCTATTAGAGTACCACAGTGTCATTTTAGATATCTGTATACAATGCTACATAAATTCTTATGGAGGGGGGAGTGCAAGAATACATAGGGCGATATTATTTCAGACCCCTGGCAAAGGTGGGGTGGAGTTACCAGACTTTAGGGCCTACTATTAGGCCACCCTGTTAGCATTTTTACTGCAGGGGCCTGGGATAGATACTCTTGCTTGGATGAGGCTGGAGGAGGAGATGCTAGAGGGCAGCTTTAAAAATGATCTGCTGAGTGGAGGCCTTGCTTCCCAGCTTGAGAGACCACTATTGAACTATTTTACAGACAATACAGCAGCAATCTGATGTGTGCACACCAACATATTGGTTGGCGGGGGGGTTACCATTTGTAGCCTGATCTGTGCTGGCGAGACAGAGGATCCTGCCTCTGCAACTCATTCAGAGATTGTGGCATTGGAATAAGGTGGGCCTGTCCTGTGTAGCTCAGCTATATGAAGGGGGTTAATTTGCAGCTTTCAGGAATTATGCACCAAATGGGACTCCATACTGGGGACTTTTTGTATATCTTTGTATTCGGCAGCTGTTTGGGTCTTCCATGTCAATCACCGAGAGGTGGGCCTCACCATCGCCTTTTGAAAAGGAGTTGTATAAACCCCAGCCTGGCTGCAAGCCACTTTCTGTTTTCTACCGCACTATTATAGGGGGTAATGAGGGGTTGCTACGCGAGCACGACATGGTGGGCTATGGACCTCTCTCTACAAATTGACATGTACACATGGAAATTGGTATGCTCCCATTATGTACATTGCTCATATAGTAATAAGCTGAGGCAAATTCAACTTAATTTCTTACATAGGACACATATCATACCTGAAAGGCTGCATTTTATGGACAACTCCAAATCCAAATTGTGCCCTAAATGTAATATTGAAGTAGGAAATATCATCCATATGGCCTTGACATGTGCAAAGATCACCCTGTTTTGGCATAGTATCCATAGAATTATGTCCTGGGTTCTGGGTTATGCCCCTTCGAAGTCTCCTATTGAACTCCTTCTGGGAGTGGATCCGAAACATCCCAACAGGTCTATGAGTAACCCATTATGGAATATAGCCTTAATAAATGCAAGACGGACTGTGGCTCAAGTCTGGATGTCTCCGACTCCTCTTACTGTGAGTAGATGGTCCAATAACTTGCTCTCATGTTTGACTCTTGAAAAAGCGCAAATGGGTGCACTCGGATTGATGCATAAATTTCATGAGATGTGGGGCCCCCTGATCAAGGCGACCGAGGAGGGGTGATTTCCCATTTAAATTAATTTAATTTGATTCAATTGAATTTAATTGAGTGATGGGCGTTGAAGGCGGAGTGCTCCAGTCTGTACCCCTTCTTATGATCACTATTCCCGGTACTCCTGTATGGAAATCTGTAGTTTTTTTTCGTTTGTGTACCATTAGTGACATTCTTTTTAATTTTGCAATGGCAGCTATTACTGACTCTCCTTGCACCTGTAATATATATATCTGATCACTGAGTTTTTTTATTTGCTTTTTAAGTTAGAACCTTTGTTATCTATCAGATAATTTATAACAATGGTTTATTATATTATTTAACTCACCTAACACAGAATGTATAGTCAAACTATGCACGTAGTGACTAAATGTAATATTGAAGTAGGAAATGTCATCCATATGGATATACCTTATACCGGGAGGACCGAGTAGGCAAACGAGGGGGAGGCTGTGCAATCTACACCAGGGACACAATACCTGGACACGCACTCCCCACCCCTGCCCTCATAAATGGGGCCCTGGCCCTTACCCTCAGACTCACCCCAGACCCCTCTAGGAGCCCTCTCTATCTCACCACAGCCTACGTTCCCCCAAAGAACCAGCACCCAGCCCTGGTATCTTTAACGGACTACCTGGCCACCCTCCACCATAAGGCAGAACAAATCCTAGTGGGGGACCTTAATGTAAATTGGCTCAGCAGCTCCTCATCCACCACCAGAGACTCATTTGCCGCCCAAGATCTGACACAACTCATCACCCAGCCCACGAGACTTAACCTTAAGAGTGGTACCAGCACCCTTCTGGATGTTATTATAACTAACACACCCCATAAAATCCAAAACATCCAGGTCCTCCCAGACTCCCTGAGTGACCATTCCCCTATCCTATTCCACTGGGTAGCCCCCAATCCCAAACCCAAAGCCCAGACCACCTCCGCAGCGCCCGCCCTGGTGGGCTGAAGAAACTTAAAGCACTCCTCACCCAGATAGACTGGTCCCCCATTCAGCAGGCAATCAACATTGACACTGCCCTCACCTTCTTCACTCACACCTTCAACATGGCCTGTGATCTCTTTGCACCCTTAACCAAAATCCGGTCCAAAAAACGGAACGCACCCTGGGTTAGCCCGGCCCTCCTACAATTACTTAGAAACCGGGATAACCTCTGGCACCTTGCCACTGAAACAGGTCGTCTGTCTGATAGGCAAGCATACAATGCAGCCCGGAATAAGTGTTCATGGGCCATCAGGAAGGCCAAGGCAGACCATTACCAGGCCTCCTTACCTCCTCCTGGGGCTCAGCCCGGACCTTCTGGGATAATATTAAGCAACTCAATGGTAAGCTTGCTCCCTGCCCCATCCCAGCTCACTAGAAATGGCACCACCTCCACTGAGCCTGCCACCATAGCTAACTGGTTCAACACCACTTTCACTGACCTTAGCTCAGTCCTCCCTAGTAATTTCTTTGACCTCCCCAGCCAACCTCCCCTGTCCTCCATCACCCCAGCTTCCTCCCGCGAAAGATTTCCACCCGGGAAGCCAGACCGATCCTAATCAAAGCTCTCAATGACAACAATCCCGGCAGTGACTCACTGGACCCCAGCATCCTCAGGCTGGTGCTAGATGAAGTCCTTGCACCACTCACAAGCCTAATTAACCAGTCACTCTGCCTGGGACAATTCCCCACAGCTTGGAAAACAGCCATTATCACACCTATTCATAAAGGCGGACAGGTCAGTGGCCAACAACTACCGGCCAATCTCCATCCTCCTCCCTCTGTAAAGCCCTGGAGAAAGTGGTGGCCATTCAAATCACTGATTATCTGGCTAAGCATAACATTTTATGCCCAGAGCAACATGGCTTCCGTACGGGTCAGCAGTACCAGCACTGCCCTTATTGAATTCTCCAACTTTCTACACTCCTCCTTTGACACACAGCTCCTAGCTGGTGCAGTGTTCATTGACCTCTCAAAGGCTTTCAACACTGTCTCCCATCCACTTCGCTGAATGCTCTCTGCCACACTGGTCTCTCGGCTGGCCCTCTGGCGTGGTGTTAGCTATCTTGACACCCGATCTCAGTGTGTCAAAATTAATAGCACACTCTCTGATACCTGTCCTTCTCTCTAGGGTCCCCAAGGCTCCATCCTGGGCCCCCTTCTCTTCTCACTGTATCTGAACACCCTGCCCAGTGCATGCCCTGGCAAAATTCTGCTGTATGCAGACGACGCTGTCCTTTTTGCCACCCACCGCAATCCCATCTCCCTACAGGACTCCCTACAGCAGTCTTTCAACAGTGCTGAGGCTTGGTTTAAGGAGCGCAGACTCGTCATCAATCTTAAGAAAACCAAAACTATGCTCTTTTCCCACCCCCAAAACAAAGCTAGCAACCACCCACTCTATATCCTTCCGAGTACCAACCAGCCACTGGAACAAGTCTGCTCTACAAATACCTTGGGTTACCTTCGATTCACCTCACATTTCACAACCACATCGACGCCTAACATCCGCCACCAACACACGGCTTGGCATCATATTCCACCATAAAACCTGCCTTCCCCAAATGCTCTCCGCTAGCTGTTACATCATCCTGCTGTCCCTTGTAGACTATGGTCTACCAGTATATGGTGCTGCCGACACCCACTGCACTCAACAAAATTCACCTAACCCTGAATAAAGCGGCAGATTGATTACTGGTGCCCCAGGCTCACACACACCTGTCAGCTCTATGTCGATGCTAACCTGCTTACCCTGGATGAACGGCTCCAATACCAAACCTGTCTCCTCACCAAAAACCCTACTGGCTCTCCCCTGGGGTAACGCATCCATCCACCAGAGCCCTCCCACTGTTGCAACCACGGTCTTCCCACAAGACCACTCTAAAGGTCCCAGATCTAGAACCAGCCGTGGCCAGAGGTCCTTCTGCTATAGAGCCCCAACCTGGTTTAACTCTCTCCCTGCCACCATCACCAATGCCATTACCATCTCCACGTTCAAAACCACACTTCGGAACCACATCTTCAGCACTCGTAACTGCTCCTGTCTCTGAACATAGCCTCCACCTCTGCTTCTCTTGACAATGCCCCCCAGGCAGCTCTCCATCTAACCATCCCCTCCACCACTTCCTGTACACCATGCCTATGTTTAACCTGGCCAGTGCCAGCTGTTTCAGTGTTTACCTACCAGAATGCTCACTTGATACCAACTTGTGGAACACCTGTTATCAATTACATGTACGTGTACCCAATTTGTATTTGTCTGTCCACAATGTGATGTAGCGCCTCTGTTGGAACGCCTATTGTTTTGCAAATCTTGCTATGTAACCAAAACACAATGTATGTCTTTATGTGACGAAGTACCTTTGGAAACGAGCCTCTGGCTCAAAGGTTGTAAACTGATTCTTAAATAAATAAATAAATAAATAAATAAATGTAACTGTGATCAACTAATATCTTTTTGGCGTTTAATTTATGTCTGCACCCAGTATGTCACTATGTTATATCTTTGCTTGTATTTCCTGAACCACTCAATAAACTATTTTTGGAAAAAAAAAAAAAAGTTACATCTGATATAAGAATTGCCATGGACTAGGGTATGCTGACTGGGGCTATCTTTGTGGACCTCTCAAAGGCCTTCGATCTAGTGAATCACTCCCTACTCTGTACCAAGCTTCACTCCCTTGGTGTTGCTGGTCCAGCTCAAAACTGGTTTTCCAAGTATCTCACTGGCAGGCTACAGCTTGTTAAGTACAATAGAGCTGTATCTGAACCTGTTCCTATCACTATCGGTGTCCCTCAGGGATCTATTCTGGGCCCTATCCTATTTTCTCTTTTCATCAATGACTTCTCAACGGTCCCTACCCATAGCACCACAACCCTATATGCTAATGACCCGGTCCTCCTAGCTAGCTCAGGTGATGTCCGTGCAATAAATCACAACCTACAAACTAACTTCAGCAAACTGCAACATTGGCTCCTGACAAATAAGCTTGTGCTGAACTTAAAGAAAACTCAACTTATGCTCTTCAGCTCCTCTGCCAAACTTGAACAGTGTCCTGTCCCACTCAATGTCTTAAGCCTTGATGGTATCCCAGTTGGCACTACATGCTCCATTAGATACCTGGGAGTTACTCTTGACCCCCAGTTAGACCTGTCTCTACACATTCACAATGTCTGCAGGGCAACAAATATCAAGCTTGGACTTGCATACCAGGCTTGTGGGTCCCTTACTGCTGCTGCATGGCTTGCCCTTGCTAAAGGTTTACTACTTCCCTCTCTCAACTATGGATTGACAATCTTTACCCTCACCACAAAAACTAGCCTTGCTAAATGGGATGTGGCCTATAATAATATTTGCAGCTTTGCCCTTACCATCCCTAGACTTACCCATCACTATGATTTGTACAATCAACTACACTGGTAGTCCCCGGATAATTATCATTCATTTGTCTTGAGCTGCTTCACAGACAAAATCGTCCACAATGCCACCCCACCCGCCCTGTCCAAACTCCTTCAGCCGGCTCTATCATCATACCGGCTAAGGTCAGCTGACTTGCAACCCCTCCTTGTCCCAAAAACTCGTACACTGTCAGGTGATTGTGCCTTTGCTGTTTGTGCCCCTAGATTCTGGAATACCCTACCTGCAACCATCCAATGTACCCCCACCCATCCCATCTTTAAGAGCTCCCTCTGGTTGCACCTGAAGTCTGCCTCAGCCTGTAACTGTTCCAAGGTTGCTTGATATCCTCTACCCCTGCTTGGACCTTGTTGTGCACCCTCCACTTCCCTGGTTCTCCTACCCAATATGAGCTCTAATAAAATGAATTATCTACACTGCATGCCCTTCACCTCAGCACTTACCATCCCCAAAAATGGGACAATTACACTTGTATTATTTCTACAAAATGTAACTATTGTTTGCTTGTTCTTGCCTTTGATATATATGCTTATCTGTTCATCCTGTACCTGTTTATTTGTATCACCTAGCTCATTGCTTGTATTTCACATTGTTGTGATTTCCTTGCACTGTTCTGTAAACCATGCTCTTGTAATCTCCCTGGTCGTACCTGAAAATAGGCATTCCTTGTCTAGTGTGCTTACCTGGTAAACAAAAGCTAATAAATAAATAAAGTATTCCTCACTCCTAATCTTCCATGGCATGAGAGTCACACCACATCCCACATCTGTTTGGGAATCCTATTGTCTGTTAGTTGCTGGCAGGTTACTTTCATCTGTGTTTCAGGGCATTCAGGAAACTCTGGAGTTATAAACTGGATTTCTTTTATGGTTTTTACATAGAAGGATTTTTTAGAATTTGTTATAACTGTGTTTTGCGTGATGTTCCATTGTCTTAATTTAGACAAACAAGGTTTAATGTATGTTGGAATGTGTTTTGTGTGCATGATCACGGAGGCTGATAGTACACAACTGTCCCATTTTCCCTGTAAAGTGTGCAGCCAACTAAAGCCTACAGAGTACCAGCAGGTATTTTTACCTTGCAATACCTCTAAGAGATTTCTATATAAAAATATGCTGTGGAAAAAAACAATAGGATTAATCATCCTAATACCTCCTAAGTTATAATCATAATATGTGACTATTCTTCTTATGGGGTTTAATCGACTTCCCCATAGCCCTTGAAAAAAACATTAGACATTTGGTCCTCTAAAGAGAAAGGAATGGGGAAAATATTAGCTATGTGGAGAAACTGGGGCACAATCAGGGTTTTGATTAAGTAAACTCTTTTTTTCTTAGAAATAGTTTTAATATTTCCATTGCTGTACTATATTCTGTCATTTTGCTATAGCTTGTTGGCAATCAAATTTGGCATCATCTTCAGTGCCAAAAGTTATACCTACTATTTTAACAGGGTCTGTCTTTACTGGGACGTTGGTTATTTTGTCTTGTTCCAAACTTTGTATATCTGGGTTAATTTGGAACCCTCGGCTTTTTTCATACTTTAACCTGGCTCCTGATACCAACTCATGCTCCTGAATTGTTTGTGCAGTGTCTTGGGCTCTATCTGCATTTTGAATACTTAAGACATAAATCATCAGCATATGCTCTGATGTTAATTGTTGTGAGTTGACTGGGTACAATTATACTTGGAATATCCTCACTGTGTTGAATTTTTCTAATTAAAGGGTCTATAACAAATAAGTGTAAAATGGGGCTGAGGGGATACCCTTGCCTTACACCTCTTTTGATACAAAATTATTTTCCCATTTGTTTGTTTATGAATGGTTGTGCAAAGGCTGATATGTACATTAGTTTCAACCACGTTATAAAAGGACCTGGTATTCCATATTTATCTAACACTTTAAATAAGAAGATATGAATAACTCTGTCAAATGCCTTTTACTGGTCAAGTGACAGTAACACTCCCTTACAGTGGCGTGAGTTTCCTAAATAAGTTACATCTCTTAAAAACTGCAGGCTGTGGAAAATTGACCGATTGGGAATCCCACATGACTGTACTGGAACGCTCAGTGTTTTTTCTGCTTTGAGAAGTCTATTGGCTAAGATTTTAGATAGTATTTTATAATCTATATTCAGGATGCTTATAGGACTACAATTTGTTAGTTCTGATCTGTCTCCTTTTTATGTTTGCTTGCGCGTGCAGCGCACAAGAAACATATTGAGGTAGTAGAGCCTTGCAGAGGTGTGGCAGTGTTGTGGCCAATCCAGTGAATGCTTTCACAGGTGCATCCCTCAGCCACCAATCAACAGGGAAGCTGCTAATGATGACAGTTTCAGGGCAAGCACTGCACCTGAAAGAAATCTGCCACTCCAGTCAGGGACAGCTTCATCATTGCAGCAGCAGATCTCTCCCCCCCTGCCCCGGCAACCAGGGACATTCCAGCCATGTGCATTATAGTGCACAGTAACGCACATGGTTGGACTTACGAGCAACTTGTTTGCTCAGTGTGCTGTCCCGGTGAAACATATTAATAAATAAATAAATGAGCAGTGCCACAGCTTTGCATAATTGGCAGCTCCTGCCACCTACCACACACTCCCCCCAAAGCTGACATCAGGGTGCCCAATCCCCGTGTCGGCATGTATCCCCCTGCCCCCCCATTACTGTGGAACACTGGGAGCCCACGCCAGTGTGCCAAACTAATTATATCTCCGACACCAGGATGCCCTCCCAATGTCAGATGACTCCCCCAAGCCAAAATATATTTTTGCCGACAACAGGCGTGCCCAATCCCCATGTCAGCATGCCTCTCCCCAAGCCTAGACATATCTTTTGCAGACAATGGGTGCCCAATCCCTATGTTGGCATGACCCCCCCCTCCCACTATTGGCAGCACACTGGGAGCCCACCCCAGTGTGCCAAAGTACTTTATCTTTTCTGACACCAGAATGCCCACTCCCGTGTCAGATGTGTCCCACACCCCTTTTTTCAGCTGATCTCGGATGCCCAATCACCGGTCAGCACAGATCCCACCCCAGTCTGGAACACTGGGAGCCCACCCTAGCATGCCAAAATGTATTTTTATATTATTTCACCTGTAAAAGAAAACCACCCGGGGTCTTTTTTTTTAAAACATGAAGAAAAAGAAAATGGTCTCTCGTCGTCCTCGCCACCCTTCCCCCATCCTCACCCTTCCTCTGCGCACCCCACCTTCCCACACCCCCCTCGCCCCACACTTACCTCTAGAGGTCCAGCACTGTGATCCTTTGTAGACCGGGAACACATCTGCACTCTTGGAAAGCTGACCGAAAACTGAAGAAAATCACGGAAAGCCCTATGATGGCAGTCACTGGGGGGTTTCAACTTAGGTTGATATCTCAGCCATTTCTGGGAGTTTTGGTCCCAAATTTTCAACATGGGGTTCTTGGGACCCCACCTCATGAACACTACCATTGTCATTCTGTTTCTCAGTCCGGAAAGGTGATTTTGCGGTCACTGTGTATAATCTCCTTTCAGGGCTGATTAACAAAATGACAGTGCCACTGTTCATGAGGTGGAGTCCCAAGAAGCCCATATTGCAAGTTTGGTGAAAAAACTCCCAAAAATGACTGCGTTATGAGCGTGCATTGTATAGTTTGTACGCACACTTGTAACTTCGCCAATTTTTAATATTTTCTCTCCAAATTTCCAACATTGCAATTTTTTCACACCTCCTTATGAACAGTATAGCTGTCATTTTTTGCATCCTGCCCGAAACATGTTTTCGCACCTGTGGCGCAGAATGGCACAGTCGCTGTGCAAAATCAACTTTGGGACAGATTAATGAAATCACAGTGCCACTGTTCATGAGGGGAGGTCCCAAAAAGGCCATATTGAAAATTTGGTGAAATAATTCCAAAAAATGACTGCGTCACGAGCGTGCGTTACACAATTTCTATGCATGCTTGTAACTTTGCCATTTTTTCATATTTTCACTCCAGATTTTCAACAATGACATTTTTTCACACCTCCTCGTGAACAGTATAGATGTCATTTTTCACATTCTGCCCAAAATGTTTTTTCACACTTGTTGCGATGAATGGCACATTTGCTATGCAAAATCACCTTTTTGAATTGAGTAACGAAATGATAGTGCCACTGTTCATGAGGTGGGGTCCCAAAAAGCCCATGCTGAAAATCTGGAGTAAAAATACCAAGAAACACCTGGAACGTTAGGGTTTCCAACCATAACACCCCACCCTGTACAGACTGACAGGCATCAGGGGTGTGGCTTGGGGTCATTGGCCATAGTGCTCGTGCAATTCCACCCTATCCCCACCATGCAGCCACTGACAGGCATCGAGGTGTGCCTTGGGCTCTTCGGCCCTCACGTTCACCCCATTCTCCTATACTGCACCCATCCCAGTTTATTTCCTTATGGAATGGGGTGAGCGTAAGGGCCGAAGACCCCAAGGTACACCATGACACCTGTCAGTGTCTGCAGGGTGGGATGAGGTGGAATGGCATGAGCATTATGGCTGACGACCCAAAGGCACACCCCAACGTTTGTCAGTCTCTGCAGGGTGGGGTTGGGGACTGGCGTTAGTTCAGTACTTCACTGCCATTGCTATCGTGCATCTAACTCCTGCAGTACCAATGCCAATACCAGCAAGCAAACATTCGGCATTGACAAATGCTTGTTTATAGAGGAGAATGATAAGGGCTTGAGAAAAGGAAGAAGGAATATTAGAGGCCTTCAGTAAAGAATTAAACAGCAGAGTTAAAACTGGACTTAGTTTGTCTTTGAAAGTTTTTTTAAATTCTGTAGTTAACCCAACCTTTCCAGTTGTGGCATTTGGATTTTTACTGATGGCTTGGTGCACTTCAGCTAAAGAAATTTCACTTATCACCTGCTCAACTACCACAGCTGGTAGAGATGGAATGTTTAGATCCATCAGATATTTTTCATCCCATGAAATGTCATTGGTTTCCCTAAAACTGATTTTGTAGGTATTGCTGAGTTGCTTGTATGATGGTTTGGGGGTTAGTGGTGAGTAAGATTCTATCAGATGGCCAAACAGAATCTATATTAGTGGATTTTACTTTCTCTGCACAACTTTTAAACATATCTAGTGTGGGATGGTGACCTTGAGTACTTAAACTGAGCTTCTATTTTCAGACTCATATACCTATTGTATCGGTATTTTAGCATTTCTTCTTTTGCATATTTAATTTGAGCATTCAGATTAATTTTGTGATTGTGTGCTACAGAAATCAGTGTCTGTAGCTGATTTCTAAGCGTCAGGTATTGAGAATATTGTTTTTGTCCTTTCCAAGTTGCAAGTTTGATAAAAAGATTTTTTAATCGTATTTTGAGTCTAGCCACCACTCTAGAATTGTGTCATACGCCTCCAAAAGTGACACCCAGGCTTTTAACAGCTGATCCCATTTTTCCACCATAAAGGGATCTGTTAGTAAGGTGTTATTTAATTTCCATCTAGATTTTGTTTGGATATTAGTTTGAGTTCCTAGTGTATATATGCTAGATACAGCCAAGTGATCCAGTGTTCCTATAGGAATGGTATTTCCTTTTGGATAGTCAAATTCTTTGACATAAACAAATAATCGATTCTTGATGCAAGTCTGCCTTGTGTCTCCCTGATTTTTTTATTGCTTCAAAAGCTTCTTGCAAGTTAGCTGTAGTTACACTGTTTTTTAAACAGGCCGTATCACTGAATACGTTTTGAGGTTTACATCCTCTGTCAGTAGGAGATAGACCACAGTTGAAGTCCCCTCCAAAAATTACAGATATTTGGGTATACAAAAAAGGTTGAATAAGTTTAAAAAGGGCCACACGTATAGCAATACTTTGGGGGGCATACACACTAATCAATCTAAATTCTAAAGAGTGAAAAGTAACATCTACTATTAGACCTCTGCCTGATGCTATGTCTGTAAGCTTCTTTAGATGAAAGTGGGGCCCTTTTAAGAGGATTGCTATGCCATCACAAATTTCCCCTCATTGAGACCAACAGGAGGGACCATCTGACCATAGTGTTTGCTTGTGTAAGTTCGTAAATAGATTTTATGTGGGTGTCCTCTAAAAAAAGAATGTTATTTGGGAGCGTTTTTAGTATTTGAAAGGTAGTTCCTCTTTTTTTAACGGATTTGATGCTACTGACATTTATGGTCAGAGGGCTGAGGAGTTGGTGCAGTTATATAAAAAAAGGAGGGAGGTCAATAGGTCACCCATCTGATTTTTGTTTGGCTTTGTTCTTCCCTTTGGCTTTTTTTGCTTTGGCTCATTCTACCGTGGGATCTGTGCTATACTTCATTACCCCTGAAGTCACTGAGGATGCATCTAAGTCCCCTTCATACTCTTCCGTGTCCCCCCATTGTTTTCTTTTAGCCAGCACATTATACCGATTCCTAGAAATCAGGGGTTCTGAAGACTTTGGATCCGGTTTCTTTTTTGTGCGCCTAGACTTTCTTGTTTGTACTATTTCCATGGGGATTTCATTTGGTATATTGGGAGGTGGCATAATCTCTGATGCTGGCTCTCTAATAGTGTTTGAGGGTGCTGCTTCTGCTTTATCCTGCACAGCTGGGTTTATCTGCGGAGGGGGGGTCAGGGTCAGTGACTTCATCCACCAGGGGGGTGGTATTTGGGATTCTCGCTGTGTCTGAGCTACACTAGCCATTGTTACCTGTTCCTGTGGGATTGAGACTGAACCCTGTCTTGCTTGCACAAATTTCACCTGTTGGGCAGTAATAAGGACTTCTTGATCTTGCATAGCCCTGTCCATTCTATTGTGCGCAGCCCATGAACACTTCACATAGGAGTGTCCCAGTTCTTCACACAGATTACATCTGAATGAGTTTGGGCATCCTAAGCTCACATGCCCATATTCCAAACACAAATTACACCTTGGTAAATCACAGGAAGAGCTAAGGTGGGTTTCTAGCACCACACCTATGGCATGTCTTGGGCTGGCCGGGATAGAAACATATTCCTCTGTCCCTCCCGATGTAAAAGCTACTAGGCAAGTGTTGAATCCCATTCTCAGTATGTAGAAGTTTTACTTTGATCCACCCCCCCATCCATATTAAGTCATCGCCTAAAATGGGAATTGGTTGTTGCTGAATTTCACATTTTTGCCTTAACCAATACTGCACATCTTCAATATTTACACCTTCATTTCTGAATAAAAGTGTAACCGTTTTTATGGTGGGCTTTGTTAAAGGAATTGGAAAAAAAAACATTTGCCAAGCAGTATGTTTTTTTTATTGTTTCAAACTTTTGCCAAAACTTTTCTAAAGTTTGTTTCTAAAGCTAATGTCATATGTGTTTTTGCCCTTTATATGGATAAATGTAAAAAGTTATTGTGCTTGAATCCCCATTATGTCCTTTAACAATTGGTGGATGACATATTTCCTATCGGGAAAAGGTTTTTTAGTCCCTGTATATCTCAGACACACTGCATTGCATCTCTGTGCCAGCTCCCCCCTACTTGTTTGAATAAGTCTGCCATTCTAAATGAACTTGAAGGCAGTGTTTCAGTCCCTTGTAAAGTATTTTCATTTGCTTCTGAATTGTCATTCAAGCTGGAATGTTCAGCTGTTTGCGTATTTTGGGCGGCTTCGATTGGGGTCCTAGGTTCAGGCGCAGGCAAGTTCAGTTGTAATGCCTGTCCTGCATTTCAATTATTTTTCTTTTGTATTGGCATTGCTGGATTTACATCTTTAACCTGGTTGTTTATAGACATTTTAGCAATATCAGTTTCTGACCTTTTTTTCATATTTGTATCAGGCAGTCCTGTAGGCAAAAGGTTTTGTTGTGAGCCGGGCGACTGAAAATTAGACTTAGAGGTACCTGATGTTGATGGTGCTTCTTTTTTGTAAGTTCATGATTTGTGAAGCTGCCATCAGACCTGGAGAGGTCCATCCTTTCCCATCTTGTTGGGCTATCTAGCTCGCTGCTTTTAATACTGTTGTCAGGTTCCATTGCTCGGAGCAGGGTGTGGTGCTTGATTTTTTTCTCTTTGCCTTTACACAATACTTCAGCTGTCAAAACTGGCAGTCAGCTTTTGATCTACTCAGTGGTGTGTCACTACTGGAGGCCAGGGAAGAAGGTAAATCATCTGCCGTCTGAAAAATGACAGACGTTGTAACCATATCTTGTGCTTTTACAAAGCCTATGGAAACTGTAGAGTTGGGTGTAAATGGAAACTGTAGGGTTGGGTGTAGTTACAGGTTCGACTGCTTGCCTTGGAATATTGGCGCTATCAGTTGTTTCTTTTAGTAACTTTAACAGCAAACTTTTGTTTTTCTGTATTGCATTTTTTTACAATACTTCCTCCTGTTCTGGTGTCAGCAGGTTAAAATTAGAACATTGTCCATACCTCATAGCTGAAGCTTCCTCTGTTGGAGGGGTTTGTTCAGGAGAATACACTGTTGTAGGTTCAATCATCATTTCTTGTTCTGTGTCCAGTAGAAAATCTATTACGCCTTCCATTTCAGTCATAGTATGATCCATTTCAGGTTGAACAGATATCTTTCCAGGGGTTTGCACATCAAGAGAATGTTCCCCTGCTACCTCTCCTCTGCTGCCTCTAATCTCTCTGTCTGCTATCTTGGATTTGGCTGACAAGGGTTCCTCCTACTGCAAGAGTAGGTAGGGGTGTGCGAAAAAAAAATTCTGCTGGCGGAATCGTGGCGAAAGTGCAAATTTTGCTTCTCCGAAAGTTCGAAAATCATTTTCAGAACTTTCACGGAAATTCCACCTTAAAACTGTGAAATAAATATACAAACTGCAGGTTAAGTTATCAAACTGCAGGAAAAAAATATGCAGAAAGGATCATTGCCAGTGGTCAGTTCTGAGGCTTTTTTAACCACAGTTTAATTCATTAATCCACCCCCACTGATCAGAGGTCCCAGTAAATAAATAAATACCTCCAATAACTTCCTCGGACCCTCCTGGTTTCTAGTGGCCCCCCATCCACCGATGATGGCCCCCAAAACATTTTATTTCCCTGATGTCTATCGGACCCCCCCATCCTGGTTTCCTTAATCCACAAAAAAACAGCCAGCAGTTCACCGACTCATCCCCCTCTATTCCCAGTATTACCTGGTGTCTACTGGAACTCCCCATCCCTGATCCCTTGTAAAAAAAAAATCTCAATTCCCTGGTGTCTAGTGGACCCCCCACCCTGACAGGTCATTTGCCACATCCCGCTTCCCCCACCCTGCCCCTAGGCGGGCCACAAGCAGCACTCCTCTCTCCTGCACTACCAGTGGCCCACTGAATTGTCAGTGAATGACCGTATGGTTGTACAAGCAGGCGCTCATTCACTGACAGTTCATTAAACTGTGGATAGAATAAATTCCGCAGTTTGTATGCATTTTTCCGCAGTTCACAAAAAAGTTTGCAGAACTCAGTGAAAATCTGTGGAAAATCCCAGTTTTGCCAATGACAAAAGTTCTGAAATTTCCACAAAATTTCCAAAATTTCATGGAAGTACCGTGAAAGCAGAATTCACAACTTTCACCCACCCCAAAGAGTAAAGGAATTTCCCCGTTTTCCTGGTCAAATTTCCCCCTATTCACTAAAAATATCACCAACAGCTTAATCTGGTTCAAAGTCAGTTGGCATTCATCTGGATCCCCTCCCCTGTGTCATGCCTGAAAATAGGCAGAACTTGTCCAGTGCACTTACCCGGTCAACAAAAATTAAATAAATAAACCAAATTGAGAAAAGGGTCTGTAAGGGACATCTGTAAGGATAGGGAGAATACCAGAGTCTATAAAGATTTTGAGTCAGGCTGTTGCATATCCTGTAGGGAGAAGGCCAAATCAGGTTTTTACGCTGCGACCCCGAAGACAGTGTGATACCTGGGTCTTTCTCCTGTGTGTAATTGGCCACAAGACTCGAGACTGGTATTGTGCCCTTATCCATAGTTAGAGGGACGCCTTGGATCCTTGTGGCAAAAGTACAGTCGTGACCTTGGTGAGCATTTAAAAAGGACAAGGATGGTATCCCTGTTACCCCTTCCATCACAGATTGCACTTAAGGGTGTGCACTGTGAGCTCAGTGGGCCTGACCCCCAGGAGTGGGTTTGTGACATCTAGGACCACTCCTATGTACTGGAGGTGCTGGCTCAGCTAGAGGAAGGACTTAGGATGGTTGACAGTAATCCCCAAGAGCTGGAAAAACTGAAAAGTGGACTCCAGGGTCTGAATTAACTGAGCTCTGGAGAGGGCCTTCAACAGCTAGACATCCAGATAGGGAAAGACATAAAACCCTTGTCTCCAAAGAGCCACAGCCACCGCTGCTAGCCACCTGGTAAAGATTCAGGGAGCCAAGGAAAGGCCAAAGGGGAGGGCCTAAAACTAAAAGTGGTCCCCTGGGAAACAGAAAGCGGTAGAACCATCAGTGGTGCAGGAAAACCAGGATATGGAGATAGGCATCCTGCATGTCCAGTGAACAGAGCCGGTACCCCTGGTGCAGGAAGGGCAGTAACCTTTGGAGGATGACCATCCTGAAATGCTTGTACTCTATGTAAAGGTTCAGGTAACTGAGACCCAGAATTGGTCTCAAGTCCCACGTCTTCTTGGGGACTAGAAAGAAGTGAGAATAGAACTCCTTCCCTCTTTGGGCTGGGGGGATGGTCTCTGTGGCTTTTTTGTGTAGAACTGCCTGAATCTCCTCCTGGATGAGGGTGATGTGGGACTGGGGGTAATGGGAGTGCAAGGGAAGGCTGTCTGGAGGGACCTCTAGAAACTCAAGCATGTGCCCCCTTTCTATGATCTGAAGTACTCATTGGTCTGAAGTAATGGGTGCACCACCTTTCTAAATACAGGGAAAAGCAATCCCCCACTGCCTCCCCCAAGGCCTCTGCCGGGGGGGCAGGCAGGGAGTCATGCAATGGCATCAGGATGGGTAGAATGGCTGAGGGACACTCTGGGGGTCCTGGGGCGGAAGCTCCAGCCGGCTAGGTAGAAGCCTTGCACTTTGACTGCTGTCCCTTGGATTGCTGTCTAGGGGGCTGATGAAAGGGCTGGCGTTGGGTGGACCTGGGCTGAGAATGGTACATGGAGTGGACCAATCTCAAGGCCTTACCCGACTCTTAGAGGCAGGAAATGATGTCCTGGGCATCAACCCTCAAGAGGACAGAACCCCGAAAAGGGTGTCCATATTTTTCGTCTGCACATCGTGTGCGAACCCTGACACCCTGAGCCAAGAGTGATGGCAGATGCAGATTCCTGCTGCTGCTGCTAGCAGCCCTTAGTACATGGTTGTCCACGTTCGAGCCAGACTTAAGAAGCTGGACCAGCTAGGTCTTAGCAGGGTCATTGGGAAGAGCCTGCACCAGTTCCAAGTCCTTGTCCCATAAGACATTTTGATACCAGACAATATGGGCTAGATATTTTTGGGTCTGGATGGTCAGAGTGGAAGAAGCATAGACTCGCTTGCCAAACTGATCGATCTGGTGAGACTCATTGTCAGGGGGGTGGGTACTGAGGTACCTGGGTTTCTTGGTGCCATCATGGGCCGCATTCATTACCACCAAGTCTGCCTCTGGCTGTTCTCCCAGATAGCGCTTGCCGACTGGCACATGATACAGGTAGTCAGCCTTTTTGGCTTGGACCAAAGTGGAAGAAGGAAGGTTCCAGGTGGCCTTAGTGACATCCTCGTATGAATCAGTGAGGGGTGGCACTACCAGAGGGAGAGTTTCCTTTATGTGGAGGTAGATCCCCAGATCAGGGTCTAGCTCCTCCATTTCCCACCCCATCAGAGATTGTATGTGCCTCATGATGTCCAGAAAGGCAGTATCATGGGGGAGACCTAGGATTCTTTTTGGGAGACTCAGTATTGTCAGAGGGGCCCCTAGAATCCCCTCCAAGTCTTCCAAGGAGGAAGAGAAGGAATCCCTTCCAGATGGGTCACTCTCAGGGACCGGCATCAGGGGGTGACAATCCTCCCTACGATGGTCTGTACAACCGGGAGAGGGTCCTGGAGACCAGGGACAGCTAGGGTCCACACAGTCATCTCAGGGAGAAGGGTCTCAAGGAGGCAGAGGAGAGGCAGGCATCCTGGTGGTATCCATATCTTTTATAAAGGCCCTCCAGGCTGAAAAAAGAGCATTATAGTCCACCGGAGGAGGCGGATTATATGGTGGGTAAGGGTATTGGGGCAGCAGCGGCTGATACCCCAGCACTGGGTAACCTGGCATCGGTCCCTGGGGCATCAGGTACCCCAGCGTCAGTCCTTGAGGTGCTGGGTAACCAGGTGTCAGCCCCTGAGGCATCGGGTATCCTGGCGTCAGACCCTGAGGCATCAGGAACCCGGGGCCTGTCCTTCAGGCATCGGCTGGGGATTGTCCAAAGGGCCAGCTGACATTCACTGAGGTGGAGGTGACAACAGCAGAAGTGTCACGGGGTAGATGCCGGTTGAGCAGGCGTCTGCCAGACATGCGAAGGCTGATGCCGGTCAGGCAAGACAGATGCCGCAGGCCCTGAAGGGGAACTGGGCATCTGTGCAGGGGAGTTTGCTCCTGACGGAGACAGCAATGTCGCCTGTGTGGATGAGGAGGCGAGTGCTTGCTCCGGGCATTGCTTAGAGGCATCAGTCCCAGAGTTAGGGACTGATGTCAGCAATGCCAGGACTGGGGGAGTGACGGCAAGGACCCGCTGCCTGAAGAGGAAACCTCAGTTGAGCCTCCTGGCTGAGTACTCACAGGGAGTAAGGGCCTGAGTGTCAGGGGCTGGGAGGCAGGGGACAAAGTCCGATGCCCCGAGGAGCTGCTGCCTGAGATAGAGATGAGGGCAGGTTGCTGAGAAACTGGCAGCCCTGACGGCGTAAGAGCTGCCGAAGGAGGAGGGCCGACCTACCGTGGGATGAAGACCCGGAGGCGGCTACCATATTATGTGGTGACCAAGAGCGTGAAGCTGACCAGGGCTGACCCTGTGTTTGTCTCAGTACTTATGCTTCCCACTGGACTTCTCCTTCTGAGCAGAAGAAGAAGAAGCTGACAATCCAGAGGCCAGGGAAGAAGATGAACATTTGCCCTGAAGCTCCTTCTCCATTGTGGCTAACTTCTGCTGCAGCAAGAAGTTTTGGAGGGTCATCAAATGGTGTTCTCTGTGTGGCCTGGTTGAAGTCCTGGCAGTGCTACCAGGCCTCAGTGTCATCTTCAGGGCCTAATCAGAACAGGCAAGAAGAGTGGCCATCCTTGCAGGGAAGCTACTTATTGTAAGCACACTTCAGAGGCCGGTCTAAAGAAGAAGCTGGAGACGAACACATAAAGAAAATCAGAACACCAAAAAAACAATGTTTTTTGAACAAAGAAAATAAGAAATCATGGGTAAAAGCACAAGTAAAATGGCAGTCAACTGAAGCAGGCCTCTGAAGAGGTCCAATCTGTGTGGGTCTATGTTGGGAAGAGAACTGAGGTTGGTCTGGGGGACCACTCCTTTTATACTATAGGACAGACGTCAGCGTGCCGACATCAGGGGTGGTCCCCCACTGTAGACTGCTAACTAGAAGCCTTCCATGTGGTCCTAGCGCCAGGTGGCTTAGTCCTACCAGTACTGCTTGCTACAAGAGCCCCCTCAAAGAAAGATCTGGTTGTTCTCCTAGGAAGCAAACAGATCTATTTCTGGAATTCACCACTCTCTGAACACTGATGCTAGCACCTGGTTGTTCAGGGTCCATTCATGATTTAAGAAGCAGGATGTGCTAAGAAAAAAATAAACATAAACCAAAGCAATTCTAGCATCATCCGCCAACCTCAAGTAATACAGCCAAACAACAAATGGCATACATAGGCTCAAAGTTTATTGACAGTCAGCCAAAACACGTAATGAGAACCTCTTACCAGAGAACACCGGCAGGACCCCCACACCAGACCTCCGACCGGTTTCGCTAAGGCATCATCAGGAAGTCACTCATGATTTCCCCAGTTGATACTTCTGCTCAGAGAGTCTGCCAACACATTGTCTTTCCCTGATAGGTGTACTGCTGACAGCTGAACTTCCAGGGAGTCAGCTAGGTGCTAGATCTTCATAGCTTCTCTGCACAGCTTTGAAGATATTGTTCCTTCCTGCTTGTTTATGTAATACAATGTTGGGATGTTGACTGTTCTGATCAGGACAGACTAACCCTTGATCTGGGAAGAAAAAGTCTGCATTGCTAGGTTCACTGCCCTGACTTCCAGGAGAGACTGATGTGCTCTTGAGTCCCCTGTGAGCTCCAAGTGCCACTCACAGTAAGGTCGTCCAGGTGGGTGCCTCAAGCTTGGAGGGAGGGATCTGTTCTGAGTATAGTTGTGGGTGATTGTTGAAGGAAGGGAATTCCCTCTCTGAAGTTGCATTCTTCCTTTCACCACTCCTGTGCCTTTATTTATTTTATTTTTTTTCCATATAGCCATTTATGCTTCCCAACCCCGTCAGGTGGCTCCAGTCCCTCCCTCGGAGGGACTCAGTCTCCGGTCACACCGTTTCCCAATCCGACACCCCTATATTCCCCAGAGATCCCCCCTCATGACAGGGCCGGGGTGAAGGTGCGCCGGCCTTACCCCCACCCCTGGAGTGAAATCCAGACATCAGGGGGCCGGTCGGGGTGCTGGTTCAGCCATCATGCATCCTGCTGGCTCCATTTTTCCTTCTTCGCCCATCCTCCCTCCCTGCCAGCGTGATGACATATGGCCTGTATGAAGTACATGACTTCTCCTTGGCCTTGTTACCTTTCTAGGTGACCTTGTATTCATCCACCTTTTTCATACAGGCCTTCTCTTTTCTCACCAAACAAGACATTGTTTTTAAGGGGAAAATCTATAGCCTTTGCTTGAGTGTCCTGGGATAGGTTGGTGGCCCTGAGCCATGCAAATCTCCTTAGGGCTACAAAGAGGGCCATCTACCTAGCAGCAGTGTCACTGGCATCCACTGCCATTTGAAACTGATATTTGGATGCCTCAATTCCAAACCTTGCAGTTTCAGCAAGGTCAGCTGCTAGACCAGAAGGGGCCTTCTCAGACATACAGTAGCCAGCACTGATTGCTATAAGGATTTCTGGTATTGGCCAGCACAGGCCATGTAGTTAGCTTGTCAGATAGACAAGGAAGCTGCCAGATAGCCTATTTTTGCCATGCTGTTGAGCTTCCTTGAATTTTTTTCTGGAGGGAGTGATGCAAGGGGCACCTTAGCCCTCCCACATGCTTTTGTCTGAACAACATCTTCGTGACTAGGGTGGGAGAATAAAAACTCAACTCCCTCACTATCCAATTGGTACTTCTTGTCAGCCCTCTTGTCCAGAGGAATAATGGAATCGGGTGTTAGGAGGATTTTTGTAATAGTTTCTTAAGAAACTTGTTCATAGGAAGTATCAGTTCTTTAGTGGGTGTTAACCCCATGAGATCGAGGAATTCCACCTCTTCCTCATCCTCTACTTCCTCAGTGGTAGCAATATCCAAAGCCTCTACCATTCTTCGTACAAAAGTATGGTGGGAGGAAAAATCCTCTTAGTCTAGACAGAGAATTGAACTCCTGGTCAGGAGAGACCTCTGGCTCCATGGGTTCTCCTTCGTCCTCTCCATAATCCTAAAATTCCTCATAATCCTGTATATCCCAATTAGAGGTTTGAACCAGTGCTGTCGGTAGCTGAACTGGGGCGGAAGGTGCAACCGGAACTGGAGAATCCGGAACCGGTACCAACCCCTGTAAAATTTTTATAACCTTCAGAGCCTGGGCTATTTCTTTGGATGAAAGAAGTTCAGCTTGGCAAGCAGAGGCCCCTTTTGGCTTTCCAGCCAAGGTCTCTATATGCTTGGTCTTTTTCAATTTTTTTAGAAGAACCTGTTTTTTCTACCGGTTCCCTGATTCTTTTTGGCCTTGAAAGCTCACCCCTGACAGAGGTAGAAGAAACAGTTTTAATGGTTTCACCCATACTGTTAGAGGGATTAGGCTGGTCAGAGCCATTGCCCTGAAATTTCAGCAACCTTTTTCTTGTACCTTTCCAAATGTTTTTCAAGCGTTTTTTCTGAAAAGATACTGCAAATGTCACATTCAGCTGTGAAGTGAGATTCATCAAGGCAGACAATGCATTTTTCATGGTTGTCTGCCTTGGCAAACACCTCTACACATTGAATGCAATTTTTAAACCCGGTAGGGTCTGTTTTTTTCTTGGGTTTATCTGACATTTCAGTTAAATGCCCTCAAACTAAACCCTCTCTTAACTTATTTGTTTACTTTTTTTTAAAACGGTCGGTTCACAACCATGAATAAACCGCAATCAGTGGTAATGAACCGATAAGTCTCGGTTCAGAATCAAAAAGAATTCCACAATATGTAAAAAAAATAAACAGTAAGATGTAAATAAAATATAAAAAAAACCTAGCGGAAGGTCGGTTCCTTGACGGTTCTGAGGAACTGAGAGAAACCACTAAAAATCATACTAAAACCAACTAGCGTAACTAGCTAAAACAGGAAAGAAAGGCACCAGATGAAGAACATCTTTAATAATACTTTGTTTTTTTGAAAGAAAACAATGAAATCAGCAAAGACTGATGAGGCGATTTCTCCAAGGCATCTTCACTAGTAGGTAGAAAATGAAATCTGAGCGTTTTAGAACACAGCAGTAAGGAAGGGCAGCATTTGAAAGTTGGCACAAGCCACTGATGATTCCATCATTTACATATGTTCCATCCTCTGGGCAGTCCAATTCTACAGGCTGATTGCAAGAGTTAGGAATATTAAAGAATACCTGGGGTTAGAAGGGGTAATTTTTTATACTTGTTTGGGAAAGGGAAGGGGCTTGAAATAAGTATTTAATAACTCCTTTAAATGGACTGATGTTTAGCCGGCTGACTTGGAAGGGCACTGTATTTTGTGTGTTGGTTGGGGGGGTGCTGGTGTAATGAGGCCCGTGTTGCTGTTGCATGGAGGGGGACCTGGAGCTTCAAAGCCCTCTGATGTGGTTTTGTGCTTGGGGCTGAGAGTTTAAAAATGAAACTTTCTGTGGAGTGAGGGGAGGGTTGAAATGGCCGGTGATAGCTGGCTGATGAGGAAGTTTTTTTTTTGGTGGGAGGGTGAGTTGTTGGCATACTGGTGCCTCTGGTGTTGTGGGGGGGAGGCTTGGAGCTTAAGCCAGGCTTGTTGGTCTCAGCTGGCTTTGGGATCTGGTCAGTGACGGTGGGGGATGGGGTGGATGGACCTCCTGGTCTGTTGGTGGGAAGATGGAGTAAAGAGCCTACCGGGGGGGCTTCAAGCGAAAAAAGCTGGTCTGGCTTGGAAATATGACCTATTGGCGTGGCTTGTGGAGGAAGTGGAGTGATGGGCCACCTGGTCTGTCTTGGGGGGAGGGCAAATGAAGAGCTTACAGGTGTGGCTGGGGGTTTGTGTTGTGGCGGGGGCTTGTGGAAGTAATGGTGCCTGCTGGTGTTGTGTGTGTGTGTGTGTTTGTGTGTGTGTGTGTGTGTTTGTGTGTGTGTGTCTGTTGGGGGGACTTGGAGCTTAAGGCTTGCTCAGTTTTAGGATCCAGCCTGTGAGTGTGACTTGAAGGAGGAGGTGATACTATAACACTCCAGACCCCCAGGCACACTTGCTTAGTGTTTACTGCATGTGATATCTAACAGATGGATCTGTGAGCTGTACCAAACTGTGCTAGATATCAATTTGACATACCACGGAGACGAATGCAAGCTATCATGCTATCTGATAAATTGTAAAGTGGTTAAAAAAAACTGTTTTATTCTGTGGCACTTCCCTTTATACCTGCCAATATGTTACTTCACTGTAACCTAATATACAAGCAATAATATCTGTCAGGGGACCTCCAGTGACATCACTGTCGGTATGGCTGCCTGATCTTGGAGCGCTAAGTACCTGGCGGTAAAATCTATAGCAATCGGCCATATTAATTTCATTAGTTTGCTTTTTTCTGACCACTGCAAATATTCTGAGCCCTCTCCTGAATGCCGAACAAGAAAAATTTGGGGCAAAGTACTCCTGGGCTGCAGAAAATGGATCGAGAAAGATCACGGCCATCTCTCATGCCATAACCTGTATGGCGGGCTCCAGGGAGGATGAAGAAGATTTAGGCTCAGAGGCAGGGTCAATGATGGGAAGGGCCAATACCAGAGCTATCAAGAGGATGCTGCACAAAATTGATGGTAAAGTTACTGGAATCCAAAATAATTTGCAAAAGTTACAGCAACGCACCTCATGTATGGAGGCCCATGTGGACTCGCTGCAGTCGGAACATATGGCCTTTGGACGCTAACTGCTCTATTTGTATAAAAGAGAAAGGGAACTCACTGCCCATACTGAAGATGCTGAGGCGCATTCGAGGCGTAACGATATTAGGATCTTTGGAGTTCCCAAAGGGTTGAAGCAGGAAGACACAGCTGGCTTTATGGCATGCTGGCTTCAAAAATCATTGGATCTCTTGGCTGACTCAGAGCTTGGCATAGAAAAAGCTCACAGGGTTTTGCTGCTGAAGCCAAAGCTGGGTGCCCCCCACGGTCCATAATAATTAAGTTTCTCAGCTACCATGCTACCAAGGAAAAGATTATGCAGCTGGCCTGAGTGAAAAAAAATCTCAGTTTGGATAGGCAACACGTTTATGTGGACCAGGACTACTCCTCACTATTGTTAGTGAAGCAAAAGAAAGTGCTACAAGTGGTTAAGCAGTTAAGAGGCAAAGAGGTGAAAGTCAGGTACGATATCCTGCTAAACTGTTGGTACAGGAGAGGGACACTGTGAAGACCTTTGATGACCTGATTGCTGCCTCCTCCTCCTCCTCCTCCTTGAAATCTGTCAGAATTGCGCCACTGGATTTAAAGGAAGAGCTTGCTGAGAAGGAGGTTTAAGAGCTGATGTGGGAAGTAGTGTCCCCAACCATGGCTAAGGGCAAACAGAAGCCAGGGGGTCTCCTGTCACTTCACTCTGACCTGGCATAGTGGCTTAAAAAAATCTAAACCTGTTACCTGAGCAAAGACAGAGCTTGCCGAGGTGACCAATGCAATTCTCCATGGCTTTTTGGAGTGAGATGAACAGACCTCTTAAGTTTTTACAGTGGCCCCAGTTGGGCAGAAACGTGTCTTTCATTGAATCATCTGCCTCCTGTGGAACTTTCAGTTTTATTATTTCTGTTTGGGAGCAATGGTCAGATGGTGGACCATGTGCCCGAAAGGAAATATTCCCTTGAAACCCATTACTACAGCTGGATGTACAGTAATTGTAGGAACTCTGGGTCACTGTGCGATTGTATTTATCCCCCTGTTGCTTCCACTATTAGTGGAGGGAGCAGATGGAGAATTTCCAACATGGCAGGATTATTTATCCGTGGCGGTGCTGGACTTTGAACCAGCCAATTTCTCCTCAAGGTAATGAACATTATCATCCCTCTAATTTCCCCTTTCGGCAACTCTGACTTTGCCCAGCGAATTATGACTGTTAGCTGATTGGGGATCCTCAGCTGCTCCCAAGCAGAGTGTAACACTGAACTGCAATAAGGGACTGAATAAGACTTTAGTTGGCCTGTTTCGGGCTGAATATTCATATATTTCATATGTGTTCTGGTTATATAGGTTAGACTGATCAGATAAAGTGTTCCCTGAATGCTCTCCCTTTATTTTTGTGAAACGCATGGTTGAATAAGCTATAGGAAAGCAGGGGCGGTGGTAAGTTAATGGGTTAACGAGGTGGCTATGCACTTGCCTTTATGTTGGGATGCTTTGGAAATTAAGGGGGTGCAGTTGCTTTAATGTTTTCATATTATTGGTAAGGAGGGGCTGACCCCTCTTAACCACTTTTGACTGAGCTGTGCTGCTCATTCAGAGGGGCTTGACCTTTCTATTCAAAGATGGGGAGGGTGCTTGGGGGGGAAGGTTCCACATGGGTTCCGTTGTAGTGTGGGGAGAACTTTTGTCTGCTGTGCTACTCCCTGCCTACATACCAGTCAACCTGTTCTAGGGGTTCCCCCCCCCAGTAGTGGTTAACTGCCGGAGGAAATGTGTACTAGGATCCCCGAAGTCCACTCAAGGGAAGAGAAGTGTGAGGGCTTAGGGCCACTCTACCTCTCTACACCCATTATTTAGGGTGCTCTCTCGAGGAAAACGTTTCCCATAGGTGGCGGATAATGCTGCAAAAAGACAGTGTCTTCAGTGTTTTATTAGTGTTAGAAGTGTTTGTTTTGTTAGAATCTTTGAAGGAATGTGTGTGTTCTTGTTTGTTTTTTACTGCCAATATCACTCTTGTTATAAACTTAAGCATATTATGATTACTGTGTCCTGTGCTCAGGGACATGGTTTTAAGTGGGGGGCATGGAGGGAAGGGGAGAGAGTTGGGAACATAAGTCAATTAGTGTGGATTCTTGCTAACTTTGATCATGGATAATTTAATTATCGGTTAATGGAATATAAAAGGAATTAATAATGTGATTAAGAGGGCCAGGGTTTTACAGGAGCTGCAGCAGGCTAAATGTGATGTGGCCTGTCTTCAGGAAACAAAACTGTCTGCAGCTGAACATTTAAAACTCAGGAGGATGTGGGTGGGGAGTGTCTATGCGGACTCCCACCAAGACGCTAAAAGGCAGGAGCGGTGGTTTTAGTGCACAGGGGTTACCTTTTCAGATCACCCATGAATACTCCGCAGGGTCAGGTAGACTAGTTTCAGTGTCTGGAATCCTGCGGGGTCAATCTATCTATATTGTCTCTGTGTACACACCCACCCCCCCAATCCGCGGAATTTGTTTAGACAAGTATTTCAGTTTTTGTCATTCCTCCCCGAAGGACAGATTCTGTGTTTGGGGGATTGGAATTATGTGAGGATGCAGTCCTCGACAAGAATACATCACGGATAAGGGACATAAAGCTTGCTCCAAATTACTTAAAATGCTACGGCTGGGGTTGTAAACCATGGAGGTTCAGAACCTAAGGAAAATAATTTACTTTTTACTCCCGCCTTCAATTCCTATTCCCGATCTGGATAGATTGTATACCCCAAAGAAGTGGGCACATACTATCCATGATATCAGCACTAAAGCCATCACATTATCTGATCATGCCTTAGTGGTTTGTGAATTACAGTGGGGTTCTGGACACTCTACGGGAGAATGGAGGCTTAACATTAATCTACTACATGACAAGGGTTTTGTTACATGTACTAGGGAGGTTATAACAAATTTTCTTAGAGAAAACACAGACAAAGATACCTCACTTAAATACATACTGTATGGAACTGCCTTAAGGCAGTGGTGAGAAGACATGCCATACCCTATGCCTCTCATAAACAGAAGCAGCACCCGGCTTTGTCGACTCAAGCGGAGGACAACCTCTGGTAGCTCGAATCAGATCATAGGAGAACTAGAGACCCAGCCCTCCTACCTAAGATAAAACAAGATAGGGAGACACTAAATAGGATGCTGTGACGGAAAACAGAAAATGCCCTTCGTTTTACGGGGCAGAAATATTATGAGTGGGAAGACAAGGCAGGGAGATTGCTCACCTTGCATTTAAAAAAACAAGGAGCTGATAGGTACATCTTTAAATTAAAGGCGAGTGACTTGGTAAATGAGTTCACTACCGCACCCTTGGATATAGCTAAAGAATTTCACCATTATTATTCCCATTTGTATAGCCAAGAGAGACATGAAGGCCACTCCGAGAAAATCACTGAACTCTTTGATAAGATGACTCTCCCAAAGCTCTCCAAGGAGCAACAGCAGATTTTGGAATCCCCATTTACTGAATCACAAATTTTAGCTACAATTAAATCTTTCAGTAAGGATAAGGTCCTGGGACCCAACAGGTTTCCTGTGGAGTTCTATCGGACCTTCTCAGGACAGCATGCTCCCCCTCCTGACCAGAATATGTAATGTTGCCCATGAGGGGAGTCAGACGCCTGATTCTTGGAATAGTGCCTTGGTATCTGTGCTGCCCAAACCAAACAAGGACACTACCTTATGCAGTAGCTATCACTCCATCTCATTATTGAATCAAGATACTAAAATTTTTGCTAAGGCCATTGGGGTAAGGATATAGAGTATTATTACAGGCCTGGTCCATACAGACCAGACAGGATTTGTCCCCGGTAGGCACATCCAGGACAATATTCATCTTTCGTTAAATGTTCTAGCTTCTACCAAAACCTTTCCTTCGAATGTTCTCCATGCAGTCAACTCGACTGATACAGAGAAGGCGTTCGATCACCTTGACTGGCTGTTCTTAGATGAGCCCCTGAAGAGGTTCGGTTTAGGCCCTAAATTCCGTTCATGGATATGTAATCTGTATAGGTTCCCTACCGCCCAGGTTAAGGTAAATGGAGTAACATCTGCATCCTTTAAAATAGGAAGGGGGACCTGACAGGGTTGTCCTCTATCCCCTTTATTATTTGCCCTCAGTATTGAGCCTTTAGCAGCATTAATTCATTAATCCCCAGATTATAAGGGTATTAGGGTGGGGGGTGAAGAGTTATGTGTCTCACTTTATGCCAATGACGTGCTCTTGTATATTACCAATCCAGTCCAAATGGTGCCCAAAGTTTTGGAGCTGTTAAAAGATTTTGGGTTAGTGTCAGGTTAATGAGACCAAGACAGAGTTGCTTTCGCTGAGCCCTTACTCAGGCCCAGTACCAATGGCTTTGGATGGGCTCCAGTGGGCTATTACTGGGTTCTGATATCTGGGAATTTGGGTTCCTAGATATATATCCAAGTTATACCAAATGAACCACTTGAAATTGTTGCAGAAGGCACAGGCAGATTGTAAGAGGTGGAAAGAACTTCCCTTATCTCTTTTTGGCAAAATGGAGACATTTCGTATGAACTTGCTCCCAAGATTCCTGTTTATTTTCTCATCGATATCATTAAATCCTCTTGCTGTGTTCTGGAAAACTCTCAGGTCCATCCTGGCTAAATTTATCTAGGAAGGGAAAGAGGCCCAGAGTTAAATGGGCCATGTTGATAGCTCCTAAGATGAGGTGCGGACTTGCGCTCCCAGATTTTAAACTATACTACTGGGCTACACAGATACAATATTTCATTCCACACCTATGCAGAGAACCCACCATTGTCGGTTCACCTGGAAAAACCTTCTAGGAGATTGGCCAACATGGGGGATTTATTATTTATGGATGTAGCCAATATTAAATTATGGACTCCAGGAAGCATATGAGCTTCGAATCTACAAAGGACTTGGGTGGAGATTTGTAATAGTTCAATGGCCTACGCAGCCAATATAGTGTTATGCTTGTGCAACTGTGTTACTTTGGGTTTTGGCTATTCACACTCTTTATTCCAGAGGAATTACCACCCTGTAGAGGTACCAAAGGCAAGGAACCCTCAAAGAAGGTTCTACCCCTAGAGGTGCCGTGGGATGATTCCCTTGGCTAAAGATACCTTAGGAAGGATCCCGAGGAGAGAGACCCTGCCGCTGGAGGAGGAGGAGGAGAAGGTGGTGGGGCAAAGAAAAAATGCTTCAGAAGGAGGCTGAGAGGAACTGCTTATATAGGTCAGGAAGTGGGAGTGGCTGGCTACTTGTCCATTGAACTGCAGGCCCAGCCTTCCAATTCAATAGTCTACGCAGCCAGTATAGTGTTATGCTTGTGCAACTGTGTTACTTTGGTTTTGGGCCGTTCGCACTCTCTATTCCAGAGGAATTATCACCCTGTAGGGGTACTAAAGGCAAGGAACCTTTGAAGAGGGTTCCACCCCTAGAGGTGCCATGGACAATTCCTTTGGCTAAAGGTGCCTCAGGAAGGAACCCCAAAAAGAACTGTAGTAGTATGAAGCATGTTAGCAATCAATAGTTGTGAGGCATAGTAGTAGATAAGGCATCAGGCAGCTTGATAACATAATGAGGTGCACAGGTTAGCAATGGCATGAGTTTGATGGGTTGCGTTAGAGATTGGGGGGACCTCCTAAGGAGAAAGAGAATGGCAAATAGGGATACCATCCACCTCCATCCAACAGCGGAACCTACCTAAAGGAACTAGGGAACACTAACTATGGTTAACTAACGGTTATGACCTGAGGCACGGAAGAGACAAAAAAATACCCTCTGAGGAGGAAATCTCTGGGGATCCAAAGCCTAGGTCACCTTCCCTCCAGGCTTGGGAAGTTTATTTTGTGGCGGCTCTGCTGCTGCAATTTAGAAACCCAATAAAAAGGGGGGGGGAATATTTCAATTTAGAGGAAAGCTCTCACTCAATCCCTCTAATGGAAATGCCATGGAAGGTTGCAAGAGTGCTCTGCAACATTGGGGGCAACCAAGGCGAGAGGAGGAGAGCAACAACTGCTGAGGCACTCACCTGACCTACTCGCTCTACAAACAAACCAGGTGAACCAGAGGCAGTCAAGGTGAGAATAGCTTTGAAGGGTGCCTCCGAACCCACTCAGGCAGCTAAAGAGGCCCTGTAAGAGCCAGACCCCTTTGCCACTGAGTCATAAATTCTACAACTTGAGGTGCCGTCAGTACGGTTGATGACTGAAGGTCCACCTGGAGCAAGGACATTCCCATCTATGGGCCAAATGAGTATGACCCCGTCCCAAGCTTCACATGCTCAGGTTGCAGACTCTGAGTGCAGAACGAGATCGTCAGCTGCAGGGAGGCCCTGCACCAGGAATAGTGTGGCTGGCATGCCCCAGAAAACTGAAGAGGAGCTGAATGAGCAGTGATTGCTGGGACCTCACGGAGGTCAGATGGTAGTAGTGAGCTTTGAGAAATGATTGCATAAGTAATGCGTGAACCTGCATGTAGGTCATTAAGCACAGTAGCAATAGTCGGACCTGCACGTAGGTCAGTAAGCACAGTAGCAATGATTGGACCTGCACGGAGGTCGGAGGAGCAGCAAATATGAATAGTGGGGCAAGCTAGCCAGGCATTCAAGGAAGTCAATGAAAGTGACAAATACTCTGAGGATTTTAGGTGGTGGAGGCAGAACTAGAACATAAAGTAAGTATGCCACACAGGGGCCACGACTCCCCCAACACCTCCAAGTCCCCTGCCGTAGGAAAAACAAGAACGTGATGGAAGGGGCTAAGACTCACATGCCGATATAAAACTAGTTTACAGCATTAGCGGTAGCTTAGCTGACCTCAAGAGTATAATAGCAGTGTACAAACACAGAGAGCAGCATCTGCATGCAGTAAATGTTGTAGGATTCGATGAACATATATTGAAGAAAGGCAATGCTGAAAGCAGCTAACATCAGGCAGTGCAATGAAACTGCAGCAATCAGATATGTGGTAGGAGTTGAGGATGCAGGGTTAAGTGTGAGCCTGAACCAGGTGAAAATAATTAAGGTGCAGAACATAGAGAGCAGCTATGTGGTTTGAGTTGAGACACACAGATAATGATTGCAGCTGCATTGTGAGTACATGCACTATTCGGCAAACGTGATACTGCTATTTCCAAGGAGGGTTTCCATGCCTGGCAGCATCTTTCATGTACACTGAAAGAACATGAACATTCAAAGCCACACACACATACACAGCATGGAAAAGTGGTGGAACCTAAAATCAGGAATAAGCAGCAACACCACAATTGACTAGACCTACATGGACTTAATTTTACAGGAAAAGAAGTACTGGAGATCTGTTCTGACTAGACTTGTAGCATTCGTTTGTCACTTGGCAGAATGAAATCTGGCTTTTCGCAACCATACAATGAAGCTGCGTGGTCCACAAAATGGAAACTTTCTTGAACAGATTGAATTACTGGCTAAGTTTGATCCAGTTATGAATGAGCACTTGAGACATATTGAGAAGAAGGAAATTGCTGATCATTATCTCAGTGAAGCTATTCAAAACAAATTTATTGCACACATTGCAACCCACACCCTTAAGGCCATAGTGGAAAGGGTCCAATGCGCCAGATATTTTGCTGAGATTATGGACTGCACTCCAGATATCAGCCACACTGAGCAGCTGTCAATAATGCTGTACATTGTCACTTGTGGGTTATCAGTTGGTGCATCAATATCAGAACATTTCATTGGGTATCTGGCAGTTGAGGATACAATTAGGAAGGGCTTGTGCAATAGCTTTTTGGGCCACCTTAAGAACCTGGAGATCAGCATCACAGACTACAGAGGACAGTCATATGATAATGGTAGCAACATGAAGGGCAACCAGCAAGGCGTACAGAAAAGAGTTTTGGAGATAAACGGAAAGGCCTTGCACATGCCTTGTGGCAGTCACAACCTCAATTTGGTCATTCTGGATACTTCAAAATCATCAGTGCTGTCCATGACCTTTTTGGGTGTTCTGTAGTGTCTCTACACTATATTTAGTTCTTCTGTTCAGCACTGGTCCATCTTGAAAGAGCATGTTACCCAGTTTACTATAAAACTGCACTCCGACACCCAATGGGAGTGTCACGTGGAAGGTGCAAAAGTGCTTCGCTACCAACTAAAAGAAGTGCATGCTTGCCCTCAATGGACTTGTCAAACGTGCGGTTGAGAAGAAAGATAGTGGGACAGCTTCCGAAGTGGTGAGCCTCACAAAGGAGATTGGGTTACAGCAACTCATTTTGAGCGTGGTTGTTTGGTATGATATATTGTACCAAATTAATCAAACAAGCAAGCTGATTCAGAGCCCCAACATGGCCATGGATACCCTCAGACACGAAACAGAAGCAGTGAAAAAATTTCAGCAGAACTACAGGAAAAATGTATTTGCATCTGCACAAACTGACGTGCGAGAAATAGCTGAGCAATTGAACACTGAAATGACATTTCCTGAACAAAGACTGTGAAAGAAAAAGCAAATGTTTTTGTATGAAGGTTCAGACGACACTGGCACACCATCGCTTGAGATTCAATTTAAGCGAGACCATTTCCTTCCAATACTACATGCTGCTTTTACCAGCTTGAATGAAAGATTTTCTCAACTGGAAATATTCTATGGCTTGTATGGTTTTCTCTATACCATCAATGATATGCAGGGGCTACTGATGAGGATATTCTGGAAGAACGATGCAAGAAATTGGAACTCAGAATGGGTGACATTGATTCTGATGACCTGACACTCGAAGTGCGCGCCGCCATAAATGCATTTCCAGTCCATATATCTTCCTCACCTCTTGAAATGCTCAACTACATCTACTGTACAAGAAAAAATTACTGGACCTGTATCTGAATCTCAGTATTGCCTTGTGTCTGCTTTTGACTGTTCCTGTTACAGTAGCATCAGGGGAGAGGAGCTTTTTGCCTGAAATTAATAAAAACTATTTACGTTCTACAATGTCCCAGGGACATTTGACTGAACTAGCACAGATATCTATCAAGCACTAGATTTGCCGAACACTTGATTGTACAGATATAGTTTCTGATGTTGTTGCTGCAAAAGCACAAAAGTTTGTTCCTAACTTTCTGTGACTGCTCATATGTTTATTACAATTTCATTTCATTACTAATTTAAATGCAGATTTTACTGCAAAAAATGAGTAGTAAAAATAGAGAATGTGGGGTTTTAATAGCATGTACCCCATGCAGGCAGGCAGGCAGTGTGTCCTGATTCATACCTCTTAGCTGTCCCACATCATACACACTCATGCACGCGCACACACACACACACGCACACTACTTACTTGTTCTGCAAGCTAATGCTACTGTTTTAGCTCCATTGTTGCTGTCAGGTATAACTGTCATATCATTGACAAAATAACAGATTGAGAGCCCTTTAAAGACAGACCATATCTAGCTCCTGCATGTTTATTCATACTACTATGATGTTGTTTTTACAGAAGGAGGCAATGTTCCGTACAGTTTTTATCAGTGGTGGAGCATAATTTTATAATTAAAGCACAAGTATAGGGATGCTGTTGTCAAAATAATTTGAGACTAATTGACAAATTTAAATTTAGTAGTGAGTAGAAGGGGGAGGAGCTTGACACTTCATGCTATTCTGCTGTGGGAGTAGCAGAAGGAGCAGGATAGCCAGAATGCCATACTCTCTCTTTTATGTAAGGTATGGCACAGTTGCCTGAATTTGATAGCAGTGTGTGTGTTTTTACCTGCTTTTCTGAGGCCTGGCTATCTTCACAGTTCAGCCTGTGTGTCTGAACTTTGGTGCACTGTTTTCCCACTGTTGTAGCTTTGTTCTTCTCCCACAGAAGCCTAGAGTTCTTAAGGTGGCTCACTAGCCTACCCTGCTGGAGAGCAGCAGAAAGCCCTACAGGGGCTGATATGCTGGAAAAGGCTGCACCCATAAGGTGGATCATAAGAGGCAAAGGTTCCTTCCCTACATTCCTGTTAATCTCCAACTGAGAGATTGCATTGTTCTCTAGCACCTCCTCTGTATTCTTTTTTTTTTTTAGTTGTTTAACCAGGAGTAGCACACTAAGCTGAAAGCTTTTTTACAGGTGCAACTTGGAAGCACAGGGAAGTTAAGTGACTTGCTCAGTGTCATACAGTATGCAAGTGGAAACTGTGGGATTCAAACCCAGATCTGGTCTGCTGGATGTCACCAGATTTGCAGCTCAGAGCCTTAAACTACTGCGCCATCTGCCTCCCTAAGGATAGTTATAGTGTATAGTTTACTGAACTGAACTAAAGAGAAAGTTTTCTAAGTGTCTACACAGAGCGCATTTAAACAGGGAGCAGATATACGGAGGGAGTTGCATAGTTAAAGCTTTGTACACCCAGAGAGACGCATTTTGACACCTCCTACTGCTAAGGAAAGGCCAGCCAATCTGCATGTAGAGGGCATAATGGTGAGTGTTAAAAGGGGCATTTGTAATGAATCTTAAAGCCCTGTGATAGAGTGTATCCAGAGTTGATAGGGCTGATTTGGGACTGTAGCTGTAGAGAAAGTCTTCATAGTCAAGTAGCGGTCAGACGATCGTTTGAACTAGTCTGAGTTTGGTGTCGTAAGTAAGTAAATGCTTATTCAGTAAAATAGACCAAGGCTTTGATGAAGTTTTTTAGCAGTTTCCTCGATGTGCATACAAAAGATCATTTACAATCTAACCAGAAGCTGAGATATTTAAATTTCTCCACCGGCTCAAGAGTCTCACCAAGGAGAATCTCAATGTGGTAATTTGCATCCGCAGAATTATTGGGCACTTCTTTATTATTGGGAGAAAGGAATATAATTTTTGTTTTTTTAGCACTAAGTAGCTTTAGACGGAGCAGGTTTAGCTGAAGGAGGTGGAATTCTTGCTGTAACTCATAACAAGCGAGTTGCAGAGAAGGCCTGGCGACATACTGTATAACACAGTATCATCTGCGACTAGATGAACACTTGCTGTGCTAATACTGTCGTTGATATTATTGATGTAGACGGTGAATAACAAGGGCCCCAATATCAACCCCTGTGGGACACCTCTCAGAACTGGTTTTAAGGGAGAGAGAGCGCCATTGGCTTTCACCTGTTGCCGCCTACCAGTGAGGTTGCAAGAAAACCATTTAAGCGAGGTGGCATCTAGCCCAAGGTTGCTTAACATGTCAAGTAAAAGCTGATGGTCAACAGTGTTGAAGGCCTTACTTAGGTCTAAAAAGAGTGCACATACATGGTTTTTGGCATCTAAGGAGGTTAGCCAATCGTCAGTGACTTTTGCCAAGGCCGATACAGTGCTGTGTTTGGGCCTAAACTGAGATTGAAGAGGGTTCAGCAAATTTACAGCTTCAAGATAGTCTCTAAGTTGGAGGTTAACTATTTTTTCAAGTAACTTGGATAGTACTGGCAATAGCAAGATTGGCAGGTAGTTATTAAGATCGCTTTGGTCGCCAGACTTGAACAAAGGAATGATGTAAGCTATTTTCCAGTTGGAAGGCAGGGTGCCTTGGAGAAGTGACAGGTTGAACAGGTAGGTGATAGGCAGGGACAAGAAGTAGTAACCTAGCTTTAGGAAGCATGGTTCCAATAAATTGGTACCAGCACATTTTTTAGGGTCCAGGGAAATAAGGAGATCCTCAACCTGTATGAGGGAGACAAGACTAAAGCTAAATTGCACAGAGTGGGATGAGTTTTTGAGGGAGAGAAAAGAGGGGTTCGAACAGGAGGCTGAAAGGGTAGCTTACTAGCAGATGAGTCACACGCTAGACCAGCAGTAGCAAAATGGTTATTTAATTGATCCAGTATGTCATCACTGCTCGTACAGGTATGGTCCCCAGAGACCAATTTAGTTGGGAGGGAGGAAGGTGAATTATGCCTTTCAATTTTTCTTGATAATTTGCCAGCATTTGACTGCACTGCTTTTAGAACACTCCAGTGCTGCCTGGTAGTAGTTGGCCTTTTCTGCCCGGATATGTCTCGTACACTGGTTTCTCACTGCTCTAAAGGCAGCCCAGTCAGGGTCAGACTTTGTCTTGAGAGCTTTCTTCCATAAGTGGTCTCTATGGTGAAGGGCAGTTTTTAACGAATTGGAAAACCAGAGAGTTTTTTTTTCTAGTTCTGATTTTTGTCATTGGCACATGTTTACTATTACCTCAGTGATAAGGTTAAGGAGGAGGGTGTAAAGCTTCAGTGACAGTTGGGGCCAAGTAAAAATCTTGCCATCTGATTTTGCTCAGGTCAGCCAGGAAAATTGAGGGGGTGAATTTACGAAAATCTCTTTTAAAGATGTAGTTTGATTGGTGCGTTGTTTTTGGGAGGTGCCTCACACAGGCAATGGCACTATGATCACTGATGTCATTGTGAAACACCCCAGTGTATGTAATTTTATGGGGCCTATTTGTGAAGATCAAGTCAAGTAGTGTGCTATGCCCAGGGTTTCACATGTTAGGATGGGTAGCCTCACTGATTAATTGGGTGAGGCCGTAGACATCACAAAGGTGTTTTAGAGGTTCTGAACAATGGGAGTTCCAGTCCAGGCTGAAATCACCCCAATTCAGAATTAGTGGCTCCTAGGAGACTGTGTAGGTGAGGGAGTATCCCAAGACCACCAGAAGGGAGTCTGTAGCAGCCACAGCTATAGATAGATTCTTTTGAGAGAAGAGAAATTTTTAAAGGAAAACTGTCCAAAACAGTGGGGGCAATCACCAGGGCTGCAAAAACGCCCAATTAAAACAACCTATATGGTTTATAATAAATGCAGCTAACCTTTCTTGAGTCATTTAGTGTTTTAATGTTGCTCCTGGATGCGCATGTCAAGAAGTGCCACACTTTGGAAAACAAGTGTGCCCCTGGCATCCTGTCCTGTGCGAAGGCTCGTAAAATGGCGAAATGTAGGTGTATTTGCACAGAAGAAAAAAGAAACATTGTGGCATGTAGAGGTATGTTAACTGAACCTCTAGGAACCAATTCCCGTGAAAACGGAGCAATGTACTGTAATGTACTCTAAAATCGTTATTAAAGTTGCAGCTCTGAGTTCGCCCATCAATAGTAAGACGAAGCCTGTTCGGGTATGTGCAGTAGCCGCTTAGGTGCTACTGCGCGATGACTGAACTTGAGCTGCAACTTTAATAACGATGTTAAGTACATTACACTGCTCCTTTTTCATCAGGAATTGGTTCTAGAGGTTCAGTTAACAGACCTCTACATGCCACAATGTTTCTTTTTCTCCCATGCAAATATGCCTCGCTCGCCATTCTTATGAGCCTTCTGGCACAGGACAGGATGCCAGGGACACACTCCGTCTTCCAGTGCGGCGTCACTTTTAACATGGTGCATCCAGGAGCAACATTAAAAGACTAAATAACTCAAGAAAGGTTAGCTGCATTTATTTTAAACCATATAGGTTGTTTTAATCAGGCATTTTTGCAGCCCTGGTGATTGCCCCCACTGTTTTGGACAGTTTTCCTATAAGGTGAGACTTTCTAATTCCTTGTTTGAGGTGGTAGAGTCATAAATGGAAACTGCATACTTATCGCAGACACAGATTGCAATCCCCCTCCCTGGTTATCCTGTCAGTTCTAAAAACATTGTATGAGAGGATGTTGGTGGCCAGATTTGGGGTAGAGGCTTTCAGCCAGGATTCACAGATCACAAGTACATCTCGAGAGGTGTGAAGGACCCAAGCTTGAATTAAGTCATTTTCTTAAGCAGGCTACAGGTATTCATATTTGTAAGGAATTTAAGGAGCAGTTGGAGAGCGCATTTGGGTGAGGAGGTCCTAGTGGAAGGGTGTGTGGATAAATGGGAAAGCAAAAGGACATAGATCCAAAAACTGCCACATGGACAGAGATATACAGTGGTGAAGAGATGCCAGACAAGATCATATGTGCTTCATGGGTCTCTAGATGTCCCATGTGTATAGTGCCCAAGGGATGAAACATGAGTGGCAGTGTATATAAATTTGGAGGAGGAAAGTGGCAGACAAGCTGCATCAGTAGGAGGCTACACACGCTGAAATCTGTAGGTTCCCTCAACGGGGGTTCCAGAATGGGGTCAATTGAAAACAGCATTAAGATGGAGGGAAGGTGAAGGTGAGTTAGAATGAAAGGAGGCATAGTTAGGTGTGATTTTTTTATGTAGTTACTAGTAAAAAAAGAAACGAGGTGTTAAATACAGGGCAATTGATTAGGGCACTAAGAGGAAAAACTATCGGATAGGAGAGAGAGAAAAGAGGAACAGCCTTTCAGGGAGACAGACTGCCAGAGCTGGGTTGGAGTTTCTAATTACAGACAAGGTGCTAAAAATATGGCAGTGGATTAATGTGCTAAATACAGGGCAATGGATTAAGGTGCTAAGAAGAGAAGCTGTCAGATGGGCGCTAGAAAATAGGAACAGCCTTACAGGGGAAACAGACTGCCAAAGCTTGCCTTACACCTGGTTAAATAAAGTTTGATTGATTGATTGAAAGCTGAGGATGATCTCTTAAGGAGAAATTTGACTATAAGTAAGCACCAATTAAGTAACTAGAGGTGGAGTCAATCACTAGGCCATGAGCATTTAATAGAGGTCGGGGCCGAGGTGAGTGGGAGAAACTTTCAGCTAAGGAGAGCACACAAAATTTGAACGCAGTGAGCGTCAAACTCTTCAAAGAGCTGGAAGTCCTGGCCAGCCAATCAGAGTGTGGCTGTAGACGAAGCAGGCCAATCAAATTAACGGATCAGAATCCGTGCTGTGCCGAAGGCTTAGAAGCATACATGGGAGGCAGCTTGTGGGGAGGGCGGGGTGGCAGAGATTTGCGGCCAGCGACAGGTGAAGCTGAAGACGCAAAGAGCGGAGGAGCCTGCTCAGAGCTTGCCTGGAAAAGAGAAAGGGAAAGGTTAAAGTTAGATAGAAATAGGAGCGCAGAAAAAAGCAAGGCTAAATCGGGGTCCGGGCAGTAAACAGAGACAAAGGCCAGGGGAGTAGGTGCTAGAAAGGGATGTAGTGGAGAGATAATGAGCAAGGAGTTACACAGTGGGGGTTGTTAGGAGCCTGGCACCAGAGGCTGCCAAGGAAACAAAAAAGAAAGGGTAGGGGGTTGGGGACAGCTCGAAAAGAGTGGAGGTTGGAGGTAGGAGAAGATTGAAAAAAGCAGGTCTGTTAAGGCAGGTTCAAGAGAAGCAAAGCTAAAAAGCAGAATTTAGCGAGGAAAGCTAGGAAAGGGCAGACTTGAGGTGAGCTGCAGTAAGCTGTAGAAAATTGAAAAAAGCAGGTCTGTTAAGGCAGGTTCAAGAGGAGCAAAGCTAAAAGGCAGAATTTAGCAAGGAAAGACAGAAAAGGGCAGACTCCAGGTGAGCTGCAATAGGCTGTAGAAAATTAAGAAAAAATACAGCAAGCGAAGGCAGGCTAAATACACTATGATACACTGCATAAATCATGATTTAACAGGCAAATCTAATCTTCTAAGTGTACAGCTTGGTTTCTACCTCGCAATCTAGTAACAGTAGTAGTTTTTCAGAATAAAATTTATCAATAAAAAAAGCGCATTTTTCAAAAATGAATACAGAAAATGTTCAGATGAAAATTTCAGCTAAGGAGAGCACACAAAAGGCCCTGAAGTTGAACACATCCCCAGGATAAGATGGAGTGCACCTGAGGTCCTAAGGGAACTGGTAGAGATGCTGGCGGATCCCCTGACAGACCTGTTTAACACCTTTCTGTAGTCTGGGTGTGTGCCCCTAGACTGGAGAACTGTACATTTGGTGCCTCTCCATAAAAGCAGTCCAAGGGATGAACCACAGAATTACAGGGCAGTCAGTCTAACCTCAATAGTGGGGAAATTGATGGAGACTATCCTGAAAGAGAGACCGGTGGGCTTTCTCAAGGAAAACTGGCTGCAAGATGAGAGGCAGCATGGGTTTGTGTTGGGGAGGTCCTGCCAGACTAATCTAATTGATTTTTTTGACTGGGTGTCCAAGACAGTGGAGAGGGGCCGAGCAATTGATGTCGTATATCGTTTTTGCTTTAGCCGGATGCCCCAACTCTAGCACCAGCCATCACCCAGGCACAATGACTGCACCCATTGCCCCTGGAGTTCTCCACAGTTTTATACCCCATGGTGGGGCCAGCAGGGTGGGCTCCAGCACTGGTCACCCCAGTCCACTCCCAAAACCCTGGTTCTCTGCATGCTGGTGGGCCACCAGGTGATTCCACCAAGATCCTGTTTTCATGCAAATGTCTTCAGTAATAAAGAATAGGTGCAGATATATACTTCTGCCCTTGGCTGTAAAGCTTTTTTCCTTTGAGCTCTGCAGCAACCATGGTCGCTAAAAACAAATGTTTCATTTGTGTTTATTACACACATTTGCATTTGTTTATTACATGTGCCTCGCATTTATTGTTCATGTACCCCTTGTTGTCATGATATTTGTTATTGCTGTTTCATTCCCTGCTGTATCTCCTCCCCCATGCTGCACCTGGAAACAAGATCTGGCTCAGTGTTCCTATCCCGGGCACCAGATCTTAAAGGGGACAGGAATTGACTGTTCCTAATTTTTACTTATTTGAACTGGTGTGTGTCGCTCATAAATAGGATTCTACTGCTTTTTAGGACTTTTTTTTATTTTTTATTGATTTTATCAATTTTCCAGTTTTCTGACTATGCTAGTCATCTCTTATCGTTCTGTATAGTCTCAAGTCACTATATTGTCATGCACGTCATTTCACGACATTACGGCTGTTGAATTCAATCTGCATGCAATGTGTTCACACACTGAGATCATGTGCAAGATTGAATACTTACGGTAATAACAATTGTTTTTAAATACAAAGTTATGCTCATGTATAGGTATTATAATATTTATGTATTTTTTTAATTATTATGGGAGTAACGACTGTTGTTGTTGTAACTGTCATTCTTCATCATTTCCGCTGCAGTGAAATTACCATAGGGCTGGCTACAAAATCATGGTTCTTGACATCATTTAGTTTTTTCAAGCTGTCATGTGTTGTCTTTCCTAAACAGTTGTAGCACACCTGGTCCCAACAGCCACACAGCTCGAGTCCCGGTCCTGAGTGCCACTCTGACTGCATTTCATTGGTGGCCTTTGACCAGTGTCTACCTGAATTTCCTCTCCCACAAACCCATAATTGAATTGATTTATTTTACATACTGTGACACTGTACTTGTCTCTAGCCCAAATCCCCATGAATGTGAGATATTGAACCAATTCAAAGCTCAGTACTCAGGTGGAGGGCAGTCCTGATAGTGAGAGGAGGTCTGGTCTGCATTTTGTGACTTGCAGTTTTTCTTCAGTCTCCCTATCCGTGGTTATGTGTCTCTTCGTGATGCAAGAAGATCACACCCCCATACATATATGCAGCTTCATGAATGCAATATTTTTGTAAACGATTCTCCAAAATTATATTTATTAGGAAGACACATATGTAATATGGTCCATCAGGGAGCAAAGGAAGACCAAGGGAGGGATAGTGAGGCTTAATAAAGGGGAGGAGGGTGGACATAGGGTGACTATGAAAAGGCAGACATACTAAACAAATATTTTTGCTCAGTATTCACAAATGAAGAGGGGGAGGTACCTAAACCAAACAAAAGAAACACTCTGGATACAGGAGCTGATTCCAGCCCATTCACAGAAGAAAGAGTTCTGAAAGAACTCTTAAAACTGCAGGTGGACAAAGCAATGGGGCCTGATGAGATTCATCCCAGAATTCTAAAAGAACTAAGGGTAGAACTAGTGACACCACTGACTACCCTCTTTAACAAATCATGGGAGGATGGGGTGGTACCTGAGGGCTGGAGCAGGGCAGATGTGATTCCACTTCACACAAGTGGGAGCAGGACAGAAGCAAGAAACCATAGACCTGTTAGTTTAACCTCAGTGATAGGGAAAATGATGGAATCACTTCTGAAGGAAAGAACTGTCAAGTACTTAGAGGCCAGAGGAGCACAGGACCCAAGACAGCATGGTTTCAAAGCATGAAGGTCACGTCAGACAAATCTAATAGATTTCTTTGACTGGGTGACCAAAGTAGTAGATCAGGGAGGGGCTGTGGACATGGCCTACCTAGATTTTAGCAAGGCATTTGACACAGTCCCACACAGAAGATTAATATACAAGTTAGCCAGCCTGGGAGTGGGTCCCAAGATGGTACCCTTGGTAAAGAATTGGCTGGAGAACAGGACACAGAGGGTAATAGTAAACAGAGTCAACTCTGAAGAAAGGGGGGTTACTAGTGGGGTACCGCAGGGTTCAGTACTAGGACCGGTCCTCTTCAATGTCTTTATAAGCAACATTACAGAGGGACTGGAAGGAAAAGTATGTCTCTTTGCAGATGACACAAAGATCTACAACAGAGTTGATAAACAAGGTGGGGTGGAAAGGATGTGAAGGGACTTGGCAAGGTTAGAGGAATGGTCAAATGTATGGCAGCTTAAATTCAATGCTAAGAAGTGCAAGGTAATGCACCTGGGAAACAAAAACCCAGGGGAAGAGTACACAATGGGGAGTAAGATGAAAAAATGACTTACCATAGTAATTGTGCTTCTTCCCAGTGATGCTCAGAGATTCATAACTTTATGCAGTAAGCCTGTATGGTTGGACTGCCCGAAGAGATGGAACACATGCAAATGATGGAACACTTTGCAAGTGAGCATCTTTCAAACACTGCCTCTACTAACTGCCTGTGTTCTAACCTCTTCAGATTTTATAAAGGAGCCTGAAAAGGTGGCTCAGGACAATGTACTACTACTAAAAAAAAATTTTATCATTAAAATTTGGGTTACCCAACAATATGAATTTTACTAAAAATAGTCCTCCAACTGGGGGATTAAAAGTTTAAATAAGTTAGAACAACATGCCAGAAAAATACCAAAAATAAACACAATGAACTCTATTCACCTAACTAGTACAGGTGCAGAGGAAAATGTTCCCCAAGGGTGTATAATGACATAGTGGCACCAGCATGCGGAGTACAGAGGCTGAAGTTCTGGAAGGGGAGGTAGGAAGGGAAGTTATGAATATCTGAGCATCACTGGGAAGAAACACAATTACTATGGTAAGTAATTTTTTTCTTCTAACCCCAGTAATGCTCAGTATATCCATAACTTTATGCAGACTACCAAGCAGTAGCCCTGGAGGAGGGCACAGAACTTTATTTTGGAAACAGACTTTGCAGGACTGCTGTGCCAAACCTAGCATCACTTCTGGATAAAATATCCAGGTTGTAGTGCTTTGTAAAGGTGTGTACTGTTTTCCAGGTAGCTGCTTTACATATCTCAATTAATGGGACATCCCTGGCAGCTGCTAGAGTAGCAGCTGTCCCTCTTGTAGAATGAGACTTCAATCCTGGTGGGGGCTCTCTGCCAGCACTAGTGTAGCAGAATTTGATACACTTGACTATCCAATGAGAAATATATCTTTTTGAGGCTGGATTACCTTTCACCACATCCCCATAAGTCAGAAACAATTGCTTTCTATCTTGTCTAAAGTATTAGTGGCTGTCATGTAATAACTAAGGGCCCTCTTCACATCTAAACTATGCAGCCCCCTTTCACCAGAAGTGGTGTGCTCAGTGAAAAAGACAGGGAGGGTTATAGATTAATTTAAATGAAAATCAGAAGCCACCTTGGGGAGAAATTCCCTGTTCATTCTGAGGACTACTTTATCCCTATGAAAGGATATATAGTCCCGATCAATACAGAGAGCTTGAAGCTCACTGATTCGTCTCGCAGAAGTCATTGCCACTAGGAAAACTGTTTTCCAAGTGACGTACTTGAGGTGAGCTGTGGCCAGGGGCTAGAAGGGAGCAGCCATCAGCTTAGCTATACACATGTTCAGATCCCAAACTGGCACTGGAGGCCTGTGAGGAGGATGCAAATGATTCAGGCCCTTAAGGCACCTTTTGAAAATAATGTTAGAAGCCAGTGTCACCTTTTTCCCAGCAGAGAGGTAAGCAGACACTGCTGCAAGGTGAACCCTCAAAGAACTGGGTTGTAGACCCAGAGAGTGTAAGTGGGTGAGATACTACAATACCTCTGATAAGCCAGCTTGGACTGGAACCAGAGTCTTTCTCGAACACCAGATAGAAAATCTCTTCCATTTGGAAGAATAATTATTTGTAGTAGAGGGTTTTCTGTAACCTCTTAGAATACTTAAGGCAGGTTCAGAAAGTTTTAAGTCAGTGTATTCTAAGTTTTCAAGATCCAAGCTTTGAGACTGAGAGACTTGTGGTTCGGGTACAAAAAGGTTCCCTGGCTGGAGGTCAATAGGTTGTGCCTCCAAGGAAAATGTATTGGATTTGCAATAGACATTGAGAGCAGAAGAGAGTACCATGGCTGCCTCGGCCAGTCTGGAGCTATCAAGATCAGTGATGCTGTATGGGATCTGAGCTTGACCAGTACTCTGTAAATGAGAGGGAAAGGAGGGAAAGCATAGAGGAACCTCCTTGACCAATCCAGACTGAGGGCATCCAGAGGGAAGGTTCCCTAATCTGAAGGTCTGCAACAATACTGTGGCAGGTGGTGGTTCTGATGGGATGCGAGCAAGTACTCCTCTGGAGTACCCCACCTTCTGAAAATAACTTGTAGTACCACCTGCCTGTTCAGGGTCCACTCATGATGGGCCTGGTTTATTTGACTCAATGCATCTGCCAGGGTATTGTCCTTCCCTGGCAAATTAATTGCTTGTAGAGACACTTTTAATGAATAGGCCAGAGTCCAAATCGTTATGGCCTCCGAGTGAAGGGGGCCTGACCTTGTGCCTCCCTGCTTGTTTATGTAATACATTGTGGTGGTATTGTCTGTTCTGACCTGTATCATCCTGCCTTAGACTAGGTGGGCAAAGGTTTTTACAGCTAGCAGCACTGCTATGAGTTCCAGAAGATTTATGTGCTGAAGGGACTCTGAGGCTGACCAAGTGCCCAGAGTTGTGTGATCCCCTATATGGGTGCCCCAGCCGAAGAGAGATGCATCTGTTGTGAGAATCACTGAAGGATTTTCTTTTCGAAAGGGAACTCCTTGCCTTAAGTTGGATTCCTCTTTCCACCACAAGAGTGCCTGTAGCAGTGACCTTGTTACTGGGATGAGCTTTAAGAAGGAATCTTTTCTTTGAAATGGAACTGAGTGTTCCTCATGTGAAACCTTGCACCTAGTACTGTGCCTGTGGATGCAGTCATGTAGCCTAATTGCTGGAGAAACTGTCTTGCAGTTTTTGAATTGTGGAGCTTGAAAGAGTTTGCTATTAGCTGAATGTTTTTTACCCTTTCCAGAGGCAGATATGCCCTGGCCTCTATGGTATTGATTTCTGCTCCTATGAACTGCAACACTTGTGTAGGAGTGAAAACTGACTTTTTGTGATTGATTAGGAATCCAAGGGACTCCAGGAGGTCCTGAGTGATCTTCAGGTCATGCTGCACCTGCAGGAGAGATTTCCCTACAACCAACCAGTCGTCCAGGTAAGGGAAAACAGATATTCTCTGTCTGCGAAGATGTGCCACTACAGCTGCCAGGCATTTTGTGAATACCCTTGGGGCCAAAGAAAGGCCAAAAGGCAGGGTTGAAAACTGGTAGTGACCTGAAGGGAGTCTGAATCTGAGGTATTTTCTGTAAGACTCTTATGGGGATGTAAAAATAGGCGTCTTTCAAGTCCAGTGATGTCAACCAGTCTGCTTTCTGAAGTGTTGGCAGGATCAGAGCCAAAGTTACCACCTTGAACTTTGGTTTTATTAATAACTTTTTTAAAGCTCTTAAATCCAGTATAGGTCACCACTCCCCACTTTTCTTTGTGGGCAGGAAGTACCTGGAATAGAAGCCCTTTCCCCTTTGAGACTTTGGAACTGATTCCACTGCTTTTAACTGCAGTAGGTTCCGAACCTCTGCCTCCAAGAGCAGTTTTTCTGCCAGGGAGGAAGAGTTGAATACTCTGGATTTTTGAAAGGGGAAGAACTTGAATCCCAGAGACAAACCTGTCCCACCACCTCCAACACCACTTGTCTGTGGTGACTTTCAGCCAAGTTTGGAGAAAGTGAAAGAGACTGCCTCCGACAGGTAGAGAGAAAGCGGCCTGCGGTTCTGGGGGTCTGTTTGGTTTGTGGCTGAGACTGAGTATGAGACCCTCGTCTTGAGCCAGTTCTGCCCCTGCCCCTAGAGTAACCCTGCTGCAGGCACTGCTGGTACTGGGGAAATGCCACAGGTTGGAAGAAGGGCCTGGTGTAAAAAGACCTGCCCCAGCCTTCCCTTCCATAAGGCCTGGTGGATGTAGAAGCTCTCTCTTTAGCAGAGTTGTTTCTGTAAGTCACCTTATACTCATCCACATTCTTCATATATGCTACGGTTGGCTCCCCAAAGAGAGAATTTCCTTCTAGGGGAAATCTAGGGCCTTTAGTTGTGTATCCTATGTAAGGTTTTTGGCCCTAAGCCAAGCAAACCTCCTCTGTGCCACTGTGTTTGCCATCCATCTGGCTGCAGTATCATTAGTGTCAGCAGGCATTTGGAACTGGTACTTAGCTCCCTCCAACCCAAACCTGGCAGTTTCAGCCACATCGTCTGACAAGGACAAGGGAGCTTTCTGGGACATGGCCAGGACTGACTACCACAGGGATTTTTGGTACTGGGCAGCATATGCCTGGAAGGTAGCCTGACACATAGTCAAAGAGGCTGACGGGTACCCTTTTTTGTCCATACTTTCAATATTCCTAGAATCCTTGTCCGGAGGATGTGAGGACAGGGGGACCCTAGCCTTGTCACAAGCAGCCTGCTGTATGACCCCCTGGTGGTCGAGGTGGGAGAAGAGGAAATCAGCTCCCTCCCTTTCCAGCTGGTACTTCTTGTCCATCCTCCTGTCTATAGGAGGGGTGGAATTTGGTATCGGTAAAATCTTTAGTGCATCCTTTTTAAAGAATTTATAGACGGGGGAGGAGGAGAGCCTTTGTGGATGTTAACCCCATCATTTTTAAGTTCTCCACCTCCTCCTCATCTTCAATTTGCTCAGTGTTAGAGATGTCAAGGGCATCTACCATCCTTCTAACAAAAGTGAAAAAGAATGAAAAATCCTCAGACACCCTTGGGGGAGAACCAAAGTCCTGTTCAGGGGACACTTCTGGTTCAATTGGTCCCGCCTCCTCATCATAATCATCATCATCATCTAAGGTTTGCCCACCTTCTAGGGAAGAGGATGCACATTGCTGCCAACCTGGGGACCCTGGAGGGGGGCATGAGGCTGCTGAGGATGGACTATTGCCTGTAAGGACTGGAAGATTTTAAAAGCCTGAGCAATCTCTTGGGCTGTAGGCACAGGCAGAGTAGTCACAGAAGTCCCTGTCTTGACAGGCAAGGGTACTGTGTGTTTTAATTTCTTTCCTTTTTTTGCAGGAACCAGGGAGTCAGCCGGTTCAATAGCTCTTTTAGTTCCCTTTGTGCCTGTCTCATGGGCAGGAACTGAAGAATGTGTAGGTTCAGCCACAATGTCTGGGGGTATCGGCTGGGTCAGAGCCAGAGGGACTCCTTGGAATTTTCTTCCTTAGCCTTTCAAGATGTTTCTCAACAGTCTTCTCAGGAAATGTTTTACACACTTCACATTCCTCATTTAAATGGTCAAAGCCCAGACAAACTACACAAAGTGTGTGTTTGCCTGCCTTTGCAAAGACCTCTCCATATTGAGTACAGATTTTGAAACTGGGCTCACTGGTTTTCTTTTTGGATTTTTCAGACATGTTCAAAATTTAGTAACTGCTAAGAAAAAACCCTAAATGTTTGGGTTTTTTTGTTTTTTTATCGGTTCAGGAACCGAAGAGGAACCAATGGAACTGCACCATTTGTTTAAAATGGAACCAAGATAGCGGTTCAGTAACCAAGATTTATCGGTTACAAAAAATAGAACAATTCAGTGAATTTAAAGAAAATGTAGGTGGTTCTTTGGTCAGAGAACCCCGATTTTAATATAAAACTATCCCGGTTCCCCCACGGTTATACCAAACCGAGAAGAACTGAGAAAAACAACAATTTTAACATAAATAAGATTATCTAAACAAACAAACAGTAGAGTCAGTAAATGAAAACAAAAATGTAAATTTATACAGTATCTGATGTTTTCTTTACACAGGAGAAAGTGGATGAACAAGACTCCAAGTGACCGGACTTTTTAGGTGGAGAGAAAAATCTAAAGAGGTTAGAGCACACGCAGTTAGTAGAGGCAGTGTTTGAAAGATGATCACGTGCAAAGTGTTCCATCATTTGCATGTGTTCATCTCTGTGGGAAGTCCAACCCTACAGGCTTACTGCATAACGTTATGAATATACTGAGCATTACTGGGGTTAGAAACTAACAACAACAAAAAATGGAAAGGGACCTGGGGGTAGTCATATCAGATGACTTAAAGGTGGGCAAGCAATGTGAGAGGGCAGTAAGGAGGGCTGGGGGGATACTGGGATGCAGAGGGAGAGGCATCACCAGTAGAAAACAGGAAGTTGTTATCCCTATGTGCAGACAGATGGTGAGACCCCATCTGGAGTACTGTGTGCAGTTCTGGAGACCAAATCTCTGCAAAGACATAAACAGGATGGAGGCTGTCCAGAGGAGGGCAACTAAAATGGTGCAGGGTCTGCATCAGAAGACGTATGAAGAGAGACTTAAGGAGCTTAATATGTATAGCCTCGAGGAAAGTTGAGAGAGAGGGGAGACATGATAGAAACTTTCAAGTACCTCAAGGGAATCAACAAAGTCCAAGAGGGTAGCATCTTTCAGAAAAAGAGGTGCTCAAGAAAAGGGGCACAAGTTGAAGATGGGGGGGCAGCTCAGAGGTAATGTAAGGAAGTATTTTTTCACAGAGAAGGCTGTGGATGCATGGAAAAGCCTTCCAGATGAGGTTGTGGAGTCAAAAACAGTGGTGGAATTCAAGAATGCATGGGACAGTCATAAGGCAACTCTAGGGGGTGGGGGTAGGGAGACGTAGGCTGTTGGTTCACTAGGATCTGCAGCTTATCCATTAGGTAGGGAAATGGGCAGACTGGGTGGGCCAAGTGGTCCTTATCAGCCGTCAAATTCTATGTTTCTATGCAAGTGCCCCTGTACGTGAAATAAAATTGAAAATAACATAGTGAAAAGTTTGGGACAATCAGGAATTCAAACCCTGTACTCTTTGCACCAGAAGTATATGTACTATTCTCTGAACCATCACATATATGTTGAAAAAGGATTGAATTTGTGGTACCTTGTATTTCATATTCGTTTAATCTGTATATACTTGTATGTTGATTTTGTTTGCTTTTTATTTCTTTTTGAATATAAAAAACGAAACCACCAGATGCTTCAGCTGGCAAACTTGATTGATTTGATGACTGAGCATATGCCTCGTGATGCCAAGCTAGAGAAAGTGCAGCTTATTCTTACTATAACATTTTTACATTTTTTTTTACTTCGTATTGAAGCAATACATACTGAACTGAATTAGCATATATTTTAAATGTATTGTTTTGTTATGTCATTCTGCCTTGCTCCTGCATACATGTCTGTCACTGTTCATTCGGATCTACAAATGATCAGACCCAGCATATAGGCGTAGCATCGAACTGTCTTTTTCTTGGTAGCTTATACATAGACCAAACGGACAATATGTTCAGAAACTTTATTTGTGATGACCATATATATTAAAAATAAAAAAACATAGAAAAATATTTGTTTCCTACTGCCGTTAGTGAACTCAGTACCCTTTATATCAGGGGCACACACACATTCTTCTGAGCAATCCTAAGGCACCCTGAACATTTCTTCTGAACAACATCTGACTTTTTGGTTTCGTGTCACCACAGCCTAACACATTTTCAATAATTTATACTGCTTTCTGGTAGCTGATTTATTCATTATAACTAAGGGGGAGAAGAGTGAGGTTCAGAGTTTGCCATTCGCCTAAAGCACTGCAATTAATATGCCCCTGTATCTCCTGCATCATCATTACAATCTGTACTAGTCAGAAGCAATTCTAACAAGACCATGCAGTGCTCAGCACACCAGCACATACCCGGCGCACAAAACTGTGATCAAAAATAAACATGCTATAAAATAAAACATTATTAGTGCAGCACAGAAACCACATTTTAGAGGGTGCAATCATATCATTTTGGCCCCTTTATATGCAATTTTGCAGCAGTCAAGTTCAGTCTCAAGAACCCTCGTTTACACATTCCTTGCAATTAGTGAGGTGCAGGAGGGTTAGTATCAGGCAAACATAGCTACACATTACTTAGCATTAGTAAAGTGGTGGTGGGGGGCTCAGTGTCAAGCCACACCAAGCACTCATATGAAGTGCGGGAATAATGACACCTGGATACATTTGTCTACCATCTTAAAATACACAAACAGCTGCTGCTCAACTTAATTAAAGTACTCTGCAAACAGAAACAATGTCGACACTGACAGGGACATTGGTATGGACCAATGCATGATGTCCCCATTATCCAAGTTTGACAAGGCTGATAAGCACTACACACATGGACAGTCAGGAGCTAACGATAGGGAAAGAGCTGTACTACATCCATGGGAAGTTAACAATTAGTGAAGAAACATTCAACAGCTCCTTTTGCTCAACATCATACATCGCTTCTCTCGACCCCCTCCCCAGTACCAGAAGCACGAAAATCAACACTCAGCATACGAAACATTAAATTGTAAAATTTGTTTGAATTTGAAGGAATAAATCAAAAACATAAGGTTTCACACTGAAATTCTGTATAATCAGAAAAAAAAACCTCTGGCATTGCAAACGTTTGGTAAATCATTACCGCTGTTCAACAGAAATAAGATCACTGTTGCAAATCACAGCAAACAGGCAAATGGAAAAAGCTGATGGTAAAAAAAAAAAAAAAATGACTAAAACCTATTTATAATTAACAAGCAGAACATCTACCTACTTAACAAAGCACCCGCCAGAAATATGTTGCTCACTTCCTGGTAGCTGTCAGTTTCTGACAGCTTCGTGCAAGTGAATCACACCGTGCGCGTATGTGAACAACCTCATGGAATTGATGAATGACAATGTCATCATTCATCATCCATGCTCACAGGTCCAATGAGAAAACAGGAAATATGAAATTTACAGGTACATTAACAGCCATTTTAACTACTTATGCTTGTTTATTAAATTAAGAATATTAAAAAACTGAACTAATAAGAAGCAGATTAATTGGACAAAAATACCAAGTAAAATATTCGCCACTCACTGCCAGTAAGTTTACTTATTTTAACTAATTTCCTGTCCTGTTTAAATAGATATATAAATACATTTGTAGGCTAGTTCATCAGTGCACTAGGGGTACTATTTAATAAATTCTCAGCCAGATGTACTCTTTTCTGTAACTTTACCTTTCTCATTGTTTTTTTTTTTTGTTTTGTTTTTTTTTGTTACAGAGTGTTTACCCAGAACAGCCCAACTGAGCTGCAATATCTTGTTTTTAATAGAGTGCTGCTTTCATATCCAATTTTGCAGCTGGGAGGACTGAAACACAGGGAAATGAAATGACCTGCTCAGGGCCACACAGTAAATGGCTCTGGTGGTATTTAAACCTGGGCCTGCAGTTTCCAAGTCTGTGCTCTAACTACTACATCACACTGCCTCCCCAGGACACACTGTAAAAGTACTGCAACTAAGGTTGCTATAGGAGGCTACACACAGCTAACAGAAAGAGAACAAAATGTCACACCACCATCTGCTCCGTAGCCAAGATGCATACTTACATGTGCACACTACACTACAGGTGTGTCATTCTTCTTTGCAACACATTTTATTTTCTGTGTTGTTCCACCTTGTCCCTGGGCCAGGTCACAACCACCGATGAAGATGCTGACACACAAATAAAGCAGTGGCATCGTTACACAATGCTGCCTCCACAGCGGGCTCCTGGGAACTTCCATTTCCATGTCACATTTATTGTGTTTTTTTTTCCTGTTGAAATTCACAGCAGGGACATTTCTGTGCTACAAACACTCATTTTCATACAAAGGGGTACAGGCTACAGGACTCTGTAGGTAGTCAGATACAGCAGCCATGCAAAGGAAGGAAAGAAATGTGGCTTTATACAGTGTTCTTCATGCACACTGCATCTAAACGTGCTTTATACACCCCAAATGGTTGCTAGTAGCACAACAGCAGACATCTTTAACCACCACTTCACCAATCTCAACATTATAAACCCCTGAAATCCATATGCCTACCACACATTACCCCTTCACACTTCCCCTCTCCAACCATAACATCTGCAACCCCTAAATTCTCAGTTCAGCAGTTTAGTACAAAAGAAATCATCAGTCCAGATGCCTACCCTAAATTATCCATTCATGCTCTCCTTCCCCCAACCATAACATTTGCAACCCCTAAATCCTTGTACAGCAGTTCGGTGCAAAATAAATCATTAACGCACTCACGAATGTTAATGTGAATCGAAGTGCCGGGGTTTGGCAGTCAAAACTGCTTAAACAGATTTTCAATTTTCCAGTAAAAAAACAACTCGCAATTGACATTACAGTAGCACTACTTTCATGAAAACAGAATCTTTTTCTTTAAAACCTCATCAGTTTCTGCTACTTAGCTTAAGTCGTTTCATTTTTTTCAACAAATCATACTCGGTAGTTCAAGGAAAACAGGATGATCGTTAATGTAACAAAAACGCAAACAATGTTACTGGGGTCAGCCTCAAAAACTAGAACAAATGCCAATAAATTACTAGTGTCAACTTACAGGGGTGAACTCCTTGAGACTGTTAATGTTTTTAAATATCTTGGTGTTTATATAGACTCAAATCTGACATTCAGTCCACATATTAAAAACCTAATGTGCAAAGTGCATCAAAACTAGGTTGCACTGCACGACTCCCTCACATTATACTGCACTTATACTGCTATTCCAGTGCTTGTCTGTTACTGAAGCTCTCCTAGTTCCCTTTTTATTAATTTACTGTCCTAAAAATCCTGCCACTGATCCTCAGATACTTTTCCTTAACAAAGAAAAAAAAAAGAAATAAAAAAAAAATGAGTCAAAACACTTGTCGTGCTGAGGGCGGGCTTCTTCACCCTTATGCCCCTCCTACTCCACAATCCCTGCTATCCCCTGTGCTTAGCTCCTGTCAATCAGATTTAACAGGGCATATAATTAAGAGTTGGGGGCAGGAGAGGGAAGGGGTGAAAATTTGCAGCAATTAAAGACAGCAAAGGAATAGACCACCACTACAAGCACACCAAACTCGATTTCACATTTTCAACAGCCCAAAAAAAATTCTAAGTAAAGACAGCAAAGAAATTACAGTGTCGCTAAAAACCCACAATCTAAATTTAAAACAAAAATAGTAACAAACAGTTAATGTAAAACACTGAAATGAATCTGTTTCCTTCTCCTTCTGGCTTCTTCTAGAAAGTGGTCTAGAAAGTGGAAGCTGAGGTTCAATGCAGGGAAATGCAAGGTACTGCACCTGGGAGCCGGAAATCTGGGCCAAGTGTACACCCTGGGTGGAGGGGGATGCTACAATTCTCGATGGCTGAGAGGGACCTGGGGGTGGTGGTGGATGTCAAGATGAACAACTCGGAAACTTGTAGGAGGGCAGCGGCCAAGGCCAACAGGATGCTGGGATGCATCGCTAGGGGGATCACCTCCAGAAGGAGGAGTGATACTCCCTCTGTATAACTGCTTGGTAAGGCCGCACCTAGAGTACTGTGTGCAGTTTTGGAGGCCACCGTAAAGAGAGACATTGAACTCTGGAGACGGTCCAGAGGAGGGCAACCAAAATGATCTGGGGCTTGGGGACAGGACCTATGGGTAGAGGTCTCAAGAGCTAAATATGTACACACTGGAAGAGAGAAGGGACCGGGGACATGCTAGAGGTCTTCAGGTACATGAAAGGGTAAATGGGGAGGAGCAGTCAGGGTGCTCGAAGGAAGGGGGCAACTAGAGGGCATGGGTGGAAGCTGGAGGGGGGGGATTCAGGGGAGAAAGGAAGAGATGCTACTTCACTGAGAGGGTGATGGAGCCTTGGAATGCACTGCCCAGGGGGCTGGTGGAGGCAGAGACAGTGGAGAGGTTCAAGAGGGGGTGGGACAGGTACAGGGGAAGGGTTCTGGAAGCTAAGTCCAATGCAGTGAGAATATCCAGGACTGGGAAGGGAGAAGCCAGAGAGGGCGAGGGGGACAGCAAGGTCAGCTCCCAGGGTGGGGGCTGACCAAACGAGCAGACATGAAAGACAATTAGGCCTATTCTGCTGGCATTTTAGTATGTTAGTATGTAAGAACTAGGGGACATGAGATGAAGTTGGAAGAGGAAGAATCAGGGGTAATATGATGAAGTATTTCTTTCCAGAGAGGTTGATGGATGCTTGGAACAGCCTCCCTGCAGGGTCAGTAAGGGCAGAAATGGTGTAGGAATTCAAAAATGCATGGGACATGCACAAGGGAACCCTAGAAAAAGGGAAGAGTAGGAAAGCCTCAGATCAACTACAGTCTGCAGCATAAGTTAAAGGTAGAAAAAAATGGGCAGACTAGATGGGCCAGGAGGTCCTTATCTGCTGACAAATTCTATGTAAGAAGTTGGCCATGATGGAGAAGGAGCTTCAGGCCAAAAGTTCTTCTACTTCCCCAGCTCAGTCTTCCAGGGCATCTTCTTCTTCTTCTTCTTCCCAGAAAGAGAAGAAGTCGAGTGGGAAGCATAAGCACCAGGAGAAGCACTGGGACCATCCTCAGTCAGCCTCTCCCTTGCCATCGCCGCACAGACTGGCCACCGCCGCTGAGTCTTCCTCCCACAGGAGGTTGGTCCCTCCTTCCTCATCAGCCCTCACTCCCTCTGGGCTGCCAGTGGTGCAGCTGCCCACTCTCATCTCCATTTCGGGTGGCGGCTCTTTGAGGCAGCAGACTTCGCCCCCTATATGCCAGCCTGACGCTTAGGCCCTTAGCACCCATGGGTCCTCAGCCAGGCGGTTCGGCCAAAGTTGGTACCTCTGGCAGCGGGTTTCACCCGCGACCCCCGCCAAGGTGTTGTTCTCATTGGTCCATGACTCGGGCTGGCACTAGCCCTTCCAGGCATCGCCTGGAGCAAGTGCTCACCTCTTCTTCCACACAGCTGATGTGTCTCTTCCCTCGTCTCAGGTGACTTCTCCCCCACAGGTGCCATCCTCGCCAATGGGGCCAATGTCGGCTTCTTTTCTGGACTGATGCCAGCCTTCACCTCTTAGGCCGGTGCTGGCCCTGCCAGCGCCTCAACTGATGACTCACGAGCCGCTGTCGCCCCAGCCTCAGCCTGCACCACAGCCGACGCTGGCTGGTCCTCCTCGGGACTCATAGCTGGCACCAGGTGTGCCTATGCCAAGGTACCCTATGCCAGCTCCTCCACAAGGCATCCATACCCCCATCTCAATATCCTTATCCTCCTTATAATCCACTCCCGGCTGGTGGATTATAATGCCCTGTTTAATGTCTGGTGGTCCTTTGTGCAAAATAAAGATGCAACCAGAAGGCCTTCTCCTCTTGATCTCCCTGGGACTACACTCCTAGGGCACAGACCGGCAGGACCTAGTGACTCATACCACAGAGTCTTCTGGGGAAACATGGGGGAAGCTCTGGCCAGCATGTGGACGCACCGTGCCCTCAGACACCAGTCCCTGACAGTGATCAGTTTGGAGAAGACGACTCTTCATCTTCAGAGTCATCGGAGGGCTCTGGGGGCTCCTCTGAGGGTTAGGATCAAGCCAGAGAGGCCCCTAAATCCTCTCCTGATGACCCCTCTTTCCTTTACTTTATGCGTCACATTCAATCCCTTGGGAGACAGAGGGGCTTGACCCGGAGCACCGTCGCCTGGCTATATACTGCCAGAAAAAGGAGACCCTTCCTTTGGTGATCCCTCCTTTAATTGACTCTTACAAAGACATTACTAAAACAGCATGGAACCACCCTTCTTCCACCCCAGCTTTACCCAAGAAGGTGAACCACCTTTATCATGCATGGGTGGGCAAGTCCTTCCTTGGTGAGCACTCCACAGCAGACTCTGTGGTCATGAACACAGCCCATGACCGTACAAAGAGGCCCAAACATCTCAATACCCACCCCCCTCACATGGAGTCTCAGCAACTAAACCAATGGGGCAAGTGGGTGTATGCCTCTGCCGCACTAGCTATTGGGTGGTTAACTATTTGTCCCATATGGTGCAGTACCAAATGCCCTCTGGGATCAGGCGAGAGATCTAGTCCAAACCCTCCCTGAGGACTCTACTAAAACACAGTCGGCCCAACTCCTGAAATCAGGGTTGGATGTGGGCACCATGTCCTGAGGGTGGCATATGACATGGCTGATGCCTCCAAGCGTGGGGTGGTGGCAGGGATCTGCCTTCTCTCGCCGCCATTCATGGCTTAGGTGTCTAGCTTGCGCCTGATGTTCAAGCCAGCATCCTGGATGCCCTTTCAGGGTTCCATTCTGTTTAGGGGAGACGAACAGAACATTATCTCCCACCTCCAGGAATCAGGCAAAGCCCTTAGATTGGTTCATTCCCTTTACTGATGTCAGCCTCGGACTACCCAGTGTCAGTCCTTTTGTTGGTCCTCTCGCCAGCCCACTAAGGGCCAACAGTTGACAGGCCCCTTGAAGTGCAAGGCTCACACCCCACTGGCTGTAGCGACTACTCCCAGGGCCCCTAGAGCACTCACAGTCGCTCTGCCCACCCCGGGTACACCACCTGACTCCTTGCCTGACCACCACCTCCCCAGCAGAGACCATGGGGGAAGAAGTTTGGGGGGGGGGGGATCGGTTCTCCCTTTACCTCAATGGGTGGCAAGCAGTGACCTCAGACCAATGGGTGTTACAGCTTATTGAATGCAGTCACACCCTAGAATTTTTGGAATCCCCTCCAGAAAACCCTTCCTTGCACTCCCACTACCCACCAGCCCACTTCTCCCTCATTCAGGAAGAGATTCAGGCTCTCCTGCATAAAAAGGCAATAGAGACCATCCCCTCAGCTCAAAGAGTAAGGGGGTTCTACTCCTACTTCTTCCTAGTCCCCAAGAAAACAGGGGATTTGAAGCCGATCCTGGACCTCAGCCACCTGAACATGTATACAGAGTACAAGCGCTTCAGGATGGTCACTCTCCAGGGGTTGCTACCCCTCCTTCACCAGGGAGACTGTCTCTGTTCCCTGGACATGCAGGATGCCTATCTCCATATCCAGGTTTTCCCGACCCACCACCGCTTCCTGTGTTTCTGCTTCCAGAAGGACCACTTTCAGTTCAGGGCCCTTCCCTTTGACCTTTCCCTGGCACCTTGGGTTTTCACCAAGTGCCTGGCGATGGTGACTGCAGCTCTGTGGAGACAGGGTTTTTATGTGTTCCCTTACCTGAATGACTGGCTGCTGACAGACCATTCCAGGGACCTTTTGCTGCAGACCTTGGAATGCACCTTTTGGCTTTTCCAGGCCTTAGGGATCATGGTCAATCTACCGAAGTCTTGTCTCTCTCTCTCTCTCTCTCTCCATGCCAGTGCCTCCAGTATATTGGGGCAGTCCTGGGCTCTTCCCAGGCCAGAGCTTTCCTGCCAGTGGACAGAGTGGAATGCTCTGATAGCACAGGCCTGGTTTGTCTCTTCCAGTCAACAGATCCCGGATAGAGCATTCCTCTGTTGGAGCATATGGCAGCGGCTACAGCCACAGTTCCCCTGGCCCACCTGCATATGTGGGTTCCTCAATAGACCCTTGGGGTCCAATGGGACCAATGTACCATTGACTTGGATCAGTCAATACTAGTCTCTGACTCAGTGAGGAAGATCTTAGAGTGGTGACAAAACCCTGCCAACCTCCTGTGAAGGGTCCACTTTTGAACTGTGTCTCCTCAACAGATCCTCATGCAGGACACCTCCAGCCTGGGCTGGGGTGCTCACTTAGCCGACTGTCAGACACAGGGGACCTGGTTCAAGATAGAGCAGCATCTCCATATCAATGAGCTGGAGATGCGGGCAGTTCTTTATGCTCTGCAGGCCTTCCAGATCCACATTCTTCCCATCTCGCTGCTAGTGCAGACAGACAACATGTCAGTGATATATTACATCAACAAGCAGGGGGCACTCACTTATATCCCCTTTGGCAGGAAGCAATGAGAGTCTGGTACTGGGCAATCTAGCATGACCTGAAGCTCTCAGCTGTCCATGTTCCAGGTGACCAAAATGCTCTGGCCGACAGTCTAAGCCGGTCCAGGTTGAGGACGTATGAGTGGGAACTTTTGTTCTCAGATCTTCGACAGGTGGGGCTGCCCAGAGTTAGGCCTTTTTGCATCCCCATTCAGTGCTAAACTGCTGCTTTTCTACTACCTTGACCCAGGGCCTGGAGTTTTCTGGTGCAACGCGTTGTCCCTCTCTTGGAAAGGGAGGTTCCTATATGCCTTCCCTCCCTTCCCGCTCATACAGAGGGTTCTTCTTAAGCTCCAGTCAGAGGCAGCAGAGATGATTCTCATAGCTCCCAACTGGCTGTGTCAGATTTGACTCCCTCTGCTGCAGCAGTTGGCAGTGGAACCTCCATTACCCTTGCCCCTGTGCACTGGCTTTCTCTCCCAGAATCAGGGCACTGTGGTCCATCCAGACCTCAGATCTCTACATTTACACACGTGGCTCCTGCAGACTTCGCTATTGCCTGCTTTGGGGTTTCTTCCAGGGTTGCTGATGTCCTGGTGGCTGCTTAAAAATCTTCCATGAGAGCCACCTATGCCTTGAAGTGGAAGCGCTTCTCCTCTGGGCCGCTGCCCACCACCTAAACCCTTCACCTGTTCAGTGAATCTGATTTTTGAGTACCTGCTCTCCTTTTTAGACTCAGGCTTGGGGTACTCCTCCCTTCCTGGTTAAACAATTTCCTTTTAAGATGCACCTTTCTGCCATCTCTGTGTACCATGCACCTATTGAGGGCAAAACTGTTGCCCAGCTGGAGGTATCCTGCACATTCTTACAGGACATCCTGCATTTGAAGCTTCCCATTTGGGATCCTGTTCCTCCATGGAACCTTCTTTTCATGCTGGAAAAGTTCACTCTGCTTCCCTTTGAGCTGGCTGTAAGTTGCAAGCTCTGCTTTCTGTTGTGGAAGGCATTATTTTTAGTTGCTGTTACTTCGACTCAGTGGATTTCCGAGCTTCAGGCTCTCATGTGTAAAGAGCCTTATTTAGTTTTTCACAAAGACAGGGTGCCTTTGCGTACTAATCCTAAGTTTTTGCCTAAGGTGGTGTCCGAGCATACGTTACACCAATCCATCCACCTACCTGTTTATTTCCCTAAATATTCTAATCAGGAGGAGGCCTTACTCCATACTTTGGACGTCCATCGGGTGCTTCGGTACTGTATTAACTGCACCCAGATTGTTAGGAAAATTGACCAGTTGTTTGTTTAGTTTTCCCCAAGAGAGAAGGGGCACCTGTTTTGAAACAGTGTTTGTCAATATGGTTGGCTAATTGCATTGTTTACTGCTACCGTAGGCACAGTCACACTTGCCGGAGCGGTAAAAGGCCACTCTATCAGAGGTTGGCACGCCTACTGCCTGTTTCAAAATTTGTCTGCTGCGAACATCTGTGCAGCTACCACCTGGAGTTCTGCCCATACTTTCATCTAGCACTACAGTCTGGACACTGCTTCTAGGTGCAGGGCCCATTTCGGACGCACTGTCCTACAGGGCCTTCTCTCCTGAGCCTTCTGTTGTTGCCTTCTGCCTCCTCCCAGGTGACTTTTCGGTCAGGTCTGGTACTGCTTGGAACTCAGTCCTACTGGTGTTGCCTGCTGCATGAGCCCCTCAAAGTAAGACAGTACAGTTACCTAAGAACTTATCGTAACAGTAGATCTTCGAAGAGGAGCTCTTGCAGCAGGCACTGCTTTCCCTACCTCCTTTCCTCTGATAGTTTCTTCTCCTTTGCATCTCTTTTGCCTTTCCTTGGCCATGAGGAACTGCCTCGGTCCTCTTTTTTTCCTTCTGCTCCGTGGTCTCCAGTGGGAGAACTGAGGTAGGTCTGGGGGAACCGCCCCTTTATAGGATAGGCGGACGTCAGCATGATGATGTTAGCGGGGGCGGTCCCCCATGGTTGACTGCTAACTAGAAGTTTTCTGTGTTGTTCTGGTGCCTGGTGGTTTCAGTTTTACCGGTGTTGCCTGCTGCAAGAGCTCCTCTCGAAGATCTACTGTTACGGCAAGTTCTTATGCAACTGTACTTTCCCCTCCGCTGATGTGTGTCATTGCCCAGCTAAATTCAAAACCCTTACAGTGCCCAGCTAAATTAAAATCCTTGCAGCACATACTAAAGTGTACATATCACAGTGGTATGTGTGTATGGGGGATGCCACTTGTGTTATTTTCAGGGATGATTTTTCACATTGTATAGAAAGCTAACCCACATCTTGATCTCAGCCCTAACCACTGCAGCATTCCTTGGGCCAGCACTCAAAATGTTTAGCAGCCATTTCAGAAAGCAAATGGTCAGATCTGACATATGTACTTGACTATACTTGTGTGTGTGCTGACGTATTCACAAGCTTTATATGGCTCACAGTGTACATGCAAAGTTATTTACGAGCACGGTGCTGGGTCTCCTGGAAAACAGATGTCCACCTACTTAGCCTATGAGCATAATGTGTCAGCAGAGCTCAGTACTGGGACTGGTCCTCTTCAACATCATCATACATGACACTGCAGAAGAACTGGAAGGGAAGGAATGCCTTTTTTTGCAGATGCCATCAAACCTGTAATAGGGTGGAAATTCAAGAGGGAGAGTAGAGAATGCGGCCGGATCTTGGGAAACTCGAGGAGTGGTCAAGAGCATGGCAGTTGGGGTTCAATGCCAAAAAGTGCAAAATCATGTGTCTAGGGTATAGGAACCCAGGAGATGAGTACAGGATGGGGGGGGGGGTACTGACAGTCACTAAGCAAGCAAGGGATCTTGGTGTTATCATATCTGATGACCTCACAGTGGCATAGTGTGTCAAAGCAGTGGATAGGGCCAGTTGGATGCTGGAATGCATCGAAAGAGATATCTCCAGCAAGAGTAGGGAGGTGGTGTTTCCACTGTATTGCTTGCATATGAGACCCCACCCAGAGTATTGTGTCCAGTTCTGGAGGTCGCACCTCAAAAAGGACATATACATGGTGAAGGCAGTTCAAAGGTGGGCAACTAAAATGGTGCAGGGGTTGCATGAAATGCCCAATGAAGAGAGACTGAAGGATCTCAACATGTATACTCTGGAAGACAGGAGAGCGAGAGGGGACATGATAGAGACATACAAGTACCTAACAGGGGTGAAGAGGGTGTAGAATGGGAGTCTCTTTCAAATGAGAAACAGCACCAGGCCCAGAAAGCATGTGATGTAGTTGGAGGGCAGAAGTTTACGAGGGATGTGAGAAAGTGCTGGTTCACTAAAAATGTGGTGGACACTTGGAACAGACTGCCAGCGGAAGTGGTGAAGGCAAAAACAGTAGATGGCTTCAAGCATGCATAGGATAGACATAGGGGAATACTAGTTAATAGGCAGGGAGGAGGGGTGCTCAGCAGAGACCAGTTAGGTTCTGTGGAGATAGACTAGGGAGGGACCATGCGGGCAGATTGGGAAGGTCAAGTGGTCCTTTTCTGCCAACAAATTCTATGTTGCTATGTTTCAAACCATAGTGTTTGTCTCAGTGCAACCTGGACAAGCAGGATAATGACATGTTTCCACTAAACCTCTTCAGAGGCTGCGGGAGGGAATTTTTGGGTGGGGAGGAAGGAATGATCAGAGCTGCTGAGCTTTGGCATCCTAGCTAAATGAATCTTGCTGTTATTTATATATTTATTTAGTTCAATGGCCTTCACAACCAGAATAATGTTATGCTTGTGCAACTGTGTTACATTGTTATAGCAGTTCGCACTCTCTGTTCCAAGAGGAATTACCACCATGTAGGGGTACCGAAGGTAAGGAACCCTGTAAGAGGGTTTCACCCCTAGAGGTGCCACAGGAAGGTTCCCTTGGCTACAGGTACCTTAAGAAGGAACCCCCAAAAAACTGTGGCAGTGATCGATGAATAGGAGATAGAGAAGCAGACTGACGGCAACAGGCAGCTTAATGACACATAAATGAGATGCACAAGTTAGCAGGGTAGCTCCAATAAATTGGCTTGCAATGAAGACAGCAGGGGGATTCCTAAAGAGAGAGAGAGAGACCAGCTAGTAGGGCCACCATCCATCTCCATCCAACAGTGGAACCTACCTACGTAAGCTAAGAAATACTATTAAATCTAAGTATTATGATCTGTGGCACAGAGGAGAGAAAAACCCTCTTTGAGGAGGAAATCTCTGGGGATCCAAGGCCAAGATTGCTCTCCCTCCAGGCTTGGGATGTTGTATTCAGTGACAGCTCTGCTACTGCCATTTAGAAACTGAAACAAGGGGAATGGAAAATATTCCAATTTAGAGGAAACTCTCTCTCTTTCCCTCTGATGGGAATGCCTTGGAGGGTTGCGAGTAGTGGGTCTCTGTAACAACACGCCTCGGAGGTGGGAGGAGGCGAGAACAATCTCTGAGGCACTTACTTGACCTATCAATCTACCTGAAATCAAGCGAACCAAAGGTGGTCATGGGGAGAATGTATTGAAGGTGCCTTAGGTATTTGATACTACAGCTGAAGGATAGCAATATATCCACCCATCACAGCTAGCTGTAAATTCAACATCAGGAGGTGCCGCTGAATCACAAATGGCTAAAGCTCTACCTGGGGTAAGGACATTCCCACTATGTGCCAGATAGGAAGTTATGATGGCGTGCTTGTCGGGATTATGTGCTGCTGTGTATAATTTATTATTGATTTTTCAAATAAATTGTGAGTGTATTTTTTAACACTCTGGCGTCACCATGTAGATCCTCTTTCAGTTAAAACAGATAGGAAGGACCCCACCCAGACTTCACACAGTTAAGATGCAGATGTAACCCCTAGATGACGCTATCCCAGGGGCTACTACCCCTGCCTGATTTGCCACTAACAGGTTGAGGGGCCTGGATCCAATGGCGGGTGCCTCCACCCAGAGGTCAGGGTTTGCAATAGTTAAACTAACTTGTTCACAGCCCTCTGGGACATGGCTTCCTGTTCTTCACTAGTGGCCCACACAATATATCAGAATTACCTTACAGTATACACTTACCCCCAGGTCTGGTTCCGGCACTGGGACCTCCTGTGAAATGAGATACAGTGCAACAATCACAGTACAGTACTTTAACATAGACAAATACCTCAGGCAGTATAACTTTGCTGAAACAAGCAGCTCTGATTTATTTAGGGGATATAACAAGGACAGGGGAAATCAGGTTAATTAGCTTATCACTCTAATAATTACTTATGGCTCTGTGCACAGGCCTATCCCTATCAGTTAATGTCCCTGTACCCAAGCCCTAGTGGCTAGTCCAAACTGTGGCAGCTGGTAGGGGCCCTTTCACATGAGGCAAAAGGAGAATTAAACAGTCAGCAGTACAGTAATTCCATTTGGATTTAATGTGGCAATTCAACAGGAGCGACCCTGAATTAGTACTCACGACCTCCAAATAAGATAGGGTCCTTCAATGTCAGCAGGGCTCACTTGAGGTGCACAAACCTCTTCACATCCATATAAAAGAAAGCACTATACCAGGCAGGCTGCATCTGTATCCCGATCACAATTACTGCACAATACCCGAGAACACACAGCAGATTCAGTTCCTGACAGACCGAAAAGGATTTTCAGCAATTCCTCCAGTCTTCTACAGGGTGAGCCTGGTTTCTACTCTTCAGAGATCCTTTGATTCTTTTCACAGGACGGATTCAGTCCTAACAAGCTGTTACACAAGCTGCAGACCGAACTCTGGGCCTTACACACGCTTTTTGACTAAAACTGCACACTGAAAAGCACAGGGCTCCTTCCTTCTTCACTGCCAAAGCTCAACTGAACCTCCAACCGACAAAACTGGCACTTCCTTTGAGTTCCTCCCAGTTCTTGACTGGATTGGCTGTCACTCACAATAGACTGCTGCTGTTGGTCCAAAAAGGCACTGAAGTCTAAACTACATCTCCCAGAGTCACTGCCCATACAATCCTCTTGTGGCTGGCTCAGATTATGAGTCCAAGTTCTGATTCGTCCAAGGCACCATTTTAGAGCTAGCTTACCCCACACTGATTGGTCCAGTTCAGCAGTTCAAAACTAGAATGGGGAACTAGCAGACACAGTTCTGACTGCAAAGAAAGCAGGTTAGACAAACTGTAATTTCATTATTACTCTAAATAATTTCTGGCAAACAGTTACATCTTTCAGATAGGTTCCTTTGCACTCCTAGTGACTGCAAAATGAAGTGAATTGGCAGCAGCTTGAGTGGTACTCAATCAAAGAAACACACAGTCCCCCATATAAATTAATTATGTCTGCAAGCAGACAGCTCTTAAAGAGACAGTACCAGAGGTTCTAAAACACTCACTGATAAATGGCTTAAAGGCCAAACACCATTCAGGCTTGGAGCATTCAAGCAAGCTCCTGGAAGTCTTTTGGGAACCCCCATTTGCAGGGGTTACACCCTTCCTGGCTTGGGAAAGCTTGGACGTCCGGCGTCAAGCAAGTACCCCAATAAGTTTCAACTGCAACCATATACATATTTGCATTGTGGGCTCAAGACATGTAATCATCAGTCAATATATCATTTTACCAAGAACACATTTCTGAAACATTGCAGTACGTCACTCTTTACACAGTATTACATACACATTGTACCATAACTCAGTTATTACCTCTTGTACATGAAACCTGAAGAGAGGGGGCCCTTCCCTATCAGTTACCTTGGGGCTGGATGGGGCAAGGGCACCATACTTAGAGGGCAACACAAGTAACTTGGAGTTAGCACTGATGCTCAGTTTGGGCAATGAGCTCGGGGACACATACACTCCTTTATGGACAACATTGAGAGGCAAGTCCACAGGCCTCCCAAGTGAATCATAACTGAGGTGCACCACAGGCTTTACAGCTCGACCAGTCTTTCTAGGGGGAACTGTTATAGTCTCTGCACTCTGAGCCTCATTTTCAGCATTGTCCTCACTTGTCAGGGGAGTCTCCATGGGGGTAGAGAGGCTAGAACTTGGGGCACTTTCAGCTCCAGGAGTTACAGTTTCTGAGTCCACAACATTTGGCTCGCATGGAGAGCTTTCGGACACTGGCAGTGGACTGTCAGGGCACTCAAAATACTCTTCTTGTTCGGGTGTATCACCAGTCTGCCCCAATCTATCATTTTCCTCCCCTGAAAGCTCAAACAGTTCAACCACGCACAATGATTCCATTTCATCTGATCTGATGCTTTTGCACTTCACTTTCTGGGAGCATTGGCTCCAGGGATGAAGCTGGGGCTTAGACAGTCCAGAAGGCCCAGCTTCATCTCCAGTATTGACTAGGGATTGCCCGAAACAATTGACTCAGTTCGAAGAAGGATAGTATTCAAAGTCACTCTCACTTTCTTCCGATATGGACTGACAGTCATGCTCAACTGGGACTTGTGGAGGGGAACACTTTAACTTTGCTTCTGTAGGTGCAGACTTTCTTGATCTTTTCTTAGCAGCAGCTCTAGTCACTGGTCCAGAGGGGGCATCTTCTAGGGGCTCAGACTCAATTAAGATTTGTCCAATGGGCAGTAAATGATTTCTATGCATTGTTTTTACATCTTTGAATTATTCTCAGGCCTTACTTTGTACACTGGCAGATCATCTAGTTTGCCCACTACAATGTGAGGGAGATGGTGCCATCTGTCAGCAATCTTGTGCTTGCCATGCAGTCCCAGATTTCTTAGCAACACCCGATCTCCTCCTGGAGTTCCTGTGCTTTCACCTTTTTATCATACCTTTCTTTGTTGGCCAGATTTCTTTGCAGCCATGGTTTGAGCCAGTTGGTACGCATGAGTTAGCTGGGCCTTTAACTTTGCACATACTGTAAATAGTTGTCAGCTTGAACCCCATCAGGAGAGACCCCAAAACACACATCTACTGGTAGTCGAGCCTCTTCCAAACATCAGGCGTAGGGGGAATCCAGTGGCATCACTTTTGGTGCAGTTATAAGCATGTACCAGGGTGCTAATTTGTTGGCTCCATCTAGGCTTGTCCTTTGGGTGCAGGGTGCCGAGCATATCTAGCAAAGTGCGTTGAAACGCTCAGGCTGTGGGTCCCCTGGGGGTGGTAAGGAGTGGTTCTGGACTTCGTGATCCCACAGAGAAAGCATCTCTTTGATCAGACGACTCTCAAAGTCTCTCCCTTGATCAGAATGGATTCTTTGTGGAGCCCCATAGTGAACAAAAAGTTTTCTACAAGTATTTTGGCTACAGTGGATGCTTTCTGGTCTTGGTGGGAAAGCTTGGGCATATCTCGTGAAATGGTCAGTGACCACCAGCACATTGATATTTCTTTGATCTGACTCCAAACTCAGAAAATCAATACAGACCAGCTCCATGGGTGCACTGGTGGTGATGTTAACAAGGGGGCAGCCCTCTGGGGCAAAGCTTCTCTGTGCAGCTATTCTACAGTTCGAATGTGTTGCTCCACATCAGCCCCCATCTTAGGCCAATAGAATCTGGATCTCACCAAGTCAAGTGTTCTGTCTATACCAAGGTGCCCCATGTGGTTGTGCAAGGACCTCAGTACTGAGTCTCGAAAGGCGAGGGCAGCACTAGTTGTTGTTTGTCTACTTGTCCCCTCTGTCTACTGTTTCTCTGTATAACAGTTTATTGATCTGTTCAACTTAGGACCTTCTTTGTATAACAGTGCAGTTCTCAAATCAGTGGAGCGTAATTTGGACACATCTTTTCCTGCATAGAGGGCTTCTAAAGCTGCTTTGATCATGGGATCGTGGATTGAGCCCATGAATACTGTCATTGTCCAGCTGAGGCAGTGCACCAACGTTATTGCAGAAAAGTGGCACAAGCAGCAGGTATGCAATTCTCAGAGGGTCCCAAGCAATCCACTGCAGTCCACTGCGCCTGCGGGACATTTGTTCCTCCCTGTCAAACTTCCGCAGAGTGCCCGAATGTCAGGTTCTGCCAATCGGACCCAATCATTCTGGGGAACAGGCTCCGGGAGAGAGCATCAGCATCTATGTGGTTCAGACCTGTCGGTATTCAAGAGCATAGTCATATGTAGATAATGCAGAAAGCCACCTATGGCCAGTGGCATCCAACTTAGCTGAGGCTGCACATAGGTCAAAGGATTATTGTCAGTTTTACTAGTATTTTAGCCCCATACAAGTACTCATGGAATTGGTAACAATAGCTCACTTCAAAGCTAGAAACTCTAACTTATGTACAGGATAGTTCTTTTCGGATGGGGTCAGGCTTCTACTGCAAAGGCCACTGGTCTCAGGCCATCTCGTGCTCTTGGTACAACACAGCCCCAACCCTTGCAAGCTAGCATCAGTGTGCAGGACGAAGGTTTCTTTGGACCGGCATAGGTCAGCACTGGAGCATGGGTAAGTTGATATATGATCTCATGAAAAGCAGTCCACAATCAGGAGTCCAGCGGCCCCAAATACTTCACTCGGATGAAAATACACTCTTTCAGTCTTGAGGGACGCTGACTTTGGTATTTTTGTGGGTTGGGGATACCCTTGAGTAAGGTTAAAGTGCGGATCACTCTTGAATAGTCCTTGATGAAGCCCCGATAATAACCACAGAATCCCAGGAATCTTTGCAGTTCTTTAGATTTTTGGGCTGTGGCCAGGTGGTCAAGGCCTCAACTTTACTTGGGTCGGTCTCTATTCCCTCAGTGGATACTATGTGTCCCACATACTTTACTGATGTTTGAAAGAATTGACACTTATCAATGGACAGTTTAAGGCCAAATTCCTCCAGTCGGTCCAATACCTTAAATAATCTGCTCTCATGTTCCTCCAGTGAGCTGCCAAACACAATAACATCATCTAGGTATACCAGGCACTCTAGTAAGTTCATGTCCCCCACTGCACGCTCCATCAATCGTTGAAAAGTGGCTGGGGCACCTGAAATCCCTTGAGGCATCCTCATGAATTCATAGAAGCCAAGCGGACAGATAAAGGCCGCTCTTCTCACGGTCCCTCTGGGGCCATCGGGATCTGGTAGTACCACTCATGGAGATCCAGCACAGAGAGAACCACTCTGTCTGCTTAGGCAGTCCAAAGCATCCTGAATGCGGGGTATTGTGTACTGATCAGGATAGTCCGCCGGCTTAATGTGCGTATAATCCACACACATCCTTACTGTTCCATTCTTTTCCTCACTACCACAATGGGGAAGCATAAGGGCTTCTGGATTCTTGTATTACACCAGCAGCTAACATCTCTTGCAGATGCCGTCCACATCATCTATGTCAGCAGGTGCCAGGTGTCGAGACCTCTCAAAAATGGTCTTTCGCTATGCAGCCGGAGATTGTGCTCAGCTCCTTGCACGCATCCTACATCCCATTCCTTAAAGAAAACACCTGGCTCTCTGGGCAAGCTTCTCACTGATCCTCACTTTCCATTCAGCTGGCAGCGGGAGTCGCGAAATCAAACAAGTCAGGCTACTCTGTCATTCTTCCTTGAACTCTTGCTGCTGGTAGCACTGCAGTGTCTGCACAATGCACATTAGCCAGGATGCAACTCTGTTTACTCGAATGTCTCTTTCAGACACATTATGAACTTGGACCATTACCCTTCTGGCATAAGCATGGGCTCTAGCGGCAAAATACTAGGCTTGACCCAGCTGTCTTCTGGCAATTTTCCATCGCCTGGTGCATCCAACATTAATATTTTATTCTTAACATCCTTTCTGATACGGACTCTCCTGTAAGGTACACTGGGCATTTGGCGCCAGGATCAGAGACTCAGGATCCTTCTTCCATACAATTCCGACCGTTCCTCTGGTTCTGTTTTTTCAGCATCCTCTGTGCCTCATAGGCCTTCAATTAAAGCCGGAACTTTCAAAGCTCTACTAGTCTTTGACCTCTGTTTTCATAACACAACTGTGCCAGCCTTCCAACATATGAGCATTTGTTCCAATCAACAAAGGGACACCATCATATAGTCCAGTGGGGGACACACTAAGGCTAGGGTCTCTACTTGTTCGGCCACTCCAGCCACGGAGGTGGGAAAGACAGCCAAATTCGATATACCCGGAATAGGGTAGGCCTTCCACCTCAACCCCCATACATGCAGTCCTTCTAATGGCTGTAAGGGTACGCCTGACAAATGCTTCTGATACCAATCCTGGAACATAATTGTCACTTGGGAGCCACTGTCTAATACATAGCTCTTGTAGACACTCCATTCACCTTTACAGTGGTCTCCATGGAGGGACCCACTATTCTGGACCAGTCTGGAGAGGCGATAGTGGGGGCCTGGGCAACTGACCTGCCACAAAAGGATCGTGAATTAGCATTTTTGGTGCCCTCACTGGGATCATGTCGCACCTCTTAACCACTGATTTCTTTTCTCCCAAGCTCTCCTTGTAGCCTATATGCAACTTTGTCAGTGTCTTTGGGACTGGCATTCCCTTTTCATGTGCCCATCTTTCCCACAATTATAGCAAAACATACTTTCTGGAGTTTGAGCTGGCGGCGCCACACTGGGAGCCAGGGCCGGGGTATTACTAACTGGAAACCTGGGTGCCATCTCTGTCTGCGGCGTGATAAGCATTTGGAGACATCTCGTCAGTTTCTCCACTTCCATGGTCAAGGAATTGAGTTTGGAGCTGTTATCAGCAGGAGATACATGGGTGGGTACCCCCACCCCCACAGCAGATGCAGTCGGATATAGGTCAGGGCCCGTATTTGCAGGCGTGGCCTTCATAAAGGACTGTTTTGAATTCGGATCTCTCTCAACAGTTCGCCCCATTGTGGCATATCTTTTCCTTGTCAGAGCACTCATTGACTGTCAACCTCTGCCCTTGAACTTCACTTGATGGATCACCCTCAGTCACTCGGGTCGAGCCACAGCTGTTGGTGCAGGTACCTCCCAGGTCGCTTTTTCTCAACTCCTCGAATTTCTCTCATTAACTCATCATAGGAGGTGGGATTCCAGTCGATTTGCCAGGCGTAACTGAAGCAACAGCAGTTCTGAGAAGGGGCAGACTTAAGGATTCTGTCCAGTCTGGTTCGGTCCAGTTCAATCGCTGGCAAACTACCCTTTCTGAGGCATTCTTGCAACAATTTTTCCAGCCGAGACATACACAGACAACAACTCCCTTGGTACTGTTGTAGTATTTCTTACTCTCCACCATAGGTCCTCATCAGAATCTGGGCTCCCATACATTCTCCAAGGCCTCAAGATAGGCCTGTGCAGTCGCTTCAGGGTTACTGGCTCTGCTTAGCACGGATGGTAGCCAGGGCAGGACCTCGGAGGCTCTCACTAACCCTTCTTCGCTTCCCGAGCATTGCCATTCTAGCACTCTGGGGCAACATAGTCTATCCAGGTCTCCCAGTCATCCTCCCCTTGGGGTGGGAGGGTGCCAGAGAAGATCCTCAACCTTCGTAAGAGTCGTGACTAATGGCAGGTGCAGAAATAGGAGTCTGCATTGGTTCAGCCACCATTACGGGCACTGGAGCAGGAGAGGTGTTGGGGAGGAACACCCCAGGTGGCAAGAATAGTTTCTTCAAGTCCTCCACAGTTTTCCTCTCCCAGCAACCATTCAGCAAATTTCTCCTCAAAAGTTTCAGATAGTGGCGGGCTGATTCCCCGGTCTTTACTGTCCTTAGTTATCACTCTCCAAGCAGTGAGGGCTCCTCTGGGTAATGGTCTGTGGCACTTTGGAGCTATCTATGGGATCCTTAACCTCTACTTGAGGCCAGGAAAGTGTGGGTGAGCAGATTAGCATGCCGACCCACCACCACAGGGTTTTGTAAACCTTCCACCTTGGAAAGTACTCCTGCACAGTGTCCGTATTGATACCCAGGGGATGTCCAGGATAAGCATAGCATTTGGGGTCGATCTCCCCCAGTACACCACTCCACCAGCCGGTGCACAGCCACTTCTGTCGGGGTACCCATTTTTTCTTAACAGTGGTTCGTAAATATGGCCACTAGAGGACACACAATCCCAGCAGTGAACCTCCAAGATGTAACCCCTAGATGGCGCTATCCCAGGGGCTACTACCCTGCCTGATTTGCCACTAACAGGTTGAGGGGCCTGGATCCAATGGCGGGTGCCTCCACCCAGAGGTCAGGGTTTGCAATAGTTAACTAACTTTACCACAGCCCTCTGGGACACTGCAACCCCTTTCTTCCCACTAGTGGCCCACAATATATCAGAATTACCTTCACAGTATACACTTACCCCAGGTCTGGTTCCGGCACTGGGACCTCCTGGAAATGAGATACAGTGCAACAATCACAGTACAGTACTTTAACATAGACAAACACCTCAAGCAGTATAACTTTGCTGAAACAAGCAGCTCTGATTTATTTAGGGGGATATAACAAGGACAGGGGGAAATCAGGTTAATTAGCTTATCACTCTAATAATCTACCTATGGCTCTGTGCACAGGCCTATCCCTATCAGTTAATGTCCCTGGGTACCCAAGCCCTAGTGGCTAGTCCAAACCGTGGCAGCTGGTAGGGGCCCTTTTCACACAGAGAAAAGGAGAATTAAACAGTCAGCAGTACAGTAATTCCATTTGGATTTAATGTGGCAATTCAACAGGAGCGAACCTGAATTAGTACTCACGACCTCCAAATAAGATAGGGTCCTTCAATGTCAGCAGGGCTCACTTGAGGTGCACAAACCTCTTCACACATCCATATAAAGAAAGCACTATACCAGGCAGGCTGCATCTGTATCCGATCGCAATTACTGCACAATACCGGAGAACACACAGCAGATTCAGTTCCTGACAGACCGAGTGCAATTTTCAGCAATTCCTCCAGTCTTCTACAGGGTGAGCCTGGTTTCTACTCTTCAGAGATCCTTGATTCTTTTCACAGGACGGATTCAGTCCTAACAAGCTGTTACACAAGCTGCAGACCGGAACTTGGGCCTTACACACGCTTTTTGACTAAAACTGCACACTGAAAAGCACAGGGCTCCTTCCTTCTTCACTGCAAAGCTCAACTGAACCTCCAACCGACAAAACTGGCACTTCTTTGAGTTCCTCCCAGTTCTTGACTGGATTGGCTGTCACTCACAATAGACTGCTGCTGTTGGTCCAAAAAGCACTGAAGTCTAAACTACATCTCCCAGAGTCACTGCCCATACAATCCTCTTGTGGCTGGCTCAGATTATGAGTCCAAGTTCTGATTCGTCAAGGCACCATTTTAGAGCTAGCTTACCCCACACTGATTGGTCCAGTTCAGCAGTTCAAAACTAGAATGGGGAACTAGCAGACACAGTTCTGACTGCAAAGAAAGCAGGTTAGACAAACTGTAATTTCATTATTACTTAAATAATTTCTGGCAAACAGTTACATCTTTCAGATAGGTTCCCTTTGCACTCCTAGTGACTGCAAAATGAAGTGAATTGGCAGCAGCTTGAGTGGTACTCAATCAAAGAAACACACAGTCCCCCATACAAACTAATTATGTCTGCAAGCAGACAGCTCTTAAAGAGACAGTACCAGAGGTTCTAAAAACACTCACTGATAAATGGCTTAAAGGCCAAACACCATTCAGGCTTGGAGCATTCAAGCAAGCTCCTGGAAGTCTTTTGGGAACCCCCATTTGCAGGGGGGTTACACAGACTAGGTGCAGAGCAAGACCGTTGGCTGAGAGCGAGCTCAGAGCCAATAAATTGATGGACATGGTCTGCTAGTTTCCTTTAGCAATAGAGCAGGCAGTACATGGTAATGTAGGGAGTAACAGGCAATGTGCAGCATGGTAAACAGATAGTACACAGAAACACGCTAAGTAGCTGGCATTGAACAAACAGCTCAGGATAACCTGGTCCCTTATCCAGTGCAAGGTGCTTGCCTGGCAAGGTTTTAGGACAAGAAATGCAAGTAAAGAGGAAGGAATAGAAGTCAACCAGTCCAGCAATGAATGCCAATTAAAGGTGACAGAAATACTCAGAGGATTGTAGCAGCGAAGACAGTATTGGAACATGAGGTATTTGAACCACACGGGGCCATGACTCTCCACTATAACCCCCTCGTCCTCCGCCATAGGAAAAACAAAGAAGCCATGGTAAAGTGCTGTGACGTGTGACCCACAAGTGGATTTTAAAACTAGTTTACAGCAACAGCTATAGCTCAGCTGACTGCCAGAGTATAATAAAGCATTGTACAAAAGTAGTTTAACAGCTTCCAGCAGTAAGCAAGCAATAACACCCAACGGGGTGGGCTGTAGTGGGCTATATCCACCCGTCCAGGGGCGTAATGAGGCCCAACGCCACAGGCGGAGGGCCTTATAGCCCCTGGAAGGGTGGGTATAGGCCATACCGCCCATCCTGGAGGGTATTATAGCACTTAGAAAATGGGCCACTGTATTATTTATGTTTGAAAAAAATAAAATAATGTGAACTCTCAGATGTTTCATTTATTTGTAGAAAAATAGTTCCACCGCCTGCATTAGTATGCTGTTTTTTTTGTTTGTTTTTTAGCTATGGTCTTTTGTGCTACTCAGGTTTCTGTAGGTCTATATTTGCACCTGGTTATCATGGTTACCGCAACATCCCACACACACACACACACACACACAGAGCGTGGTCCTCGCTGTCCCCATTTGGTGTACTAAATGTCAGCTTTGGAATGTGATTTTCTGGAGCGTGATGCGTGGCATAGGGTACTGTAGCTGTGTTTGGCCAGGAAACGAGCGTCCACTGAGAGGAGGAAAATGGTGAAGATCACAGCAAGGACTCTTCCAGGACTGGGCAGAGCACCTGACTACAGAGCTGCCAAGCAGGAACAGAAGGTTGGGAGTTGAAAACCAATGGAGGTGCAGTGAGCTGGCAGTGCAGAGAGGAGCAAGCCTGTAAAAACATGTACATTGCTGTGGTTTCGCTGTGCTGCACTGAGCGGGGTTACTTAGCAGGGTGGGCTACAGATTTAAATCTGAGAAGATGGGAGAATCAGGCCGAGGAACTGCGGGGCACTTTCCTTGGTTGGAGTCCCCGGAGATGTAGATGCACCCGTGACTTGTAGCAGCTACTACATCAGTCGGTCTTTTGGGCAGCAGGTGATGCGAGTACCCATCTCACTTTGGAAACTCAGTTTTGGCTGAAAAGGATAATCTAAAATATGCATGTTCCTTTGTGAGTGACAGTTTTGTAACATTTGTTTTGGGTGGGGGTGGGACTATTCGATATCAGTTGGTGCTGGTGGGCCAATGTCGGGGTTAATGAAAGGAAAAACTGGCGGGGCTGATCGCTGCAATTACACAGTGCCCATTGATATTGGTAATGCAGTCAATTGGGAACTAGCACGTTTAATACCTGGGCTCTGTTGTATGATAGATGCCCACCTTGCCAGGGCTCTCAGCAAATCAGAGCCTGGGAATTTCAAATCCATTTTCTAATCAGTTATAGCTTCCAGCATTAGCTAAACTGAACAATTGAACAAGCATAGGAATTGTAGGCAGAGGCACTAATGCACTGAAAAACAACGAAAAACAACAGGAAGAATTGCTTGGTACAACTGCATGTAATCAGGTTTGAATCCCATGGAGAAAGTAATACAGAATTGCATTAGACTCTGGTTTGAGTCCCACCGAGTGCAAATAAACACATGTCAGAAGCTTGAAATCCCCAAAAGGGCTGTATGCAAGCAGAGCACCATGAGAACAAACAGCAATCATGATGGTGAAGCAATTAATGACTTAAAGGTCAAAATAGGTAAATTCAGACACATACTGCTAAAATGCCTGCAGCTGGAAGCTGAGACGAGGCAGCTATGATAATAGCTGAAAGAGTCAGTATAGCAATGCAGCAGTAGGGCCTGGATGAGCACACCGAACTCTAATACTGAATGAACTGAGCTAGCACTGAGTAAAGCATGAGCAGGGCTGGAAAACAGGGAGTAGCTGCTAGCTGAGTAGCAGAGCCATGACCAGGTGCAATCAATTAAAGGAGAAATCCATGAGGCAGCAACAGCATTGAGCTGAAACAGGTAATAATTGCAGGAAAACTAAGTGCAGGTAGGAACCTGAAGCACAGGCAAAAATAAACACAGTGCAAACAAAGGGCAACAAAGTGCTAGGAAAAGTAGAAAGCCTCAAAAGAAAACACAAAAGAAAACCACAAACAGGAGAACAGAAAAACAAGCACTCAGGGAGCACACAGCAGCAGCCAGAGGCAAAAATAATATCAAACGAGGCAGGAGAAAGACATGGGGGGAGGGGGCAAGGCCCCAAGAGAAAGGACAGGCCAACAGAGCCCCCGGCTAGCAAAGAGTAAGTGCTTCAGAGGGAGGCTGGGAGGAACTGCTTATATAGCTCAGAAAGTAGGTGTGGCTGGTTGCACACCCACTGAACTGCAGGCATAGCCTTTCAATTATTTATGTGCAGTTCTATTTTTCACATTTATTTACTATACTTCATATTTAGGTTTTTTCCATTTGGGTACCCAGAGATCATCTGCGCAATCTGCAGCTCTTCCAAGACCCTTACACCACAACACTGCATCCTACCACCCAAGCTTCTTAGACAAGGGCAAACCTCCCATGCCCATCTTCTAGCTATCCAGAGGTTAACCCTACCATGGCTGTAAAGGTGTGGGATAAAACAGACACAACAAACCAGAAGTCACGTACATACAAATGCAAACGTGCATTGTTATTTTATTCAAATTAGAAAATAAAAAAATAAAAATAATAAACACACAGAAAACAAAAGGTTATTTAATGTCCGGTATCCAACAAACTCTTTAATTTTGAAAATTCCTGAGGCTTACCTTCAGCCTTTGCAAACAGAACAGTATGGAAACAAGCACACACATCTGAGGTTCTCCTCGCTTGGTAGTCAGCATTCAGCTGATTCCCCTGTCTATCTTTGTCACTCCAAGGGGTGGGTTTTTATACCTTTCATGGATGACATCACCATTAGGTGATCTGCCACTTTTTGCTAAAACCAGTATAACCCTCTTGTTCTCAGGAGTTCCCCCATCAAACAGTAAAGACATATTGTATATGTTCATACATGTTATCTTTTCTAGCCTGGACTCAACTTCTCTTTTCTTGGTTAAGGGGGTTTTATGTTTCCATTTTGTTTCATCTAAAAAGATAATTTTAATAAGATAGTAAGTCCAGGAGGGTTCCACTGGGTTTGCTAGGGGAACGGGAAAGCGAGGGCGTGCTCCTCTTTTCCCTTCTCCTGCCAACCCTTGGAACTCATCATATCTTTTCCTTTTTATTTCCATTAAATCATTTAATGTGACACCCTAAAATAAACAAGCATACAGCAAACATATTTTATTTTCATTCTCAGCACAAGTGGCCATCCCACAGAAACAAACAGCAAAAGGAACGGGGTGGGGGGCAGACACCCCACACATGGGCATCCACCCCAGACAGGGCTCACCCTGTCACAATGGCAAGCAGCCCCAAGGTGGTGGCAAACCTGGAAGAAAAGGATCCGACTGTTGGCTTGGGGAGGCTGTATATGTGTGTCTGGGTGTGCTGGTGTATAAAGCTATTGGCAGGAATGTTCATACCACAGTCAGGATCGCGTTCCACCACATCATGGAGCCTTGGGCTTAGACAGCTCTGCCCTACATGGCTCATGGTCAGGTAGGTCACTATAGTTCCTTCCCCGAGCCAGTCTGCATTAAAGCAGATTGTGCTTGGCCTCCTTCTGGCCTGAATGGGAACCATAGGCTTGATATGAGACTTTGTGCCCCTTGAGTGGTAAGCAGATGCACTCCCTGCTAAGCTGTTGAGCTGTCTTTGCACTTCTATTTTTAAAGCGAGAGTCACTTTTGGAAAAACTGCGAAAAACATAGATGGCCTTTATTAAAGATAATATGATCAAGAAAAACAATACTTAGGCAAAATTCAGGTTATAGTTTACAGATTTTCTGTATTTTATTTGTTTCCTTCTTCATCAAGTTCATTTTCATGGAAACAGATATTTTTTTCCCTATATCTGCACTACTCTTAATTCTTAATCCTTTGCAAAGTCATAATCCTCTGTGACACCATCATCATTTCCATGGCAGCAAACTGTAATATCACATACAGTGGATTAAGAGTCTAGAAAATGTTTAAACACCAGAAGCAGGGGACTCTAGGGGGCAATAATCCATTTCCTATGGAAATAATCTAGTAATGAAGAACAAATGTATAATATATAATACAAAGTGTATGTTGAATTGTGCTGAAATTTTATATTTTATACTTTTCTCAAAAGTGACTGACAAACTCACATTAAAAACAAAATATATTTTGAGATCCTGTCAGTTTATGTTAGAAGAACAAGCCTAAAACACAAGCTTTAACGTGGCACTGCTAAGAAAGTTGCCTTCACACCCTATTAACAAAATTAGGCCTTTTACATTTAGTGAAGCTTTGACCTGTTCTGCTAGATGTGGGGAATGCTGGCTCTCCTTCCCCACACCCACCCATGTTTTATTTACCTCAGTAAGCTAGCTCTCAACCCTGCAAAGCATCACTGCAGGTTGGAGGGAGCATCCACATAGGGATTGAAAACTCCTGCAGTGTTTCTTCCATTCCTTGCCATTGCAGCGTCTCGCAGGAGCTGTAACAGATTGCCTCACGATGCTCCTAGACCTGCCTTCAGTTATTTACTGGCAGCAGTTCACAACTAATGCTATGTATAAACATGACCAAGTGCAGAGGAATCCAAGTCCCCCCCACTATATGACTGGGCTTTGTGGGACTGCTTTTCAGATTAGCCAGAAATGGTCAATGAGCATATGAATGCCCAGATTCCTGGGCATGGCAGAGTGGCTGCATTTCCACTGTGGCCAGTACTGAATGGGGAGCTCTTAGAGCACTACTTCATGCTGTTTGTATCACTGGGAGCACTGCTGGGTGTGGATGTTGAATGTATTGACTAAAACTTTGGACATCATCTCAGAGCAAAGAAGAGCTGGATTTTCCCCATCTGGAGTTTATAGCAGCAGACTGATTTCTGTTGTTCTGGCCCATAAGGAGTGGCCATAACAAGGACTGGCTATAGGGGTTAGAAGAACAATTATGTTTCAGTACTAATCTGACAAAATTTACTAAACAATTAATCCCCTACTTTGTCCCCCAGCTGCAGTAGGATTTTTATATACAGTATACTACCAAATTTCACTTCCACTCCGAGGTCTTTTCAAGGATAAGCAGCCAGTTTTAACAACTGTCCCCACTCCCATGTTTTTTGGAAACAGTGACATTAGTTACCTTGCACCTAGTTGCTCCTGCCATGTCCCTCCCTAATTCCCTCCTCTAAGCCCTGGATAAACCCTACCCCTCTACCATCAACTTCATTTTACCCTGTGTACCCACACACCCCCCAAATTTCTAGCTCTGCTCCCATTTCCCCAAATTGTTCCCCTTACTGGCCTCCCCTGATCTCCCTCCTCAAGGGTTCAATTCTCACTCTCTCCCTCTCCTGTCACTCTATTAATCCCCATCTACTGACCTTCTCCAACCCCCTGACAGGGTACCCCGCATCCTGAAGGAACCTCTCTTGGGTTAGCTACTATTCCCCCTCCTAGCATTTAAGTCACACCTCTTACTTCCCTTTCTCCTCCCTCTTTAAATCCCTATAGCCTTATCCCCCTTTCTGTCTAGCCCCATAGCCCCTTTGCAGGGTTCCCACCATCCTGAAGGGGTCTCTCTGGGACACTGCCTATCCCCTTCTCTCTGGTCCCTTTAGCACGACAATATTCCCACTATCACCACCCTGCTTGGTGAGTCACTTGACTATCTGACCAAGTTCAAGTACCTCGGTATGTGGATTAACAGGCTTTCTTTTGCAGATCATACAGAAGAGCTCTCAAAAAAACTTAGAGGCTTCGACTTTTTTTTAGAATCAAACATCTGCATACCCAGGAGGCCAGAAAAAGCTTAGTACAAGTTATGTTCCTAGCTATCCTGGACTATGCAGACTTCCTGTATGGCCAAGTCCCAAAAACCACCCCTCCCACTCCACCTTCAAAACCTCCCTTCGGAACTTCCTGAAATCTGCTGCAGCCTGCCTATGTGCTGCCTAACTGCCCAGCTCCACCTCCCAACTTCTTTGGTACCCCAACCTAGCTCTGTCCCTCTCATCTCCTTGGCACTGCACTCTACTAGAAGGTAAATGATCTAACTATTGTCTTTCCACCTGAGGTGTGGTCTCTCACCACCCCGTAGCCCTCGGGCATGTATTGTTTGGTAATCTGTAACATGTGGGTATGAAATTCCACTGCTTGTTCTCCTGCCTTATAAATCCCTGATGTTTTATTCCCAATATTGGAGTCTGTCTCCTCCTGACTGTAATGCTACTATGTAAATGCTTCTCTGTCTCACCATTGGAGTATGTCTGCTCCTGTTTGTAACTGATGTCTAATGTATTTCTCCTATGTAATTACCTTGTAATTCTCCTGGGTCGTACCTGAAAATAGGCACTTACTGTCTAGCGTGCTTACCTGGTTACCAAAAGCAAATAAATAAATAAGCTTGACAACCCTATATCATAGGGCCTTACATTTCATCTCAAGTGTGGCATACAATACCCATCACTGTGTACTTCATTGGTAGGATGGACCTCATTTACATTCAGGAGGCAAAGGAACACTATACTATGGACCTATAGATCTATATTCAAGATGCTACCCTCCTACATTTTTGATTTTCTGCCCTCCTGCATCTTACGAAACTATGCCTTGAGAAGCCGTTCGTACATCTCACTAGCTGTGCCTAAAGTCTTTTTCCACTTTGGCAGAGCCTCCTTCAGCTATGTGCTGCCCCAGCTGTGGAACAACATCCAGAAATCCATAAAATTGGTGCATCCTATTGGTTTTGTGGAATTAAAGTCACTCTATTCGAGATACTTCTCGGAGCCTTGTCTGTGCCCTCCCTGTTGCTAAACTGCAGCCATACATTGCTATTCTTACAGTCAACCCTCTACGCTTTCTATCCTCTCGTTAGAATTACCCTAAGCCATGTTCCTGGATTCATCCTTGCTTTCTACTTGCTGCTGAGCCCCCAGCTTGCACTGTCGTTAACATTAACTCTGCTCTACTAGAGCTATCAGTGTCTAAAATCACTGGTTCGGCACAAACTTTCTGCTACCTCTGTACTCTACTGTTTGCTGGGATGAGGCTTCACCTTACGACCTGGTCTCATTGATTATCCTTGTACCTTGTTTTTATTTCTATGTACTGTATTACTATGCCCATTTGTGCTATACGTTCTATTGTGCTACTGTATTATTTCTGCTGTACCTACCATGCCCTTCTTGAAAATGAGCTTGCTCAACAGAGTTTCATCTGGCTAAATAAAGATTGATTGGTCCCCCAGTCCCCTTGCAGGGTTCCTCGCATCCTGAAGAGGTCTCCAGGGACACAACTCTTCCCCCACCTCACCCTTTCCTCTCCTTTTCCCCCTTTTCTTTCACGTAAGCACATGTTTCCTTATTAACCCAGCACTTATTACTGTCCACTCTTTTTACATATTATGCGCAACACTGTTTTAACACGGTTTGTAACACCTGCCTTACAACTGTATGTTAGTGTCGATCTTGTAACTTGAATGTAACATGAACACAACTCTTCCCCCTCTCCCCACCTCACCCTTTCCTCTCCTTTCCCCTTTTCTTTCATGTAGGCACTTCTTTACTTATTATCCCGCCACTTATTGTTGTCCACTCTTTCTACCATATGCGCATCACTGTTGTGACACTGCTTGTAACACCTGCCTTACAACTGTATGTTACTGTTGATCTTGTAACTTGGGTGTTTAATGTCTCACTCCTATTGTACCCCTTCCCCCAGGTTGTACCAGGAGACGAGTGACTTGTCGCTCAGTGTGCCTTCCTGGTGAAAATTTCAATAAATAAATAAATAAAATAGTTACTTGATGTTGGAAAGGATTCTAGGTCCATCATATCTGCCCACCCTTTAAGCTGATATGAATAAGTATTACAGAATGATGCATATGCATACTCCAATAATACAAAGCATAATGGGCTGTATATGCACATCACAATGAAACTTAGACTGGTTTTTCTTTGTTGCCAGTGTCCTTTTTGGGTAGCCCTTACCCGAGTGCTTTTGTGCCAAGGTCCTTTGTCTTTTTAGCTATGAATAAATATGCTGCGTAAACATGTACTAATTTTTAAGTTTTGACAGACTGGCTTGAACTCACCTTCAGAGGCTATATGTACTATCACAAAATTTGCAGTAATGCTAAAACGTAAACTATTCAAGACAAATAATATATATTGGGAACCGTGGGCCATCTTTGGTGTTTAACTGCACAGGTGGTAAGCTTTGATTTCATTTTTAGCTTCGCCGTCTTAGTTGCCAATCAGCAAAATACAATGACATGAAATAAACTGCATGAAAATTGAAAACTAATGTAATTACACTGTTGGAATTTTAAAGCTGCAGTATGGCAGGAAAACGAACAGGGTTTTATAAAGTGCCCTTTATGCACACAGCATCTCAAAGTACCTTATAAACCATCAACAGTTGTGGCATCCGTTATCCACATACAGAGAGGGTTTAGTTCAGGGAGGTAAAACAGAGAAAGACAGAGAGGAGGTTAAGCACTCAGCAGTTAAATCTATTTATTTATTTATTGGATTATAATACCTTTGAGCCAGAGGCTTTTTTACAAAGGTTCCACATCAAGTGAAAGACAAACACAGTTACATAGTAAGTTACAAAAAACAGGTAAAGTGAGCAGTGCATGATAGACAAAATAAAGTGCACACTTAAGGAAAATACAGAATAACAATGCAGCCAGGCAAAGGCTATGTCATGATAGAGGCGGGAGGTAGAATAGGAGTGGGGTGTGTGGAAAGGGGGAATAAGACACAAGAGGGAAGCTTAGATCACTGGGAATGAGGATAGAGGGAGGGGGAGAAGAAATAGAGGTCTGGGCAGAGGTGTCAGTTTTACAATAAATGGGAGGGGGGGGGGTTACGTGGGTCAGACAATCATACCTGCACTGTGTTGCAGTATTGCGCAATTTGTTGTGTTGAAAATAACTTCCTGAAAGGCACACAGTAAGTGGCCGCTTGGAAATTCAAACTGGTGTCTCCAGGTTCACAACTGGGTGCCTTCCCTGTTGGGGCTTCAGGGGAGAAGAGTGGATGCTGGCTCAGAGCAATGACCAGGGGGATGACAGTGGTGTGCCAGAGGGGTTAGTAGTGGGGGTGGGGTGAGGTGAAGAGGCCATCATCCAGTATGTGCTGGAGGATGAGTCTTTTTCTGCTTAGCTCCCTGCCCCCTCTCTATTCAGGAGCGTGTAAGCTGCATTATCAGGGGTGGGGGAGAGACAGTGCAGCAATGTGTGGTCAGCCATGTTGCCTACCACACCTCCACCAGTCCCCCTCCAGGAGCTGATAGAGATTGATGCGTCTCTCATCCCTCACCCCTAGGAGAACAGCATCCACTTGGATGCTCTCAGCTTTCCTGGTGCGCTTTCTCTCCTGATGTCCCGGGCTTTAGGCATGAACCAGGATGTCAGCATGCCAGAGCAGTAATCCCTGCATGGTGCCACAGATCTGGGCAAAATGTGAATTTTGAAAGAAAATATTGCAGGCCTGTGGTACACGGGCATGGTGCTCTTTAAGTGTTTGGAGGCGCAGGTCAATGTTCAGATCTCCGGACCCAACCACACCAATTTCCTCTGACACTAGACCAGTGTACCAGTTTATAAATTCAGACTTCAAGAAATCCCTAAAAATCTTATTTACCGACACATCCAATGTAATGCTAGTCAGGGCCAAATCAGGAATGGAGTTTTTCAATAATGGTATAGTAAAGTTTATTGTTTGACCAAAGTCATTACAATGCATGTATTAACACAGCACAAAACATCAGCGTTAATAAATAAGTAAAACATCTCCAATATTCAAAATCTTTGAATAGGGACTTTGGATGAGTGTATGGAACACAACAGCAAATGCTGCAAACTTAAGAACATATAAACATTGGGAGCTCGTGTAGCGGAGGGTCAGGGCTGGCTACTACATTCCAAACAAACAAGCAAAGGAGGTTGCTAAGGAACTTGCGCTAGCAGCAGCCACAAAAAAAACATCATTCAAAAACTGGACGGAGCAGGGCTACATAGTAAAACTGAGACCACTAGAAAATAATGGCTGATAACAAGAACTACTTTATTAATAAGATAAAAAATACATAGCAACAGTGGTGTACTCCCTTCCCTGCCATTGTTTGATGCCAAAACATTGTGCGCTTTGTCAAGGCAATGTTATCAATTGGTGTCCCCTCTTAATGTGTGTTAAACAGACATGCGTGTTACAATTTCATATACTGTACAGTAGGTTATATTCACGTTCATTTTATTTTCACTAAAAAGAAAGTGAACGCAAATATTACCTGACTTCTCAAAGTGCAAGTGCAAGAAATTTTCTACATGCTTGTGATCCAGCATGCCTCATAAACTTTATTGAACTTTAACATAAACACCTAAAATCAGAAAATAATAAAAAAGCGAATAAAGTCTGCAGTATGTCTTGTGTCCCCTGTGTCTGTTCTTTTGTAATCCACACACTTCTGGGATAGCACATGGCAGTCAGTGATCTTCTGTGCAGTCTGGTGTTTGCCTGTGAAATACACAGTAACACCAATCACTACTCACTCACCAAAGTTTTCCCAGAATTAAATTAAATTAAATACGGTATTTTTTAGCTTAGTATGATTCAGTTACTTACTCAGTAAGGCAGGTCTGGAGAGCATCGTAGATGCCAGGTAGCTGAAATCTGTGGATAACATTGTCTTTTCAGGACGTCAGTCTTTTAAAGCTATCCATGAGCCAATGGGCATGGTGCTCTTTAAGTGTTTGGAGGCGCAGGTCAATGTTCAGATCTCCAGACCCAACCACACCAATTTTCTCTGACACTAGACCAGTGTACCAGTTTATAAATTCAGACTTCAAGAAATCCCTAAAAATCTTATTTACCGACACATCCAATGGCTGGAGAGCGTCAGTGCAGGAAGCAGGCACATACACTGGGATTAGTCCACTGTCCTCAAAATGTTTTATGAAATCCTCTGTGGTGTGCGCCCACTATAGATCTAGTATGATCAGAGCCTTTTGCTCGTCGGGTAGAGTGAGGTTTGATTTGATACTGGCAACACAGGGAGTGAGAACCATACTGATAAATTGAAGGGTGGTTTGTACGTTTGCCCAATGATTCTCACTATGTGTTACATGCCATTCACTGGGGAACTTGTGGTTGGGATGGCAAGCAAGACTTCGACCTTTATAAATTAGCTGTGCTGACAGCATGTCATCATTTAGTGTGCATACAAGTACCACAGAAATCTGTCTCTTGTCTCCAAGGCTAGTAAGTGAACCTTGCTTTGACCCCATTTCAGCCATAGTTCACTCAGAGACAGGGACTATATTTATCCCTGTCTCGTCTAGATTTGTGATCAACTCTGGGGGGATCAGTTCCTGGGCACTGGCATTGGAAATTATTTTTAAGAAAGCCGCTTTTTTTCACTTTCTATTTCTCCTCCTTCCCCACCCATTGCTCCTTCTTCAGGAGACTCCTATGCCCCCCCGACTGGCCTACCAGAATCCCCGGAGGTTCCCCCATGGAGCTGTGGTTATACCCCCTAAGTGGGTATGGGGCGGGCAGGACACCCTGATATCTTCTTGTCTTGTCGGGTCCCCAGTGGTCAGGCAGGCAGTCACAATCAGGGCTGGCACTAGAGCTCTGTCTACCCGTGCTCCGGCGGCGCCTTTTTTCCCCTTTTTTCTCTCTGTGTGGTATGAGCCCTGATGTCAAGGTGTTACACCGACGTCCACCACACAGCTCCCCATTGGTCTGTCCTACCAGTTTGCTGCACCTCGGGCCTCCACTTGGGGTCAGACAAGCCACGGATCCTGTCCCTCCCTCCCCCCTGGAGAAGGCGAGCAGTCCCTGGGACATTCAAGCCTTCTCCCCCGGCCGGCCCTCCAGCGACTCAAGTCCGCTCCCAAACCTGGGTCACCAGCGTCGCAAGCGGAAATCCAACTGCTGCGCCAACGGGCCAGCTCTAGAAAGCCGCTTTTAACTGTGGAAAGTCACAGGTTTTTCTCTGGCAACCTTCGTGCCTTTTAGTCGATTAAACACCATTCTGTTTAAAAATCCCCAGGCCCACTTGCCGGAAAGATTAAGGTGACCACCATTCTCAGCGAGTGCATGCGGAGAGTTTGTTTTGACAATGCACACTGCGATAGCTTGAATTACCCTTGTATTTACCACAGCACCTTCAGACTGTAATGTTTTAACAATTTTACGGAGTTGATCCTCTAAGTTAGACTCCAGGTGTGTGGGGCGTCCTCTCTGTTTTTTGGGAAGACTTGGAGACAAGGCAGTGGGGTCAGGATGTTTTTTAAATTCATTAAGGTAGTCCAATTTAAACTTCCTCACAGTGCTTTCGTTAATTTTGTTACCTGTGCTAGGCAGGTGAAATCTCATGGCTGCCATCATGCCTTGCTCGGCGGCATATGTGCCGAGCTGAAAATGGGTCTCAGCATTGTAATTTACATATGAGGAGGGATGGCTTTCCTTGCAAGGCAGAGGAGCAGCTGCCAGCTCCTTGGCAATGGAGGCAGTAACAGAAAGATCAACACCCAAGCTATTACTTAAATCTAGCCCAGACAAATTACTTATTTCCACTGGGTACTTGCGTTTTACTTGGGAGCTACAAATCCATTTGAGGAGTGCCATACTAACAGAACAGAGTGTCCAGTACCGCAACAACAAAGATCGCAGTGAGTACTGAGTGGTCTGTATGAGCTGTAGAAATACCAGTACAAGGTGTGTCTGTAAGAGAGTGCGCCTTCAATTAACTGATACCTATTAAGAACGTGGTTGTATTTTACTGAGTGCCATTCACACTAATTCATTTAGGCGTGAATAGGAGCAGCATGTAGTGAACCTTGAAATAAATTGGACGCTAATTCAACCTACTATACAGTACTACAATGATACAAATATCTATTCATATAAATATCAAGACACACAACAGCCTCAGACTCAAACAAAAGTTTTAATAAAACCAGTGGATAGGGAGCAGTACCAGGAGAAGCAAAGGGAGGAAGAGAGGTCAGTAAGGGAAGCCAAAGCTCAGACAGAAGAACACATTGCAAAAATCAGTGGGTAGCGGAGACAAAACCTTTTACAGGTACATAAGTGAAAAAAGAAAGGCAAAGGGAGGGACAGTGAGACTGAAGGGGGAGGATGAGGGCAGCGTGGAGGATGACAACAGTAAAGCTGACATATTGAACAGGTATTTCTGCTCAGTCTTTACTGAGGAAGAGGGGGGTAATGGGTCTGAAGGGAGTACAAGGGGTGAGAATGGTGCAGAAATGGACACAAGTCCCTTTACATGAGAAAGGGTCCTGAAGGAACTGGAAGTAATAAGAGTTGACAAAGCAATGGGGCCAGATGGGGTGCACCCCAGGGTCCTTAAAGAACTAAGAGAGGTGGTGGCTGAACCTCTGGCTATCCTGTTTAGCCGATCACTGGAAACAGGGGAGGTACCCAAAGACTGGAGGACAGCAGATGTAGTTCCCTTATATAAAAGTGGGAACAAAGAGGAAGTGGGGAACTACAGACCAGTCTGCCTCACCTCCGTAGTGGGGAAGATCATGGAAGTACTACTGAAGGAGAGATTGGTGGAACATCTGGTTGTCAATGGATTACAGGACCCAAGGCAGCATGGTTTCACCGGGGGGGAGGTCATGTCAGACCAACCTCGTTGAATTTTCTGACTGGGTGACTAGGGAGGTGGATCAGGAGGGCAGTGGACATGGCCTATCTGGACTTCAGCAAGGCCTTTGACACTGTGCTACATAGAAGACTATTACATAAACTGGGGAATATGGGCGTGGGCAGGACAGTAGTGTGGTGGGTGGGTAACTGGCTGGGCGGCAGGACACAGAGGGTGGCGGTAAATGGTTGTCACTCCACAGAGGGAAGAGTGACCAGTGGGGTACCACAGGGATCAGTGCTGGGACCGGTCCTATTCAACATCTTCATCAGTGACATTATGCAGGACCTAGAAGGCAGAATTTCAGTGTTCGCTGATGACACAAAGCTCTGTAACAGAGTAGACACACCAGAGGGTGTAGACAGAATGAGAAGGGACCTGCAGAAACTTAAAGAATGGTCAGGGGGTTGGCAGTAGAAATTCAATGCAAAGAAGTGCAAGATAGATAGAAGGCAGAAGACACCAGGAGAAAGGACTGATGTGTGACTGGACTTCTCTACTGGGACTATATTGCCCTCCTTCCCTCCCACCCAATGCTAGTTCTACTTTTATAGGCAGAGGATTTGATTGACAACAGGAACTTCCTGTTTGGGAGCAGGAAGTGAGTGCTCACAGAGCCACCAAAGACCCACCATCCTAGAAGGGCAAGAGTAGCTCTCCGGCCCCCTCTAGCTGCTGGAGGTCTGCCTCTGAGCAAGTAAGGGGTCTACTGAGAAATATAGGATATTCTTGTCTCAGAACAGGACAATCAAGAGCTTAAAGGGCACACAAGCAGAAAGTAAGGAGAGAAAGAAAAAAAACAGAGGAAAGAATAAGGATTGCAAACAGTTAAGGGGCCAGAAATAAGACATGGTTGGAGTGGTGCAGTGCAGTGGCTGTGGAGCACCAGTCTTCCGGGAGACGTTCTGGAGGATGCGGTGTTGTCCCATCTGCAGGCACCTCTCTGGGCTGAGGAGGAGGTTGCTCATCTCCAGGCTGAGTTGGCCAGGATTTGTGGGACCTCCTTCCATCCAGGGACCACCAGTGCCACTGCCATTGCCTCAGAGGTTGCCAAGAAAGAGGAGCGTTGGACCACAGTGGGCTCAGGGAGGGTGAGGGTGGTGGAACAGAGGCAAATCCTCCAGTTGTACCTCCACAATTCCTATGCCATTCTGGCAAAGTGTGGTTCCTCTATAGAGGCACCTGCAGTGAGACCAAGGAGGATGCTGGGAACCTCCACAAAGAAGACCCACAGGAGGGTGGCAGGGGACCCCGCAGGGAAGGAAACAACTCTTGGTGGGGACCCATTGTTAGAAGGTAGAACTGGGGAGGAAGGGGAGAGGGAGGTAAGGTGCCTGCCTGGCGCCATGGCTTGGAGGGACAGGGAGCAAATCCTCAGGATTGCCAGAGCAGCTACACAGGGGAGGGAGCTGGATGTCATTGTCCACCTAGGGACAAATAAGCTGGCTAAGAAAGGGATTAGAGCAGTGCAGAAAGAGTTTGTGGAGTTGGGGAGGGGCCTTAGACAAGTAGCACGCACGGTAACCTTCTCGGAGGTGCTGCCCATCTATGGCATAGGAGAGGCTAGGATGTTCCGCACCATGGGATTCAATCAGTGGTTGAAAAACTGGTGTGGAGCTCAGGGATTTGGCTTAATTGGGGACTGGGGGTCCACCTGGAGTGATGCAAGCCTATACTAGCATGATGGGCTGCATCTGTCCAGGAGGGGAACCAGGATCCTAGGGGATAGGTTTAAATGCTTCATTGGCAAGCATTTAAACTAGCCAAGGGGGAGGTACTGAAGGAGCAGGGAAATCCAAGCCCCCACAAAAAAAATCATGGTAGTAAGTGTGCAAACACCAACATAGAGGTGTCGATAGGGAGAAGGGCAGGGTTAAATGAAGAAAGTGACAAAGGCAAGAAGGACAGGGATGGGGCAAAAAGGAGTAAGGCCATCAGGAAATGGAGAGTAATGAGCACCAATGCCCACAGTTTGGGCAACAAGCTCCCTGAGCTGGTGGCCTTGATGGAAGAGGGATGCCTGGATATCGTAGCAGTCACAGAAACGTGGTACACAGAGAACCATGACTGGGATGTTAACATACCAGGGTACATAACCTAGGGAGAGACAGGCAGGGAGAAGAGAGGAGGAGTAGCTCTCATGTAAAGGAAGGGATAAAAGCAACTGAACAAAAGAGTAAACAGGGAGGAGAGGGGCACTGTGGGTCACCTTGAGACTGGAAAGGGCACCACAATCCGCACAGGGTTAGGTACAGACCCCATGTCAGGGAGGGAATGGACAAGGATATGATAGAAGGCATTCTTAGAATGGCAGAGAAAGGGAGATACTGTTGATGGGAGACCTGAATATGCCAGATGTTAACTGGAGCACATTTGCTGCAGCCACATCCAAGAGCAGGGCCATTCTTGATGTCCTACAGGTGGCAGGCTTCAGACAGCTAGTTTCGGAACCCACACGTGAGGGCACAATCTTAGACCTTGTACTCTCAAACGGGGGCAGTGACAGGATCTCAGATCTAGAATTGGGTTGCCATCTGGGAACATGTGACCATCAAACAGTGTGGTTCACGTTAAACTCAGCTAAAGAGTCAAGCCATACAAAAGTGAGGATACTGGACTTTAGGAGGGCTGACTTTGGCAAGATGGGAGAGTGCCTCAGAAAAGCACTAGCAAACAGGCTAGAAGGAGGTGTGAAGCAACAATGGGAATCATCAAACTGCCATCGCAGAGGCAACAAGCCTTAGTGTGAAGCAAATAAACAAATCAAATGAAAGAAAAGCCACTATGGTTCTCAAAAGAGGTGGCTGTGAAATTCAGGAAGAAAAGATAGCATTCCAGAAGTATAAGGAAACACAGAAGGAGCAGGACAGAGGCTATACAAGTTAAGGCAGAAGGAAGCAGGAGGGAAATCAGAAGAGCAAAGGCCCAAACTGAGGAAAAGATAGCCAACTCAGTTAAGAAGGGGGTTAGAACCTTTTAAAGGTACATCAGCGAGCGTACAAAGACAAAGGGTGGGATAGTGAGGCTAAATAGAATGAACGGTGGGTGGGCAGAGGGAGACAGTTAAAAAGCAGGGATACTGAATGAATATTTCTGCTCAGTATTCACAAAAGAGGAGGGGGAAGTGCCTAATCCAATTAACAGAAGCACAGAAGATAGGGGGTTGATCCCAGTCCTTTCACAGAAGAAAGGGTTCTGCAAGAACTCCCTAAAACTGAAGGCTGGACAAGCAATGGGTCCTGATGGAATTCACTGCAGAATTCTAAAGAATTAAGGAGGAACTAGTGAAACCACTGGCTACTCTTTTTAATAAATCATGGGAGGATGGTGGTACCTGAGGACTGGAGGAAGGCGGATGTGATTCCCTTCACAAAGTGGGACCAAGACAGAGGCAGGAAACTACAGACCTGTCAGTCTGACCTCTGTGGTAGGGAAAGTGATGGAGTCACTTCTGAAAGAAAGAATAGTTAAGGCACGAGGCCAGTGGGGCACAGGACCCAAGGCAGCATGGGGTCACAGCGGAAGGTCATGTCAGACTAATCTAATAGATTTCTTTGACTGGTGACCAAAGTAGTAGACCAGGAGGGCTGTGGACATGGCCTACCTAGACTTTAGCAAGGCATTTGACACAGTCCCACACAAAAGATTAATAGTCAAATTAACCAGCCTGAGAGTGGGTCCCAGGGTGGTAGCCTGGGTAAAACATTGGCTGCACAACAGGACACAGAAGGTAATTGTAAATGGAGTCCACTCTGAAGAAAGAGGGGTTACTAGTAGGGTACCGCAGGGTTCTGTATTGGGTTCAGTCCTTTTTAATGTCTTCGTCAGTGACATTGCAGAGGGACTGGTAGGAAAAGTATGCCTTTTTGCAGAAGACACAAAGATCTGCAACAGGGTTGATACACAAGGAGGTGTGGAAAGGATGAGAAGGGACTTGGCAAGGTTGGAAGAATGGTCAGAAGTATGGCGGCCAGGATTCAATGCAAAGAAGTGCAATAATGCACTTGGAAACAAGAACCCAGGAGAAGAATACACAATGGGGGTAGTAAAACAACAAAAAAGGAAAGGGACCTGGGGTAATCATATCAGATGACCTTAAGGTTAACAAGCAATGTGAGAAGGCAGTAGGGAGGGCTGGGGTATACTGGGATGCAAGGGAGAGGCATCAGCAGCAGAAAACAGGAAGTTGTTATCCCTCTGTACAGACAGTTGGTGAGACCCCATCTGAGTACTCGTGCTCAGTTCTGGAGACCCCATCTCCGCAAGGACATAGACTGGATAGAGGCAGTCCAGAGGAGGGCAACTAAATGGTGCAGGGTCTGCAACAGAAGCCGATGAAGAGAGACTAAAGGAGCTTAATATGTATACCCTGAGGAAAGAAGAGAGAGGGGGACATGATAGAAATTTTAAGTACCCAGCGGAATCAACAAAGTCCAAGAGGGTAGCACCTTTCAGAAAAGAGATGCAAGAACAAGGGGACACAATTTAAAGATAGAAGGGGGCAGTCAGGGCAATGTGAGGAAGTATTATTTCACAGAGAGGGTAGGATGCATGGAACAGCCTTCCTGAGGAGGTTGTGGGGTCTAAAACTGTGGGAGAATTCAAGAATGCATGGGACAGACATAAGGCAATTCTTGTGGGGGGTAGGAAGAAATAGGCTGTTGGTTAACTAGGATCTGCGGTCTATCCTGTAGGTAGGGAAATGGGCAGACTAGATGGGCCAAGCGGTCCTTATCTGCCATCAAAGTCTATGTTTCTATGGTTCTATAATGCATATGGGGCACAAAAACTCTGGCATAATATATCAGTTGGGGGGTGAGGATATAGCATGCACCAAGCAGGAAAGGGATCTTGGGGTTATCATCTCTGATGACCTCAAGGTAGGGAAACAGTGTGACAAGGCAGCAGGTAAAGCAAATAGGATGCTGGGATGCATAGGCAGGGGCATCACCAGCAGGAAAAGGGAGGTCATAATTCCACTATACAAGACACTAGTGAGACCCCACTTGGAGTACAGTGTACAGTTCTGGAGACCTTACCTACGTAAGGACATAGACAGGGTAGAGAAGGTTGAGAGGAGGGCAACAAAGATAGTGCATGGATTGCATCACAAGCCCTATGAGGACAGGTTGAAGGAACTGAACATGTACTCCCTGGAGGAATGAAGGGAGAGAGGGGATATGGTAGAGACATACAAGTATCTTACAGGAAGGAACAGGTGCAGGAATACACTATTTTAAGCGAAAGATGTTCCAGGACTAGAGGGCATGGGATGAAGTTAGAGGGAGGATGATTCAGAGGAAACGGAGGAAGAATTTCTTCACAGAACAGGTGGTGGACAAGTGGAACACCTGCCAGAGGAAGTGGTGGGGGCTGAAACAATCACGGATTTAAGAATGCATGAGATAGACATAAAGGAATTCTGGAGGTCAGGGTAAGGCAACAGACTTCTAGGAAAACATAAACTGAACTTACAAGCTCAATTGGGCAGACTGGGTGGGCCATAGGCCCTTATCTGCCGACACTGTCTATGTATCTATGTATGTACCTAGTGCTAACAATAAACCCTTTTACGATGAGTGCTGTAAACAACAACAAGGGCTGAGGCAAAGGACTGGGGATGAGGTACAGGGATAAGGTAATGGGAAAGATAAGTAAATCAGTAAATATAGGATAACGTATGGAATGCAGTATGTTACGAGAATTTTACACACACCAGAGTTGCTGGATGGCACATAAACCCATCCAACAATGAGGGTGTGTGTAAAATTTGAGTTTTACACGCTGCACCCCATACTTTGTTTTATTTAGTTGAGAGGTCATGTTTTTTCGCCTGCTTAGATCTGAAGCTATGCATCTCCACAACACAGTAAAAAAACAGTCTTACCTTTGCAATGTGATGGAATACTTTATTAACTTGCTCTTTTACAATTGAACAACATTCAGAAGTAGAACTATTTAAAATAACCTTAACGTTAACTTGTTTAATTAAAATTAATTAAGAATAACAATTTGTGTGGTTTCCTGACGGCGGTTGCTGTGCAACTGGTCGCGCTGGTAACATTTGACCTCCAGAGGAAGGGGGATGGGAAGACAGAAGTTTCTGTTTCTCCGTTTTTGAGTTATTCTCCATTTTTGAAGTGGGTCTCATCTCGAACGATGCGGCTGTTGAGAATTGTAAAGCGGTGAGGTGAGTGGTCTTGGCATTGGAGCTGGGTAGACAATAGTATCTCGTGCTGGCAGTGAAAACAGCGTTTTATGGCTGCGAGGCAGTGGTTTCAGCTCCTGCTTTCTCTCACACAAGAGCCATGTATTAAATGCTGTAATTAACACTTGTGTATTACAATATTTAATACACAGATCTTTGTATGGGAAAAAACACAACCCATTAATTTACAATAAAGCGGGCCGGCCCGGTAGTGCTGAGGGTTGAGGCGCTGGATGCCACACCTCTGCCGCCAGTGACCCGAGTTTGGGAGTGAGCTCGGGCGCCAGGTGGGTTGAGGATCGAAATGCTGCTGAGGTGCTCTCCTCCCCGGGAGGGAGGGTTGATGGCCCAGTGTGCCAGTGGCCCCTGGTGGAGACAGGGGGCACTGCAGCATGTGATCAGCGTGGCTGGCGCAAAGCAGGGTTGCTGTATGCCATTGCGTCGAGGCGTGCGCCACACACTGGGAGGAGACAGATCAGAACTAGGAAAACCCTGGTCCATGGGGTAGGCGACGGCACCAGCCCCCATGCCCACAGCCGGGTCCGTCTGTCTAGCCTTTCAGGTTCCTCCACCTGGGCCCTCATCCGCAGTCAGAGTCTATGAGTACGTGCGCCCAAAGAGGACGGGAGGCCCCACCCCAGAGGGGGTTAAGCTGGGGGTGCCAGCTGTGGGATGAGGGGGAGGACAGAGGAGGATCAGACAGGAGGACATCGGGCAGGGAAGAATCTGGCTGGATGCCCAAGAGAGGCCCGTGAACTGTGCCTAGGAGGGAAAAATAATTGAAAAAAAAAAAAGATATAATAAAGCACTCACAATGTAAAAACAGCACCCTCAGAAAGAATAACTATAGAAGGAGAATTAATGAGCATATTATAGACGGAATATTAATGAATGTTAATTACCACACATACCGTAAATCTATACATACTACATCTGATCAAGCTCATCTAATACATTGTAGACTCTATTATGAACCCACACAGGCATCTTAAATGTCCAACTTCTATTTTAAAGAGAACTCAGTGCACCTTTGTTCCATATTTTGTACCCTCATATAGGATATTGTTCAGTTGTGCAACAACATCTTCCTAAAAGGTATACTCCTATACAGGCACATTATTTGAAAAAGTGTCTCTGTTTTAGAAAGGGGGCCGGTTGGAATGCACTGTTCAGACCACGTGGACTGAAATATTTCAATTTGGATTGCCATAAGGCTTCTCTGCAGAGCAACAAATTCTCCATATCACAGCCCCTTGGTCGACATACGACCCTTTTAATACCTGTGAAGTGAAAGACATGACTCCCATTAGTACAGTCAGACCTGGTTAATCTGGGTGCATTCTTGTTTGACTAAATGCTGCCGGATAACAAATCAACGGATTAATGAGTCGCCATAAACATTCACTATTTACAGATGCCTTTATTCAAAATTTGCCATTGCAGTAAAAATGAAGTAAAAACGAAATAAAACTGTAATGTCAGCACAGGACAACACAAGACAGACAGGACAGACATGACATTGTCAGTAACATTACATGTTGCAGAAATACATTTAATTTTATTCTTAGAGAAATACTCGGTGATGTGACCCGAATGCGCTGAGATGAATCTTTTTAAGTCCGACACAGCATCAATGTGCTTTCTTGTTTCAGCAGCAGTATGTTGTCAAGGTAGAAGATTATCATGTTGATGCTCAAAAAAGCATCAGATACTGACATGGGAGGGAGCATCTGACAGTGCGTCCTGTGAGTCCTGCAAGTCTTTGTCCCTACCATCATCAGGATTCTCCGCAGGATGGATGATGTCCAGGATATCAGCATCAGTGAGTGGCGGTGCTGTTTCTAGTTTATCCTCAGAGGCAATGTATTGTCATGCAGTGAGGGCATTCACATAAGCAGCAGGCAGCTGATGGATCAGAACCTGCAGATCCAGCATCTCTGCAGCAGGTACTGCTGGCTCCTCTGTAGGGCTTTCTGGTATGGGGGGTTGACATCTGTGCGGCAAGATCTGTATGAGCAATCAGCAATTTTGAATGGTGCTGTCTGTTACTGAGTGCCAAGATGTATGAATGAAAAGGAGAGCTTGCCTTGCAGTAACTTTCAGCTCTTCGCCAGCCTCTACACATAATATGAAGTGCCAGCACAGTTCTTTCTTGCAAAAGCACTTAAAATTCTTAATGATGCTGGCATCCATAGGCTGAATACATTATGTGGTGTTTAGTGGAAGGAAGTAGACCTTGACGTTGGATAGGTTAAGGGGTACTGCATGGCTAGTGACATTGACCACTAATAATATGATGTGTCTGTGTTGGAGTCGGACACTGCGGATAAAATCAATCACCCTCTCCTTAAACTCATTTACCGTCATCCACACTTTTGTATTTGACTGGTACTGGGCATACAGTTCAGGGTCGAAATCATCTACAAATAGCGTGACTTTCTTGCTTTGCCAATAACAAATGGTTTAAACTTTTGACTGCTGTTGGTGTTACAGCAGAGGGCAACAGTCAGGTGGTCTTTTGAGTTTTTGGTCCTTGAAACGGGCTGAGGACAATGTTGCAGTGGGTCCCAATCAGTGGAACAATGCAGTTTTATCAAGGTTGTAAAAATCCTTTGGATAGAAACCTGACAGAAGGTCCCTTAGTTGCAGCTGACCAGACACCACAGCAGTCTGGTCTGCACTTGTTGCTTCCCCGTGATAAACCTTGCTGCTTAGCCCATGCAATCATTTAAAGCCTTGGATCCACCCACAGGAGTATCCGAAGTCACCAACACTGATTTGCTCCCCGAAAATCTTTGCTTTTTCTATGACCATGGTGTCCGATACAGCTGCACATTTGTTGTTCATCTTTGTCACCCATTGCCTCACTGCAGTCTCCACATCATTGTGCTGTCTGAGACAAACACAGGTGAGCGATGTGGATTCACTAGAAGCAGCAAGACACTTCTCCCATGCCCTCCAGATGTCACTGCAGTTGCTTGATCCCAGTTTCAGGCCGAATGCCGCCGAATGCTTCAGCAGCATAGGAAACCTTATCATGGCAAATTGTTGCAGGATTTGCCTACTTCCACAGACATAGCTCTTAGTTTCACTTCGCCCACGTTTCTGTCCTGATTTCGCCCCACTGTTCTGCAAAGACTGACAGAAGAGTGCAATCAATGATTAAAGGACACCTAAACCATCTTTTTACACATTTCACTTTTTTTTTAATGATTCTATAGGCTTGTAAAGGACAGGCTGCTGTTTACGTTTATATTGAAAATGCATTTATTAAAGTAGGATAAATGCAGTTTCATAGCATTTGAAAATTGTAAACACAGCCACTCCTGATTCATAGATCCTGCTCTCAGAATCCTAAAATGGCTGCAGTGATGATGTCATACATGACATGAGAAAGATGCCAGCTGTGCAGATGTATTCTAGCTCTAATAACCGTATTCAAATGCGAATAAATTTAAAATGAAAATTGATAGCATGGTACTGTGAGCATGACATTTGTTCAGCACAAAACTATCTACAAAATGAGTGGTGTTTCATTTATATATATTTATCTTTTTTTTTTTATAATTAGCAAAACAACAGCAGAAAATTAACATTGTTTCACTTTTGCAACAAACAAATGCAAATAGCTTTAAAATGAAAAAGGATAGCATGGTACTTTGAGTACAAAAGTTGTTCAGCACAAAAATATCTACCAAATGAGTGGTGTTTCTTTTATAAATACCTTTTAGATTTTTTTATATAATTAGCAAAAAATGGAAGGAAAATACACATTACTCACCTGTAACAGGAGTTCTAGGAATGGTATATGTTGTTCATCCACACTGTCTGGCAGGTTCCTTGCTGCTTTAAATTTTGCCAGAAGGTCTTCAAGTTGGCTCCTCCCACCCACCCGGTGGTAAAACTCGCCCGCCCCCCATGACGCCAGATCTAGCCCGGGCTGAAGCCTAGCTGTGGGCCAGGAAGGTCAGGTGGTTGTGGATGAACAACATATACCATTCCTAGAACTCCTGTTACAGGTGAGTAACCTGTATTTCTAGGGACATGGATATCTTGTTCATCCACACTGTCTGGCAGACTCCTAGCAGTTCTCCGGGAGGAGGGAGGCAAGCGCACACCCCTACTTAGGAAATAAAGACTGGAGAACAGAGGCCTCAAAACCAGCATCCCGGGCGTGACTCTAAGGTCGGCGTCGAGTGGTGATGAAGGAGTGTGCTGACTTCCAGTAGCAGCCATGCAGATTTCTTGGATAGGGACGCCCCTGGAAGCAGCCACCGATGCAGCAGTATGGTGGGTAGAATGAGCTCTTATCCCTCTGGGGGCTCCATGCCCGCCAACCTATAGCAGAGATCTATGCAGAAGGTGACCCACCTGCCTATTGTCCACTTGGCTGCAGGTCTGCCAGGTGCGGCTTCAGCGTAGGTGACAAACAGCTGGCGAACCTCCCCCCGAACTTTAGCAGTCCACTCCTTATAATAAGCAAGCGCCTATAGGGTCCAGAGTATGGAGCCTATATTCGGCCTCCGAGGTGTGATTGGGGTAGAACACTGGCAGAGTCAACACCTGGTTAAGATGAAACCCCGACACCACCTTCAGAAAGGAATTTCGGGTGAGGGTGCAGGACAACCTTGTCCCTGTGGAAGATCAGATAAGGAGACTCGATGGAAAGCGCCTGGAGCTCTCCCATCCTTCTGGCTGACGTGATAGCCACCAAGAAGGTGGTCTTCCATGACAGGTGAGAGATGTCACAGCTGTGCATCGGTTAGAATGGCCTGCCCATGAGCTTAGCCAATACCAGCAGTAGATCCCACGGAGGTGGAGGTTCTCGCACCGGGAGTGGATATGTGATCAAGGCCTTTGAAAAAGCGCCCAACCACCTTCTCCTGCACCACCGACTGCTTCCTGGCCCGCCCCCGGTAAGCAGAGATGGCTGCCAGGTGCACCTTAAGGGTCGTCGACAGAAGCCCTTGCTGAGAAAGGGACCACAGGTAGTCCAGAATGCTTGCCAAGGAACAGGAGGAAGGGTCCAGGCCCTTGCCCTGACACCAAATGGAGAATCGCTTCCATTTGAAGGTGTAGCATTTTCTGGTTGACTCCTTACGGGACGCCTCAATGACGTTGAGGACCTCGTCGAAAGACCCAAGGCCTGGAACTCTAGCCACTCAGGAACCAGGCCGTCAGGTGCAGGGATTGAAGTTCTGGATGGAATACCTTCCCCTGATTGACTGAGATCAGGTCCGGGCGGGCTGGAAGCCGCCTCGGGAGCCTGGAGCTGAGGCTGAGGAGATCTGGATACCAGAACTGGCGTGGCCAGTCTGGGGCTACCAGAATCACCTGCGCCTTGTCCCTCCCCACCTTGAGAAGCACCTTGTGGATCAAGAGAAATGGGGGAAAGGCGCAGAAGAGGCCCGGAGTCCAAGGCCTCGAGAAGGCATCCCCCTGCAGCGAGCCCTGCTGAGGGAGGGTGGGCATGAAACAGTCTCAGCTTTGCATTCTCCCTGGAGGCAAACAGGTCCACCTGAGGTGTGCCCCAGTGGGAGAAGAGATCTTGTACTACCTCCGGCAGGAGAGACCACTCGTGAGACGCAGCCCCTATCTGGCTTAGGGCATCAACCAGGGTGTTGGAGGCTCCTGCCACATGTATGGCGAGGAGATCCGCCTCCAGGCTGCGCATGAGTGACCAAATGCGGAGAGCTTCCCTGCACAGAGGCATGGAGCCTGTCCCGCCCTGGCGGTTTAGGTAGTACATGGTCGTGGTATTGTCCGTCTGGACCTGAACCACTTGACCCTGTAGAAACAGAGCGAAGGCGGTGAGGGCTAGATGAACCGCTCAAAGCTCCAGTAGGTTGATATGGCATTGGGACTCCTGAGGGACCAGAGGCCATGCGCTCTGTGCTCCCCAGATGGGCACCCCAACCCATCAGAGAGGCATCGTCGATAGCGAGACCGCCAGCTCGGGCAGACAAATGGGATGCCCTCCTGCAGATGTGCTGGAACAGTCCACCACTGGAGAGTGTTCCACATCCCCTGGGTCACTGTCACTAGCTGATCCAGCGGATCGGAGTGCTGTGACCATTGGCTGGCCAGCCCCCATTGAAGGGGACGCATGTACCAGCGGGCCCAAAGGACCAAGCTGGTGCAGGCCGCCATAAGGCCCAGGAGGTGCAGGAAGTCCCGGGCAGGGCGCGATTGCCCAACCTGAAATGATTGGGCAAAGGAGGAAAGAACCTCGGCCCTGTCCACCGGGAGCCGTGCTCTGACTCGTAGAGAGTCGAGCTCTGCCCCAATGAATTGTATCACCTGCTTTGGCATGAGTTCCAACTTGGCCTCATTGATGAGGAGGCCAACCTGAGAGTAAACCTGGAGGGCTAGATCTCTGGACCGCTCCACCTCCGCTCTGAAGGGGGCTGCAATCAGCCAATCGTCCAGGTAGGGTACACCCGACCCTTCGTGCTGCAGGAATGCTGCCACCACTGCCATGCATTTGGTGAAGACCCTGGATGCTAGGGAAAGGCCGGTTGTGGCCCGAACTCAGAAGGATCCTCCGCTCCGAAGCGGAGGAATCTCTGGTGGGACAGACGGATTGAGACGTGAAAGAACACGTCCTGAAGGTCCAGGGAACAGAACCACACACCTCATTCCAAGGATGGGATTATCTGAGCCACAGTGACCATCCTGAAGGTCCGAGACCTTAGGAACCTGTTCAGGTCGTGCAGGTCAAGAATGAGATGCCAGCCCCCCATCCGTTTTTGGACCAGGAAGTACCTGGACACAAACCCCGGGTCTGAAGGAGGATCCGCCACCGTCCTGATCACCTCTTTTTCAAGGAGCAGGGCAATATCGGCTCGGCGGGCCAACAGAGAGGCTGGCAGACTGTGGCCCCCGAGGGCGACGGCCTCAAAGGGTGGGGCCTACTAACTCCAGAGGCAGGCCCTTTTCCTACCACCGCCAACAGCCAGCTGCGTGGTGATAGTGGACCAGGTGGAAAGGAAGTGCGGAGCTGCCCTCTCCACGGGGAACCTGGGGAGTGACGAGGTTGGGGGTGACACCCTCAACCCGCCACTGGGCTGGCTTGAGGAGGAACCGCCGAGGGACCTCCTGGCTTTACCTCCTGCTTCCTATTGGAGGAAGCCGCTGGCTTGGGTTTGGGATGCCAAGTGCCAGCCTGCTGGCCCTGGTGCTGGTGCTGTTGGGCCGGACGTGCCGCAGGCACAGAAGGGCGAAAGGACTTGTGCTGCTGCTGTCGGTGGCCTTTGTCCTTCTGGGCAGAGGTGACTGAGTCCAGAGTGGCATTGGACTTTTCGATCCGCTGGAGGTGACCTTCCACTCCAGGGCCGAAGAGGTCGGTCCCCAGGAAGGGGACATCCGCTAATTTGTGCTGGGTATTTGCTGTGAAGGTGAATATCCTCAGCCATGCTCTGCGGCGCATGACCACCATGGCCGCAACCAATCTGGCACAGGAGTCTCCTATGTCCAGAGCCGTTTGGAGCTGCTGCTTAGCCACTGCCCTACCCTGGTCCCACACCTGCCGGACCGTGGTCTGCAGGTCGGCCGGGAGATGAGGGATCACCTCATCCAGGGAGCCCATGAGGGCATGGGAGAAGTGTGCCATCAGCACGGCTAAGCTGGCCTGGCGGAGGCCAAGGGAGGATGCAGCGTACACCTTGCGCCCAGCGTAGTCCAGCTTTTTGGACTCCTTGTCAGGGGGCTTGTCCACATACCTAGTGTTCCCAGAACGCCGAAAACGCTGTCGCTACGAACCCTCGGCAGAGGAGTGTTCAAAACCAGGCAAAGAGTCGGGACCAAGATACTTCCTGGCCATCCTGGCCAAGATGCAGGGCAGGAAGCAGACCGCTGCCAAAGCTCCAAGGTTGGGCCAACAATGGCTTCAGCCACCGGAAAGGCCTCCGTGGGTGAATCCCCATGGTCCAGTATCTCCGTCAGGGGATACTTGGCTCACTTGGATACGGGCTCGAGCTGCATCCTGGTGGACTCCGAAATGAGCCAAAGCAAACTCATGAAGGACGATGGGCTTCCGTCTAACGACTGGCCCCCGGAGGACTCCAGGTCAACGGGCCTGGAGAACAGGGAGGAGTTGTCATCGGAATCAGAGGAGTCCGCAAAGAGCTGCCTGGGGCCTAAGCCATCCTCCGCCTGCTGAGGACCGTCGGGAGTGAGGGTGACCGACAATCTGTTGGGCAGGCCTTGAACCGACCGAGAGTCCTTGGTCGGCGCCCCCGATTTCGGTTGTGGAGGCGGAGGTTCCACCACAATCAGTGGAGTAGCTGGTTTCAGCCGAACAACCGGTCCAGGCTTGGGCACCTCGACTACAGTGAGGGGTTGTTTTGGCCGCTCGGGTGACAGCCACTTGATGGCCGGGGAAGGTGACGGCGTCGACTTGTTCCTGGATAGAAGTAACTGCTGCCACATCAGGTCCTCGTAGCGTCAACGCAATTTGCGCCGAAGCCTCTCCTCTTCCGAGGAGGAAGACAAGGACGAGTGGCGGCGCTGCTTACCTCGGTGCCGAGACTAAGACTGCCAATGTCGGCGGGATCGGCTGGACCAAGACGAAGTCCGAGACCGAGACCGAGATCATCGGTGTTTCCGAGGACGGGTCTGGGAAGAAGCGGGGGACACCCGCTCTCCCCTCAGCTCAGAAGCCTCAACCGGGGACTGCTGCACTGGGGGCGCAGGCAGATCCTCGGTCTTCACTGGGGGAACCGGTGAAGAAAGGTTGTCGGCCTCACCAGTCGACAGCCCCTCGGACGGGTCAAGAAAAATCTCGACCTCGTCGATGGGTGTCTTGGCCGGCTGGCCTGATGGGGACACTGTGAAGCCAGCAGCCTTAGCTGCAACCTCAACCGAAGTCGACAGTTGGCTGTCCAGGAAGGAGACCTCTCCTGCTCCCACGAACGCCCCGACGATGCTGACCACCTTGAGTCCTTCTTTGGACTGAGAGGAATGTCCTGATGGCCCCTCTCCCTTGGTGGAAAGGGACTGGCAAAGCTCCTTGAAAGAAGCTGAATACAAGGTACCCAGTGAGAGCAGGATAAATGCCGCGACCGAGGAACAGGATGATGCGGCCAGGGCCACCTCCTCCTTGAGGGCGATCATCTGCTCGAGTTACTCAGCCGAGCCAGCCGCCGCGGTAACCGCCCAACGGGCCTCCTTCGACTTAACCGGTGGGTAGCGCTCCTCGGGGCACTCAAGCTGTAACCGGGCAGCACGGTCCTCCAGGATGTTGGCCGAAAATGAACGGCATGACTCGCAGGCCTGCGGGTCGTGTTCTAGGCCGAGGCAGTAGACGCACGTGGAGTGCAGGTCCATCCTGGATATCTTCTATCCACAAGGGCACCACAGAAATCTGGGAGTTGATTTGTCCATCGCAGCCGTGAGGGAGAAAGATGACCGAAGTCTTGAAAATTTTAAAATGAGTTTCGGGCGAACCGAAGAGTTAGGATCCAGTCTATCACGCGGAGCGTTAAGGAGGGAACCTGAGCTTCCAAGCGGTAAGGAAGATCTGGTGTCATGGGGTGGAGCTGAGAGTTTTACCACCCGGGTGGGTGGGAGGAGCCAGCTTGAAGACCTTCCGGCAAGATTTAAAGTGGCAAGGAACCTGCCAGACAGTGTGGATGAACAACATATCCATGTCTCTAGAATTACATTTCTTTCACTTTTCTGGAGGTATGTCATAAATGGAATATGCCACCTTCCTACTGGAAATATGGTTGGTATTTTTTGTTCTCTTGCTCTCCTCCAATTAACCAAACTGCAATTTGCTTTTCAAACAGTTCCCACCTCCCATGTTCTTAACGGGGGAAGGGTACACAAAACTGTTGTATACTTAATGTTTCCATTTCTGTTTTCTCCTGCTCTGTCAATGCTGCCTCATCATTACAGTGTGAGCCACAGATTCTCATATTCCCACTTTACGTTATCAGGCAAACTGATCTAGAGCATGCTGCATTTCTCATGCAGCCAGCCACCAACACTTCCTTTTCTTCCTTGCATTTAGCCAGTGCACATGAAAACTGCCTTCGCCATACTACCCAGAGCTGCATCTCACTCTGGTGCTGTTTCCCTTTTTTGGTTTCATTTTGTGTCATTCAACTATGTGCCATTTAAGTTAGAATGTTACCTCTGTTTCCAGGCAAATAAGCTAGGCGCCTGGTGCTCCTCAGAGCAGCCACCTGTTGACTCTGCCACATCCTTAGCAAGGGTGTAGACAGGCATACTCACTGTACACATTTGTGTACAATTTTGTTGCGTGCCTGTCACAAACTACATGCCTTTCTGTTAATATTTTCATTCTAATCTGTAGTATTTGGGTTAGTTTATGCCACTGAGGAGTGTCTCTGTTTAAGCTTCTGTTGTTTAGGAGACAGGTACATGTATAACCTCTTTAGAGATTAGAGGAATCATCTGACAACAATCTGATTTGTTTGGAAGGGGTACCTTTTGGAGAGGATGTGTACATTTTTTAATGGGTGGGTGTAACTGTTGTAGATTGTGTGTACAAAATGGAAATTTCTGGCTACACCCCTGGTCCTTAGCATGCACTTTCATGGCAGCACAGGTGCCTTTGGCACCTGAGTGAAGACATCAGCACTTCCCAGGTGGCTGATGACACTCGGCTGCGCCTTGTATCTCACAACCCACCTGGGGCATGCGGTAATTTAGCACTGCTGCACACCATGTCATGTGTTATTACTTGCTTACAATTTACAGTGTAATCCTAAGGGACTTTTGCATCGCACTTCCCAGGTGGCTGAAGGCACTCAGCTGCACCTCATGCCTGACAACCCACCTGGGATATGCAGCGATTTAGCCTTGCTGCGCACCCTGCCATGTGGTACTGACCACTTAAAATTTATAATATAATCTTTTTTTAATTATATACCGCACTTCCCAGGTGGTTGAAGGCACCCAGCTGCACCTCATGCCTTACAATACACCTGGGGCATGCAGCAATTTAGCATTGCCGCACATCTTGCTGTGTCTTATTGCTTACTTACAATTTACAATGTGATCCTATGGGAATTTTATATTGCATTTCCCAGGTAGCTGAAGGCACTCAGCTGTGCCTCATGTCTCACAGCTCACCTCGGGTATACAGCAATTTAGTATTGTTGCACACCCTGCTGTGTGTTTTTGCTCACTTACAATTTACGATGTGATCCTATGGGAATCATATACTGCACTTCCCAGGTGGGTGAAGGCATTCGGCTGCACCTCATACCTCACAACCCACCTTGGGAGTGTGGTAATTTAGCACTGCTGCACACCATGTCATGTGTTATTCCTTGCTTACAATTTACAGCGTGATCCTAAGGGAATTTGTTACTGCACTTCCCAGGTGGTATGCAAGTGTGCATGTGTACCCATGGCTACAGAATCATAGGACCATGATGATGGTTGTCTCATGTCATTTGGAAAGAGTTGTATGTTGTTTGTCTTATCTGATGATGAATGTCTGTGGTTGCTTGTGTTGCCTTACTCCCATAGGCTGACTGGGGGGATGCGGAGTTAGTGCTGAAAACCCTAACATCACATTTCCATACTGTTGCCGCTTTAATAGCAACTCAAACTGATGCATTCACTGATATTTTTTTGCAAAGAATAGGTAAGGAATATGCTACCCCCCACTGGAAATATTGTTGATATTTTTTGTTTGAGTGCTGATTGACCCAACGACTTTACGAGTGGTGAAGCCATAAGTGATGTCATCAGGTCAATCGGCATGAGAACAAAAAGTATCAACAATATTTCCAGTAGGGAGGTAGCATAATCCATTTATGCCATACCTCCAAAAAAGTGAAAAAAACCCTGAATTTTCTGCCATTTTTTGCCGATTATAAAAAATCTAAAAGGTATTCATAAATGAAACACTGCTCATTTAGTACATATTTTTGTACTGAACAACTGTTGTGCTCAAAGTACCATGCTGTCATTTTTGTTTTAAAGCTATTTGCAATTGATTGTTGAAAAAGGTGAAAAGAAAATGGATTTTTGTTGTTGTTTTGCTAATTATAAAAAAATTAAAGGTGTATATGTATATATACATACATATATATATATATTTGTATGTATATTTATACAATGGGGTGAAAGAATAACACTGAATAAATGTCATTAGTTTCACCATTGTTGAATATCAGGAAGCTGATGTAGACAATGTGGAATATCTTAACAGATGTACCAGCAATGTCTACGTCAGTACCTGTTATTCCAACAGTGGTTACATCAGCAGTAGCACCTACCTGACCGGACTACTTCTCAAAACAACCAGAAGGTAAATATACCAAGAAAAACGCCAATGAGTGCACAAAACATCAGATCACCCACAAACACTCACTGTCTACACATGACAAACAAATGGTGTAGTTGCTGTATTGGTCCTTTTAAGAACAGATCCAGAAACAAATGATTTGATACCTTTTATTGGACCAACATAGATGTTTTACAAAAAAGAACAAAGTGCTCTAGCTTTTGGACCAACCAGGTCCTTCTTCAGAACCGTGGTGGCCACAAAGCTTCTGAAGAAGGACCTGGTTGGTCCGAAAGCTAGAGCACGTTGTTCTTTTGTGTAACATCTATGTTGGTCCAATAAAATATATCAAATGATTCTGGATTTGTCTACACATGAACACTGCAAAAAACAGTCCTGACTAAAGAGCTCATCTGTACCTACACAGCGTTCTCTATCTCTGGTCACGTAACAGAAGCTGCTCAAGAACTGTAAGTGTGAGCCACAGAAGCTCATCTAATTCATAGTGCACACTCCATCGATAATGATCTCCCAGTAAGACCCCAACACACACAGCAGACAATAAAACAAAAAGTTAACTCACCAACATAAAATTCTTCTGTGACTTAGTCTCAGAAGCTGTCCCGAAATGAATATCAATACCTGTCAGGAACTGGCAACAAACCAAAACTAAAGTGCAAAATCCCGTCAATATCCACCCAGTTCAGCAAACACTTTCTTAAAAGGTAAAATGCAAAAAGAGTACTTTAATCAGCTCCAATAAAATCAGAACAAGAAAAATAAAACAACCGATCATTCGAATCCGAACAGGAGTGCTGTCCCCAAACATAATCCCACCCATAAACAACAGCACACCAATCATAAAGGACACAGAATGCACAACAAGCATCAGTAACCCTCAATTCATAAAACAACCAATGAAATACCACAACCTCCCATTCACAACCTAAGAAACACACAGTGCAAATAACCTTCCTAGAACCAAATGCAGCTGTACATGGGAAGAAAAAGAAAACCTAAAACAGCAACTCATAGAGAAACACTAATATAAAATACACTGCATACTAAAACAGGGCCCTATTGTACAATCACACATATGATGTGTAACAGTGAATATGACACACATATTGCGGCAGGGTGAACTGCATCATCACCGTGGCTTTGCCACCGTGATATTATCACAGTTCACCCTGCACTCATGGAAATATTTTCCATATTCCACAGTCGCCCATCATGTACTATATATATATATATATATATATAGTATGCAATAGGCGTGGACATAAATCCTATGTGATAAATCTGAGCTACTACGTGATAAATTCAAAATTTTACATTCATACACATAGTAGATGCATCATCACAGATTTATACACGTAGAAGACATGTCACAATCACGCCAGAACTTATTTAGAATGTTCAGCCTCAGTACGAGTACTAACTATATTCAAATGCAAATAACTTTAAAACGAAAAAAGATAGCATAGTACTATGAGCACGACAGTTGTTCAGCACAAAATTATCTACAAAATGAGTGGTATTTCATTTATAATTACCTTATAGATTTTTATAATTAGCAAAAAGAGCAGAAAATTCTATTTTGTTCACTTTTTGACAGACATAAGCAAAAAGATAAACAATCAAAAGCAAATGTCCCTGCACATCCCTATTGCATAAATAGAATATACTATGGTGAGCTGTCAGATAAATGATTTATCTACACTTGTACCATTTGACTGGACATCTCACTCATGGCTTACGCCACTCGTGAGGTTACCCGAGGTCAAACAGCACTTGTGTAGATGAATCATTTATCTGACAGCTCACCATTGCATAGCCCATATATATGTGTATATAAATATATATGTGTGTATATATAGATATATATATTTATGAACCACCACTCATTTTATACATATTTTTGTGACAAACAAATGTCATCCTCACAGTACCATGCTATCTTATTTTGTTTTAAAGTTATTTGCATTTGTTTGTTGGAAAAGTGACAAACAATTGAATTTTGCGCTGTTTGTTTTTTTCTAATTTTTAAAAAGCTAAAAGGTATCTATAAATGAAACACCAATTTGTAGATATTCTTGTGCTGAACAACTTTCATGCTCACAGTACCATGCTATCGTTTTTGTTTTAAAGTTTTTTCATGTGTTTGTTGAAAAGTGGCAAACACTTAAATTTCTGCTGCTTTTTGCTAATTTAAAAACACTAAATGGTACAGTATCTATAAATGAAGCACCACTCATTTTGTAGATATTTTGTGCTGAAAAACTTTCATGCTCACAGTACCATGCTATAGTTTTTCATTTTAAAGTTATTCGCATTTGAATTAAGTTAATAGAGCTAGAATAGATCTGCACATCTAGCATCTCTTCCTGTTTGACATCATCATGGCAGCCATTTTAGGATTCTGAGGGCAGGATCTTTGAATTAGGAGAGGTCGTGTTTACAATTTTCAAATGCTATGAAACTGCCTTTATCCCACTTTAATAAATGTACTTTCAGTATAAATGTAAACAACAGCCTCTCCTTTGCAAGTCTACAGAGTAATTAAAAAAATGTATAAAAATGGTTTAGGTGTTCTTTAAGTGGAGAAGACAGTTAGCACCTCGTCTGTACTAATGAGGTGAAAATGAATGGCCACTATTAGCTCTGAGTGTTTGAAGCAGTTACAGATTATGGCATTAGAGGATTCCAGTATAAAGAGGCAAACAGGGCTTTTTCTGTCACACTGCATTAGCATTTGGATAATGAGATATCCGGAGTAACAGGACACTAATTAACCATGTCTGACTGTACTATTCACATAAGCAGCTAAGGCGTTCTCTGTATCTCTCTTAGGTATAAATCTCAAATATTGACTGATAGGAGTTTTGAATTTCTGGCTTGTCTCCCATTACGTAGTATGAGCCACATGTACATGTGGATAAATATACCACTGATACAGACTTGCAATCAATAAAGTCCCTTATTGCAAATACATTTGTACTGTTTAGGACAGAAAATGTTCACCCCATAAGCTAACTGTCACAAAATTACAGGTTACTCACCTGTAACACTAGTTCTGGGAGTGGTATATGTTGTTCATCCACACTTCTTGGCATGTCCTTTCCTTTAAGAATCCTGCGGAAGGTCTAAAACTGGCTCCTCTCACCCACCTGGGTTGGTATAACCTCGGCTCCGCCCCTTGATGCCAGATCTTGCCCACTGGAAGCAGAGGTTGTGCACTGAAGCTGGGAGGTCGGGTGGGTCAGTGTGGATGAACAATACACCACCCTAGAACTACTGTTACAGGTGAGTAACCTGTGTTTCTAGGGACATGGATATGTTTCCTATCTACACTTATTTGTCAGACTCCTAGCAGTTCTCCAGGAGGAGGGAGGCAAGGTGCACACCCCTACTTGGGAAAAACAGATTGGAGAACTAAGACCCAAACCAACATCTCAGCGTGACTCTGGGTCAGTGTGGTAATGGAAAATGAAGGTGTTTGCTGACTCGTGTAGCAGCCCTGCAGATATCCTGGATAGGAACATCCCTAGAAGCAGCCACCGATGCAGTGATATGGCGGGCGGAATGAGTCCTTAGCCCTATGGGAGGCTCCCTACCCACCGACCTATAGCAAAGATCAGTGCAAGATGTAATCCATCTGCCAAAGGTCCGCCAGGTGCAGCTTCAGCATAGGTGACAAACAGCTGGCAAACCTCTCCCTGAACTCTGGCCATGCGCTCTTTATAATAAGAAAGCGTTCATAACTAGTCCAAAGTATGGAGACTATACTTGGCCTCTGAGGTGTGATTGGAGTAATACACCAGCAGAGTCATTACCTGGTTCAGGTGAAACTCTGACACACAACCTTCAGAAGGAACTTTGGGTTGGGGCACAGGACAACCTTGCCCCTGTGGAAGCCCACATAGGGAGACTCAACAGAGAGCACCTGGAGCTTCCCAATCCTTCTGGCTGACGTGATAGCCACCAGGAAGGTGGTCTTCCATGACTGATGTGACATCTCACTCCTGTGCATTGGTTCGAATGGCTTGCCCATGAGCTTTGCCAATACCAGCAGTAGATCCCCTGGCAGTGATGGTTCATGCACCGGAGGGGAAATATGGTCGAGACCTCTGAAGAAACACCAGACCACCTTCTCCTGTGCCACAGTCTGCTGACCAACCCACTCCCGGTAAGCGGAGATGGCTGCCAGGTGCACCTTGGTTGCAGACTGCAGACCCCCTTTGGAGAGAGACCAAAGGTAGTGGAGAGTGCTAGCCACCAGACAGGGCAAGGGGTCCAGGCCCTTGCCCTGACACCAAATGGAGAATCTTTTTCACTTGAAGGCATAGCACTTCCTGGTCGACTCCTTCCTAGATGACTCAACTAGTGAGTATATCTTCAGAGAGACCCAAAGCCTGGAACTCTAGCTGCTCATGAACCAGGCTCTCAGGTTCAGGGACTGAAGATCTGGGTGAAGGACCTTCCCCTGATTGACTAAGAGCAGGTCCGGGCATGCTGGAAGATGCTCGGGAGCCTGATGCTGAGGCTGAGGAGATCGGGGTGCCAAAACTGGCGGGGCCAGTCTGGAGCCACCAGGATCACCTGTGCCTTGCCCCTCCTCACCTTTAGGAGCACCTTGTGGATTAAGGGAAGTGGAGGAAAGGCATAAAAGAGGCCTGAGGTCCACAGCCTCGAGAAGGCATCCCCCTACAGCAAGCCCTGTTGAGTGGGGCAGGCACAAAACAGCCTCAGCTTTGCGTTCTCCTTGGATGTGAACAGGTCCACCTGAGGGGTGCCCCACTGGGTGAACAGGCTGTGTACTATGTCTGGATGGAGACCACCAGTGGGATGCCTCGCCCACATGGCTGAGGGCATCTGTCAGTTGATTTGAGGCTCCTGCCACATAAATGGCTTGGAGATCCACCTCTAGTTGACTCCACGAGGGTCCAGATGTGGAAAGCTTCCTTGCACAGAAGCCAGGAGTGCTGCATCGCCCTGTTTGTTGAGATAGTACATAGTCATGGTGTTGTCCGTCTGGACCTGAAACACATGACCCCGAAGGAACAGAGTGAATGAAGTCAGTACCAGCCGAACTGCTCAGAGCTCTTGCAGGCTGATGTGGCACTGGGATTCCTCAGGGGTCCAGAGCCAGTGGACTCTGTGGTCCCCCATGTGTGCACCCCAGCACATGAGAGAGGTGTCGGTTTTCAAGATAACCACTGGCTTGGGATGGACAAATGTCATTCCTTCCTGCAGATGCTCCAGGATGGTCTACCATTACACAGCATCCCACATCTTCTTTTACAGTGACCAGCTGGTCGAAATGACCTAGACGCTGGGTCCACTGCTGGCCAGCTTCACTGAAGGGGCACATATGCCACCGAGCCCATCAGACCACGGAGGTGCAGGCCACCATGGTAGCCCAGAAGCGCAGGAAGTCCTGGCAGGGCACAAGTGCCCAACCTGAAATGATCGGGCAAAGGAGGAGATAATCTCCGCCCTGTCTGTCGGGAGCCTGGCTCTGGCTCGGCAAGAGTCGAGCACTTCCCCGATGAAGCAAATCACCTGCTAGGGCACAAGTTCCAATTTGGCCATGATGACCAGGAGGCCAAGGTCGATGCAGATCTGGAGGTCCAGGTCTATGGACCTCTCCACCTCCTGCTTGGAGGAACCTGCTATGAGCCAATCGTCCAGCTAGGAGTATACCCTGACCCCTTGACACCGAAGATGGGCCACCACCACTGCAATGCATCTGGTGAAGACCCTGGGGGCTGATGACAGGCTGAACGGCATGGCTTGGAACTCATAGAGGGTTCCCTCTGTTCGGAATTGGAGGAACCTTACTTGGTGGTAAGTTTACTTGGTTATTAGGAAAAAGGAGGCCATAGCCTATCGAGATTGTCCCCATACTGTGGTGGGAAATTAAATCCAAATGCTATTTGATTGCATCCATTGGTCCAGACCTCTTTTAAAAGTCTGGATAGTACTACTATCTACTAAATGCTGTGGTAATTTATTCCAAAGTCTTGGGACTCTTATAGTAAAGTACTGTTGTCTTTTGTTTGTTTTTGCTTTGGCCACATCAATTTGTCTACTGTGGAGTCTTGGAGACCACTTTCTCTTTGAGAACTCTAAGCTACATTGGCTCATTAGGTCCTGAGACTTACTAATTTTAAACAACAGTAATAAATCTCCTCTTACTCGTCTATTTTGTAGAGAGTGTAGTCCAGTTTCCTCTAGCCTGGTGTTATAGCTTCTATTTGCTAATCTGGGTACCAATTTTGTTGCCCTCCTCTGAATCCTCTCCACTCTATCTATATCCTGTTTGAGATACGGACTCCACAGTTGAGACCCATAGTCAGTATAAGGCCTGATATGGGTCCTGAAGAGAGGGACAATACATTCCTGATTCTTGGACATGAATGTTCACTTAATTCGAGTCAGTAATGCATTTGCAGTCTTGGATACCTTAGTACTGTGATCTGTAAAGGATAATTTATCATTAATAATGATTCCCAGATCTCTCTCAGATGTTGATATTTTGAGGGGTAAATTATTTAATGTATAACTCTGCCTTGGATTGTTTTTACCATAGTGTAGGACAGTACATTTATCAGAATTTAGCACCATCCCATTTTGAGCTGCACATTTTTCAATGGCTCTTAAGTTGTTACTTAGTGTAAGCCTATTTGCTATCGAAGATACTGAACCCCCAAGTTTTGTGTCATCAGCAAATTTAACTAGGAGGTTATCATTTCTGATTTGCATATCACTAATAAAAATATTAAATAAAATGGGTTCAAGGACTGAGCCTTGTGGGACCCCACTAGTAACACATCCTTCATCAGAAAGGGTTCCATTAATCCTCACTTGCTGACATCTATTGGACAGCCAACAAGATACCCATCTAACCAATGACTGAGAAAATCCCTGTTTTTGTAGTTTATCTAGAAGTTTACCATGAGGCACTTTATCGAAGGCCCTACTGTAGTCAAGAAGGATTATATCCATAGGTACCCCATTATCGACTCCTTCACTAATATAGTTGTAAACGCAAACTAAGTTTGTAGTACAGGAGAGCCCAGTCCTAAAGCCATGCTGCATTTTATCGATTTTGTTAGTAGAAGTAATTTCCTGTTCTAAAAATTTTTTAATAATTTTCTGGATTAGAGTGATTACCCTTCTTATATATAGGTATGACTGTAGCGTTAACCTAATCATGTGGGATGTAACCTTCTCAAAGAGACACATTAAAAATAAGAGTTAACGGTTGAGCAATGGCCTCAGGTGTCTCAAGTGAAAATCTAGGGGTTATATTGTCTGGTCCTGGACTAGAATTTTTTTTTTTTAAGTTTGCAAGGCTTCAAGTGTATCAGTACATGATATGATATAATCCAATGAAGTACTTTCTGAATGTACCTTAAATTTGGAGACTTCTTTTTTTGTAAAGACTGAACAAAACTTCTCATTAAAAGCATCCGCAATCTCTTTGCCAGTTGTATTCAGTAGGTCATTAATAGAGAGGGGTCCCATATGTCTATTACTGTCTTTTTTATTATTAAGGTATGAATATAAGGATTTATAACTGTCTTTACAGTGTGCCAAACAAAACTTTTTCTTTTGGACTGTAATATGTTTTTTTCAAATGTTTTACGGTTATTTTATATTTATGTAATAATTGATCTTTATTGATAGCCTCACACTTTTTTAACTGCAATAATAGCCTTTGTTTCATTTTGATTAGTTTTTTTATATTTTTATTTAGCCATAAGGGGATCTTCCCTTTCTTATTATATTTCTTCTTTATGGGGACAAATAATTCCTCTATGTTGTAAATAGTTGTTTTAAGATAGTCCCATGTTTCCTCCACTGTTAGAGGGTATAATAGTTCATCCCAACAAAGATTATTTAAATGTTCATTAATAATGACAAAGTCTGCGTTATCGTAATTTTTAAATTCTGCATGCCTTAGATTTAATAATGGATTACTCGTTAAAGCGAATGTTAAGGAGTGATGATCACTATTGCCCAGTGGGACACTTGTACAGGCATTTGTTATGATGTTCCTTAAGTTAGAAATTACTAGATCAAGTATGTTATTGCCTCGTGTTGACACAGAGACATATTGTTCTAGTCCTAGATCCAATATTACTGAAATTAGTTCTTTTCATCATGAGTTTTTCCTGTCATAGCAGTCCAATTCATAGATGGCATGTTAAAGTCTCACAAAACCAATATATTCCCTTTATTTGCTATTTTTGAGATTTCATTTGTTAATCTTAAAGTATAATCTACATCTGATGATGGAGGTCTGTAACAAATATCGACCGCTAAGTGTGATTGTCCCTTTAGTTGGATATTTACCCATAAGGACTCTATACCCTCAGTCTGGGGAATTTGATAGGAAATTATGTCCTCCCTGATGTATACACAAACTCCCCCTCCTGTTCTTCCTGAGCGATATCTGTGGTATAGTTTATAACCTGGTAAATTCTTAATCCATACTGAATCAGAGTCCCACCAAGTTTCTGTAATGGCTCTAAGTCCAAAGTCTGCCATATGACATTTGGCTTCAAGTTCTGCCATTTTAACCTGATTTAATGATCTGGCATTCAGTGAAATGACCTCACAGACTGTTGTATTTCCATCTGAGGTTTTTGGAGAACAGGTAATAGTCCTGGTCTCCCCCCAGCATCTAGTTTAAAAGTTCACTTATAGCTGTTGCCACACTTTTACCCATGATGCAACTGCCTCTTCTGCTGAGATGTAATCCATCCCAGCAGAATAACGGGTTTCTCTGATGGAAGTGCTCCCAATGCATGAGACATAAAATACTCTGTTGGAAGCACCATCTCCAGAGCCAGTTGTTAAAGGCCTTAATTTTGGAGGTCATAAAATTTGTTGCTCTGGGGACAGGTAAGATGTCAGAGAAGCAGACTATACTATCTCTTTCAGTCAGTATAATATTAAAAGCAACAATATCTTGTTTGAGGTCATCTAGGCTGGCTCTATTTATGTCATTGGTGCCAGCATGTATAATAAACACTGGATTATCCCCTGCTCCCTTAAGTACTTCCTTAGCTACAGTGGTTATATCAGAAACCTTTGCTCCTCTTAAACTGGAACATGTCCAATTAGTCTTGTCTACGTTACAGACCAAACGGTCAATGTGTTTAATGATGGAATCACCAATTACATAAACTTGATTTGTTTTATGTAGATCAACAGGGTCTATAATTTGAGAAGTCATAGAATTATCCCCTAGGTTTGAATTGCTGGTAACTAAAGTGGAAGTTTTCTTGTTTTGTTTCATTGAGGGTTGTTTTTGTGGGGTACAAGGGGCAAGGTTCTTCCCTGTAAGATCTGTTGGATTAGCATCCTGGTGGCAGTCTGTATTACCAACTGTGAGAACCTCATACTTATTGACTAGGGTAATGGAGGGCACTGTGAAATAGTCTCCCCTTCACTTCTTCGTTTTATCATTGGGAACTACTGTCCTGTCATTTGAACCATTAAAGGAATATGGATGAAGTGAGGGAATGGTATCAATGATTTCCTGTGATACAGGAGTCTTAATAGATTCTTCCACAGGTGTTACCTGCCCTAACATTAGATCAATATAATCTTCCAAAGCCTCAATCTCAGGGCTAGCTGCTCTGGAAGTTTGTAAGAGGGTTATCTCAGCTTGTAGTGTCTGAAGCAACAAACATCTATGGCAGGCAAAGTCTGCTACCTGTGGGCCTCTACCAAACATCTCGCATGAAGAGCAATAGTTTTGAGGTTCTTCCATTTTGATATTTGATGTACAGCTTTAGTATAGATATTAACTTACAATATCTTTGATGCATGGCAGGAGATCTCTTTTCCTGCTATCCCAGCGGACGGATCGGGACGTGAAAGAACGTGGTCCTGCACATCCAGAGGCAAAACCACATCTTCTGCTTGAGAGATGGTATGACCTGAGACAGAGTTACCATCCCAAAAGTGTGAGACCTGAGAAACTTGTTCAGAACTAGAATGGTGCACCATCCCTCCATCTATTTCAGGACCAGGAAGTACCTGGAAACAAACCCTGGGTTGACAGGGGTATCCATGACTCGACCACTACTCTCCTTGCGGAGAAGTTGGGCGATGTCATCTCGGAGAGCCAACTGAATGTGTACAGATACATTTTCCTCCCATGGGGCACGGGCTCGGCTTGGTAGGCACTGCTTGAATTCCAGAGGCAGCCCTTGGCTGACCACTTCCAAGACCTACCTGTCCATTGTGACAGCGGACCAGGCGGAAAGGAAGTGGCACAGTCGGTCCCCCATGGGAGGTGGGGGTGGTCATCCCCATCCTGTCACTGAGCAGGCTTGGAGGAGGATTTGGCAGTGGGACCATCGGGACCCTTCCCTCCAGGCTTACGGACCACCAAAGCCACTGACTTGGGCTGAGGGCACCAAGATTGAACCTGCTGCTGCCCTGATTGGTACTGGGGCTGCTTGGCCACAGGGGCAGAAGGCTGAAAGGGTTTATGCTTCTGCTTTTTGGAACCCTGAGATTCCTTCTGGGTGGAGGCAATGGAGTCCAAGGTAGCACTGTACTTCTCGATGTGCTGGAGGTGACTGTCAACTCTGTCGGTGCACAGGAAGGAAACATCCACCAGCTTGTGCTGAATGTCTGCTGTAAAGGTCGAGATCCTCAGCCAGGCCCTGCGGTGCATGGTAACCGAGCCAGCCACCGAATGGGCTCAGGAATCCCCACTGTCCAGAGCCATCTGGAGTTGCTGCTTTGCAACAGCCTGACCTTGATCCTGAACCTGCTTGATTGTAGTCTGAAGGTCCATGGGGAGATGAGGAAGCACCTCATCTACAGAGCCCAGGAAGGCATGAGAGAAGTATACCATGATGATAGCTGAACTTGCCTGACGGAGACCGAGCAAAGAGCATAGACTTTTCGGACAGAGTGGTCCAGATTTTTGGACTTTGTCTGGAGGTCTATCAGTGTTTCCTGTGTTTCAACATCCAAACACAGATTCAGTCACCAATCCCTCAACTGAGGGGTGCTCTGTGAACCCCGATTCGGTGCCAATGGGAACAAAATACTTGTGGACCATCCAGGCGGATGGCGCAGGGCAGGAGGTAGGATGCTGCCAAAGATCCAGAGCCAGGCAAGTGATGGATGGCTTCAGCTACTGGGAAGGCCTCTGTCAGAGAATCCCTTTTCATCAGAATATCTATTAGGGGATACTGAGCCCGTTTCTGGACAGGCTCCAGTTTCTGCACTGTGGATTTGGAGATGAGACTGAGAATGCCCATGAAAGATGTGGGACCTTCCTCCGTTGAGAGACTCCCCATCAATGCCTCGTCGAACTGATGAGAGTACAAGGGGGAGTCCTCAGACTCCAAAGAGTCCGGGTAGATCGTCTGACCACTTGAGTCATTTTCGACCAGCCGCGATCACCTGAGTCATTTTCGACCTGCCGCAGATGGCCGGGAGTTAGGGTGACCAACAGCCTATGCGGGAGGCCCTTCATGGGCTGAGACTCCTTAACAGGAGTCCTGCAGGGAGGCTATTTAGGTGGTGGCTCCACTACAGTAGGCAGAGAGGCTGATTTTGGCCAAGCAGGCAGGCCCTTCACTGGCTCCACAGGTGGAGGAACGGTGTTGGCCAGCTCCAGAGGAGTAGGCATCGGCCTAGAGGATGACAGCCATGTGATGGCCAGTGTGGAAGCCAGGGTCGACTCGGACTGACCAACACCAACTGTTGCCACATGAGATCCTTGTAGAATCAACGCAACCTGTGCTGAGGATGAATAGCAGCGCGCCGCTTCAGAATGCCCAGATGGTGTTCAGAGTTCTCCTTGACCAAGTAAACCTCGACCATCGGGGAGACCCAACGGGTGCTCAGAAGGAGCCAGAGAAATCCTCGCCCTCCAGGGCAGGGTCAGGGACCAAGGAGAGGTTCCCAGAAAGCTCGGTTTCCTCCTTGGTAGATCCAGTCAGGACTGGAGCCCTGAACAAAGAACTGTCAGCCTCATCCAGTGACAATGGGTTAACAGGGTTGATGATAATTTCGACCCGGTCATCATCCCATGTCTTAGCTGGTTAGCCTGATGGGGCACCGTGAGGCCAGCGGCCGAAGCCACAATTTTGACCAAAGTCAAAACAGGAGATTCCTGAGACTGAGATCTCTCACAATCCCAAGAACATTGTTGACGAGACTTATCTCTCCACTTCTTGGGTTCCTTTTTACCAGAGCTGTGCAAAGCTGATGGGACCTCCCTTAGCTGAGACAGACTGGCACAACTCCTTGAAGGAGCCTGTAGAGGTAGAGCCCAGTTTGAGCGGCACAAGACCAATGCTGAAGAGAACTGATCGGTAGCCTGAGCCGCCTCATCCTCGAAGGCCTTAATTTGTTCAAGTTGCTCAGTGGACCCCACAGCCACAGAGATCACCCACGGGCCTCTTCGCCTTGGACCGCGGTTCAGTTTTTCCGTCATCCAAGCTGTAGACATGCAAGGCGGTCATCCAGCACGTTTGGCTGGAATGAGCGACAAAAGTCGCAGGCCTGGGTATCATGATTGTGGTCCAGGCAATAGAAGCATGTGGCATGCAGGTCGGTGCAAGACATCTTCTGCTCGCAGGGGCACCAGCGGTACCCCGGCGAGGACTTGTCCTCTATCGCATTTTGGCTTAGGTAAATAATCCGAAGATTTAAGCGCCAAGGCCTACTCAACATGGGAGCGGTAAGGAGAGCACTGAATTTTCCAGTGAAAAGAAGATCTGGTGTCAGCTGGCAGAGCTGAGGGTTGTACCACCTGGTTGGGGGAGAAGCCAGCTTTTGACCTTCCAGCAAGATTCTTAAAGGAAAGGACACACCAAGAAGTGTGGATAGAACAACATATCCATGTCCCTAGAACTTGCAGTTACAATATGTCACCTATGTGTGCCAGTTGGAAGTTTTGAATAGAACATCTTGCAGAATCATGGAAGCTATGTGTAATTTTATCTCCCACATTCTCCCTTTGTTTAAATATAAAACATAGCTTTGCCATAGTACAATCACTCAACTTATAGTCCATTTTTATTATATGGCAATTATCATAAATAATTTGTTTCACCAAATATGCTTGTGGTTGAATGTGGTGACAAAATTCAAAATCTTTCCACCTTCTCTCTGCTGAACAATCCCTCTGTGTCTGATTCCCCAACCCTGGCTCGTTCTAACATATCCACTGACTCTGTGGATCTGGTCCACTGAAGAGCCATGTACTGCAGGAGTCACGATAACCCCTACTTTAAATCATTTTCTTAACACATGTCAATCAATCAATCAATCAAAATCTTTATTTAACCAGGCGGACACTGTTGAGCGAAGCTCATTTGCGAGGTGGACCTGGGAGGAAAAAGTACAACTACAGGATAGTACACAACAGTTACCGTAATGAAAATACAGAATTGGCATGAACAGCAATAAAAAGAAATAATGCAGATTGAATGCTACAATATGAAGAATCAAGAAGTATGTACAACAAAAAGTGATGTGAGAGAAAAAAATATAATACACACAATTTCAGTGCACAGCATATGCAGCAAAGGCATGAGCAATTATAGGGCTAGGTAGTGCAGCTTCAGATAACCACAATGATGTACAGTCAAGCAAGGTGCGCAATCAAGTAGTGTTGCAGATGAGTTCCGCAGTTATAATCCATAGGTAAGGGACATGAGACAAGGGTGAGCTGTCAGGCACCACAAGGACATCTCCGGGGATACACTAAGGGGTAGGGGAAGGATGGTGGGGATGGGGGAAGAGGGAGAAGGACAGCAGATTATGAAAAGGGGTGTGCAGTGCAGGTTATGATGTGAGCCTTCTAGGAAGAAGAGTAACCGAAGGGCAGGGCATGGGAGAAGCAAACTCAATACTGGAACTGGTTGGGGAAAAGGAAAGAAGGAGGACAGAGGCAAAGAATAGGAAAGGGGAGAGAGAGAGAGAGAGAGCTGCATGAGAGAGGGCTAGGAGGAGCTGGACCAGCGACTAAAGGACATGTGGCCCCCGCATATACTTCATCTGCCCCACAATTTCTTTGTAACTTCATGAACTGTTTTGGGGATATTTTCAACTAATGGTTGAGGGGACTGCTATTAAAGTATAGCACTGCATTTTATCAGTACTCTTACGAAATACTGTAAGTTTGTGGTCACATCCCGGTGGCCATCCTTTCAAATGCAGAGATCTAAAAACTTCATAACATGTCTGTAGTAAATTTAACTGAATTTCCAATCTGAGTTACTGCTTTCCAAATAAGTAACACATTCATGCAGTCTGGTTTCTGACCCCTTTCAGACAAAAAAACTGGCTGTCGATGTACCTTCTAAATATATCCAGATCTTCCTAGAATGGATTATTTTCTCTCTGCAATACCTATGTTCGTTCCCACATTTCAAGGTAGACATTAGCATAATTGGGGGCAAAAGATGCCCCCATTGCTGTCCCTTTAATTTGAAGGTAATATCTGCCTTGGAATGGGATGTGATTAGAATAAAGGACTAGCTCTGTCATAGTTAACAAGAATGCAACAAATGCTGGGCAACAGTCGATAAATTCATACAGTGTGCCACTCAGAGCAGAGATCCCCCTTCATGCGTGATGTTTATATAGAGTGATTGTATATCTAGGGTCACTAGCAGTCAATTATCTTCCAAGGACAGGTACTCCAAGGTACACAACATATGCCCCATATCTTTTACATATATTGAAAATAATGCTGTCACTTGTTTAATACGAAATGAACAAACTGGACCATTGGCTCCGTCAGGGACCCTATGCTGACCCCAATGGGCCTAGCTGGTGGGTCCCACAATATTTATGCACCTTGGGCAAGCAATATAGAGTTACCCATATGGGGCACTCCACCAAGAGAAATTCACAAGTATCCTGTGAAATCAAATCATTGGTTAGTGACTGATACAAAAAAATCAATATTCTTTTTCAGTTCTGATGTAGGGTCACGTCAGTAATCTATAAAAAGTCCGATCAGCTGTCTATTCACTTCATTTTCATACTTGTCCACATCCATAATTACTGTTGCTCCACCCTTGTCTGTATTTTTTAATCACCAAAGTTTTGTCGTCCTGTAAAGATTTTATGGCAGCAGTTTCTTCTTTGACGCAATATTAATGCCTTGGTTTGGCTTTTTCAAACAGTTTCATAAGTTCCTTTTCGCATACTTTCTCAAAACTACAAGCCATGGCATTATGTGGTGGTGGTATAAAACTTGACTTACTCTTTAGTGTTGTCCTTTTGGTAAACCTACTGCTACCCCAATGTCACTATCCATTTCAGGTGCTGTATTGGGTAAATAACCCATGGTTGATTCATGATGAAAAATGGTTTCAGATGTAATTTTCTAGTGAAACATTTAAAATCAGCTATCACTGCACATTCGTTGATGGTTGTAGGAGATATAAATTTAACCCCTTTTCCAACACACTTCACTCTGGTTCTGTTAAATTATGGCTGAATGTATTTATAACCAAATATTTTTCTACCTGAGATTCCTCGAATGCTGGCACTGTCCCCTGCTCAGACTACTCTGCCAAATACCTGTCTCTGTTCTGCTGGTTCCTCTGAAACATGTTCTGCCGCCCTCCTCCTGTGTAACCTCTTTCTCCCCCCTTGTCCCTCTCCTAATTTATCTTCTCTAAATCCTGTGATTTGGGGACTGTGTCTGAGGGGGTGTAGGCAGTGGTTGTGATGGCTTTTGTCAGAACACCAACTGATTTGGGGTAATGAGTCAAGGGTTAAATCTAAAAAAGGTTTAGCATCAGAAGTAGCCCCCTTGCTGTCCGATCCACTGGTATATTATTCTGCAGGTATAAGTGTGTTGGTATAGTTAATATTGATCTTGGTGGACGTTGTGGACCCTTACTCCAATTCAAACTATAACTATTGCCATCTAAACAATCAAAATGATCTCTTTCAATTTCACATTGTTTCACTCTTTTAAGTCTCAAATCGTAACGTTTATTGGTATCAGACAATTGTGCTCTGTATGCAGTATATTCCGCCCGGTTCTCAAATGACTTAACCTGTACTTCTTTTTCTATGACTAATTGTTTCACCTCTTTTTCCACTTCTGACCCATCTTTCAAAATTAGTGTAATTAAACCAACTGAAGATTCCAATAAGTGGAGCTGCCATCCTTTAATAAAGTTCTCTCTATTGGTACCGAATGCCGGTTATTTTGTGACTGTTAGGCCACTCAGGACCCTATTTACACCTAAATACGCCTTTAATGTCACTCTCTGCCAATATATTCTTCTTGCTTTTAGCACTACTCTTTCGAGCTGAACACATGCTTCTTTAATTTTAAGTGCTGCAGCTGGTTCTTGCCCTACATTCATCTTGGCACTATAATTAGAAGGCATGGAGGTGGCTGCAGCAGCCAAAAGAAATGGATTTGTTTCAAAGCGCAAGAGGTTTGACGCAAAATGCTGGCAGAGAGGGGAGTACACTATAGTTCATATATGTCCTCTACCTATATTACCCCATTTCTGTTGACCCCTCTGTAATCTCAAACCCATGAGGACAAAACCCAAATGCAAAACACAAGATTACATGCATTCGTCCAGAGCAACGAGGAAAATAAATCTACAATACTGTAGAAGGTTTAAAGAAAACTAAAGCACAGCAACTCAGTTGCAGATCTTTTAACCACTCCATATTTCCAGTGAGTATGAAAAATCAATGGTAGTCATTATATTATACAAAATGAAATGAAAAGGTTAAAACCACTCACAGAATGTTAATACTGTCAAACTTTTAGTTTTTTTCTATAGCAAGCAGGAACTTACCAAGATATGCGAGTACAAAGAAATCAGATGAATTAAGCAAAGTGTTCAGACAGATGTTACACAGAATAGGAGGATTAATAAAAACTGTCAGAATATCACCCAAATATCTCCAACTCAAACCCTCAAACAGAGGGCATAGCAAGACGATCGATAGGGTGACTTCCTTTTCCCAATCCGCATTTACACTGTGCAGATATGCTGGACGATGTAACAACCTGATAACCTTCATCTAACACATTTAGAGCAATTAACTTCAAACTGATATTAGTTAAGATTTTTTTCTGTAATACCTTTATTTAGATTAGCCACAAGTTCTTCACACGTAAGATTTCAAAACATCAGTAGTCTGACTAGGACAGCTATAAATGGTAGGAAATATTACCCTACCAAGCAAAAAAATAAAAGGAAAAGTGGTTCTCTTTCTGTGAGAACTTGAAGTGGTCGGTCGATAGTACCAAGAAGGGCTGTGTGTGTGTGTGTGTGTGTATGTCACATCTCTCACTAAGTGAGCAGGAAAAAATGGTGGCTACTGAAGTTTCGAATTCTACCTGGCGCAGGGATACCAGTTTGAGAGCGAGGCATGCCAAGTTGGCACTTTTTATTTCCTGGTCATCTATTGTAAGCTAATGTACCCCCTGGCAGGGGTACCAAATAATCAGATACCTGAAAATAAAAAGCCCATTTTCTTTTTTTTTTATAATAAAATTTTTATTAGGCATGAGGACATTTATACATCATACAAGACATTTTACATAGATATATTCATTCAGTTTATATAATTATACATTGAACTTTAAAAAAAAAACTCTCACCCAGCATCAAGACTAATTAATCACAAAAACTAGACAAGAATCGTTTTAACATTTCTCCATTATTGATTTGATTAGCTTCAGGGAACAAAGTCTGAATACGTGCTTAACTGATACATAATCCATTTTCTCCATTTTGTATCAAATACCTCCACTCTATCCTGTACTCTGGCCGCCATCCCCTCCATCCTATATATCTCTCTTGTCAAGTTTAGCCACTCTCCCTTAGTTGGCAGCCTATTCGTTCCCCATAGTCTGTTATTACCTTTCGCTGCCATTATTAGCAATGTAGTTTGCAGGTATACATTCTTCTCTACTTTTAGACCAAATAGGGTAGTAGCTGTCATTATATACTCAGAGGTAAAAGACCTGGGTTTTCATATATTGCCACCACCAGCTCCTGCACTACTTCCCCCCAATAAGGACCCAGCATGCTGCAATTCCAAAATATATGAGTCTGGTCTGAATGTACTGCTCCACATCCCCTCCAGCACTTTCCTTCAGGATCGCCTGTACAACTAGCAACCACAGCAGGAGTGCGGAAAAATCTATATCGTAATATCCATGCAAACTATTTCCAATATGGGGATCCTGAGGCCTGAAGCATAAGTGGGGAGGCCATCTTCCAGTTAGTAACTGGTAGGTCAGTCCCCAATTCCAAGGACCAACAGGCTCTAATCGACTCAGTGGAGTCTTCTGTTTCTTTTTCCCAAAGCAAGGTAGGCCAGACTGATACCGTGGTCTAGAGTGGTACCTTGTCTCTGTGATAGAAGTAATTTTATTATTAGTGGTGGGGGTCAGCCACTGCTGCCAGTGCTTCCTCCATTGGCCACAAATAAGATTTTAGCTGCAAATACTTATAAAAGAAGCCCTGGAGTATTTTATACTGAGCCTGGAGCTGGACAAATGAATAAAGGCCCTGTGGGCCTAATAATTGAAAAATATGTTTGAAATTATATTTATACCACTGGGTTAAGGGTCTATCCAAAGAATTGGGTGGAAAGGCACTATTCATTGCAAGGGATCTCAGAAAAAGTGCCTCCATGGGCAATAATCTTTTACTGAGTACAGTCAGCCACTGCTTTAACACCTCTGCAGTATATTGCAGGAATTTAGAGAGAGGTATGCAACCAGGAGGTTGTCCAAAGAGACAGTCCGTCAGGTCTTCTATGCCATTCCAAGTCATCTCAAACTGCTTCCAGGGCATAATATAATTGGGGTTCATCCAGGAGAGTAAGATCTTTAATTTAGAAGCTCGGGCATAATTCAGGAGATTTGGTAAATTTAACCCACCTCTGTCTTTTGATAACTGTAATAGAGAGTACCAAATCCTGGGAAGTTTCCCCTGCCATATAAAGCGAGAGATCAACCTATTCCAAGCTTGAAAATAAGTCTGTGTTGGAAATAATGGGAGTGTCTGCAGAAAGAACAAAATCCGAGGAAATATGTTTTGTTTAATAGTTTCTATTTGAACTAGGAAACTCAAAGGTATCTGTGACCATCCTGTGAGGTCCTCAGATATGTTTTGGGTTAGGGGTTCAAAATTTGCAATATCTGCATGTATCTGATTTTTAGTAAGCTGGATCCCAAGGTACCCCATCGATTGTTTATACCACTTAAGGAAATGCACATTTTAAAGCAGGGAAGGATGTAGTTACACAGTAGTACCTCTGTTTTTGTTGGTTAATTTATACCCTGAGATTTTACCGTACATCTCCAGTTGTTCCCAGACCCTTGGGATTGATATATGTGGGGAGGATAAAGTGAGAAGGATGTCGTCCGCAAATAGTGAAATTTTATGGTTTATGCCTCCCATAGGTATGCCCTCAATCTCTGGCTGAGCTCTAATGGCTTGGGCTAATGGCTCGAGATACAAAGCAAATAACAGGGGTGAGAGGGGGCATTCCTGACGAGTTCCCCTCTGTAGCGGAAAAGGGTCAGAGATAGAGCCATCTAATTTTAAGTAAGCCCGAGGGTGTTTATACATATTTTGCAATTTTTGTATGATCTCAAGGGGAAAGCCAAAGCTAGACAAGGTAGCCCACAGAAATGGCCAGGCCACCCTGTCAAATGTTTTTTCGGCGTCCAGTCTAATGAGTGCCAGGGGAATCAAACTTGTTGCTGGGTACTCCTTAAGTAGATGTGTTTGTCGCACTGCATCATGAACCTGTCATCCCTTAATAAAGCCCACCTGATCATGATTGATCAATAAAGGCATGATGTTTTCAAGTCTTTGTGCTAGCACAGACATATACATTTTGTAATCAAAATTTAACATTGAAATTGGCCTGTATGATCAGAGTAGGGTAGGGTAGGGTTTTTGTTTTGTTTAAGTATGGCAGATATCACTGAGTATTGCCAAGAGGGGGAGGAATACCTCCTTCCTGTATCTCACAGATAGCCTGGAGTAATGGTGGTAGTATTTCTTCTTTATGGGTTTTATAGAACTCCAATGGATATCCATCTGGTCCTGGAGCTCTCTGGGTCTTAGCTCTCTGCAATACTCCCTCTAGCTCAATCAAGGTAATAGGGGCTCTCAAAATATCTATCTGGGAGGCAGTCAATTTGGGAAGCTTTAAGTTGTTAAGGTATGCCTCTATCTGTTGACTACGGTCTTCAGACTCTGCCCTACATAAATCCCGATAATATTCAGCCATGACTCGTCTAATGATCTTAGGGTGATGTTCTAGCTCCCCATAGTAGGGTCTTGCATGGCCATGGCACAGGCTCTTGCCTTATGCATTCTAAGTTTACGGGCCAGATTTCTGGCTCCTTTAGGATCCCCCTTATGTGCTGCAAGTCTGAGCTAAAAGAGCTGTTGCTCTACTTTCTGATCTAGGTATTTTTGAATTTTGTTTTATTGTTAGTAGTTGTACTTTACAGTTCCATCCCCTGGGCATATAAAGACTGCAGTGCCACAGGATGCTGCGGTGTTGGTGCTTATGCAGTTATGTAGAAATCACTGTTTTCAGTAGAGGCCACAGTGTACAGTTTGAGCTCTCAAAAGTTGTAATTGTTTGTTTAGGTTGGGAGGAATGCATGAAAATGTCATAAGATCCTGGCGGTGTAATGATTTTTTTAAGGACTGGAAACAGTTAATGAGAAATCAGTTTATAATACTTTGGTAATAAAGGGTAAGATGTTCAAATTTATAGCAGCCCGTGGCTTTCTTATTTTTGTTTTGGATGTGCCGTGATACTGGCTAGTAAGTACAGTAGGTTTTTGTGGGGAGGAAAATGAGATACAGCACCTGACCATGAGTTTATATAGATTTAATGTACTGTCAGGGGCATCTCCTGGCCAATAACATTGCTAGAATGTTTCTTGCCATTTTATATGTTTTACTTTAGACCCTGCTGCTTGAGAAAGCCAGACCATCTGTCAAAATGCTAGCACAGTTGAACAGGTCAGATATATTAAATAAAGTCTTTACAAAATATTCTTTGCTTGAGAGGTCATCTTTCCTACCATTTGTGGTTGTACCTTTGGACCCTGTGGAACTGGGCTCCATATTTCTTTACTTTTCCATTCAGGGAGCCAGGAGGCAGCACTAAATGGTTCTTCTAAACACATGGACATGTTATTCATCCACATGTCTTGGCATTGTCCTTCCCTTTAAAACTTGCTGGAAGGTCTTCAAGCTTGCTCCTCCACCTTCCCAGGTGGTATAACCCTCGACTCACCTCATGATGCCAGATCTTCCCTTCTGCTGGAAGATTCAGGTTGCCTCATCTTGCTCTTGCATTTTGTAGGCCCTGGCTTCTAACTCTTGATTATTCCAAAACTTTGTCTCATTAGATTAGCATTGTGATTACTACGTCTCGATTATGGAGAAAAGTCTTCCCCAGATTTTGCCAGTGCCCGTGCGGCCAGAAGATGTTGCGCACTGACACGCATTCCACGTGCGTCTACTGTCTTGGTGTCGGCCATGACATCAAGACTTTCGAGATATGCCTTGCCTTTCATCCGAACGTCCTCGACGACCGTCTCACACGCCTCAAATTGGGCAGGCCCGAAAAACGGAACCTGCTGGCGAAGTCCAAAGAGGCCCGGTGGGCAGTTTCCATGGCCACAGGATCCACCAAACAGCTGAAATGTATAGAAACATAGAAACATAGAATTTGATGGCAGATAAGGACCGCTTGGCCCACCTAGTCTGCCCATTTTCCTACCTAATAGATAAGCTGCAGATCCTAGTTAACCAACAGCTTACTTCCTCTTACCCGCCACTAGGACTGCCTTATGCCTGTCCCATGTATTCTTGAAGTCCACCACTGTTCTTGACTCCACGACCTCCTCAGGGAGGCTGTTCCATGCATCCACAACCCTCTCAGTGAAAAAATACTTCCTCACATTACCCCTGAGCTGTCCCCCCTCTATCTTCAAATTGTGCCCCCTTGTTCTTGCTACCCTCTTGGACTTTGTTAATTCCCTTGAGGTACTTGAGGCCTTCAAAGAGGAAGCAGCTCGCTCTGCAGAATCATCCTCTCAGGGTTTCTTCATCCCACTTAACCTGGGCTCCACATTCTCTGGTTCCTTCCAAGAGTTGTGTCACTCTCTCCCGACTAAGAGGGAGGGTCCTGTGGGCACTTACTCCTCTCGGTCCCGTAAAAGGGTCAAGGAACTGGGATCATCGTCGTCTCAGCGAAGATGCTCTTGGGATCGTGAGCAATCTTGGTCCCAGGAGCCGCCATTTCGACCTCAGAGGAGACTGCAACTTCAGCCACTGGCTTCTCGGCTTTGCTATCGGGGCAGTTGACCGAAGTTTCGATCGATGAGGTTGAGATTATTCCCGACCCTACTGACCCACTGTCACCGACTCCAGTCGGCGACTCTCTGACAAGGACTCGGCCCTTCCTCCCTCGACGAGGGAACCCAACCTGCTGGGAACCTCACTGAGGAGGTGGTCCTCGACCCCAGGAAGTCTCCGGCCTCTCTGGTGTCTCCTGAGTGACCGAGTTGGCCTGCCTGATCTTGCTCGAGGTCTCAGACCCCCTCGACTGACTGGCCGAGGAAGGTGCATAAGTGCTCTAAAAAGAGGCGATGCCATTGGTTGTCTTCGTCCTCTTCAGATAAGAAGAGGCTTTGGCAAAAACTCCGTCCACGCTATGAGGACCTCATGTGGCAACAGCTGATTCTGTCCAGGCATAAGCCGACACCGGCCTCTACCCTGGCCATTACTTGGCTTTCACCTCCTAGGCTGAAGCCGACCCTTGGAACCATTAAAATCAGTTCCCCCACCCGTGGAGCTGGCTGAACCCATTCTGGCTCAGCCAAAATCGGTCTCTCCACCAATTTTGGTGGAGCCACCACCTAAGCAGCTTGTGGGAGGGCTCCTTCTAAGGAAGCTCGCCGTTACCGAGCTTCCTCAGAGACTCTTGGTCACTCTCACACCTGATTGTCCCAGGTAAGTTGAGGGTGACCTAGGTGGCCAACGTTGTATCCAGAATCCTTGGATTCGGATGACACGCCTCCACTCTCACCCATGGGATGATGAGTTGGCTGGTGATTTATCTATGGAGGAAGGCCCTTCATCTTTTCGGGCATTCTCCACTTAATCTCTGAGTTTACGGGGATACCCCCAGAGCCAATCCAGAAAAGAGTACCTCTCATGGATATCCTCAAGAGGGGACACCTGACCGGAAGCCTTTCCTGTGGCTGAAGCCATTGTTGGGCCGGCCCTAGAACTTTGGCAACACCATGCCTCTTGCCGGGCTCCATCTGCCCGGATGGCCTGCAAGTACGTGGTGCCCATGGGGTCCCTTTCGGGGTTCACAGAGCATCCTTTGGCTGAGAGAATTTTTGCCTGTGTTCAGATGTATGGCCAGTTCTGCCAACACTGACAGACCCCCAGAAAAGGAGTCCAAGAAATTGGACCACTCTGCTAGGAAGGTCTATGTGGCTTCCTCTTTAGGCCTCTGTCAGGCAAGCTTGGCCATCACCATGGCACACTTCTCCCACGCCCTCTTAGGGTCTTTGGATGAAGTTCTCCCACATCTCCCCGTGGACCTGCAGACTACGGTCAAGCAGGTCCAAGACCAAGGCCACGCAGTAGCTAAACAACAGCTTCAGATATCCCTGGACATCGGGGACTCATGTGCCCGTTCGTGTGCTGCCGCAGTTGCCTCGCGCCAGAGGGCTTGGCTGAGGCTCTCCACCTTCATGGCAGACACCCAACACAAATTAGCTGATGTTCCTTTCCTGGGCACTGATCTCTTTGGTCCAAGTGTGGATGGTCACCTTCAGGGAATTAAGCAGTCCAGTGCCACCTTGGATTCTGCTACTTCTGCCCAAAGTGCTTCTAGTTCTAAGAAGCAGCAGAAAAAAGCCTTTTGGCACTCTTCCCTGGGGCCCAGCAGTCCTCTTTTCAAGGAGGTCAGCAACAGCAGCAGGCTCAGGCTTGGTGCCCTGGACCCATGCCCAGACCTACACAGGCCAGCAAAGGTGCTGGACCCTCTTCCTCCAAGCCTGTTCAGTAATGGGATAGGGGTCACCGCTCCTATTCCCATCACGCCAGCTCTGAGTCCTCCCGTGGGGGGTCAGCTGCACCACTTCCTTTCCGCCTGGTCCGCTGTTACCATGGACAGGTGGGTCTTGGAAGTGGTTTGCCATCAGTCTGCCCTGGAATTCGAGGCAGCACCCTCAAGCGGGCCCGTGCCTATGGGAGGAGAGTATCAGCCCACACTCAGTCAGCTCTGGCGGATGACACTGCCCAAGGTCCTCTTCAAGGAGGCAGTGGTCCAAGTGGCAGATCCTCCAGTAGAACAGGGTTCGTTTCCAGGTACTTCCTGGTCCCCAAGCAGATGGGGGGGCTGGCACCCCATTCCAGATCTGCACCACCTGAACCAGTATCTCAAGTTCCACGCCTTCCAGATGGTAACTCTGTCCCAGATCATACCATCCTTGGAGCAGAACATGTGGTTCTGCTCGCTGGATCTTCAGGACGCATTCTACCACGTCCCAATCCATCCATCTCACCAATGTTTCCTCCACTTCAGGGCAGAGGGAACCCTTTACAAGTTCCAAGCCATGCCATTCAGCCTGTCATCGGCCCCATGGGTCTTCACCAAATGCACTGCAGTGGTGGCAGCCCACCTCAGGTGTCTAGGGGTCAGAATGTACCCTTACTTCGACTGACTCTTAGCAGGTTCCACCCAGCAGGAGGTGGAGAGGTCCAGAGACCCGGCCCTCCAGACCTGCTCTCAACTTGGCCTCCTGATCAACAAAGCCGAGTCAGAGCTCATGCCTTCTCAGGTGATGTGCTTCATCGGGGCAGACCTCAACTCTCGCCAAGCCAGAGCTTGGCTCCTGGCAGACAGAGCAGAGGTTCTCTCCTCCTTTTCCCAATCATTTCTGGTTGGGCAGTTGTACCCTGCCCAGGACTTTCTGTACCTTCTGGGTTACATGGTGGCTTGCACCACTGTGGTCTGTTGGGCCAGGTGGCATATGCGACCCCTTCAATGGGAGCTGGTCGCCCAGTGGACTCAGCACCTAGGTCATTTTGACCAGCTGATCACTGTGACCCAGAAGATGTGGGATGCAATCAAGTGGTGGACCGTCCTAGAATGGTTGCAGAAAGGGATCCCATTTGTCCACCCTGAGCTGATGGTCGTCCTGACGACCGATGCCTCTCTCATGGGCTGGGGAGGCCACCACGGGGACAAAGGGCCCACAGGTTCTGGACCCCAAGGAGTCCCATTACCATCAACCTGCTGGAGCTCAGAGAAGTCAGAATGGCCCTGTCATCGTTCGCTCCACAGCTCCGGGTCAAGTGGTTCAAGTCCAGATGGACAATACCACAACCATGTACTACCTCAACAAGCAGAGCAGCATGTATTCCTGGCTGCTGTGCAGGGAAGCGATCTGCATCTGGACACTCGTGAGCTGAATGGAGGCAGATCTTCTAGCCATCCACGTGGCAGGAGCCTCGAATCATCTGGCGGATGCTCTCAGCTGCATAGGCAAGATATCCCACAAGTGGTCTCTGCATCTAGAGGTAGCTTACAGCCTGTTCTCCCACTGGGGCACACTGCTGATGGATCTGTTTGCTTCCAGGGAAAACACCAAGCTAAGGCCGTTTCATGCCTGCCGCCCCTCAGCAGGGATAGCTGCAGGGGGATGCCTTCTCGAGGCTATGGATCCCAGGCCTCTTCTATGCCTTCCCTCCATTTTGCTTGATCCACAGGGTGCTTATTAAGGTGAGAAGGGACAAGGCGCAGGTGATCCTGGTAGCCCCAGACTGGCCCTGCTAGTTCTGATATCCAGATCTCCTCAGCCTCAGCAACAGGCTCCCGAGGCATCTTCCAGAACGCCTGGACCTGATATCAGTCAGTTAGGGGAAGGTATTCCATCTGGATCTTCAATCCCTGCACCTGATAGCCTGGTACCTGACTGGCTAGAGTTCCAGGCTTTGGGTCTCTCCGAGGATGTACTCAGAGTAGTGAAAGCATTCAGGAAGGAGTCAACCAGGAAGTGTTATGCCTTCAAAAGGAAAAGATTTTCCATTTGGTGTCAGTGCAAGGGCCTGGACCCTTTGTCCTGTCCTGTGGCTAACATTCTAGGCTACCTTTGGTCTCTGTCCAAAGGGGGTCTTCGTTCATCGACCTTTAGGGTGCACCTGGCAGCCAACTCCGCTTAACCGCGTGGGCCGGTCAGCAGATGGTGGCGCAGGAGACAGTGGTCGGGTGCTTTTTCAAGGGCCTGGATCACATATTCCCTCTGGTGCGTGAACCTCCACCTCCATGGGATCTACTGCTGGTCTTGGCTAAACTCATGGGCAAGCCATTCGAACCAATACACAAGTGTGAAATGTCACACTTGTCATGGAAGATGGCCTTCCTGGTGGCTATAACATCAGCCAGAAAGACAGGGGAGCTCCAGGAGGTCTCAGTGGAGTCTCCTTATCTGGTCTTCCACAGGGACAAGGCTGTCCTATGCCCCCACCCAAAATTCCTCCCGAAGGTGGTGTCAGAGTTTCACCTTAACCAGGTGTTGACTCTGCCTGTGTTCTACCAGAACTACACTTCGAATGCCGAGTACAGGCTCCATACTCTGGACCTGAGATGAGCTCTCTCCTATTACAAGGAGAGGATGGTAGAAATTCAGTGAGAGGTTCGTCAGGTCTTCGTTACCTACACTGAAGCCACTTCTGGCAGACCTGCAGCAAAGTGGATGATCGCAAGATGGATTGCATCTTGCACTTATATCTGCTATAGGCTGGCGGGCAAGAAGCCTCCCACAGGGATAAGAGACCATTCTACCCACCATACCTCTGAATCGGTGGCTGCTTCCATGGACATCCCTATCTAGGAAATCTGCTGGGCTGCCACCTGGAAGACCTTCATCACCAATTACCACATCGACCTTGAGTCACGCTGGGATGCTGGTTTTGGGGCCTCAGTTCTCCAGTCTCTGTTCCCAAAGTAGGGGGTGTGCACCTTGCCTCCCTCCTCCTGGACAACTGCTAGGAGTCTGCCAAGAACTGTGGCTGAACAACATATCCACATTCCTAGAAAAACAGGTTACTCACCTGTAACAGTAGTTCTAGTAGTGGTATATACACTGCTCATCCACACGGACCCACCTGACCTCCCCAGCTGCAGTGCACAAACCTGGCTTCCAGCGGGCTAAGATCTGGCATCATGGGGTGGAGCCGAGGGTTATACCACCTGGGTGGGTGGGAGGAGCCAGCTTGAAGACCTTCTGGCAAATTTTAAAGGGGAAGGGACAATGCCAAGAAGTGTGAATGAACAACATATACCACTCCTAGAACTACTGTTACAGGTGAGTCACCTGTTTTTACTAGGGCAGCAAAATGAAAGAACTGCACATCGCAAAATGTTGTGGCAGGTGGATGACAGAATCAATCGGATAAATGTAAGTTTTAAAATCTGCAAAATTGGGGAACGTTTTTCCCCATCTCAATCTCCTATATACTTCTACCCCTCAGTATTTACCCATTTTTCTCCCCTCCCTTCTCTCAGGAACTAAAGAAACTGGCTAAATTTATTTATTTATTTAATTCATATATCGGATTTACAACCTTTGAGTCAGAGACTCATTTACAAAAGCACCTCGTCGCAGGGAGGGGAACAATCTACTTGTGAGGCAAGACAGTGGAGAACAGTACAGGTGAAATACATGCAGCATACAATACAGAATCATCAAAGTGCCATCTAAACATTTGTGGTTTCCAGGGAGCACACAACAAAGTCATTGGGTTCCCAGAGGGTCATGTAGGATAAAGCATGTGGTATACAGATTGAGGACAGGCTAAACAAGAGCACTGTTATATACTTAATCCTGTAGGAGCTGGTCAGTTTGAAAGGACTCACGGTAGGCCCTAAGATAGGCACACATCCTCGTGAGCTAACGAGGTGTTTGCTAAGGGGCTATTTCAATTGGCCAATTTAGAGGTGCTAGTGGACGTGGCGAGGGGGGAGTTATACCAGGACGGTGCTCTGTGATGAAAGGATCTTTGGGCAAGTGAGGTCCAGGCTCTAGGCACCTGAAAGGTGGCTCTGGTAGCCCTACGAGTGGCGACCAAGTGGGAGGCCCGCAGAAGCAGTGCGGTGACACCTGGGGGACAAAGCCCAAATAGAGACTTTTTAGCTAGTATGCAGGTGCGATATTGCAGACGTTCTTCAAAATTGAGTATGTTAGCGGTGAAGTAGAGTTGGCATGTGTGAGTTCTACTTGGGGCACCAGTCAGGAGCCTGCAGGCTTTGTTGATAGAGGTCTGGATTTTGCGGAGGTGGTGGGGTCAGCGACAGCATAGGTGGGGAGTCCATAGTCAACCAATGACAGGATGGAGGAAGTGATTGCCAGCCATAGGGTGAATTCGGGGAGGCAGTCTTTGTGGCGATAGAGGAGCCCAATCCGGGCATTCATGGCAGAGGATAAGGCATAGATATGGGCATGGAAGGAGAATGCTGAGTCGAAGGTGATGCCCAGGTATTTGTACGTGGATACCTGTTCAAGGGGGTGAAGGGTACTGGGAAGGATGCAAAGGGAAACATTTTTGGAGTTACTTTGTCGGTGGGCAAAGATCATAGACTTTGTTTTCTTGAGGTTCAGAACCAGGCGATGGTCGAGGAACCATTTTTCAGCTTGGTTGAAGAAGAGTTGCAGGGAGCTCTGGAGGGTGAGTGGGTCAGGGTGGGAGGCAACTAGGACTGCATCGTCGGCATATAGTAGCAGCTTTCCTGAGCAAGAGCTGGGAAGGGTGTTTAAGAAGAGACTGAACAAAGTGGGGCCCAAGATGGAGCCTTGGGGTACTCTGGAGCGTACAGGTAGTGCAGTAGACAGGCTACCATTTAATTTGACGTGTTGGAATATATCACAGTGGTAGCTGGAGAACCAGGTCAACGGACCGGTTGAGAACCCCAGTTTACCGAGGGTTTCCAGCAATAATGGGTGACTCACGGTGTCGAAGGCCTTGGACAGGTCGATGAACACTGCCCCGGCCAGATCTCTGCCGTCTAGTGCCGAGTGTATATGGTGGGAAACTCCAGCAGAGCTGTGGTAACACTGTGACCAGGTGGAAGCCATGTTGTTCTGGGCACAGAATGTTGTGGGTGGAAAGACAGTCCACGAGTTGCATGGATACTATTTTCCAGGGCCTTGGAAAGAGGGGAGGATGGAGATAGGTCTGTAACTGCTTGGTACTGTTGGTCTCCATTCTTGTGTATAGGGTGATTTCAGCCTGCTTCCATGCATTGGGAATTGGCCAAGGCACAGGAGTGGTTAATAAGGTCTGTGAGGGGGCTATCATGACATCCATAGTTAGACGGAGCATCCTGGAGTCAAGGGGTCACAGCTCGGGTTATGGGAGGAGAGTTCTTTTAGGAGGATCGGTTTTGTGTCCTATGGGAGATAGTCCTAAAGTGAAAAGGGGATGAGAGATAGCTGGGTAGTTGGTTACAGGATGGGGTCAAAGAAGTGGGCGGAAGGACAGTACTTAGATCAGAAAGGATGTGTTAGCAGTCGGCAACACAGGATGGATCTGTGTTAATAGTGCCATTTGTGACCATCTGAGAGGGAAGAGGGTGCAGGTTTGTACCATTTACTCCTTCATGTTATCCCAGAAGGATCGAGCAGAGCCCCAGAAGGAAGTCAAGATGGATTGGTAGTAGTTGGCTTTGGCTTGCCGTATGGCCCAGGTGCACTGGTTGCGAGCTGTATTATAAGCTTGCCTGTCTGCTAGCCTGCCAGTTTCAACAGCAATGCTCCAAAGGTTATCACGCTGCTTAAGTTGTTGGATGGGGAAGGGGTAAATCCAGGCAGCAATGCGTCTCTTAGTGCGGGTGTTGGTGACAGGGGCGAAGACGTCGCAGGCCTTACAAAAGGCACTGGTGAGAAAGGCTAGGGCGATATCTATATCTGTTGTGAGGGAGATTGGGGACCAATCAAGCTGGGCAAGGTGCCGCTTAAGCTTGTTTAGTCCTCCAGGACAGAAACAGCGACGGGGGGGGGTGGCTTGGTGCATAGGTTTGAGTGTGGGGGAGGACCAGAAGCAGAAAATGGGTGAGTGGTCACTGAGGGAGTTGGCTAGGACATTAAGGTCCTTTATTTTGTGTGGGCGGTTAGAGAACACAACGTCTAGTCGTGAGCTAGTCCCACTTGATGGGTTAACTCTGGTAGGTTGAGTCACTAGTTGGTCTAGGTCTAGGACTGAGAAGTTGTCCTTAATTAGTGATGAGTTGGAACCCAGCCAGTTGATGTTGAGGTCACCTAGGATGAGCTGTTCAGACTTGCGTGGCAAGGTGGTGAGATAGTCGGTGAGGAAGAGGATAGCTTGGCTTTGTTCACATGGGGGTACATAGGTAGTTGTGAGGTAGAGAGGGCCACGTCCAGGGTCAGGGGTAATTTTTAAGGTGATGGCTTGTGCCCCATGGCCAAGTTTGGGGGCGGGTAGGGCATGACCCAGGAGGGAGTTTGTAAGGTAGACAGCACATACACTGCCACGTTTACCCACGCAATCCTCTCTAAAGAGGGCGAAGCCAGGGAGGGAGACAATCGAGTCTGGCGTCGAAGGTGAGATCCAGGTCTCCACTATGACAAGAATGTCGGGCTTATGTTGGGAGACCCAACATTGGAGTGCAGCCATCTTCCTTGGGAGACTGCAGATATTCACGAAGGCAATGCGGAGTCCATGCCCTGAGGGGGGCGATGCAGTAGGCCCTGGACCGGGGTTGGGGTGGACATTCCCCAGAGAGCAGGAGGAGTAGTATGATGAGACGGGGAAAGGGAATGCGGCGGTAGTGGTAGGGCTGGTTGAGCAGATGCGAGGATCTGGGGGGGACAGTGCAGGGTATGGGTAGGGAGTTAAGGATGGGCAGAGCCAGGACAGGGAATACTGCCTGCTACTGTGGGCTGCAGGGGTATAGTACGGGGGGTGAGATGGCAGTTGGGTAGTCCAGTGTGTTGGCGTGCCGATGGAGAATGGAGGCAGATGAGGGAGTTTGGAGGTGGGGGATGAACTGCTCTCACATGTTCATATAGAGAGGTGTTAGCAAGATTTTTGGCAGCTATTTTTGGGGAGGAATGGGACAAAATGGAGCAGTGTGAGTACTCCAAGTCACAGAGTAGGCATATTTGCTGAATTGCTATCTGAGAGGGATGAAGGCTTAGGCAACAGGATCCCCTAGTGTTCAGCCAGTATAACCTGCAAGTGGAAAAGTGGCTGATTGGTTCTGCAGCCACATGTGATACTGCCTAAAAAAAGAGCCGACCAAGGTGGTGGTGGGGCAGGGGAGCCAGCACACAGTGCAGCGGGTTTAAACAAAGCGCCTGGAGTTGTCCTGCTTGCTTCTTCAGCCGCGCACCTGCTAGTCTTGGGGGCACGGGCGGTGAGTCCCGTCCCACTAATGTAGTCCGTGTGCTGTGGGGAAGGCGGGCAGCTTCCTCCATCCCTCGTGACCTGTATACAGCCTCCTGTAGAGCTGCAGAGAGGAGAGAACTTTAAATACCTTTGTGGTAGGAGGCAGGGCAGGTAAGAGAGGAGAAAGAATGAAAGAAAAAACGTTTCAGTAGCAGTCGCGATACATTTCTACAGTTGGTACATTTGCTGACTAAACAGGTATCTGTGCAACAAGTAAAGTAGGCTGGCTTAGCTATAGGTACATTAGCTGGTATAAGCGTATAAAAAAAAATAAAGTTGCTTAAACGTTTGGTTAACACAGTCCAAATTGGCGCCAAATTTAAACAAAGCGCCTGCAGTTCTTGCTCCTTCACCGCGTACCTGTAGTCTGTTGGGCGGCGGCGGCGGGTCCGGTCCCGCTGAGTAGTCAGTGTGCTGTGGGGGCGGGCAGCTCTCCGTCCCTCGCGACTGCAATAGCCTCCTGTGGAGCTGTAGTCTGTGAGGGGGGCCCAAGACTCCTGGTCCCGCTGGAAGTAGTCAGTGTGCTGTGGGAGGGCAGGCAGCTTCCTCCATCCCTCGCGACCGTAACAGCCTCCTGTGGAGCCGTAGTCTGTGGGAGGAGGCCGGCGCAGTGGTCGAGTCCCGCTGAAGTAGTTAGTGTGCTGTGTGGGGAGGCGGGCAGCTTCCTCTGTCCCTGCGACCCGTAACAGCCTCCTGTGGGCTGTAGTCTGTGGGGGGCGGATGGCGCGCAGTCCCGGTCCCGCTGAAGTAGTCAGTGTGCTGTGGGAGGCGGGCAGCTTCCTCGCCCCTCACGACCCGTAACAGCCTCCTGTGGAGCTGTAGTTTGTGGGGGCACGGCGGGCGAGTCCCATCCCGCTGAAGTAGTCAGTGTGCTGTGGGAGGGCGAGCATTCCTCCGCTCCTCGCGACCAACAGCCTCCTGTGGAGCAGGTCTGTGGGGGGGCACAAGCAGTCCCAATCCTGCTGAAGTAGTCAGTGTGTGGGAGGGCGGGCAGCTTCCTCCATCCCTTGCAACCCGTAACAGCCTCCTGTGGAGATGTAGTCTGTGGGGGAACGCGGCCAGGTCCCGGTCCGCTGAAGTGAATCAGTGTGTGCTGTGGGGCGGGCGGCTTCCTCATCCCTACGCAACCCGTAACAGCCTCCTATGCACCCAAAGCACGCTCAGCGTGTAGCCAACCGCGTTCCGGAGCCAATCCGCGTTCCCCTTCCCTTGCTTCAGCTCAAGCTGCACTGCTTCTTGTGGTCACCCAATTGATGGTAGAGCATTGGATGCTGGCTCCTTCCCTCTCTGGAAAACAGCAGCCTGTGGGATGTTCTATCATCATCCCCCGGTAGGTCTCCGATGTCCAAGGCTCACTCTTGAACCTGAGTTGTCAGCCCCGAGAGAGAGGCCATCCCCAACTTTGAAACAGTCTTCCATTGCACATTTGCTGTTCTACGGACATTACAGCTTTTAAGAGTAAGCTCACAACAGTTTGGAGTAGTTGCAACAATGGACATGATGAGATATTTCAGATATATCATAATATTTCTAAAGAGTTTCTGGTGGCCCTCAAGCGGTACTGTAGGCAGGCAGAAATTTCTGGAAATACTGTACCTGACTGAATATCAAGCCCTGAACTGGTTTTATATAGCTAGTAAGAATATGTATTTATTATGCTGCATATTGTGATAGCTTTTTAACATGCAGAGTGTCCAACTGCCTTCAAGGGAGGTACTTAAATAAATAATATTACTAATCTGTCATGATGTTGCAACATGTCAGCGTAACATAACACAGTACTGTAACTCCATGGAGTTGATATTTTGTTGGAACATGTTGGGAGGCATGTCACATATAAAAATGTGAAGTGTGTCACTACTTAGTCTAATAATATTTTAAGTATCTTTTTTTGCTTCTAGGGACAGACATTTATGTAACTGTTTCAGCATTTCTAATTTAGTAGTTACTTCTTTTAATTAGCAGATCTTCATATTCTGCACTGTATATTTATCATATTTCAAGTTGGGACTTGGTCATATACCAACATAAATAAAATTATACATCAGGGAGATGGAGAAAGAGGAGATATAGACATCCATCATGTGAAATAAAACTGGGTTCCACTTAAACTTCTGAGCCAAACACAATGTTTTTTTCTCATTAACCCACTGATCTATTGGCTTGTAACCACTACTACACAATAATTAAATCCAGTTGATGATATTAAACAGTCGCTTTTGAGCTCTTGTTCACAATGGTGTCATCTGTATCTACAGCAGACAGTGCTCCAGATATGATTTTTTCGGTGAAAGTACTGTACTCATCAGTTTTGAAGGGAGGTAAGTAAAACCAAATTCAGATGAGTACAAATAAACAAATCCTTTGACTGAGTAGTAGTTTTCAAAAAAGAATATGATGCGGCATCAACAAGTACAGACTGCAGCTTAACAATGGCCAGATCTCCCCTCTCTCGTGGAACACTCACACACACACACACACACACACACACACACTACACTGCTGTTAAGAAGTATTGTTTGGACTGCTGTTCAGGTTTCCATGCTGGTAATCAGCAAATGCATAGGCAGTCTGCAGTTGTACTGTACTGCACCCTGCCTGTACTTTCTCTGACTCCATGCATGAAGCCCTGCCACACCTCCACTCATAAAACCTTCCACAGTCAGTGGCACACAAAGCACGCACACAGTCTGCAGTCCTGTTGCTCCACTCAACTTAGATGGCCAGTTCTGAAGTCACAACACAACTCCTTTGCTTTAGGCAGACACTAAACATAACTGTAGTTACAGTAACTACAGAGGTTAAGTTTTTAGTCTTCTTAATGTCCTCCCTCCATTGCACCACCCTCACCTGTGTCAGTAAAGTCACAATCAAATTTGCAGGTTTCGGTGCCCTGCCCCTCGCTCATTTGCCTAGTCTCACTCGTCCTCCACTCTACTTGTTTCCACACTCCCCCCACCACATGAATGGATGCCTCTCAGATGACTACTTTAGCCAACATTCAGTCTCACTGCCTTCAGCTCCAAGCTTCCAAGAGATGGCCTACTCCTCATCCTGATTGTGCTGTTCTATATACAGTGCACCTTGCTGTCACTGGCTTCAATGTTGTGTTAGTGGGGACCTTGCCACTTGCCTGCTCGCTCATACATGCTCTCACTGCACCACTCCATCCTGCTCTCCACAACAAACGGGCTTATTTGCATGCACATCACAGGACGTGGGAGGGAATGCATCACAACACTGAAAGGCAGAGCAAGGCTGCATGTGCAGAGGCAATATTTTATATAAGGAGACAATAAACAATGCTTAAAACTGGGGCCAAGGAACTCTGGGTTTGGGATTTGGTTTGGTGGGGAACCAGTAACAATAATGTACGCAGAGCCAGCCAGGGTTCTGAAAACTATCACATACCCTGCATATGCGATATGTGAACCATACAAAAAATTATTGAGTGCCCTTTTTCCTGTGTGTAAACAGGGCTAGTGCGTACCTTATCTGGAGCACTGACAGTAGACGAAGATGGAGTTTTAATAGAAAACTTTTGGTAAATTACTGACATAAAAGCTAACAAGGGCTGCCTGATGGCCCTGTGGAAACACACTACACTTTCATGCCGCTGTCTCAGGTTCAGGAGCAGACCTGGGAGCTGGAATCAGCTGCAGCCCATGATGGTGAGTGCTGCTCCCACAGCATGAGCAAGTCCAGGGAGGGAGGGAGGGAGGGAGACATTGGCACACTGTTGGCACAGTGCTGGTTAGCGGTGGACTGGGGAGCCTGCACATACACATTCCATATGCTGTGTGCAGCTGACAAAGGTTACAGCTGATGTCAGTGTGGGCATGGAGAGTGGAGAGAGGACTCTGGGTAAAAATCATGGTGAAAGAACATACTTGCCATTAGAATGATGGCTGTTAGCAAACTTGGGTTTCCATGCATTCTTCCCCCCCAAATGGATCCTTCATACCAGGGGAAAGATGGTCCTCCGTTTGGAACCCCACCATATGGTGCAAGAAAGGTAAGTGGCAGATGGAGCTGGGTAGAGGTGGGCAAGCCAAAGCAAGATCAAACCTGGGCTAAGCGCTGTCTGGAAGCAGCTCTCTCCTGGGTTGTGGATGGCTCTGAGAGCGCTAACAGGTAATGAAGACCTCCCTCCTGCACAGCATTTGTTTGGTGTGTTTCACCGAACAGGACTGCATTTTCTAACCTCCGATTGCAACAAACTGTTTTATTTCCTGGGATTCTGCCTGCTCTACAGGGATTTGGGCTGTCTGCTTGTGTTACTTTAAGGGGCTTAATCTGTACTTGCCGGGTAATTGTAAGGCTAATCTTATACTGCTCTCTAGCTAGACTGCATTCTCTGATTTATTTATTGCTGTTACCTGCATTGTGCTGTTTGTAAGTGCTCTCATGAGTCCTGCTAGACCGTCCTGAGCATGGTCGCATCTCATCCAGGCCCTTTCAGGCACCATCTTGTCTTCCTCCAGCTCCCTATCGTGATAGGGGTATTCTCCCTCTGTTGTTTGTGCATGTGCAGTAGAGGGCTAGCTGGTGACTACCAGGCTGCACATGCGCAGTGTGTTCCAGGCCTTCCCGCTGCATTCTAATATAGTCCTTTGTTCTCTCTCCCTGTTATAGGCCTCCAGGATCCCCCAATTCAGCTAAGCGCTGCCTGAAGCAGCTCTCTCCTGGGTCATGGATGGTTCTGAGAGGTGCTAATAGGTAATGACCTCCTCCTGCACAGCATTTGTCTGGGGTGTTAGCCTGTCAATGCTTAAGGCTGACTGCCCCACCCACGCACGCCCAACCCAACCCAACCTCAATTTATAGTCCTCCCTGTCACGTGACTTCTTGTTGCTATTTGGAACCAAGTCCCCACTTCTCCATTTGCAGCTTATATTTGCCACCCACTGGGAGGTTTCTCACTCAGTGTGCCGAACCATTCTAAACCGTCACTACTCTCTACTGCACCCTGACACTCTTGCTTACTCTGCTACTCAGCTGCCCAGCCCACTTTCCCTGCCTAGCAAACCTCACAGCACTGTACGTCCCCTCTGTTACTCTACCCTGCCCTGCTACGCCACCACCTAGTTTCCATCTCTTGCCTACCAACACCCCCATATACACCTCTCCCCTAGCCCTCTTTCACTCCCCTTGCGGCCACTAGGAGTCGCTATTTCACCCCCTGCTTCTAACACAGCCTTCTCCAGCCGCCCGGCTGCCTCTGATTACTACTTTTCAAGGCTCTAAGATACCCCCCCCACCGGGGTATTCAAACCTGGTACCTTCTGTACCAAAGTCGGCAGCCCTACCACCACTCCACGGTGGCAGTCACCCTCACTTTAGGCCAGCCATAGCCCTTAATCAAGCCATAACTCTACCAGCAAAAAGCACAATGGTTGCCAGCAACCCACTACTAAACCTGGCCATTTTTTCCCTTCTGGTGCGGACCTCTCCTCAACCTGAACACCCGCTCTCCACACCAGGTACTACACCCCTATACTACACCACAATGTCCCGACTCCCCCCACCATGGACACACCCCCAAGCACCCTGACACCCACCTCCTGCCAACACCCCTGCTCCCTCTGTGTTCTCAGTCCCACCCTGGACCCACCTCTTCCTTACCATTCCCACCCTTCGCGCTTCATCTATCCCCTGCACCCCAGCGGTTAGGTCCTCATCTTGGCGCCACGCTAAGGAGGCCTATCACCACCGCCCTCTAGTTAGAATTATCACATTGTTACTACTACTCCTCTCTGGGAATGTACACCCAAACCCAGGCCCTATGCCCGCCAGCCCTCACAAACCCCACTCCACAGCCGGCCTTCGCTTTGCCTCCCTGAACATATGCAGCCTTCTGAAAAAACCTGGTGCACTCCAGTGTTGGGTCATACAACACCAACCTGACATCATTGCCTTAGTCGAGACCTGGCTTTCCAAATCCACCCGATTCCTTTATCTCCCTCCCTGGGTACACCCTCTTCAGGGAGGATCGGGTAGGCAAATGCGGGGGTGGGTGTGCAGTCTTCATGTACAACACCCTTGTAGGTCATGCACTCCCTGCACCCAAGCTTGACAATGGAGCCCAAGCCCTTACACTAAAAATCACCCCAGATCCCACCAGGGGCCCACTCTTCCTCATGGTCTCCTACATTCCCCCTAGGAAACAGAACCTAGCGGTCTTGTCTCTCACCAACTACCTCTCAACTCTACTGTACAAAGCTGAGCAAGTCTTCTTAGGAAATCTCAACGTCAATTGGCTTGCTACCTCTGCTTCCCAAAATAGGGAATCCTTTGCTGCCCTAGACATGACCCAGTTAGTCTCCCAGCACACCAGATTGAACACCTCAGGTAGAACCAGCACCCCCCCTGGACATTATAATATCCAACCGCCCCCATAAAATCCGGGATATTAATATCCTCCCTGACTCGCTAAGTGATCACTCCCAAGTCCTCTTCCTCTGGTCCTCCTCCACTCCAAACCAGTGTCCCAAACCACTCTACGCCAGCACCTACGCCTAGGCGTCCTCAGAAAACTTAAACAACATCTAGCCCAGATGGACTGGTCCCCCAACAGACACGCTCCTAACACTGACTCAGTGCTCAACCTATTCACAAGTGCCTTTAACAAGGCCTGTGACCTCTTCGCTCCCCTCACCAGGATCCACACCAAAAAATAAAATGCACCATGGGTCACCCATCCCTTATCCAGAAACGTAAGGAAAGGGATAACCTCTGGCACATCGCTGCTGAATCTGGCAAGTCGACTGATAGGCAAGCCTTCAATGCGGAGCGCACTAAGCGCACCGGGGCCATCCGAAAGGCCAAAGCAGAGCACTACCAGGCCACCCTTGCATCCTCCTGGGGCTCAGCCCAGACCTTCTGGGATAGCATGAAAGAGCTAAGCGGGAAGACTCACCCCCAATCCCAGCTCTCCATCAATGGCACTTTTATTACAGATCCCCTTGACATAGCAGACTGCCTCAATACCACATTCTCTGACCTAAGCTCCATCCTCCCTGGCAGTTTCTTTGATCCCGTCCCTGCTTCTCAGCCCCCTGCCCTGCATTGCCCATTATTCTACCTGTGCAAAATATCCCCACAAGAAGCCAGGCCAAACCTCGAAAAGCCCTCGGTAGCAATAGCCCCAGTAATGGCCCCCTTGACTCCAGGATCCTCCGTCTGGTCCTGGATGTCGTTCTAGTGCCCTGATGGACCTACTTAACTGGTCCTGATGCTCGTCAGTTCCTAGTGCCTGGAAAACTGCCATCATCACACCTACACACAAAAATGGAGATCGGTCCTCCCCCAATAACTACCGACCGATTTTCATCCTCCCCTCACTCTCTAAAGCTCTTGAAAAAGTGGTGACTATCCAACTCACTGAGTACCTGACCAAGTATGACATTATGTGCCCAGAGCAGCACAGCTTCCGCTCAGGACACAGCACCACTACTGCTCTCCTGGAGTTCTCTAACTACCTACACTCTGCTCTTGACTCTGGCAACCTTTCCGGAGCAGTGTTCATTGACCTCTCAAGGCCTCTGACATTGTATCCCACCCCCTTGACTCTCTCCTCCAGCTCGGCTTCTCTGCTGGTCCCCTTGCCTGGTTTGCTAGTTACCTCTCAGCTAGATCCCAGTGCGTAAAAATCAACGGCTCCTTGTCCAACACTCGACACGTCTGCTCCAGGGTCCCCTAGGATTCCATGCTGGGACCCTTACTTTTCAGTCTCTAACTCAACATACTCCCCAGCTCCTGTACTGGCAACATTCTCGTCTATGCATACAATGAGGTTCTCTTTGCCTTACACCCCAATCCTACCTCTCTCCAGTCATCCCTCCAGCACGCCTTCAACCAAGCTGAGAGGTGGTTCATAGATCATAGACTAGTCATTAATCTAAACAAGACCAAGGCAATGCTCTTCTCCCACCACCAAAGCAAGGCCTGAAATCCCCCGATTCTCCCCAGTACTCTGCACCCCCTAGAGCAACTGACCACCTATAAATACTTAGGCATCACCTTTGATGCTGCCCCACTCACGCCCACATCAGTGCCCTCTCTAATACCACTAACTCTTAGATCGGTCCCAAGATGCCCTCCGGCTGGCCATCACCTCCTCTGTCCTGTCCCTGGTGGATTATGGCCTGCCTATCTACAATGACTGACCATTCTGCACTCATTAAAATCCATCTCTCCATCAATAAGGCCTGTAGGTTCCTGACCAGAGCCCCCAGGCGTACTCACTCATGCCTGCTCTACTCCACTGCCAACCTGCTCAACTTTGAGGAGAGACTCCACTATCAGACCTGCCTACTAGCTAAAAAAAAAAAAAAAAATCGCTGCTCGGGCTCTCTCCCCCTGGGGTGTCGGTCTCCGTTTAATGAGACACCCCTACTGTCTCCACCTGTAGTTCTGGTAAGGCCACCATACTGGTGCCCAGAACCAAGACCTCCCTAGCCCAGAGGTCCCTCTGCTACCAAGCCCCCGCCTGGTTCAACTCCCTTCCAGTCAACATCTCCAGCATCCCAAAATTGGTCCTTCAAAACTGCCTTGAACCATCTATTTGACGCTCGCTGTTAAATGTAACTAACCTGGGCCCCTCCCGGACTCTCCCTGTGGGACCCACCTATCATGCTACTCAGACTTGACAATGTCCCTGGACAGCTTACTCTCCTCCTCCTCCACCTCCCGACTCTTTTCTCCAGCCTAAATATCACTATTCCCACAGTACACTTGTCTTACATCATACTCTCAGCTGAAACCAGTCATCTCAATAGCCATGCCTCAGGCTCTATCGCAGTTTCAGTGGCACCTACATTGTGTGCCACTGTTTACTGCTCTACCCTACTGCAAGGTATATACTAAGGTGTCTCCCCATGTAATATATGTGTAACTATTGTGTCTATGATTGTACTTGTACTATGTATTGCTGTACTTGTACAATGTATCGCTGTTGTACCCTGAACTATGTAACACTGTCTGTCCTCTTTGTGACGAGGTGCCTTTGCAAATGAGTCACTGACTCAAAGGTCAAAAATCTGATTTGTACAAATAAATAAAAAAAAAAAATAAGCCCAATACCTGGCTCTGGCTTAGCTCGACCTCAAGTAGCATTTGACAGCCAAGGTCAAGTCAAACCAACTATAATCACAGGAAGCTTTTTTTTTCAACCTGGGTAGTTAGTGTAGAGGATGGCATTTTCAGCTCCTCTCATGCAATTCATGAGGGACACTGACAGTAACTTAGAGGACAAACTGCAGCAGCCATGGCTCAGCTCTGCTCTTTTGGCTTGTTAGTCGAGAAAGACCCTGGTTCAGCTCTGGCTTGACTTTGGGTGACGATTCCTAGCTTTAAGCGTCTCTAGAGCTGTGTGGTTGACTGGCAATGATTAGAGTAGGGACTCTTCGGTGCAAGCAGTGGGAGTAAAACATACACTGAAAAAAGAAAACAAAATGGGACAATTTTTAAAACCTCATTTGGCCCCGTTACATGTATTAAATAGTCCAAACTAAGCACTCCTAAAATTCTCCAGTTTTCTATTTCATGATATGCATTTATACATTTTAATACTGTACTTGATGTGAAACTGAACTTTCTAAATTTGCCCAGCAGAATACAGTGAGTAACAAAATCAATGCTCTGTTTAAATTACTATTTAGGATTTGTGTCATTTGCTATTTTCAAAGAGCTGAAGTTCTAGAATAGGATCATCCAAAATCCTATTTTACTGGGGTCAGTAGACTAGTTGCATAGAGTGATACCTTGTATTGGACCAACATTTAGCAGATGTTATGTTGCACATCTAAATAAAATATTTATGTTGGTTTGATGAAAGGGATCAGCTAGCCAAGGAGCCTAGTTATTTCTCACTGCAGTAATAAAATTCCTTCCACCAGGAAGCAATCCAGTTCCTCAAGCACGTTACTGTATAAATATTCTAAGACATGAAGAGGGAAATGCCCTGGCCTATCAAGATGATTCAAAGTCCCACAGAAAAAAAACCAAATTGCTTTGGCAGAACTGTATGATGGGAAACAATATTTGCATTTTGATTATTCCTGAAATCCTTGATGAAGAAGATTACAGTAGATTTACTGTTTTCTAAGCATTCTTGCATTCGAATCCTAAACACATTTTTTTCTCAAAAAGTCAAACCTATGAAAGATCTCGAAATTCAAGAACAGGATGGTCTTTTTCACAAACAGGTAATGCGCCAGTATATATGCCTATGTTATCACCATTTCCCACAAGAAATAATATTAAAAGCTGCTAAATGCAGAAAAATATCTGAGCCAAGGTCTGAGGACACATATATTTCTAGACTTGGCCAAGCCACTCAGAAAGGAACAGAATGATGAATCTCAAAACAGAGTTTCAGAAGAACCCTGCAGTTACATGATTTTTGTACCCTGTAAACTGACTTATGGAAGGCAGTGTGTCTGGTGGATATAGCTCTGAAGTGTGAAACAGGAGGCTACAGGTTTGACTCTCACTGCAGCCACTGACTCAGTTCAGTTCAGGTCAGTTCAAGTTCATTAGAACTATGCCAAAAGGATGTAACCAGATAAAAACACAAATACAAAGATAGACAATATATACGTTAGAATAAAAACAGCTAGAAATAAAATATTGGAGAAAACATCAAAGCCTATTACCTTTTGCCCACCAACATTCTTTTGTTGGCCAGTATACAAATGAGGCAAGTCCATTTATAGATTATTTAGTAGAAAACATTAATTGAGTTACAATAACCTCATCAGGTATAGCTAAGCAATAATGACCGAAGCCATTCATTTCCAATGAATTGATGGCTGCTGAGGATGGGTGACTCAAGGTGCAACCAAGGGCACCCTTCCTCCAGTCAGTCATTAATCCAGTAACATGAAAGGCTTCAAGGTGGTTCTATGTGATATGGGCAAAACAAAAACAGCAAGTCAAAAACAGCGAGGAAGAAAAGAGCGACCGGGAATATACAGTGACGACAGAAAAGGGTGACAAGATTGTTTCACGTTTTGAAGGAGGACTTCACCCCCTGCACCCTCTGCCCGATGTGGGGGGCTTTGCCCCCACACTCCTCTTTCTACAGATAATCAACTCTGGAGGGAGGTGCGGAAACTTGGGAAGGGGGAGAAAGCCACCGGTCGCCTTTTCCATTTGGTCGCCATTATTCCCAGTCGCTCTTTCACACTCGCCATTTTTTCAGTCGCCGTTTTTGTTTCTCCCATATTACTGGATACCCTTCAAGGTTATTACTGTAATTATACGTCTAATCACATTAATAACTTCATTTTACCTTTGTTTAGGCACCAACAGCGTAGCTGTAAGGACCTATTGTTGTCACAGTACTCTTTTTTTTTTTTTTGCATTTAGTCAAGTTCAAAGGTACATTCAGTGTAACTGATTTGACTGCATGTCACTGATGTTGCCAGTGATAGGGCTTTTAGGTCTTGGCACAGGGTTTCAGACCTTCAAAAAGTTGGGTTTGATCCCCAGTGTGGAAGTTTTTTTTCTTTCTCACTACAGTTTATGTAGCATGAGATGAATTGCTAGATGTTGTTGCTGATGTTAGTGATATACTTTCAGCAAGGTTTGAAGATCTGTGTAGCTGATAACTTGAAATGTTCCTGCTCAGACTTTGATGTTTAAATGCAATTTGGGAAACATTACTTCAAATAGCCAGACTATTAAATACAAACATCCAGTGTAGCTGTGTAGGGCATCTGCACTCACTGCTGGATGTCCTTGCCACAGCTTGCATCTCCTGTAAAGAAAGCTCAGTACAGTGGTAGATCTATAAGCTATTAAGCAGTAGAGGATAGGGTGCTTGGGTTTGATCCTCAAAGTGGAAATTTTTCTTTCTGACTGTAATTTATGTAGTATGACAGAAACTGTTAGATGCAATTTCTAATGATAGTGATATTCTCAGCAAAGTTTGAAGTTCTATCTACGAGGTTTACATGCAACTTGGGAAACATTATTTCCAACTGACAGACTGTTAATTACGAACATCCACCGCAGCTGTGTCGGGGGGGGGGTCTGCACTCATGTCATTTGCCACAGCATGCATCTCCTGGCTAGGAAGTTTTGTACAGTTGTAGGGTTACAGGTTATCAAGCAGCAGAATGTAGGGGGCCTGGGATTGATCCCCTGAATGGAACATTTTCTTCTTTCTCACTTCAGTTTATGTAGTATGACAGAAATTGTTAGACAACATTGTTGATGACAGTGCTAGACTTTCAGCAAGGTTTTAAGTTTTATATTGCAGTTAACTTGAAAGGTTCTAGCTCAGACTTTGAGGTCTGAATGCAACTTGGTAAACACTACTTCAAACAGACAGACTGTTAATTATGGAGATCCGTTGCATCTGTGTAGAGGGGTGTCTGCATTCACTGCTCGATGTTCTTTGCCACAGCATGTGTCTCCTATGTAGGGAGCTTAGTACAGTGGTTCAGTTACAGGCTATCAAGCAGTAGAAGGTAGGAAACCTAGGGTTGATCCCCAGAGTGGAATTTTTTCCTACTCACTACAGTTTATGTAGTATGAGAGACATTGTTAGATGCCATTGCTGGTGCCAGTGATAGCCAGGGTTGATGTTCTGTACTGCAGATAACTTGAAAAGTTCCAGCTCAGACTTTGAGGTTTAAATGCAACTTGAGAAACATTACTTCAAATAAACAGCTTGGTCTTTATGAAAATACAATGCAGCTGTGAGTGCATGTGAAGAGGTCTGCACACAGTGCTGGATGTCCTATGCCACAGTATGCATCTTCTGCCTAGGAAACTTAGTACAGTGGTAGCACTAAAGGCTACCAAGCAGTAGAGGGCAGAGTGTCTGGGTTTAACCCCAGAATGGAGCATTTACTTTCTTACTACAATATATGTAGTATGAAAGAAATTGTTAGATGTCATTTCTGCTTTTGATTATAGACTTTCAGCAAGGTTTGACATTCTATGTTGCTGATAACTTGAAAAGCTCCAGCTCGGACTTTGGGGTTTAAATGCAACCTGAGAAATATTACTTCAGACAGACAGACTGTTCTTTATGAAAAGTCACAGAAACTGTGTGAGTGAGGGTCTGCAGTCACTGCTGGATGTTTACTGTCACAGCATATAGAAAATTTCTCCCCTAGGAAGCTTAGTACAGTGGTTGAACTACAGAATACAAAGCAACAGAGGTAGGGGGTCTGAGTATGATTCCCAGAGCAGAACTTTTTTTTCTTTCTCACTACAATTTATTGATGCTGTGTCTCAGACCCCATCCACAATACATTTCCCTTTTCATTACCAGGGGAAGCTTGTCAGCCTTATTTCTGGCCACATAATTATTTCATACGGATCTTCTTTGGCAACTATAGTGCCACTGGATTTGATTTTACATCATTTTTTGTGTTTCACTGGTGTGGCGTGAGCAGTGTGGCACGAAAATGTCTTATGTTTTAGAACTTGCATGTCACACTGCATCAGCCGGCAGCTGGATTGGTCATTTCTAAGACCTAAATGACTGATCCAGTAACCAATCAGGAGTCCTGTTAGGCTTATGAATATATAAACAGACTTATAATACTCAACTGTAAATACAATGAGTAACCCACCACTTTCTTGCCACATCATGGACTTTGCAGAATTTAATGACTCAAGAGAGTCGCATGGTAGAGCCACAAGAGCACTAGATAGGAAGTTTTAAAAATAGACAGTTACAAGCATTTGAGGATACCCGGAACCATATCCAAGTCACCAAATGCCTAACTCACTGTGTGACCATCCGTGAGTTAGTCAATGGATCTGTCACTAGCCAGCCATCCAGCTGGAAAACTGGGTAAAAAAATCAGTCATTTTAAACAACATGTTACAACTCATTTAGGCTATTTATTTTCAATTCATTCCCGAGGAAAACAGATCAAGGAACGAAAAACAAATAATCTTGAACAGATAAAGCATAATAGATAGTGGGCCAAATTTTCAAAGGGGCCTGTGTCTGCATTTAACCAAATGTGTATTGCACCCCACTGCCCTGTTTTTAAAGGGCTGTGGGCATTTGCAACAGTTTAACCTTATTTGTGACACTTTGCACCCATAAATGATGCATTATTGGGGTTTGCATGCATCATTTCTATGCAGAACTGGTGCAACTCTAAGATGCTATTCTATTCCAGATTCAGGTGCTGTTAGATCATCCCATAGATGGTTTAACAGTGCGGACGTAAGTCTGTTTTGAAGAAAGGGGAGGATCTCAGACAGATCTGCTTTACAAATCCTTCCCAGTATACTGAAGCATAATGATTGTGTAGAAATATTTTCTAATCATTGAAAAATTGGATACGCTATAGGAAAAGACAAGGCTATGCTAATCTAAAACACCTTTTCTTCCTGACTTTAAAGCTAAGAACTCCAAACAAACCACAGTGCAATGTACTTCATGAATCCTGCCCTGGTACAGCTGGACAGACGTTTGAATGGATATGGTGGAAAATCTGAAATAAATTTGTCTACAAAGAATGTTGACATGAGATGTGGACTTTAGTTCTATTTCTTCTCCTTACTCTATAAAGAATATGTGAGCTGTGATCTGAATCAGGCCGTTTGTTTTATTCTATTTTATGTCTATTTCCCCTTACTCTATTCTGAGTCTGCTGGCTAAGTGGTCTTAATCAGGCTGTTAGTATAAATATTGCCGAAAGTCATTTCTAAGCTTGCAGAACATCAGAAAACAGGAAGGCAACAGTAACAGAATCAATGTTGAGGGAAATAAAATGTCTAATTTTTTTGATGGTGCTTCCAAAATGTGTCTGAGTACCAACTAGTTTAGCAGAAGAAAACAGCGACCACAATTAGCAAGACAATGAAGGGAAAGTACCCTGTTTATTTAGAAGTCAAAAGAAACAAATTCTGGTCAGATCCACCAGGGCTGCATAATGAAGTTAGTGAAGTTGTGTGGAATTGTTAAGGAGGTATGGAGAAACAACACAATGATTTGTAAGTAGTAAGATTTGTTTTAGTTTCTGTTCTAAGGAAGGCATACATATTACTAGAAAAATATATGGAGGTGTACACTTGGGCATATGTCAGAAACACCAGACAACTTTCCATAGCTTAGGGGTTAGAGTACTAGCATGGAATGCTAGGGGCCTGGGTTCAAGTCCCAGGGGGAGTCACACTTTTCATTTCACAGTTCCATCATGACATCCCAGATAAAACAATGAATATAAATAAAATTTCAGTATACAAAGATAAAACTTCGGCAGCCATGTAAAATCATATTGGGATGGCATTTAGGGAATCTTACCCCCTCCACAGGCCTGTGCAAAGAGATGGGTATTAAGACCCCCTTTTAAAGGCCTCTACCAAGGGGGTCTCTCCCTTAGGGCCCTGGGGAGAGAATTCCAAAGGACTAGATCTGCGACCCTGAAGGTCCAGTCCCCAAGGTTTTAAGCCTGATCCTGGGAACAGACAACAGGCCTTCCTCAGTACAGCGGAGGGGGCACATGGGCATGTAAGGGTGCAGGAGATCACTTAAGTAACCAGGGCCCAGCCTGTGTAGAACTTTATAACTTAGTAACCCAACTTTGTAGGAGATACACCACATAGTCCGAGGAAACATTACTGGGTCTCAGAAGGCCAGTCAACAACCTAGCAGCTGTGTTCTGCACCAGCTGAACGTGCACAGCATACCTCCACTGACCCCAAGGTATAGAGCATTGCAGTAATCCAACCATGAGGTCACAAGAGCATGCACCAGTGAGGGCAAGTCATCCAGAGGATAAGGGATCTAATCAGACTGATGTTCCTGAGATGATAAAAGCCATTCGGACTACTGCCAACATCTGAGCCTCAAATGTCGGCCCTCGTCTAGAATGGCTCATATAATGTGCACTATCACACCCCTATAATAACTTCTTTAAGTGCAGAAATGAATTGCAGGAAAAGAAAACACAGGCATCACTTAGCGAGAAGCACAAAACCACAAAAGTATGGAAATACAATTGTGGTGTAAAAGGTCTCCTGAATGTTCAGTATTGTGTGGTGGGGTGGTCCTTAGTGTTTGAAATTGCTCGAAGAAGCATAGGCATGACTGTAACGTCATCACCCTTTTTCAAACCACTGGTGTGTGAGTAAATGTCGCTGTACTGAACAACAGTACTGAAGTCAGAGTAAATCGATATGACTGCAATGGTGATACTGAGGCAGTGCAGTGTAGTGGCAAGAGCACCAAGTTGGGAACTGAAGATCACAGGTTCATACCCAGCTAGAGCCAAACACTCCCCATGTTACCGCAAATAAGTCACCTAGACTTGAGGAAATGAGTAGAAGCAGGACACCAGTGAAAACAAGATGTTGCATCTTAGTTGGGGTACCCTGGTTAAATAAAATGTAAATACAAAACCATATAATTATGTAGCCATTCAATCTCCCTCCGTTGCAGATCACTATAGCAGATTAAAAAGGCATCCATATGAGCTGCTCTACAAAGGTATAGCAGACTCAAACAATGACAATTACAATGCAGAAAAATGATCTTAAAATATTGCGTATAGTATCCCCAAGTTGGCTGTATCCTACACTGGAGTAGAGACTACAGAGAGCCTACTACTGTACTAATCAGACGATACCAGCATCAGCAGCTCTGGACACTTACACGACACTGTTGTTAATTTATTGGCAAAACCAGTGAATACATTATCAACTGCCAACATACCTAGAAAGTTTGGGTACTTAGCTGAGCTTGCTACCGCACCTCATACTGATATCCAAATACTGTAATGAAATGGCCCCTCGCCACTTCCGAGTTGAATTAATTTACTGCAACTTAGCAGAGATAAAAGGCGTTGTGAATCTCAAAGTTTAATAAACAACCATGGTGACCATACAGAAAGCCTTGTTTAGCTGCAATACATGCAACTTTTACTGATGATTTGCCAAAAATCCTCTTAGCAATCAAGTTCGGTTCTCTTTCATCACTGATTTTCCTTAACATTACAGTGATCTACAGGATTACCCATCAACAGTGCATGTCCGCTAAACCACCACAGTTAACTGGCATCAAAATGTCCCTGTCACAAAACATACAGTAGTTATATTGTCATCTTTAGCAAAACCAGCGGCAGCACATCCCAGACCAGACATCTGAGGCACACCTCAGAGGGATACCAAACCAAAAAGCGGCTTTGCAACCTTTTAAACTTTCTTTAGTCTCGCACTGACACTATACTTGGAAGAATCCCCGGGAGCATTCTGTTTACAATATCGTAAGTCAGCTGTTGTCAGAAATACAGCTTCTCCTCTTCCAAACACCCGGACACACATGGCTTACAGCTTTCCTTCGACCCCGGGACCGTAAGTGCAACCCACCTGCTCCAGGGACCAGCAAAGACAGTTCAGCTTGCGTTGCTTTTTTTTCTTCTTTTAAAAATAATTTTCAATCTGCCGTTTGTGAGATGAAGTGGATAGGTAGCAACAATATCAGCTTACCTCTTTCCAGTGTGAGCGGCTGGACCAGTGTCGCCATGTCTGCAACGCTGGATGAGGAGTGACGCCGTTGAGCTCCAGCATCTCAGGAATAGCAGTTCGTAGGGGAGGGAGGGGGGCACAGAAAGCTGGGGAGAGGGTTGGGGAAACAAGGAGGAGGGGCAGGGGTGAGTGTTGCTGCTGCTAGCATCCTCCATACTCACAACCCATTCAAGCACGGTGAGATAGTTTTCTGCTGCCAGATAAAAACCAGAGAGATAGTAGAAAACTTGCCTGTCGTGGAGGTGTTGCCATACTAGGATGGGAACAGAGGGCCGGGGGCGGTACAGTAAGGCGCGGCTACAGCTGGCTGAGTGCGATGCTCAGAATAAAGGGGACGGGAACAGAGAGGTGGGGGCGGTACAGTGCACAGTGGGCGGTAGTGGGAGGGTTTCTACAGCTTGGCGGGGAGGAGCTGCACTAAAAGAGCACAGGCACCAGAGAGGGATGGGTTGTGATGGGCGGAGAGAATCCAGGTTTTTTTTTTAATTAAGGAAAAAATGCAGAGTCCTCACTCTGTTCGTTAAAGGACTGCAGACTCCACCCTAAAAACTATATAGAAGCAGGACCACCCGGAAATCGAAATGTCACATCTCAGCTGGGATATGCTGCATAAATATATTTAAAAGAGGTGTTATGATTATGACAATGTAATCGTCCCTTGTTATACATTTCCCTGGCTATCGAACCTAGCAAACCGTCTTCAGACAAATAACCACCAGACTTTTTTTTTTTTTTTTTGCCAGCTCAACTTAGTACAAGTAATACAGTACACCAGTAACAAATAAAGCAGTTACAAGTTTGTAAATTTGATAGAAACTGGCAGTACTGTTTAAGATGCATGTTTAATTTTACATATGTAACCCCTAGATGGCGCTATCCCAGGGACTACTACCCTGCCTGATTTGCCACTAACAGGTTGAGGGGCCTGGATCCAATGCGGTGCCTCCACCCAGAGGTCAGGGTTTGCAATAGTTAAACTAATTTGGTCACAGCCCTCTGGGACACTGCAACCCCCTTTCTTCCCACTAGTGGCCCACACAATATATCAGAATTATCTTCACAGTATACACTTACCCCCAGGTCTGGTTCCGCACTGGGACCTCCTGTGAAATGAGATACAGTGCAACAATCACAGTACAGTACTTTAACATAGACAAATACCTCAGGCAGTATAACTTTGCTGAAACAAGCAGCTCTGATTTATTTAGGGGATATAACAAGGACAGGGGAAACAGGTTAATTAGCTTATCACTTAATAATTCATTTATGGCTCTGTGCACAGGCTCATCCCTATCAGTTACTGTCCCTGGGTACCCAAGCCCTAGTGGCTAGTCCAAACCGTGGCAGCTGGTAGGGGCCCTTTCACACAGAGAAAAGGAGAATTAAACAGTCAGCAGTACAGTAATTCCATTGGATTTAATGTGGCAATTCAACAGGGAGTTACCCTGAATTAGTACTCGACCTCCAAATAAGATAGGGTCCTTCAATGTCAGCAGGGCTCACTTGAGGTATACAAACCTCTTCACACATCCATATAAAAGAAAGCACTATACTAGGCAGGCTGCATCTGTATCCCATCGGAATTACTGCACAATACCCAGGAGACACACAGCAGATTCAGTTCCTGACAGACCGAGTGTAATTTTCAGCAATTCTCCAGTCTTCTACAGGGTGAGCTCTGGTTTCTACTCTTCAGAGATCCTTTGATTCTTTTCACAGGACGGATTCAGTCCCAACAAGCTGCAGACCGGAACTCTGGGCCTTACACACGCTTTTTGACTAAAACTGCACACTGAAAAGTACAGGGCTCCTTCCTTCTTCACTGCCAAAAGCTCAACAGAACTCCAACCGACAAAAACGGGCACTTCCTTTGAGTTCCTCCCAGTTCTTGACTGGATTGGCTGTCACTCACAATAGACTGCTGCTGTTGGTCCAAAAGGCACTGAAGTCTAAACTACATCTCCCAGAGTCACTGCCTATACAATCCCTCTTGTGGCTGGCTCAGATTATGAGTCCAAGTTCTGATCTGTCCAAGGCACCATTTTAGAGCTAGCTTACCCCACACTGATTGGTCCAGTTCAGCAGTTCAAAACTAGAATGGGGAACTAGCAGACACAGTTCTGACTGCAAAGAAAGCAGGTTAGACAAACTGTAATTTCATTATTATCTAAATAATTTCTGGTAAACAGTTACATCTTTCAGATAGGTTCCATTTGCACTCCTAGTGACTGCAAAAATTAAGTGAATTGGCAGCAGCTCGAGTGGTACTCAGAGAAGCACACAGTCCCCCATACAACTAATTATGTCTGCAAGCAGACAGCTCTTAAAGAGACAGTACCAGAGCTCTAAAAACACTCACTGATAAATGGCTTAAATGCCAAACACCATTCAGGCTTGAGCATTCAAGCAAGCTCCTGAAGTCTTTTGGGAACTCCCCATTTGCAGGGGTTACACCTTCCTGGTTGGGAAAGCTTGGCGCCCGCATACGCAAGTACCCCATAAGTTTCAACTGCAACTATATACATTTGCATTAGGCTCTCGTATGTAATCATCAGTCAATATATCATTTTACCAAGAACAGGTTTCTGAAACATTGCATGTCACTCTTACACAGTATTACATACACATTGTACCATAACTCAAGTTATTACCTCTTTGTACATGAAACCTGAAGAGAGGGGGCCCTTCCCATCAGTTACCTTTTGGGCTGGACGGGTGATGACACCATACTTAGAGGGCAACACAAGTAACTTGAGTTAGCACTGACGCCAGTTTGGGCAATGAGCTCGGGGACACATACACTCCTCTTTATGGACAACATTGAGAGGCAAATCCACAGGCCTCCCCAAGGAATCATAACTGAGGTGCACCACAGGCTTTTACAGCTCTACTTAGTCTTTCTAGGGGGAACTGTTATAGTCTCTGCACTCTGAGCCTCATTTTCAGTATTGTCTCACTTGTCAGGGGAGTCTCCATGGGGTAGAGAGGCTAGAACTTGGGGCACTTTCAGCTCCAGGAGTTACAGTTTCTGAGTCCACAACATTTGGCTGCGTATGGAGCTTTGACACTGGCAGTGGACTGTCAGGGCACTCAAAATACTCTTCTTGTTCGGTGTATCACCAGTCTGCCCCAATCTATCATTTTCTCCCTGAAAGCTCAAAATAGTTCAACCATGCACAATGATTCCATTTCATCTGATCTGATGCTTTGCACTTCACTTTCTGGGAGCATTGGCTCCAGGGATGTAGCTGGGGCTTAGGCAATCCAGAAGGCCCAGCTTTGTCTCCAGTATTGACTAGGGGATTGCCCTGAAACAATTGACTCAGTTCAAGAAGGATAGTATTCAAAGTCACTCTCACTTTCTTCCGATATGGACTGACAGTCATGCTCAACTGGGACTTGTGGAGGGACACTTTAACTTTGCTTCTGTAGGTGCAGACTTTCTTGATCTTTTCAGCAGCAGCTCTAGTCACTGGTCCAGAGGGGCATCTTCTAGGGCTCAGACTCAATTAAGATTTGTCCAATGGGCAGTAAATGATTTCTATGTATTGTTTTTACATCTTTTGAATTATTCTCAGGCCTTGCTTTGTACACTGGCAGATCATCTAGTTTGCCCACTACAATGTGAGGGAGATGGTGCTATCGGTCAGCAATCTTGTGCTTGCCATGCAGTCCCAGATTTCTTAGCAATACCCGATCTCCTCCTGGAGTTCCTGTGCTTTCCACCTTTATCATGCCTTTTGTTGGCCAGATTTCTTTTAGGAGCCATGGTTTGAGCCAGTTATACTTATGTTATTAGCTGGGCCTTAACTTTTGCACATACTGTAACAGTTGTCAGCTTGAACCCCATCAGAGAGACCCTAAACACACATCTACTGGTAGTCGAGCTTTTCTTCCAAACATCAGGCGGTAGGGGAGAATCCAGTGGCATCACTTTTGGTGCAGTTATAAGCATGTACCAGGGTGCTAATTTGTTGGCTCCATCTAGCTTGTCCTTTGGGTGCAGGGTGCCTAGCATATCTAGCAAAGTGCTGTTGGAACGTTCAGGCTGTGTGTCCCCTTGGGGTGTGTAAGGAGTGGTTCTGGGACTGTGACTCCCATAGAGAAAGCAGTATCTTTTGATCAGAGCGACTCTCAAAGTCTCTCCCTTGATCAGAATGGATTCTTTGTGGAGCCCCATAGTGAACAAAAGTTTTCACAAGTACTTTGGCCACAGTGGATGCTTTCTGGTCTTTCGTGGGGAAAGCTTGGGCATATCTCGTGAAATGGTCAGTGACCACCAGCACATTACTGATATTTCTTTGATCTGACTCCAAACTCAGAAAATCAATACAGACCAGCTCCATGGGTGCACTGGTGGTGATGTTAAAGGGGGCAGCCCTCTGGGGCAAAGCTTTCCTCTGTAAGTTAGCGACTACAAGTTCGAATGTGTTGCTCCACATCAGCCCCCATCTTAGGCCAATAGAATCTGGGTCTCACTAAGTCAAGTGTTCTGTCTATACCAAGGTGCCCCATGTGGTTGTGCAAGGACCTCAGTACTGAGTCTCGAAGGCAGTGGGCAGCACTAGTTGTTGTTGTCTACTTGTCCCCTGTCTACTGTTTCTCTGTATAACAGTTTATTGATCAGTTTCAACTTAGGACCTTCTTTTGTATAACAGTGCAGTTCTCAAATCAGTGGAGCGTACTTTGGACACATCTTTTCCTGCATAGAGGGCTTCTAAAGCTGCTTTTGATCATGGGATCGGCGGGATTGAGCCGCCGAATACTGTCATTGTCCAGCTGAGGCAGTGCACCAATGTCTATTGCAGAAAAGTGGCAATAAGCAGCAGGTATGCGTACCTCAGAGGCTCCCAAGCAGTCCACCATGCAGTCCACTGCGTCCGTGGACATTTGTTCCTCCCTGTCAAACTTCCGGTAGAGTGCCCGAATGTCAGGTTCTGCTAATCGGACCCAATCATTCTGGGGAACAGGCTCGGGAGAGAGCATCAGCATCTATGTGGTTCAGACCTGCTCGGTATTCGAGGAATAGTCATATGTAGATAATGCAGAAAGCCACCTATGGCCAGTGGCATCCAACTTAGCTGAGTCTTCACATAGGTCAAAGGATTGTTGTCAGTTTTACTAGTATTTTAGCCCCATACAAGTACTTCATGGAATCGATTCATCAATAGCCCACTCAAAGCTAGGAACTCTAACTTATGTACAGGATAGTTCTTTTCGGATGGGGTCAGGCTTCTACTGGAAAGGCCACTGGTCTCAGGCCATTCTCGTGCTCTTGGTACAACACAGCCTCAACCCTTGCAAGCTAGCATCAAGTGTGCAGGGCGTAGGTTTTCTTGGATCGGCATAGCCAGCACTGGAGCATGGGTAAGTTGATATATGATCTCATGAAAGCAGTCTCATTAATCAGGAGTCCAGCGGGCCCCAAATACTTCACTGATGAAAATACACTCTTTCAGTCTTGAGGGACGCTGACTTTGGTATTTTTGTGGGTTGGGGATACCCTTGAGTAAGGTTAAGTAAAGGGCTAATCACTCTTGAATAGTCCTTGATGAAGGTACGATAATAACCACAGAATCCCAGGAATCTTTTGCAGTTCTTTTAGATTTTGGGCTGTGCCAGGTGGTCAAGGCCTCAACTTTACTTGGGTGGCTCTCTATTCCCTCGTGGATACTATGTGTCCCACATACTTTACTGATGTTTGAAAGAATTGACACTTATCAATGGACAGTTTAAGGCCAAAGTCCTCCAGTCGGTCCAATACCTTAAATAATCTGCTCTCATGTTCCTCCAGTGAGCTGCCAAACACAATAACATCATCTAGGTATACCAGGCACTCTAGTAAGTTCATGTCCCCACTGCAGCTCCATCAATCGTTGAAAAGTGGCTGGGGCACTGAAACTCCTTGAGGCATCCCCCTCATGAATTCATAGAAGCAAGCGGACAGATAAAGGCCGTCTTCTCACGGTCCTCTGGGGCCATCGATCTGGTAGTACCCACTGCGAGATCCAGCACAGAGAACCACTTGCCCCTGCCAGGCAGTCCAAAGCATCCTGAATGCGGGCATTGTGTACTGATCAGGATAGTCCCGGTTTAAGGTGCTATAATCACACACATCCTTACTGTTCCATTCTTTTCTCACTACCACAATGGGGGAAGCATAAGGGCTTCTAGATTCTTGTATTACACCAGTAGCTAACATCTCTGCAGATGCCGTCTCACATCATCTATGTCAGCAGGTGCCAAGGCCGAGACCCTCACGAAATGGTCTTTTCATGCAGCTTGGATATTGTGCTCAGCTCCTTGCACGCATCCTTCTATCCATTCCTTTAAAGAAAACACCTGGTCTCTCTGGGCAAGCTTCTCACTGATCCTCACTTTCCATTCAGCTGGCAGCGGAGTCGCTTAAATCAAACAAGTCAGGTATGCTACTCTGTCATTCTTCCTTGAACTCTTGCTGCTGGTAGCACTGCAGTGTCTGCACAATGCATCATTAGCCAGGATGCAACCTCTGTTTACTCGAATGTCTCTTTCAGACACATTATGAACTTGACCATTACCCTTCTGGCATAAGCATGGGCTCTAGCGGGCAAAAATACTAGGCTTGACCAGCAGTCCCTCTGGCAATTTTCCATCGCCTGGTGCATCCAACATTAATATTTTATTCTTAACATCCTTTCTGATCACGGACCTCTCCTGTAAGGTACACTGGGCATTTGGCGCCAGGATCAGAGACTCAGGATCCTTCTTCCATACAATTCCGACCGGTTCCTCTGGTTCTGTTTTTTCAGCATCTCTCTGTGCCTCATAGGCCTTCTTAATTAAAGCCGGAACTCTTAAAGCTCTACTAGTCTTTGACCCCTGTTTTTCATAACACAACTGTGCCAGCCTTCCGAACATATGAGCATTTGTTCCAATCAACAAAGGGACACCATCATACAGTCCAGTGGGGGGACACATAAGGCTAGGGTCTCTACTTGTTCGCCACTCCAGCCACGGAGGTGGGAAAGACAGCCAATTCGGATATACCGGAATAGGGGTAGGCCTTCTCACTTAACCCCCATACATGCAGTCCTTCTAATGGTTGTAGGTACTTCTGACAAATGCTTCTGATACCAATCCTGGAACATAATTGTCACTGGGAGCCACTGTCTAATACAGCTCTTGTAGACACTCCATTCACCTTTACAGTGGTCTCCATGGAGGACCCCACTATTCTGGACCAGTCTGGAGAGGCGTAGTGGGGGCCTGGGCAACTGACCTTGCACAAAAGGACGTGAATTAGCATTTTGGTGCCCTCACTGGGATCATGTCGTGCACCTCTAACCACTGATTTCTTCTCCAAGCTCTCCTTGTAGCCTATATGCAACTTTGTCAGTGTGTCTTTTGGGGACTGGCATTCCTTTTCATGTGCCCATCTTTCCCACAATTATAGCAAAACATACTTTCTGGAGTTTGAGCTGGCCGAGGCGCCACACTGGGAGCCAGGGCGGGGTATACTAACTGGAAACCTGGGTGCCATCTCTGTCTCGGGCGTGATAAGCATTGGAGACATCTAGTCAGTTTCTGCACTTCCATGGTCAAGAATTGAGTTTGGAGCTTGTTATCAGCAGGAGATACATGGGTGGTACCCCACCCCCATAGCAGATGCAGTCGGATATAGGTCAGGGCCTGTACTTGCAGGCGTGGCCTCCCATAAAGGGACTGTTTTGAATTCCGGATCTCTCTCAACAGTTACGCCCCATTGTGGCATATCTTTTCCTTGTCAGAGCACTCATTGACTGTCAACCTCTGCCCTGAACTTCCTTGATGGTCACCTCAGTCTACTTTCAGTGCGTAGCCACAGCTGTTGGTGCAGGTACCTCCAGAGCCTTTTTCTCAACTCTCTCTAATTTCTCTCTATTAACTCATCATAGGAGGGTGGGGATTCCATTTATTTGCCATGTGAATTGAAGCAACAGCAGTTCTGAGAAGGGGCAGACTTAAGGATTCTGTCCAGTCTGGTTCGGTCTAGTTCAATCGCTGGCAAACTACCCTTTCTGAGGCATTCTGCAACAATTTTTTCAGCCGGGGAGACATACAGACAACAACTCCTTGGTACTGCTGTGCATTTCTACTTCCACCATAGGTCCATCAGAATCTGGGCCCATACACATTCTCCAAGGCCTCAAGATAGGCCTGTGCAGTAGCTTCAGGGTTGCTGGCCCGTTTGCTTGCGGATGGTGCCAGGGCAGGACCTCGGAGGCTCACTAACCCTCTTCAGCTTTTCGCCTTCGAGCATTGCTTTCCAGCAACTTGAGGGGAGCATAGTCCTATCCAGGTCTCCCAGTCATCCCTCCCTTGGGGGTGGGGAGGGTGCAGAAGATCCTCACTGCAAGATTTGACTAATGGCAGGTGCAGAAATAGGAGTCTGCATTGGTTCAGCCACCATTACGGCACTGGAGCAGGAGAGGGTGTTGGGGAGGAACACCCCAGGTGGCAAGAATAGCTTCTTCAAGTCCTCCACAGTTTTCCTCTCCCAGCAACCATTCAGCAAATTTCTCCTCAAAAGTTTCAGATAGTGGTGGGGCTGATTCCCCGGTCTTTACTGTCCTTAGTTATCACTCTCCAAGCAGTGAGGGCTCCTCTGGGGTAATGGTCTGTGGCACTTTGGAGCTATCTATGGGATCCTTAAACTCTACTAGGGCCAGGAAAGTGTGGGTGAGCAGATTAGCATGCCGACCCACCACCACAGGGTTTAATAAACCTTCCACCTTGGGAAAGTACTCCTGCACAGTGTCAAGTATTGATGCAGGGGATGTCCAGGATAAGCATAGCATTTGGGGGTCGATCTCTCCCAGTACACCACTCCACCAGCGGGTGCACAGCCACTCTGTCGGGTACCTATTTTTTTCTTAACAGTGGTTCGTAATGGCCACTAGAGGACACACAATCCTAGCTGTGAGCTTTCCAAGATGTAACCTCAGATGGCGCTTATCCCAGGGACTACTACCCCTGCCTGATTTGCCACCACTAACAGGTTGAGGGGCCTGGATCCAATGTAGGTGCCTCCACCCAGAGGTCAGGGTTTGCAATAGTTAAACTAGCTTGGTCACAGCCCTCTGGGACACTGCAACCCCCCTTTCTTCCCACTAATTAGCCCACACAATATAGCAAAATTATCTTCACAGTATACACTTACCCCAAGGTTCTGGTTCCGGTGCACTGGACCTCCTGTCAGAAATGAGACAGGTGCAACAATCACAGTACAGTACTTTAACATGAAACAAATACCTCAGGCAGTATAACTTTGCTGAAACAAAGCAGCTCTGATTTATTTAGGGGGATATAACAAGGACGGGGAAATCAGGTTAATTAGCTTATCACTCTAATAATCTACCTATGGCTCTGTGCAGGCCTATCCCTATGAGTTACTGTCCCTGGGTACCCAAGCCCTAGTAGCTGTAGTCCAAACCATGGCAGCTGGTAGGGGCCCTTTCACACAGAGAAAAGGAAAATTAAACAGTCAATAAGTACAGTAATTCCATTGGATTTAATGTGGCAATTCAACAAGGGGTGACCCTGAATTAGTACCTGACCTCCAAATAAGATGGGGTCCTTCAATGTCAGCAGGACTCCTTGAGGTACACAAACCTCTTCACACATCCATATAAAAGCACTATACCAAGAGCAGGCTGCATCATATCGATCGCAATTACTGCTGTCCCAGGAGAACACACAGCAGATTCAGTTCCTGACAGACCGAGGTGTAATTTTCAGCAATTCCTCCAGTCTTCTACAGGGTGAGCCTGGTTTCTACTCTTCAGAGATCCTTTGATTCTTTTCACAGGGCTAGTTCAGTCCTAACAAGCTGCAGACCGGAACTCTGGGCCTTACACGCTTTTGACTAAAACCGCACACTGAAAAGTACAGGGCTCCTTCCTTCTTCACTGCCAAAGCTCACAGAACTCCAACCGGCAAAAACCGGGCACTTCCTTTGAGTTCCTCCCAGTTCTTGACTGGATTGGCTGTCACTCACAATAGACTGCTGCTGTTGGTCCAAAAGGCACTGAAGTCTAAACTACATCTCCAGAGTCACTGCCCATACAATCCTCTTGTGGCTGGCTCAGATTATGAGTCAAGTTCTGATTCGTCCAAGGCACCATTTAGAGCTAGCTTACCCCACACTGATTGGTCCAGTTCAGCAGTTCAAAACTAGAATGGGGAACTAGCAGACACAGTTCTGACTGCAAAGAAAGCAGGTTAGACAAACTGTAATTTCATTATTACTCTAAATAATTTCTGGTAAACAGTTACATCTTTCAGATAGGTTCCATTTGCACTCCCTAGTGACTGCAAAAATTAAGTGTGAATTGGCAGCAGCACGTGGGTACTCAGAGGCACACACAGTCCCTCATACAAACTAATTATGTCTGCAAGCAGACAGCTCTTAAAGACAGTACCAGAGGCTCTAAAAACACTCACTGATAAATGGCTTAAATGCCAAACACCATTCAGGCTTGGAGCATTCAAGCAAGCTCCTGGAAGTCTTTTGGGAACCCCCATTTGCAGGGGGGTTACACATATAAAGCAAATATATAATTTGAAAACAGATTAAAGAGTACAGGAAATGGAACTCTTGGTTAAACAAACACAGGATACATTTTTATTTTCGTAGAAATGCTTTCAATTTCCTGTCCTCTTCAATCTGTTTTCAAATTATACATTTCCATTATGTAAAATTAAACACTCATCTTAAACAGTACTGCAACATTTTATCAAGTTTACAAACTCTCAATCACTACGCGATTTCTCCCGACTGCAATGTACTCTCAGTTATGACATTTGGAGTATTCAACTTACAGATTTATATTTTCTGTGACCTGCTTAAGCAGTCTGCCATCTAATTAACTTACTTCATTAAACGTTCATGAATTTAACTGTCTTGCCTTACATGCATTTGGCTGTTGCAGGTTCTTAAAAGCAAAATGTTTCATGAATTTCTTACTGCATTGCAATAGTGGAAGATGCATGTAAGGCAAGCCAGTTAAATTCAAGAAGGTTTAACAATTTAAGTTAGACTGCAGAGTGCTTAGGCAGGTCACAGTTAGAAAACATAGATACGTTACTTTAATACTCCCAATGCCATAAATGAGAGCACACTGCAGTCGGGAGAAATCACATAGCAATTGTGAGGTGGTTTGGGTTTTAAAAAGATGAACTGTACTAGGAACGGGCAGTAAATGCCAGTCAGTTTCAAAATCATAATTACAGCTCTTGCACAGGAAACTGCACAGATTCATGATTTGTAGCCTCTCACTGCAGAGGGGCTTCGCCTTCTATACAACCACATGGGAATAGTACAATTCACATTTTAATGTTGCAATTAGTGGCTGAAAGCAATTCACAATTTCTTAGACTGAAGCTAATTAGGTCCATCCTGGTTTTATTTTGTTATTGTTTTCTTTTTTTGTCAATAAATAAATGACCTTGGGTTTTGTGTTCAGATTTAAATAAAGAAGTGTGACTGCAGGAACTCGGACGTATGCACAATTCTGCTTCTCCCTGACCAAAATATTTTGAAAAAGGCTATAATTAAGCACCAACTGTTACATTCCATATTTATTATGTTTCCTTCATTCTGTGATATGTAAAGCTCGACTTTCTATGTAGTGTGTGCTTGCTATACCTTCATCTGGATTGGGGTGGGGGAGGGGGCAAATACAGAGATAGCAGACCGTACTCGGATGTTAGTAGAATCTTGTTGATAAAGTGTTGCTTTTGAACTACCAAAGGGTATGTGGCTCTAACTGAACTGCAGTACTTTTTTATGTGCTTAGAGCTCATTTCTGGTGAAACTAGAAGGACCAGACACTACATCCAAGTCACAGACTTTTCCCCCACAGCTCTGGGAGGCAAGAAGATGCTTTTGTTTATTGATTTGGCTATTTCCAGCTGTAAAATAACAGGCAATTTGAAAAGATTTGTGATGACCCTTGTTTGAAAAAAGTAATAAAAACATGTGTGTGGGTTAAAAAGAAAACCAGCAATGCTAAATATTTGCACAAAGCCCCACACAAAATAATCTGAAGTCCCTATGCTGTTGTACCATCACAATAACATTAAAGAGACACTGTCAACCCCCTTAGGTCTCAAAATGTCCCTAGTAAAAAAAAAAAAAACACATTTTATGATTGCCAACATTCTTTAAGACTGCTGGTGTAGCTGGTGGTTTGATTCTGATTCTTTTTTCTTTAAAAAAGTGAAAAACAGACTGCCCACCATACTGGTGGTACCACACAAACAAATGATTGTTTACATTCCTTGATCAGCTCCAACTTCATCTTTCCTGGACTTAGAAACACCCACAACACAGTCTAGCAATTCATGATGTAGTGGGAGTTTAGGAGGCTATTGCCTCATGAGTGACTGCACTGTTTGGGTGTGTTTCTAATGCCCAGGAAGTATGCAGTAAGAACAGATCCTGGACTGTAAACAAAACAAGGCTGTTTATAAATATACATTAGCGTGTATTTCAGTTCTACTAAACAAGGAGACAGACAAAACAAACAGCAACAGCAATGAATTCTGGAGAAGGCAAGCAATCATAAAATGTAGGTTTTTAACAAGAAATAATACAATGAAAAACAGGTTGACAGTGACCTTTAAAAGGTTACTGCTGTGCATATTACTATCCCCCAATCACTGTAGCCAGAGTGGAGCTTGATGTCGATGCTTGGAGCTGGGACTTGGGTACAGAAACAATGCAGTGCGGTGCCAATTTCTTCTTAAGCTGGTATTTAAAAAAAAAAAGGTTTTGGGAATCATGTTGGGAGAGCTGAGCTCTAGTTTATTTTTTTTAATAACAGAAAAGGTTCACAGGGTTGGATTAGGAAAGATGATGTGGGAGTGGCCCTTTTTATTAGAAAAACATAATAGGTTTGGGTTTGTTTTTAAACATACAGTAAGAGGTTTGGGAAATTTGGTCCAGTCAGCAGAGCTGAGCTGGGAGTAGGAGGGTTTTAAAAAACCAAAAAAGAATTTAAACAAATCTGGTCAGGAAAGCTGAGCTGGGGCAGTGTTGTTTAAAAAATGCAGGGAACTGGTCCAGGACAGTGTATTAAACATGATTTCAGCATCTGTCCCAACTGTTTTTTCTTTTAATTTTCTCTAGACCGATTGCAGACTGAACGGGTTCAGTTACGGGTATGTGCAGAGGTACTTTGTTGGCTTTGATAAGATTGTAATATTACCATGCTGTGCATAGAGCAAATGTGTCACAAAAAATAAAATCTGCCAAATAAAATTGTTGTTCTTCACACATAAAACAATATTATAGCTCTTTGAGTAAAGCCAGCCTCCATACCTGGACTGCTTGTGTGACAGCAGTCCCCATACCACACCACATCCACACTTCACAACATGGTATTAACATTCGGGAGATTATCAATAATGGGCAGACCAAAAAAGTGAGGATCCTCAGTAAGTTCAAAGTTATAACATTAAAAGCATTCAAAGAAGCTCAATAAATGAATAATGAGTTTCATTAGACAGAGCCAAAATATGGAAAGACCATTTCGGAGAAACTGGCTTTTTTAACTAAGGGAACAGACAGCTTCCCTAGAAGAAGATACAGTGCTAGGACCTATAGGTCCCGCTGAGTTAAAAAGGCACAGTGGTGATTTTTTTTGAATAACTGATAAGGCTGGAATCTTACTGTTTATCTGGTTGATCCAGTGGCCCTCTAAAGTAATAATGGTGAGCAGAGGGCTGCAGGATCAACAGATAAATAGTAAGATTTCAGCCTTAACAGTTATTAAAACATTTGTACTAGAATGCATTTTAACTTAGCGGGACCCATATAGGTCCATACACTTGTATATTTCACACACTTTTTTTGTTTGCAATGGACAATTTTCATGTTCTTGGCTTGTACATCCGAAGCCTGTAGAGAAAAATGCAAGGTTCAGCAGCGCAGCCGGTAATGCAAAAACCTTGGTTTGGACGCTGGGTTGGTGTTGCGTTCATGTGAGGAAACAGACAAGAAGGACTGGGAGAAAATGGTCCAGAAGTGTGCAGTGGTGCAGGCTGTGTTATTGTATTAGTTGGTCTTTTAGGTATCTTTTGTTTTCAGCCTGGGATCAAGTTGTTCCATTACTGAAAATATATGTAGATTTGGGGTTTTTTTCTGCTCCTTTTCTAACTGCCCCCCCAGTTGTTGAATACCCACTGGATAGTACTGTGAATTGCACTTGAAGCAAGACAGTCTGGTCCTTCAAACAAGTTTTTTTTTTTTAGAAGATCTTTATATTTTTAATAATAAGTAAAACAGAATATTGTTTGCAGCCTGGTAGTTTTGGGAGAACTGCTGCCCTGTTTTGCCCACGGTTGGCTGCTGCCACACTTTGAACCCCAGGCACTGCTAGGTGCACATTTCTTTCCAAACTTATTTTTTATTGTTATTATCCTAAAGTTTTTTTCCTCCTTTCTTCTTATTTTCAGGAGTAGCATGGAAGGATAGCGCAGCCTGATTGGGGAGAGTGAGTCAATCTCCTGCCTGCAGCTTTCCGCTTGTAACCCCCCTACAAATGGGGGTCCCCAAAAAGTCTTCCTCGAGCTTGCTTAAATGCTCACTGCCAGGCTGGTGTCCTGCATTTTAGCAGTTTAAATGTGATTGCCAGAGAGTACCTGTATAGCATCTGTGTACTGTCTCTTTAAGAGCTGCCTGGATTGCAGTCATAAGTAATCTGAGAGGGAGCTCTGTTGAAAGATGTAACTATTTGCTGAAAATCATTTAGAGTGATAATGATAATGTAGTTTGTCTAACCTGCCTTCTTTGCAGCAAGGACTGTTTTGTCTATCTCCACTGTCTTGGTCCTGGACTGCGAATTGGACTAATCAGTACTGGTGGGACCTAAAATGGAGCCAGACTACAGGAGATGTCTGGAGTCAAAATCTGTAGGAATTGTAGTTTTGGGCTTTTTGCACCTTTTTGCACCTGAAGGGGAGCATTTGTTGTGGCTGACAGGAGGATCAGCCAACCGAACCTTTTGGATCTTGGGGAATTTCCCAGGCTTGCTGGCAGTTGAGTCAGATCTAAGTTGGGAGCTGAAGAAGCAACATGCTTGAGACAGTCAAGCAGCCATCTGAGTAGTTTTGTGTGGGAGAACTGCGGAAAGGCCTGAATTGTGGCCTGCATGTCTGCCTCCGCTCCTGAGAGGGAGAAAAGAGAATTATTTCAGACTAAATCCAAGTTTGTGAGAACGAAGTAAGCCACTAATTTTTTTTACCAGGCTCATACCTGAAGAAGACTGAAGATTTGCTGAATGCGATCAGCCTGTCAGGATTTCCAGCTGCTTTTGAACCCCCGGTTTGTGCCGAGACTTTGCGATCATGACCGGAGAGCGGTTTGCCTGGTACAGTAGAATTTCCTTACATGTAAATGTGCTGTGTATTGAAAGTGGGTCGTGATTTGGTTCCCCACTGTGTGAACTATGTTCTGCTTGCTGGTACCGTAGAATCCTTTGCATGTAAATGTACTGTGTATTGAAAGTGGGTCGTGATTTGGTTCCCCCACTGTGTGAACTGTGTTCTGCTTGCTGGAAGCTTTATCCAGCCTAATCGGACTGAATCCATGTTCATCTCCATTCGGCCTGGGCCATGCCATGCTGGCCCTGCCAGACTATCCCACTGCACGGAGAAAGCCACCGACGAGAGACCTACCTGGGGATCAGCCCCCTGCTCCATGCTTGAACAGGAATGATGCCTCAGCGAATCGTGTGGGCCCTGCTTCTCCTGGCACTCCAGATTAACCACCTGCTGTCTCGATTTTCATCCAGCCTGTGTCCAGTCTTGGGTATCGTGAGTAATCATCAGGGTAGCTCCCTGCAACAACAGCCTAATCTAAAAGTGTCTCACCTGATTGTCTAGTTGTTTTCTTTTCACAAACTGAGCCCTCCGGCTCTGGACTACAAATAGTGTGTGTTGTGCATGTTGTTTTCTTCCATCACAGGGCCCCAACTAGCTGCAACATTCCTGGCTAGCCCACCATTCTCCATCTGGGTACCCAGAGTGTTTGACTGTTTATGGACTCTGAAGTGCATGCATAGCTGTTTTATTGATAGAGCCTTTAAGCAAATTAACCTGATTACACCCTTCCCTTGTTCAAGCCCCTTAAATAAATCAGATCTAACTCTTTTTTGCATTTACCCTGACTGTGGTTCCAGTTTGTGCAAGAGTACTGTACTGCTGTTATTTGCTGTGTATACCTTGTTTTACAGGGGGTCCCCAGGGCCGGGCCAGAGGAAAGCCCTGGTGGTAAGTGCAAACAGTGTGGGTACTTGTGTGGTGTATCAGGGGTATTGTGAAAGTGATTATTGTGTATTGTTCTGGCCACTAGTAAGGAAAGAGGGGGGTTACAGTGTCCTGGAGGGCTGTGCCCAGGTTAGCTTGAAAACTACCAACCCTGACCTCCGGGTGGAGGCACCCGTTTCAGAACTCAGGCCCTTTAACCTGCTACTAGCCAAGCACGCAGGGGCAGTAGTCCTTGGGATAGCACCACCTAGGGGTTACACACTACAGTGTGGTCTGTATCAGAGTGTTTTTATGTGCCTAAAATAGGGTCGTGTGCACATATATAGATAGTTTTGTTTTCTTATGCTGAAGTAATTTTTTTTTTCAAACAGCCATAATGATATGCTCTGGACTTTCAGGTCGCTGGGGGTGGTGGTGAGAGGAGAAAAGCATGCTTGCTCTCTCTCTCTCCCCTTCCTCTGCGTCTGAAAGGGCAGTCATCAAAAGTGTAACAAGACAGATGTTGCTGCAGGGTGCTTCACCCAGCTTCTCCCTTCCCTGCTCCTCCCCACCCTTGCTCCGCCCCGCTCCTCTCTGCTCAGAATGTTAATTCTCCCAGTTGTAAAAAAATTGTATAGAAGCAGGACCACATGGAAATTGAAACATGACATCTCAGCTGGGATATGCTGTGTAAATATATTTAAAAGATGTGTAATTACTGGGTAGTGCTTTTTCCCGTAGGGAAACCCAGTTATAATTTGCCTCTTTATAAGTTTATTCTTACACTTATATTGTCTTACATGTGCTGTTTTTCAGGCTGTGCAAGGTTTTGTCTGCACCTCTCCTTTACTGGCACTTCCACTAGCAAATAATGCAACTTGATATTATGTTTATATACCCCCAGCCCCTGTCCCTGTAGTCGCATTTTTCATCTTTTTTTATGACCTTAGAAATACATCGGATCCGTCCTCGAGTTTCACGAGTGAGTTGTTTGAAAATACCCCTTTTGTCTAATTAGAGACCTCTGTCCAGATGTATTTTTACTTTTTCTGACATTTTTCTAGGTCCCTTTCCATTAGACTCCTACATGAGGGTTTTTTCTTTTGAAAGTGGTGTGTGTGCGTGTGTGTGGTAGACGGACTTTGCATTCCTTCCGGCATGTTTCAGTGTTGCATATTTAGATTTGTTTTCAATCAGACATTACTATAGTATATATTTAATAATTGGTAACCATATTGATGTGCTGTGTCCCTACCTGCTGCCTTTGATGGCTCCAACTAGCTGATTCTGTCTGTCTATCTAGCCATCTATCTAGCCAAAGTATCTATTTGTCAGCTTTTGCGGTAGGACCCCCTACAGTAATAAACTCCTTCCTGCAGCTCAGTCATTCCTGTCCCCAGATTAAGGATTCTGTGTTCTGTTATTTCTTCCTTCTCTCCATAAGTGGTGCCTCCTCCCCTTGTTTTTTTTCCCCTCTGCCCTCTCCATCTCTGTCCGTGTATATCAGATCTAGGCTGATTCCTCTCACGTCAAACCACATGATCCCATAAAACATTCATCACCTCTCAATCCCAGATCCAGCCCCCATAAAACATTCATCTCTATTTTTGCTCTTGCAGCTTCCCCCAGTCAATCCCAGGAACTACGAAAAAAAAAAAAAAAAGATCACAGTCTGCTGCAATTCGCTCTTTCTTTCTCTTTAACTGGATCTTAATGTTTTAACCATTAGGACTGTTGGATCTACACTTGTCCACTCAGGATCCGTTGAGTGCAACCCTTTAAATGCTAAAATCCAGAATGCATCGTTCCTTTAGCACTTTTTCTTGTCAAAGGATACTTTGGATGCTGCATGCAGAGCTGGGACTGATCACCTGCCATAACGACTGAGTGGGGTGCAAGAGGGAGAGATATCTCTCCACATCGACCCTGTCTGGCAACCTCGGGTTAAAGTTTCTATCCGGAGGAGACCGAAAGGATTGGGGGGATGTTATTACTGATTTAACTCTGACAACGCTGGTTATTTAAAGACGTGCCTTTCCTGAAACAAAAATGAAGAGAGCAATTACTGAAGGTAGGTGGTACGTTTGTGGTCTATGCTGCGCTCCTCGTTATGAGAGGGTGCCAGAAATATCGGTCTTTTTTACAACGTTTTATACCCGAAACGTTTATATTTTAATAAATAACTTTTATGCATTGCTAACAGCAGGTAGGTATAGTAGCTATCCAGGCTGAGGTTCTGGATTTCCTTACCTGAGAGAGCAACAGTGACATCACATTCTGAATTACTTTAACCTACATTTTCCCTGAAATATTTTATAACTCCAGAAGGGTCACAAGGTGATTACTAATGGCTCCCATGTTCTTTTTCACTTTTGCCATTTATATTTTGTAAATAGGTTTGCACGGTTTGTCTGCTTACGGCTGGCTGAGTGTGAAGCTCAGAATAAAGGGGACAGGAACAGAAGGGTGGGGCGGTACAGGGCACAGTGGGTGGGTTTCGAGAGCCTGGTGGGGAGAAGCTGCACTAAAAGAGCACGGGCACCAGAGAGGGGTGGGGTTGTAATTGGCGGAGAGAATCAATTTTTTTTTTAATTAAGGAAAAAAATGCAGCGTCCGCACTCTGTTCGTTAAAGGACTGCAGGCTCCGCCCATGGAGCCCTAAAAAATGTATGCACTCACTCATGATAATGTCATTGCAGGACAAACAAACACACTGACCAGGAAGTTCTTGTGCTCATTGCTCAAATTTAATTGATTAGTGTGGTCAGCAAAAAAGCAGACTGTTGCAATCCACAATCCCGGGAAAAAACCCTCAACATTTCACACGTATGCAGTTTAAGAGGTAAAACATGACTATATGGGTATCTCCTTAAGTAATACTGTACAAGCAATACAATACAAGTTCCTTAAGAGATATATATATACCTATTAATGTTGTGTGTAGTGAGTCTGACTCACTACACACAACGTTAATAGGTATGCATCTCTTAAAGAGTATTATTTAAGGAGATACCCGTATAGTCACGTTTTACCTCTTAAACCGCACACATGTGAAATGTTGAGTTTTTTTTCCTGGGCTTGTGGATTGCAACAGCCTGCTTTTTTGCTGACCATGCTAATCAATTCAGTTTGAGCAATGAGCATGTGCACTTCCTGCTCAGTGTGTTCGTTGTCCAGTAATTATCTTACTGTGAGTGAGTGCATACATTTCTTCTGTTGTATTTCTACCACCAGCAGGAGTCCAGTTTAGAGCAGCTCTGTTTGTCTGTTATTTATAATTCATTTTATGGCCACAGTGTTCCAATTGGGAACACTACGGCTCCAGTTAAATTGTGATCCTGGATTGGTATTGCTGTTAAACAAATCCTGCAGCAGCTATCAGGAAAACAACCTATCTGTAAGAGAGAGAGAGAGAGAGAGAGAGAGACAGAGACTGGAGGCTAAGTGACTTGCTCTTGGCCATATAGTAAGAGGCAGAGATAGGAGTCAAACATGCTTGCCTATGTTCAAAGTTCTGCACTATAACCATATGGCTGCACTGCATCAAAATGTTCACACTATATCCGATTATTCATTAGATCTGGCGCATATCAAAAGAACGGATTTAATTACACTTTTCCCATTAATTACTGCATAGCTGAGGTGGGTTTTGAATTCCAAAACCACCACCTGCATAGTGTGGAACCTGAGCAAGTCACTTAACCTCCCTGTACACCTCCAGACACCTGGGGCAGGATTTTCAAAATGGCGAGAAAGTCGCAAGCCCCAAGTGTGCCGAACATATGGTGCACGGGGCTTGTGGCATTCTCCCAGCCGGTGATTGGCATTTTCTATCCTGTGCACCGAATGCCGCAAGTGAGACCAACTTTTTTGTGGTCTAACTTGTAGCCATCCTGTGGGCCTTTTTTATGGAGCTGGTGCCAGATATTTGACGCAAGCTGCCATAAATAGTGGAAACTGTCATAACTACGCCCAAGAGTGTAAAATCGGGTGCAGTTGCAGCGAATGGGTTTGTCGACTGCCAGAACCTAAGTGCCATGGCACAGGGCTTAGCGCAAGCCCTGCACAATGCGTTGAAAATCCTGCCCCTAGAAACAAGCACTGGCTCGGTGTGCATTTCTGAACAAAACATTTCTAAAATAAAAATAATTAATTAAAAAAATCTGCAGTGTTAATGCTAGTGCCTTTCAAAAAACAATGATTTATTTTAATTTCTCATTCCTATCTGATGACAGAATAAAGCAGGACTGCATTAATAATGATGGTGTACACTGGTTTCATTAAATGATCTTAGGCTTGGAAAAGAACGATAGATGGAACACATCTTGTGTTCTGCACTGAGATATGATGCACCTGAATGGGGACCTAGTCTATCAGAACAGTGGTAAGGTACCTTTTCTTTGTAAAGCACCCTAAAGCAAAGGCACAGTGTGCAGTACATAAAAAACATAAAACTAATAATACACAGGCATGAGTTGAAAGGGATATACAGCACAGTAAAATAAAATTGAACAATTAACTAAATTCATTAAAGGTCAGAGATAATTAGTATGTCTTATAGTGTTCCCAGAGCTACAGAGATTCCTGTATTTTAAAGGGAACTAGAGCAGCCTACAGGGAAACTGCTTCCATAGACTTATCATAGTAACGCAGTAATGTAAGTCTGATAGAGACTCTACGTCTGTCAAATGTGACCCCTGCTTCATAAGCAGAGACCAACAGGTACTGTATGCCACAGAAATGTACCAGTTTCTAGGAATTTTCCACACATTTCCCATCTGTTGTCTCTTCCGGTCGGATGTTATACAGGTTCACCACCCTCAGTGAGAAAATGTGCCTCCTAACATCACCCATGAATTTATCATCTTTGAGCTTCAGGGTGTGCCCCCTTGTCCTGCTAAAGGAACCAGATCAAACATCTGTCTCCACCTGTTTGAGCATGTTCATTCCCTTTAGTATGCAGAAGACTGAGATCATGCCCCCCTCAGCCTCCTCTTACACTGGCTGAACATGTTAGGGGCCTACAGTCTCTGCTCATTTATTGTCCTCCATACCCCTGATCATTTTGGTTGTCCTCCATTACAACTTCTATACAACTGTAGTGTTGTTTTTTGTATTTGGGAGTCCACAACTGCACACATCACCCCAGATGGGTTCTGACCAGACCTCGTGAAGTAGTACGATTACCTCTCCTGCTCTGCTAGTCACACCAGTGCATCGCAACATTCTTGACAACAGCTTAATTGCTCTGATGTACATTGGTTATATAGGGTAACAGCAATTCAGCTTCCGTAGGAAATAATGACATTTACAGGCAAAATGCAGGAAAATGGCATTGGAGTTACACGGAAAAGTGTCAGACTGATCTGGAAGCCCTGTACAGAATTCAAGTTTTTTTCCTAAATTTACTTATCTTCAGCCCCATGTATTCATAGGATTTTACATGGACATGCACAAACTAGTATTATAACATGGGGTCAGCAGTCTGAGACAGATGATTAATGCAGTGCTGCCACCTGACCATGCATTTTTGCACAATATACTAACAGTTGACGTGTGCAGATAAGTTTCTGAATGAGTGGGCAGCATGGGTCTTTTTGTCTGCCTGATGGCAGAAATGTCAAAAGCAGGCATTTGTAATTGGCAGCTTTGCCAGACATTGTGTACAGCTAACGCCATGTAGTCAGTGAGAGTGACTGGGCTCAACACCCACCCACCCCGCGGATGTTCGTGGCTGAAAGGCAGTGTTGACCATTCACAATGTGTGTCTTGCACTCTGGCTGTCTCTTTATTCCATCATTTTGTAAGTGTGGTATACCAACGGAAGATGACTTAAAGCATGTAGTACTTCTGTGTCCTCTTTATTTAAGGAGTAGAAACGGGTGGTTAGGGGAGATTTTAAGCAACTTAAAATTGCCCACTGACAAGATCTAACATGAATTATTTACAACTTGCAACACAAAGAAATTAGTAAATTTAGCCTGTTTTCTGAGAAGCCTGTACTTATAATATCGAATAGGACTATGTCATTCGATAGCATTATTTAAGGATTTTAGACTATTTGTCTAGAAATGTCTAGAGATGTTCTAATATTTTGTATTCTCTATTTATGTAAATACAGGGTTTTATTTAACTCCAAAAATTGATTAGCGTTTTGCTCATAAAAGTGCTAAAACATTGTGAAAATGCATAGCACTTGCCTCACTGTGTTTAGCAAACATAACACTTCTAGAAAACCTATATAAATACTTTCTGTACAGTTAGCATTGTCCCAAGAAAAAAACTGCTAATGAATTTATTAAAACCCTGAAATAGATACAGCTTACTGAGAATTTTAACCTGTCATGTCTTTTGTAATGGTTTTAAACTGAACAATAAACTGAAACTGAACTGAACTGTCTCTTTAGTCTCTCTCCAACCACCCGCCCCGTGGATCTCCGGGTACCGAGGCCACAGTGACTGAAGAGAGGGAGTGATCACTTGTCACACTGCTTCTCTCTCTCTGTGTCTCTGTATGGGGAGTGAGAGTGGGAGTCCTGCTAACTTCTCTGCCACTGTCCCAGAATTTTCAGAGAGGTATTTCTGTTCCCCCTCCCATTGCCAGCCACTCTCTGTGTTTTCCACTGGTTGTGAAATATCTCCCCACCACCGCCCCATGGATCTCCAGCAATCAAGTCTGTTCAGTGTCTCCCCACCTACCTGCCCCACAGATCTCCAAGAACTGAGGCCACAGTGACTGAGGAGAGGGACAACGGACTTGTCACACTGAGTCTCTGTCTCCGTGTCTCTGTTCAGTGACCCAAAAGTACTGTCAGTCTCCCCCCCCCGTCCCCCCGCAGCCCCGAGACAGGGAGTGAGAGTGGGAGTGCTGTTAATTTCTCTGCCAGTGTCCCTGAAATGTTCGCACAATACATGGGTGAGAGGATTTTCTGGTCCCCTTCCACTGTCACTCATTCACTGTGTGTCCTGTTGGCTGTGAAATGTCTCCCCACCCACCCACCCTGTGGATCTCTGGCAACTGAGCCCACAGTGACTGGGCAGAAGGACTGCTCGCTCTGCACACTGTGTCTCTCTCCTTGCACAGCTAGTACTAGCCCTTTCCTACAGAACCTGTCCCCCTCACTTCAGCTGATGCATTTGCCCTTTCTCATGTTATGCCGTGCTACAAGCTGGATGACAGCCACAGACAGCTGGTGACAGTAGTTTACCCTCAGTATTGTCTTACATGCATGGTACTGAGTGAGACATAGCAGGCAGAGGCACCCGGTACTGGTGTTGCCTACTGAAGTTGTGTGCGCACAACGCACGGTGACCCGCTGCATACACTGTGGCCGCTGAGTGACCACGTGCCCACAGCTCGCCAGACACAAGATTACTGCATGGCTCAGTGCAGATGTGAGCTCAGGAAGGTGGCGAGTGGGAACAGAAGGGTTTTATTTAACTCTAAAAATTGATTAGCGTTTTGCTCATAAAAGTTCTAAAACATTGTGAAAATGCATAGCACTTGCCTCACTGTGTTTAACAAACATAACATAACACTTCTAGAAAACCTATATAAATGCTTTCTGTACAGTTAGTTTTGTCCCAAGAAAAAAACTGCTAATCAATTATTTAAAACCCTGGAACAGTACTGTGTGGCTCATTGCACATCACAGCACAGCCCGTAGTACTGACATCATGGAGCCGTAGATATGTGCAGCACTATGACTTTGTTTCTGTAACTGTGAGTTGGATACCGTGGGCTGCATTGCACATCTCAACTGACCCCACTGCCACTCATTGCACATCTGTGCTCACCAAGCACTACACACATTACTGAGCGGTAGGTATCACAGTATTATGACTTTATTCCTGTAATCACGAGTCGTACATCTGACTTTGTTCCCGTAACTGCGTGTTGGAACAGTGCTGGGGGCCACATTGCATATCTGAACTGATCCCGCTGCTGCTCATTGCACATATGTGCTCACCCCATACTACACACATTACTGAGCCGTAGGTATCTGCAGCATTATGACTTTATTCCCATAACCGCGAGTTGGAACAGTGCCGGGCGGCTCATTCCGCATCTTAGCTCACCCTGCAGTACACAAAATTCCAAGTCATGTGTATGTGGAGCAGTATGACTTTGTTCCCAGAACCAAGAGACAGGCTGACACGCACTATGAGTTAATCAGCGACTGCCGTCAGGTCCACATCAGGCTACATATGTACCTCCTCCAGTGAGTGACACATGCTCACTTCCCCTCGTCCAGGCATGGAGACATGATCCATTGGCTCCACTGATGCATTTGCAAAACCTTGTTTGGCCGCAGCAGCTCACTACAATGTGTTCATCCTGTTTCTGTATGATTCCGTACTACGTCTTGCTGTATGACTACTTTCATGGCTGTGTGGCAGTGTGACTGCACCGACGTATCATACAGGTATGTAACTGTTCAAATAAATGTTGTGTTCCATTTCTCAAGTAACGTGTCCCTTGTGTCTTTGCACAGCAGCACATTTTACTGACAGTGTAATGTGCGATTACTTTGTGTGGGGGCAGGATACATCAGGAAATGACAAGGTTTTCTGTATGATACATGCGTGTGGTTCTGTGTTTTGAACGGGGGGGGTGACCCCATGTTATAAGCGCAATAACCCACTCTAGGGTGTGCGGGTACTCGGGATTAATCAACACCCCAGGTGCTGTGAGGGTACTCGGCCTGTGGCCTCATGCCTCACAATGCACCCAGGGTGTTGATTAGTCCTCAGTACCCACACACCCTGTCGTGGGTTATTGCTTATGTATATTATTGGTTTTAGAATAATTTTGATACCTCTGATTTTAGACTCTTTCTGGTGACCTTTCATTTGTTTTGTTTTATCTCTTTTTATTATATTATTGTACTATGCCAATATTAACTGTGGTAGACTTGAAGAACTACCGTACTTGCTACATCATTTATGAAACTAATAAAAAAGACAACTTCACACTTATAAAACCAAGAAAAAAGGCAACTTACAAAAGGACTGAGAAAAATAATTTATATACAAAGGACTGAGTCATATAACTTATCATAATGTTAGTACAGATCTAACTGGAACCGTTCTATATTTACTAAAATTACAGGTAAATGGTTACTATAATGTAAGGTGGGTTGTTATGAGATTTCTTCCAATGTTTTGTGTGTACTTAGGTAACTATTTCCTAAATGACTCACTCATTAAATGAGTAACATGCATTGTTTTAGCAACTCAGTAACTGTTTCCAGCACTCTTTCCTGTCCTTTTTTCTCATTCGTTTTCCCATTATTACTGCTAATTATGAGAGTTCTAGCTGAAGCAACAGCAACAAAACTAAAAGCAGGTTTCAAAACATCATCAGGTTCTTTGTACTGAGTGTAGAAATATTTATTGTAAAATGGGTGGGGAGTTTCCTGCGTCCTGGTTAGCTGAGAGGGATCTGAACCCATTGCCTTATGGGCAGACAACTACTGAGTCAGGAAGCCTTCTGGCAAACAGGACACAGTGCACCTTTATGAACATGTCTCCCAGAATTTTTTGGAAAAAATATTACTGGGAGCCATTTTTGTAACATAAAACACCTTAAAACCCTTGATTTTCCATCACTTTAAAAAGAACATTTTGCCAGATATTTAAACCTCCCCATCTCCAGCTTCCACCTAATAAACATCTATGAAAAAACATAAAAACACATCCACCCACCTATATGAAATATTTCTCAGATCTCTATTTTACAGGACTGTAAGCCTCTGGTATGATTTACTGTGTGCAGTGCTCCAGCCCTAACCCCCCTCCCACTCTTCTGCTCTGTATTTCATTAATGCGCCAGCCTACCCATTCACTCCTTCACGCAGTAATTCGTAAAAAAACAGCCTTTACCTTTTCCCCCTTACTTCACAATCGCACGATCTATCAATCCTGTTTACCAGCAGTCTTTCTCAGTAAGTGCTCGCACGGTAACACCCGAAGGCTGCATCACTCACTCCCTCTATCTCTCATGCTCATTCTGCTGCGCCAGTGTGTCACCCAGTCTCTTGATAGTGGCAGCAGCATGTGTTCTTACCAGTTTCTGTGTTTTCGCCCGGAGGCAACAACTGGGGGTGGGTGTGATTGGCAGCAGCAGTGGGTAGCCTTTCATGTTTCTTTTCAGCCAGAAGCAACAATCAGGGTGGGGGTTGGGGGAGTGGTATTGGTGGCAGCAGCGAGTTGCCTTTCTTTATCTCTGTCTGTTAACAACTACTACTCTCTCCCTATAAGAAAAACAAAGCTGCTTCTCTCTCTATAAAGAAGAATCACACAAAAATAAACTATCACAAACAAAACTAAAACTAGAATAGTAAGGCTAATAGCAAGGCTCTCAGAAGTAACACAGGATACATAGCACCAAACAGTGGATAACTGAATGGAGACTGCTGGACAAGCTGCATCAGGGCCTTTTTTATTTTACAACCATTTTAAATACATTATTTTCTCTATATTATTTTCTTGTTTGTAGCCCAATTTATTTCAAGTAGGCCCCAGAGGGGGTACTGCTAAGATCAAAGGGGATAAGTGGGAGTGTGTGGAGAAGGACCAAGGAAAAGCATCTATCCTAAGTAGTAAGTAAAATTTTATTTATATTAAGCGCCCTTCCCAAGCTCAGGGTGCTTTTACAATAAGTTAAATCAGTAAAATCACATTTCAAAACAATAAATCAGACAATCATACAGTACACTTAATTATTATGTACCAGCAAATGCTCGGACAAAAAGGAAAGTTTTTAGTTGTTTTTTAAAACTTTCAACAGTTAGGCATTCTCATATCTGACGAGGTAGAGAATTCCACAGGGTTGGTGCCATATAGGCAAAAGATCTACCTCCAGACATCTTTAGACGTACCCTGGGAATCTCTAGCAATCCCTCATCAGAGGATCAAAGAGAGCAGGCAGGACAGTAAGGCACCAAGAGCTCTTTCAGGTAGTGAGGTCCCAAATCATGTAGGGCCTTAAGGTCAATAATGCGACCTTGAAGGTGATCCGCCCACTGTATTGGCAGCCAGTGCAGATCACACAGCACAGGTGTCATATGGCTAGATCGTGAAACTCCCATCAACAACCTGGCCATCTTGTTCTGCACAAGCTGCAAGCAGCGGATATCCACCCCCGGCAGCCCTAGATAGAGGGCACTGCAATAATCAAAGCGACTGGTCAAAAAAGCATGGACCAAGATGGGAAGATCTTCCTGTGGAACCAAGTGTTTCACCCGGGCAATGTTCTTTAGATGAAAAAAGACAGATTTGACTACAGCCGACACCTGCGTCTTCATAGTTAGCCTTTCGTCAAAAATCACGACAAGGTTACGTACTTGGCCAGAGGCAAGAAGCGGGGCCCCCCCCAAGATATAAACCGAGGGTTTCCCAGTCCAAGTCCCTGTTGTCCTCCCTCCAGGGTCCACAACCAACACCTCAGTTTTCCCTGAATTCATCCTAAGCCAACTAGCACTCATCCAATCCTGAATCTCCAGGAGGCAGTTGTTAAACATCGTGATGGAATCCGACTCCTGATCAGGCATAAAAGACAGGTATAGCTGAGAATCATCAGCATAACAATGAAAACTCAGCCCATACCGTCTTATAATGTCCCCCAATGGAAGCATATACACCGCGAATAACATAGGGGACAGCACCGACCCCTGCGGTACCCCACAGGGCAGCCAATGAGGGGCCGAGGTGTAAATTCCAGACACCACTCTCTGAGATCTGCCCTCCAAAAAAGATCGAAACCAGCTGTGGACTGCTCCCCTCAGACCACAGAAAAAACGCAGGCGGTCGAGCAATACCCCATGATCCATGATGTCAAATGCTGCTGAGAGATCCAGGAGAACCAAGATGGAACAGGTCCTCCGATCTCTTGCCATCAGGAGATCATTCAATACCCAGACAAGAGCCATCTCTGTACTATGCCTTTTCCTGAAACTGGATTGGAGAGGGTCATAGATATTGTGGTTTGACAAATGATCCTCCAGTTGCAGAGCGACCACCTTCTCAATAACCTTCCCTACGAAAGGAAGGTTAGAGACTGGTCTATAATTAGCTGGGCAGTCGGGGTCAAGAGAGGGCTTTTTCAACAGGGGGCGTACTACCGCCTCCTTTAAGGGATCCGGAAAGATCTCTCTAATGACACCACCACTATCCCTGCCAGGACTGGGCCAATAACATCTACACACCCCACCACCAGGTGAGTAGGGCCTGGGTGCAACTTACAGTAGGTAGGTCGCAGAGTCTGGATAATCCTCAAATAGATACTACTGCTCAGTATTTACTGAGCAGAAGTTAGGGCAGTGCCCACAGCTCAGTACCATGGACACGGGGAAGGAAGGTGTGTACTAGTCCCTTCACAAAGAAAGGGTCCTTCAAGAGCTCACAAAACTCAGGTGGACAAAGCAATGGGACCTGATGGCATACATCCCAGGGTACTAAAGGAGCTAAGGGTAGGAACTAGCAGAGCCATTATCAGAACTGTTTAGTGAGTCTCTGAGCACATGAGAGGTCCCAGAAGACTGGAGAAGGGCTCATGTGATCCCACTCCACAAGCGTGGTAGCAGGGAAGAGGCAGGGAACTACAGACCAGTTAGTCTTACGTCAGTAGTGGGCAAGATTATGGAGGCACTCTTTAAGGAAAGGATAGTGCAACACCTCGAATCCATAGGAGCACAGGATCCAAGACAGCATGGGTTTACAACAGGAAGGTCATGTCAAACTAATCTCATAGATTTCTTTGACTGGGTAACCAGGGTGGTGGATCAAGGGGGAGCAGTTGATGTTGCCTACCTTGACTTCAGCAAAGCTTTCGATACTGTTCCACACAGAAGATTGATTAATAAGCTGGGTAGGCTTGGGCTCGTCAGAAGTTGGTCAACTGGGTGGCAAACTGATTGATGCAGAAAACAGGTGTGGTGGTAAACGGTACACAGTCAGAAGAGATGCAAGTCACAAGTGGGGTACCTCAGGGATCAGTCCTGGGGCCAGTCCTCTTCAATATTTTCATCAGTGACATTGCAGATGGACTGGAGGGTAAAGTTTGTCTGTTTGCAGATGACACCAAGATCTGCAACAGAGTAGATGATCCAGATGGGGTGGGCAGAATGAGAAGAGATCTGGATAAACTGGTAAAATGGTTGGAAGAGTGGCAAATGGGGTTTAATGCAAAGAAGTGCAAGATCATGCACGTAGGGAGGAGAAACCCTGAAGCCACCTACAGGTTGGGAGGAGAGTTGCTGACAATCACAGGGGAAGAAAGAGACTTGGGCATCATCATCACAGATGATCTGAAATCATCCAAGCAGACCACTAAAACAGTACGCAAGGCTAGAGGGATGCTGGGGTGTATTAGTAGGGGTATTGCAAGTCATAAAAGGGAGGTAATAATCCCTCTTTACAAGACAATGGTTAGGCCCCATCTGGAGTACTGCGTGCAGTACTGGACGCCACACCTGCACAAGGACATTAACAAAATGGAGGCAGTCCAGAGAGGGGCAACCAAAATGGTGCAGGGACTGCATCAGAAAACATATGAGGACAGATTAACGAGCTCAATATGCATACCCTACAGCAAAGGAGGGAGAGAGGCGATATGATTGAAACATTCAAACATCTTAAGGGCATTAACAAGGTTAAAGAGTCTAACATGTTTCAATATAAGAAAAACAGCAGGACAAGAGGACACAGCATGCGATTAGAGGGAGGCCGATTAAGGGGTAATGTAAGGAAGTTCTTTTTCACAGAAAGGGTAGTGGATGCATGGAACAGCCTACCTCAGGAAGTGGTTGATATGAATACAGTGCAGGGCTTCAAACAGGCATGGGATAGGCATAAGGGAGCAATACAGATGACTATGACTAGATAGGCCATTGACAGAGTACATGCCTGTGGCACATTCATAAGGTATAAATAATGGGAAGACTGGATGGGCCTTGCGGTCCTTATCTGCCGTCAAGTTCTACGTTTCTATATTTTATAAGCACAGTAAAGCAATCCATGGCATTGGTTGTCTGGGGTTAATGCACTTCCAGGTGCTAAAGGCACACGGTACAAATTCCTCATGCTTCATAACGCACCAGGGCGCGCACTAACCCCAGACAACCAACGCACTTTTGTGTCTTACTGCATACATACTGCAGTGTTATGGATTTTTTAAAGGGAACATACAAGGTAAGCTGGATTTCACATATTGCGTTCAACTCTATGTTAAAATCTACCTTTTCTATGGTATGCAACTGTTAGAATATTTTATGTGTTTTTTGTAATTATATTTGTATTTGCACAGTTTGTGATGTATGTTCACGTATTTATGTTTTTATGTGCAATATTGGTTGTGTATTGCTGAACATCTTAACAGGACTGTCTTGCAAACAGGGTATTTTCCCTTATGACATGTACTTATCCTGTATAAAAATAAACTTTATATCTATCTATCTATCTATCTGTCTGTCTGTCTAGCTATTTTCCAAAGGGATAGCAAGACATGACTGTGTTGCTGTCTGCATCTGTGCAATTGTGTATGTGACTACTCCACTTGTTTTTCAAACGGATTCTTCCGTTTGCAACAAAAAGTCATGATTTGTGGCAATTTGCATCAACAAATGATGCAAATTCATTTTGCATTATTTTTTAGTGCTGCTGCAGCTTTTTGGGGATGCAAATGCATCAGAAATTCTGACAGAGTTGGAGCATCTAATAAATTATCTAACCGCATGGAGAACTGTTCCCCTTTGACATTATGGACCAATCCTGGGTGGATTCCTTTAAAAATCCTGCCCTGTTATTTATATATGTTTAATTTAATTGTAAATGTGGGCATGTGTGAAGTTTGATTAAATATCTCCTCTATACGGTATCGTGTTTGCTTTGAAATAGTCTTATATTTTTTACGCTTTTAGGGTCCTTTCTTCATGTTGCCCTTTTTACCACCCGGTAATAATTTTTAATCAATTACATGTTACGAAACCCAGTTATATCAGCAGAGCAGGAAGCCCGTAGTGCAGCTTTCTCATCAACCTTCCACTCAACTGATGTCACTGCTGGGTTCTAGAACTCATAAGTAAGCAAGCATTAATACCAGACAAGGTGGGTGGGATTGGGATATACCGGACCACCCTGGGGCATAATGAGGCCCAACGCCACAGGCAGAGAGCCTTATAGCCTCAGGAAGGACCAGTGTATCCCAATACAACCCACCCTGGAGGGTGTTATTGTTCTTAGAAAATGGGCTACATGTCACATTTTCCTGTGCAATTCCCAAAATAAAAAAGAGCAGTGTAGTGTTAGACACTTCTTTTACAGTTTTGTTTTCCTTGTTTCTTTTATTGCTCCCCCCGTGTGCTGTAGTACTCACTCCCATCTCCTTCATGCTGATGCTTGTGGTGCTTCATTTTGTATTCACCCCCTCCTGTACTTCACTAGGTAGTCCATGGTCTGCCACTGAATTTGACAGTGGGGGGCAGCAGGCATTGCAGTGCAGACATGGAGTGCAATGAGATGAGGAATCGGGGCTTAGAGATTTCCCTCATTATGAGTTGAGGGATGTAAAACTTTGGTGGATTTTTTATAAAAAAAAAAAAGAATGAATTACATATGCATCTGTCTTCTCTGTTGAGCGGGGGTGGAGGCAGAGTAAGACGAACTGTCTCGAAATAGCACTGAGCACGTGAGGTGCTTGTGGTACTTCTTTGAAGTCGAGGACGGAAATGTCTTCGACCTGTGTCACTATGTAGAGGTGCCTCTGTTTGTGTGTGTGGTGTGGAAGTGTTTCCTACAGAGTAGCGAGCAGGGGGTGGTGGAAGGGCTCTCTCTCTCTCTCTCTCTCTGTGCGAAGCAGAAAAAGTGATGGTCAGTTCATTTTCTAATCGAATGGTGGCACAGGGATATGTTTTGGTAAGTAGGCACTGCTACCTGGGACTTGTTTTTTAGCAGGCATTGTTAAGAAATAAATGTATGGCTGGAAGAAACATAGAAACATAGAATTTGACGGCAGATAAGGACCGCTTGGCCCACCTAGTCTGCCCATTCTCAGCTAATCGGATTTAAGGATTTCTTAAACCCATTTTTTAATAAAAAATTAATATTGGGTGGCAAAAAGGCAGCATTAAAAATGACCCTAAACAAGGAAAAAAAAAACAGCACTATTTAAAAAAAACAACAACACAAAACATATACTGGGGATACTAAACAGGCTACACACGCCCATATTTCCAAATACAGTATGTTATTAAATGTAAACAACTACAGTAGGTGTATGTTCAATTTAAGTAATAGTTCTGCTCAGGCTTTAAGTTAACTATGATTTGGAAGACACTAACTACAAAAAAAGTAAATAGGGGAAGATTTTACTACCAAAAGGTAAACAATGAAAATTAGGTGACTTCCATATCTGCAGGTATGAAGTTATACATGTCTGATTTTTTTAAAGAAGCTGTTGTGTCACCCATAAAAATGTTAAACTCACTTCCAAAACTTTGTCTCTTAGAATATCACAGATCGAGGGTGTGCTCCTGACCAATCGGAGTGCTCCTTTCCCCTATACTGAGACACTCTTATTCTGTAAAGAATGTCTCACATGCAGCTGCTCTGAAAGCAAGCACATTTGGGGAAGGTTTTTAAAAAATGTTAATGTTATTCATCGATCTCAATCAATAACGTATTAATACCATTGCTGATTTCACTCTTAAGGTTGTAAGAGTAGTCTCACATTCTTAGGGTATTGGAACTGCTCAACCTCGGTTCATGCATTCATACCTTAATAATAATAATAATAATTTTATTTATGTATCGCAATCTCTAAAATCAAAGTGCTGTACAATCATAAACAATTAAAAAAACAAAGAGTATAGATATCAGATACAATTAAAATCAAGTCATAAAAATATTAAATAAATGAGCAGCAGCATTAAACACCAAATGCCTGGCAGAACAAGAAAGTCTTCAAAGCTGTTTTAAAGCTCCCCATGGACTGGCACTCTCGAATCTGATGAGGCAGAGAATTCCACAGGGCTGGAGCTGCAAACATAAAAGCACGCGAGCCAGAGGTTTTCAGCCATACCCTGGGAATCTCTAACAACCCCTTGTCAGCTGAGCAGAGTGGGTAGGAGGGGGGCAGTAAGGAACCAGGAGCTCTTGCAGGTAGCCAGGACCCTGTCCATGTAGGGCTTTAAAGGTCAGAAGACCGACCTTGAAGGTGATCCGCCACTGAACAGGCAACCAGTATAGTTGGCACACCACAGGCGTGATGTGGCTCGAACAAGGAGCCCCAGTCAACAGCCATGCCGCAGCATTCTGCACCAGCTGCAAGCAGTGGATATCAACCCCTGGAAGCCCTAGGTAGAGGGAGCTGCAGTAGTCCAGGCGCGAGGACACAAAGGTGTGGATCAATGTTGGCAGGTCACCAGACGGAACAAGGTGCTTGACCCAAGCGATGTTCCTAAGATGGTAAAAAGAGGACTTGACAACTGCGGACACCTGTGAACGCAGTGTCAGTCTATTATCAAGGAAAACATCCAGGTCGCGCACCTGTTCAGAGGAAGGCAGCTGACTATTCCCGAGCCAAAGCCCAACAAAATGTCCTGCCGCCAACCCCTCTATCTGGAGACCTGGATCCACCACCAACACCTCAGTCTTATCGGAGTTCAATTTCAACCAGCTGGATTTCATCTAGTCCTGGATTTCTGAGATGTAGCTGTTAAAAACCGTGAGAGCACTATCATGGTCAGGAGCAAAAGACAGGTAGAGCTGGGTTTCATCAGTATAGCAGTGAAACCTCAGCCCATACCATCTTACAATGTCTCCTAGAAGCAGCATATAATAGAATGCATGTAAGACAACTCTTACAACCATAAGAGTGGTCTCAACGGTGGTTTCAACATACATTGCTTTCCAACAAGTGGAAACTAGCATATATTTCGGACTTTTGAAAAAGAATGGATAACTTCCATATTTGGACCCATCAGGTCTACATGAACAGTTTTTAGGAGTTTCTACCTGGCCCCCTCCAGACACTTCTTCGAGCTAGACAATCCCACAGTTCCTGCTTAGGGTACTGTATCCTGGGCCTTTTGTAAGTTCCCAAAATGACATCACCCTTTGGTCCAGTTTTGTATCTAATTAACAAAGGGGGACTTCCTCACAGATGGGTGGAGGTAAGCAAGTTCCCGTGACCAGATGCAGCTTGGTACAGAGGAATGGGAGAATGAGACTGAGCCCAGACCCTCGTAGCATGGGCAGAGCATGGTCGCCATCATCCAACACGAGGGCAGGCAGTGTGCATCAGCAACTGGATATAAGTGATCATTCTGCTTGCACTGCACTCATGGAACACATCAAACACTTGCCCGCCTACAATCCATTTGAGAATCCACAAGGTACAGAGCTGCCACCTTATTAGACCAGCAATACAAACATAGAGTCACAGCACTTCTTGTGGGGAGGGGTCACAAGAATTCCAGAAGGTGAAGAATCCCTTGATTAAAAAGGTGCAAGGACAGCAACTAACAGCAAAGCTAACCAACGTGAGGGTTGAATGAAAACCCCCAAACCACAATCCTTTCAAAATGATCCTGATAGAGATTCTGACCATGACACATCAATGGACACATTAGACATCACCAGCACTTCTGAAGGCCACCCTAGCAGTATTAGTTCATAAGGTATTGGCAGTATTATCACAGATGGGTATTAGAGATGGTAAAGAAGGAGGAGGAGGAGGAAAAGGAAAAGGAGGACATCAGCCGTCATTGTCTGCAGAATGTACAGTGGAGCGTGTCTAATTTGCTCAAAGAACTTCAGTATTAGAGAGGAACAATTTCTATACTAGTGCAACAATAGTTCAGAAGTGGCTGTCACGGTCTTCTGTGGCAATACGCTATTTCAGCTGTGTACCATCCAATGTCGGCTCCAAAAAAAGTGTTCAGCTTATCAAGGCAATCATCATTAACAAACACACAAATCTGTCACACTAAAATGCTGAGAAACGTGCATTCATAAAACTGATTAGCTACCTACTCCCATGCAAAATCAAATGTCAGCTGCCACAGACTTACAAAGAGTCTGCATTAGAATTCCTGCCTGAATTCCCTACTTGCCCAAGTCAGACACTGAAGACTGACATGGTGAGTTCCAATACGAAAAGTCCAAGGTGATAACAAAGATAAACAATGGGATGCAGCTCTCATTGATGGGTTAGCACATAGGCATGACCATCTTAAAAATACTTGCTGTCCTAGGCATTGGGGTGTGAACCTGACTCATCAACATGCTGTGCTGTTCTGTACTGCATAGCACCATGGAGCTCTCCCACTAATAATATACGCATTACATCTAAAGCTGAGCTGTGCTGTACTGCATAGCGCCATGGAGCTGGCCCACTAATAATATGCGCATTACATCTAAAGCTGTGCTGTTCTGTACTGCATAGCGCCATGGAGCTCTCCCACTAATAATACATGCATTACATCTAAAGCTGGGCTGTTCTGTACTGCATAGCGCCATGGAGCTCTCCCACTAATAATACATGCATTACATCTAAAGCTGTGCTGTTCTGTACTGCATAGCGCCATGGAGCTCTCCCACTAATAATACATGCATTACATCTAAAGCTGGGCTGTGCTGTACTGCATAGCGCCATGGAGCTCTCCCACTAATAATACATGCATTACATCTAAAGCTGGGCTGTTCTGTACTGCATAGCGCCATGGAGCTCTCCCACCCATAATATACGCATTACATCTAAAGCTGTGCTTTGTAGGTATTTGCTGTAAATTTCACGAAACTATTTGCTCACAAGTTTTAATAAAATTCCTAAGTCAAAATAAACATACACAAAATATTTTAATGGGGCCTGTCTTACATCCAGTGAAATGGTTTCAGAATGGCAATAGTGCTTATTGATGCTAACGATAACATAATACACAGGAAGTGCAAAACCTCCATCTGTGGTCTGTGGAAACTGTTTCAAGAGTTAAAGCTGGTGTTTTTTTTTTTAATGTTATATACTGTATGTTATTCTGTTGGAAAATGTGATCATCTTGTGCTGAGGCTGTTTTGTTCATTGGCCTTTTAATAACTCTGCTTTCGATGAACCACGGGCAAGGCATGCAGACTGAACAAAGTAGCGTCTTGTTTGATCGGCCAACTGTAATTGGGCTGCTAACTCAACACTATAATTTGTTTGAATTAAGTTAATTTCTTTCAGCTTTGCTTTATTAAATATGTAAAAATAAGAATCTTATCTGTACAGTATTACTGCTAGGAACTGGAACTGTCTTTCAAAAACTCCTTACTGACAAATACAAATGTGTACTGTATGTGTTTCGTGACCGAGTTAATAGGGCATTACCAGCCACTAGTTTTTGTTTACTGTAATAGGACTGACACACAGTGGACTCCCTCCCCATGCAGCGTTCCACTTAGATTTACTTTCAAATTACTTGGTTTGTGTTTTTATATTGTTGAGTGAGAGTATACAGTAGCTGTACATACTATATACTTACTGGTTAAGTGTTTTTACAACCCAAAATATGGGTTGTAATTCTCTTTTGCATACAAGTGTGTATAACAGAGCAACAAATAGCTGTAAGCTATCTATGAAAAAACATATTGATTTCATCCTGTGCCACACAGGAACGCATCAATTCATCCCAGTCATTCTGTTCCATGGAAACTCGCCCCAGACTGTTAGCTCTGGCACTGATCAGCTCCCATGTCAATTTGTCCCCAGACAATTCACTCCCACTACATATCGTACTGTACTCCCAACAACCATTACAGTACGACTTCCACTTCTACAACCCTTGAGCACACTGCCTCATCTGGTGGATGAATTGTGCCCACCTTGAGTTTATTTTATAATATTTACACTGGGGGCGAATTGTCAGGGGCCAAACTGACGGGGGAGCCAATTGACACTGGAGCTAATAGTCCGGGGCAAGCTGTCATGGAGCAAAATGACCGGGATGAACTGTGATGTAGCCGTGCCACTCTGCTGTTCCAGTTTAACCCACAGGGTGGAAAAGCAGTGCTGCACAACTTCACTTCTGCCCACTTTTAAAAACAGTAATCATAACAAATAAAACATAGCAGAGTATAATAGCTAGCTAATTTTTTAACACACCCTCGGTATGTGATGCTGGGTTAAACCACTCAAGCTTTGTTCATGTGGTCACAGTTGCTTCAAACACCTCGGGTGCATTAATTTTCTCCTGTGCCATACTGCAGTTACAGTTTCACCCATCGGATGGAAGAGCAGCACAGTACAACTTCACTTCTGTCTACTTAAAAAAAAAAAAGTAATTAGAAAGAATAAAACCTTTGGTGTGTGATGCTGGTTTAAACCACTTGAGCTTTGCTCTCATGGTTTAAGCGGCATTAAACACTTCGGATGTGTAAACAAACTTATGCAGTACTCCCTATGTATTATTCCACAGTGTTAGTGAAGGTTTGCATTGCATGGATTTCCATGCCAGCTGAAACCTTGTTGTATCACAGTTCGAAGGTCATGGAACGTGGTTGTACCCTTCTGTGGTGCAACAAGGTTCCAGCTGATCGGAAATCTTGCGGCAGCTGGTGTTTTTCACAGCACTGCCACGTGCACAGCAATCAGTTCAAGTTCTGAACTAAAACCACTGGCATATTCCATGGATATGGATTGCATGGATTTCCATGCCAGCTGAAACCTTGTTGTATCACAGTTCGAAGGTCATGGAATGTGGTTGTATCCTTCTGTGGTGCAACAAGGTTCCAGCTGATCGGAAATCTTGCGGCAGCTGGTGTTTTTCACAGCACTGCCACGTGCACAGCAATCAGTTCAAGTTCTGAACTAAAATCACCGGCATATTCGCTGCTGCTGCAGAGTGTATGAAAACACTTTCATTTAAAAAAATAAAATAAAATAAAAAGTAAAAAACTATATACTATAAAAAATACTGGTTGGGCTTCACTCTCAAGGTTAGATGTAATCAGAACCCCTATGTGGTAGAACAGGCTGGTTGTGCATGGTTTACCAACCAGTATTCTCTATTTGTGACATCATTGGTGTAATGCCCACTCCTCTGGGGGACATCATCTGCAAATTGAATTACTGGACTAAGGGATCAATACTTTCATCCCTGGCTTGCATTCCTGGTCTCACAGGCAGCCGCTTATACCATTCAACTAAAAAGGAGCTTCCTTTTAGCCAAGGTATTAGACTTGCTCTTGTTCTTGTGTGCTGCAATCTTCATTTTCTACACTAGATGGCATTCTGCATCTGGTTACTAGTTCTGTATACATTACATCACTTCCTCTTTTCCCCACTAGATGGCTCTCTGCATCTGTTCTCACTCACTGCGGGGATCCCATCCTTGTGGCAGTGTAATGTCAGCTGTTATGGGGGACAGCATCTGTAAACTGAATTACCAGACGCAGAGCTCGATCTTCAAAACAAAAGCCACATCTTCAAATGAAATCTAAAGGGTAGCCCAGTAAATGCCTTTACTTGTATTTATCAATTTATCAACATAATAATCTTTTTGTGAGCTTTGTACATTGTATAATATTTATATATATATATATATATATATATACACACTGTATATATGAAATCATGCTTCCACTGCATGCATTTTATTAAGTTATATGCTGTGAAGGTGCACTGTCTTTTCTAATGTTATGCCTCATGTCCCCAGGTGTGGCTAAAATGGGTCATTGATCCAGTCCACCTCCCTGCTTAAACAACATAAAAAAACCAAAAACTTATATTCCTGGTCTCAGAGGCAGCAGCTCTGGTGGCCATCATCAGACTACATTGGAAATTAGACATATGTCTTAGTGTAAAATCAAAGGAGGAGGCACTCACCAGCCCAAACTCTGATACCTACTGCTGGTGTGATCAGGAACAGGATCTAGAATGCTAAAACCGCTAGAAGCAATACTATGCATCTTTTATTAAAATGCTTTGTTGTTAAACAAAGAGGGTGGACCTGACCCCTGCCACAAAAAAACACTGGCCAGTTCAGACGAGACTCGGTGTTTTGTGCATTCAAGTTACACTGCAAAAAAAACAAAATACACAAGTAGGGGCTCTCAGACAGATATTAAAGGGGAACAATCAGCACTAAGAGCCCCACACCCAAATGTGGTGCTGGTCCCAATTTACACTTTGTGTGCAAAACATTTTTTTGTTTCTGTGTACTGCTGTATAGTAGATTGTATTAGGCTTATTCTGCTGACTTCCAAGCTGGCATTTGCTTTAACCAGAAATCTCAGAATCCCCTGCAGCTGACACCAGAGTAGGGCTCTAGCAGTGGGAGATTCAATAGCCTACTGTACATGGTAAAGCTTTTGTAAGCTCAGATCAGATGCTTGATGGCCCTGCTGTTGTCCCAGGGCTAAGTACTATTCTACTACTCCAAAAAATGAAGTTCATGGTTTTCTCCAACCCCCGCAAACCCCTTGGCTTTGACCTCTTCCTCTATGACAACCTTGGTAACTTCATTGAAAGAGTCAGTGAATTCAAGTACATTGGCTTACTCCTGGATAGCCACCTCAACTTTGATACTCACACTAGCCTCACAATCAAAAAAGCCCACCAACGCCTCGGTATCCTCCACAGAAATTGCAGTTACTTAAGAACTTACCGTAACAGTAGATCTTTGAGAGAGGTTCCTGCAGTAGGTCTTCACATATGGGACTGCGCCCCCTGGCGTCAGGTCCGCATGGCAAACTTGTAGATAACAATCATCAGCGGGGACCGCCCGCCATCGAGGCAAAGAGGGACGCCAGCCCGACTATAAAAGCAAGGTCCCGCCCGCCTCCAGTTCTTTTCCAACGGAGACCTATAGATAGGTAAGGAGAAAACGGAGTGAACGCCTCAGACCCTGCTTCCGTCTCTAGTCCGAAGGGGTATATAGGATGGAAAATACGGATAAAACATCCAAAAACTGGGGAAGGAGGGGGAAACTAGACCTACTGCAGGAACCTCTCTCGAAGATCTACTGTTACAGTAAGTTCTTACGTAACTGCAATATCTTACTTCGAGAGGGTTCCTGCAGTAGGTCTTCACATATAGGACTGAATACCAAGCAGTCCCAAAGAAAAGTAAGGCACTGGTGCATCCGGGAGGAGGAGACGTCGCCATGGGGAATCACAACAGAAGGCCTTGCAGGACCACAAGACCAAAGCCAGTTCTGCACCGAGAGGCAATGTCCAGACTGTAATGCTTAGTGAAGGTGTGAACAGACGACCAAGTGGCCGCAGCACAGATCTCTGCCATGGACACATTCCTAAAAAAGGCAGTAGAGGTCGCCACGCTATGGGTGGAGTGGCCTTTGACTGCCCCCGGAAGAGACTTCCCATATTTTGTACAAAAATGGATGCAGTTAGCAAGCCATCAGGAGATGGTCTGCTTGGAAATAGCCTTGCCCTGGCACTGAGGGGCAAAGGCTATGAACAGTTGGCTAGATTTCCTAACCTATTTAGTCCTGTTTGTGTAGTACCTCAGGATCCGGTGCATGTCAAGGGTGTGCAGCAGGTGTTCCCCTGTTGGAATACTGTGGATAGTACACCGGTAATTCCACGCTCTGGTTCAAGGTGGTTTCTGAAACTACTTTGGGCAAAAAGGAAGGGTTAGTCCGGAGGACTACTCGGTCCTTATGAAAAATCAAATAAGGTTCTTTACAGACACATGCCTGTAATTCAGAGACCCTTCTTACTGAAGTAACAGTGACTAAAAATAAGGTCTTCCAGGAAAGGAAGCGTAAGTCGCAAGAAGAAGCTGGTTCAAACGGTGGTAAGGTTAGCTTCTTGAGCATGAAATTCAGGTCCCAGGGAGGACAAGGATTCCAGATTGGAGGTTTTAAATGAAGGATGCCTTTCAAAAAGGTTTTAGCAACCTCCAGTTGAGCCAAGGTTTTGCCCTCCACCAAGAGGTGGTAGGCTGACACCGCAGAGAGGTGGACCTTAATGGAGGAATAGCTAAGGCTCACCTCAGACAGGTGTGCGAGGTACTCTAGAACCTGGGAAGCCGAGCACGAAAATGGATCCCAGCTCCTTACTTGGGCCCATATCGTGAATCTCTTCCACTTCATAGCGTAGGTGGATCTAGTGGAGGGTTTTCTGGCCTCCACTAGAATGTGCTAACCTCCCGAAGAGACCCATAGCGAGAAATCGCTATGTCCACAGGTGCCACGCATGAAGGTGGAGAGACTGAAGGCTCAGATGCACCAGGGTACCCTGCTCCTGAGTCAGAAGGTCATGGGAAATGGGCAGAGGAACCAGAGGTTCCAGTGCCAAGTGTTGCAGAAGAGGGAACCAAATTTGGCGTGGCCAAAGAGGAGCAACCAGGATTGCGTGGGCCCCCTCTTGTTGAAGTTTCACCAGGACCTTCTGAATGAGAGGAAGGGGAGGAAAGATGTACAGCAACCTCCCTGTCCATGAAAGAGACAGCACGTCTCACCAAAAAGCACCATGCCCGGGAACGAGCAAACAGAAGACAGGTAGTTTTGCGTTGTATGGAGAGGCGAACAGATCCATCTCTGTCCGACCCCGTCAAAGAAAGAGATCTTCGACTACCTCTGACTTTAGCTCCCACTCATGGGCCCTGGCCACTGATCGACTGATACTGTCCACCAGGATGTTGGTGATGCTTGGAACATAAACTGCTGTCAGATAAATGCTGTGCTGAAACGCCCAGTACCACACCCTCATGGCTTCTCAGCAAAGAGGGTATGACCGGGTTCCTCCCTGTTTGTTTATGTACCAGACAGTGGACATGTTGTCCGTCTGTACTAAGAGAGATCCCAGAACCAGCAGTGACTGGAATGCCTGGAGCGCGTAAAGAACCGCCCTGGTCTCCAGAACATTGATGTGGAGCATCAGCTCCTGGTCGGACCAAGACCCTTGTGTCTTATGAGATCCCAGATGAGCTCCCCAGCCCAGATCTGAGGAGTCCGTAGTGAGAATTTGAGTCAGAACTACCGGAAGGAAAGGAATTCCCTTCAATAAGTTTGAGAGATCCTGCCACCAGCGAAGATCTCTCTGAAGGCTGTTGGACAGCATGACTTTTTGGTTCATGTCATCCATCCTCTGGTCCGATTGGACTCGAAGAGACCATTGGGTGACCCTCATGTGAAGCCTGGCCATTGGGACTGTCGAAATGGTGGCCACCATCAGTCCCAATAAATGAAGCATCGAGTGTGCTGGGATCCATCGGGCCTATGCCACGAGAGTGGCTTGAGAAGCTAGGGTCTCAGCCCGATCCGATGTCAGGAAAGCCGTGCCCTGAACTATGTCTAGTACAGCTCCAATGAACTGGAGTCTCTGGGAGGGTACTAGCTGGGACTTGGGAAAATTGACCATGATGCCCAGTAAAGCAAACAAGCTCAGAGTGAAAGAGAGACTCTTTCAGGCTGATAGGAGAGGGTGCTGAGAGGAGCCAGTTGTCCAGGTACGGGAAGACATAAATGCCCTGGCGGTGCAGAAAGGCCGCCACCACTGCTAGGCATTTGGTGAACACTTGGGGGGCCAAAGAAAGATCAAATGGGAGTGCTCTGAATTGGAAATGCTTTTCCAGGAAAACAAAGCAGAGAAAGCGGCGGTGGGCCGGGAGGATAGGGATATGCAAGTAAGCATCGTGCATGTCCAGGGAGCACAGCCAAGAATTGTGGTGGAGCAGGGGGAGGAGCCCCTGAAGGGTCAACATACGAAGCTTCTTGTACTCGATGAAGATGTTTAGTGTGCTGAGGTCCAGGATCGGTCTCAGGTTGCTCGTTTTCTTTGGAACCAGGAAGAAGTGGGAGTAGAATCCCCTTCCTATTTGGTTTAATGGGACAGGCTCTATGGCCTTCTTTAGAAGACATGCCTGGATCTCCTGAGAGACTATGGGGACCTGATCCCAGGGATAGAAGGACCATCCTGGTGGTTGAGGGGCTGGAATTTCGCTGAATTCTATCGAGTGACCTCGCTGGATGAGCTGAAGCACCCAATTTTCTGTGGTGACGGACCTCCAACCTTCCAGGTGGAAGCCGGACCTCCCTCTGACTGGTTTCTCCTGAGGTACTGGAGGTAGCAGAAGAAGGAGGAGAAAGGAGTCAGGACACCGAGGGGAGGGGAGCTTTTGCCCCAGAGGCCTGTTTTTGAAATTTGGTCTGTGGGGTTTGAGCTCCAGAGCCAGGTGCGCGCTTCTTTGCCTGACGCTTAGCCTGGGGTTTGATCCTCCTTCTTTGGCGGTGAAAAGGCTGCATTTCTGGCCCGTCTTGTGTAAGGAACGGACGTCCCGTAAGGAGCGTCTGCTCTCCTGCAGCCCGGTAATGATGTCTTTAGCGTCACCGCCAAAGAGGATAGAACCCCTGAAAGGGGCATCCAACAGAGAGGACTGCATGTCCTGCGCCAGTCCCACTATACGGAGCCAGGAGAGGCGTTGGAGGCAGATCCCCCGGCCGCCGCTCTAGCCGCTGAATCCACTGAGTCGTAAGTAGCCCGAAGGGCATGGCGACACGAGGATTTCCCCATCCACACTTTTTCCAAGAGCTTCTTCCTCAGGGTTTCATCTTAAACGTCCTGGAGATCTCTTTCTAAATCCAAAAGAGAAGCTTCCTGAAAGGCGACCATGTGCAAGACATAATTAAGGGAATGTATCGCACAAGATGAAGAAGAGTAAATTTTGCGCCTAAATTGGTCGAGCTGACGCGAGTCCTTGTCGGGAGGCGAAGAACTCAGATGCTTGGGCTGGGCTGAACGGTCGTGAGTGGCCGTGATGACCATAGAGTCAGCCTTGGGATGGGAATTCAAATGAGATATCCCTTCCGGGGGATAACAGGTGCAGTCAGCTTTGCGTGAGACCACTGGAATGGAGGACGGTTGCTGCCAGATTGTGGTCACAAGTTCCTCGTGTGGTCCCATCCACGGTTGAATGGGAATAGGGTCCGAGGTGGACAGATCCAGGTGCTCCGCAAGACATTTTCTTTGTGGATCAACCTCTTTGGACGGCCAACCACCAGCTGCCTGAATAGAATGCAACAGGTCTCGAAGAAGGATCCTCCGGAGGTGACTTTGGGGAGTCTTTCGGAGGGACCTCTATGGGAGATCTGGGATCTGACACATCCGAGTCGGAATCAGTGTCAGAAGAGTCGGAGCCACTAGGAACAGAGGGGTCTGGTTCAGTAATGCCTACCAAGGTAGAGGTGGTGGCTCTAGCATGAGGAGGCGGTGGAGAGGCCACCCTGGCAGAGGATGTCTCCCTCACCAGCTGCCTTAACTCTGACACACGCTGCGCTCTAGCCTGTTTCCACCACAGAGGGACGGACTCATGGTCCGGTACCAGAGGAGGAGATGGCTGATAACTCGGATATCCCGGGTACTGAGGATAATGCCAGGACTGATAATACGATGAGTACCCTGGGTAACCTGGCGTGGGATGCCATGGAGTAGGATAACCCGGCGTTGGGAATGACGGCGTCGGGAAACCTGGCATCGGAACACCCGGCATGGGGAGACCCGGCGATGGAGGCACCTGGCAAGTGTCGGATTCTGAATGACCAACAGAGGGCCACCCGCAGGCGGGAGAGAGGGTTCCTGGACTATGAACCCAGTAGAAGGCCCCGCAGGGGGAGGTGCCATGGTGCCAGAAGGTGGCGTTAAGGTCGGGCGCGCCCCAAGTACTGGGGGTGGAGGCTCCATACCGGTTCTTTGTCGGCAGCAGAATAAAATCTGGCGACGGAGAAAGGCCTGGCGGGGGAACATGAGGGGCCCCGATGGCAGGTGTGACGTGACTTTTCTAAAGCAAACAGCAAAGGATTGGGTGGCGAGTCTCTAGGGTGGAGGACCCTGGGAGACGATGGGTCGACTAGTCCCTCACTCTGTCCAACGTCGGGGGCCAAACTGGAGCCCAACAGGAGAGTGGACAAATCTTTGCTGGCATCGGAGGAATCGGCGTCCGAAGCTACAGATCCGGCCGGACTACAGATGGCTTGGAGGCCGCCGCTAGTCTGATCAGCGGAGGCCGTGCGCCCTTCGCCAGAGGTGAGGGGTGACTTATCAGCAGGATCAGTTGACAAAATTACCACCTCCAAAGAGGCAACCCCGGCTGCCTGCTCACCTCAGCAGGAGGGGGAAAGGGGGCCTGTCCCAAAGAAGCGGATGGGGCGCCCGAAAAAGTACTCATGGTTGCAGGCCTCTCTGGTGGCGACGGACTCCTGTCCCGATGCTTTTCTTTACTTTTCTTCTTCTTCGGGCCGGCGACGACGACCTTTCCCTGAGTTTTTGGAGTTCCTTTTCCATAGACGCCAAGCGTCGGGTCAACAGATGGGCCTCGAGGGACCTCTTGCGCCTGGTTCTGGTCGCCTGGTTGAAGGCCTGGCAGAAGGAACACTCCTGGATGTTGTGCTTCAAACCAAGGCAAAGGAGGCAGTGGGAATGGTCGTCCCCGTGCGGGATTTGAGCACCGCACTTAGAGCACTTTTTCTTCTGTCTAGAAGACATCAAATTGAAGAACATTTGTGGAAATACTTTCAAGAGGTGAAGAAAACTTCAACAAATATAACGCAGACATTAGATTGCTGTTCTGACATGAACTGAACATGACTGAAGCAACGGCAGGAAAGAACTGGGGCGCGGACGCGGGACCGCCCCTTTTATAGTCAGGCTGACGTCACTATGCCCCGACGTCGGGGGCGGTCCCTGCTGATGATTGCTATCTACAAGTTTGCTGTGCGGACCTGATGCCAGGGGGCGCAGTCCCATATGTGAAGACCTACTGCAGGAACCCTCTCGAAGTAAGATCCAAGTATTACCTTAACAGGGAATCCAAATCCTTCTTAGTCTCCAGCGTCCTCCTTCTGGTCTTCGACTATGGTTTACTTGTCTCCTTCCCCCGCCTCTCCATCAAAAATTTCTCTAGACTTCAAAGCTCCTACCACAACGCTATACGCTTTGCCTCTGGTCTCCTAAACTTGCACACCACTGAGACCTTTATAAGCTCACCAGTCGGCCCTCCCTTGAGGCCCGCCTCAACTGCAAGATGGCCAGCTTCCTCTTCAAACTTTCCTGTGGACTGCTCCCTGATTGCCTCACTTCTCTCTTCCAGACAGCTGCCACTACCAGGACCACTAGACTGTCCTCCACTCTCCCTTTCTGCCAGACCACTCAAGGTCAGAAAACACTCTCTTTTACAGGACTCAAGCTCTTCAACTTTCTCCCTCCAGAATTAAAATGTTATCCCTCCACAAATGCCTTCAAACACAATATTAGGAGACATTTCTCTCCCACCTGCACCTGCTCGCAGCACTAATATGGCTCCCTTTCAGCACTTTTTTCCCCTCACTCTCTGGTTATCTACCTCAGGCACTTACCCTCTCTTTCTAACACTTGTAGTATTGTTAATCCACCTAGGCTAGTTTTTAGATTGCACTTAAATTTTTTGTTTCCCACTGTTATATTATTGTTAAATCCTCACCGAATGCTTAATGTCACCTTGTGTTTGTTAAGTCATCAAGGCTAGTTCATGGTTTGCCCTTTAGTCTACATTATCCAAATTTTATGTACCATTTTATTAACCCTCACTGTTAGTTAAATGTTTTAGCCTATGTCATGTCTCACGATTGTTGTATGTAACTTGACGCTTGTGTAAACGGGCAGCAATGCTCACATGCCTTTCCAGTATAACCAAAAAAAATGAAATGAAATGAAGTATAGTTCTACCCGACTGTACTTGGCCTTGGGATGACTGTGGGACCAGCACACAAAAGATCACAGCTTATAAAAAACCCTCACATGCACTGCAGGCTATTGAATCTCTAACTGCTGTATTCCTGCTTCTATTCCAGCTGCAGGGGATTCTGGTTAAAGCCAACATCAGCTTAGACGTTAGTAGAATCAGCCTGATATAAATCTTCTATACTGTGATAAACTAAGTAAAAAAAAAACAAAAAAAAAACATGGTTTTACACAAAGGCCCAGATATTCAAAAGTGTTGCACCATGTGCAACCCACTGATGTCTTGTTGGCGATATTCAAGCAGGGTTGTGCCTGGTACAAATCCCGATGCGGATGCATCAGTAATGTATCTTGATGCAGGTAGGCGGTGTGCCCATACAAACTCTGCACATCCCGATATTCAACCGGTATGTGCTGGGTCATGCATCTTAACCCCACCGCTACGCCGCACACAGGTAGGCCAAAAAAAAAAAAAGGAACAACGGCTGGCTACTCACAGGTGAGCTGGCGTGTTGCAGGGTGCAACACGGCAGCTGCCACCTGTTGGTGGCCACCCGAGCTCTGGCTGCACCTCAGTGGTGGCACCCCCCATGCCCGATCGCGGGTATCTGTTTAAAATAAAAACGTCCTATCTCCCTGGTGGTCCAGTGGACCGCTGTCAGCCCGATCGTGGGCATCTGTAAAATTAAAATGACGTCCAGTATCCCTTGTGGTCCAGTGGACCACTGTCAGCCTGATCGCGGGCATTTGTAAAAGTAAAATGATGTCCAATATCCCTGGTGGTCCAGTGGACTGCTATCAGCCCGATCGCGGGCATTTGTAAAAGTAAAATGATGTCCAACATCCCTGGTGGTCCAGTGTACCGCTCGCAGCCCGATCGCGGGCATCTGTAAAAGTAAAATGACGTCCAATATCCCTGGTGGTCCAGTGGACTGCTCGCAGCGCAATCGCGGACATCTGCAATGAAAAATTAAAGTCCAATATCCCTGGTGGTCCAGTGGACCGCTCGCAGCCCGATCACGGGCTTCTGTAATAAAAAATTAAAGTCCAATATCCCTGGTGGTCCAGTGGACCGCTGTCAGCCTGATCGCGGGCATTTGTAAAAGTAAAATGATGTACAATATCCCTGGTGGTCCAGTGGACTGCTGTCATCTGGTGCAAGCGATCACTGGCCTGAGAACAAAAGGCTGTCTACCTGGTGACTAACCATCCCGGCTTGCTGTCTCCTCCTCTGTTCTGTCCTTCACAGATTATGAGATCCTAGTCTATGGATCTGCAGATAACACTACTCTACACAGAATCAGGGGACAAAACTGACTCCTAGTGGTCACATGTGGGAGAAATGGAGGCTGAAGTGCCAGAGAGTAGACAAGGGAGGCACGGTACTACCATCTGGTGGTGGAAATCTATAACCTGCAAATGGAGGGATAGGAACTTAGAAAAAATCAGGTCACATGATGGGAAGACGGAAATAAATTAGAAGAGATCCCTGGGTGGGATGGTAGCTGGGGCTGCGGCGGGGGCTGACGGGGCAGTTGACATGCAGCATCGATGGGCTAACACCCCATCACAAAAGAAAAGCTCTGGAGCGAGGCTGGAAGAATTACTTTTACTGCTCCTCAGTCCACTCTGTCCCCTAGTATGTGTGCCTCTAACCAGGTGAAGTGTGTACTGGGGATAGGGGTCCTGAGGCCTATGTAGGAGGATGAGAACAAAAGAATTATTAGTATGCAGCAGGAAAAGGTATGGGGGGATAGCCCAGAGCTCTGCCACCTAGTGCACATGTGCAAGCTGTGGGGACTGAAACAGCCTGAGGCAGTGAGAGAAGGCAAAACATGGAGCCCAGGGGAACACAAAGATGCCAGCAACACGTGGCAGGCCACTGGAGAACCCCAGTAAGCGGTTCCAAATACAACAGATAACCACAGAAAAGTAACAAAAAAACAGATTAGCTGCTAAAACTGGGCAGTCACTATAGAACTACAGCGGATGTAACTAACAAGTACAATAATCAGTAACGCAATAAGTAAAGAGAGCTGCTCTGTAGGTAAAGGTAGAAAATCAGGCACTAGAGAGAGGTATAAACTTGACCAATTTAAACAGTAATGCTAACAAATCCAGGTAAAAGCAGTAGCTGAAACAATGTCCAAGTGTCCTTGCAAGTCTTGTGGCTTTTAAAGCTCCACTTGGAAATGGAAGCACCCAGTACAGCTGAGGAGAATGTCCAAGGCAGAAACACAATCAGAATTCGGAGGTCAGAAAATAACACCCTGCAACAAGAGCAGCTCTGGATGGAGGCTGGACGTACACTTTACTGCTCCTTGGTCCGTGCTGTCCCTTAGTGCGTGTGCCTGGAGTAGGTGAAGTGTGGCTAGGGATGGGAGTCCTGAGACCTTTACTGCTTCTCGGTCCATGCTGTCCCCTAGTGTGTGTGCCTCTGAGCAGGTGAAGTGTGTGTTAGCCAGTCTTCTGTGGGGGACGGTGTCGAAGGCCTCACTGAAGTCCAGGTAGACCACATCTGCCGCTCCTCCCTGATTCACCTCCTTGGTAACCCAGTCAAAAAACTCCATCAGGTTTGTTTGGCAAGATCTCCCCCCCTGTGAACTTACATTGTCTCAGATCCTGCAATTCACTGATTTTAAGGTATTCCACAATCCTTTCATTAAGTATCATTTCCATAACCTTGCCCACCACCAACATCAGGCTTATAAGTCACTAGCTTCCTGCCTCCTTCCTGTTCCCACTTTTGTGTAGTAGGACCACATCTGCTCTCCTCCAGTCCCCCGGGACCCCCCCCCCATATCCACTGACAGCTTGAACAAGACTATCAAAGGCTCAGGCAGTTCCTCTTTTAGTTCCTTCAGTATCCAGGGGTGAACTCCATCCGACCCCATTGCCTTGTCTACTTTTAGTTTTGCTAGTTCCCAGAGGACTCTCTCCTCCATAAAAGGGCTAGCATCCACCTCCCTTCCCTTAATGCCCTTCTTCACTATCTGTGGCCCATCAACTACCCCTTTCTTTGTGAATACTGAACAAAAGTACTCATTCAGTATGTCATCTTTCTTCTGGTCCTCTTCCATACATCCCCCTCCTCCTCTTTTAGTCTTACTATCCCTGCCTTGCTTTTCGTCTTTTTGCTTATGTACCTAAAGAATGTTTTATCCCTTATTTTTGCTGATTTGGCCATGTTTTCCTCCATTTGTGCTTTATCTCTCCTAATTGCCTTCCCTGCCTCCCTTGTTTCTCCTGATAACTCTCCCTATCCTCTTCCTTCTGTGACATCTTGTACCTTATGAATACCTGCTCCTTTTCCTTTACCTTCTCTGCTACTTGCTTGGAGAACCATAGCGATCTCTTCTTTCTCTTGCTCTTTTTAACCTGCTTGACACAGAGGTTCATTGCCTTCTCAATGGCCTTCCTTATTCTTGCCCACTTTTTCTCTACTCCACCCTTATTCCCTGTTCCTGCTAGGGCTTCCTTGAGGCACTCTCCCATTTTGTTGAAATTGGCCTTCCTGAAGTCCAGGACCCTCGTTTTAGTGTGATTATGCTCTGGCCCAGTCCTTATGCCGATCCACACCGTACGATGTTCACTAGTCCCCAGGTGGCTTCCCACCATGACGCGTCAGTGACACTGTCTCTGTTTGACAGTACCAGGTCCAGTAACACCCCCTTCTGAGTGAGTTCTTTGACTAGTTGCCTGAGGAATGCCCCTGCAGGAGTCTAGTATTCTCTTACTTTTAACTGATGTTGCTACAGGAGGCTTAATCCACATTTGGTAGATTTGACATCCCCACCAGCAGCACCTCACCCTTGTTAGCCATCCCTTGATTTCTTCTAACATATCCTTATCTCCCTCCTCCCTGTGCTGGAGGTCTGTAAATCACCACTATCCCAATAGCAGCTCCCCTCCCTGTCTCCAGTGTGACCCACAGTACCTCCGCTTTAGTCTGCCCCCACCTTAATTCCATGGCCTTTATGTTCTCCCTCACATAAAGAGCCACCCTTCTCCCTTTTTTCCTACCCAGTCCCTCCTGAATAACACATACCCTGGTACGGCTACCTCCCAGTCCTGGTTTTCGTAGCACCAGGTCTCCATAATTGCTACTATGTCCAGATCTCCTACTGCCATGGTGGCCTTTAGGTCTGCCATTTTGTTGCCCAGACTTCAAGCATTTGCACGCATGGCTCTCCATTGTGTACTGCCACCTCCCCTTTTCTTGTCCTTTTGTCCTCCCCCTTTTCCTCCACAGTTATCTTTCTTCTTTTCCCTTCCCTCTTCCTCTTGGTTACCTATTTGTGATTTTTCCCTTAGGGACTTCTTACCCTCTGGAGTCCTGGGCTGCTGACCCTGTAAGCATGTGAGGGGGTGACTATGCCTTCCTGCCTTATTCTGCCTCCCCCCTTGGCTAGTTTAAATGCTTATTAATGTAACATTTAAACTGTTCACTAAGGATCTCAGTTCCCCACCTGGAGGGATGCAGGCCATCACCCTTGTACAGGCCTCTATCCTTCCAGGTGGAGCCCCAGTCCTCAATGAATCCAAATCCCTCTTCTCTGCACCATTTCCTCAACCATAAGTTAAAGTCTCTGGTGCTGATCCTCCTGTCATCCCCCTCTCCTGTTTTAATCCCTTCAGTTATCTGAGGTTCTTTCTGAGTTTTAGGCTGCAGGACTGCTTTACCTGCCCTTCTAGCCTTACTCTGATTGCCTTTCCTGTCTTCCTCCCTCTGGGTCCTCCTGAATTTCCTATATGCAGTCCTCTTATTTCTGACTGCCTGTGTTACCTTGTGACTAAACCAGTTGGGTGTTATGGTCCTTGAGTTCCCTCTTTAGTCTAACACACTCCTTTGTGACTGCCACTATTCCCTTTTTAATGATGGTCCACTTTTGATGCACCCCATCTCTACATTGCTGCCCTCCAGGAGTCCCTTTAGTAGCTTTCTCATCCTTCTGAAGTCTGCCCTTCTGCAGTCTAGGACCATGGTCTTTGTGGATACCTTCTGCTTGCCCATATCCAACCTTAACCACACCGTGTGGAGGTCACTCCCACCCAGGAGCTCCTCAACCTGAATGTCCTGAATGTGGTCCCCATTTCTCAGTACCAGATTGAGGATTGCCCACTCTCTGATGGGCACCATGACACACTGGGTCAGGAATCCACTCTGCACCACATCCAGGATTACCTGACTCCTGGCGCAGGTCATAGCAGGAATCTTACAGTCCACCTTAGGCAGGTTAAAGTCCCCCACAATTACCACCACCTCCTTCCCCACAGAGTCCCTTATCAACAAACTCAGTTCTCAGTCCCTTTCTTCCTCCTAGTTGGGCAGTCTGTAAATCACCACTAATCTTACCTTCCTCCTCCTAAATGAAAGTAACTGCATCCACAACACCTCTTGCTTCCCCTCTTCTAACTCCTCCCTTGTGCAAGTTATTCCTTCCCTTATATACACTGCTACCTCACCCCACTCCCCTGTCCCTTCTCTATAGTTTGTACCCCGGGATTGAGAGGGCCCAGTTGTGGTTAGGAGTAGCCCATGTCTCAATGACTACTACAATATCCACATTCCTCTCTGCTAACAATGCCTTCAGGTCATCCATCTCGCTTCAAAACTACTATGCTCAAGGACATCACCCTCCACCATGAATCTGAGCCTCTCCCTGGTCTGACTGTCTTCCCTCATCTCTCCTTAGTCCACCACCTCAGACTGCCCTCTACTCCTCCTTTTACACTCACTCAAGACCCTGCTCCTGATTCTATCAGTTCAGATTAGGGGGAGGACTACTGGCCTCCTCCTACTCAAGAATCTGGGCCAAAGAACCATTCTTCCTCCCATCAGTTTAAATTAAAGCCCCAGATATGTACCCACCAGTCTTTCTTTGAGAACATTTGAACCTTTTCTACCGAGGTGCAGTCTGCCTGGTGCATATAGATTGTCACTCCCAGGGCTCCCCCCAGCCACCAACACAACTGTAATCTTCATATTTATTTATTTATTTATTTATTACATCTCATCCTTCTGAAGTCTGCCCTTCTGCAGTCTAGGACCATGGTCTTTGTGGATTCCTTCTGCTTGTGTTAGGTGTCAGTGTGGCTCAGTTGGTAGCACATCCGCCTCTGGACCAGAAGGCCGTGGGTTCTCGTCCCACACCGGGATTGGACTTGCACCTAAAAATCGCTGGCATCCAAGTGCAGTATTGGGGGTGCTGTACTGTTGTGATGTACCGTCCTTCGGATGAGATGTTAAACCGAGGTCCCTTCTGCCCATCCTGGTGGGTGTCCAGGTGGAAGTAAAAGAACCCAGGGCACTCTTAGCAAAGAGGAGGGAACATTCCTGGTGTCCTGGCCAACATTCCCCTTCCCATAAACCAGTTCATGCAATTATCCAGGCTAAGTGTGGGTGATGATGTGCGATATGGCTGCCAACACACACATTCAGTCACTTCACTACCAGTCTAGCATTGCTTGTAAAGCTCTTTGGGATACTGTGTATGAAAAGCGCTATACAAATGCTGATTCTTCTTCTTCTTCTTCTTCTTTTTTATTTCAAGAATTTCACCAGGAAAGCCATGCTGAGCTGGTAACAGCTCATTTCCTGATGTTTCCTGGTGGAAGGGATGAGGAACATCATGTAAAATCATTTACAATAAATATATAGAGAATACAGCAATACTGTTTAAATAAAGAAATAATAAAAAATACAAAACAGAAGACATATGTATAGATAAGGGGAAACAGCAAAGTTAGTGAGGGGACAAGGAAGAGGGTCAAGGACAGTTGCAAGAGGGAGAAAAAAAGTCATGAAGGAGAAACTTTAAGGGGAAAGTTGAAGAGGTAACGTGAATAGACAAGAGAAGAGAGGACCAAAGTGTAGGAAAGCGATAAGAGAAAGCAGATTGACCAACTGTAGATTTCCTTTAAGGAATACCAACGAAATGAGAAGTAATATTTCATAATGGATAGCAGGAAGCTGACGGAGAGGATAAGAGGGAAGTAGGGGAAGGAAGGCAAACAAACCAAAATTTAGATCTAAAGGAGATACAGTGGAGAAGGTGACTGACATCAAGAGATCTCTGCACCAGACATGTAGCCAGCCATTAAACTCCTTTATATTTTCCTTCATACTGTGATGGAGCTAGGTACTTACAAAACTTCAGAGAAGGCTACTATCCTGGTTACTGCTACAGATTCTCCCCAGTTTCCTGAACCTCTCCTGCACCACCCCCACCTCCTTTCCAGCTAGGTCATTAGTGCCTAGATGGATAATCACCTGGGGCTTCCCACCAACCCCCTGCACCAGCTGAGAAATCCTTGGGCCTACCCATTCTGTTGTCATCCCCAGCATGCATACCGCCTTCCTACCCTTGCATGGATCCCCCCCCAGTGTATAGAAACATAGAAACATAGAAGTTGACGGCAGATAAGGACCGCAAGGCCCATCCAGTCTGCCCATTTCTTTTTCTATTTTATAAATGTGCCATCGGCCTTTGCTCTGTCATGGCCTATCTACTCATACTCATCTGTATTGCTCCCTTATACCTATCCCATGCATGTCTGAAGCCCTGCACTGTGTTCATATCCACCACTTCCTGAGGTAGGCCGTTCCATGTATCCACCACCCTTTCTGTGAAAAATAACTTCCTCACATTACCCCCTTAATCAGCCTCCCTCTGATTTCATGCTGTGTCCTCTTGTCCTGCTATTTTTCTTATATTGAAACATGTTAGACTCTTTCACCTTGTTAATGCCCTTAAGGTGTTTCAATGTTTCGATCATATCACCTCTCTTCCTCCTTTGTTCTAGGGTATACATATTGAGCTCTGTTAATCTGTCCTCTTATGTTTTCTGATGCAATCCCTGCACCATTTTGGTTGCCCTTCTCTGGACTGCCTCAATTTGGTTAATGTCCTTCTGAAGGTGTGGCCTCCCGTACTGCACGCAGTACTCCAGATGGGGCCTAACCAGTGTCTTGTAAAGAGAGATTATTACCTCCCTCTTCTGACATGTGATACCCCTACTAGTACACCATAACATCCCCCTAGCCTTACATACTGCTTTAGTGGTCTGCTTGGATGATTTCAGGTCATCGGTGACGATGATACCCAAGTCTCTTTCTTCCCTTGTGACTGCCAGCAACTCCTCCAGCCTGTAGGTGGCTTCAGGGTTTCTCTTCCCTATGTGCATGATTTTGCACTTTTTTGCATTAAACCCCAGTTGCCACTCTTCCAACCATTTTGCTAGTTTATCCAGATCTCTTCTCATTCTGCCCACCCCATCTGGATCATCTACTCTGTTGCAGATCTTGGTGTAATCTGCAAACAGACAAATCTTACCTTCTAGTCCATCTGCAATGTCACTGATGAGGATATTGAAGAGGACTAGCCCCAGAACTGATCCCTGAGGTACTCCACTTGTGACTTGCATCTCTTCTGACTGTATACCGTTTACCACCACTCTGTTTTCTGCCCTTCAAACAGTTTGCCACCCAGTTGACCAACTTCTGACCCACCCCGAGCCTACCCAGCTTATTAATCAATCTTCTATGTGGAACAGTATCGAAAGCTTTGCTGAAGTCAAGGTAGGCAACATCAACTGCTCCCCCTTGGTCCACCACTCTGGTTACCCAGTCAAATAAATCTATGAGATTAGTTTGACAGGACCTTCCTTTTGTAAAACCATGCTGTCTTGGATCCTGTGCACCTATGGATTCCAGGTGTTGCACTATCCTTTCCTTAAGGAGTGCCTCCATAATCTAGCCCACTATTGAGGTAAGACTGACAGGTCTGTAGTTCCCTGCCTCCTCCCTGCTACCACTCTAGTGGAGCGGGATCACATGAGCCCTTCTCCAGTCTTCTGGGACCTCTCCTGTGCTCAGAGACTCACTAAACAGTTCCGATAATGGCTCTGCTAGTTCCACCCTTAGCTCCTTTAGTACCCTGGGATGTATGCCATCAGGTCCCATTGCCTTGTCCACCCTGAGCTTATTGAGCCCTTGTAGGATTCTTTCTTTTGTGAAGGGACTTGTGCTCACCTCACTCCCCCCCTGTGTCCATGATGCTGAGCTGTGGGCCCTGTTCTAACCTTTAGTTCAGTAAATACTGAGCAGAAGTATCTATTTAGGATAGATGCTTTTACATGGTCTTCCTCCTCACACGCCCACTTATCTCCTTCGATCTTAGCAATACTCTCTCTGGACTTTCTCCTTTCACTAATGTATCTATTGAAAGTCTTGTCACCTTATTTTACTGTTTGTGCTAGTGTTTCCTCAGTTTGGACCTTTGCCTGCCTTACTGCCTTCCCTGCTTCCCATAGGGAGTTTGGTATCCCTCTCTATTGCATTTCCTTATATTTCCTGAAGGCCAACCTTTTGGCTCTGACCTTTTCTGATACTGTTTTTGAGAACCAAAGTGGTTTCCTTCTTCTTTTGCACTTCCTTTTCTCTCTAACACAATGGGATGTTGCTTCAAGTATTGCATCCTTAATGCTTGCCACTTTGCCTGTACCCCCTCACCTGTATTTCTTTTTGCCAGGGCTAGCTTAACTCTGTTGGCCATCTTATCAAAGTCAGCTTCTCTGAAGTCCCATATTTTTGCCTTGGAATGGGATGATTTAGTTGTAATGGCCAAATTGAACCATACCATGTGATGGTCACTGGCCCCCAGGTGACCTTCTACCTGGAGATCTCTGATCCTTTCCCTGTTGATCAGTACTAGATCTAGGGTAGCTCTGACTCTTGTGGGTTGTTGTACCAGTTTTTTGAGGCCCTCCCCCTGCAGGGAATCCAACATGTGTCTAGTTCTGGCAGATGTTCCTGTTGGTATTGACCAATTTGTGTCTGACATGTTGAAGTCTCCCATTATCAGAACCTCCCCTTTAGCTATCATGGTTTGTATATCTTCTAACAATAATGTGTCTATGTCCTCCCCCTGGTCTGGGGGCCTGTAGACAATCCCAGTTCTTATGGCTGCCCCATTTCCTGTTTCCAGGGTGACCCACAGTTCTTCTGGCTCCTTATGTGTATTGTGAATTTCTGTAGCTTTGATATTTTCATTGACATACAGGGCCACTCCACCCCCCTTTTTTGCAACTTGATCTCTTCTGAACAGTACATAGCCAGGTACTAAAGTCTCTCAAGTGTGGTTACTGATAAACCACGTCTCACTAATTGCCACTATGTCCAGTTTAGCCTCTGTCATTGTTGCCTGCAGGTCTGGGATCTTGTTTCCCAGACTGCGAGCATTTGTGTACGTGATTTTCCATTGGCCAGATTTTGGTGTGTTAGTTGTTGGGTGAGTTCTGGCATTTCCTCTGTGCATAGTATGGGGAACTGGACCTTTTTCCTTACCTGGTGATGCAAATGAACTGCAAACATGCTGAACTGCTGTTTGACCACTAGCTGAGGGGGAGGGTGTTCTTCCCATTCGACGTATGGGATGCTGCACCCCTCTCCCCATTTGCTAGTTTAAATGTTCTACAAAGACATCAAACTTCTGCCCCAATGCACTGACTCCCTCCTTAGTCAGATGCAGTCCATCAAATTTCAAGAACTTTTGCTCGCAAAACTGTTGCCAGTTCCCTACAAATTTGTGTCGTTTTTCCTGGCAGCAGCCCTTGAGCCACATGTTTAACTCCCTTATCTCCCCTTCTCTGATCTTCTGTCCATCTGCCCCCCTCTCCCAGACTGGCAGGATCTCAGAGAAGGAGATGCCAGATGAAATGGATGATAGTTTGTCACCCAGCCTGGTCAGGTGTTCCTTGGTCTCCACAACTGACCGGCTGGCTAGATCATTAGTCCCTATGTGTACCAGGATGTCAATGTTTTCTCCTGCTTCCTGAACAATTTTAGCAATGCGGTCAGTCTCTCTCCACGGTGATGTACCAGGGAGACATCTGACCATTACCCCTGGCTGGAGATAGGTATCAACTCCCCGAATCATGGAGTCTCCTATGATCAAAAGTTTTTTGGATTTCCTTTTTGCTTTTTTTGTTTTGGTTCCTGTTCTGGGTGAGTTTTGTTGTGCTAGCTCCTGTGCTGCAGTGTCCTGCTCTGCAGTGTCCTCTGCCCCTTTGTTTGATTTCAGAGATAGAGGCAGATACCTGTTTGTAGTTTTAATATGGTTTGTGGAGGTAATATGTTGGAAGCTCCGAGTGATGGAGCACCAGATTTGCCCCTCCTAACCACCTGCCAACCTCCCAGACCAACTACCCTCTGCAGTCGAGGTGCTTCACTTGGATGTTGGGGAAATGGCAGGTGGTTCTTATAATATATTTCCTCTTGAATATGAAATTTGAGGCATGCAATCTCTGCCCATGCTGCCTGGAGCTGAGCCCTAAGATCTCCAATGGCCCAACACGTACGACAGTGTCCTAAATCCTATAAAACTGCCCTTCTGAAAAGTGTTTCGCAGTACCTGCAGTTAATGATATCCATTCCAGGTAATTTGCTGGGTTTATAACCTGGTCAGAGTAATTAGAAGGAAGAAAATGCAAGCAAGAGTTTGATTTTGTGTTTTGTTTTTTTGTATAACTTGTTATAACAAGTTAAATTACTAGTGCCTCTGTAAATGAGGTCACTGTGTGGATACCCCACTGATCCGCCCTTTCTGCTTTGCCACAGGAAATGTCACAACTGTGCTACCCTATAAAAGGAGTGTAGTGGGGTGGTTGGGGATGGGGTGGTGGCTGGGCCCTTCCCCTGCCAAAAAAGAAGAACCACGGATGAAAGAAACAAGGAGGCAAGAGCAGAAACAATCAGTCAGCAACAAATGCAGTAACCCTGAAAGCTTATCCTAACGATAGATAAAACTGTAAAACCTGTAAAGCTCTACCTGTAATAATTTCACAGAAGATATACCCTGTAAGAAACACTATGCTACAGAGAAAAATAAAGCAGTAACAGAAGATATACCTTGCAAAAGACAATTTGAATCAGAAGATTACAGCAGTAATCTATTAGCACACACCTGTAGGCACCCCTTGTAATAATGCAGCATAAGGTATACCCAGCAACAACAATTTGAATCAGAGAAAAATAAAGCAATAAAATGTTGGCAACAAACAGTAACAATCCCTGTGAGTACAAAATAAAAACAACAACACACAGTAAATCTGCCTAGCCAAAAGAATTCTTAATCCTTTCGCTTGCTCTGGTAAGGTTCTGTGCTCTGTCCTTTCGAGCAACCTAGAAGGAAAGAACTCAGGTGAAGCTAGGTGCCTTGGCCAGTAAACCTAGTCTTATACCCATTACTACTGAGTCCTCCAGGATTGCAACCCTGAATTCTCCTTTCCTCTTCCTGTCCCTCCCAAATATTCTATTCAACCCTCAAGCTCCTCCCCTGTCGGTCTGTCTGGTCCCCCTCAGTCTTGATATCCAATATTCCCTACTGTTCTCCTCCCCCTGCCTGACTAGCTTTTCCTCTACCCCCTCAGCCACCCCTCTTACATTCCCTCCCTCTGCTCTGACATATCTCCTTCCACCTCCTAAACTCCCTGCTTCCAGGGTTGTGACCAGGGGGTGCAAGAGATGTGGTTGCAGGAGGACCTACTGTCAGGGCGCCCACTGCCTCAGAGGTCAGCATTATGAAACCTTTATTTTGATAGACTAGCTTGTTTTCTTTGTACTTGCTTATCCAACTGAAATTGGGGCTCAGTATTGGCAACATGGGGTATGTTCTGCATATTCCAACTCCAGTTGGAGTAGGGGGAGTACAGAATAAAAAAAGCAACAGGGCCTGTTAATCAAAACATCTGATCTTGGTGCTGATGTCTTCAGCAGGAGCAGGAAAAATTACACTGTTCAGTTCCCTGATCATGGTGCCAACAAGGCAAAGGAGGCAGCATGGACAAACCAGAAATGCTCAGCAGGACTGATACAAAATAACAAAACAAGCTACACTATAAATATTTCATATTCACTAATAGTTATTTTATGCTTATTTGTGGGGAGGTAGGGTCCCACAAAATATTTTGTAAGGGGGCCATACAGTCATTGGCATGGCCCTGCCTTCATTGGTTCCCCCACTGCCTTCCTTACCTCCTATCCCTCCTTTCCCTGCACCTGTTCTGCCATCCCTAGTCAATTGTCCCTTTCCTCCACTGCTGCTGTGCACCCTTACACTTCCACCTCCTAGCTAACCCCTCTGGACCCTCTGACTTGTACCTGACCCCTCCCCCCACCACAGTCACCACATTCTTCTACTCGAGTCATTGGGATGAATCTGTTCCACACTGGTATCTTGCTAGATTCTCCCACTCCAGCCCCCCTCATGACCTCACCCCTACCACCCACCACCTTCCACCCTCCTCCCTAGAAGCCCTCAACTTCTGAGGTAGGGATGCCAACAGCATCTGGGCCCTCCCCTCCTCAACCCTCCTCTGGTTGCCTACTTCTCTTACCTAGGTTGTCCACACCCTCCCGTCTCCTCTCTGCCTCATCCCCCTCTGTCTGTTCCTTACAAACCTTCTCATCTCTCATCTAAGTTACCTTACCTCTGCCCTCAGGGGGTTCAGGTTTCTACATAATGGACAACCACCCACCTCTATCAGAGTCCCCAGGAATATGGCCACCCTGCTCCCTCTACAACCTGCCATCCTGCTCCAGGCTTTCTGCTGCCTGCACATACTCCCACTCCCCCACATTCTACCTGTCTCCAGTCCTACTATCATCCTGTACCAATATGGTTATCAGTCCCCTAATCCCCAATGATCTCTTCTCACCACACCTTTGTTGTCCTACCCCAGATATTGTGTAGATGCACCCCCTCTGATTTCTTTATAAGCTTAGAAGATAACCCTAGATAGGGATTGGCTGCAAAGTTGCAACCTCTCAGATTACTTTATCAATGGACCCTCAGATGAGGGACAAGCTGCAAACCCCCCAGATTCCCTTGTAAATTTGCTCTGTATAATATATACCACTTCCCCTATATAAGTTTGGTCTGGGTACTCAGTGATTCACCACCCAAGATTGGATCGCGGGGGGGGGGGTTGCAGTCTGTTTTAAGACCGAACTCAACCTCATGAGTGTACCAGTTGAGGAGACTGAGTCACTCGAGTATACCTTGGTAACAGATGTAGATTGTAGGATTGCTGTCATCTACCGTCCACCCGGATATGGGAAACGGTTCCTTCAGGAAGTGGCAGACTTCATCACCGGCATGGCGTTTGAGTTGCCCAGATGATGGTTCTGGCGACTTCAATGCCTGGATCGATGATGAATTCTCGCAATTTGGACAACACTTCCTCCAGTTGATGTCATTGCTGGGCCTTACACAGATAGTTATCACTGCCACCCATAAACACGGTCACTCCCTTGACTCAGTCTTCCTCCTGGGGATCAAGGCTTCTGATCTAGGGGTGGAACCAATTGGATGGTCTGATCACTACACCGTGGAGTTTAGTTTTAGCACTCCCCAGTAGGCCTACCACTGTGGAGATGGTCAGGTATTGCCCTTTATGAGATCTTAGCTCTGATGGCCTGGTGGCGGTACTTGACCTATCAACCCTTCCAGTGGCAAGCAGCGACCCAGATGCCCTCATGGTAGCCTATAATGTGGCTATTTCAGTCACCCTGGATGTCGTTGCTCCTATCCGTGTTCGTCCTCTCTCCCTACGCCCTCAGTCCCCATGGTTGATGGGACCTTGAGGGAGATGTGGTGACTAGGATGAAGGTTAGAGTGTTGCTGGTGGATATCCTCCCTTGATGCCAACCACCTTAGATTGATGGAGCATTATCAAGCCTGTCAATCTGCAATCACCCGTAAGAAGGCAGAGTTCCTATCCGGGGAGATTGCAGTGGCTCAGAATCGACCAGCTCAGCTTTTTCACACTGTAGACAGACTGTGCAACCCAGCTTGCCTACAAGTTCAAAAAGCCTTTTCGCAAGTAGAGTGCGATAAACTTGCTTGATTCTTTGCAACTAAGGTGGCTGACATTAGGGCGGTGCTCCATCCAGTACATTCTAAGGGTGTTGCTCTGGATCAGTGCATGGCTGCTGCTCCTCAGCTTTCCTGGAGTACCTTCGACCGACCGGAGTTCATAGATGTCATGCGGATTGTCCAGAGTGTGCACCCTACGTGCTGTAGTTTGGACCCCGGACCAACTTCCCCGATTTTGGGTTGTATTGATTCCATCGGTCCGGTCCTTGCATAGATAGTCTGGTACTCCTTGGAAACAGGTGAGTTTCCTAGCTTCCTGAAGGATGTGGTGGTAAAACCCCTCTTGAAGAAAGCTTCTTTGGACCCCAACTTCCATGTGAACTACAGACCTATCTCAAACCTTCCCTTTTTAGGGAAGGTGATTGAGAAAGTAGTGTCCATACAGCTGGAGAACCATTTGACCAGCCATGATATCTATGAACCCCTCCAGTCCAGTCTTCGAAAGAGGCATAGCACTGAGACAGCGCTGGTTCGGGTGCTTAATGATCTCCTGATAGCTAGGGATCAGAAAACGATTCCATCTTGGTTCTACTAGATCTCTAATCAGCGTTTGACACTGTGGACCATGAGGTTCTACTTGAGTTCCTGAGGTTCATCTGTGGACTATCGGATGTAGCCCTCAGGTGGTTTACATCTTACCTCACTGGAAGAACTCAGAGGGTGGTATCCAGGATTTATTCTTCGGACCCAGTTTCTCTGTTGTGTGGGGTTCCTCAGGGTTCAGTGTTGTCCCTCATGTTGTTCGCAGTGTACATGCTGCCCCTCAGAGACACTGTAAGAAGGTACGGGCTGAGGTTTCACTGCTTTGCTGATTATACCCAGCTCTACCTTTCTTTTGTACCTGACCAGGATGGAGCTCTCTTGGTCTTTAATAACTGCCTTGTAGAAATCCAGGAGTGGATGGACTCAAGCTGGCTGAAGTTGAACTCTGAAAAGACTGAGGTGCTGGTTGTGGATTTGGCATGCCGGATAGGGGGGTTGGGGGTTGGTTTACCCTCCAGGCTTTACCTTGGGAGTTTATCTCTCCTGACCTCCAAATGGGTGCTTAACTTGGGGGTAATTTTTGATGAAGGGCTGACTCTGCATTCGCAGGTGTTTGCCGTCATCAAGTCCTCTTTTTATCATCTGAGGAATATCTCCAGGATTATGCACCTTGTTCCATCCGGCAATCTTCCTACACTGGTCCATGCCTTTGTGTCCTTGCGCTTGGACTGTTGCAATTCCCTCTACCTAGGGCTACCTGGGGTGGAAGTCCACCGCTTGCAGCTGGTGCAGAATGCAGCAGCCCAGCTTCTGACAGCAACTTCTTGTTCCAGTCATATTTCGCTGGTGCTGCATGGACCGCACTGGCTGCCTGTACAGTGGTGGATTACCTTTAAAGTCAGTCTTCTGACTTTTATAAGCTCTACATGGACTGGGACTGGACTACCTGAAAGAGCTCCTGATCCATTACTGCCCTGGGCAATTGCTCCGCTCAGCTGACGAGGGGTTGCTAGAGATCCCAAGGGTGTCTTTGAAATCTTCAGGGGCCCATGCATTTATGCATGCAGCCCCTACCCTCTGGAATTCTCTACCTCATCAGTTATGGGAGTGCGCAACCATGGAGAGATTTAAACAGGCCCTGAAAACATACTTGTGGTGTCAAGCATGTGGTGTTTAACCTTTGTATTTTAACTGTATTGTTGTTTTATATATTTTTAAGACTTTGAAATGTTTGACGTGTTTAAAAATCTGTAAGGCACCTTGGCTTTTGAAAGACGCTATAGAAATAAAGAATATTGTTATTATTAGGGTTTACTTCAGTTGCTCCTTTCCACTGTTCTGATATCCTATTCTAAATAGGAGCACTCTAGTGCCTTTTCAAAGATGGGTATAGTTTTTCCCCATTTACTTACCACATAGGCCTACCTCTGATAGGAAGTACCACCTTCTCCTCTGTCTTCTACCCCCAAAGTCCCTTTTTAGTGCTACCCTATCCCTCTCCCCCACCTTACCGTGCCTGTTCTTCACCATTCAGCATGGCCTACAGTCTTTCTTGCACACACCATACTGATGGCCCTGAAGATCACTTAGATGCCACTTTCCCACTTCGTGGCACTCTCACTTTGGGGTTGTTCATGTGAGGGGTCACTTGTAATTTGTGATATTTTATAGGACAGCCCTGTTTCTCTATTCACCAGCTTCAGTCACATGATTGCATGGACCTATGGACAACTGGGGGAGGACTGCAACCACAGTGTTTGTCATCTGCAGTCATGTGATCACCTCAACAGCCTCCTGACCCACCCTCACCATGCTTCTCACTTTTCCTCCTCTTTTAGTCATACATGTAAAACCAAAGCATATTTACAGAATCATGATGGATTTTACTTGCTAAGCTCTTTGCTTGATCCTTGTTTCAGCTCGTAAGTCAGTTTTCTCCATACCCTACAAACACTGTGAATACACCTTTGTTTGGTTTAATATACTAGTTTATACCTACTAGTATTTTACTTTAAACACTTCTAACCCTTGGAAGTGTTTTTAGAACTGTTCAACACTATTCAACACTGTGTGTTGCCTGTTTCAGCCATTTACACTTTGTTTTCTGCTCCTTCCCCTGTGGATAATCATAGAACCATTTCACAACCAGGCTGGCCATTCCAATTTGGCACAGTTTGTTCAGAAGTCTGTTCTTCATGATGACTTCTCAACTCACTTCTGCACTTGTTCTTGACCCCAGGGCATATATTGCAATCCACCATCCTCCAGCCATGGTTCACCAAAGCCCAGCTTTTACACTATAATTCAAGTGTTGGGTAAGTTACTTCTTCTATTACTTTCTATTTATTTTAGAAACTTGATCCAGGAAGCTCTGTGCAGTCACTAGCAAGGATGGAGAAGTACTAGAAAAAGTAATACACCTGACAGTTACAGTTACTTTTTTCTTTATATGCAAAAACAATGAAAAAATAATAAAAAACTATTACAGAGGGCATTTATTTGAAAGTAATAGGTTAGTTACTAGTTACTTTCAAATAAATGTAATCAGTTACAGTTACATATTACTTTTGTATAAAAAGACACAAGTAATTGCAACTGTATGGTGTATTACTTTTTCCAGTACTTCTCCATCCTTGCTTGTAACTGCACATAGCTTTCTGGAACAAGTTTCCAAAAGTAATAGAAAGTAATAGAAAAAATAACTTACCCAACACTGTGTAATTCTCCCTGCCCCATACCTTCCCTCTACAGTTTACAGCATTCTTCATTTCCTTTAATAATTTGCAGATTTACTGTACCTTAGTCACTTTGTTGTACCAACATCAGACGGCTAAGGGAATCGACGTCTGGAGCCCACACAATTACATGAGATACATAGCGCAAGAATAGCAGTGCTAACAGACACTAGTGTGGAAATGAAAACCAAAAATTTGTCAATGTTGATCCAAAAACAGCTGTATTCCATTATTAGCGCATCCATCTCACCCTACCGGCATCCCCCAATGTTTCATTCACATACTGTGAGCTTTCACAAGGCATGGCAACCATAGTGACTAGTTCATTTTTAAATTAACCATTCAAATGGTTGATTTAAAACATTTTGGCCAGGGTCTAGAAAATGGCAGCTGTCACATTCATGAGGAGTTGTGAAGAAATGGCTCTGTTGAAAATTTGTGGTCAAAATATTGAAAACTACCAAAGTTACGAGCCTGCGTTCACAAATTTCATTGCAGGCTCATAACTTTGTGATTTATTGTGCCGGCCTACTCTTGCCCTGTGCACACACACAGCCACACTGGGGCCAAGAATAAAATTTATATGTGATTTCAGTGACTATAACATTTCTCTGTGGCCCCCAATAGTCTCTCTCTCTCTTTTTCCACTCTGGATGGTGGCACAAGTCAAAGGCTTATTTTGCCTGTCTGTTGTTGCCCTGTGTACACACACAGCCATCCTGAGACCAAGAATAAACTTTATTTGTGATTTTTGCAACTGTAACATTTTTCCTTGGCCCTCAATAGTCTCTCTCTTTCTCTTTTTCTCTTCTGGATGCTGGTACGAGTCAACAATTTATTTTGCCAGCCTGCTCTTTCCCTGTGCACACACAAAGCCACACTTGGGCCAAGAGTAATATTTACTTGTGATTTCTGTAACTATAACATTTCTCTTTGGCCCCCAATAGTCTCTCTCTCTCTCTCTCTCTCTTTTCTCCCTGGATGGTGGTACAAGTCAAATACTTATTTTGCCTCTCTGCTCTTGCCCTGTGTACACACACAGCCACAAAGGGGCCAAGAATAAACATTATAGTCACAAAAATCACAATAAAATGTCTCTTTGGCCCTCAGTAGTCTCTCTCTCTTTTTCCCCTCTTGGTGGCACAAGTCAAAGATTTATTTTGCCAGCCTGCTCTTCCCCTGTGTACACACACAGCCACACTGGGGACAAGAATAAACGTTACTTGTGATTTCTGTGGCTGTAACATTTCTCTCTGGCCCCAAATAGTCTCTCTCTCACTCTCTTTTATTTGTTGCTGTAGGAGTGCTGGCAGAGGTGGGGGCATAATGAATGAGGCCATCATTTTTTGTATGCTATAATTTTTGAAGATCCCTGGGGGTGGGAACATGCAATGATGCCAGCATATGTCTTGCCCCCCTTGCATGAGGTGCCAGAAGCAGTAACACCCCCAGCCCCCACCAGAGGTGTACAATGTGCCAGACACTCTTCTCCCCCTCCCTCCAGAGAAGGAGAGCAGTCCCTGGGACAGTCAATCCTTCTGCCCCCAGCTAGCCCTCTAACTCCCAAGTCCATCTCTGAACCCAGGATGTATGCGCAGCAAGCAAATGCTTGTATGCTGCCATGATAACTTTGTAATTTTTTCACATTTTGACCACAAATGTTCTTAGTATTCTTATCACCTTACTTCATAAACCCCATGGGTGAAAATTTCTTAATCCAAGGCAAACAGCCATTCCATGTCACAGATGTGGAAAGTCATTTTAGGCAGAATGTGAAAAATAACAGCTGTAGTGTTCATAAGGCGGTGTGAAAAATGGCTATGTTGAATACTGGGAGTGAAAATATGAGAAATTGGCAAAGTTACACACATTGGTAGGAAAATGTCAACAAGTGCTCGTAACTTGAGCGTTTTTTTGGGTACTTTTGTTCTAAATTTTCAAAGTGGCCTTTTTGGGACCCCACCTCATGAACAGTGGCACTACCATTTCACTACTCAGCCCCAAAAGGTGATTTCATGCAAGGATTGTGCCATTACGCACCACAGGTGCGCAAATACATTTTGGGCAGGATGTAAGAAATTATAGCTGTACTGTTCATTAGATGGTGTGAAAGAAAGCTGTATGTTGACAATTTGGGTGAAAATATAAAAAATTCACAAAGTTATGTGCCCGTGTAGAAACTGCACAATGCACCCTCATAACGCTGCCATTTTTGGGAATCTTTTCACCAAATTTTCAACACGGGCTTTTTGGGACCCCACCTTATGAACAGTGGCACTATCATTTCATTACTCAGTCCTGAAAGGTGATTCTGCACAGGGACCACAAAATCACCTTTCGGGACCAAGTAACGAAACAACAGTGCCAGTGTTCATGAGGTAGGGTCCCAAATAGCCAATGTTGAAAATATGGTGCAAAAGACCTAAAAATGGCCATGATATCAACACAAGTTCAAAGCACCATTGACTGCCATTATATGGCACTTACCTTGATTCTTCATTTTGCTGTTTGGCTTTGAAGACTGTGGACATGTCCCGGTCCACAGAAGATGCCAGCAGCCAACCTCCAGAGGTAAGTATGGAGTGTGGGGGTGTGTGGGAAGGCAGGTGAGCAGAGGGAGGGGTGAGATGGAGGAGACGATGAGGGACCGTTTTCTTCTTTACAGGTTTAATTTGAAAAAAAAAGATGTCCGTGCACTGTTTTCTTTTTTCGGGGATAAAAAATGTTTGTGGACACTGGGGGTGGACTCCCCAGTGTTCCAGAGTGGTGGTGGTGGTGGGAAGTAACACAATTATAGTACAGGGGGGACTGCTGACACAGGGATTGGGCACCCCAATGTTGGACAGTACTGGGGGGTAACTGGCATGGGGACTGGGCACCCCAATGTCAGACACTACAGGGGAGAGGGAGAGGGGATCACTGGCATTGGTGGAGAACATCAGACCACCACAATCTCCATAGTGAAATGCTACAGTAACTGTGTAACACACTACTGCCATCTCCATAGCAGCAAATTACATGTGCTGATAAAATCCTTAGTTTGGTTTAGTGGGGTTTGCTCCACACCCCATTTATAAAAAAATGGTGTGTAACGGGCAGAGCCCCCAACTATAATAAAGTTTTAACTTGCCTTTATATTTTTTTACACGTTTCATTACTGAATTGTAAAGTACTATTACTGTAGTACTAATGCTTGTCGTCCACCATGGACAGCCTTATTCACTATTCGTTGTTTTAGCTTTGAAGTAAAAATATACACCCTAAAACAATATCTCTCCTTGTTATTTTTATCTGGTGTACAGTTCAGTTAGTGAGATGGCAGTGGCAGAGTGTCTGAATGGGATAGCATAATGTGCCCCAGCATCACATAATTTTATGGCAAAAAATCCTGTTCACGAACTGGTTACGGATTTGGTCTGATGTTCTCCACTAGTGCCGGATCACAGACATGGGGATTTTTATTTTTTATTTATTTAGTTTTTGTTGACCACATATGTGCACTAGACAAATCCTGCCTATTTTCAGGCACAACCCGGAAGAGGGGGATACAGATGAATGGCAACTGACCTTGAACCAGATTAAGCTGTTGGTGGTTTTTTTTTTTTTAGTGAATGATGGAAATTTGGCCAGGACACCAGGGAAATTCCCCTACTCTGCTTCCTGTGAGCAGGGGGGACCAATTTTCCTGTGGGACCAAGATGGCTGCCTCTGGACATGCTGTGGAAGACATGGAGTTGTTCCTCAGAAACCTCAATGGATCAAAGTAAGCAAACAATTGTTTCTTCCCAGTCTGTTCCTATACTGCAACAGCTAGCATCTGCTAAAGAGTCTCTACATAATACTGAATGTTTGTGACCTACATATGTGGATGCTTTGCTATTACTTGAGGAAACACGCTATCTTACAAAGAAACAGGAGCTTTTAGCACTTAAGAACTCAGCTTTGCAGCTGCCTACTGATTCTGACTCACTGTTGCAGACTGCTATGTCAGACGCCCGAAAGACAGCCTTGACATTTCCGTATTCCAATACAGTCTGTTCAATGATTTCTTCTGCTCCTGCTGCTGAAACTTCTCCTGAAAACCTTGCTGTTTCCCCCAGTCTTCTTCCATGAACCTCTGCATCTGGCTTGCCCCCTGCAGAGGTTGTTCCTCAGGGAGACTGGTCAGTTGACTCTGCTCTTGTTGTGGCAGGGTAGGAGAGGGATCCAGTTGTCAGTACCTGGCGCTCCAGTCCTTCCCCCGTTCGGATCACCCCTGCAGATGCCCCAGCTATTTCTCCTGTGCAAGACCAGTTGGACTTTACGCTTACACCTGCTTTACGCTTAACACAGAATCCAATTCTCAATTTATCGGTTTCCACTTCTCCTGCAGCTCCATTTTCAGACTCTGACTCTCTTCACCGAAGTTTACCACCCAAGGGCCCTGGTCCACCACCTCAACGGACTGAACGACTACTTCTCTTGCTTCTACATCTACTAAAACATATGCATCTTGTTTTTCTGTTCCCACCCAACAGGCTAAGAGACACAATGCTGTCAGATTACAGTATTTGGGAGGTTTACCTGAAATGCCTGATAGGGTTTCTGTTGGGCTCACTTTGCTTAAAGACTCCTTGAAATTTGCTGGTTATGATATCCACGCATTGATTCATGTTTCTAATGAGTCCCATTTTGATATAAGTTTTAAAACCTTAAAAGGTTTAGAGAAATTTGGGTCCCAATTTCATCTGTTGAAAAATACCCCTTTATGGTCACCTTTCAGTGCAATTCCTTTAAGGAAACCTGCACAAAAGACTGTCACTATTCTGTTTAGAAATGAAGGTGTTAGTTTGAACGATATTACAGTTTGACTGAAACAAAGATGTATAGTGCTCTCTGACCATGAAGCTATTTTTGATTCGGAAAATTTGTGGACGGGAGGGTGAAAGGTTAGGGTTATGCTCCAGACTACTGATACTGGTATTCAACACCTACCAAATAGTTTTCTGTTAGGCAGGGATAGGGGAGTTATGTTCTATTCTGGACAATCTAAAGCCTGTTATAAGTGTGATTCCACCTCTCATCTCAGCAGCATTTGTGACACTATTAAATGTACTGTTTGTGGTGGTCTTGATCATGCAGGCTCACAGTGTACTGAAGAACCTCTCTGTGCATTATATGAAGACCTGGGGCATACTTTTCAGCAATGTTTCTGGGCTGCCCATAATTCTCCTACTTTAGCTGATGGAGAGGAGCAACAGCTTATTATTACAGTGGTCCAATGCTCTAACATTAAGGGTCCTTCTTCTTTTACTTCTACAGTTGCCCCTCCCCCTCCTACTACTTTAGCTGAATCACATTGTGTTGTTTCCACTGCCGCTGTAGTAACTGCTAGGGAGGATTTGACTGAGCCTGTCCCACAACCTGTTACATTTTCTCTACCTCCCCACCCTCCTTCTTCCCCAGTTCTTCCTAGCTGTTCTACTTCAGGTGGCTCTTCTATGGGACCCCCCCGGCTCCATTAGAAACAATGGAACCTTCCCCTTCTGACCCTTTTACTACACCTTCTAGAATTACAAAGGGTTCAAGAAAGTTTGGTTCACCTTCCTCTAAAGCTCAGAAAGTAGAGACTCTCCCTTTGCTGAATAAATATGAATTGCTGTGACATACTTCTGAAAACACAGACTCTGACTCGTCTTCTGTCCAGTCCTCTCACCCTGAACTTACTACAGATACTGAAGTCCCTATCGACAATGTGGGGTCCCTAAAAAGGAAAGTCAATGCCAAGACAAAACATAAAGAATGTACCCTGAGGAAGGGTAGACCGAGGTGATTGCTGTGCATATGTCTACATCTTTTGCAGTACATACTGTTAATGTTAACAGTATAAAAAAACAACATAAGATGGATTCAGTTTTTTTGTTTTTGTCTTGACTTACTGCCGGGCTCATACTTCTACAAGATGTTAGATTCCACTCTTTGCCTGAAATTTCTAGGGCCCAAAAATACTGGCATTTAGGCCCCTCCTATTGGTCATTTGTACTGAAGACATGTTCTGGGGTGGGTATTTTGTTTCATCTTCCTAATGTCTCTATTGTTAAGATTCTAGATTTATGCCCTGGCAGAGTGTTATTGATAGACTTTTGGTTCCTTTCTATCCCTTTTCGGATTATCAATATTTATGCCCCACAAACCAAGTCGCTTAGGAATGAACTCTTGAAAGTGGTTCAACCCTATCTTTACACCTCTATGCACATCATTTTTGGTGGTGATTTCAATTGTGGGTTGTCCACTAAGGACAGGTCCTCATTCTCAAAAACCACAAAATTATTTTGTGATACCACTTTTCTCAAAAATCTTTTATTTTCTGCAAAACTGAAGGATGCTTATCTTTCTCTCACCCAGACACATACCCCTACCTTTCATAAAGGCTCTTTAGCTACTCAGATAGATTGTTTTTTGTGTCCTCGTTTTTACAAACTTCCGCTGCTGAAGCACAGGTGGCTGAATTTTAAGATCATGATTTGCTTACCATTTTTCTTGGTCGTAACTTTTGGTCCTGGCACTAGGAAATTTAATGCTTCCTTATTGGAGAATTCTTTGTTGTTAACACTTCTTAAATCTTTTTTTCAAAACAGAAAATCGGTGTTTTTTCTTTACAATGATCCTTGGTGTCGGTGGTGGTTAGATACGAAGAAGGATTTGATAAAATTACTGAAATCCTTTAGCAAAACCCATCATGAAGATTGTTATTTCACATACCATAGGACACGACATCAGCTGCAAAAAATCCTTACCCTTTCGTATACCACTGGCCAGGATTTTTCTTCACAAATTAGTACCCTGAAAAAATCTTTAATGGAATATCTCTCCAAAAAATATGCTTCAATGCAACAGTGTCAACGTTTTAGTGTAAAAGGTGTCTATGATGTGATCTGCCCATTTGCACATTTTCCTGAACAGATTATGGGGAGAACCATTGATACTATTGTGACTGAAGCTGGTCATACAATTACTGATTCTAGGCTTATCCAAAATTATGTGGCTGAGTATACTCAAAACTTATTCAGTGTATTTCCTATATGTCTACATGATATATTGACCTTCCTTAGTCCCATTTCTGTTCCTGATGTGCAACAATCAGTATCTGCTATGCTTGCTTGTGATATTCAGGTACGAGAAGTAGTTGAGGTCATCACAACTCTACGATCTGGAGTATCTCCAGGCTTGGATGGCCTTCCGAATGAGCTTTATAAATTGCTTAATATTGAGTTGAACATGGAATTGGCCGCAGTTTATAACTTCCTTTTAAAGGCTGATACTTTACCATTAGAATTTAATATGGGTAGTACTTTTTTATCCATAAGAAAGGAGACAGAAAATTACTGACTAATTGGAGGCTTCTTAGCCTATTGAATACGGACTTTAACATTTTAAGTAAAATTATTGCTTTCCATCTAGCAAAGCTGGCCGGTCTTGTTATTTTGGAAGCTCAATCAAGTAATGTTCCAGGCAGAAGTATACATAATCATGTCCTTTTATTACTGGAATTGGTGGAACATGGCAATTCAAATAGGTTAACAGGCCTCCTGTATTCATTGGATCAAAGACAGGCATTTGTTTCAGTGAGTCATGACTTTTTATGGCAGGTTTTGAGACATTATAGGGTTCCTGTGACTACTCTCTTCTGGTTATGCTTATTATATTCTACAGCCACTTCTGTCCCTCTTGTTAATGGCTGGATGGGTCCTTTGATACCTTTAAAGAGAGGTGTTAGACAAGGGTGTCCACTCAGTCCCCTTTTGTATATCTTTTTTTTGGATCCCTTACTTCGCACCACTAATACAGCACACAATGTTAGGCCTATTTGTTCCTTACCACTTTCTGTTTTAGCCTATGCTGATGACATGAGTTTAATAGTAGCTGATGTTCCTTCAGCAGATGCATCTCTCCATCTCTGTAAGTCCTCTGGTCTTGTTTCAGGAGCATCCCTGAACTTGGAGAAATGTGTCGGTCGATGGCTTGGATCTCAGCAGTCTAATGATGTAATAGTTTCAGTATTGCACTTGTGACACTCCTATTAAAATTTTGGGCATTCTATTTGGCTCAGGTCCTTCAGACATTCTCAACTGGACTCCCAAACTGGCCCTAGCGCAGGCCAAAGTTTCTCTTTGGAACACCTGGAAACTCATTAAAAAAAGAGGGTTTACTTGATAAAGTCTCATTTGCTTCTGATTTTTTTGTTTTTGGCTAATGTTTTTCCCCCTCTCCGTGTTTTGGAAACCAAACTTCTGAGTATATTTTTTCAAGCCTTATGGGGCAGCCGCCTGAATCCCATTAAGCGTTCCATTACCTGCTTACCTTTCAAGGAAGGTGGTCTTAATATGATACCCATTATTTTTATAATAGTTTATTTTTGTGACTAATCTTAAACCACTTTTAGTTAATTATGATGTGGGATGGGAATTTTATTTTTTCAGTCCTGTCAACCCTGGTTTCATCTTGGGACCTTAACACTTTGAAACAGGTTAAACATGTATTGTCTACCCCTTCTTATCTTCGCGATACCTTTTGCCATTTAAAACAATGGAAGATTACTAGCCATATAATTATGACTCAAAATAGGAAAGCCATTTATAATTTTTTGATAGATACCACTTGTGCAGACCTTGTAATTTTTCCTAAATGTCCCCCTACTTCCTTACCTGCTTTATACACACTGTTAAGGAATCCTCGCATCCCCCAGAAGATGTGGGATCTACATTGGCTCAGTTGTCATGAACGGATCAATATTAAGGCAAATCATAAACATAAACAGCTGAATGAAAGATTGTGTTCCAGACCTTTATGTGTAAATCAGGATGAAACAATACAACACCTGTTTTTCCTTTGTTCCTATATCACTGGTTTTTGGTTATTTTTAGAGAACAGATGGAAGTAACCTTTATTTACTTCTGTTACTTATGAGATGTTATTGTAGGGTAGGTTTCCAGCGAGCTGGAAAAAGCAGAATATTGACACTCTAAACTTATTGTTTACCATCATTAAATGGCATTTTCGGACTGCTCGCTGTCTTTTCACCTTGCAGCAAAAAGATATGTCCCACCTACTGGTGGTCCAAAGTATTGAACAGGATTTAAAAGATGTTTATTTTTCTGAACTAAGAAGTTTGTCATCTGGATCATTGTTTGCTTTATGGAAATGCTTACCATGGGTGACTGATTCTGACTTTCCTGTTACATGAGTCTTTTGTATTTATTTTTGTCAGTGTGATTTTGGTTTGTAGTTTCTTTGTCAATAAAAATTTCCACTACTCATTTTGATAAGTGCCATGGGATCTTTAACATCCACCTGAACTACCACCAATCCAGACAGATGGAACCTCGGTTTAATGTCTCATCCGAAAGACGGCACCTCAGAAGTGCAGCACCCCTCTCATGCTGCACTACAGTGTCAGTACTGGGATATTAACCTAAATGCCAAATGTGGGACCTGACCCCACAGCCCTCTGATCTTGGGCCCTATGGGTGTGCTGAATGGTCATGCAAATCAAAGGGCCATAGCCCTCTCGGACTAGAGTGGCGTCGGTCTTTTAAAGTGCATGACCATTCAGCCCACCCAGCAGAGAGTTGTTTCAGGACCAGACCTAGTCATCATTGGGGTAGACTGTTGAGCCCCTGGTTCTGTGAACTGCAATGGGCTCAGCAGTGCCTCCCCAGAAAATCCTGTATTATAACAATACATTGGTTTGCACAAGTGCAACCAATGTAATAAATAAAGTGTGTAGCATTTCAAAGCTCTTCAAGGCATAGGGGAGAGCACAAACTTGGCTAATGAGGCAGCATCTGTGTGCTAGGTGTTTCAGTGTGTAGGGCTAGGCCTCACAGTCATTGCGCCCTGGGGGGATGTCATAGAGATATTGCAGACCTGTGCAGTCTGAATTCCCTGCATGGAAACAAATAGTCTGGGAGTTACTGGTTGATTGACAGTATTGAGCAACATGTGAAGTGTGGGCACAGATGGGATCAGATTATCATTCATCTGAGCCCATCAGTCTCACTCACCTCAGGGGACCCCTCCATAATAAGTATGCAGACAAGGAGCTGAACTGTTTAACAGTAGTTGCCCTTCCATATTTTGTAGATGAAAGAATTGAGCTGTTGCACTTTCATTTGTATTTTGTAGATGAAGAAGATGGGGCTGTTATAGTAAGCCTCATATGTTGAAGATCTTGCATGTCTATATGGAGCTATTGCAAGACCTTGTATTGGGTCTCTAGTCCTAGCTATGAATATGTTATGAACTTCAACAGTTTAAGTATTCCACTTCCCCTTCCACTCCTCCCTTATTACTGATTACCCCTGTGTTGCTACTGAATTTAATTCATACTTCTCCTCTTGTGCTTCTGCTCTCCTATCCTCCTTACCATCTACTAGGCCAGGTGTCCCCTTCACCTCACCACACATACTGCCCCGTCTACTTGTTTCTTTTTCACTTAAATTGCTCCTTCTGACACTTTGGATGCCTTGCATGCCTTGAACCCATCCAAAGGCAGTTCGCCTGATGGCTTGGACCCCAGGCTGCATTATCTCTCAGTTACGGCTATGTCTGCCCCACTGTCTCACCTCTTCAACCTCTCATTCAAAATGGCAGCCATCCCTAAGGGCGGTGATCCTTCTTCACTGGGGAACTACCATCCCATATCCTTCCTTACTACCACTGCCCAGCTCTCTTCTTATCTCTCTAACTTCAACTTTTTCACTCCCTTCCAATCTGGTTTTCGGAAAAACCACACCACCACTACCTCCCTGATTATGCTTACTGCTTCCACCCTCTCAGGATGGACTGTGGTCAAATCAAGTCTGCCATTTTTGTTGATCTAGCTAAGGCTTTCAACACAGTTTCCCACAAGCTACTACTAATCTTCCTTTCCTCAGCAGATCTGACTGACTCAGCCACTAACTGGTTCAGTGCCTACCTTGCAGGTCAGACCCAGTCAGTCAGAATCAGACTCCACATCTCCCCTCTCCCTATCAACACTGATGTCCTTAAGGGTCTGTGTTGGGTCCTATACTTTTCTCCATATTTCTCAATGACATACCATCTGTCTGTACATCAACCTCAATACATATGTACACAAAATACACAGTCCTCTACACCTTTGGACAGTCCCCACTAATGTTGCAAACAAACTTCAGCAGGACTTCAATAATGTTCAGCACTGATTTTGCTCTCATCACCTTTTTCTAAATGCTAAGAAGACAATCTCCATGACCATCAGCACTAGGCAGAGACTCTCTAGGCTCCCTTCCCTGCCCTTCTTCCATGTCCTTGATGGGACAGTGCTTGAAGACATCTCCTCATTCAGATATCTGGGTGTTTGGCTTGACCAACATCTCACCTTCTTTGGTCATGTGGATGCCATCCTGAAAAAGCTATGCCCCAAACTCAGTATTGTATACAGGAAGCAGAACTGCCTCCCTCTCCCAGCTAGGCACTGACTTGTCCAGAAGATGACCCTTCCTATTTTTGACTACTGTATTGTAATCTACAGTGCTGCTCCCAAGACCTCCTTAGCCAGACTGGATACCTTCTTCAACTCCTTCTGTCGCTTCACTCTGGACTCTCCTCCTTTCACCCACTAATGTCAGCTATACCACTCCCTGGCATTTCCCTCACTAGAAAATAGATGCCTCCATCATTGTGCTAAATTTGTCTCTAAATTCTGGTTTGGATCGCTCCCATCCTATCTCACTTCCTCTCTATCAGTTCTCCCTCCCTCTGCCCACTCACTTAGATTTTATGATTCTCATTCCTTGGTTGTCCCTCACTGGTCTACCACTGTAGGAAAGGCTGCTTTCTCATATCACTTCCCAAAACTGTGGAATTCACTTTCTCACCAGATTCGTCACTCCTTCTCTCCCACTTTTATAACTTCAGCCCTACATAATTTTCTCTATGTGAATTGTACCTGCAATTAACCTACCTGGTACTCCTGACCTGCTCCCCAATCTCTATCAATATATTAAGTAACTAGTCTGAATTAAAGCTCCCTTCCAACCCCATTACTTTCTTCCCCTGCAGTGATCCCTACTTGGCCATTCCTTCAGGTTATCTATAACTACCAATATAACTATGACTTTAGAGTCCTATCAATCTACAACTATAAATATATCTATAACCTTGTTTCCTAGTCATCTGCTCCTCTCCCAGCCTCACTACCTTTCCACTTCTGCTGTTACTGCCTATCCATGTCTTCCTTTCAGGCTAAATGGTACCATCATCATGAATTTAAGGTTTTATCCTAATATTATGCACTTGACCCGTCCATTGTGACATCTGTAAACAACTGTACTCATATGCTGAACTTCATATGTTCTTTCTGTTATTTGCTGCTCACTGCTGCCAATACTGTTGTAATAATGTTTGCTGTTGTATGCATGTATGTATTTCCACTACCCTTTTCCCCAGTATGCATCATGAGACAAGCAACTTGTTGTTCAGTGTGCCTTTCCTGGTGAAACATTTCAATAAATGAATAAATAAGTAATGTCACATGTATGCTACATTTCTGTCTTCAGTGTCATTTGTTTGGGTCTCAAGATACTAACATTTACCCCCACAATTAAAGACTAGGTTCCAGGAAATAAATACAAATCTTTTCTGGAGAGGATGCCACCTGTTGAGTGCAAGCTGTAGATAGGGAGGACACCGGGGCATCACCCAAGGACTAACAGATTGTCCACCCACCTGTGTGTGCTTTTAGCAGGGCAGCCAGGAACCAGTAAGTTGCAGGTGAAAGGGTTACATAAGTAATCTGTTTATTGATTGAATACACATACAGTATTCCAAAAGCATAGATGGGGGAAAGAGCAGATAAATCAGCCTCTAATTGTCCACATTTGTTTTTGGTCCATCCTTATGTACTGGGACCACATTAGCCCATTTCCATAACCCTTGAATAGTTCTGAGACAGACATATTGATTTTGCACAGAGGAACAGAAAGTTCTTCCTTAACAAGTTCAATAAGTTTCATGTTCATTTCATCCAGCTCCAACTCATGACCTCAATATTTTAGATATCATTCTTGGTACTGAAAACCTTGTTATAAAGAACTGTTCAGTTTCCACATCACTTGCTAATAGTGACCGTAACATTATTAAATCTGAGTTGTGTATTGAATATTTGAGAACAAAAGATCTCACTAAAACCTTTGTCTACAAAAAAAGCCAACTCCACCAAAACTGATAAAACAATTTTTAGGATAGATTGGAATGTTCTTTTCAACGGACTCACTACAGATAATATGTGATCCATTTTAAAATGTAAAATTCTAGAAACTGCAAATAATTACATTCCCATGGTATAAAAATACAATAACTACAGATTAAAGCCAAAGTGATTAACAGGAAAAATATTTAGGCTCATTAAGAAAAAGTGTAAAATATATAACAAATAGCAAACAAATATAAATTAATCTGATTGGGACGCCTTTAAAAAAATTCTAAGAAAATGTAAATCAGAAATAAAAAACAAACAAACAAAATGGAGACTGAAAAGGCATTAGCCGCTGAGGCTTGAAAAGGGAACTCCATAGTTTTCTTTAGTTATATTAATTCTTTGAAGAAGCACAAGTGCAAAGTCGGCCCCCTTATGATACACAATGATACAATAAGTACACCCAAGGTTATGGCAGATTTATTAAACGAGCATTTTTGTAGAGTTTTCAGTAACAATATTTCCAGTGCTAAGTACACTAACCTCCCACCATTGTCAGAAATTTCATCCACAAATGAGGAAATAAACAATGAACTTAATAATTTAAAATTTTGTTATTCACCCTGCCCAGATGGTATTACTAGTGATATGATCACAATAATGAAGAAACCGCTGGCTTTTCCATTAAAACTAATTTTCAACTGCAGTATCAACACTGGGCAAGTTCTGAATGACTGGGAAAAAAGCTCATGTCATGCCTCTGTATAAAAAGGGAGATGAGGGATTATGGAAAATGACAGGCCTATTAGTTTAATTCCTGTTCTAGGCAAGGTAATTGAAGGCTTTATCAGAGATAGACTAATGTTTCTCTTGGGCAATTTTGATAAAATCCAACATGAGTTCACAATAGGGTGTTCCTGTATAACAAACTTACTTTGTTTTTATGAATCTGTTAGTCCCATCCTTGATTAAAAAATTCCTTGTGTTATAATTTACTTGGATTTCAAAAAGGCTTTCGATTCTGTTCCCCATTGGTCTCTCATTAAAAATTACAGGCATTAGATATTCGTCCTTGTTATATAAACTGGGTTAACAACTGGTTAGCAGAAAAAGAACAATGAGTTATCATTGATAGTTATACCTCCAACTGGCAAATAATTTTCTAGTGGCATGCCTCAAGGTTCAGTATTAGCTCCATTAATTTTTCAGATTTTTATTTTCTGATCTTTTAACTTAAACAGCTGGGCTATAAAATATGCCGATGATTGTAAAATAGGGGGCACATGCAGCAATCAGATGGAAATAAACCTGCTGTAGATGGATCTAGAAAAACTTTCACACTGGGCAAATGACAGGGGTATGATGTTTAACATCAATAAATGTAATGCTATGCACTTCAGTTTTAAGAACCCAAGCTATTACTATACTGTAAACGGTCAATTGTTAATTAAAACAGTACATAAAAAAGATCTGGGGGTTCTTTATATCAAATGACCTCAATTTCGACAAACACATAACAGAACTTCTTAATAAAGTTTGTAAAATATGGTGGGCAATTAGGCATAATATAATATAACATCAAAAGATAATCAATTTTTCTTCCTCTTTATAGGGCCTACATTTGCTGTCATACTGATTATGCCTCACAACTCTAGTGCCCATATAAGAAAAAAAAAATGCACGTTTGGAAAAAATCCAAAGGAAAATGCAGTATCCAATTATGTGCATAGAGCTCAAGATCCAAGCTATGTAGGTCATCTCAAAAAATTTAACCTCATGTCATTGGAATCTAGAAGGTTATGAGGTGACCTTATGCTAACAAAAGAAATTATTAGAGATCAAGATCTCATGTCCAAAATGGGTTTTGACTTTAAACAAATTACTGTAAACACAAGGGGACACCCATTACAACTGGCACACAACAGTTTATTCACTAATAATGGGGCATATTTATTTTCTCAAACAGTTATTAAACCATGAAACTTATTGCCAGCTTCTGTGGTCATTAGTGACTGTAAATTAAATTTAAAAAAAACTATTTGAAAAATGTTTATCTTTGAAGAGATGATTGGTCTATTATGGGTGAATGATAAGAGCTGTTATGGGCTTCGCCTTTTGCTCTTTGCTTTTCCTTAGTGATCCTTAATAATCCTTAGACCAATTCTTGTCCTATAATTAAGTCTAGCCAGCAATGCAGATGGTAAGTTATTTAAATACCTCTGCACTCTAAAGTAAGCATTGAAATATATAGCAATCTGCATTTTATTAGTAGATGATAAGCCAGTTATATCAAGAAGATTAATTTGGTACAAAGTTGTTTGTTACAAGAACAGATTTAACAGTTTGCCAACATTTTTTGAGAATTTCAGTTGGGTAGTTCTTGATTAGGTGGGTATGATAAGTTAGGTGGGTGGTCAGTGTTACTTTGGTTCTGTTGTATGCAGGTCCCTTTTCTTTGGTTTTGAAGGCAGGTTACAGTGTGAGATCAGGTGTTGAGCTGTGTTACTTTACATTGTAGGCAGGTTCCTGTTACTTTGGTTTTGTAGCAAATAAGAGATAAAAATGTGTGTTACATCACTGCAATATGTAAAAGATGATTGGCATGTCAACTAACACAATGTTATTTTCTTAAACGACATCACTTCAGTGAACAACATCATGCTAATTGACATGTCAGTCAGCCAGTACCCACTGGGATGATGTCATCAGAATGGGTAACATGTTTTTCAGCAACAGGAAATTAGTGGGTAATGGTGTCAACAATGTAATAAAACAATACCTGCCACTTTTTTGGGCCGCTGTTTTACAAATCATTGTTTACTTTACTCTGATATTGTCTGGATATTTCTCCCTTTCCATCCTCCCTCTTCCATGACATCGCCAGTCTCACTGTGCTTTCTTCATATCCAAATACTGGTTTGGGTCTCTCCCCTCATATCTATCCCATCTCCTCTCCCTTGTCCCCTCTTCTTCCTACTCCCTGTGCTCAAGAGACCTAGGCACATTCTCTCTTTCCCATCCACACTCCTCAGCTGGGAAATCTGCTTTCTCATACCACCTCCCCTCCATCTGGAACCAGTTAGCCTCCTCCATCCATCTTGCCCACTCCCTTACCTCCATTAGACACCAGCTAAAACTCCTCCCCTCTGATCCAGCCATCCCTCTTCCTGTACCCTTCTTTACCCTTACCTGACTTTTGTCCACTCCTTACCTCTCCCTCCCTCCAACCTCCTACTTCTGGTAACCTCATTGAAGTTTATCAACATGTTTAGACTCCTACTTTCAGTACCAGCTCAGCCTCCCTTCACTCTAACACTATGCACTTTGAGTTTGCACAGTTTGCATAGATAATTTATGTGCTAATTTATTTGTCCTCCATGTGCAATGTTTTGCCATTTTGCCTGTACTGCACTCAACTTGTACTCTTTGGCTGGGATATTCAAAGGGTTGTGCCTGGTGCAATTGAGTTGCACTGGCACAGTTCCACATTGCGCCCCAGCAGGATATTCAAAAGGCTGCCAGGTGCAGTGCAATTCACATATCTGGCCCTGTGTAGTACAGTTTGGTCTGCAAGCCCATTGGTCCAACCTGTGGACAAATAGGCTTACAGAGCACACTGTACCTGTCATTGGATGGGGTGCTGCTGCCTGCTGCTGATGATGGGGTGCCAGATGGTCGGGGGTCTTGTGTGGGAGGATGGGGGCGTACCACTGGACCACCAGGTACATCTATGTAAGTGGCAACTGTCCACAATTGGGCTGCAGGAGGACCGCTAGACCACCAGGGTTACTTGTAATTAATCATATACCCATGATCGGGCTGCAGGGGGACTGCTAGACCACCAGGGTTACTTCTATTTAATCAGATGCCTGCAATCGGGCTGCAGGAGGACCACTAGATCACAAGAGTTACTTGTATTTATTCAGATGCCCTTGATCGGGCGTGCGGAGTGGGGGGCTGCAATAGCCCACTAGGGTTCTGACCCCAATGACAGCAGCTTGGCAGGCGCCAGGCACAATTCACCGGACCCAGCGCATCGCATGCAATGAATATAACAATGCAAATGGCCCAATTTATGCCTTTGCGATATTATGGCCTCACTTGCATGCCCCCAGCTAAATATCACGGATGATGTGCCTTGCACAACTGCACTTGCATTGGCACATCCCCGTGCTCCCTCTCCATGTCTTGCACTGGAGCAGTGCCACTGCACCCTGTGCAGCATGTTCGCCCTCCATGCCATATTCACTAGTGCTGAGCCATGGCACATCACCATTGAATATCGCCTGATCCTGGCCCCAGTGCATCCCAGTTGTGCTGCGCCCGGGTTTGCACCACTGCCCGGTGCAGTCTGAATATCCAGTCCTTTCAGTCACCCTCATGATAACCACATTATCTGACTGGCTGTATTTTGTTTATAACTGTGCTTCCTTCCTTCCTTCCCCTTCCCCTTCCTCTAGGTTGCACCTTGAAATGAGTCTCCGATCACTGTTCTTCTCATGGTTACCAATTTGTAAATAAATAAAATCTTCTGCCAAATGCTCTTTTCTTTTAGATAGTTTACTTCAGAGGTTGATCAGATCTCATGTTTGACGTGCTCCAGTATCCCCTGTACTTATTCTTTGAGATCAAATGATAAATGATTACTATTTCAGCCTGAAAAGTGTGCCAAGGCAGACCAGCTTGCAGTTTTCTCCTATTATGCTCCCAAGTACTGGAACACATTACTGTTAAGCATCAGAAGTTCTGTTGTCCGCCTGCACTTCATATCTGTTTTTTTAAAAAAAGCCCTGTTACATACCAATGTCTGCACCTTTTTTTGAAAGTCTTGCTCCTCCTGTCAGTATCTTAATTTTATGTATGAGTGGTTGTCTTGTTTGTATTTACTTTGTTTTATGTCTAGGTCATGCTGGAAAATAGGCATTTAACTGCCTGGTGCACATACCAAATTACTGTACCAAAATTATAATTAAGCAATAAGGCACGACAGTGTGTGTGTTATCAAAGGAATAATGCATGACAGGGTGTGTGTTGTGCTGGGATAATGTCACGCCTCGGGTGGTTGGGCATGAGGTCGAAGACCGAGCACACCAAACACCTGAGAAGTGATAATACCTCAGCATGACACACACCCTGGAGTGCTTTATTCCTATTATACAATGCCTCATTTGTAGAAATAAAAAAGAAAGGTAAACAAATATGTTTAACATGTTTTTACTTAATTTTCCTGTGAGTAGGTACATGCATTTTTAAAAAGTCCACAGTTTCTGCTTTGTCCACTAGATGGCGCTGCCAGTACATAATACCTTCTGTTTCTCTCAGGTCTTGTTTGCTCCCCAGAGGTCTGTGTGTGGCTGTGTGACTCTCACAGTGTCAGTGACTGTATGTAGGCCCCTGCAAATCTCCCCATGAACTGCAAGTAAAAAATTTTTGTGGTGATAAGACCTCAGCCATGACTTATGCTAACACTAAGGAACGTGGTTGGTGATCAGATCAGCTGGTGGCACCAATAGCAGCAGTATTACGGGCATGCTTCAGAATGATTGCAGTGGGTAGCAGATACAAAGCTGATTATAGTTATGGCTTTCTTTTACTTTTACTGCCTTTCTTTTTCCTTTTTTAATGATTGATGTTGGGGCTTAACAGGGCAGTGCAGCCAGTGAGACTTTGGAGCACTGGTGTTGTGGGCATGAGCCAGAACAATTGCACTTTCTACCCAGGTGAAAGCTGCAGCCAGTTATGGTTTTATTTCTGTTGTAAGTGTTTTGATTGTGATTCTTGTTAGGGGGAGAAGAGATAGTGATGGCAGGTATTTCTTGTACCAATAGTTACAGTACAAATGTGACAGTAAAATTGGCTAGTGAGTGCAAAATTTGAAACTGAAGCCACTCGCTCTGATGGCTTTGTTGTGTGTACACAGGGCAGTGCAGGCTCCTAGGCACTGGGCAGTGATTCATTTTACATGCTGGCATGTGTGATGCGGTCATGTGTGTGCTTGGACTAGACCTGTGGTGTTATTCTGGGATAACATCACGGGTCCAGCACCAGACAGACCAATCAAGAGGACAATATATTTTCTTGTCATTTTATAATGTGTAATTATGCCACACCTTGGGACACAGTTTGGTTGTAGGCTGCTTTCATAACTGCGAATAAGTATTTGAGACAGCAACACACCTTGATGCCATATTTATAATAGCCTATTTATAAAATTAAAGAAAATACTTTTAATCATTTTGTTTATGTTTGTGGAGTATACGCTTAAAAAAAGTCCAGAAGGTTCTTCCCTCCTAAGGTGCATGTTGCCACAATGATCTTGCCTGCTGAGTCCCTGAAGGTTTCTTTTGTTTTTATGCTATGTGCTTTGTCAGATCAGTTTCCCTCTGCCCTTCTCAGCCATTGGCTTCCACCTACTAGTGGATGGTGCTTGAAAGGGAGAGTGTTTGACATTTTTTTGTTTCATTTTAAATTTAGCCTTTTTTTTGTGGCTGACAAGCCATTCAGCAACTGCAGAGCATGACTTTAAAGTGGGCTTGTGCTGACACAATCTTGGCACTGAGTGGGAGAAGGAAAGCTGTTTTTGCTCATGTTGGCTTTATTTTTAGTTAAAATTATATTTTTTTTATACTGAAAATTATGTCTGGTGAACAGGAGGCTGAATGCGAGCGTCCTTGAAGTGTGCTGTGTCAGTGATGGAGCAACATGGAGTTGCAGTTGCAGGTACAACTTACTGTTCGACAAAGCTGCAGACAGTCGTGTTTCAGGAAGAACTTGGTTTTTTATGAAGCTGGGGTTATAAAAATACAATGACATTTGGAGAGGGGCAATTTCTGTGTGAACTGCTAGGAGGCTAGAATTGAGGGAGGGTTGTAGATGTAGAGACAAACTGTTCGGCTTCTGGGTAGTCCAGCAGGGAAGGATATCCTTTACAGTAATGAGGTCATCTTTGTGCCTGACCTTGATGCAGTGATGTTATTATCTACATAGAAACATAGAAGTTGACAGCAGATAAGGACCACAAGGCCCATCCAGTCTGCCCATTTTTTCTGCCTTATGACTATGCCATAGGCCTTTACTCTGTCAATGGCCTATCTATTCATACTCATCTGTGTTGCTCCCTTATGCCTATCCCATGCCTGTTTGAAGCCCTGCACTGTATTCATATCCACCACTTCCTGAGGTAGGCCGTTCCATGCATCCACCACCCTTTCTGTGAAACAGAACTTCCTCACATTACCCCTTAATTGGCCTCCCTCTGATTTCATGCTGTGTCCTCTTGTCCTGCTATTTTTCTTATATTGAAACATGTTAGACTCTTTCACCTTGTTAATGCCCTTAGGGTGTTTGAATGTTTCGATCATATCCCCTCTCTTCCTCCTTTGTTCTAGGGTATGCATATTGAGCTGTGTTGATCTGTCCTCATATGTTTTCTGATGCAGACCCCACACCATTTTGGTTGCCCTTCTCTGGACTGCCTACATTTTGTTAACGTCCTTGTGCAGGTGCAGCCTCCAGTACTGTCCACAGTACTCCAGATGGGGCCTAACCAGTGTTTTATAAAGAGGGATTATGATCTTCCTCTTACGACTTGTAATACCACGGCTAATACACCCCAACATCCCCCTAGCCTTACCTACTGCTTCAGTGATCTGCTTGGATAGTTTCAGGTCATCTGTGATGATGACACCCAAGTCTCTTTCTTTCCTTGTGATTGCCATCAACTCCCCTCCAAACCTATAGGTAACTAATAACATCACTGTCTCAAGGAGTCAGCAGCCAGTTAGGTTCCTAGAACTTTTCTTGCCATTGTATAATAAGTAAATGAAGCAGTGATCTTGATTATAACACTTTTGTGGTGTATTTATCTGTAGGTCTAATGTTTTTCTCTTCAATATTTTTTATCATTTATTTAACCAGGTTTTAAGATACAAATGTTAGATGTTATATTTGTAACTTGTAGTTGCATTAACATTTGTACCTGAGTGTGTATGTACTGTAGATCTTATCCACTATAAACTAAAGCCCATATCATACCATATCATATCATACCATACCATACCATACAGCATACCATACCATACCATACCATACCATACCATACCATACCATACCATAACATACCATACCATTCCCTTACTGAAGAACATCATCTGTTTTACTCTAGAGTCCTGCTTTCACCTAGTTTTTACAGCTGGAGGGGGCTAAAATCAATTCATGATAAGTGACATGCTCATGGTCACACAGTGAGTAAGGGGCTATGGTGGGAGTCAAATCTTTGGTTTCTTGTTTCTAATGACAGGGTAGAAGCAGTGCACAGGACAGCTATGAGGATGATTCAAGGACAAAAAGGAAGGACCTACTATATGAAAAGAGGTTAGAAGATCTCAGTTTGTACTCAGTGGAGATGAGAAGGGAGACAGGGCCATAAATGAAAACTACAAGTACTTCCATGGGAGGAACAAAGCAGATATTGGGGATCTTTTCAAAATGAAAGTGAACACAACCACCAAAGGAAATACCATGAAGCTGGAGGGGAGAAATTCAAGAAAGATATCAGAAAATATGTTCTCACTGAGAAAGCGGTGGATGAGTGGAATAAACTGCTGAAAGAGGTGGTCTGGCCAAGACAGTGGGTATGTTCAAACTTGGGGGGGGGGCAAGTACATGGGTATACTACAAATAGCACAAATAGAGGAAGGCAGTGATATGGAGTGAATTCATTAGGATTCCTACATTTCCTCAATAGATAGGTAGGTGCTGTATGGGAAGGATGTGATGGGTCAGAGGGCCTCGGTCTACCGATAAATGTTATGTTTCTATGTTTCTCAGTTCACAGCTGTCTTCTCAAGTTGTCACCACATTTCCTAAGTTCACCAGTGGTATCCTCTACCTTATCACTGGGTACTATTTATCAGTATTTGAATGTAACCCAACTTAAGTTGAGGAGCCATCTTAAGGCTTGGATTCTTGGCCACTCTCACCTTCTGGCACAAGAAGTTTTTTGTGGCAACAGTATGAAAGGCCTCGGGCTCCAGGCTCTGCACTTCCAGTCAGTCCACCCAATCAGAGTATAGCATGGAGCACCAGTCAGTGTATGCAAGATAAGGAGAAGTGAAGAGCAGGCCTAGGGTTCCCTGTCAGTCTGTTCCTTTGGTGGTGGCATGGGGTAAATTACTTAAAGGATTTTGCACCAACAATCGGACAATTAATACATAAGGGTAAGACAACTGAGACAACAAGTAACTTGGTCATAGCATTAAATGAGTACTTTGGATCAGTCTTTAATACAGAAATTAATTTGGATTCTAGACCCATGCCATACAAAAACACTGGAACTAGGGCTGAAGATTTGTTCTCTGAGAAAAGGGTGAGGGAGGAGATTGTGAAATTAATTCCCCATAAATCCCCTGGAAGTAATAATCTCAACCCATATCTGTTAAAAAACACAGCCTAGTTCATCTGTGGACCTGTATGTGATATCTTTATAACTTTGTTTCTAACTAGTGAAGCACCTAATGACTGGAAATAGGCTGTCATTATACCAATGCACAAAAAATGCAGCAAGGTAATACCATCCAATTATAGACCTATCAGCTTAACGCCAGTATTAAGTAAAATCATGGAGAAAATTCTTAAGGAGTACATAGCAGAGATATACAGTAGACTAAGGATGGGAAAATAGACGTTACTCAATATGGCTTTACCAAGAATAGATAATGTGTCATGGACCTAATAGCCTTGTATGAACCCATACGTGAATTATTGATTTAAACATACTGAGCAGTATGATGTTCCTCAACTTTAGTAAAGGTTCTGATAAAATACCACATGGAAAACTAATTAAAAAATCAAGTAAGATGGGTCTGCACATGGGATTATTGAGGTGGATGAAATGCTGGCTAAATGACAAGTTCCAGATTGTAAGAATTGATGAATCAGTGTCAAACAAGATATTGACAAATGAGGTGCCACAGTGCTTAGTCCTGGATCCAGTTCTGTTTACACCTTTTGTTTCAGACATGCACTTTCATATTAAGAGCAATGTTGTAGAATTCACATAAGACACAAAGTTAGTGGGACCTGCACTATCTGATTCATATATATCAAGATTACATGATGACCTGAATATAATACAAGAGTGGTCCAGCAGGTGGAGCAAATGATTTAACAAAGAAAAATGTGAAGTAATGCATTTTGTTATGTATAACCCCATGAAACAATATCGGCAAGATAAGCATACACTAAGTATTGTAGAGCAAGAAAGAGACCATGGGGTAATTATTCAGTCAGACTTGTCATTCACAAACAGCAACATACATACGAACACACAAATTTGCCAGCAGATAAATGTCTTATGGTCTATCGGGTCTGCTCAAATGTGTAGTTAGCAATCTCTTTACTGCAGCTGCCCTCCCTCCTCCCTGACCCTCCTCTTACCCTATCCCTTCCACTTTGAAGCAGTCCACTGTTCTAAATGATCCCACTTCCGCAGGCAATGCATTCCACCCAGACACCACTGTCTCCATAAAAAAGTGTCTTCTCATTTCCCTCTTAACCTTCCCACCTCAATCTGAGATTATGACCATGAGTGTCCCTACACCCCCTTAACTTGAATAGTTCCTTCGGTGCCTGTCTTGTTTATTCCCTTCAAGTACTTGAAGGTTTAAATCATATAACCCCCATCTCTCCTCCAGTGAGTGCATGTTCAGTTCCCTCGGCCTGCGTTAGGTATGTCCCTTAGTCCCTGGATCATCTTTGTTGCCCTGCGCTGCACCCCCTCCAGTAACTTAATGTACCTCTTCAGGTATGGGCACCAGTACTGCACATTTTTGCAGCTGCCTTCCTGCATTGTGCTGGGTTGTTCATTATTTGTTAGTTGTTATAATCACCCCCAGATCCTTCTCCTCCTCCTCCTCTGTCACACCTAGCTGAACCCCCTCCAGCTGGTAGCTCCTTCTTGTTTTTTTTGCCCCGAAATGTAGCACCTTGTACTTTGTGGCATTGAACCCCAACTGCCAGGTGTCTGACCAGGTCTCCAGTGTTAACAGATCATCCTGCTGCCCATACCACCCTCCTAGGTCATCTACTACTGCTCCTATCTTGATGTCATCTGCAAACAAACTGATCTTGATGCCCACTGAGATTTCTGATATCAACAACCCTAACAACACTGGTGCCAGCATTGAGCCCAGCAGTACTCAAAAGGATAACAGAAACAACATTAAAAAAAAGCATTTGGAATACTGGGTGATATTAAAAGAAATTTCAGTTTTAGACAATAGGATGTTATAATGCCCCTGTAGAACATATGTAGACTATTGATTGCAATTCTGGCCCCCATTTAAACAAACTCTGGCCAGAACCGATAGGGCTATAACTGAGGAATTTGGGGTAAAAATATTTAAAATTTGTATTTAATATATTTACACCAAGTTTTCAACATTGGCTTGTTATGACCCTGCCTCATGAAGAAGGGCAGAGAAAATGTTCAACTCCAGGCCTAGAGGTGATTTTGCGCAGGGACTGCAAAATCAACTTTTAGGATGCAGAAACACATTTTGGACAGGAGTTAAAAAATGCTAGCTGCCACATTCATGAAGTGCTGTAAAGATATGGCTATATTGTGAATTTTGGGGGGGAAATTATTGAAAATTACCAAAGTTATGAGTCTGCGTTCTCAAAATTCAGCATAGGCTCATAACTTTGTTGTTTTTTAATATTTTTACACCAAACTTTTGACATAATCTTCTTATGACCCCACCTCATGAACAAGGGCAGAGAACATTTTCTGCTCCTGCCTGAAAGATGATTTTGCATAGGGACTGCAAAATCACCTTTGAGACAGATCTACCTAATGACAGTGCAATTGTTCACGAGGTAGGGCCCCAAAGAAGGCATGTTGAAAATTTGGGCCAAGAACATGCAAAAATGCCCAAGTTATGCCACTAAGTTCAAAACCCCATTGAAATATATTGAACAGCATATCTGTTCATGGTTCGGCTTTGAAGAGTGAAGATGTGTTTGCGGTCTAGAAAGGATTATGACATTGGACCCCCAATGGGTAAGTAAGGGCTTGGGGGCTACAGGGTGATGGATGCTGAGTGGGAGGGTCAAGTGGGAGTCAGTTATAGCCACACAAGACATCAATGGATGGTTTTCATTTTGCAGGGTTTAAAAAAAAACAACACATAGAGGATTCCTCATTGGGACACTGGGGGACTGGGCACCCCCAGTGTCACTCTTATGTTTCTATTGAGGGATGTGGGGTGGTGGGTGCTGAGAGGGAGGGTCAGGTGGGGGGATAGCAATATATACATATTGTTTAAAAAACAAGAAATGACCATGCAAGCATGGTGGTGGTGGTGGGGCCAACTAAACAAAACAAAAAAAAAACATTGAGGATTCCACATTGGGACACTGGGGGGTTGGGCACCCCCAGTGTCACTCTTATGTTTTTGAGGGTGGGTGGGTGAAGAGAGGAGGGTTGAGTGGGGGATATCAATATATATATTTTTTTTAAAAAGAAGAAATAACCATGCATGCGCAGTAGTTGGGGGGGTCACCTTAAACAAAAAAAAGATGAGGATTCCACATTTGGACATTAGATTGTGAACCCCAGTGTCACTCTTATGTTTGTGGGGGATGGTGTTGGGTGGTGGGCACTGTGAGGAAGGGTAGGGTGGGAGATAACTCTAATTTTAAAGAAAAAACAAACGAGTGGTCAGGGCAGAACATGGGGATACTCTGCCATGTGCAAATGGCCACCATGTGTGGTGGGCATCATGCATATGGCAGAGTGTCCCATGTTCTGCTGTGACTGCTGTTTTTTAATTAGAGTTATCCCCACCTGACCTCCCTCTCAGTACTCCCCCAACAAACATAAGAGTGACACTGGGGGTGCCCAATCCCCCAGTGTCATGATCAGGATGCCCCCGATGTTTTGTTTTAGTAAAAAATAGTGCAGTGCAAGTGGAGTGCTCCACAGATGCACAGGTGACCGTGGTGAAGCTCTAACATGTGATTTGGTCAGAAAGAATGCTAGGAATGTGGAGTTCTTTTTTGAAAGCAAGAGGTTTGCAGGGCTCCACCCACTGCAGCCCTAAAAAGAGGAAATACAATCAATAGAAAGCGTAGAGAAATAATTTATGCAGTGCATATAGGAATTAGAAGGGCAACATTTTAAGACCAAACCAGATACAGTGTGGTTAAAGAAAAATAAGAGGGACTTACTGTTACTGTATATCATTTATGTATTTATTTATTAGCTGGCCATTTTGAGACAACCTTTGAGCACAGGTGCTCTTTTACAAAGGCTCCACATCAGTGACAGAGATTATAAGGCAACATTACAAATATATTGAGTTCCAGTGGAATGAAGTCAAACAAGTGCAGTCTAACAAGTACAAATAAATAGACTAGATAAATTGCATACAATTGTACAATAAGGCATGTAGACAGAATCTGTGTAAAACAAGCACATGAATGGTACATGGCCTCAGAGCCAGCGTGACACAGTTCAAAGAGTATACCATGAGGGACTTTAGTTAGGATGATTTGCAGTTACAATTTCATTGAATTGTTAGGGTTGCCCTTAGTGCTATCTTAAACTGGTCAAACGTAGGTAGACTGAGCAAGATATCAGGCAACTTATTTAACCAGCGCTCAGCCCTAACCATGAAGGAACGCTTGTCCAGCTGAGTACAGCAGAAAGACAGTTCAAAGGCATTCTGAGCCATGCTTATTGTGTTGTAGAGACTGGCAACAAGGTAGAAGCAGTGAGTTAGGGCTGAGGGGATTAGATCCAGTAGCACCTTCTTGGCTAGTAGATATGTCTAGAACTTTTTCTGCTAGGTAGGAGTAACCAATTTATTTGGATATAGAGGTGCAGCTATAGGTGCACTAGTCAGCCCTAAGCACAAAGCAACAAGCCTTATTACAGTATAAAGTTATTCTGCTGAGAACTGAGTTGCAGGCTCTTGCAGAGACAGGGAGGCCATAGTCAACTAGTGACCGTACTGATCTTGCCATTATGAGGCATCTAGCATCAGCAGTGAGGTTGACCCAGTAATGGTACAAGGCTCCCAGTCTTCTGCTTACCATAGACACAAGATGGTCAACATGGGGAGCAAATGATAACGTATCATCCAGGATCAACCCAGGGTATTTAAAGGTTTCTACCAGTTCAAGTACATAATTAAGGATAAACACCCATGTGCTGAAATGGGACTTGCACAAAAGGATTGTACCCATAACATCAGGGGACAAAGTTTACAACTACAGGAAAGAAAGGATAGAACAAATATCAAGGGATCATATTTTACTCAGACAGTGATGACACAGTGGAATGAAGTTCCAAACAAAATAGTTATGGCAAAATATATAAATTGTTTTAAAACCCTATTAGACAAATATATGAAAAAGGGATAAAATCAATCTGCTGAGTAGTGGGGGAATAGGCATGACGAACCATATCAGGTCTGTTCCTATTAATGATTATTGTGTGTATACTTAGTATTCTTAGGAGCACAGAGGAGATGGAGTAGGAGCTAAGGGAACCAGAGTCTTTGGGGAATAAAGACTCACTCAGTTGTGACTGGCAGTTTTGCCAGTTTATTTTTTTTCTCCTAATTTTCACCCGGGGCAGGTATGGACCCATGGGGGAAGCCATGGTTCTAAAGCTGCCTTACTGGCTACACCAGCCAACTGGTCACATTTAACTGGCCACTGTGATAGCAGCTCTCTTGATTGTTAGTACCTCTGCCCTGCCAACACTGCCTTTGTGCCTAGTCCATGAAGTGGAGGGCATTGAATCAATCCACTGTTCATTCCATGATTGTGGCCCCAAGGTAATTTAACATGAAATGTCTAACATTATCAATTTGGCAGGACTCATCCTGGTGACACATGAAATAAGCCAGACCTGAGTAAAACGCGTGCTGCAGCATATTTTTAGCCACAATTAGCATTAAAATGTCTGCACCTTGTGGTGGGAGGCTGGTGACAATCAAGATCTGTAGTGCCCTTGGATAACATTGACCCGATGCCACCTCTTTTAACATCATTTCAAAAGTGCAAGACTGATTACTAATTGCAGTTGTTAATTTATTTGTTTACCTGGTTGATCCAAGACAAAAATAAATAGAATAATAGATAGGTGAGAGTGTATTACAAGGGAGTAATACCACCGAGAGGTTCTGGGGACAAAGGAACCTTGAGATCAAAGCTTGAGAGGTTCCTTTGTCCCCAGAACTCGAGATGGTATTACTCCTGAGTAATACTCTCACCTAGTTGTTATTGTTTGTATATAGGATCCAAGTTAAAATTGTGCAGCTTTTTGTGGCGTGTTATGAGGTGGATGGACCTGTCGCTAGTCTGATGACTTGCTCGCCTGTGTGTCAAAGAATGGCCCCTCATTCCCCTACTCGCTGTGCTTCACCTGCAGTCCGTTATTTAGTTTTGTGGAAAGTTCTACCTGGTAGTTGTTTTCATGTTAACTGAAGGGAGGAGCAAACAGATAAGTTGTCCATTGAAACATTAAAAATACCAGGGAAAGAGCGAAGATATACTCTCGCTAAGTGAGAGAACGCCGCCATGTTTTTGAAAATGTTCAGCCCACCCACTGACTGAAAGCAGCCAATCATGAGTCACAGCCTGATAAATTGTTCAAACTGAGTGGTGAAGAAGCTGGCTAGTGCTGAGCACGAGGTGGCAGTATGTGCTTACGCTTTTGTGCAGGACTGATAATACTATCGTTCATTGGAACAATAGTATTATTGGCAGTGAAATGTAATATTATTGGGGCTGAAGTGTTCTGTTAAGGAGAACTGTTATGTATTGCAAGACATTTTTTTAACCAGATTCAGTACTATTATTTTCATGATCCATATATTACAATACAATATTAAACATCACAATTACAAGGCACACTTAAACCACAAATATCTCCTTAAATGTACTTTAAAAACAAAAGTTGTTTTACATGTGTGCAAGGCAGAAGGTAAGACATTCCAAAATGTAGATACAGTAAATCCAAAATACCTCTAGCACATTTTTCATAAAATCAAATTTTAAATGTTCAAGCTCATTTAACCTGGTGCAATATGTAGGAGAAGAGGGAGACTGAACATATTGAAAGCTGGAACCCATATTAACCAAAGCAATATTTCTCACAGTATTCCCCATATGAATTTTATGCAGTGATCTAGAGGAAGCCAGTTCAAATACTCATACAAAAATACAATGATGGGTTGTCTCATAGATTTTAAAATAAAACAGCATATTGAATGTAGGGTTGCCCAGATTACAAACCACGGAATCGGCTTCACCAGATTCCACCTTTGTCATCAGAACTAGGATTTTAGGTTTTGCAGTCTAAAAATCCTAATTCTGAAATTTAAAATAAATCTGTACCATAATGACTCACATTGTAAATATGTGATCCTTACCAGGACGTTTATTACCTCATGTGGAAAACTGGTGGTGCTAGTGCCCGTAAATATTGTTTTCATTAACTAGTTACAACACTCAAAGCACAGTGCCATATTTCCTATGTTCTGTCCTACGTTGCAGAAATTCTGGCTCCCATGATGACATCCATGCCTTACCATCTAGTGAGAGCATGGGCGTCTATGTGGCAGACCCCTAGATTTAATCGTGGTGTGCACTTTACAGTACTCCCCACCTCAAGTTTACATACTGCACTATGAGTGCCAGGCTCCTCCAGTAGCCTCCATCAAAAATAGGTAAAGAAAACTTCCTGCTGTGACTTAGAAATAACAGTCATTTCAGAGCCCTGCTTCTCCATGCTGCTGGCCCCAGCACCTCGTCAGTGATCATCATGCACACCTATACCTGCAGTTAGTAGGCTGTGTAATAGAGCTCAGTTGGACAAAATCAAAACAGTATGCAATTTATGTATGTCCTGGTAAAGGACAGCTCACGTGAACCCCTGGGATGGTGTTTTTGTAAAAACGAGCACTGGAAATTGAAGTACAACTATTTTTATCTTAGTACTGTGAGCATGCATCTCTGCATGGAGAAGCAGGGCTCTGAAACAACCATTATTTCCAAATCACAGCAGGATGTTGTCTTCACTCATTTTCAATGGGAGCTACCAGAGGACCATGCACTTGTAGCACAGTATGGGAACTTTACTGGGAGTACTGTAAAGCATTGCACATTTAAACCTATGGGGACTGCCACCCAGATATCCATGTTGTAAGTAGCTGGTGGAGCATGGACATCATCACAGGAGCCAGATTTTCTGTAATGTAGGACAGAACACAGGAAGTATGGCACTGTGCTTCAGTGTTGTAACTAGTTAAAGAAACACTATTTGGGGAACTAGCACCACCAGTTTTCAACATGTGGTAATAGATATACTGGTAAGGATCACATAATTGCTATGTGAGACTTCATGGTACAGATTCCGTTTAAGGCTAAAACATGTTTTTACATAAAAATTTTGGATTCCAGATCTGATTTTGGAGTCCTTTTCAGAATTGGATAGGGATCAGAATCTGAATCAGAAATTTCTAAATTCCTAAACAGTGAAGTTGGTCCAGTGGCACTGAGGGATGAGGCACTGGATGCCACACCTTGCCCCATGCTGGCAACCTGTGTTTGGAAACGAGCACAAGTTGCCAAGGGCTGACTGGGAGGGAGAGGACTGAGCATCTGAAAGGACTACTGTTCTTTCCTGGAGGGGGAGGACTGCATGCTCTGCCAAATGACTGCAATCAGGTGGAAGCCTGGTTGTAGTATGGGATGGGGGCAGCAGAAGTAGGGAGGTACTGCAGGACTCTACAGCTTGCACATGCCTCCACACATCTACATTGATGAGTATGCCCCAGTGTGAGGAAGGAAGAAAACAGAGGAAAATGAGTGGCAAGACAGGTGTGTATGATGCCTGCCTGCTGATCCCTTACCTGTCAAATTGCCAGGACCCAGAGGTCGGAAGACTGGATTTGTGCTTTAGGGGTATGTCCCCCCCGACCCTGCCTTGATCAGGAAGGGGGATCCATGGGAATAATTCACTCCTCGAGTAACTCCTGAGGAGATGTAGGATGGTGGGGATTGGCAGGGCAGAGCAGAAGGGAACCCAGCCTGTCATGACCACAAGAAACATTAGCTCTTGTATGAAAAAAAAAATCCTAAACAATCCAATTGGACTGTAACCAGCAAGTTTTGAGCACCTCTAATTGAACTGAGCTACATCCAAATCCTGGATAGCACCATGTAGTTTGCAGCTGAGTAGATAATAAAACCATAGTCGATTAATTGAGACCAATACATTTTGAACAGCCATTTTTTTTCTCAAAAGTCACATTTCTGTGAATTCTATATACTGTATCAAACTGTTCTGTATCAAACTCAAGCAAAAGAGACCAGGGTTTAACAAAAAATCTCCATGGGCTACAAAAAGCAGGGCACAATTCAGGTTTGTTGCCAAGTATTTAAAGACAATAACATTTTCAATCATTTCATGATCTAGTGTCACAGGAAATAATACGAGATCTCTTAGTACTCCTGAAACAACATCAGCTTAGTTTTCCTCACATTCAAATCAGAATCACCCTATTAACTAATATCCAGTTTTGAACCTGCAGAAAATCATGCTGTAAATTATCATTCTATGACAGTATGTCTCCCTATCTCCCTGGAGAACAGATCAGCATCATCAGCATATAATGCTATATTAATGTTGACAAATGTTAGGCATATAAGTTACATATAAACTAAACAATAATGAATCTAAAATTGATCCATGCGGGGAACTCAAAGTCAAGTCTAGCAAAAAGGCAAATAAACATTATTAAATCTTGTTCTATGCATTCTCATCTCCAAGCAACTGGAAAATCAATAAATGACATCACATCAGATAATAGACTGAAGTCCCATAGTTTGGACAGCAGGCAACCATGGTTAACAAAATCATAAGCCTTGATAAGATGTAAAACTGCTGCTGCAACAGTATTACCTGTATCCAAAATATTATCCAGGTAATCCATAAACCAATAAGTCAATGATTGTGCTATGATTTGGTATGAAATCATGTCGGTGATAAGTCAGCAATAACTGATCAAAAACAATAACGGGCATGTTTCACTCAAGTCATATTTGCTGCTGATGTTCTGCAATTCAGGGATCAGTCTGCAAGGATCCATGCTATAGTGATACTGGTCCTTACTCTGAGACTGTGCAAACCAACTGCATTTTCTAAAGACTACTACTTCCTTTTTATGGTGTGTAACTCATTGTGCTCTGCTAAGTGCCATCAAATGGTGTCAGGTTTCCCCAAAGGTGTAATGCACCAAAACCATGCTGAGACTGTACGTGTGTTTTCACTGGATAAATGCTCAACAGGTAACACACTGGTCTCTTGGGAAGGAAGATTATGTCATGGGTTTTAGCCCCATACCAAGTACATGAATAATACCCATAACAGTCACTGAAGTGCAATATGAGGAGGTATGTGCTGCACTATTAAGGTGCCATCATTTGGATGAGATATTAAACTAAGGCCCATTCAGCCATATCTGGTCAATGACCAGGTGGAAGTTACAGATCCCTTGGCACTTATCAAAGAAGATTCGGGGAGTTTTCCCATTCTCATGGCCAGCATTCCACTGCCAATGAAACACAGGTCCATGCTCTCTACCACCTCCCAGGATTACAGATGCAGTGAATTTAAACTTCACCAATGAAGTTCCAGTGAAGTGGCGAATTTCACCTTTGCAAATCACTTTGCTAAGCTCTAATTAGCATCACTAAATTCAAACTTCACTGTTTTTGCAACGTTTTTTATACAAAGTGGCCATTTTCTTGCAACATCTTTGTTTTTTTTTTTTTCAAACCTCTTTATTGAGATTTTAATATTGAACACAAACATACATATATCCTGGGATATACCCCAGGCCCACATCCCAAAACTGGATGCAGAAACTATGTACATCCCCAAAACTATATACAATCACAGTTACCAATTACAATCCGGTGCAGATTACTCCACATCCCACTGTTGTAGATTATCAATCCCGTATTCATGCTTAAGCTCGACAGGCCCAATTCTGGCCCAGTTTAACAATTCTAATTATCAGCCCAATCTGTAAGTGAAAAATTTCCAGCCCATCTTTAGGTAACTGTCCCTAGGAAGAGAGAGAGCCCATATGCCCAACCAAACAGTAAATTCTGAAGTTAGATAAGCCCCAATGCAGAGAGTGTTAGCTAAGCCTATACAAAACTTATCCCACAGTCATCAACCAGATCCAGTCACCAAGAACCCTTAAACCTTGTATAATAAGCATTTGTCCCACTACTCACCTCAGACAGACAGACCCGAACCCTAGGACATTTTAACTGAATTGCATAAACTGCCTCTAAGGTCCTCCAGTTCCGATTATAGACTTCCTTTTCCCCTCCATCAGCATGTATTGTTTAATTCTTTCTAGGACCTGTAAAGGTCCTCACCCATTGATCATAGTCATAAGCTATATCCTCCTTCAATGTCTTAAAACAAATGCTTTAACAACAGCTGACATCAGGGAGATATGATATTTAGCTCGACCCCTATAATCCTTCCCAAATCCCTAGAATACATATCTCTGGACTAATGTATTCCGAGTAGTCCAATATCGGGTCCATTTTTTAACAATCTGACCCCAAGTGGTTGGATTCGAGAACACTTCAGAATATATGTAACAGGTCACCTGGCTGTGTGCCTCAACAAAACATAGATCTGTCTGTCTGAGTTTTCTAGAACATAGTTTGGCAGGGTGTAGTAGATGTTCAACAGATAAAAAATTGCATCATATTGTACTTCAGTATAGGCAAATCTTTCATGTGTTTCCAAACTTCAGACCAGTTTGGTCTCAGGGGATAAGGCTTTCTCCCAATATACAATACGAGACTCAAAATTTGTACCCACATAGTCTGTTAACACCTTATAAACTTTGGACAGGGGTGCTGTGAAAGATCAATTTCCCTTAGCTTATCCCATGTAAACACTTGTTTTTCTCCCTATCCTTATAGTCCCACAAACTACTGAAGTAAATTAGTAATCTGGATCTTTTTAAAGAAATCCACCCCTAGCCTGTGGTGGTAAGAGAACTTGTCAGAAACTATAAAGTCTGCCACTCTGGAGTCCTGCAATAATAATACCCATTGACCCCTCAAAATACTATTTCCCAAGCGAAATTAGGATTCCTCACTAAGGGCTGTTCTCCTGCCCCTTCTGAGCTTTCTTCTGAGCTGGGGTCAGCCACTCCCACCAAGCCTGACTAATTTGTATATCGAGTTGCTTTCCTATGGCCGGCAGAGTCTCGGATCTACATGTAGTAGTGCCCTGGCAGGAGTTTAGTATTCTCCTAGGAGCAACTGCTCAATTCGGAGCCATGTTGGAGTGTATTCCCTATTCGCAGATGGCCATCCCATCACCCATATATCCTAGTTGCCCTGCTACATAGTATGTTAGTAAGTAGGGAAGCTTCACTCCACCCCTTGAGTAGGGAAGACATAAAATATTTTGCTTCCTCCTAGGGGGTTTCGAATCCCATAAAAAATCTGAGATGATCCTTTGGATGCTGGCAAATCTAGCCTTCGGGATAGAATAGGGAGAGAGACAGATAGAGTATAGCAGCCGAGGTAAAAGGTTCATTTTGATAAGACCCAGTCTGGCAGTAAAGTTTAGCGGAAGCCTCCACCATCTTTCAATATCCTGCTTAATTTTGACCACAATATACCAAGTTCTCCTCCACCCCATCTTCTGATCTAGCCATAATCCAGATCCCCAGGTACTTAATTTTTCTGAGGCCCAATTGAGTTGAAATGCTCAAAATCTGCCCTATGAGTATGCACCGTGAGTGGGAGGACCTGGGTTTAGCCAAGTTAACTTATGTTAATTAGCAACCTTGGAGAACTTCCCAAAATTTCCAGGGCACACTGAAAGCTCTCAGATGGGTTACATAAATGTAATAGAGATATGGTAGATGAACCGATAGTTTAAGCTCTAACCCCAGAACCTCAATCCCTGAACCCTTGTATCCTTTGTAATGGATCTTAACAGAGGCTTGAGATATATATTAAATAAAATTGGCGATAGGGACACCCTGCCTCGTTCCATTCTTAAGAAGAAACTCTTTAGAGAGATATCCATTACATAAAACTCGGGCGGTAGGGGCTTCATAGAGATTTCTAAGGCCTCTTAAAAACTCCCCTGGAAACCCCATCTTTTCCATTGTAAGGAACAAAAATTGGTGAGAAACGTGGTCAAACACCTTCTCGGCATCCAATGCAATTAATGCCATAGCCGAGTTTGAAAGATTCACTCTCTCTAAAATATGATGAAGTTTCCTTAATGCATCTGGGGCCCCCCTCCCTGGCATAAACCCAACTTGCTCCTGACTAATCAATCGTGGGGTGACTTTCAAAACCCTATTAGCTAGTATCTTAGTAAGGATCTTAATATCTTGGTTAATTAAAGCTATGGGTCTATAATTACCTGGCAAATGCTTGGGTTTATCTGGTTTGGGAATCAAAGTGATATAGGCCTGATACAGTGGAGGGTGGGCAATCCCTCCCTGCATGATAACTGAGAAAAGCTCTTTCAGCAAAGGTGTTAAGGTCTCCGCATGAGCTTTGTAAAATTTGGCAGGAGACCATCAGGCCCCTGCCTTCCCATTAGGCAGGTCCATAATAACCTCAAAATTTCCTGCTCCAATATTGGGGTGGCCAGGCTCGGGCCTGCTCCAGACTCACTCTTGGCAGAGGTATTTCTTCTAAAAACCCCTTAATTTCTGTCACTGAGCACTGTGTCCCTTCTTGGTATATTGCCGCATAGTAGTCGGCAAAAGCATCTGCCAAACCTTGAGGATCCGAGATGAACTCATCTCCAAACTTCACTGCCACAATCGTTCTCTCTGCCTCCCTCTCTTTAATCCTATGGGCCAATATCCAACCTGGCATGTCCCCCTGCAACAAATATTTGGCATTCAATCTCCCTAGCCAGGAGTCTACCCGATAATTAAGTATACCCTTGAACTCCTCCCCTAACTCTCTTAGCTCCCTATCTGTCTCTTCAGAGGAGCCCTCTAATGGCACCAGTGATTTGATGGCCCCCAATATAAACTCCTCGCGAGCCCTATTCAGTTTGTTCTGCCTGGCAGTATATTCCTGGGCCCATCCCCTATGCAGCACCTTACAAACAGGCCAGGCTAAGTTCCTATCACCAAGAGTTGGGATTTGAGTCTGGATGATTTCCTTGAGTTTACCCTCCAGCTTGGTAAATATCTTGTCATTCACTAACACCCCTTCGTCCAAGTGCCAGCGAACTGGCCTGGGAGGAATATTATCTATCCTCCATACTAATTGTATTGGGGAGTGATCAGAAAGGATCCTCTCAAAAGTACGCATACCTATGACCCCCCTTAAGACCTCCCGATTAACCAAAAAATAGTCAATCCTAGTATACACCTTGTGCGCTCCTGAGTAGAAGGTCATCTCAGTCTCTCCTTTTCTATAGATCCGATATGGATCCACTAAAGCAGTTCCCTCCAGAAATCTATGTAATGCCGTTTGGGGGAGACTAGGGGCTTTGTTGGAAGGGGGACTCCTGTCCACCCTATTGTCTAAGCAAGTGTTCCAGTCACCTAATAAAAAAGCCCTGCGGGAGAGTGGCAATATCAGCCTCCAATGAGGCAAAAAATTCTGATTTAGCCGGCGTGGGTCCATAAATGGAGGCACACACCAATGAGCATCCAAAACACGAGCCCATTATGTATACTCCCCTACCATCCTCCCTTGAGGTAAAGCTCTCAATCACATATGGGCATCCTTCCTAATTAATAATGCCACCCCTCGACGCCTTCGGCGTTCCAATTCGAATACCCTGCCAACCCATCCTTTCTTAAGCAAGTGCAGTTTCAGTCAGTAAGTGGGTTTCCTGAAGTGCGGCTATATGAAGCCCCATCTGATTAATATATCTAAGGATAACCAATCTTTTCCTCCTTCCCCTGAGACCCTTGACATTCCATGATAGAATTCTAAGTAACCCCATCTACCACATCCACACCCTGGAACCCCCCTCTCTGGCTTTTAAGTTCCTTTGTACCGCATGACTTGCTTTCTCTCTCTTTCCTACCATCCCCATGTTCACCCCGCATACTACCCCTGATCCTTCGATCGCCCTCCTAAATCAGTCCGGAACGTGTACGAGCCCACTCACACGATGTCTCCATTCGGCCCCCAAGTCCATAAACCCTTAGTAGCCCTCCTTCTCCCATACCTTCTGGTTCAGACCAAACCACCAAACCAGCACGTCTAAATCATTAATGGGAGAGATTATGTCTCTATAGCTTAAACCATTGTCTTCATGGCTTTCCGCTACCACAACCTGTGCAGCAGGAAAAGAAGAGAAAAAAAAGGGGGGGCTTTATTTTACCCCTTCAAGAGTCTCAGACCTGTATATTCATTAGGTGTAAAATAACAAAAAGAAGAACAATTCAGTAGCAACAAGTTAGTCCCCTAATGTCTCTTTTCCACAGCGTAACTAAAACACTTTGAACACTGTCCTGAATACATTCTCCAATCATGCCTTGCTTTCAAGTCACTGATTTGAATAAATCGGGTAATTCCACTTTAAAGGCTTTCCAAGGCTTCTTCTGCTGAGAGGTATTTTCTGTCCCTTTCACCAGCTTGACCACCAGAGTGGCAGGTATTGCAGTCTAAATTTCAAACCTGCCATGTACAGTTTCTTTTAATGTCTGCATATTCCTTCTGCTTTTCCTCACCGAGGGACTAAGTCCTGAAACAACCACACGAAGCCCCATTCCAATGCAGATTTCTGCTAGCCTTAGCTTTCATTAGGACATAGGTTTTTCCTTGTAGTTTAGAATATCGCATATGATTACTCGAGGCCGTGCCCCTGAGTTCTCTCAGTGCCCGGATGGGTCTCTCTCAAGATTGTAGGATTTCGCCAAACGCATGTAGGCCCAAATAACTTAAAAGAAGATCCTGCATGAAGGCAACACAATCTGAGCCTTCCGTTTTCTCAGGCAGCCCAGCCATTATTAAATTATTCCTCCGGCTTCTTGCCTCCTGGTCTTCCAGGCGATTTTCCATTTTTCTCACTTGCCTTTTCATATTGATTATATCCTGATCCATTGTTGCAGTTTTCCTTTTCTGTGACACAATTCTGGCTTCTAAATCCCCCACTTGCTGAGTGAGAGCATGTAATGCTGGTTTTAGGATAGTAAAATCGGCAACTAGCCCCTTCAGGAGCTGCTTGATCTCCAAAATATCTTCCGAGGTTGACTGACCCTCCTGGGCCTCCCCTTTCCAGACCTCAGGCTCTTCTGGGACTGGGGTGGGGCTTTGAACACTTGGTCGCTGGTGTTCTCCCTGCGAGGGGCTCGGGGCTGCCTAGTTCCCTCTCGGCCATTTTGTGCGCCGAACTGTTTAGACTTGCTGCGGTCTTCTTCGCCTTCCGGCCCAAACCCAAAGTGGATTCCTCGCAACACAAACTCGCTGAGCAGGACACCTCCCAGTCTTATTCAGCTGCGGAAGCCTAAAAAAATAAAGCTTTAAAATTTAATAGCTTTCAGGACTCGGGAGCCTTAGCGAAGACGTCTGCCTCCCGCTAGCTCATCATGTGGTCCCCTTCTTGCAACATCTTTGTGAAGTGCACAGTTGCGAACAAATTTTAAGGGATCTAGATCAAACCATGCAGTCAATAAACACGTAGTCAAAAACCACTTTGTGTGAACACAAAAAAACACAGACATGGCAAAAAAAACACGCAAATATATATAAGCATACTTTGAAACTCTGCATGTTGTTTTGCCTGCACGGATTTCAACTGCACAATTATTCCAACACAGTCTTGTTGATAGACCAATTTTCGGTCCATTCAATAGTAAAAGGCCAGTTTGCCTGGCAGAACTTCTTGAAGTTAACACTTCTCAGTTCCCGAATTTCAGCAGCTTCTCAACTTTTATTTGTGAAGTGAATTTCATCTGATTTGCCCATCTTCCCAGGACATACTGGAAGCAAACTAGCACATGATTAGTGTTCTTTTCCTTGTCAAAATTACAAACAAATAAATCAATAGTGACTGGTGCTACACCCGGCTGAGCAAGTGATTACAGCCAAGCCAGAGGAAAAAAAAAATGTAAGTGTATGGTTCTGCTCCAAACAGAATCCCTGATTCTGACACCCTTTACTAGAAGGTTGACAGGACTCCTTGGTAAACTTAAACAAGCACCCTGGCACCAGATAACCCTCACCTGACCCATGGGGAGCTTGGGGTTACATTAGTATATTTTAAACATTCAGCAGAAGATTTATCACATTTTTAATGTCTTCCTTTCCATTGCTTTATGTTTCTGAAGTGGAGTCAATAGAAGCATACTTTCCTCACATTAGTGTACCACCTTAATTCATACCATTACATGCTTTTTCCAAGCCTTTATTTTTCAAAATTTTTAGGAGCACTGAGCACAGTGTCATGGGACTATTGTGATTGCAATACCTACTAGTGACAGTCCATTTTCTGGCCCCCTCCCATTAAGCTAAGGACAATGGATGTTGCAAGCTTACTTATCCGGTCACAAAACATATTGGGACTGTGCAGGGAAGTGGCAGGGCTACTGTGCCAATGACCCACAGAGTCAACCTCAAAAAGCAGGGAAGCACTAAACATGGCAGAGGGGAAACATAGCAACACCCTGCCTATAGAACTGTTACAGGTAGGCAGTGGGGTGGGTGTCACTAAGTTACAATTATGTCAAGAGGAGTAGGAGGAGAACAGAAGCCACTGCAGAATCTTTGCATTGGCAGCAGATCATGTTGAACAGTGATTAGTGAGTAAGATTCTGCTGATCACCTGAGAGGCATGGGTGATTGCAGGGCAGGTGTGGATGCATTGAACCACAAGTACTATTCATAGAGTCTGTGGAAATTTTGACTGGCATTTACTCAAAAGCTGACCTAGAGTTACAGATGAGTAGTTGGGTGGAGTGGATATTCCAGCCACAGTGCTGATGTCCATGAACATGCTTCATGACATAGCACCATGCAGCTAGTATTATGGCATGCACAGACCTCTGAGGGTGTCACCATCTGGCTATTAGCAGCTGTAAACCCCATTCTGTACCCTGCCATATTAGAATAGCATGTCCGGAACAGTGCAGTCTAAACAGCGCTGTCAGGACCTTGTGCTGCCTGAATAGCAACATGGGTAGACTAGCTTATAGCAACTACTGCTACCCCTATAGCTATTCAAGGACTGTTGAGAGTGCACAAGTAAAGCAAAAGTGTACTAGCTGGCCAAGCTGCTCCTGTGGTGGAGTGGGATAAGGCAGCAGCTCTGATGCACAGAGCAAGACACCAGGGTTCTGTTCCTTGTCTCTCAACACATGGAGTTACATTTTTTCCTCCCACCCCAAAGTGTAATTTTTCTGTCTTCTGTGATAGAAAATCCCTCCCCAAGTTTCTTCTTTATCCTAGATCCCCCCCCCAGAGCTGGTTACATTAAGTCCAGGGTGCACAGTGGGGCAGAGCCTTCTAAACAAAAGAAGTGACTAGTGTGCTTTTTAGCGCAATGGATAGCTGTCAGCAGTGCGGTTTACTGCTGCCACCAGTGGCACTGTTTTGTGCTGCAGCATGTGTACTTAGCATTGTTCATGACAGTGCTGTTTGGATGGTGCTGTTACCAAGAGCTCTGTTGTTATTGGTGCTATTCAAACCTAGTGCCATTTGCACCCACCAACATCAGACAAAATCATGTGCAATGTGACTGAGTTGTGGGGACATGCCTTTCTCCAATGACTAAGGCAACTTTTTGTGCATATCAACAATGTGTGCAGCACACTGAGGTGTCTGTATATGCCCTGTTTTTGTACCATTGTATTTTGCTACTGTGATTTATGTCCCTGGTTTAATGATTATGGGCCCAATTCTGAAGCACTAAGCATGTTGCAAGTTGCGACATGCAAAGGTATGGTTGTACCATGGACCCTGCACCTGATTCTGTAAGGGGCGAGACCCTGCAACTAAGTCCTGCTGTTGCGCCAATCTATAGGTAGGCCAAACAGAGGGCATACCTGAACAGTAGGCCGCAAGCCTGCGGCATGTACACGGGAAGGGTGCAAGTGCTCCCCCAGCCCCAGTGCCCAAGCCGGAAAAGCCCCACAGGGCTATCAGACCCCAAGTCCCGATTCCCATAGTGTATAATTAACAGCCCCTCAGGGCTGATCTCACCCCCCAAGCCCTGATCCCTGAATCCAAGTTCTGGTGGTATTACAAACTGTAGAAAAAAAGAAAAACATATCCCTGTCATCCCTGGTAGCCTAGTGGCCCCCACCCGACAGTGCCAGACCACACCACTTCCTCCCCCACCCATCCCCAGCCAGCGACTGGCACAGCCCACCTCTCACCCCCATGGCCTGCTGCCGACTGAGCTCTGTATGAGTGCATATTACTGTAAATAGTACGTTCTCAATGAATGACAGCTGTCATTCATTGAGCACCTACTAGTTACAGTAGTACGCACTCATACGGAGCTCAGTCGCTGGCTGGCCATGGTGGTGAGAGGTGGATGTGCCAGTCGCCAGCTGGGATGGGTGGAGGAACAGGGTTGTCTGGCACTGCTGGTGGGGGGATGGGGGCCACTTAGACTACCAGGAATGATGGAATATGCTTTTTTTTTTCACAGTTTGCAATACACCGCCAGGACTTGGGTTCAGGGATTGGGGCTGGGAGGAGATCAGCTCTGTGGGGCTGTTAATTATACATTATGGGAATCAGAGCTTGAGATGTGGGGGGCAATAGCCCTGCAGGGTTTTTTTTACTCATTATTGGGGGATCGGGGCTGGTGGCATATTAGTGCAACCACCGGTGGATGCCAAGTACACTTACATCAGCTGTTAGCTGGTGTAACTGTACTTTGTCGGATGTCCTCCAAGGGTTGCTTTAGAATAGTTATCTTGGGGACTTGGAGGCTGCCCTTCTAGAATAGGGCACAACCACTGCCATAAACCCCTAGCACCATGTCGCAGGGGTTTATAGCATAACAATGGTAAGTCCACTTTAGCACAAGCAGCCTGCAACATGTTGCAGGCTGCTTCCAGAATACCACATGATGCAGCTCCTGGCATAAACTGCTGCTTGCACCATTTTTTGGTGCTTTCAGTTTATGCCAGGCATACCTCTCAACCTTTTATCCCCCAAATGTGGAACATTGCCTGTCACAATGTGGAACAAATGGGCAAAATGTTGAACACTTAATCAAATCTTTACCTAAGAAGCTCAAAACACTATTAAAATGTTGCATTTATGTTGAGAATGTCTGTTATTAATTGAATACATTATTTTTTCCATCATTTACTGTGGATATTTGCTTTAAAATGTTGACTCTGAACGTGGAACAAGTCCTCACAATGTGGAACAGGGACCTTTTCTGAAGTAAAATGAGGTACGTTCCTCGTAATGTGGTACAGTTGAGAGGTATGATGCCAGGTGTAATCCTTTTGGGAATCAGGCCCAAATGAGTTTTGTTTTGGCTTTGGAAATACTACAGATAATGCCTCTCGAGTTTAATACTGGCTCTTATCTGTTGGCTTAGGCAGAAAGAGCACCTTAGTGGAGCTTAATAAAAGATTGTTTTCTTGTTTCTTTTCATTACAATTTTTTTATTTACAACTTTTATAATGCACTTTTTTCTGCACCCATTGGCAGGCTGAGGGCTGCTGATGATTTCTGACGTTGTGGTGTTACTTAAGGCACCCATAATGTCTCTAAAGATTAAAAAACAAAATGAAGCAAACACTGTTTATTAAAAGGCTGCAAAATTATGTGTTTTATTACAACAGAACTAATGAACAAAACTGGCCACCATGCTAACCTCTGCCATTTCAGTGATTTCTTTGACAAATGTGAAGCCTAGTGTCAAGAACAAAGTGCTGTGAACTTGAAAACTCAGGTTTGAGCCCCCTCCAGATCAACTTGCCCACTCTGTGATCTTCATCATATCACTTCCCCTTCCTGTTATTGAGTCTTTCCAGTTGTAAAAGGAGTACAAGCAGACCTCATAACAAATGAGATGATGCATCTGTTAAAATTAATTAAAAAAAAATACAAGGACTCATTATTACTTGAGCACCTCTGGCACTCATTTACCTGTATCTGAACAATGCAGGCTCTAGCTTTAGATAATCAAAGATTACTGTCATAGAGCTCTTCCAGGCAAAAATGTCTTTCATGTGCTCATTTTCATATTCTCTTTTCAAGTGAAAACGGAACAGCATGTATCATTAAATAAGATGTTTAAAGTGGTCTGATGTCTCCCCACAATGTAGTAGGCACACAAACTCTTGGACTTCACTTGGAGGTATGTCAGGAATTTTCAAATTATTATATGAATTATGTAACATTATTCTGTCAATTTAAATGTGCTTGAAGAAAGCCAGCAGAGACACATTTTTTTTCTGTTGAAAGAAATAATTTGAACATTTCTGCTGTATTGTACTGTCATTGACAGCACGTCAGCATTGAAGAAACCACAACACAAATGTGAAGTTCAAATTCCTGGCTTTGGTTATGTTGAATTTTTGTCATTTAAAACAGTGAAAGGAAAAAAAAGATACTGAACCGGCAGCACCATGGCCTGCAGCTCTCTGCTATGTTTTCTCTGTGTCTCACAGACTCTTTTCTTAGAGACTTATTCTTTATGCTACTTCTCTCAGACTCCAGTTCTTCCATCTAGCATTCCGAGACAGTTTTTGTATAGATTAAGGCCCCCCCCAAAAAATAACTTAGAAAGACGTTAGCAAAAAAAAGACTCATAGTCCATCATGTCTGACCATTTTCTTCTTTGTGCTGCCCTTTTGTAGCCTACTCCCTCACACCCTGCTCTCCCCCTTCCCTGTGACAGCTTTCTCCAACCCCTTATAGTTGTCCCATGCTCACCAACTCCCTTGGCAACCGATTCCAGTTCCATCACCCTTGCTGTGAATAAATACTTTCTCAACTCTTTCCTGATTTTACTCCCCCCCCCCACACCAGTTTATACTCATTCCCCCAGATACTGATCTCTCACTGTGCTTAAACAGGTCCCGACACTTAACCTTATTTATCACTTTCAAGTATTTAATGATTTATATCATGTCCCCCTCTCCCATATGACCTCTAACAAGTTCATACTCAGGCTGGCCAGATACTGCTTGCATGATTTACTTTGTTGGCATTTTATCATTTTTGTTCCTCACCTCTGGGCAGATTATGTGTGGTCTTTGTCCTTTTCCAAGTGGAGCCTCACCAGTGACCTATAAGGGGGAACAGCACCTAGTTTCTCCTGCTTGTGAACCCTCTCCCTGTACATCACAACACCCTTTTGTCTCCCTGATTGGCTGAGTGCACTGGGTCATTGGTTTGAGATAATCAATAATAATGACCCCTCCATCCAGTTCTTCAGTGATCAGACTGATTTTCTCACCCCTCTGACAAATAACCCATCCTCAGGTTACCCTTGCCTGTGTGCATAACTAGGCACTTTTTGCTTTAAACTTCTGCAGCTGGACGAACCACACTTCGTTTTTTTCTAGATCCCCCTAGTACCTCCTTTGTTTGTACCCTGCCACAGAGTTTAGTGTCATCTGCAAAAATGCAGATTTTACCTTTGATCATGCCCCCTGTCACAGATGAACACAGTAAAGAGTATTGATCCCAGTATTGACCCTTGTGGAACTCCCCTTGTGACCACCCTGACACTAAATGTTTCAACTGACCCTCTAGGTTCTTCACCCAAACCCATCTATGCACCTTATTAGTAGCACTCCCACCCCTAGACACACCAGCTTCTTGACTAAATATCTGCAGAGTACCAAGTTGAATTGGATCTGTATGTTTGTCCAACTCCCAATTGCCCGATACTCAATCGCCCGACTCCACAATCCTGACGCAGTTGTAATCCCACAGCACGTTTTACCGACTGCCATTATCCCAATGAGGTAGGTAACACACAGGCACTGAAATGCAGAAGGCAGAAGAATAACTGATGGAGATCCAGTGATCGGCAAGAACACAGTTCCAAACTGTGTGTAGGGTTGCAGCAGTGGAATGTGAAGGGCAGAGTTGAAATAGACACTGGAATCATGGCCAAGAAGGGAAGTAAATCAAACCTAACATGAGTCCTCACAGGGAAACTTTTAAAGTTTTTGAAAGGTGGTGGTCATGTGATGAACACTCCTGCAGAAGGCGCTGACAGAAACAACTAAAATTGCGATGACAGTAGGAGAGTGCCTGGCGGAGGACAGTCAGAGAAAGGAGGAGCAGAGCTCAGATGTGCAAGCTGGGCAGGAGAGTGCGTGCACAGAAAAGTGCTCCGCTATGCAGGGTGCAACTGAGGCAGGAGAGCAGCCAGGAAACAAGGGCAGGACCCACCAAGTAACAGCAGGGAGGAATGATGAATGTGATTGGGAGGGCGGGGGCAGTTTGGGAAAACGGGGTAGCAAACTTGGTAATATAAACAGCAACTATTTGATAAATCTATGCTATATTTCAGCTACAGGCTGTTATATTTATGGTCTGGAACTTGGTTTCATGTGATAGCAACAAAGCCTGAAGGCAATCGCTGTTATTGTGAAGTCAGGTGCGAAAAATCAATTTCAGTACTCTGACTCCCTGTTGCACAGCAAAAGCGGCACCAGGGACTTGGTTTGTTAATGTTTAATGCAGGGGCAGCCACACTCTATCAGGGACTTCACCCCAAACCACCTACTTAAGGATTCTCAACTACGAGGGTGCTTGTTGGGGTGGGGATGAAAAACATACAAAAAAAAAAGTTTGGGTCGGGTGCAACAAAACACACCAGGGTCCGGACCTAAACCTAGTACCCTGTCCACCAACATTGCCAACACACCCACCATGCCATGGGGTCAGCTCAGCAACCCAGCCCGGCACCACGCCTTACAATCCCTCCCACCCCTCACTGTGCATGCTCACTCCCCCTGTGCACATACGTATAGCAACATTCCATCACTATATTCACTGACCCCCCCCATCCAGTCCCCTATCCTATACCTAGCCCTGATGACATCTGCTGGGGATTGGGTTGCCATTCTTGTAGGTGTCCAATTTCTGAAGCCCATGTCATAGGCTACTGGGAGCTTAATATGCAGTATTATGATAGTCAGATTATTATACCTTATGGGAAATTAGAGTCGGGAGCTGAGCATCAGTAAATTGATAGTCTGAAAATGTACTAGACCCAGTTGAATGCCTTACTGAAATCTAAATATAGCACATTCCAACACTGACAATAAAACCATTAATATTCCTGAATGCTGGCATGTTAACTTGTGTTAAACAATCTCTAACTGGACACATCCAGCTTGCCCTATTTTTTCTAAGTGTTGGCTGTTTAAACATATAATAATGACCATTTTGGGGATCACTCTCCCCGTTACAAATTAAACAATTGAAATGCTACCTGTTGAAAGCTGGGTTCACTCATCGGGTTTAATCAGCTTTCCCTTCAAGAGGTACTAGTACCAAAAATAGCAGGCAGAAAATGTTACTAATTTTTAATGTGTTAGTAATAGATGTAGCGTGAACAGCAATTCTTTACCTGGAGACTGACATATTTATTTCCCTGACATAGCTGGTTCCATTCCTTTTCATACCTCATCAGCATTGTGACCTTACTGACTGTGACATCACAAGTGACCAATCTGGCAGTAAGCGAGTGGCTCTTCTTGCTTACTTGTGATGTCACAGGCAATGCGGTCACAATGTTTGTTTGCTTCAGTGGCTCTCTAGATCGGAAACACTCTCCTGGTGCATATCCATGAAGCAAAAACACTTTGGACTTTTAAATGTAACGTATCAGCTACCAGAGCAGTCTAAATAAAATTCCTTTAACAACCTTATCTTATTTCCTTGTATGTATTATTAATGCTGACAGTATGCTTTATGTATATTTTGCCCTCATGTTCATCCCATTATACTGCATGCTGCCATAGTGTTTCAGGTTTGTTTGTTCTCTGTGGGCTCACCCTTATCAAAGACATTAATAAATCAATCATAGAAACATAAAAAATGATGGCAGGAAAAAAAAAACATTGGTCCATCCAGTCTGCCCATAAAACCCTAACAAACCCATGACAGTTCCATGTCAAAAGAGTGACTCAAAATGGGCTAGCCCAATAAAAGTGACAAGCACTTGAGACCTTCAAATATGGCAACAGTATATATATATAAATACTTTCTGTGGAGAGTTCACCACACCCCTTACTGAAATAACCAACTCTGATGTTGCAGCACCTCAGGAGGGAAGAGCATTTGTCACCATTAATGTAACATAGAAACATAGACTTTGATGGCAGATAAGGACCAGTTGGCCCACCAGTCTGCCCAATTTCCTACCTACTGGATAAGCTGCAGATTCTAGTTAACCAACAGCCTACTTCCTGCCACCCCCTACAATTGCCTTATGTCTGTTCCATGCATGTTTGAATTCCCCAATGTTTTAGACCCAACAACCTCCCCAGGAAGGCAGTTCCATGCATCCACCACTCTCCATGAAAAAAAATTCCTCACATTACCCTGAGCCTTCCCCTCGCCAGTATGTGCTGTCATAATTTTTGAAGTCGCTGAAGTGCTGTCACCGTTATTGGCTAGCCATTTTGAGTCACCCTTTTGACCAGATACCACCCAGGTTATATGGTCCATACAGAGCTGTAACCACACTATCCATCTCCGTGCTTCCTGCCCTGCCACTACCACCCTGATCAGCCACTATGCTCTTCCTCTGTCCCAGCTGTACCTGAAACCATTGATAGTTTTATACCCACAACATGAGCTGGCAGATTGTTCCATGGCTCCACCACCATTTCTATAAATCAAAACTTTCTCACTTCCTTCTTGAACCTCCCTGATCAGTTTCCATTCATGCCCCCCACCCCATTCTTTGATCCATTACTTATCCTGAATAGTTCCTCTCAGTTTACTTTGTTCATTCTTTCAAGAACTTGAAGGTCTCTGTCATATCTCCTGTAGGCACAATAGCAGCCATAAGCCGCCAGACCCTGACAAAGTGTAAAAGGATGTTTGCCTTAATGTCAGCTGCCATCAATGTACATTAAAAGAACTGTTCATAAAAACATTTCCTTTTTAAGTCTGTAACCAAGCAGACCTGCAAATGCTTAAAGAGGACAGGAAATTATTTCTAATCTGCAGCTGTTTATGATGTTTTCAGTTGTAGAAATTATTTCCATAAGCCTAAATAATCTATATGTAACTCTACCTGCATAAAAAGTGATGTGAAAAACTACATTTTGCATTGTTTTGCTTTTATGGGCAGCATTCTGTTACAGTTCTCTTCACGGAACCAGTGATCTGGAATTTTAACTGTGTCACGGTTTGAGCACAGAACTCTAAACATAGTTCTGATAGGACAAAAGCTAATTTTTAGCATTCTGTACTCAAACCATGACATACTGTAGTAAAAACTCCAAATTACTGGATTCCATGAAGGGAACTGTACAGAATGGTGTCATTAAAAAAGAAACAACTGAAAACACAATTTTTCACATAAGTGTTTATTCAGGTACAGTTCAATATGACTCATGTGAAGGCAAGTCTTTCATTTCTGTTAGTAGTAACATTACTAACAGCTGCTAATTACACATATTTCCTGTCCTCTTTACCCAGGTACATGGAACTCGCCTCAGCACCAAAAAATCATGGAATCATTCACATTAAACAATATGCTTTAAGCTTACAACTTCAAGGACATTTAAATGCAAATTGAATAGGATTCATTAGACTCAGACACTGTGCAAAGAGCTGACAACTCCACAAGTATTTAAAATCAAAATCCAGCACTTCTGCACAGCCATACCATAAAAAGTGTCCTCACCTCCAAATCCATACAGCCAAACGAGGAACTGAGTCCTCTTAACAAGGAACCATCTGCTACCAGACTACAGCACCATAAAACCACAATGAGATAACCTTCATCACCTCATTTTTGAACATGCACAATGGAAGGTCTTGTGGCAATAAATCTGTTAATTGTCACCTCGTGGACAAAGTTCAAGAGGACAACAGACAGTTTACTGACAGTGTGTCTGTTAAATATTAATACTTCTGCACGTATGTTATAGACTTCCGACCCAAGATAAGCCTCTGTCCAAATATGGCTATATCATCCCAAAGCCTCATGCTACTTCTGAGGAAGTGTCAAAACTTCATGTCACTTCTGAGGAACTATTTTGCCTATATAAGATGTTTTTAAAGATCAACAATTTGTGGTCACCTACTAGTTTTCATTTGAACCTGTGTTTCATCACTAGAAGAGCTCTCATATCTACGCTACTGCTAGTGACTCTAAGAACTATTATTCTGCTGAACTCTAAAGACTTTTGGCTTTTGCCAGAAGTAAGAGACATTGAACTTGTACTAATTTTGACATTTTATTTGCAAGCCTCGAGAGAAAAGAATTCAAAAGCCAGGCAGAAACCTTCTTCAATTCAACTTCTCCAAGGACACTTCAAATCTTCAGATGAAAGGAGGCGAGGCACTTTGAAAAGTTGTCTGAGTATATATACATATAATACAGACTTTTAATATGTGTGAACGTGTGTCTTTTAAGAATCCTAGTTCCATATAAGGAATGCATAGATGAACTGCAGTGTAATATTGTTTAAATGCTAGCAAAAGATTATTAGTACCAAGGAATTGTGTACTGATATTAGCTCAGGTTATTCTAAAGAGAATACTACTTTAAACTGCCTCCAGATAGGAAGTTCAGGGCCTCATATGTACATAGTAAAGATTGCATAAGGAGTTAAAGTGCATGAACTGAACATGTCGTGTACTGTTTGTGTCAGAAATATGTTAAATGTTAACTGTGTATTGAAATAAACAGCTTCTAATTGTACTGCATGTCCGAGTAAATCTGTCATCTCAGTAAATGACCACAAAACTACATAAGCACAATTTACTGCATGCCTTTCCTTAAGACAGCCACAGTATTAAATTAATAGTGATTGTGCCTATACTCCCCTCTCATCTGGACTTCAGAGAGTACGTGTTCAGTGCCTTGACCCGATCTTCATAAGATCTACCCTGCTAGCTCTGAATCACTTTGTTCACCCTACATTGCACTGTCTCCATCCTGTCTTTATCTTTTCTTAGGTGAGGACTCCAGAACTGGGCACAGTACTCCAGGTGGGGCCTCACCAATGATCTATCGAGAGGTAGTGTTTGCCATACTGTAGGAGTTGTTATACTGGCTTGATTGTTTTAGAGAGTCACTGATGATGTTCCTAGGTTTCTTTCTTCAGAGGTCATATCTCGCTTTTATTTTATCAGTTTTAAAAATCTTTTCAAAAACAGATGTTTGATCTCATGCCCACCACAATCCCAACTCTTCACCTCACATCAGTAGTGGGCAAGATTATGGAGGCACTGCTTAAGGAAAGCATTTTAGAACACTTGGAATCCATCAGCGCACAGGATCTGAGGCAGCATGGATTCATGGCAGGTCACGTCAAACAAATTTGATAGATTTTTTTGACTGGATGATGAAGAAAGTGGATCAGTGGGGAGTGGTGAATAGCGCCTACCTCAGTTCCAGCAAGGTGTTTGACACCATTCCATAAAAGATGTAAACAAATTAGAGGGTAGCCTGGGGTGGGCCACAAGGTGGTGAAATGAGTTAGAAACTGGTTGAGGGACAGAAGGCAGAGGGTGCTGGCAAATGGGATCCAGTCTGAGGATAGGCGGGTGACCAGTGGGGTACCTCAAGGATCAGTCCCTTCATTAGTGACATTGCTAAAGGCTGGATGGGAAGGTTTCCTATTTGCAGATGACACCAAGATCTGCAAAGGGCAGACACTCAGGCGGGATGGAGAGAATGAGAGGGACCTAGAAAAGTTGGAAAAATGGTCCAGAGTTGTGGAAACTAAGATTCAATGCAAATAAATTCAAAATTATGCACTTTGGGTGCAGAAACCCTGCAGAGAATTACAGGATAGGGGGAGTTGCCGACAGTCACCAGGGAAGAAAGGGATTTGGGGATAATCATCTTAGATGTCCTAAAGGTGGCCAAACAGTGTTCAAAGGCTGTGGGAGGGCCAGTGGCATGTTGGAGTACATAGGAATGGGTATCACTGGCAGAAGAAGGAGGTGGTGATACCGCTGTACAAAAACACTGGTGAGGCTTCATCTGGAGTATGGTGTGCAGCTCTGGAGCCTGCATGTTTGTAAGGACACAGACAGGGTGGAGGCAGTTCAGAGAAGAGTGACTAAGATGGTACACGACATGCACCAGAAGACATATGAGGAGAGATTAAAATACCTCAGTATGTATACACTGGAAAAGAGGCAGGAATGGGGGGTTATGATAGCAACCTTCAAGTATCTTACGGGCATAAACAAAGTACAATTGGGTGGCATAATTCAGTATAGGAGATGTACAAGAATGACAGGTCATGATATGAGATCGAAGGGTGGCAGGATAAGGGGAATGTGAGGAAGTTTTTCTTCACAGAAAGGTGGTGGATGCATGGAATAGCGTATTCCAGGAGGTGGTAGGAGTGAGCACAGGAGGGGCTTAAACATACATGGGATAGGCATAAGGGAACTCTAGAGGTGGGAAGGAGAGGCCAATGACCAAGTAGGGTCAGCGGCTGCTGATGCAGGTAGGGAATATGGGCAGACTGGGTGGACCTAGTGGTCCTTATCTGCTGTCAGTTTCAATGTTTCAGATACCACAAAAGGTAAAGGGGCCAGGGAAAGCAGAGACTGACTTAAGTACTCATACAAAAATACCCCTTCTACCTCTATTACAGACTTATCTGCTGTTGCTGCCATGTTAAATAATATTCAAAATGACATCAACTATCTTAAGATAACTGTTAATGAAATTCGAGCCTCAACAACTGCTACTGCTAAGTAAGCAGAAAATAGGGTTGGCCACACTGAAGATACAGTACTACATTTATTTATTTAAATTTTGGTAACCGGGTAGGCCCACTGAGACCCTGATGGTCCCTTTTTCAGAGGCGACCCGGGATTAGTTACATGTACCTAAGGGAGAAAAAAGGAAACAAAACAAACAAATCTATGATACATATAGTGAAACAAGGTTTACACAGTGCAGCAGGAATATACATAGCAGCATGTAATATATTGTAGACAGACTCCAAGCAGTAGTCTGGACATTTGTGTTAGACCAACAAGGAGAAACAGACACATCAAATGATAACCCACAATGATAAGCACCCCAGCATCCTGCTTCTCTAAGTATACCCTCCCTCCAGAGACTATTGACAAACAACATACTATAAAAAATAAAAAATTACAACAGTTATTATAAAATTTATAATTACTAGCCTCAGAACAATTTAGAACAATGTTCTGATTTTTATGGCTGTAGGAAGAGCCTACATCCATTTTGCTATCGGTAGCTTGAAAATGGAGTTTCATGAAATACATTTTTTGGACTTTTTATTTTATTGTACGTTATTGTGATATTCAGAAAGACCTTTGAGTCAGAGACTCATTTTCAAAGGTTCCACATCATACATAAATGGTACAGGGATGGGACTTAAGATACAGATTACAGCATATTACAAAATAACATTAATAAAAAAAACAGGTTACATGGTTGTTTCGTAGATGGCTAACAAAAATTTAGGTACTTTAGCACAGCCAGGAGAAAAAAAAATAACAGAAAGATTCTGTAGGAGGCTGATTGTCATGTTTCATAAATACATTTAGGTACAGTGACCTGCTAAGAGTTTGTTTGAAAGGAGGCAAGGCAGATCAGGTATCAAGGGCAGTCACATCTGTTTGAAGCCTGCAGGTATTCCCTTAGCTTGGATTTATATGGGCCCATCTTTCTTTCATCAGTTATATGGATAGGGAGGGAGTTTGTCCAGGAAGGGGCCCTGAAACTGAAGGTGTGTTGGTATTGGGAGGTCCGGCCATGGGGTACCCATAGTAGCCACTTGCTTGTGCTATGGGTTGTTTTGCCTGGTGGTGTTGGGAGGATAATTTGGTGTAGGGAGGGTGGGGTGAGGCCTAGTAATACCTTTTTGGTCATAAGGCAGGTGTGGTACCTGATTCTGCTATCCAGGTTTAGCCAGTTTGTGCTGCTGTAAAGGGAGCAGGAGTGAGTGAAACGATCACATCCTAGAATGAGGAGTCAGGCTTTGTTGAACACAAGCCGGAGTCTACTTAGGGTTGTGGAGGGTGCAGCACTGTATATTAGGATGCCGTGGTCTAGCAGGGAGAAGATCGAGGAGTTCACGGTAAGCTGTAGTGCTTCAGGGGTGAGGCAGTGTTTGTACCGCTAGAGTACGCCTAGTCTGGAGCTAAGGGCAGTTGATAGGTGTAATATGTTGATTTAAGCTGAGGGTGGGGTTTAATGTGATCCCTAAGTATTTAAAGCTGTTTACTTGTTCTAGGGGGGTCTGATTGGCAGTCAGAAATTTGGAGCACAGGTTCTTATGTGGGTTCTGAGGGTGGGCGAATATCATGACTTTAGTCTTATTATAGTTGATAATAAGACGCTGGGTGGTAAGCCAGCCTTCAATTTTTATGGAAGGAGAGCTGGAGGGATTGGCAGAGTTTGAGGGGGGCCAGGTCGGAGGTGAACAAGACTGTATCATCCGCATAAAGGAGCAGATTTCCAGTGCATGAGGATGGGAGGGAGTTGCGGTATAGGCTGAAAAGTAGGGGGCCAAGTATGGAGCCCTGTGGTTCACTGGATCAGATTGGGAGGCGGGGTGATAGGACAGGGCCTATCTTGACTATCTGCATTCTATCGGAGAGATAACTGGAAAATCATTTTAGGGTGTCATCGGAGAAACCCGTGTAGGCCAGGGTGTTTAGTAAGAAGGCATGGTTTACAGTGTTGAATGCTTTAGATAGGTCCACAAAGACGGCACCCGTGAGGTGGCCATGGTCCAGGACTGAGTGGACATAGGAGGTAAATTCAAGGAGGGCGGTAGTGGTGCTATGACCCTTTCATGTTGCTCTCTGGATAGAAGGTTATATTTATTAAGGTGTTCAGTGAGTTGGTTTGTGACTATGCATTCTAGTGCCTTTGACGGGGGGGTAGGATAGAGATGGGGCGGTAGTTGTTTGTGGATGTTCGGTCACCACTTTTATGGATAGGTGTGATGTAGGTCAATTTCCAGTGGGTAGGGAATTTCCCTTGATAGAGGGAGCGATTGAGAATGTGGGTGAGAGGGGCCAGGACTTCCTGGAGGGTGAGGCGGAGAAGTCTATGGTCTAGGGAGTAGGGACTATAGTGGTTTTTGCTTAAAGCTTTAGTAAGGTAGGGTTTCGCAGTCTCCAGTGTAAGGACTCATAGGTAGAAAGGTGCTGAGAGGTGGGGTTGGGATGATATGGTCTGGCGGGAGGTCAAAGAAATTTGGGGCAACACATGGGAGAGATCCGTGAAAGTGGTATTTAGAGCCAAAGCTATGCTGACAGGGTCGGTGGAGAGGCTACCATCTATGAGTATTTGGTCAGGTGGGGGATTTGGACCTTGCCACAGAGTTCCTTTATTTTCTCCCAGAACTTGCACCCATTTCCCCAGGCAGAGGTTAAGGTGGCTTTGTAATGGTTTGCCTTGGCGGTGCATATGGCCCAGGTGCACTTGTTTTGGGCCTCCTGATGATGTTGCCTGTCCTGAGGCCATTGGATCTCATTGGCCATGTGCCATAGCGCGTCACACTGATGTAGTAGGCCTTGGAGGTGGTCCGAGAACCATGGGGCATGATTCCCCTTGGTCATAGTAATGATCAACGAATCCTTCCACATCTACAAATCACTATGACAACTAAAATAAAATAATCCCTTCTTTCTGTTTAGAAAGTTGGAGACGTAACTCTAAGCTGCTTATCTGATGGCCATTAGGAAACTGAAACAGCTTGTTAAATATTGGTTGCCTATTAAACTGGAGATTTGTTTACCCCCTTTGAAATACAACAGCTTGCACATTTAAATGATTAGCATTTAAACAGTTTTTGCTACTAACTTCAGTTGGGGATAAATATCTTTCAAGAAAGATTCATACCTCATAAATATTACCCTTTCACGGCACATTTTGTAAAGATTTACACTGTTTTTAACCTCTCATGCCCTATCTGATAAAATGCGAGATCTTCAGTGAACATCCCAGACTAAATACATAAATTCCTTTTTGACAGAAAAGGGCTGCAGCCTGCTTCCGAAACATAACAGATAAGAGCTAATGATATCTCTTATAGTAAGAGTGTATATGTGTGTGTGTGTGTGTGTGTGTGTGTGTGTGTGTTTGGGGAAGGAGTGGAGAAATAATCCAACTCTGGCAAGGGAAACCTCATCTAATGAATTAACTGCCGATAAAAAATGAGTAATACAGAAACAAATGATGTGATACATTTTATTGGACCAACATAGATGTAACAAAAAGAACTTAAACACCATTTATAAAATCCCTCATCAAACAACTGCAAACAGAAGACTGTTTTTTTTGTCATTTTATAATATGATATACTGAGTGTGTATTTACTGAGTTGCTGGATCAGGGCCTTGATGAAATAATAACACTTACTTAATGCATTCAAGATTCTATCAGGTGGACAGAAAAAAGTCTATAAGAATTTGTATGAAAACTAACAACTATAATATACAAAAATACATTTGTTGGTGTATGTATGTGTGTGTGTGTAAATATATGTCTCTTTGCAATAAATTTGTTTACAGGCATTACTGGTATCTTTTGAAAGATTGACTGACTTGTGATTACTAATTTTGAGTATAGTTCATGAAATAATGAGCTTGATATTTGTTATTTCATATAGTCCCCCATTATGCCTTATGCATAGCATGTAAATCCAAATCATTCCAAGGCCATCATGACATATAATATTAATACTGAGCAGCAAATCAGAGCTGTTTTCTAATAAAAGGCTGCTGACAGAATAAATAAAAAAGTCATAAATAAAGAACCAGTGGCTTATGGAAATATCTACAGGGATTTATACAAGGATTTGATTCTGCCTTTGTGGGGAAAACACTGGGTAAATGAGGGTTTCTTACACAGTAATAGTTATTTGGATCTGGGAGTACTGAATATTTCTTATCCTATATTTTGTATCCTGGATAGGGCTGGGGAGATGCTACATCTCAATGTTACAGGGATGTTCATTTACACATGTTTCCACTGTATTTACTCAGCGTGTCCCAGATTAGATACAATATCTTGTTTTCAGTGGGGTCATGATTTTAACATTTTTATAATTTATTTATTCAGGCTACGTAGTCCAGGGCCCCCATATTCAAAGAAGATATACAGTGCATCCCAGTGGAAATGGGAGATGTGCTGGCCAACTCCAACAATGCGTAGCAGTGCAATATTCAAATGTGTGAGATGCACCGGCCACAAGGGAATAGGCCAGGGCACACACAAATGGTATGAAGTTCAAGTTGAGGGGGCAGTACCATGCTGCTGCAGCACATTCAGTGGAATTGTGACCCTCACAGTCTGGATCACTGTAGCACACAGTTAGGTTGTGAATAGCTGGCCTAACCCAGCCAACTACCCACAAGCAGGCTTGCAGATGTGCACCCAGGTGCACAGTAGCCTAGGAGCCCTGGTGCACTAGAGGTACACCCTTTCAATCCTGAATCTAGCCAACTCCATCCCTGAAGAGCTCCATAGTGTAGCCCCTCCAATTGGGTCTAATTGCGCCAGAGAAACATGGTCCATATCCATAGTCTAGAGGACTCCCATCCACCACTGCTGTACACAGACACCCTCACTCCCCCCATACCCAACATGTTGCAAAGATTGGCACTGCCCTCCATGCCCTACCATGGTCAGCCATTGACTGGACTGAACCCAGGCTGGGGACCTTCATTCTGGAATGACCCAACTGGCTGTACTGTACATTGGGGCACCATGCCAGCTGTGGATTCACCAGTGTATGCAACTGTGTGTACATCCCTGGCAAACTGAAGTGGGATTTTACATACCTCCAATGCATGCCTTGCTGATACTGTATCTTCCTGCTGTCATACACTGCTGCAAGTCCACACTTTCCCCTGTTTCTCTGTGTAACATGCCACCCTTCGGATTGCTAAACTATCCCGGATGCCATGGGGTGCAGCATCCTGTAATACCATTTGCAGTGCACACTTCAGGCTATAGATAGTTCATCAACATTTCCCCATGTACAAATGAATGGGAGGTCAGCTGTAACATGCCTGTTTTGGGACATGTGTGAGTGGGTACAGCTTCGGCTGTCACCAACACTGAGCAGTGCAATGTCACCGGGATGATGGATCTGCATGCCAGTGCCTGAGGAGTATGGACACTGGGTGTTATCACCCACACACAGCTCATGCCTATGTATAAAATATTCCAGCATTCTACTGCAAGTGTTCTGCCACCTGCCAGTAGAGTGGTATGATCCTATAACAGAGCCAGTCATTGCAATTGCATGGGCAGGGGGCAGGAAGGGGTTGTCCGTGCACAGTTGAGGGGGAGCAGGGGCCATTACACTATGGAGATGGACTGTAGGTGTATTCAGGTGCAATTAGGAATAGCATTGGGGTCCCTAAAATATGGAACCAATAGAGCCTGGACTCTGGTATGATTGGAGCTGGTGGAATGGGTGGGGGATGCCACTATATCACCAGAGACATCAGAACCTGTCCCACATGGGAGCGATTGAGACAGGGCTTGGCAGCAAGAGCTGCTCTGGTGCATTCATTCCCATGTTAACATGCAAATGGGCTGGTATTGAGCATGCATAAGGCCCCTTTGCACCCTGTATGCTCAATTAGTTGACTTGCATGCCTAGGCTGAATATCGCCCATGGGGGCTGCGGTGCATACCAATATGTGCCACGCATTCCCCCTAGAAGGTATTCAGTCAGGGTCACCCTGGATTCACCTGACTTGGCATCTGCCTGCACTGTGACACCTGTCCAGGGTCAAATTTTCAACAGGAACAATGAAGCCTGCCAGGATGAAGCACAGTGTCACAGGTTTACTGCATGACAAAAGGGATTAACTCCCTTTGAAACTGCATTGTTTGCTGCAGTAACTCTACTGCAGAATTCTGCAGTGCTGCACTTTATCCTGGTAGGCTTCACTAATATGCACATCCTGTTCCAGTGGCACATTCTCTTTCAATATTGTATTAATGCCAATGCATCTTTCTGCTCATGCATTAATCTGGCACTTAATATATCCCTTAGATGTGAAAATATTGTTTTTTAGTGCATTCTGAGTTTACACAATGCAGCATAATATTGTGTAGGTGTAGACTCCCACTGAAAATAAGATGCTATTTCTTCTGTGAACTATCCAGGCTAAATGTATAGCAATCAGCAGGCATATTCCAGGAAAACACATTGTAAAAATGTATAAAAGGAAGACCACATTGAAACTGCCTCTCCACAAATCTGCATTGTGCAATTCATTAGAAATAATGGGTAAAAGCATCCAAAAGCTCTTCATAGCCATATTGGCTCTGACCAGAATTTGTTTTTTCATGAAACACATTAGCAAGTTGTGGACTAAGATAGATGATTTGGAAAATCATGGCAGCTGCAATACTTGTGGTTACATGGAGTTCCTGATGGTGCTGAATGCAAATACTTACTGTATCTCCTTTTACTGAACTTACTATCATACATTTTAAATTGCAAGTGGCCTGTCCTCTTTGAAGTTGAAAGAGCTCATAACTAGCCCCTAAACATAAACTAAGAAGCTACAACCAATCCTGATGTACTTTTAAGATTCTCAATTAAAGAACACATTTTGAAATAGCTAGACAACGCAGAAACCTCCAGAGAATGGTCATAAGCTATTTCTCTTCCAAGATTTCAGAAATTGTGCAGCACTGAAAAGAATATGATCCTATAAGATCACTGTTTCAGAAACATGTGTGTTGTATTACTTCAGGTATCCTGACACTTTATTGCATTAAAGAGCTAGTGCAGTAACTGGAAACTGCCTGGAATTAATAATAACTTTCAGATGTAGTCAGCTATCACTTTGTATATCTCAGGTATTTTTTCTTTTCTGTTTACTAATTAGATTTTCCACCTGGTAATACTGAGTTGATGTGAGGAGCAGAACTCTCTCAGGAGGCTAAAAAAAGGTTAGTTCTGTTCCTCCCACTATGTCAACACTGAGACCGCACTGAGGGTAACATCACTAGTAACCAAGGAGAACCATTTGTCACTGCCAGATGATTCACTTTCGCAAGAAGCAGAAGGGATTGGCTCTTCTTGGTTACTAGTGATGTCATAATTTTCAGCACTTTGATTGGTAACTTGTGAAAGTCACTACTCAGGCTACAAGGATTGTGGTGCCTCAATGTGTTTGGTCACATTTCTGATTATGGAATGGGAGGAACAGAAATTAATTTTTTTTAGCCACCAAAATAAGTGCTGCTCCTAACATTAGTGTAGTACTGCCAGGTGAAAAATCTAATTAGCAAACAGAAAAGAAAATATACCTCAGATATAGGAAGTGACAGCTGACTGCATCTGAAAATTACTATTAATTCTGGACAGTACACTAGCTCTTTAAATTGGAGAACCCACTCCTTTACTAACAGTGGAAAAATTTGGGAAATTTGTATAGAATGTCTGACCTGATGCTGGTACAAATGCCTCTGACTCTAAACCCTCTAAGCCATGAAATAGAGACATTACATGTTCATCTGAGCAGCACCCACCAATCAACCCAGGCCTATCTAAACATATTGCAAACTTAATAGTGCGGTACTCAAAGCAACTCCAAAAGCAAAATGATTTTACCCTGATGCTTGATGGCACACAGTTGCTAGGAAAAGCTGCAGCATTGCCAGAAATAAAACAAAACTTTGCACAGTCCCTCTGATGAACTAGCAGCTAAGACCAAGGCTAGTAGTCACAGCACATGAAGTAGGAAATCCCTTGACTCTACAGGTTCTTCAAAACCTGTTCTCACAAATTTTGTAATTGCTACAGATCTTACAGCAACTCAAGTTACTACTTGAATGGTAACTTTCTTATCTGATGTGTCTGAAAGAGATAGTATGACCAGGCCCTGTGAGAGAATACCAGGCTCTGGGAAAAGTTCAAACTATGGGGCTCCTACACTGCTGCGTATAGTAGCATGCCATGTGGCCTGGGCCCCTCTTTGATGCTAGGCCCTGGGAATTATCCCCAGCTCCCCTGCCTTCTCACAGGCACTGAGTTTGATTTTTCAACCTTGACATGATAGTCAACACTTGTTACAACATGGGTTGGAAAAAGGAGGCAACCCAACTGGTCAACGTGCATCATGTGATCATTGATTAAGTCTTCTATTTAATCAACAGTTACTGTGCCAGAACTATTTAATTGAGAAAATCCTTTGTGTATGTTTTATTTATTTATTTAGTGAGATTCAGAATTACAGACCTTTGAGTCAGAGACTCTTACAAAGGCTCCATGTCAACAGTACACAAAAATTACAAGTATGAGCAACAGTGCAACAGTTCACTACAATGATAAAACAGTACACAAGGGACAATCAGGAGAGGGCACAAATACAAACAATAGCAGTATGGTTTACAAAAGAGAAAAAGTTACAATTGGAACTGGCAGTAACAATATGCATCTAAAATACTATGAACCTACAATGTGAGAGGAAAGAAGGGGTGACAGGAATTGTAGTAAGAATAAATCACGATATTTTACCAATAGGGAGGACAAGGTGACTGAGAAGTGCTGGGATAAGGTTGGAGAGAGGAAATAAAGCAGATGACCAAAAGAACACAGGGAAGGGAACGGGCAGCAGGTGAAACATGGTATGCAGTAGGGGTGGCAGTCCAGAGGACATTGTCAGAGTGTCAAAAGGGTGATAAGTGACAAGAGGCAGAGGGGAAATAATTACTTAAGTTAGGGAAGCTTCAGATGTGAGGGAAAAAATGGGAAAAAAGAGGGGGATGGAGGGGGGGTGGAGTGAGACTGGGCACTCAGAGAAACAGACAGATCTGAGAGGTAAGGAGAGAGTAGACCAGTAAAGGTCAGAAGGTCAGAGAGTTTGGGTTGGGAACAAGGGAGAAATTAGGAGCAGGTACAGAAATTTAATGAGAGGAGATGTAATCAAAAAGTATTTTTAAAAGAGCCACATTTTTCAGTGCCAAGAATGTCTTGAGGTAGATCATTTAGCCAACCAGGAGCCCTGTACATGAAAGAGCGCTGTCCTAGAGAAGTTTTACAGAAAGGAACTAGAAAAGAAACCTTGGTGGAGCTATGAGTAGCTCTGGGGTAGGGATGGGGATCAGGAGATTCAAGGCTGAATGGGGAGACTGACAGGAGGCAATCTTTTTTCCCATCAAGCATATTTGGTAGGTAAGTTGGCCTTTGAAATTTAACCAATCAATTTACCTGCTTGTATAGGTCACCGGTATGGGTAAGTCTGTGTACACCAAGTATCAGGTGACAGGCTTTGTTGAGCGAGATCAGTACTCTGTTAAGGACAGAGTCAGATGCAGAGCCATAGATGACAATATCATAGTCAACTATAGAGAGGACAGAGCTTGAGACTGCTAGGCAGAGAGCATCATTTGTCATACAATGTCTTTGTCTATACAAGAGACCAATTCTGGTATTTATTGCTTTGCAGACTAGAATGGCATGATAATGGTAGGAGAGGGAGGAAATTAGAGTAATACCAAGGTATTTGAAGCTTTATATAAGCTATAAGGGTTGGTGCTAATTATTGAGGATTGTAAGAAAACATCTTTATGTCTATTTTGGGGGCTGGTAAACAACATGGATTTGGTCTTTTTGTAGTTTATGATAAGTATGTTTTGGGAGAACCAGGATTCAATTGCAGTAAACTTCATTTGGAGACTATGTTCTAATTGGATTTGATCAGGGTGGCTTGTGAAAATTACCACCTCATGAGCATAAATAAGCAAATTGCCTGAGCAGGCTAGAGAGAGGGAGGGTGTTAAGATAAAGGCTAAATAGGAGCAGCTCGAGAATGAATCCCTGAGGGACACCGGAATGAATGGGCAGTCAAGAGGAGAACGTGTCAAGGATTTTTACTCTTTAGGAGCAGTCGCTGAAGTAATTGGCAAACCAAGAGGTGGCCTAGTGAGAAAGCCTAATAGACTGGATGGATGAGACAAGGGAGCCCATGGTTTACCATGTCAAATGCTTTTGTAAGGTCTATGTAAACAGATCCTACCAGTTGACCATGGTCTAGGGCTTTGTGGACACAGCTAGTGAACTCCAGGAAGGCAGCGGTAGTGCTGTAACCTCTCCAAAATCCATGTTGTTGGTGGCACTGAAGTTTGAATTTGGAGAGACAGTCAGATAACTGACCTGCAACAATTAATTAGAGGGCTTTAGAGACAGGGAGGAGTATAGAGATAGGACGGTAGTTGCTGTGGGAGGTTTTGTCACCACTCTTGTGGATTGGGGTAACAACTGCAGATTTCCACTGGGAAGGGAACACTTATGTCCCTTGAGAAATATTCCTCCACAGAGGCAGAGAACAAAGAGAAACCCCAAGCATGGTCAGATCAAAGAAAAAGCAACCAATTTTTCATATCTGTAAGCAGGAAACAAAACACAGTGCTATAATGGAGGTCAGTTTTGTCTTTTTTGGCAATGTTATTATCAATCAGTGGCTAAATGACAGTTTTTTCAGATGGTGAACCTCTAAGAAAGAAAAGAAGAAACACAATTGTAAACAGAGTGCAGCAGTATGGTTCTGCATGCAGCTGTAGCATTTTGGTTTTGCATAGTTAGTGGCCTATTAAGCATCTAGAGCACCATTTAAGTTACCCGAATGTGAAGTGTTTCCTTGCTACTTTAACTCATTCTCTCCCGGTGGTCATTTTGTGTCAGGTTCAGCGATGGATGGGTCTGATGCCATATGGCAACTATGGGACCAAAGGAGAATTGTTTATGTTACTTGAATGCAAACTTTTTTCAGTTACTTGCATATTAAAGTTATGGAGCAAATTATGTGAAGTTCAAAGTCCTAAAATTATTTCTGACATTTCTCTGTTCACAAAATAAATTATATACATGAGTCACTTTACTGTGAATTTCTAGCACAGTGAGCTTCTACTGTCTGTCTCACTCACTCTCTCCCTCTCCTCCTCTCCCTGTCCCCTCTCTCTCTTTCTTTCATAGCTTAGTTTGTGCTCATTTGCTGGAGGAGAGAAAGAGAGAGAGAGAGAGAGAGAGAGAGAGGCAGGCAGACACAGACAGCAGCAGCTCACTGCGCTGCAACTTCACAGCAAAGTGACTCATGAATATGTTATTTATTTTATGAGCATACAGATGCCAGAAATCATTTCAGGAGTTTATTTCTGGCATTTGTGTATTCATAAACTATTTGACATATGCATGAGTTTTGGGGACTACTTTTCAACTTAGCAGGATACACTCAAATTTTCCCTATTCAAAAAATGAAAAAAAAAAAAAAAACCTTTGTGGATTTTTTTTTAAACATAACCCCATGTTATAAGTGCAATAACCCACTTCAGGGTATGGACCAGTCAACCAATGAGCACATATTGTATACTGTATACACTCAATTACAGTTCAATCAGTGGCTGGCTGTGGTGGTGTGAGGAAGGCTGTGCCAGTGCTCTGGTCAGGTTGGGGTAGCGGGATGGTGGGTCACCACTTGCCCTGGTGGCGGTCCATTAGACTACCAAGGTAATATATTTCATTGGGCTGATGATTGGAGAATGGAGGAGGGACAACTAGACCACCAGGACTTCATTTATGTCATATATACCAGGGGATTGGGACTCAGGAGGCAGTAGTATAGCAAATTCCCAGAGGGCCTAGGTGCAAGTGCATGTTATAGGGCATCCCTGGTTTTGAATAGACATCAAAATTATGATTTGGGCCCTTCAAACCTCATGGGCCCAGGTGCAACTGCACCCCCTGCACCCTTGTAGCTATGCCCTTGTCAGGAGGGACTGCTGGACCACCAATGTCTCAATTAAACATTACCAGGAAAGGGATCAGGGCAGGGATGGGACTGCTGGACAACCAATGATTTTAGTATTTACATGGATATGGTTTGGGACTTGGGGGGATCTGGCCCGGTGCACTTGGCCATGGTGCTGTCATGCAGATGAGCCCACAATGGGCATACAAATGGCCCCTTAGCACTGTGCATGCCCAGTGGGCTCATCTGAATGTTTGGGCTGAATACCACCCATTGGGGCCATGACACTTACCAGTGTGCAACACGCGTTACCCCTATGGGTGGTCTTAGGCCCAGTGCTCGGGTAGCATGGTGCAAACAATGGTGACTGCCTGCCATGTGCCATGCTACAATTGCCCCATATTCAGACAGAGAGCGTGGTCAGTTCAAATTGCACTATCTGTTTTAATATGGCACCAGAGCCAGCCAGCCCTATTTTGTCCCATGATGCACCTGTTTGCATGCTCTGCAGGCTTGCTCTGAATATGGGGCCCAAGATTTTTTTAAGGAAGATTATTACAGAATGTAGGAAGAAGATAGTAACCTAGTGGCTGGATGTTGGGGTTCTAGGACAGTAAGAATAAAGAAAATTGTACTTTTAAGAGTTTTATTGAAATATAAAATAATTTTCTTTTAGTGTAATTCATTAATAAAAAGTTTTGCATCTTGTGAAAAATTATTTTGTTAGAAATTTAATCTCTGTGGTGCCTCCATCTTAAGTCTATATTTGCTTCACCAGCTCTGCCATCCCCACATAAAATGTACACAAATACCCATGAAAGCTTCACTGTTGCATTTTATAAGCAATGTTTTTGTCCATTATAACCAGAGAAGAATGTACTGGATTTTATATATTTGGTTTGGGAAATCAGTTTCAGACCACTATAACCAAGTGTCCATTGAAACACTGAGTGTTATAAGTGGAAAGCACTGTAATCATTTTTTTCAGTGCACTCAGAGAGGACATTCTGTTAGATATAGCCTTCTGGGACCACTCTAAGGAATACTGTTGTATTGCATAATGGTGTATTCAAGCTCCTTCTGACTGCCTTAAAATAATCCTTGGAACCCCTCCCTTTCCTGATTCCACCTCCCCTATCACTTACTCCCATCATCCCCTATTCCTTATTATGAAATCCCTACCTATGGGGCTATTACGGTACCTGGAGATTTATGAATACTCAGTGGCGGCAATCTGTACTGTTCTTAATGCAGTTCAATTCCTCTATTGTTATGGTATTTGAATTGATGTTCTTAAACCTTATGGTTTATGTTTTATAATCCACTCTGTTTAACTGTTGGTCTAAGCACATGTTACTTTTTTCTTAGCTACTGCCAATTGCTGCATCTATGTCTCTAAATAACACTGTCAGACAGCCTTTTGATAATATTCTTAATATTCTTACTTGTTTTTATAAAAGGTCCCTGAGTTATAGTTCTTTAAAAACCTATCCTAAGGGAATTTGAAGATAAATCATTATTGCCCCTTTGAATATTATTGCATGGAATGTTAAGTGTCTAGGATCCCCTATCAAGAGGAAAGAGATGTCGTCCCATCTTAAAAATCTTTAAAAAGGCCTTTCTTTTACAAAGAAATCCATCTTATACCATCAGAAGTTAAAAAAATGGCAAAGAAAATGTGGTTGAGAATGTCTATTATGGATTCTATAATTCTAAATAAGGAAGGTAATGATTTTAACCAAAAATTGTTTAAATTTCACAAACATTTAACATTTTTTTGATAAAGAGGTTAGGTGGCAAGTTATTTTATGCTTCATTATTAGCAAAACATATGCCTTTCTAAATATCTATGTCCCTAATTCTTCTCAAGTATAATTTTGTACAGATACTCTCACTAAAACTGAACCTCTTATAAAATATTAGTATGTGGTGATTTTTAGCACTGTTACAGATCCACATTTGGCTCAGGCCACTCAACATGCATACTCCCTGCCTTATAGTAATTTATCTGCCTTGAACATTATAATTAAACATCTTAACTTAATAGACACTTGGAGATCAGTTAACCCTAATGGTAGGGATTATACTTTTCCCTCCTCAAGACATATCTCCTAGAGTTAAATTGATTGTATGTTTGCCTCCCCTAACTTATGTTATTATCTCCACCTTTATTGATAATGGTGTCTTATCAGACCATGCTTAGTATCAACTGTCTTTAGATATAGATACTCCTATTAAGAAATATTGGAGATGTAATATATCCATTTTAAAAGATAACTCCTTGTAGCATGGCTTAAGTAAGAGGCACAATGTTATTTCAACTCCAACTTTACTGGAGAAGTTAGCCATACTGGTATATGGGAAATTTTTAAAGCAGTTCTAAGAGGACTAATCATAGGTTACTCTGTTAGAAAAAAGAAAGAAAACATGCCTATAGCATTAAAATTACTATCAGATAAGGAAGTTGCCTTAACTAAATGAGAAGAACATAAGAACTGTACATCCCCAAATGTAAACCTCCTCTGCCAAATTACTTTATTGAAACGTTAAATTAATTATATGTAAAGTGAAAAGGTGGAATATTCTTCATTTAGAGTTCAACAGAAATATGGGGAGTCTAGTGAGAGAAATGAAAACTGTTAGCTAACAGATTTAAATGGAGGCAGATAGTAAATGTCATCGCAGGTATTAAAGATTCCTCAGGTTCCATGAAAGTTTTTATAATTTCTTCAAAAAACTTTAACCCTCAAAGTCTCCTCCTCTCTATATTGAAATTTCACAACACTTATCTCAACTTAACCTTCCTAGACTCTCTGAAGAAATTAATGTAACCTAAGCATGAATTGGGATCAGTAATAACCAAATTACCAACTGGACATACTACTTGATCTGATTGTTTCCCTAGTGAAATTTATCAAATATTAGCCCCTATAATCTATGAATGCCAGTTAAATACCTTTCCTGAAGCCTGTTAAGAATTTTCTTCCTTCCTCTATGAATAATGCTAACATTACTTTAATGCACAAAAAAGGCAAGGATGCTTCCTATTATGCCAATTACAGACCAATTTTACTCTTAAATGGTGATTAAAAAATTCTAGCAAAAATGTTAGCGAACAGGGTTTCCCAACTACTAAACTCCCTTATTGGTAAACAACAGGTTGGATTTATTTCTGGAAGGTGTGTGTAGAGTAAATCATATTAGGAGACGCCTATCACTTATTTGGTCATTCAGACATAACAAAAAGAAAATTGACTTTATCATTAGATGTAAGTCAAGTCATCTTTATTTAAAAACGCTGTTCCAAAAGACCACAGCACTTTACAAACAAGTACAATATACAAAACAGGGTACATAGCTTCAGGTAAATAGTATCAATGCATCAAACAGAGTAAATTTGAGACAATGGAATACCTAAAGCCAAGCTAACAGTAACAGGGTATTCTAAACTAAAAGGTGGGTTTTAAAGGCAGACTTAAAGCTTTCAACAGTCTGGCACTCTCTAACCTGGAAGGTAGAGAATTACACAGGGTGTGGGAAACAAAAGAAAAGAAGTGGGCTCCATAATTCTTTAAGATCACTCTGGGGACCTCCAGCAGTCCCTCCTCAACAAGAACGGAGAGAGCAGAGGGGACAGGTTGGGCAGAGGAGGTCTTGCAAGTAGCTCAGGCCCAGTCCATGTGTGGTTGTACAGGTTAATAATCTGACTTAGAAGATGATTCATCAATGAACTGGCAGCCAGTGCAGTTCCCAAAGTGCCGGCATGATATGACTTGATCTATGTAAGCCAGTCAGTAGCTTAGCAGCCACATTCTGCACTAATTGCAGTCAATGAACATCAGACCCTGGTAATCCCAAGAAAAGGGCATTGCAATAATCAAGGCGAGCGGTAACACAAGCATGGATTAATGTTGGAATATCAATAGATGGGACAAGATGCTTAATCTGGACAATGTTCTTCAGATGGAAGAAAGAGGATTTTACAACAGACACCTGGCATTTTAAGGTCAGACTGCTATAAAGCATAACACCCAGATTTTGAGCTTGCTGTGAAGTTAGCAGTCAGGTTCTGCCAAGCAAGAGCCCAGAAGGTTGACCCACCGATGATCCAGAACCTTGGTGTCTTGGCTCCATCATCAATTTCTCCATCTTGTCTGGGTTAAACTTCAGCCAGTTAGCACTCATCCAGTTCTGGATCTCAGAGAGGCAGCTGTTAAAAACTGAAATCAGATCACTCTGCTCTGGAGTAAAAGATATATAGATCTGAGTATTATCTGCACAGCAGTGAAAGATCAGCCAATATCATCTTATAATGTCTTCTAAGAACAGCATGTAAACTGCAAACAACATGGGAGAGAGCACAGTGCCCCATGGCACCCCACATGACAGAGAGATGGGAGTAGATGAATAGATCCCTGAAACCACCTTCTGAGAACTGACAGTGAGGAAAGATCTAAACCATCTGAGTACCATTCCAGACAGTCCACATAGGGTCCACAAGCAATCCAGAAGTACCCCATGGTCTACAGTACTGAAAGCTGCAGAGAGAACCAGAAGAACTAAGATGGACTAGCTCCCCCTGAAGATCATTAAGCACCCAAACAAATACTGACTCAGTACTGTGTTTCTTCCAAAACCCAGACTGGAGAGGATCATAGACATCATGTGTTGTCAAGTGATCATCCAATTGCATCAGAGCTACTTTCTCTATAATCTTGACTACAAAGGGCAGATTATTGCCCAGTCTATAGCTGGCTAGGCAGTCAGGATCAAGGTAGGGTTTTTTAAAGAGGGGCACCACTACTGCCTTCAGGAGTCTGGGAACACTCCAGTCTCTAACAAACACTGGACTACTGTATCTCTGCATCTATTTAGGGAAAATTATTGAAATTGAAGAAGATGGTAAGGCTAGAAAATTTAAGATAGTGGAAGAACTCATAAACAAAGTTAAGCAAGAAAATGAAAAAAAGCTTAGGTGCTTTGAAAGAGGTGGATAAAGCAGTAGCAAAACAGAAGCTGATAGAGAAAGGGGAAATTCTTTCCACTATGTTTCTTACAGGGATTCCAAATTTTAAAAACAAAAATTATTTAACTTTTAAACTAGCAGTTTATAATATCAGCAAAGGTATACTGGGGAACAAATTCACCTGGAATGACATTAGCTCTACCTACTGATCCAAAGGAGGAAAAGAAAAGGGTGGATATGTTCAGTTTTAAAGAACAAAAAGATAAGACAAGGTATACTGGAAGCTAGAGAGCAGCTAAACAGTCTGGGAATTCTAGCAGAAAGTTCAATATTAAAGGACAGAAATGATAAGGACACACATAAGAAAAATCACCCCAAAAAAGAAAAAAGGCATTCAAAACATTAAAAATAAAGAAGGCATGAAACAACAAAGGATCTCAAACTATATGAAACCGGTGAAAAAGAACACTCTTTACTACTGGCTGAATTGACCCTGAAGGTGATAATAGGAGAAAAATCAGAGGAAGGTTCAAGAAGAGGCCAAGAATAAACAGCAGTGTAATTCTGGAGTAAGTGGACTGTACAGAAAATTCAGGTGAGCAGGACCAGGAAAAAAGTGTACTAGTGGAAAGTGTGTGCCTCAGTCAAGTAAGCAACCAATATTATATTCTGAACAAAAGGAAATATGAGTGGCATTAAGGAGCAAAGTATTACCCTACTGAATTGGAACATAGCAGGAGCAGTAAGTAAACTAAGGGACTATGGGGTGGTGAAACTTATGCTAGAGACACATGTAATTATGCTGCAGGAGACCTGGTCCTGCTCTCCAGATGATTGTTGCTTGGAAGGATACCAATGCTGGTCTACCCCGACAAGGAGAAAATTCAAATTTGAGAGAGCTTCTGGAGGAATATGCACATTTTTAAAGGTGTACTCAGATATAGAGGCAAGAGAAATATGTAATGGCAATGAAAATGTCATCTTAGTTATTGAACTATCATATATGAATAGTGAAATGTTTAATAATTAATGTATACTTCCCACCGGACACTATGGGAACACCCATTAAAAGATGCTTAGACAAATTTAGTAATGTGATATCTCAGCTACAAAACCAATACCCTGGGGTGATGATATTGACAGGGGGTGACTGTAACTCTTGGGTAGGTAATTCCCTAGAAGTTAAGAGGAATGAGTGGAACCTAGATGATGTCTTAAACATTCCAGCTAGAAACTTGATGGACAAAAGGCTGAATAAACAAGGAGAATACTTGTTGAAACTACTTAATGACTTGAATCTTTGCATCCTGAATGGGCATTGTCAAGATGATAAAAAATGGACATTACACATACTCATCTAATATGGGTCAGTTGTATTGGACTATGCTATCCCTGATATTTTTTCCTATAACCAAATATTATCTGTGGAAATTATAAACATTTGGAACAGTGATCATCACCCAATAAGGGTAAAATTAAAACCAGCTATAGGCATGTTTAATGAAATATTATAAAATAGGCAAGAGAGAGCATGTATCCTGATTGGCTAACAAGTACCAGTAGCCGTGTCCTTATCAGCTGATATATATGGCAACTGGTACTTGTTACACCAAGCAAGATGCAGTGCAGCCAGAGATCCATGCGTGCCAGTTATGAAAAAACTTCTGTCGGGCTCTATCGCTGATTGCTCTCCTCCCTTGCGGACAAACAGCTGTCCTCCTTCCTTGCAACCCCTCCCACCAAGTGCAAAGCTGCATTTTACTTTTACTTTTATTAGGACTTTTGACTTGGTACCTGTTTTTTATTTCACTGCTCATCTGCCTCTGGCTGCCAGTGTATAGCTCTCCTTCCCAACATCACAGAGAAACCTGCCGGAAAAAAACATGATCGTTATCTGTTCGTTTCCACAAACTGTAAAGTCAGCGAGGCACATAGTAAACTAAAAACACAGACTCCATCCCTACAAACTGCACAATCAATGTAAAAGCAGTTATTTTCTGTACCCTGACCGTCCGTTGCAGTTTGAAACACAAAGTGATAAGCCTGTCTCACGGTGGCCGTTGATGGACACGCTCACTCCCAGTGAAGCCAGCCATTTAGCAAATATTTGTTTTATTTTGGTGCAGTTTTATTAAAAAAAATTTGCTAAATGGCTGGCTTCACTGGACTAGCGTGTCATTCAGCGGCCACCATAGACAGGCTTATCAGTTTGCAGTTTTCAAACCGCAATGGACGGTCAGGGTACAGAAACTAACTGCTTTTACATTGATTGTGCAGTTTGTAGGGATGGATTCTGTGTTTTTGTTTTAGTATGTGTCTCACTGACTTTACAGTTTGTGGAAACGAACCAATAATGATCACATTTTTTTTTGGTGGGTTTCTCGGTGACATTTGAGAATGCTATACAGCAACAAGATCGCAGATGGGACAGCTGTCAGTGTGAGTTCAAGCTCAGTCTTTAAACCTAGTACTCTCACAATTTAACAGGAAAAACAATACAAAAAATGTCACAGGAGGATTTAAAGCAATCTAAATCAGTAAACACAGTAACAGCAGTGTACTGCCAACTTAACTGTGACTTCATAGGGGGACTACTTTTTACTACTTGAGTTATTAAACCATGTTTCTTTATATTTTGTAATTTTTGCATAATTTTGGTTTTTTCCCAATAAATAATTACTTCAGGGCCCATTTTATAAGTGCAGTAACACACTCTGAAGTGTGGTTTATCTCCTGATAGGAGCACTCCCAGGTGCATAAGGCACTCGGCGCTAACAATGCACCTGGGCATGCTTTTATCAGGAGATAACCCACACCTAGTCATGTGTTATTGCTTGCATAACACACAAAAAAATAGCTGACAGAGATATGATGATTCAGAGAAATCAGAAAATAAAATGGGCAGCAGTTGACACTGAAAAACTAAAAAACATTCTACAGTTACAAACGATCACTATGGCAAAAAACAGAAGTAGGGATTCACTGAAACTAATCTAATAGGGAAAACAACAAACTCACAGACCAAGGCCATCTGCAATCATATAAAAATCTAGAAGAACAGGTAGTCAAATAACTTGAAAAGGAATTGGAAGAAAAGAAAAACATAAATCACTTTAGAGTGAAATGGTTTAATAAAGAATGTGACAATAAAAGGAAACTAATGCACCAAATAGGCAAAAGAGTGAAAAATTATAATACTTTAGATGACAAGGTGGCATTGAAACTTCTAAAGAAAGAATACAGAACCCTGACAGAAACGAAAAAAAAAAAGAGAGACTAATCAAAATCTATGTCTTAGATTACAAGACGCAATAGAGAATAAAGACAACTGCACATTCTGGAACTTGATGGCGCAAGGTACAGAAGGAATTAGATATAACATAGTGGCCATAATGTCGCCAGAGACCTAGATGAAGTACTTTGAGAAAATATTTGTAGGAGAGAATAGAAAGGAAAAGGATGAATTTATACAAGGAGAAAATCTTGGGGAAGATACCTATGTGGCGAATGGAACATGGCTAAAAATAACAAAAGAAGAGGTAGTAATTGCCATTTTAATGCAAAAAAGAAACAAAGCCCCAGGTATAGATAAGATAGGGACAGAATTATATCATGCAGATACAGAATGGTGGGCTGAGTTATTGATCATGTTACTTAAAATATAATAGAACATAAGGAGCTAGCACACTAGCTTCTCTGAAGCGCAATCATGCGCCTTAACCTGTGCCGCCACCTGTCAAGCTCTGCAACCCTCTACCCACCCTCCTGAACTATGGCCCAAACTCTTGCTGAGAGTTTGTTGCTCTGGGTGAGTGCACCAGCTTCTCTGAGACATGGTATGGCTGTATCCTGTGCTGCCACCCGGCAAGGTCTGCAACCCTCTACCCACCCTCCTGGAACTACGGCCTGGACTCTCGCTGAGAGTTCATCACTCTGAGTGAGCTCACCAGCTTCTCTGAGGTGTGGTATGGCCATAACCTGTGCCGCCACCTGCCAAACTCTGCAACCCTCTATCCACCCCCTGAAACTATGGCCTGGACCCTTGCTGAGAGTTCGTCACTCAGAGTGAGGGCACTAGCTTCTCTGAGGTGCAGTACAGCCATAACCTATGCTGCCACCTGCCAAGCTCTGCAACCCTCTACCTGACCTCCTGGAACTATGGCCCAAACTCTTGCTGAGAGTTCATTGCTCTGAGTGAGCATGCCGGCTTCTCTCAGGCACGATATGGCTATAACCTGTGTTGCCACTTGCCAACCCTCTACCCGCCCTCGTGGAACTATGGCTCAGACTCTCACTGAGGTATTTACCACTAAGGCCTGAATCTGAAGTGACTTTCTCCTTCTGCACTCTGATTGGTGCGGCATGTCCTTGTAATAGTGCCTGATTGGTCCACTTGGCTACCTGGCTTTTCTCCATTGGAATGGCTTCCCTGTGGGTCCCAGTGATACTTGGACAAATTGATTTTGGCTTAAATGAACCAAATTTTGGCTTAATTTTACACGTTCAGAGATGTTTGATAATTGTGGGAAATTCTACCTTGGTTTTAACTGTTTTAGATGTAAGATTGTGTTTTACTGATTGCCTGTTACTGCTCCTCACTGATTTACTTAGGCGTAAGATTTCTTTTCTAGATGCCTTTTACTGCCTTCCACTGTTTTCACTTAGAAGTAAGATTTCTTCTCTGATTGCCTGTTACTGCCTTTCAGATTCAACCTGTGCAGCTTAGCGTCAGCCAAAGATCTAGTGCTGCAGGCTACTCTGCCCTCCCTCACCCTCCTTAACTTTTAATTTGCTGTTGCCAAGCCCCCGAGACCCTTCTAGCCTCAAAACTCCCCTAATTTCTCTCCTACCCTGTACATACACTGGTTTCCCAGTGCCTAGCTCCCTTAACCTCAGACCTCCTCCTCCTCCTCCTTCTCCTACTCTTCCTCCTTGCTCAAACTTTACCTTGACCATCCCTCCTCCTAATCCCCCTTTTGTTCTCTCACTATACTGCCCCTTCTGAAAATCTCTATCTTCAGCCCTTGGTACTCTAGTTTCACAGACACCCCCTGCTGACAGTCTGCCACCAGTCCCCCCCCTTCCTCCTCCACCTGTCCTCCCCTGCTTGCTCCTATATTAACCTCTTTTTTCTTGTTTTCCCTCCTCCAAAGTTCATCGCTCTGAGTGAGTGCACCGGCTTCTATGAGGTGTGGTATGGCTGTAACCTGTGCCGCTGCCCACCAAGATCTGCAATCCTCTATCTGCCCTCCTGGAACTATGGCCTAGACTTTTGATGAGGTATTTACCACTAAGGCTTGAATCTGAAGTGCCTTTCTTCTTTTGCACTCTGATTAGTGTGGCATTTACTTGTAATAACACCTGAGTGGTCCGGCTTAGCTACTGGCTTTTCTCCACTGAATGGCTTCTGCGTGGGCCCCAGAGATACTTGGATGAACTGATTTTGGCTTACTTGAACTACATTTCTCCCACCCACCCTACTCAGGCCTCCTTTAAATACATCTTTGCCACTCCCCAACTCTTTATTGCCCTTCCTATTGGTTCAACCATCCCTGTCTGTGCTTCATCCATACCCTGTGTATTGGTGACCTGCACCTGTTAAAATGTCTACCAACACCCTCCTCCCACTACTACTAATAGTACTATTCCTCTTTCTCATCACCTGCAACTGCCTTTGCACCTATACCTACTTCCCTACCATCTAACAACACTGTATTAGGATTCATCCTTGGAGTACCTAACCACACACCATGACCCACCACTGTGCTCCTTAGTAGTCACTCTGATCAATAACCATAAAACCACCTCCCCTCCATGCATACCTTTCTTCTACAATTTCTCACACCCTGCAGTAATCCCCTACTGTAAAGTCCACCAGCAGAAGGCAGCATAAGACGTGCAAGCTTCTTGCACATCATATTGCTAGGATTGCGCTTCTCCTCCTTCTTCTACTTGCCAGTAATCTTCACCCAAATCCTGGTCCTCTCTCAAAGTCAAATGTACAGCTCAGCAAACATGGCTCTCTCAAGCTGGCATCTATTAACATTTGTAGCCTACTAGTGAAGCTTGATGCCCTCCAAGTCTGGGTTGTACAACATAGTCTTGATGTTATTGCCCTCAACAAAATTGACTCTCACTGAAGGTCCCTGACAGTGATGTATCCATGCCTGGCTATGACCTATTCCAACATGACTGAGCTGTCGGAGGCTTTTGCCATATACCTGAGAAACACTCTTAAAGGTCTAGCCCTCCTGCTATTCCCTACAGATAACAACTCTCAAATGCTGGCAGTAAACATTTTCTGGGCCAACAAGGTAATCACCCATGGTAGTATCTGTATACATTCACCCTCATGAACATGTAATATGCTTCAAAATGATCACTGACTTTTGACACCAGCAACCACCATGGAGAGACAATAATAATGGGGACCTCAATGTTAACTGGCTGGCACCTGAAACTGATGGTTAAAAGGATGCCATTGCTGCAATAAATGTTACTCAAATGGTCACTACCCCACTAAGATTAATTATAAAACCAGTAGTAGCTCTCTGCTTGCCCTGATCCTCACTTCTCATCCTCACAGAATCACTAACACTGAAGTGCCACGGATGCTGTCAGAGATCACTCACCTGTTGTCTGTCAATGGTCAAATAAAGCACCTAAATCTAAGACCCATTTTACTTATAAGTGTTCAATAAAAAAGGTAAGCTCCACCTAATTCCTTACCGCACTGTTATTCATTGACTGGGTACCCATTGCCACCATGAACAATGTTGACCATGCCCTTAATTTCTTCATCTTCAAGTTTAATGAAGTTTGCAACATTTTGCCCCTCTCACAAAAGGAAGATATGATCCTTCATGAACCGCTGGATTCCCCTGAACTCATCGATGATGCAGAACCAAGACACTCTCTGGCATCGAGCAATGGACTCGGGCAACCGCATGACTTGCAGTGCTATAAAGCAACTAGGAAACCAGGGCACTATAGAAATACACTCAGCTAAACAAACTTACTACAAACATGCACTCACTAACTCTTGGGGAAACCTCAGATCCTTTTGGGAGAACATCAAGTGCCTAAAAGGGAAACCGAACAAATCCTCCCCCAATATATTTGATGTTAACGGCTCTATCATCCAGGACCACAGAGTAATGGCTGGCACTTTCAATCATGCATTTACTGATCTTAGCAGTGTCCTCCCCCCTAACTTTCAGGCTGACCCAGCCCTGTCTAACACCAATGATAAAACCACCCTCCAAAGTCCCACCCCTCCATTCTACTTTAAAAGGGTTTCCATGGCAGTAGCTAGGAAATACCTCCAAAAAGCCCTAAATAAAACCATTTTAGCAGTGACACCTTGACCTCAAACTCCTCTCTCTCTCTCTTGGATGTTGTCCTAAACCCACTCACTAAAATGTTGACTCTCTCAATCTCCTAAGACAATTCCCTCAGGCCTGGAAATCAGCTACTGTTATTCCAGTTTATAAAACAGGTGACAGGCACCTTCACTCAAATTACCACCCCATCTCTATCCTCCCCCGTCTCTCCAAGGCTCTTGAGTGAATTGCAGTGGACCAGCTGTTGGATTTAGAAAAGCCCATGGTACCACCACCGCCCTGCTTGACCTCGTTAACCACATTCACAAGGCCCTAGACACAGGCCAACTACTGGGAGCAGTGTTCATTGATCTAAACAAGGCCTTTGACACCATAAACCACCAGCTCCTGCTGCATTCTCTCACTGCTATTGGCATATCCAGTGATGTAGCCAAGTGGTTCAAAAGTTACCCCTTGAATAGGAGTCAAAGAGTTAAAATTGTCAGCACCCTCTCTTGTAGCCTCCCTGTTCTCTCCAGTGTCCCCCCAGGGTACTATCCTTGGCCTCTGCTATTTAGTCTCTTCATCAGTGATCTTCCTGCAGTATGTAACACTAATATGCTACTCTATGCAGATGATGCTGTCCTTTTTTCCACCCATACTGACCCTGCCACTCTCACCCAGGACTTGCAGTCGAGTTTCAGCCTAGTTGAATCTCAGCTTGCTCAACAAAAACTCTTAATAAATTATAAAAAGACAAAGTCACTGGTGTTTTGTAGCTCACAGAGCAAATTCAAAACTGCTAACCTTACTATCCACAATGAACTACATCAGCCACTTGAGCAAGTGCAGGAGTTTAAATACCTAGGCATTACCCTTGACAGTGCAATGTCCTACAACTTTCATGCTTGACATGTTTCCAAATCAATTAATTCAAGAATTGGCATCTTCTATCACCACCGCTGCTGTCTGGCCACTGAAGACATGCGAGCAGCTAAGCTAGCTCTATCCTATCCATCATTGACTATGGGCTAGTCTTCTATGAGACCCACTGTACACACCACCTAAAATGAATAAAATGGTGCTAAACAAGTGTTGTAGACTTGTCACTGGTGCAGGAAATGTACACATATGTGTGATCTCCAGAAGCAGTCAATTAGCTGAATCTTAATGGTAGACTTCCTTACCAGTTTGGCATTTTGTAAAAGAAAATCTGCCTTAAGCTTACTCCCTCCTCAACGCATGCCTTAAGAGCTCCCACAGCCAATGCACACTTCACACGCAGTTCCCTCAAAGGACAATTTTAGTTCCTTTCTGCTGTACCACCAGGCCCTAAGCGCCTTCTATTCTAGAGCCCCCTGCTTCTAAATATCCTTCCCTTGAAACTGCCTCTGAGAACAAGCTTGGTCCATTCAAGCATAAACTTCGTCAATACATCAGTAATCTCAGCAACTGTGATTGCTTACTTTAGGCACGTACGGTCTAATGTACTCTAAAGTTCTTAGCTTTTCACTATTTGCTTTGCCCAGCCTTCCCCACCCTTCATCCCACCCCCACTCACCCAATCTGCTTCCTCCTCCTCCACCCTACTTGTCCTACCCCTTCAACCCCCACTACCCTCGGCCTCTCTCCTCTCCACCCTACTCATCCTCACCCTCGACCCCTCTCCCTCTTACCCCAACACCTCCCTTGCTCCTCTCATCTTTCTGTCCCTTCCCTGTCAATTAGCCCAACCCTTGCACCTACCTCTGCTCCATCCTCTTCCTTCCCCTATCTCTTTACCTCCCTCCACACTTGCTCCCTGCACTACATCATATCATCACAATTCGACAATGCCATTTTCTGCGGAACTAGACCCCCATCTCCTTCCTCCTTCTCTACCCTAGCTCCTTCCACCTCACCCTCTGGCTGGTTTCCCTTTCTCACTGTTTTTCCTTTTCTTATCCAGTGGTTTCTAATTTATTTTCTATATGTTTTACCTCATATTTACCTGTACTTATTAACTGGACCTCTCAATATATTATTGTGATTTACTTGCTTACTGTTACTACAATTAGTATTGTAATCTTACTGTTTATTTTTTGCACCTATCTCTTGATGCGGAACCTTTGTAAATGAACATCTGGTTCAAAGGTACTTGTAATCCTAGCATTCACTAAATAAAAAATAAATAAGGTTCTCCCAAAAGACTGGAATATGGATGTAGTAGTACCTTCACACAAAAAAATGGCCAGTAGCTGACCCAAAAATTATAGGCCTATCACTCTACTAAACATTAATCAAACATTTTTTTCAAGACTGATCCTGGAAAGACTGCTCCTTTGGATAGAAGATAACATTCTATCCATTTATCAAGTGGGTTTTTGCAAAGATACAGTAGATCCACAGTTAATCAAATATTTTTGCTGAGATACATCTTAGAAAAATATGTAACAGTTAAGAAAAGAAAAATATATACTGCTTTTTTAGACATCAAGTCAGCATTTGACTCAGTCAATAGAAACAAACTCTGGGAAATCTTAGAAAAAAGGGGATTGAGAAGAAGTTTTTGGACATTGTTAAATTGTTATACACTTACAAAACTGGTGGTGAGATATGGAAAAGACACTGCATTAACAAGTGAAATTAACATAATAACAGGAGTAAAACAGGGCTGTTTGCTCATCCTAATCTTATTTACCAGTCGTATTTTTTGCTCTACCCATTGTTGTCTTTAACTGGTACATGCCCTCACTGTTCTCTATAACCAGTCTGATGTGATAGATGAGTATTGGGTACAACCAGGGTCTTGACTCTCCTGCCCTCTGACGTATTACTCCCCTGGGATACCTGTGGACGGGACTGCTCACCGCCTCATGCCCGACAACTGAACCACAAGCCCGGCTACTTGTCCCTACTTTCAGATGCTAAAGCCATAAGATTGTCGAATTTCCCACAAACCCCGACTGCTTGCTGCTCTTATGCTGCCAATGGAACCATAAGCCCGGTTACTTGTCCCTACGCTTTGCCGCTAAAGCCGTAAGATTGCCTAAAACCCCTCCAAACCCCGTCTGCACGCCGGTCTCATGCCCGGCAACGGAACCATGAGTCTGGTTGCTTGTCCCTACTTCCAGCCGCTAAAGCCGTAAATTGATGTAATTCCTGCGAACCCCTGCCGGGATGTAGAGCGCTCCTCCCTGCACCCTGCACCGACGTGAACTCACCTAGATAGCCAAAGGGGCCCACCTCAAGCATCGCTTACCTAATAGTCACCAGAGTTGCCCCTCCTTTGCATTTCTGTCTGCAGGGGTCACCAGCCGCGAGCACGCCCATAAGCAGAACCAGATGACCGGTCACTTGAGGGCACCCTGTGCCGCCAAAACCGTAGTCGCCATAATTTTTTCCAAACTCCCCTTTGTAGGCTTTTGTTTTACTCCTCCCTTTCCTCAGTGCTGCTGAGGTACCACCATAGCCAACTGGACCAGAATTCATATTGATTGCCCATATGACCAACAGTAATGGACCTCGCCTTATGCCCTCCGGTTAGTCTGCTATCAGGGGCTGCCTGCTGTGATTGTACCCAGGGAGCAGTACCATGAGCCCAGCCACTTGTTAGTACCCTGAGCCACCAAAGCAGTATTTGTGCAACTGAGCGGCATAGCCGTTTTCACGATGAGGTCCTTACATTATCATCAGACCTCCCCTCCACCCCTTCTACCCTCCGTCTCCCACCTCTTGAACTACGACTACCTGGGAAAAAAAGAATTACTCTGTCCTTGTACCAGTACCCGCTCTGCCTGTATATGCTATATAGAACAATGTTTTGCTTAGACTAGTTTACACAATGTTATCTTAGCCTCTTAGCTTTAGCTCCTCTGTTCTATACATTATACTGCCTCTCTAATTGTATTGTTTATGTTAATCATCCTCAGTATGTATTTTGTCTTGTACTCTCCCGGGTCGTGCCTGAAAATAGTCACCTGCTGGCTAGTGCACTTACCAGGTTAACAAAAACTAAATAAATAAATAAAATAAAATAAATTTAACTCGTACATTGACAACATGGTTGAAGATATTGAAGCAGTTGATACATTCCTGCCAAAAGTAAATGGGATAGATGTAAGAATAATATTATATGCAGACAATGTGGTGTTGATTTCACAAACACTACTATGCCTGAACAGAGTCATTAAAGCAGCTATAGACTCCCTAGAAAAACTGGATATGAAACTCAATTTGTAGAAAACCAAAGTAATAGTTTTTGGGGAAAAGAAAATAGAGGAACAAGCATGGAAACTAGGGAAGATAAGTATGACAGAAAGTAATGAGTTCCAATACTTAGGGGTCACTTTTAACAGTAATTTAATTTGGAAAGACATGTGGAAAAGTTGAAGGAAAATGCAAAGACATTAAATGACATCAATCATTTTGCAAATAAGATAGCAAAAAATTAATATTTAGTTCAATACAGGTGCCTACTAGCCAAAATAAAAGTCCAATTATTATATGGGTCTGTGGTATGGAGGCTGTCCTGTAAATGTAAAGAAATAGAATCAATTCAAAACAAATATCTAAAGAATCTGCTCAAGGTACCATATGTGGCACCAAGTGCAGTGGCCAGAGCAGAAACAAGTACTTTATCCTTTGAGGCAGTAATGCTGAAGAAATGTATTAAATATTGCAAAAAATCTGATCTGCCCCACAGGACAGCCTAATCTATAATTGCTGGTTGGATGCCATAAGAAGAATAGAAGAAAATGGATCCACATGATTTGCTAAATTAAATAAAGAACTAAACCAATTAGGTTTCCATTACAACTATATTATGGGGAGTGCTGAGAACCCAGAAAGCTTTATGATAGCAACTGTCCGGGGGTAGTGGATTATGCTGCACAAAAAGATATGAACAACTTGAAAGACTCCTGGTGTTGCAAATCACTAAAAAAGTCAAAGAGGATTTTAAGATGCAAAACTACAATATTTGACAGTATGCAATAATGTTTGGCACAGAAAGGCACTGACTAGGCTTAGGTTTAGCTTATACACACAATTGGGGAAAGTGGGATTAGACAGGTAGAGAAGGGTTAATATGCTATGGATGTAATAATGCAGTAATCAACATAGTACACCTGGTGCTGGAATGTGAATACCTTGCCCCTGAGAGAAATGTATATATTAAAGGAATGTTTAAAATGGTTCCACTGAATGACAAAAACAAACAAATCAAGAATATTTTCAACACAATTAACCCCAAACAGATTTTCCCTCTCACAAGCTTTGCATAAAAAAATAGCTGCGAAGTTAAAATGGAAGGTATAAGGCTGAAGGTAGTTAAGGGACTGTAGAAGTATCATTTTAATTGCTCACAGGTTTGTAAATTTGTCCAAGTTCTCTTTTTATTGTTTTATAGTTGTATTGTAATATGTATGGAAAAAGTAATGTATGTAACAAATGTACACATTTTATATATGCAATTGCACTAATAAGCTGAACTGAACTGACAGCAATTGCTGCCTCCAGTACTGGGCCAGCATTTACATCTAACCAGGTCTCGGTGATACAAGCCAGGTCGGCTGAACTGGTAAGATCCGCTATGATTGTGGATTTGTTTTTTATTGGTCTGGCATTGCACAGTGATGCTCAAGTAGGATGGGACTGTGAGATAGAACATTCAACCTACCCATGTGAAGTGGCATCTTTGGGAATGGGTACCAGGCATTGAGGTCCCCTTTCTAGAACCCACCTAGCCACAGGGTGAGCTCTCATACCTACAACTCCAATCCAACTATTCCATTCTAAACCACTATCAGGCCAAGATCCCCTCCATCTTCTATGCCTCCTAACTATCCCTAACACTCAGCAGAGATTATATACTTCAGCAGGCAGAGGGGGACAGATGAAAGGGTGGAGGTCCTTGAGTCTAGTGGTGGAATAATGCCTGACTGTTACAAACCCCTGCCAGCACATATTCAGTCAATGTTACCTAAACCACAATTGAGAGAAGAAATAACACTTTAATGGTTAAATAATCACATCCACACACACCCACACATGCTCATGCACTCAATTACTAACAAGTCGGTTAGAATAAAAGCTTAAATCATAATAGCCTAGCAACTGAAGGAATGCAGTTATTCTATAAAAAATAAAATTATATAGAGAATAATACATATGTAGGGAGTTGATATGGAGTTTTTTTACACACCCAAGTTGTGTGATAATATGTAAACCTCGAGAGCGAAGCTCGAGAGGTTTGTATGTCACACCAGCAGTGTAAACTCATTCATTATGTTTTATTTATATAATAACTGGTACAAAAAAAAATTTCTTACAATTTCCACTACGAGGAGACCCGAGGCCAAACGCTCCTACTTCCTTACTAGTAGGCACGCCCCCACGCTGACATCACATAACGTACTAGCGTAGTGGCGTGCCTACCAGTAAGGGAAGTAGAAGCGCTGCCACGGGTCTCCACAGTGCTTTTACGAGTGCTTTGAATCTGTTTACTGTGGAATGTGAGTGCTGCAGGCTTCTTGGCGACGAGGCTGAAAGTCGATCAACCCGCGGTTGATACGATTTTTCGTGATCAACCTGTGGGTTGATATGACTTTTACAGTACTTGAAAATGGGTTGATAACAAGGATCACCAGTTATTATATTATAACATCACACACCCCTCACACATTAACATTCAAATCTACACTCACCACTACACCCCCAAAATGACCCAATAACGGTAACTTCAAAATCATCCACTCCAACCTACCCAGCAAAAGTGCACAAATGTAAATAGGGGAGTAAAATAGTCAGTGGAGCAGTACTTTAAAAATTACAGATTAAGTCAATGGCTAGACAGAGTTTAAAACATACTCCTCTCTTAAATGGAATGCTGGCTTTAATTGTGTCACTAGGCAACAGGATAAGCTGATTCCAGGAGTTGTCGCTAGGTAACAAAATAAGCAGATTAAAATAATTACTCCAGACAACAGCAATTCCAAAATAGAAGGCAGATAAACGAGAGTTATTCAGAATAACTGAATTTTGAATATAAATCAAGTTTCAGCAAAACACTGTCATCCTGTGAGCAACATCAAGCCAAGTTCAAGTCACGATAAAAGTCACAGAATCTACACAGCATTATTCAAGATAATAAGCATGTGCAGTAGGGCCAATGTCCAAATAAATAAGGTGCCAGCTCCTCCTCCATGATTAAGTCCACACTGCGATGGAGGATAGATGACTGACAAATTCAGGCCACAAAGACAAATTAAAAACCCTTACCTCAAGACAGTAAGAGGCATACCACAGATAGAAAGTGGTGGAATGGAAATATCAAAGAAAAGTCACTCAAGCACTCTGTCCTTGATTTCTACACAGAGATCCTGTGGTCAGAGAAGTTGAAGTTCAGGCCAGGTGCCACCGAACACCTACCCAGCTTAGGTATGGACCCAGAAAGACCACTACTGCCAAAGGGAACTTCTATCTCTCCCCAGAAACAAGTTGCATGACAGCACCACTTAAAGCCCCTCACCACTAGTCATTTTGCCATCCATCCAGACAGAAGGTTACAAAAATTCCGCTGTCACTCAACATACAGCAGAAATCAGTTCACCTCAGTACAGGCAGGGCAATCTTAGCTGTCACTTTTCTGCAGAAAAATCAGACTGCAAAGCAATGCTCTTTGCAGCAGTTGGGACTGGATCAAAACTTTAGTGGCTTCAGTGGGTTCAGAAAAACTGACAGGTAGGATGTTGCTCCAAAGCTTCATCATTAAACTTGCCTTAACTAAAAAATATAAAAGCTAGCTCTTATTCTAACTCACTCGAGTTCCCTAGCTACTTTACCCAACCTATTCTAGATGCTAAGAGAATACAAGTGAATTTAAAGTTAAAAGAGAACAAAAATACTTCCCTCTCACAAGTGGCAGCCTAACGTGGCCATCATCTTGAACAGAATTGAAAAGTACAGCCTTTGATTCTCGAATGGCCTTTCCTCTTTGAATCTCCTAAAGATTTTGTTTTTAGTAATACTTTCTGTGATTGGATATCCCTTCTTTGTAATAATGCTACAGCATCAGTAATTACCAATGGCACAATAGCTCCTAAATTCTCCTTCACAGAGGCACCAGGCAATGCCCCATTATCCCCACTGTTGTTTCTATTAGCTATTGAACTTCTTATACATTCCATAGAGAAGAATGGAAATATTATTAGAATCAGTGTAGGTAATTGTATAAATATAACATTTGCCTATGCTGATGATATCTTAGTAACATTGAGATCTCATATATCCTCTGTTATGGCTTGAAAAGGAAGCTAGGTAAGTTTGGGAAAATAAATGGCCTCTCAGTTAATTGGGGGGAAATATGAGACCAACATTTAAAATGGTTCTGGAGTCCCCTCAGAACTTAAAAAATATATTCCAGTATCCTGACCAATAAATGGTCTGACATTTTTGGGAATAAAAATTTCTTCAGACCTCTCCAAAATAGTCTTAATTTTGGCCATATTTTAATGTAGATTGAACTAGATTTAGCCAGATTCAGTAAACGTAACCTTTCCCTATAGGGAAATTAATTCAATGAAAATAATGACCGCTTCTAGGATTTTTTACATCCTGAGCAATACACTATTCATGTTGAGAACAGATGGTTTTCTAAATAGGAGAAACTGATTAAAGTTTTCCTTTGGGGACAGAAACATCCAAGGCTTAATACTCTATTTACAAACTTAGGGCACCATGGGAATATGAAGGTTTCATTCCCCTTGTGGAGTAAATATCACCAGGCTTTCCTAATTAAACAAAATCTAGATTCTGGTTTTCTGCTCCTTGGCTATACACATCCTACTAAGGGTATCTGTAGAATATCATCTTCCCAGTAGTTAAGCAGTAACTCCAGCCCAGCTACTTCAAGCACAGCCTCAATTGTTAAGTCTCTCAAAACAACTTTAAAATGGGACACTTTCTCATCTCAGTATGTTCTCTTATAGAATAATCCATCACTCAACTTCAAGAAACTTAACTTTGGTGTAAATGTTTGAAGAAACACACATAATTAATTTTCTGAATATGGTTGACCAATCCACAGGTACCCTATTAACGTTTGAAGCTATTAAAAGTAAATATAATCTCTGCAGATTTCAATTTTGCAATTATTTACAAATTAGAAACATTCTACAAAACTTGGTACAATCTCCAAATTATAAAATTGTGATGTGTGAGAAACCAGACCAATTTTATAAAATGGTCTCACTTAAGAAAAGTTAGTTAGCTAACTATCTTAAGAAAAGACCAAGCATTATTTTTTAAACTTTGTCTGAATGTAATCCCTCACGTACTTCTGATGCTAAACTACACTGGGAATCTGACCTCAACATTTCAATCTCAGAAGATACATGGAGGAAGCATTGGGTTAATGCTTTCAAGACCAGTAAAGATATTTAGGGGAAGCTTGCCCAATTCAGAATTCTACATTACTATAATTTTAGTCCAAAGAAACTAGAATCACTAGGCCTATTAATAGACATTTTTATCCGCATGCCTAAATGTCATAAGTGTTATGATCTTTTCAAAATACTTTTGTAGCTTGGACAAAGCCAAAAGATCTATGTAAATGTCTTACCAAAATTAATATCCCTATGGACTCAGAACTTTGGATTTTGGGCAACTTCTCAAAGATTCCCTAGTCTAACTCTTACCAGAGAACTTGGTTACAGTTAGCAGCACTGAATCTAAAGAGACTTAGAAAACAGAATCAGATTCATAGATTAAAGAATGGTGAACCTATATGGCTTCCTGAGCAGTCAATGAATACATTATATATAATCTTTTGGATAAATCAGAACTTTTGAAATAAAATCTGGCAACCATTTCCACATTTTTGCAATGCTACAGCTTATTTAAAGTATTTGATAATAATCATGTCCTTAGTACCAACAGACCACTCTCAGCTAATTTGTTAGTTTATTCTTGTTTTGTTATATATGTTATTCTGTATATAATTACTGGTGGCCCTCTTTAATATACGGCTTAACAGTGATTTTTAAATGCCATAATAACTGCTTATTATGGCATTTTCGAAACTCAGCATCAGTCTTCTTGTGCACAATCTGTTTTGTGCCTCTTCACTTGCTCATTCTCTGCATGTGGGCGGCCCAAGCAGTCTATAAAAACTGGTAGCTCGGCTTCTTGCTTGCCGATGAGGCATTTTTCTTTACTATCCTCACTATTTTTTAATTATCTGGTTCATCCTGCCTCCCAAAATGCACAAGAAATATTTGGTTGATCCTGCTGTGTCTCTGAATTGGCAGATGCTGACTCTGCTTCTGAACAGACACCAGCATGACTCGCAGCTCACAGAAAAGAAGTCAGTCACAGAGTGAGGGAGAATGGGCAAAAAGTGTATGTGTGTGTCTGTCTATGTAGAGGAGAGACAGACCAGCAATTATGAAAAATAAAGTTTATGCACAGTGGTTTTATGGATTTTATTTACACACCCTCAGTGTGGATGACTTCATAAACCTCTTGAGCTTCGCTTCCCGAGGTTTATAGGTCATCACATACTTCAAATGGGTAAAAAATCCATAACACAGTTGCATAACCATTATTCTGTATTTGATATTGTTGCTACTGGTGCGTGTATTACTATTGATTATATCTTACGTAATTTATTTTTTGGAAAAGTAATAAAAATCATGATGGAAAAGGAAGAGAAGTATGAATTTAAGTGGAGAATAGCAGCAGGAGCAGATACATAATGGGACAAAGATCTTGTTTAAAAAAAAAAACATCAGTAATAAAGAATGGGGAGATGAGAATTTGTATTTGGAATAGAATCTAAACTGTAGAGTAAATATGATATTTTTCAAAGTTTTTCTAGACATGTCAACTGCTCTTTAAAAGTTTTTAGGTTTTGAATGCCCCAGTTACCCCCACATCTGCCTTTATTGATCCAGAGCTCAGCTGGCCATTTGTTCTTTTACATCTCATCTGCACTGCAGCAATATATTTTTATACCTGTTCTAAATATTTTGAAGTCATTTGTAAATATTTTACCTCTGTTACTATCATTGTAATTATTGTAACTCTACTCTTGTTTCCCCTACTGTAATCCCTTCCCCGGGTCACACCTGGAAACAAGCCAGAGCTGACTGTACCTTTCCTGATTGCTGATGTTCAAATAAATAAAAAACATTTTATTCTTTTTTCTGGGTAATGGATTTTCCCTCAACATAGGGGCTCAGTGGTATGAGGGGCAAAATACAATTGGCCCAGAAGGTCTCTTCACAGGTGTAATAACCCCCTCATTCCCATTGGGGGTAGGAGATTGATTGCTAGTAACATAGAAACATAGAAACACAGAAACAGACAGCAGAATGAGACCTGGGGTCCATGTAGTCTACCCAGTGGTTTCTGAGACCTCTAGTGGTCACAGGTCCTAGGTCCTAGTCCCCCCCTATTGTTCCGATGAAAACCACGGTCCCCCTCACTCTGTTCCACAAGTGTTTGAATTCTGTCACTGTCTCTGACCCAGCTCCAACAACCTCAATGGGTAACCTGTTCCATGGTTCCACCATTCTCTCTGTAAAGTAATGTTTCCTTACTTCCCTCTTGAAATGACCTCCTTGTAGTTTCCATTCAGCCTCTTATGTTTGAGTCTGATATTTTATTGAAGAGTTCTGAGTAGGGCACCTTGTTTATTCCTTTCATGTATTTGAATGTTTTAATCATATCCCTCTCCTTCTAGTTCCAGAAAGCGCATGTCTAGTGCCCATAATCATTCCTCGAAGGGAGCTCCTGGAGCCCTTGTATCATTTTAGTTGCCCTTCTCTGCATGATCTCCAGCCTATCCCTGTCTTTCCTTAGGTGTGGACTCCAAAACTGGATGCAGCATTCCAGGTGAGGCCTCACCAAGGACCTGTAAAGTAGAAGGATTACCTCTCTGTTTCTACTGTTATATTCTTTCCCTGTACAACCTAACATTTTTCTGGTCTTGTTGTAAGCTCTGTTGCATTGGCCGGCTTACTTAAGGATGTCTGAGATGATGACCCCTAGATCCCTCTGTTCATGCAAGGTACAGAGCTGGACCCCATTTATCCAACATTCTGTCATTGGGTTACCTTACCCCAGGTGCATCACCTTACATTGTTTCATGTTGAACTTCAGCTACAAGACATTGGACCACCTTTTGAGCTGCTGCGGGTCCTTCTGAAGGTCTTGAACCACCTTATCACTGTCCACCCTCCCACCTAGTTTGGTATCATCCATGAGTAGGGCAAGCTTACCTTGGATGTCCTCTCTGCAATGCTAATGAATATATTAAATAGGACTGGGTCCAGAACAGAGCACTGCAGCACACCAGTAATGATTTGTCCCTCACCCAGCCTCACCCATTTACTACCACTCTGTTTCCTTCCTTAAGCCAATTTTGTAACAATTGACTACACTTAGGGCCAGCTGAGGTCCTCCATTTTTCAACAGTTGCCTGTGTGCATAGAATTGAAGGCCTTACTGAAGTCAAAATGTAGGAGGTCCACTGGGTGGCCCTTGTCCACTTCCTTAGTCATCCAGTAAAATTTAATCAGGTTCATCTGGCATGGCCTGCCTGCTATGAACCCACTTTGTCTGCTGTCTTGAAGTCTGTTCTTCTCCAGGTACTCTACTAAGTCCTGCCTAATTAGAGTTTTCACATTTTCCCAGAATTGATGTGAGGGTTGACTGGTTTATAGTTTTCTGCCTCCTCCCTACTGCCTTTCTTGTGGACAGGAACCACATCCGTGGTTTCCAGTAACCAAGTACAACCCCTGACCATAGTGAACAGTTAAACAAAGGAATCAAGGGTCCCCAGTTCCTCCACAAAGCTGTCTCAATATCCCTGAATGCAACCCATCCAGACCTGGGGCTTTATCTGTCCTGAGTTGTGCTAGTGACAATCTGTCTCTAATGGCAGTAAGGTCAGTGGTTCCATTACTGGATCCTAAATTGGCTGCTTTAATGCCACTGTCAGGCATTGGCCCATTATGCTCCTTTGTAAACACAGAATAGAAAAAGTTGTTCAGAATGGCAACTTCCTCTCCATCATCCTCTACAAACTTGTCCCCATCTAAGAGCCAAACAATACCCCCCTCTTTTTTCCTTTTTTCCTGAATATATCTAAAGAACTGTTTGTTCCCTCCTTGATTCTTGTAGTAATCTTCAGTTCTGCTGTCACCTTTGCTAGTCTCATTGCTGTATTAGCATCCTTACTCTGTTGATTGAATTTTTCCCATTTGTTGTCACTCTGATTCCTTTTGTTGTTATGGAAAGCTTCCCTTTTGGTCCTAACTGCTTTTTTGACCTGATCCATAAACCATGTGGGATTTTTATGCTTATTCTTTTTTGCCACTGACCATACACAGCATTGTGTAACCTCTAGTATTGCTAACTTGATTTGTCCCCAGAGGATGTACACTTCCAGTGTTTCCCAGATCCTTGCCCATTTAATACTGACCAACTATCTCAACTCTTTGAAGTTGCCTCCCCTGAAGAACAGGACCTCTATCCTGGACTGAGATCTAGCATCCCCTAGGGACAGTTTGAACCAGATGGAGTTATGGTCACCATGAGCCAGTGGTTCCTCCACCTCAACAGTAGTGACCACCTCTGAGTTACTATGAACCACATCTAGGATGGAGTCCTGTCTAGTCAGAGAGTGCTGACCAGCTGAGAGTAGGCAGTCTGGCAAGGCTTCCACCATGGTCTAACTTTTGTGGTCCTTGCCATTGGAATATCCCAGTTGGCATCTGGCATGTTCAGATCACCTACCACCACTGTAATCCATTTCGGCCTAATACTTCTGATTTCCTCCAGACATTGCTCATCCATGTCCTCTGCCTGACCTGGGGCTGCAGATTATCCCAAGGTAGACCTTCTTCCTGATGTCGAGACAAGCTGAGCCCATAATGATTCTACCTTCTTTCTTGTCACCATTGAGCAATGGTGAGGAGTACTTCAGAACAGCTAGTGCTGCTCTGGCTGTTTCCTTCTATACCATACCAAGCTGCACCCTAAGCTCATTTATAATATATATATATATATATATATATAATGTATCAACAACTCACCCTCCAGAGAGTCTCCTGGAGCTGAATGCTCCACAACCCTGGCAATTAACTACATCCATGGGTTTAGCACCTTACCTTGTACTGGAAAGCAAAACTCTACATAACAGCCTCCTCTATGCTGTCCCTTTTCTGGTGGTTCCTTTCCAGATGCTCAGGTGAGGGCATTTCCTTGTCAACATACTCCTCACTACCCTGCTCTGAATCAAGCTTTTACCAACCGCTGATTAGGCTGAGAGTACTTTTCAAGGAAGACAAATCACTCATCCTTGTGTTCCTGCCTTCCTGTCTTTCTTACAGTAAGTTACTGCTGTCAGATAGGCTGCTCTGCTATAGGAATTTCCCACTGTCACTCAGGCTATTAGTGTCTATATGATTATAGCAGGACCTGGGTGGAGGGTGGAGGGTCAGTGGGTGGGCAACTGCACTAACTAGTTAGTGAGTGCAGTGCTCTGATCAACTGCCACTGCATAGCTCTGCAGCCTGAGAGCATTGATCATTGGAGAGAGTGCTCCCGTAGGATTAAAAAGCAAAACTCAGAATAGCAGGGCTTTTACTGTTGCTTGCCTAGAATGCGCTGCCTCTTAGCTGAGCTCCGATATGGTAGCCACTTCACTGAGCGTGGTTGACTTGCAGTCAGATGCTTTGGATTCCTCTTGCCTTCAGGTGTACTAGATCAAGGGCTGTATTCTTTGGCAGAAATGCTGCCTGTTGCTGGTGCCACAAACTATCAGTGTCTCTACATTGAAAGTAAAAGATGTGCTGCTCCTGGTTACACTCAGGTAGTTATAGCCCATGTACTGTTTAAATCTGGTACCTGGATTTGTGATTGGCCCATTAGTGTGAAATCAGCACTAACTTAGTCAGTTAGTGAGTGCTGCACTCCTATCAACTGCTGCTGCTTAGCTCTGCAGGCTGGGAGTGTTGGTTATTGGAGAGGCTGCTTCCATACTGTTAAAAAGCAAAATTCAGAGTAGCAGGCTTTTACTGCTGATTGCCCTGCATGCACTGCCTCTTAGCTGAGTTGCAATCTGGTAGCTGCTTGATGAGCTCAGCTGACTTGCAGTCAGATTCTGTGGATGCCTCTTGCCTTAAGATATATTAGAACAAGGGCTGTATTCAGTGACAAGAAATGCACTATTGCTGGTGCTATGAACTATCAGTGTCTCTGCACTGATAGTAAAATGTGTTGTTCCTGGTTACACTCGAGTATTTAAAGCCCATGTACTGTTTACATCTGGTGCCAAATTTGTGATTGGCCCCTGTTAATGTGATGTCAGCACTAACTTAGTTAGTTAATGAGTGCTGTGTTCCAATTAACTGCTGCTGCTTAGCTCTGCAGGCTGGGAGTGTATGTCATTGGAGAGGCTGCTCCCATAGGATTTAAAAGCAAAACTCAGAGTAGCAGGGCTTTTACTGCTGATTGCCGCAAACGCACTGCCTCTTAGCTGATCTCCAATCTGGTAGCCGCTTCACTGAGCTTAGTTGACTTGCAGTCAAATGCTTTGGAACTGCAGAGTGTAACAGTGAAGTTATCATACGACCGATCTTCATGGTCATGTCATTATTTCATTGTAAACAGTGCTAGAAGAGAGCAGGGGGAGTGAGGCCATTGCTAGTGGGACACTGTGGTCTGTAATGCATTGTGACTTTATGTAATTTTATGTAGAAACTAGCTTTTAACAGACATTATCCCCAGGGAGTAACTTTGAGGTAAGCAGGTCTCTGTAGCCAGAGATAAGGCAGAGAAACAGAAAGCCTGAAGGTCACTGGTGGAGTAATAATAATGTGGATTGCCTGTTAGGATGTAGCAGAAGAAGTGATACTGTACAAGGATTTGAGGATGAGATAGGATCATCATGCATTTTCAGCCCTGGGTCTCACTAGTTGCAGCAAGGTTTCTTGATGATAAATATTTTCCAATGCTGGAGGAACTTAAAGCAAGTCTACAGCCTTAACTGTGATTATGCAAGATGCAGGCTGATGGAGTCACCCCTTAAAGAAAATATGATGAGACTTAGTTGACAAACTGCAACCTAAATGAACTGGGTCCCTGAACCCAGTTGTAACTACTTTATACACTGCAGGTAATGTCAAATGTGAGCCACGTTACTGTCTGAGTGTGGTTTATCGGTCATAAGAAGCAGACATTAAGTCCCATATTAAAGTCAGGACCTAAGAATAAAAGCATTTGTCAATGCTGAATGTTTGTTTGTTGGTATTAGCATTGGAAATGCAGGAGTTAGACAGATGCAGAATAGAAATAGCAGTGAAGTATTGAACTTCACACCAACCCCACCTCCATCCTCTAGAGATGGACAGGCATTGGGGTAAGTGTTGGGTCATCACCCATGATGTTCATGCTATGTCACTCACCCTATTCTGCAGACACTGACACGTGTTGAGGTGTGTCTTGGGGTGTTTGGCTTTATAGTCACCCCATTCCATAAGGATATATGCTGAAATGGATGCAGTATAGAGAATGGGGTGAACTCTGGGGCCGAAGAGTCCAAGGTACACCATGATGCCTATCACTGGTGAGGGTGGATGGCATGAGCAGTAAAGTCATCAATCCAAAAGGCACACCCTGATGTCTGTCAGTCTGTACAGGGTGGGATGTTATGGTTAGAACCCCTAACACCCCAGGCATTTGTTAGTATTTGCACTAAAATTTTCAACATGGCCTTTTGTGACCCCACCTCATGATAGCATTTGGAACCTCTTCTCATGAAGAGTGGCAGTGTGATTTTGTCAATGTGACCCAAACTTTGAGTCCCAACAGTGACCGTGCCATTCTGTGCCACATGTACAAAAACACAGATCAGGCAAGATATGAAGAATGACAGCAGTACCATCCATATAGAGGTGTGAAGAGATGGCAATGTTGAAAATCTGTAGTGGGAATAGTAAAAATGCTTGCACTTCCAAGCATACGTGGAAACTGCGCAACACATGCATGTAACACAGCAACATGGTCTGATCATTACACTGTGGGGTTTAGTTTTAGTGCCCCTTGTAGGCCAACCCTGTAGTGATGATTTGGGACTGCACCTTGTGAGATATAAATTCTCAAGGCCTAACAGCAGTCCTTGATCTCTGTCCTTCCCAGAGACAAATAATGACCCAGATGCCCTTGTAGTGGCTTGTAATTTGGCCATTACGGCAGCTCTGGATGTCATTGCTCCTGTCCGTGTTCATCCTCTCTCCTTCTACCCTCGATCCCCATGGTTTGATGGGACTCTTAGAGAGATGTGGTGACTTGGACGAAGGTTGGAGCGTTGCTGGCGGAAGTCTGCTCTTGATGCCGACCGCCTTAGATTGAAGGACCATTATCAAGTCTATCAATCTAAAATCTCCTGTAAGAAGGCAGAGTTCCTGCCTGGGGAGATTACGGCTGCTCAAAACCAACCAACTTAGCTGTTCTGAACTGTGGACAGACTGTACAACCCGGCCTGTCTACAAGTTCGGAAAGCCTTTTCATAAGAAGAGTGAGATGAACTTAATCGATTTTTTGCAAATAAGGTGGCCGACATCAGATCGGCATTCCTTCCGGCACACTCTGTAGGCATTGCTGTAGACCAGTGCAGGTTCATATATCCTGGTCTTTTTTGGAGTACCTTTGACCTGCTGGCTTTCGTGGATGTCATGTGGATTGTCCAGAATGTGCGCCCTACATGCTGTAGTTTGGACCTGGGACCTGCTTCTCTAATTTTGGGTTGTAGTGATGTCAGTGGCCCAGTCCTAGCTAGGATAGTCTGGTGCTTCTTGGAGACAGGTGAGCTTCCAAGCTCCCCTAAAGGAGGCAGTGGTAACACCACTCTTGAAGAAAGCTTCTTTGGACCCAGCCTGCCTTGCTAACTACAGACCAATCTCTAACCTTCCCTTTGTAGGGAAGGTGATTGAGAAAGTAGTGGTCACGCAGCTGGAGGACCATTTGACCATCCATGCCATCTATTAACCCCTCGAGTCCAGATTTCAAAACAAGCATAGTACCGAGATAGCGCTAGTTCGAGTGCTCAATGATCTCCTGATGGCTAGGGACAGGAGAAGCCACTCCATCTTGGTCCTCCTAGATCTCTCATCAGTGTTTGACACTGTGGACCATGGGGTTCTGCTTGATCACCTGAGGTTCATTTGCGGACTGTCGGGTACGGTCCTCAAGTGGTTTACATCGTTCCTCACAGGAAGATCTCAGAGGGTGGTGTCCGGGGTTTTTTCCTCGGACCCGGTCACTTTATCATGTGGAGTTCCTCAGGGCTCAGTGCTGTCCCCCATGTTGTTCACAGTGTACATGCTGCCCCTCGGAGACATTGTAAGAAGGTATGGTCTGAGGTTTCACTGCTATGCCGATGATACCCAGCTCTACCTCTCTTTTGCCCCTGATCAGGATGGAGCACTCTCGGTCTTTAATAACTGCCTTGCTGAAATCCAGGAGTGAATGAATGCCAGTTGGTTAAGGATGAACTCTGATAAGACCAAGGTATTGGCTGCGGATCTGGGTCACCAGACAGAGATGCTGGGTGGGGGTTCACCCTCTGGCCTATACTTTGGGGGTGAGCCTCTCCTAACCTCTGAATGGGTGCAAAACCTGGGGGTAAATTTTGACGATGGGCTGACCCTGCATTCTCAGGTGTTGGCTGTCATCAAATCCTCATTTAACCATCTGAGGAATATCACCAGGATTAAGCACCTTGTTCCATTTGATGACCTTCCCACTCTGATCCACACCTTTGTGACCTCATGCTTGGACAATTGCAACTCCCTGTATCTAGGACTACCTGGGGTGGAAATCCATGCCAGCAGCTAGTGCAGAATGCTGCGGCATGGCTACTGATGGGATCCTCGTGGTCCTGTCATATTTTGCTGGTGCTGCGTGGACTGCACTGGCTGCCAGTTCAGTGACGGATTACCTTTAAAGTTGGTCTTCTGACTTTCAAGACCCTACACGGACTTGGCCTGGATTACCTGAAAGAGCTCCTGGTCCCTCATTGCCCCAAGTGATCACTTCACTCAGCCAATGAGGGGTTGCTAGAGATTCTGAGGGTGCATTTGAAATCTTCTGGGGCTAGAACATTTATGTATGCTGCCCCTAAACTCTGGAATTCTCTACCCCATTGGCTACATGAGTACACGACCGTGGAGGGTTTTAAACAAGCACTGAAAACCTGGTTATGGAGCCTAGCTTATGGTATTTAATTGATGGATAGTTTTTATGATCATATTATGTTGTTCATGTGTTCTGTTGATTTTGCTGTTGTGAAATTTTGTGATTTTGTGATTTTAACTTGTTAGCGCCTTGGTTTTTGAAAGGCACCATACAAATAAAGTTTATTATTATTATTATTATTTTATGTACTTTCATCACCACATTTTCAACATAACATTTTAGGACCTCTGCTCATGAACAGTGTCACTGTGATTTTCTTAATGTGTCCTGAACACTGATTTCCCACAGTGAGCATGCTATTCTGCACGGAAGTACAAAACATATTTCACCACAATGTGAAAAATGACATCTGTACTGTTCATAAGGAGGTGTGGAAAAATGCCAATGTTGAAAATCTGGAGTGAAAATATAACAAATTTGCGATGTTACGAGCATGTGTGGAAACTACATAGCGCATGCACTCATTTATGGACTTTCATCACAAGATTTTCAACATAGGCATTTTAGGACCTCTGCTCATGAACAGTATCACTGTGATTTTCTTAATGTGTCCTGCACCGATTTTCTACAGCGACCCACGTCTATTCTGCTCCAGAAGTCAAAACACATTTCGGTCAGGATGTGAAAATGACAGCTATACTGCTCATAAGGATGTGTGAGAAATGGCAATGTTGAAAGTCTGGAGTGGAGATATTGCAAATTTGTGAAGTTATGAGCGTCGTAGAAACTGCGCAAAGCATGCACTCATTTTATGGACTTTCATCACAAGATTTTCAAAGTAGGCATTTTAGGACCTCTGCTCATGAACAGTATCACTGTGATTTTCTTAATGTGTCCCGAACACTGATTTCCCACAGCGAGCACACTATTCTGCGCCGGAAGTGTGAAAACACATTCCGGCCAGGATATGAAAAATGACAGCTGTACTGTTCATAAGGAGGGTGGAAAAATGCCAATGTTGAAAATCTGGAGGAAAATATGCAAATACAAAGTTACGAGGTATGAGAATCCATGAATGTGCCCTGGTAAACAGTAATTTTTTTGATCCCACCCACCAAATTTGCTACATAGACCATGGAACACTGGCACTGTCATTTCATTCCATCGGTCCTGGTGACCACAAAATTATCTTCGGGACTGAATAATGCCATGACAGTGGCTGAATTCATGAGGAGGGGGCCTAATAACTTCATGTTGAAAATTTGGTGCCAAAATTCCCAAAATGCCTGAGATATGCACCAAAGTTGAAAAAAAACTGTTTATGTCATTATACAGCTTACCGGCATTTCCCCAGTTCATGGTGGCTTTGAAGAGTGTAGACGTGTTCCCGGCCCACTGAAGATTGCTGCGCCGGTCTCCAGAGGTAAGTATGGGGTGAGGGGGGTGTGGGGAGGCAGGGTGCACAGAGGATGGGTGCGGGTTTGGGAAGGGAGCAGGACAGACAGCGAGGGACCATTTTCTGCTTTCTAAGGGAAAAAAAAAACAACATTGTGGGACTTTGTTTTCCACAGGGGCATTTGGCACACTGGGATGGGCTCCCAGTGTGCCACCTGAGTATTTTTTGTGGGGGGGGCTGTAGCCGACAGGGATTAGGCACCCCTGTCAGCACATAGGGGGACAAGAGCTGAGGGATTGGGCACCTCCTTGGCAGAAACTTAATGTTTGGGGGGAACTTATGCTGACTGGGAGTGGGCTCCCCCATTGGTAAATTACACTGGGAGGAATGAAGCTGACGGGGATTGGGCCCCCCGTTGTCAAAAAAACACAACTGTTTATGGGGGCACATGCTACTGAGGGGGATTGGTCACCCTCTCAGCACAGGGGAGGTAATATTGTTGGTGAACGTGACGGTGGCTTGCCACTGCATTCACAAACAAAATTACAATAGGCAACGTTCTGCCCAGTAATGACGGGTCACTCCCTCATTGCAGCAGAATGGCTGATGCTGCAATGACGAGGCTGCTCCTGATTGCTGCAGCAAGAACATTTCAACTTGATGGCACTTTTGGAGACCAGTGCCATCAGCACACTGTGCCTCCATTGGTGCACCAGTGCCAAGCCCCCAAACACAGTGCCTCCGTTGGCTGTCACAGTGCTGCGCCTCCACAACCCACTTCTCTGCTAAGCTACCACATAATGTTTCTTGCACATGCGTGCAAGAAAACATAAAAATTAATGTTTCAATATAAGGAATGCTGCCCATCAAACAGAAACCCCTGGACAGGGTGGGCCCGGGGCATCACCCAGTGAATAATGGGGGTCCTCACCCACCTGTGATGGTGCTCTTGTCAGGTAGACAGAAATCAGGGGATTGAAGACAAAAGAGACACTGTTGTGCTAAACACTGACGGAACCATTTATTAGGATCTATTTTGCTCATCCATTAACTCTAAAAGATTCGGTATAATCTCTGGAACGTAGCAGCAGTAGTAACATTTTATTAATTTTTCATGAACTGGAGACTCAGGTGAGCACAGCTAATTTCCAATGAGATTCTTAATTCACAAAGTTACATAATCTAATATATTAAAAACAAACCTTCACTAATCCATTCTACATAGTAGAAAGAAATGATGCATATAAAAAAGTACCTGCTAAAATTATATATATTTGTCTATATATACTCCTTATGTATCCGTTTGTAAAGGAAATGTATGTTTTGCACGTTGTCTAAATCCCAGCCTGTCAGCTTGCTGAATTTACAAAAGACATTAAAAAAAATCTCAGAAGAAAATCTTCTAATCAAACTGTATTTGCAGTAGTACTTATATTAATCTTCATCTAAAGTGCAGTTGCCAATAAGATTGTGTTATGCAGCAATATTTTTTTTTCACTATGGTTGTTCTTAGGTTTCATTATATGAAAGACAAATACCAAGAAATAAACTCTGGTCAGAGCCGATATGGCTGTGGAGAGCATTTGGGATGCTTTTAGCCATTATTTCTAATGAATTTGCACAATGCAGATCTGTGGAGAGAGCAGTTCAATGTGGTCTTCCTTTTACATTTTTACAATGTGTTTTCCTTAAGTGTTACTGCTGATTGCTATATATTTAGTTTGGATAGTTACACAATAAATGGTATCTTATTTTCAGTGGGTCTCTACATCTACACAATATTATGCTGCATTATGTAAAATCAGAACTCACTAAAAACAATATTTTACATCTGGGAGGATATATTAAGTGCCAGATCGATGCAAGAGCAGAAAGATGCATTGTACAAAGAGGGTGCACCGATTCAATGTTTAAAGAGAATGCACCAACGGTATGTGGTGTACATACAGTGAAGCCCACCAGGATGAAGCACAGTACTGCAGAATTCTGCAATAGAGTTACTGCAGCAAGCAATGCAATTTCAAAGGGAGTTACTCCCTTTTGTCATGCAGTAAACCTGCGACACTGTGCTTCATCCTGGCAGGCTTCATTGTTCCTGTTGAAAATGTGACCCTGGATGGGAGTTGCAGTGCAAGTGGCCACCAAGTCAGGTGCATCCAGGGTGACCCCGACTAAACACCTTCCAGCAGGAATGCATGGCACATACTGGCATGCACCGCAGCCCTCATGGGCAATATTCAGCCTAGGAATGCAAATGAACTAATTGAGAATGCAGAGTGCAAAGGGGCCTTATGCGTGCTTATTACCAGCCCATTTGCATGTTGGCATGGGGATGAACATACCAGAGCAGCTCTTGCCCCTAAGCCCTGACCCCAATCACTACCACATGGGACAAGCCCTGAAGTCTCTGGTGGTATAGTGGCACCCCCCACCCATTCCACCAGCCCTGATTGTACTGGAGTCCAGGCTCTGACGGTTCCATATTGTAGGGACCCCAATGCCATCCCTAATTGCACCTGAATACACCAACAGTCCATGTCCATAGTGTAGTTTCCCCTTCTCCCCCTCAACAGTGCACAGACAGCCCTGTCCCTGCCCCCCACCCATCTCATTGCGACGATTGGCTCTGTAATGGGATCATACCACTCTATCAGCAGGTGACAGTGCACTCGCAGTACGATGCTGGAATGTGTTATATGTAGGCACATGCTGTGTGTGGGTGATAACACCTAGTGGCCATACACCTCAGGCACTTGCATGCGGGTCCATCATCTCGGTTCCATTGCACTGCTCAGTGTGGGTGACGGCCAATGCTGTACCCACTCACAAAGGTCTCAAAACAGGCATGTTAAAGCCGATCTCCCATTCATTTGTACAATTGGGGAACTGCAGACGAACTATCTATAGCCTGAAGTGTACACTGCAAATAGCATTATAGGATACCGCACCCTAGGGCACCTGGGATACTTCAGAAGTCTGGAAGGTGGCATGTTACACAGGAGAACAGGGGAGATTGTGGACTTGCAGTGGTGTATGACAGCAGGAAGATACAGCATTGACAAGGCATGCATTGGAGGTATGTAAATTCCCTCTTCAATTTGCCAGGGACGTACACACAGCTGCATATTCTGGTGGATCCGCCGGCATGGTGCTCTAATGCATGGTACAGACAGTTGGGTCATTCCAGAGTGCAGGCCCCCAGCGTGGGTTCAGTGCAGTCAATGACTGGCCATGGCAGGGTATGGAGGACAGTGCCAATCTTTGCAACAGGTTGGGTATGGGGGAGTGAGGGTGTCTGTGTACAGGGGCGGTGGATGGGAGTCCTCTAGACTATGGATATGGACCATGGTTTCCTCAGTTGCAACTGGGTCTGGGGGGAAGGCCCTACACTATGGAGCTCTTCAGGGATGGAGCTGACTAGACTGGGGGTGGAAAGGGGTTACCTCTAGTCTACCAGGGCTGCCAGGATGCTGTGCATCTGGGTTCACATATGCAGTCTGCATGTGGGTGGCTGGCCAGGTTAGGCCAGCTATTCATGGCCTAACTGTGAGCCACCGTGCTCTGGACTACGAGGGGCACATTCCCAATGAATATGATACAGTACGGCATATGCATGGGATTGCCCCTTGACTTGAATGGCATACCATTTGTGTGTGCCTTGGCTCATTGTCTTGTGGCCGGTGCATCCACTATGTTTGAATATCACGCTGTTGCACATTGTTGGGATTACGTGGCACATCTCCCTATTCCATTGGGATGCACTGCATATCTTCTTTGAATATGACAGCCCTGGACTAGGTAGCCTGGATACATTATAACAATAGTAAAATCATGACCCCACTGAAGACAAGATATTGCATCTAATCTGGGACAGCCTGAGTAAATACAGTGCAAAAATGTGTAAATGAACATCCCTGTGACAATGAGATACAGCATTTCCCCTGTCCTATCCAGGATATAAAATGTAGGATAGGAAATGTTCAGTGCTCCCAGATCCAAATAACCATTACTTTGTAAGAAGCCATCATTTCCCTGTGTTTTCTCCACAAAGGCAGAATGAAATCCCTGTATAAGTCCCTGTACATTTTACCATAAGCCACTAGTTCTTTATTCATGACTTTGTTCTTTATTTATTATATCAGCAACCTTTATTGGGAAAAGATCTCTGATTTGCTGCTCAGTATTAATATTATATGTCATGATGTGCTTGGAATGATTTGGATTTATATGTTATGCATAAGGCAAAATGGGGACTGTATGAAACAACAAATATCAAGCTCATTATTTCATGAATTATGCTCAAAATTTGTAATCACAAGTCACAATGTTTCAAAGATACTAGTAATGTCTGTAAACAAATTTATTGCAAATAGAGTCATATATATATATATATATATATATATATATATATATACAGTATACATATATATATATATATATATATATATATATATACACATATATATATATATATATATATTATAATAAGCACGTAATGCCACTATAGTTAGGGTTGAGTACCCCATTTAAGATTAAGTATGAAATTTTGCATCTTAATAACTTTGCCACCATACAACAGATTTGCTTGAAATTTGGCGGGCATGGAGTGGTACTATAGATTTCTGGATCTGCCATGTTTTGCAATGGTTGGATATACAGTTGCAGAGTTATAAAGTGACATTCTGTAGCACATTTACGCTTTGTTGCACATTCTTTGCTTGCGCCTATAGGTTGCATGGTTTGCACAACAAGTCTGAAAACTTCAGGAAACATGCGTCCAGGGTCCCAGATGAGCCTTTTGAAGATTTTGTGAAAAAATATTAAACGGTTCAAAAGTTATTCAAAAAACAAGTTTCTTATTATAGTCAAAGGGAAAAGTTAACAAAATGTTCAACAGTGTTGCAAATGCAGTTTTTAGTGTCTCAAATGACCCCCGTAGTGTCATGAGTCAGCCATTTTTTTTTTTAGTTGGTGGTCACAGAAATTTTTGGCATTTAAATTTGGGAACCTCTAGGGACACAATTATTTTTGTGTTCACCTAGTCGGACCCTGAGGATGATAGCCATGTATTTTTTGGGGGGTTAAACACACCAGAAATATGTTCTTGAAATTTTTGTAAAAAGTAGTGCCACAAAGTAGTGTCGCACTCAGGACACTTTTGTGATTTCATTTGTAAAAGTGCCATGATTTGCGACACTATTTTGCGACACTGCCAAAAATAACAGGAATGTTTTGCCACCCTGATGCAAAACAATGGTTTGGTCTTTTGGGCTGAAATTTGGAGGGAAGAAAGCCACCATCCCACAGATGTGCTTTCTGGTAGTTTGGTGACAAAATATTGCATGGATGGAAAGTTATGGTGCTCCAAAGTTGACACTTTTTCCCATAGACTAACATTGCGGTGTCCGTCGTGCCTTCGGGGCCTGTATCTAGGAAACACTTGATGCGGACATTTTGTCAGAAAATGCTTAGCCGCCACTAGAGGCCAAGTACAAAACTAGCCAGGAAAGTCATAATTTATATGAAAGTTAAATTTTTTTCTGTGTTGTACGGTTCCTGAGATATAAGCAATTTAATATTCCAAGTGCTCATTTTCTGCTCCGAGGCCCATTATGCATACATTCTTTGTATTCACTGTGTTTCTCTATGCAGCTGTTGGTAAAAAAAAAAAAGGGTGTACGCTTTCATTACTGTCACAGTTAGTGTTCCCACTTGCGTTTCCGTAACCATTTGCATTAGCGTTCCCTTCTACGCCACCATGTGCGTTACCCTTTGCCTTTTGGTTTGCACTTGTGTTTGCGTTACTGTTACCATTTGCATTTCCATTACTGTTTCTGTTCTTGTTTTGTTTTGCATCACCATATGCATTACCATTTGCATTTGCGTTTCCTTTGGCATCATCGTTGCTGTTACTGTTAGCATTTGCATTTCCTATTGTGGTACCATAACCATGCGCATTACCATTTGCATTTCTGTATGCACTTGCATTTGTGTTTCCATTTGAGTTACCGTTCCCATGTATGCCACCATGTGCATTACCCTTTGTGTTTTCATTTGCGCTTGCATTTGCATTACTGTTAACATTTGCATTCCCATCACTGTTTTTGTTTTGCATCACTGTGTGCATTACCATTTGTGATTTTGTACGAGCTTCCGTTTGTGTTTGCGTTTCCTTTGGCATCATTGTTGCTGTTACCATTAGCATTTACATTTCCTATTGCGGTACCATGACCGTGCGCATTACCAGTTGCATTTTCGTATGTGCGTGCATTTCCATTTCTGTTTGTGTTACTGTTCCCATCTATGCCACTGTGTGCATTACCCTTTGCATTTTCATTTACGCTTGCATTTGCGTTACTGTTAACATTTGTGTTTCCCTTACTGATTTTGTTTGCTTTTCATTTTGCATCACCGTGTGCATTACCATTTGCATTTTCATACACGCTTCTGTTTGCTTTTCCTTTGGCATCATCGTTGCTGTTACCATTACCACTTGCATTTCTTATTGCGGTACCATGACCGTGCACATTACCATTTGCGTTTCCGTATGCGCTTTCATTTGCATTTCCATTTGCGTTACAGTTCCCATCTATGCCACCGTGTGCATTACCCTTTGCATTTTCATTTGCTCTTGAGTTTGCGTAACTGATAAAATTTGTATTTCCATTACTGTTTTTGTTTGCGTTTCCTTTTGCATTACCGTGTGTGTTTCCATTTCTGTTTGCATATGTGCTTCCATTTGCGTTTGCATTTCTGTTTGTGTTTCCTTTGGTGTCATCGTTGCTGTTAATTAACTGTCTGCGTTTCCAATTAAGTAACCGTGCCCGTGTGTGTTATGGTTTGCGTTTCCATACGCGCTTGCATTTGCATTTCTGTTGTTATTAACATTTGTGCTTGTCTTTGCATTATCGTTTGCGTTATCATTTACGTTTGCATCACCATGTGCGTTAGGGTTTGTGCTTGCGTTTGCGTTGCCGTTACTTCACTATTTATAGTGCACATTCTCAAAAAGAAGGGACATTCATGGCAAAAAAAAACTCTATTTAATGCATCAGTTAGGGTTGTTCCACAGTAACAAAAGTGAGAAAATTTGATGTTAGGGTTCCAACCCCCCCTTGCCCACCCCCACCCATCCCACCAACAGGCATCGGGTGTGTGTTGGTTGTTGGTCTCAACTCTCACCCCATTCTCCTATAATGCAGCACCTCAGCTTGTTTGCACATGGGATGGAGGAGAGTTAGGTCTGATGACCCCAACACACACCCGATGTCTGTTGGTGAGGGGGATAGGGTGGGGTGCAGGGGTGGGAACCCTAACATCGAATTTCTTGCTTTTGTCACTGTGGAACAACCCTAACTGATGCATTTTTTGCCATGAATATATATATATATATATATATATATATATATATATATATATATATATATATATACACACACACACATATAAACAAATGCTATTTTTGCATCATATAGTTGTTAGTTTTCAAACAAATTCTCATAGACTTTTTTCTGTCCACCTGTTGGAATCTTGAATGAGTTAAATAAATGTTATTATTTTATCAAGACCTTGATCTGGCAACTCAGTAAATACACACTCAGTATATCATATTATAAAATGACAAAAACAGTTTCCTTTTGCAGTTGTCTGATGAGGAATTTTATAAATGGTATAAGTTCTTTATGTCACATCTGTGTTGGGCCAATAAAGGTATCATGACATTTGCCTCTGTATCACTCATAGTTTGTCAGCAGTTAATTCATTAGATGAGGTTTCCCTTGTCTAAAGTTTGATTGTTTCTCTACCGCTCCTCCAAACGCACACACACACTCACTCACACACTTACTATAAGAGATCTCATTAGCTCTTATCTGTTATGGTTGGGAAGCAGGCCACAGACCTTTTCAGTCAAAAAGTATCAAAATGTATGGATTTAGTATGGTAGTTCACTGAAGACCTGGCATTTTATTAGATAGGTCTTGAGAGGTTAAAAAAAATGTAAATCTTTACACAATTTGTTGGGAGTGGGTAACATGTATGAGGTATGAATCTTTCTTGAAATATATTCATTCCCAACTGAATTTGTAGCAAAAAATGTTTACATGCTAATCGTTTAAATGTGCAAGCTGTTGCATTTTGAAGGGGTAACCAAATCTCCAGTGTAATAGGTAATCAATATTTAACAAGCTATTCCAGTTTCCTAATGGTCCTCAGAGAAGCAGCTTGGAGTTATGTTTCCAACATTCTAAACAGAAAGAAGGAATTATTTTATTTTAGTTGTCATAGTGATTTGCAGATGTGGAAGAATACATTAAAATGTCCAAAAAATGAGTTCCACGAAACTCCATTTTCAAGCTACAGATAGCAAAATGGCTGTAGGCTCTACCCACAGCCATGAAAATAAATGCAGTGTTTTTGTTAGTATCAAATGGGGATAAAAAGTATTCAAACCAGTGGAACCACTTGAAGCAATAGGGTCCCAGGGACCACTGCAGGCAGTATATTCCACACACTTAACCACTTGACTTAGTGCTGAAAAACATTGTTTAATTAGTATTCTAGGATACAAACAAATACATACCAGCATACAAAAGCTGTAGAGAGTGCCATATCAAGGACGAACATGCTAATTTTCTGTGAGAGACCTTACCTTCCTCAGAGCATCACCCAGTTCCGGTCTCTCTCTGTTTAAATAGAGGATAATGTATGGTCATCTATCAGTAAGTGGTTTGTTAACTATCGAGCGGTTGCCACAATGACTGTTTAAACCTCAAGAGTAAAGCTCAAGAGAATTAAGTTGTCATGGCAACCATGAGATGGTTAACCAAACTTGTTGGCGATAGATGTACAATATATTATATTTTGTGGTGTATGGTACCCATAACAATTACAAAAATAATGAAGCAGGTCCTTACTGTTGTTATTTTAGTCACTGCCACTGTGCTCTGGGTTATACTCTCACTGCCACCGCCATTTCAAGTTTGTCGTCGGTTCAAGTTGTGTGCATGTGCAGAGTGGTTCCCATTGTTATACCATCGATGTGACTTACCCTTAATAGTTTAACAAAGTAGTGATGCTGTATCGATGGTATAATAACGTTAATAAAAGATGGATTTCAACATATAACAACATTCTAACATACATTATGAACTGGTTGGTGAACATGTAGCAAGCTGATTGGCCAAGAGGTCTTTGAAGCCATGATGATATCTGAGTACATCATCACAGCTTCAAAAAGCCTCCAGCCACCAGCCTTGTCACTGCCCACAACTTCCTCCACATGCCAACTGCAGGAGCCCCCGATATCTCACATAATGTATGTATCAGACAGCTCTTCAAACTGAAAAAAAAAAACAACACAAAAAGACCCCTGACTGGCCACACTATGTGCGTCTGTGTTTTGATTTTTTTAACAGTTCTTTCAGCTGGCAGAATCGTATTCAAACAGCAGCTCCCTCTGACAACAAACCTCCGACCACAGCATTCCCCACATCCCTCACTGCACAGCGCACAACACCACAAGGAAACTTGCCGCAGATCAACGAGATGGCAGCTATTAAAAAAAAACTAAACTAGTAAATAAACACAGTCCCCGACAATGTGCTGAATGAATAATGTGCTGCCAACAGTGACATACAATACAGCACCTGCTTTCAACAGAAAACAAATCAAAACTGCTGACAACTACTAGGGGTACTTACCAACTGTCACAGACAAAACAGAAGTTTTCACCTGCATTCCTCACATTCAAATCGCACTTCTCAGCAGATGGGCATAACACACAAAAAAAATCCACACACATCTTCATCCTGTACCACAGCAGCTAAAAGGACCAAGTTAAACTCACAAAAAGCTTACTTCAAAACCAGGAGTAGTACTGGCACAGTACAATAGAGTTCCACAAACACCAATAGTGCCACCTGCTGTCCACAGACCTCCAGGAACTATTTTCTGAAAAAGTATTCCTCCAACAACCCCAAAAATGTTATTTTCATAACATTTTAAAAGTTTTTTTTTTCTGCTAAAACATTTAAAACAGTTCATAATATCAATAATGCACTCCAGGGTGTGGTATAGCATGGGATATCATCACTTCTCTGGTCATTGGATGCACTCGACCTGTAGCCTTGTGCCCAACCACCCGAGGCATGATGATATCCCATGATATACCACACCCTGTTGTGCATTATTGCTTAATTATATATCTATTATGAGAGCCACAGTTTAAAACAATTGAATTGTGTAAAGTGCTATAACAAGTGCAACTATGTATAAAAAGTGAAAAATGTGCTTTTAAAACTATTCCTCCACCTATACAAATTAATACATATCTGACCTACATGCAAATAAATTAATGAACAGGTAAAACATTTTAAAAGACTCAGATATCCCCAGGGAAGCCAACAGGGGATCAGAGTCAGACAGAATGATCTCAAATGACATGGCATCCTAGTTAAAACACATATACAGGACCAACCATGTGTAATCAATCAAAGATGAAACATTTTTTTATGGATCTGTTATTTAACTGAAGGCTGCATTCAAGGCTGCCCACAAACAAATCTGCAAAACAATCTTTCACACAGGACCACAATTTACATGGTGTCCTGCTTCCAACCTCCTTCACAGCATCAGCCAAGTACAAAAATGAAAAAGACTTAAATTTCCATACATACTGTACATACACTGATTCATATGGAGACCATTTTTTTCTGTAGGGGCCTTAGTTTACATGGTGCCCTATCAGAACAATCTTGACAGGACCGGCCATATACAAAAAGTGAACAAACAATTTAATTATTCATAGTAAGGGAGGCACAGATGAAGAGATATAGTCACATAAATATTCAGGCATTTACCGTTTATACCACCATTGTTACTATATCCCATCCCCTCTGGTTGTGAGGTAGCTGCAGGTAATCAAATATGTTCATAGGAAACCACTCAAATTGTTGACATCATTTAAATCACCAGGCGTGACTGCGTCCAACTCATGAATCCAATAACATTCCTGTTGTTTTTATTTTTTAGCAAAGACTCCTCCTCTGATTGGTTTCATTACTTTTTCAATACTTTGGAATCTTAAAAGTGGCACAAGATCCATGATTTGCCTCTTTATAGTGTCTTGCTATGGCATACGCTTCATTGCTACTATGTATTGCATGTTTATTTTCAACAATGTCGATCTTTAAAGCCTGCTTGGTCTGGCCCACATATGCCAGCCCACATGGTCACCACAGCATATAAATCACATCTTCTGTTGTGCAGCTGATAGTCTCTCACTTTGCATAGTGTTCCTTTCTTGGGATGTCTAAAGGTAGCACTGTCTATAGTATTATTGCAATATGTACCGTTTCCACATCTGAAACTTCTCTTAGGTGGCTTGGTCATCCACATTCCTCTCACATTTTGTTAGCTGTCTGAAAATGACTATGAACAACTGAGTCTTTGATGTTTTTACCATGTTGAAAGCTGACCAAAGGTTTCTGTTAAATATTTGACAAATTTGTGTCTGCTCATAAGACATTCCAGTGTCTATACACAGTCCTCCTAATTTCTTCAGCTAGTGGAGTATGTGTGGTCCCAAAAGTTACCTGGTTTTGCTTTCTTTATGCTCCCATCTCTGGTGCTGTTCTTCCTTCAGCCTGACCATTTCCAGATCCTTTCTCAGCTTCTCTGACACTTATTTGCCCTCCACTCCCCATGATCTCTCGCAGCGCTGCTTCTGTTGTCTCCACCACAGGGCAGTCTGATACTGGAGAGGCAATGGTCAGTCAGCCTGCATAGTGCCTGAAACTGCTGGCATCATCCTGCATGCATTCCAGGGATTTCCACCTTGGTTACCTCACAACCAAAGATGCAGATGACTAGGTCTCTGTCAGGTCATGCACACATGCAATAAACTTTTGTGCACCTGAGCCATTGGCATCACCCCCTCCCACTGGCTTCCCTGTTTGCACTGCCACCTGTGGTCACTTAGGTAGAGGTTTAGCAGCCTAAATTGCAACTTTCACTCTTCAGAGGAGGAGAAGAACATTGTCTGCTATTCTTGATCCTTCACCCCACTTGGCTCCCCAAAATCCCAGGCTTGTTCGAAGTCCAACTCACCGACATTGCAAACTGCAGTGAGTCAGCTGTGGATTTTCAGTCTTTAAAATTAGAAGCCATGTGGCCCACTGGTTAGAGCACTGGCTTGGGAATCACAGGTTCAGTCCCCACTGTAGCCAAATACTCACTGCGTAACCTTGAGAAAACCACTTAACCTCTTACAGAAATGGATTGAAATAGGACCCCAACTGAGGACAAGCTGTTGCATATCGGCTGGACTATCCTGAGTGAATACATTGCAAAACAGAAATAATTAAGCAATAAGGCATAACAGGGTGCATGTTGTACAGGGATAATGGCATGCCTCAGGTGGGTTGATGCATGAGGATGAAGGTTGTGGTGCTTTCTCTACCAAGAAGTGCCATTGTTCCTGCACAACATACACCCTGGAGTGCCTTATAGCAATTATAAAATGGGTCTGGGAGGAAAAAATGTACATAGGCTGTGTTTAACCCAGAAAACTATTTATTAGTGAATTATCAACATGTAAAACATTAAATAGCATTTTTTTTTAAATTTTTGTCATAAAATAGTCCATCTGAAATGATGACTGATTAATGCTTCTACACTTTAAATACAGTAATAAATAAACTGTTGAATAATTTCTACACTTTCAATAAGTAATAAACTGTTGTTAATTGAAATAGTTGTTTAAAATACTTTCAACACCTTTAGTTCTAGTACGTAAATTAGGTTATAGGGAGTCAGCTGTTATAAACTGCTATCATACATATGGCAACTGGGGGTCAACTGTTTTATGGGAAATAGTGACAGACACAGTCACTTGGGACTATTTGAACTGTAAACATTAAACTGCACATTTTAGATAAATTACTGATGTTCAGAAAACTGGCAAAGTCCATATTCCTGTTGCCCAGTTCTGTTTCTTGTGGTGTTATGTGGTTGGAGCTGCTAGGATCAATGGAGGTTGAGGAATGACTGCAGCTGACATTGGCCTCAGGGGAGCTGCACTAGGAGGAGTGGCTTCAGGGATCATGATATCACAGAAAGATGTGGATGCCAGGCCAATCTGCATACTGTGATCTCTGTGGAGGATTACAGTGTTTCTGGCTGGTGCCTGTTGTAAGAAGGTGTGTAGGATCCTCACAAAATCAGGGGTGGCATACAGCATGTTTTCATCCAAGATCCTAATGGTAGCTTCTCTTGGTGGTTGCAGCTCATTGGTCAGTGGCAGATCATGGGTCTGTGTCTCAGAAGTGTTCCAGTTAGTTTTGGAAGTAGTGTCTCTACAGTCAGGGGGATGTGAAGGCACAGATGGATTGTAACATCTTTCCCTACCAAAATATGGAACCATGTGTTTCTGTTTTCAAGAGAGAGGCTCCAGTGACTCTGCAAGGATGTTTCAGATGTATGGCCTGTAACTGCCATTATTTCCCATGATTCAAGGCCAGCAGTGGAGAGAAGAGTGACAGCAGTACTTTGTAAACAATGGCTGGTGTAAACAGAGGTAAATCCAGCTAATCTGCAGATCCTTGAAAGCATTCCTGAGAGATATTTTTGCCCAATGGGCTCAAGTGTAAATGACACATTTGCTGTTTCATAGTCTGATTGACTTAATCAGCATGGGTGGAGATACAGTAAAAAGCAGAAGATTTTGGGCAGTTTACTTAGGTATTTTTTTTTTAAAGCATTCACAGGGCATAGTCTGTCTCCAGGTATTTCAGGCATATGTCCTCTGAACAAGTCTCAGCTACTTTCAAGTAGGTTGCCAATATTTTTAGTTCTCTCATTGTAGCTTGTTGTGGTATATTGTAAGTTGCTTTTATCTGTTAGAATTTGAAAAGCACTTGACTTTAGTGCTCAGACTCTACTCCAGCCTCGACAGTTGAAGAAAAGTTGAACATCCAGCCATACTCTTCTGACAAGCCCTGCAGCAGTGTCTGCATTTAGTGCCTTACTGTGTTTTATTTTTTCCAGGTCACTTGTGTTTATGGCTGGGTGATGGGCAGCTTTAACTTTTCTTTGTCTTCTTAGTTTTTAAGGATGCTTACAAAGACATTATCAGCAGTTTGAAAGTCTATATCCTTCGATATGCTCAGAGACTGGCTCACTTGGGGGGGAGCATTGAGGAATCTACTTATTCCAGCTCTCAAGGACACATAAGATGAGACACTGCATTTCACCTTGTGAATTTTTACTGTGGCATACATTTCTCTTAGAAATTTCTTCATGTTTTCTGTGGAAACAGAGGTAAAATCAACAGGTGACAGTTTTGATTTCATTTCAGTTGTCTGTGGTGCCAAGTCAGTAGTTTCTCTCACAGAAACCTGTTCAATTTATCTTGTCTAAGGTGTTGTTTGAGCTGTGCCTCTCATATAAACTTGCTCAGTTTCTGTTGTTGTCTCAGGCACAAGATCAGTAATTTCCATTACGAGAATGTCTTGGCTGTTATTTTCAGAGGCCAATAACTCTGACATACTGGGATCATCAAAAATTGAAAGCTGATCTCCACTGTGGTCTCTCAGTCATTAGTCTGCCACTCTGAGATACAGCAGTGGCTGTCAAGGAGACGTAAGATTCTGACAATGTCGGGATTCCAGGCAATGGGTGAAAGGTGAACAGGTTGGACAGGCTGTTGTGCTCTCATAACAGAACTGGGTTCCCAGGCTCTTAGCCAATCAGGTTTCTGAATTTTTTACACAGAATTCATAATAAATAATTATAATACTTGACTATTATCTATTCACTAAAGGTTCAGTTTGGTATATAATGCATTAACACATACTTAAAAATTCTTATAAAAAAGAGCCAGACTTCCCATAGTTTTCCAGCAAGTAAACATTACTGGTCCAGAAAATCATCTGCCCCTAGTTACAAATGGGTCAGTGCTATGTACAGTGATGCTAGCCTGAGAATTCAGCTGAATTTCTACTGCATTGCCCACCTGAAGACCAGAAAGGCAAATGATTTAAAAACATTGCAAGTCAACCTATTCAAGAGCAATATACATCTAGCTACTGGTTTAAAATCTGCACCTTTTTAAGGGCAGTTGCACTTCTTGTTTGTAAATCAGTGAAAACAATCTGTAAATATAAGTGGTAGAGAAAACTAATTGTAACTTAAGGGTCAATAAATCATAGACCTATGTGAGGCATAATTTGTAACTCATTTGAAAAGGCACAGAAATGGTACCAGAGTCTAGCTTATCTGAATGGTTGTTGCAGATTGATCAATATTAGGCCTTCTAGTTGATGAAAATCCTTTTCCCCATAAAAAAATCATTCTTTTTAGTACCTGACAAAAATAATTTAAAGAACTTTATGTCTCTCATTTTATGTTCATCTGTTATATAGCTGCATCTCTTCTCATAGTACTTGCGAGGGAGGTATCTTCTATCTAGTTCAATTACCAACTGAGGCCATATGGTTTAGAGGTTAGAGAACAGGTTTGAGAATCAGAAGACCTGTACAAATTCCACCACAGCCACTTACTTGTGTGACCATAAGCAGGCAATTTAAAGTGCTAGTAGCACCAAAAGTAGCAGTTAGAAATATTATTAGTTCTTAATAGTAGATGGTTGTTACTTTTTGTGTCTGAAGTATTTTTATTTTTCCTTTTGCTAATTGGAAAGTTTTCTACCTGGTAGTATGAGGTGTAATGAAAAAAGTAGCACCTTACCTGGAGATTGATTGTTCTGTTCCTTTTCATTACCTCATCAGCTTTGTGGTCTCACTTACTGTGACATCACAAGTGACTGATGTAGAGGGAGTGATTGCCACTTCTATGTCAGTTGTGATGTCACAGACAGTGAGGTCATAGGGCTGATGATGTATGAGGAGGAATAGAACTAACTAGGTCAGCCTCCAGGTTGAGTACTATTCCACACATCGCACCAAGTATCGTCAGGAAGAATATCTTCTAATCAGCAAAATGGAAAAGAAGGAAATATTTCAGATATAAGGAGTACTAGTTCACTGCATTTGAAAGTAAATAATAATTTCAAGCAGTACATTAGCTCTTTAATATCTCAGTGCTTTAGTGTAGCCATGTGAAAAACTGGGAAAAAGCAGGATATTACTAAACATATGCATTGGTCAATGCTGATGTTTGCTTGCTTGTACAATTTTTACTGTGTAGTTGTTGGGCATAGATAGCACAGCAGTTAAAATTAACAAATTAATAACATGAGTTATAACAGTGAAATTGTCATCATTGGAAAATGGAGAGTTTCACATATAACATTGTTTTCTTAGATTTTAACTTTGAATTTTCAAGATAACAGTTTTTATTACTTAGAAAAAAAATGTAGGGCTACTCGTCATAAAGCAACATCAATCCCACAGTATTGGAGCAGTTAATTTTATTAAGGTATTAAAAAAGAACAAAGGAGTAGCACCCCCCTTACAGTTGTCTAATGTTTTGCATCACGACCTCGTGCTTTATCAATGGTGTAATCAGTATAGCAATTACCTTTTATATACTTTGCAGTATGCAAATGTTAAAAGCAAATATTCAATAAATAGCTAATAAATAACATGATAATGAATAAATAATGAAGTGCATGTGCTATGTGCAAGGACAACTACTGCATAGTAATAAACTCTGGCCAGAGCCAATAGGGATGCATGGGAGGAATTTGGGGTAAAAATATTGAAAATTACCAAAGTTAAAAACCTGCATTAACAAAATGTAATATAGCCTCATAAATTTGTTGTTTTGTAATATTTCTATGCCAAATTTTCAACATAGCCTTGTTATAACCCTGCCTGATGAAAAAGGGCATAGAAAATGTTCAACTCCTGGCCTAAAGGTGATTTCACACAGGGACTGTGAAATCAACTTTCAGGATGCAAAAATACATTTTGGGCAGGAGTTGAAAAATAACAGCTGTCACATTCATCAGGTTCTGTAAATAAATGGCTATGTTGAAAATTTTGGGTTAAAATACTGAATATTACCAAACTCACAAGCCTACATTTGCAAAATTCAACATAGTCTCATAACATTTTTTAAATATTTTTACACCAAATTTAGAACATAGCCTTGTTATGACCCTGCCTCATGAACAAGGGCAGAGAAAATTTTTAACTCCTGTCTGAAAGGTGATTTACTTTTTGGGATGTAAAAAACATTTTGACCAGGATTTGAAAAATGACAGCTCTCATACTCATGAGGTGCTGTAAAGATATGGCTATGTTGTAAATTTGGGGGGAAAATATTGAAAATTACCAAAGATACAAGCCTGCATTCACAAAATGTAATGTAGGCTCATAAATTGGTTGTTTTGAAATATTTGTACACCATATTTCAACATACCCTTGTTATAACCCTGCCTCATGAAGATGGGCAAAGAAAATGTTCACCTCCTGGCCTAAAGGTGATTTTGTGCAGGGACTGCGAAATCAACTTTAGGGATGCAAAAACACATTTTGGGAAGGAGTTGAAAAGTGACAGCTGTCAGATTCATGAGGTGTTGTAAAAAAATGGCTATGTTGAAAATTTGGGGTAAAAATATTGAATATTACCAAACCTACGAGCCTGCGATTGGAAAATTCAACATAGCCTCATAACTTTGTTTTTTTTAAATATTTTTACACCAAATATAGAACATAGCCTTCTTAGGACCCTGCCACATGAACAAGGGCAGAGAAAATGTTCAACTCCTGTCCAAAAAGTGATTTTGTGCAGGGACCACAAAATTGCCTTTCGGAACACACACACAAAAAAACATTTGGCATGGATTTGTAAAGTGATAGCTGTCACTATTATGATGTGCTGCAAAGATACAGTTATGTTGAAAATTTGGGATAAAAAATATTGAAACTTACCAAAGTTATGAGCCTGCATTTGCAAAAGCCAATGTAGGCGCATAATGATGTTGTTTTGAAAAATTTTTACACCAAATTTTTAACATTGCCTTCTTATGACCCCACCTCATAAACAAGGGCAGAGACAATGCTCAGCTCCTGCCTGAAAGGTGATTTCATGCAGGGACTGTGAAATCACCTTTCAGGAAGCAAAATAACTTTTTTTTTAAATATTTTACACCAAATTTAGAACATAGCCTTGTTATGACCCTGCCTCATGAACAAGGGCAGAGAACATTTTTAACTCCTGTCTGAAAGGTGATTTTGTGCAGGGACCACAAAATCACTTTTTGGGATGTAAACAGACATTTTGACCAGGATTCGAAAAATGGCAGCTGTCACGCTCATGAGGTGCTGTAAAGAAATTGCTATAATGTGAATTTTGGGGATAAATATTGAAAATTACCAAAGTAACACACCTGCATTCACAGAAGTCAATGTAGTTCATAAAGCGTTTTTTTTAATATCTGTACACCAAATTTTCAACATAACCTTCTTATAACACCACCTCATGAACAAGAGCAGAGAAATTTTTCAACTCCTGCCCAAAAAGTGATTTTGTGCAGGATCATGAAATCAGCTTTCAGAATCAGGGTGTAAAAATAAAACATTTTGGCCAGGATTTGAAAAATGACAGCTGTCACAATCATTAGGCACTGTAAAGATATGGCTATGTTGTGAATTTGGGGGGGGGGGATATTGAAAATTACAAAAGTTATGAGCCTGAATTCATCAAATTAAATGTAGGATCATAAATTTGTTGTTTTTTAATATTTCTCTACCAAATTTTCAACATAGCCTTCTTATGGCCCCCACCTCATGAACAAGGGCAAAGAAAACTTTCAACTCCTGCCCAAAAGGTGATTTTGCACAGAGACGGCAACATCACATGTTATTTATTGCTCACCCCTCTGCGAGCACTTTTATTGAGCTCTAACACCTTCTTTGTCCCTCCATGCTGTGAGACACTCCTCGAGAGTGTGAGACAGTAAAGGAGCCAGTGGTGTTTGTGCTAGACAAGAGCAACAAATTATTCCTATTGGCAGTCCATGTTGTAGCTTACACCAGGAAGCTATTTGGAGCACTAGTAGTCCAGGACAGTCAGGGGGCAAAAACTACAGCTCTGCATTAACAAAGCAGTTTCAACTGCTGTTGTGTTTTGGGGCACTCTTGTGTCATTTTGAGCATTGGGGAGTGACTGAATTTGCTAATATTTAACTGTTCTGTGTGTTTTTTAACTGAAGGAGTCATGATCTGGTGATACACTTCCGGGTCACGTGATATTTATTGCTCGCCCCTCTGCGAGCACAGTGAGCACAAGGGCAGTGAGCGCATGGCTCCATGCACGGAGACACATACTGAGACACACGTGTCTGTGCGTGTCTAGAGTGTGCAGAGGATTCAGATGGTTCTAAGGCCACAAGTAATGTAAGTCTTGCCAGGATAGAAACTACTTGTTCCTATAAGTGTTGGTAAGCTCCATTGTGTTTGATTAAGTATTGTACCCTTGTTTGAGACTTCTACTCTGGTGTATATTTAAGAAACACAAATATGATGGCTGCTAGTAGTCACTCCACTATTCAAACAACAACTGGGAGTATTGGCTCACAATGCACCAAATGCAAAATGTATACACTAACTTCAGGTGATTTACCAGTACAGACTTACATGTGCAGCAAATGCCTGGAAATTATCGAATTACAAAGCATGGTTAGGTGTTCAATTTGCGTTTAGCAGCACTTTGAAAACAATCAATCTGAAATGCACAAACGTTTCAATGCAACTAATGCATCACCACCCAATGATGTCAATTATGGCACAGAATGTGTGAGTATTACAACAACAATCACTCCTCGTTGTTCTGATCCCTCCCCTCAGAAAGCTACTGACAGTCTCAAGCAATCTACTATTTCAACATCAGAGAAATTAAGATAAAAAGCAAGAGAAGATGATCTTTTTTCTTGATAAAAACTATAACGATGATGATAATTGGTACAATGTACAAGGCACTAGAGCCATTAAGAAGGGTAGGAAGGTTCAACATTTTAGCACCAAGTTATCTAATAGATTTGATGCCCTCTCCACCCTTTCTTTTAACACTGCAGAGGTAACTACAGAAGTCCACACAGGGTTAACAGACTCTAGTGACCTATCTCATATTAACACTTTTGGTTCTACTCCTCCTCCTCCTCCTTCCATTAATAATTTTCAAACCAGTGAAGCACCACTTACTGATCTTTCAATTGACTTAACCATTCCAGTGCTGCCCAGCAACCATCATGCATTTAATGACTCTTGTAAACAACAGATTTATGTATTAGGTGATTCTCTAACTAAATATTTAGACAGGACAATATGTAATCCTGACAAAGCAAACAGGACTAGTTCCAGCTTTAGCGGCATTAAGATATCTGATCTCACTATAATTCTGTCTGAGATTATGAAGTATTGTGGTAATAACCCTATTGCACTTATACATGTGGGTGCTAGCAACATTTTTTGAGATTCTGTCCAAAAATTAAAAGAAGATTTTATTGTAATGACTAATAAGCTGGTCAACATTGGTTGCGCATTTGTCTTTCTGAGATTTTACCTATCCCTCATTTCTCACCATTCCTTAATAAAAAAATTAAAGTCATAAATGAGTGAATGGCTTAGTAAATGGTGTTTGCAATAAAATATTACTTGCATAACCCATTGGGAAGAATTTGAACATCATTTTGAGTTATACTGTATCGATGGTCTACACCTAAGTAGGCATGGAAATGCTATCCTAGGAAAACAGTTTCTTTCAGTTATTAATAATCTTTTAAACTGAGTTCTGGGGGTGAGACGGTGTGTATGTCACCATCTCTAAAACCAGTTACCACTTGCAAGATGAAAAGTCAACAATTGCCTTGTTTAAGTTTCAATGCTAGGTGCCTGAATCAAAAACTGGATAAATTAAAATGTAGAATCAGCCAAGATAATATTGATATCATCTCTAATTGCAAAACTTGGGGTGATGATAGGTCATCTTGGGAAACAAATATACCTGGTTTCACCATTTACAAGCACAATAGAACTAATAGAAAAGGCGGGGGAGTTGCTTTATTTGTTAATAATCAACTAAATTCAATAAATATTACAAAAAGTATTAAAATGCATGATAAACTAACTGAGACAATTTGGGTCAAGATATTTCTTTCCACATCTGACGTTCTTATTTTGGGTTCCTGCTATTGTCCCCAAAATTATCCAGTGGACATATTAGAAGCTATATTAAGTGAAATCAAACGGGCAAAAGCCTTAGGGAATATTGTCACTGGAGACTTCAATCTGGGTGAAATAGGTTGGCTAAATCTAAGTGCTAATGACAGTTTGGGAAATAGATTATTGAATACATACTCCCAGCTAGGCCTCAAGCAGAACATATTTACTCCAACTAAAGGCAACAATATTCTGGACCTCATACTCTGTGACGATGATCTGTTTTTGGATAACATCCAGATTAGTGACCCCATAGGGAAATGTGATCGCAACACTGTCACCTTCAATATTATAACAAATTATGTTTATAATTCTAACCCCACCATTATATATTTATATGATAGAGCAGATCTGACAACAATGAAGCATGTTATTGAAAAATTAACTGGGAGTCAGTACTTTTAATTCTTCCCCTGCTCACTGTTGGGAAAGTTTTAAGGACATTATTTGCTATCTGAGAGATTTATATATTGCAGCTAAATTCAAAACCGTAAGTCATACAAAAGCTCCAAAATGGATGAATCTATCAATAAAAAGAATCATTAGGTTAAAATGAAAAAAAAAAACATGTTAGATATCTTAAAAATAAATCTACTTTGAATTGGGACTCATATATTCATATTAAAAAAATGCAAGAATATGATTAAAATGACAAATCCAGGTGGGAATACAATTTGGCATTAAATGCTAAAAAAAACTAATAGTAAACATTTCTATTCATACATTAAATCATTGAAGAAACCTACATGCCAAGTGGGTCCCTTACTTGAAAACAATATCTTGATCCTTATAAGTATGGCTGAGTTATTTAATAATAATTTTTGTAAAATGTTTACTAGTAAATCCCAAAACTCTTCTGATCATGCTCTGCTCAAAACTGATAATGTTTTACCAGTCTGTTTCCCCACAGATAATATTAAGAAAAAATTATTAACATTCAAAGGAAAATACAGTCCAGGTCCAGACAATACAGCCAGTCATCTGTTATGCTTATTAGCTGATACTATCATTGACCCTTTAAAAATAATGTTTGAATGTTTTCTGGCCAATAATTATGTTCCACATGATTGTAGAGAAGCAGATGTGATTCCTATTCATAAAAAAAGGCCCCAAAAACAATTGGGAAAGCTATCAGCCTATTAGTTTAACTTCCTCTGTCTGTAAACTTTTAGAAAGCCTTATAAATGATTTGATATCTCCCATTCTTGATCTTCATGATCCAGAGCAACACGGTTTCAAAAGTGGCAGAAGTTGTTTAACTAATCTAATATGTTTCTATGAACATATTAGTTCTTCCCTTGATAACAGTGTGCCTTGTGATGTAATTTTTATAGATTTTAGCAAGGCCTTTGATGTCATGCCACGTTGGGCCTTGACTACTAAACTATGTAAATTAAATATAAACAGCTTTATTGTTAACTGGATAAATAATTGGCTGCAAAAATGGACCCAACAGGTTGTCATCAATGGGGCAAAATCAGAAAAGGGCAATGTGTCCAGTGGTGTGCCTCAGGTTTCAGTTTTGGGACCCTGTCTTTTCCAAGCATTTATCACAGATTTAATTTTAGGTTGCTCTTCATTTACTACAAAATATGCAGATGATGTTAGTGGACCCTGTGCCTCTGTTTCTCAGGCAATAATTATTCAAAATGATCTTGATTATATTACCTCATGGGTAAAAAAACTGGGGTAGGACTTTAAACATTTCCAAATGTAAAGTAATGCATTTAGGCACCAAAAACTTGCGTTTCCCATACTCATTGGCCGGTTCATTACTTTAAAAAACTTCCGATGAAAGGGATTTAGGAATTATAATCTCAGATAATCTGTTTCATAACAAACATGTACATGGCATTATCAATAAAACCAATAAAGCTGTATGGTCTATTTTACGTAACATTAGATCTAGGGATCATGAGGTGCTGTTGCCATTGTATTGAGCATATGCCAGACCACATTTAGAATACGCTTCCCAGCTCTGGTGTCCTTACAACAAAGCTGAAGGTCATCTATTGGAAACAGTTCAAAGACAATTTACAAAAAACATTTCTGGGCTTCATACTGTTTCTTATGAGAGTAGACTAGACACTTTAAAACTTATGCCCCTTTCCACTCATTTTCTTCAGGGTAATCTTATGTTATTATATGACATCATTCAAGATCCCTATCTTTTGTGTGAATTAGGACTGGATTTTAAAAACTATTCACATGATACAAGGGGTCATCCCTTGCAGTTAGTAAGGAAACCTTTCTCGCACATCAGTCAAAAATATTTCTTCACTCTTAGAGTTATTGGCCCATGGAATAAATTGCCACTTCAGGTTGTCATAAGCGAAACCAAAAGTATATTTAAATACCGTTTAGATAAAATGATAGGTAGTGGGTATGATCTCTCTCTTACTATTTAGTGGTTTAATATAAGAGCACTATGGGCTTCTGCCTTCTCGCTCTTGAACTTACCTTAGTATGAACTTAGTATGAACCTTAGTATCACTGTGTGAGACAGAGCTGCCTAATGGTAGTGCCTTTGTTCATGAGGTAGGGTCCCAAAGAAGGCATGTTGAACATTTTGTGCAAAAACATGCAAACATGGCAAAGTTATGGCACAAAGTTCAAAACCCCATTGAAATATATTGAGCCACAGACCTATCTCTTCAGTTTGCAATCCAGCTTCGAAAATGGGAGATGTGTCTGTGGTCCAGAGAGGATTACGGCATTGGATCACCGATCGGTAAGTAAGGGCTCAGGGGAGGCTGAGTGGGAGGCTCGGGTGGGGGGCAGTGTAACGGTACAAAAGACATCGATGGATCCTTTTTTTTTTACATGTTAAAAATAAAGGAAACAATTGAGGATTCCTGCACTGGGGTATTGGGCACTCCCCAGTGCCACTGTTACATTTCTGGGGGGGAGTGGGGTGGTGGGAGCTTAGAGGGAGAGTTGGGGGGGAAGAAACTATAAATATAAAAAGGCAAAATGGAAAGCAAGAGAAGTCCTGTGAGCTGAATACTTCTGAACTAACAGCAACTACTGTCATGGCGTTCCACTCTCCTGCCTCCCACTGTATGTCTTGTTGCAGCATGTCTCTCTCTCTCCCCCCAGATGATTAACCAAGGCCATCCTTACTGTCTCTTGGCCATTTCCCCTGCCTCACTGTCTTTTCTGGTATTCTGACACCAGACCACACAGAGCCACATATCCATTACTGCCACTGCATGCCTGACAATGACAGATAGAGAGAGAGAGAGAGAGAGAGAGAGAGAGAAAGAGAAAACTGTGGCTGGTTAATAATCCTGGGTGAGCAGGCGGCAGTTGTCTGTGAAATACAAAGCCCAACGGCTCTTGCTTTGCCATAGCTCACTCCCACTGTCTTGCTCTCTCTCTCAGCTGACAGCCAAATAGTACTCCTTCCTCTGCCTGGGTTTGAATCTGTGCCCTGCAGGGTGTCTCCTGATCAAAGATGAGGCAGACAGAGACTGAGAGACACACACAGATTGACGACCAGAATGCACTGCTCAGAGATACAGACAGTTGCACAGTGATCTGTAAGGTTAACTTGACACAGCTGGGTCCAGATTGACCCTCTCCCAATATTTTCTTAAAGCCCAGATGTCAGGAGCAGATGTGGAATGGGGGTATGCTAACCCGATCCTGAACTGAAGAGAGAAAGAGTAAAGTACATCATTGAGGGGGTCTTAATTGTGGGTGCAGGACAGCGAGCTGAGAGCTCCTACATATTCCCCTCACTGTGCCTCTGTCTCACTGACTCACACTGTCAGCAGCACTGTCACTGTCATACCCTGTATAAGTGGCAGACTTAACATGTGTGAACATAAGTGATCTCATCTCTGCCACTTTGAGCAATTGTCAGATGCATGGGGGAGGGGGTTGATGTGCCACCACCACTATAGAGAGACAGTGACATACAGACAGTGACAGAGAGAGGGGACACAGACCTCTGCCTTCCTGTGTGCCATCTGTCAGGTGTTTCGGGGAAGGGGGTCCACAAAGAAAGGATAGAAACACAGTAGTGCATGCACTCCCTCCCTTGCTAAACATAAGCTGCAAAATAATGGCTGCATGTCACTTTTGCCTCCTCCAGAACAAACCGAGTACCGACGCTACTTTGGCCAAGTTGTTCTACAGAACCATGCATTAAAAAGGGAATTTAATGCATGGCCATGCAGAGTGACTGGACCAATAGATTTGGACATTTCTACCAACCCATTTTATAAGTGCCTATAGAGAATGCTTCACAGATGCAGAGGCAACTGTGTTGTCACTCCAACGTGTTCTTTGTTCTCAAGGAATGCAGTGTTCTTTTCTCATAGCAAGAGGTCTGCAGGGCTCCACCCACTGCAGCCCTAAAAATGTTCTTTCTATACAGTATATACATATACATACTTTACTAGTGTTATACACAAGTATTACTAAACAAATTATGGCCAGAGTCAATAGGGCTGCAGCTGAGGAATTTGGGGTAAAAATATTGTAAATTACCAAAGTTACAAGTGTGCATTTGCAGCATGTAACATAGGTGCATAAATATGTTGGTTTGTAATACTTTTACCCCAGATTTTTATCGTAGCCTTGTTATGACCCTGTCTCATGAAGATGGGCAGACAAAATGTTCAACTCCTGGCTTAAAGGTGTTTCTGCACAGGGACTGTGAAATCAACTTTCAGGATGCAAAAACACATTTTGGGTAGGAGTTAAAAAATGACAGCTGTCACATTCATGAGGTGCTGTAAAGAAATGGCTACGTTTAAAATCCAGGGTAAAAATATTGACTATCATCAAGCTTATGACCCTCCATTCACAAAAATCAATGTAGGCTCATACCTGTTTTGTTTTTTAATGTTTTTACACCAAATTTCCAACATAGCCTTCTCACAACCTCACTTCATTAACAAGGGCAGTTAGCAAGGGCAGAGAAAATTTTCAACTTCTTGCCGAATGATAATTTCATGCAGGGACCACAAAATCCCCTTTCAGGATTTAAAAAAATGTATACTAGAGAGTGGAACATACTGGATTTGGTGCTAACAAATGGTGATCAAGTCCAGGATGTGGTAGTACAGGACCCTGTAGCAGGAAGTGACCACCACTCAGTGTGATTCCTCCTCAACACAGGGAGGGAGTCGGCTAAGACCAGGACAAGAGTGTTGGACTTCAGGAAGGCAGATTTTGCCAGAATGGGAAGTATCCTAGAGGGGTATTTAGCTAAAATTAACCCAGTGATGGATGTTGATCAGAAATGGGCATCATTAGAAAGGGGCTGAATGAGACCATGAACACATGTGCCAAATCTCAGAGTAAACAGTCCAGGTCCAGAAATCCTAGCTGGCTCACCGAGGAAGTGGAGTGGAAGGTGAGGGAAAAAAGATTGGCCTTCATTAAGTTCAAAAAATTGGGGTGGAAGGAGGATAGAGAGGTGTTCACAAAGACATCTAGGGAGTTGACCAGGTCAGTCAGGGCAGCCAAGGCAGTAAAGGAGCTGAAGTTGGCTCAGGGGATCAGAGAGGGGGCAAAGGGGTTCTTTAAATACATAAGGGAGAAGAGGAGTTGTAGAGATGACATTGTTAGAATCAAGAGGAATGGGGGATGGGTGAAGCAAGGGGAAGAACAGGCAGAGACACTCAATGAATACTTCTGCTTGGTGTTCACAAAAGAAAGGGATGGCCCAATACCACACAGTAAAGGGGCAAGGGTGAAGGGGCAGAGATAACAGATGGGGTCATCCAAAAGGATAGAGTTCTGAAGGGCCTTAAAGCCTTGCAGTTGGACAAGGCACCAGGACCAGATGGTGTACACATAAGGGTCCTGAAGGAGCTGGTGGAGGTGTTGACAGGCCCTCTGATAGACCTCTTCAACACCTCCTTGGAGATGGGGAAGGTACCCTGAGACTGGAAGATGGCTCACATGGTATCCCTTCACAAGACTGGACCCAAGGACCAACTGGGCAACTACAGACTGGTAAGCTTGACTTCCATATTGAGGAAGTTGATGGAGACCATTCTAAAGGAGAGGTTGATAACCTTTCTCGATAGTAATGGTCTACAGGATTAGAAACAGCATGAGTTTGTCTTGGGAAGATCGTGCCAAACTAACCTGATCGACTTCTTTGGCTGGGTCACTAGGATGGCTGATGAAGGCCACGCTGTGGATGTCCTGTACTTGGACTTCAGCAAGGCTTTTGACTTGGTGCCCCATGGGAAGTTAATGAGCAGGGTGGGGGAGAAACTGGTGGGGTGGGGTGGGTTGAGAGCAAGGCAGACAACAAAGGGTAGTTGTAAGGGGGAGAGACATCCAAGCCAAGGCCAGTAACAAGTGGAATATTGAAGGTTCAGTGCTTGGCCCTGTTTTGTTCAATGTCTTCACTGGAGGCATTGCAGGCGGGGTCAAGAGTAAGATCAGCCTGTTTGCAGATGACACTGATATTTGTGCAAAAGTGGACAATGAGGAAGGGAGGCAGGCACTCATAGAAGATCTAGCTAACTCAACACTGGTCCAGGGAGTGGCAGTTTGGGTTTAATGCTATGAAGTGCAAGGTTATGCACCTCAGAGCAAGAAATCCCAGGACCAGCTACTGGCTGGGGGAGTGCAGGTAATAGCTTCAGAGGAGGAAAGGGACCTCAGGGTAGTAGTCACAGGGGACATGAAGGTATCAGCACAGTGTAGGAAGGTGGCTGCAAGGGTAAATAGGATGCTGGGGTGCATTGCCAGAGGCATCACCTCTAGAAAGGAGGAGGTCATCCTGCCCTTGTATAGATCACTGATAAGGCCACACTTGGAGTACTGTGTGCAGTACTGGTACCCATACCACAAAAAGGATGTGAGATTACTAGAGGGGGTGCAGCGCAGGGCTATGAAAATGATCATGGGGCTGGGGGAGTTGCCATATGAGGAAAGATTGAAGGAGCTCAACATGTATTCATTGGAAGAGAGAAGGGAAAGAGGGGACATGATAGACACCTTTAAGTACTTGAAAGGCATAAACATAGTCAGAGCAGAAGGATTGTTCAGCTTAAAGGGGTGAAGGGTCACTAGGGGTCACAGTTTGAAGTTGGAAGGGGAAGATTCAGGAGAGAGATGAGGAGGCACTACTTTACAGAGAGAGTGGTGGCGAGATGAAACACACTGTCAGAGGAATAAATTGAACTGAGGACAGTGAATAGCTTTAAGCGGGGTTGGGATACAGTCAAGGGCAGGATTAGTACAGACAAGAACACAAAGGGGGGAAGACCAGGAAAGGGGAGGAAGGGAGGTGTTTGAGTGGGGCTGGTGCAGCTTTAGTAATATGAAACTAAGAGCTGCACAATTGGGCAGACATGATAGACCTGTGGGCCTTTTTCTGCTGGCAATTTCATACTTTTGTATGTATTGACAAGGATTTGAAAAATAACAGCTGTCACATTCGTGAGGTGTTGTAAAGATATGACTATATTGTAAATTTGGGGTAAAAATATTGAAAAGTACCAAAGTTATGAGCCTGTGTTTACAAAATTCAGTGTAGGCTCATATCTTTATTATTTTTCAATATTTTTTACACCAAATCTTCAACATAGCCTTTTTATGACCCCACCTCATGAACAAGGGCATAGAAAATGTTCAACTCCTGCCCAAAAGGTGATTTCACAAATGGACCACAAAATCACCTTGCAGGACTGATCTGCCTAATGACAGTGACACTGTTCATGAGGTGGGGTCCCAAAGAAGGTATGTTGAAAATTTGGGCCAAAAATTTGTAAAAATGCCCAAGTTATGGCACTAAGTTCAAAACCCCATTGAAATACATTGAACTACATACCTGTCTTCAGTTCATGGTTCGGTTTTGAAGAGTGAAGATGTGTCTGCGGTCCAGAAAGGATTACGGCGTTGGACTCCCAATGGCTAAGTAAGGGCTTGGGGGTGTGTGCAGCATGGTGGATGATCAGTGGAAGGTTCAGGTGGTGGGTAAGGAATGGCCGCAAAAGACATCGATGAACCGTTGTTTTTACAGATGGAAAAAAAAAAGAGACCGATGATCCCTGATCATGACATTGGGGGACTGGGCACCCCCAGTGTCACAGATATGTTGGGGAAGACATTGATGGACCATTGTTTTACAGTGCAAAACAAAAAAACAAAAAAAGACCAACGATCCCCGATCTAGAAAAAAGACTGACGTTCCCCAATCATGACACTGGGGGATTGGGCACCCCAGTGTCATTTCTATGTTTCTGGGGGGTGGTGAAGTGGTAAAAGTTGGGAATCCTAATTGCAACACTGGAGGATTGGGCATTCCAGTGTCACAGTTATATATCTGTGGGCTGATCTCGACACTGAGGGGGACTGGGCACCCACAGTGTCATTTCTATGTTTCGGGGGGGGGGGTGCTGAGAGGGAGGGTAGGGTGGAGAGAATTTCTGTAATATAAAAAATATATATAAATAAGTGCCAGCTGTTACGGTGGAACACGGCTCACTCTGCAGTGACCAAGATGGCTGCCACATGTTACTGCACATGCACGACTGCTAGTACATACACAGTACAGTGCAGTGGCCATCTTAAACACAACAAAGTGTGCTGTGTTCCGCCATGACTGCCGGCACTGTGAAATATTGCAGTACTATGGTCAGTAGGGACAACATGGGTGGACTGCTTCACAGACGCAGAGGCGACTATAATGCGCTGCCACTATGCTGCAGCGACACTAATTGTGCCAACCATCACTACAGCAATAGCACAATTGTACCGTTGCTGTGCAAAACTGTGTTTTTTGCATGGGACTTCACCCCCTGCACTTTAGATAACCAACTCCAAATTGGAGTTGGTTTGGGGGAGGGGGTAAACACCCCAGAGACAGCAGCATTACTAAACCAGCAGATCATCACACTGAACCGTCAAGTTTTGTTGCTGTGACGGTCCTTGCTGTGTTCCCTTCACTGTGGAAACAGTATACCCTGTGACGCAAGCCATGTTGTTCATTCAGAAGGAATGTGGAGTCCTTTTTCTCAATGATCATGAAAGATCGGCAGGGCTCTGATCAATGCAGCCCTAAAAACACTCTTCTTATAGCCACTATAACTGCCTCTATAATACAAGCAACTGAAATAGTGAAGAATAGGAGTGGGAAGTGGGGACAGCAGGGAGGGGCGATGGCAGGTGATGAAGGAAAATACAAGAACTACATGAAATTTTTCACTCCTATTCATCACTGTCTCAGTTGCTTGTATTACAGTGACTAAGAGGAGTGTTTCTTAGCAATATCTATGTTTGATACCAGCAGAGTATTTATATGAATATACACGTATAAGTTTGAACATTTTTACTATAGTTGTCACTGCACATAGTACTTACATGTCATTATTCATGAGGACGTTATTTATTAGTTATTTAGTGGAGAATTGCTTTAAGCATTTGCATATTGAACAGTATTTAATGGGTAATTGTTATATTGATTATGCCTTTGATAAAGCATGAGATAGGGATGCAAAATGTTACACAACTATAAGCAGGGTGCTAATACTTTGTTCTTTTTTGTACCTTAATAAAATTAACTACTTCAATATGGTGGGGATTGACTTTGCTTTACATAGAAGTTGACGTCAGATAAGGACTGCAAGGCCCATCCAGTCTGCCCATTTCTTTTTCTGCCTTATAAATGTGCCATCATCCTGTGCTGTCAGTGGCCTATCTATTCATACTCATCTGTATTGCTCCCTTATGCCTATCACATGCCTGTTTGAAGCCCTGCACTGTATTCAGTGCCACCACTTCCTAAGGTAGGCCAGTCCATGCATCCACCACCCTTTCTGTGAAAAAGAACTTCCTTGCATTACCCCTTAATCGGCCTCCCTCTAATCTCATGCTGTGTCCTCTTGTCCTGCTATTTTTCTTATACTGAAACATGTTAGACTCTTTCACCTTGTTAATGCCCTTAAGGTGTTTGAATGTTTTGATCATATCACCTCTCTCCCTCCTTTGCTCTAGGGTATACATATTGAGCTCCGTTAATCTGTTCTCATATGTCTTCTGATGCAGTTTTGTTTGCCCTTCTCTGGACTGCCTCAATTTGGTTAATGTCCTTGTGAAGGTGTAGCCTCCAGTACTGCATGCAGTACTCCAGATGGGGCCTAACCAGTGTCTTGTAAAGAGGGTTTATTACCTCCCCATTACAACTTATGATACCCCTACTAATACACCCTATCATCCCCCTAGCCTTACATACTGCTTTAAAGGTCTGCTTGGATGATTTCAGGTTATCGGTGATGATGATGCCCAAGTCTCTTTCTTCCTTTGTGACTGCCAGCAACTCTGCTCCCAGCCTATAGGTGGCTTCAGGGTTTCTCTTCCCTATGTGCATGATCTTGCACTTCTTTGCAGTAAATCCCAGTTGCCACTCTTTTGACCATTTTGCTAGTTTATCCAGATCTCTTCTCATTCTGCCCACCCCATCTGGATCATCTACTCTGTTGCAGATCTTGGTGTCATCTGCAAACAGACAAGCCTTACCATCTAGTCCATCTGCAATGTCACTGATGAAGATATTGAAGAGAACTGGCCCCAGGACTGATCTCTGAGGTACCCCGCTTGTGACTTGCATCTCTTCTGACTGCATACCATTTACCACCACTCTGTTTTCTGCCCATCAACCAGTTTGCCACCCAGTTGACCAACTTCTGACCCACTCCTAGTCTACCCAGCTTGTTTATCAATCTTCTATGTGGAACAGTGTTGAAAGCTTTGCTGAAGTCAAGGTAGGCAACATCAACTGCTCCCCTTTGGTCCACCACTCTGGTTACCCAGTCAAAGAAATCTATGAGATTAGTTTAACAGGACCTTCCTTTTGTAAACCCATGCTGTCTAGGATGAATAGCCATACTATTTTGTTTTTTCCATGTACGTTTACTATGTGGTGGCACTATCTGAGTGATCCTGAGACATCTTATACTTTCTCATCATTTTTATTACCCCAGAATACAGTCATCTCTCGCTATTACAAACCCCAGTACAACGAATGCATGGCTATAACAAGTGCCCAGTCTGACTCCTGTTTTTCACTGCAGCAGTTTGTAGCAGTCTGCCAATCAGTTTATTGTCACCACCTGCTTGTTGGAATCAGTTGATTGTCAGCCATGTGCCACTTCTTAGTTAATCAGTACAGTATAAGAAAAGTGTTCCTCCCCCACCTCTTATCACACTCACCTAAAACTTCTGGAACCTGCTCTCCTACTGTCTATAAGATAAAGTGTTCAGTGTACTCTATGCTAAACTATATCTAAACTTAAGCTTCTCAATCATCTGAAGGCAAGTGAGAGTCTTCCCAAACTTACAATTGAAACAAGCTTTTCAAATTCTTTACATGGAAGAAGGAAGAACCCTCCTTGCAAGACTTTGTGGAGGAATGTGCTGACAGTGATGGATTCACCAGATTCTCTCAAACGCCAAGGACTTAATTTCTAAAAAGGCTTCCACACTGCTATAAGTTACTGGACTTGATTCTTATATGGCCTTTAGACTGACACAAGCTACAGCAAAAGGCAGCTTGTGTCAGTGCTTGGTGCATCAGGGACCCTTCGTCCAATTATCAGACAGGGCCCTGGCAGCAAAGGCATGCAGCATGTGACAACTGTGGCCACGCACCACACAGATGGCACAACCAGATAGTTAGCTGCAAGCCATAGGGTGACTGTGTGCCGCTCTAGTCCCTGGTAGTCTAGCAGTACCCCCAAACCCTGATGTGCCCGTATAAGAAAATGTTTAAAAGAACCCTTCCCTGGTAGTCTAGCAGTCCCCCATCCCGATGTATCCATATAATAAAATGTTACACAGATGCCCTCCCTGGTAGTCTAGTGGTCCCCCACCTCAATTTGCCCATATAATAAAATGTTGCACAAATCCCCTCCCTGGTAGTCTAGCAATCTCCTGCATCCTGATGTGGCCCATAATAATCACAATTACTATTTTCCCCTTCCCTGGTGATTGAGTGGCCCCCCTCCCCAATCCCAGATGTGGCCCAGTATAATGAACATTAATTCCCCTCACTTCCCTGATAGTTGTGTTATCTCCCTACCCAAACTCCAGCAGGAAGTGCCCACCACCCAACTACCCCATAGCAAAACAGAGCTGGCAAATGACACAGCCCTGCTCTCACCTCCATGGCTGGCCACTGAATGAACTGTCACTCAGCACATGCTGTAAAGTGTACACGCTCACCCGGCCCAGTGGTGCTAACGGCTGAGGTGCTGGTTGCCTTACCTCAAGCTATGCCAGCAACCTGTGTTCAGGAATGAGCACAGGCTGCCAGGGGTTGGCAGGGGTGGAGAGGAATTGAGCATCCGAGGGACTTCTCTCCCTCTCTAAGAGGGGGGATTTCAGGGGTCAGTGCAATTCTGGCCTCTGTTGGTGGCTGGGGGACAGAACACTGACATTGTAAGATAAGCACTGAGTGGGGCAGGTGCCGGGAGGAATGTGTGCAGACACGTGCACGTTCCCTCCCCAGATGTCATTGCATGCCCCACTCATGAGGGAAGGAAAAACAAGAAAATGGCCCCAGATCAGCTAGATGATGAAGCCACTCGTCGCAGACCCTGCCCTGAATGGCACTCACTGAACTGGATCCTATTCAAGGTGAGTAGTAGTTTGGGGGAGTGCCTCACTGCCTTGTCATGGGGTGTAAGCCGTGGGAGAAGAGGGGAGGGAATGTAGCCTGATGTCGGGGTATGGAGCTGGATGGGTGGCTAGGATGAATGCTGACCTGGGAACCCTGGGGGAAGAAATAGAATGCACAAAACAAAAAGTGTACACACTCATTGATTAATTAATGAGTGTGTACACTTTATAGTATAGGATCAGTGCCAGTTCAGTCGGTGGCTGGCTGCAGAGGCAAGAGGAGGGCTGTGCCAGTTGCTGGCTCTATTTTGGAATGGGAGGAGTGGGGTGGTGGGCACTACCTGCTGGGGTGGGGGATGGGGGGCCACTCAACTACCAGGGAAGTGTGTGAAGTTAAAGTTTATTATACTGGACCACATTAGGGATTGGAGGGCGAGGGCAGTCGACCACCAGGGAAGGGGGAAATAGCAATTCTTATTATTACAGGCAACATTGGGATGGGGGAGCCACTTGACTACCAGGGAGGGGATCTGTGCAACATTTTATTATATGGGTACATCAGGATGGGGGGCCACTAGACTACCAGGGAGGGGATCTGTGCAACATTTTATTATATGGACACATTGGGATGGGGAGACCACTAGAGTACCAGGGAGGGGATCTGTGCAACATTTTATTATACAGGCATATTGGGATGGGAGACTGTTAAACTACTAGAGAGGGGTTCTTTTAAACATTTTATTATACAGACACATCGGGGATTAGGGTGGGGGCCAATCAACCACCAGGAAAGGGATGTATAATTACATAGGACTTCTGGGACATTGGGGATCAGGGAGGGGGGCTATGGCACATTGCCACAAAAAGATAACTCTCCCAAAGGAGATTTCCTAAGTATCATTAGGCCAGCCCTGGCTGGTCTAAGGGTACTTAGGAATTCTCCCTCTGGGAGAGTTCTGCCCATAGCGCAATGTCGCAGTCCATATTTGGGCACACTGGTGGCACAAGCCCCTTTTGGGAAGGCAGCCTGAAGTTGCTGCAGGCTGCCATTGAGAATCGCTCCCAGCACATCATTTGGCACAAGGGGCACTTTTCGCCATTCATTGTGGTGCAAGCCCGATGTGCTGCACTGGGAGCTTTGAGAATTGAGCCCACTGACTTTTTCAAGCCTGAGAAGAAACAGTAAAAGTACTGAACAGTACTACTCTAATTGGACAGTACATACCGTAAGGAATGTTGACTAAATTATAGCTGCAGTAACATGATGACAGGGTTTAAGATGGTGTTCGTATGTTATATGTCAATAAAGTTAACTTTTTAACTGAGAAACTGTTCAGGTAAAAACTTTGAATACAGGTTGATGTCTCTTGATGTAATGAAGGAGTTACTATAACTTGCACTAACCACAGCTCCAAATTCATTCATTATATTGAGGGAAGACTGTATTAATGTGACAGGTGTCACTTATCAAATGCAATTCAAAATGTGATTTTATGGAATGATCGAGAAAACAGGTTTTGGAGAGGTTTTGAAAATGATATCTTTCATGTTCATTTGATGGGGTAAAAAGCAAGATTATGTTGAAATCATGGGTTCAAAAAGTAAAAAATTGCAACATTATGAACAAACATTAAAAAATGTCAATGTGCAACTTGCTGAGCTTGCTAAGATCCAGATGATCTCTTGCTCCACCCAGGGGCTACAGAGTCTGCTGCCATTTCCTCAGAGGTTGCCTAGATAGAGGAGGGCCAGCTGGACCTTGGCGAGTTCCAGGAGGGCAGAGGTGGTGGGACAGGGGCACATTCCTCAGCCTTTGCCACTCACGAATTCCTTAGTTATTCTGGCAGAACAGGACTGCTGTGAGGAGGGACCCAAAGTGGTGGCAAGGAAGATGTGGGGTCCTGTGAAAGGGAGGCCCAAAGGTGTGTTGCAGAGGACCCCAGCAGAGAAGAAAGCAACTTCTTGTGGGCAACTAGATTTGGATGCAGAAATTTGTGGTTAGAGGGAGGGCAGATGCCTACCTGATGACTTGCCTCGGTGGCTCAGAAGGATGGCAGGGGATCCTAAGGATTGCTAGGGTGGCAGGACAGGGTGGGGAGCTGGATGCCACTGTCCACCTATGGACAATTGACCTAGTGAGGGAAAGGGCTTGGGTAGTACCTTGAGAGTTCCGAAAACTGGGGAGGGGCCAAAGGTAAATAGCATGAATGGTGTTACCTATGTACAGTCATGGGGAGGATAGGGAGCTCCACATCAAGAGATTCAACACTTGGTTGAAAAGGGAAGATGGTTTCAGCTTCAATGAGCACTGGGTGCCAACATATGAAGATATGGTTCTATACTGAGGTAATGGCCTGCATCCATCAGGGAAGAGGGCAACCGTCCTCAGTGGAAGGTTTAGAAGTTACTTTGGTGAACATTTAAACTAGCTAGGGGGCAGTGAAAACACAAAGGAAGGCATTTACTTCCCCACCCCACAGAGTGAAGCAACAGAAAGAGAGGGCACAAGGGGAAGAAACTCCTCCAGGGCACAAGTTAAAGGAAGCAGAAGTATACAGTAGTAGGTTACAAGGGGAACAAGAACAGAAGAGGTGGAAAGGGAGGGGTTGAGAAGGCACCAAAAGGGTAGTGAGGGGAAGGAGGTGAGAGGGGAATGTTTATGTGCCAACAAAGGCAGGAATGGGGAGGATTGCAGGCAGAGTGGGAGCAAAGTGTGAAAAGCCATGTGTGCCAGTGCAAGGAGTGTTGGAAATAAAATTCCAGAACCAGAGGCCATCACAGCAGAGGCAGACCTGGATCTTATGGTCATTACTGAATCATGATACACAAGGAGCCAAGACTAGGACATGGCCATACCAGGCTACACTCAATTCAGGAAGGACAGAGAGGAAAGGAAAGGTGGAGGGGTTGTGCTGTGTGTGAGGGAGGGTATCAGAGCAACAGCAATGCAAGGGATCCCTGGGGTAAAGCATAGATTGGAGGTGCTATGGGGTAATTTGTGAATCTAAAAGTGGATAAGGCAATGAGGCAGACAGAGTACACCCAAGGGTGCTGAGAGAGCTCAGGGAGGTACTGACAGCACCTCTGACAGCACTATTCAGCAATTCACTGGAAACAGGAGTGGTTCGAGAGGACTGGAGGAAGGTACATGTAGTCCTACTTCATAAATGCTACAGCAGGTAGTAGGCTGGCAACTATAGGCTAGTCATTCTAAGGTCAGTAGTAAGGCAGTTAATGGAAGCCCTATTAAAAGAAAGGCTAGTGGAATATCTTGACTCCATCAGGTTACAAGACCCAAGGTAGCATGGATTTACAGGGAAAAGGTCATTTCAGATGAAACTGATCGATTTCTTCAACTGGGTGCCTAGGAAGTAGATCAGGGTGAGGAGGTGGATGTGACCTATTTAGATTTCAGCATAGCCTTCAACACCATATAACATACGAGGCATATAAGGAAACTGTGCAGTTTGGGGGTTGGGCCCAAGGTGGTAAAGTGGGTACAGAACTGGTTGATGGATTGGCGACAGAGGGTGGTGGTAAACGACACTCTAGTGAGCAGAAAATGACCAACAGGGTACCTCATGGCTCAGTACTTGGACCAGCCCTCTTCAATGTCTTCATAAACAACATTGCAGAATAGTTGGAAGGGAAGGTATGCCTCTTTGCAGCTGACACCAAAGTCTGCAATTGGGTAGATACTACGGATGGAGTGGAGAAAATGAGTAGAGACCTGAGAAAACTCAAGGAGTGGTCGACAGTATGGTGTCACAAACCCACTCAGCAGGTCAGACCCTCTGCTCCCACAGTGCCAACCTCCGAGCACAGTATTGTGAACGGGTAACAGAACAGGGTAACCCTCCTGTCTGCTTGTGGGTCCGAATCACCTTTAGTCTCAAGTTCTGTGGGGATTCAAACTGTGAACCTTATGCTAGCATACCCAAATGTACAGGCTCAGATAATCTGCTCTTCGGGGATGCCAGATATCTTTTGCCTATGGGCACCTAACCAGGTATCCAAAATGAACCCTTAAAACTCTATAAAAGATATTAGGTATATTCTTACCTTTTCCCAGTTTGATAACACCATTAAGCTATGAACAGTTTTGTCAATCTTAACCCTCCATACATCACATGCAAAAGAAAGAACTTCGAACACACACCCAGGCAGTCTTTTTAAATATAGATTTACTTAAAAATGGATTAAAATATGTAAAATGTAAACACAGAACCATATATCACAAAGCATACAATCACTAAAAAGAACAAGGTTACAGTACAAACATAAACTCCAACCACAATACAATTAGACTTTTCTATCTAATGTATCACCTTCTTACAGTGCTTATAGTTAGTTCTTGTTTCTAAGAGCCCACAAAGAAATGTGCTCAGTGGAAATACAGAACACAGTTTAAAATGCTGTGTTACCACCCCATTCGATGATGTAATCTAGCTCCTCCTTTCAGAATATAAAAAATATACAAAACAGGATGTCCTATCAGGAGGTATATTAAATAAGGTGACATCAGCAAAAACTCATTTCCCAGTAGGCCTCCTTAATTTTGTGTGGTTTCCTGTTTCCAAGTACATTATAGGTTTTCACAACTCTGTAGTTTGTCAACTAACTGTGTGATAGCTAGATCCTGTCCTGTAATAAATTGTATATTTAGCTTCCAGACTTCAAAGCAGCACAGGTCATAAACAAGGCCATAAAATGAAATGTCTTGGAAGTTAGTCACATTACAGAGATCTGCTGTTTAATATATGTCCTGTCATTTTAATTGAATCCTGGGGGGAGGGCATCCCACAGGCTGTCTCATGAGAGACACTCACATACCACATTCTATATACAAATATAATAGAGCAATCATAACCAGCTGGCCAAGTGTCACAAATACTTCCCACCTAGACTGAATTTAGGGGCTCTATCTCCTGCATGGGATTAGTTTCTCAAATCAGTTCACTCCTCATAAAGACACAAAAGGCCATCACTGTTCTGATTGGTCACTCCAGCCATATGTAACTTTTGTCATGTCATACCCTTGTAAGGCAAGACTCCATCTTAACAGTCTACCATTAGTTTGTCCCATTTGCATCAGCCAAACCAGGGGGTTGTGGTCAGTTTGTACCACAAAATGCTGTCCATATAAATATGGCTCTAACTTTTTTAGGGACCACACTATGGCAAGACACTCTTTTTCCACAGTAGAGTATGCCTGCTCCATGGGAAGTAACTTTTTACTCAGGTACACTACCGGGTGATCTTTTCCTTGGTTGGATGTCTGACTCAGTACGGCCCCAATACCCACATCTGAGGCATCAGTCTGAACTATAAAGGGTCTGCTGTAATCAGGACTTGTCAACACAGGAGCACTGCACAGTGTCTCCTTTAATCTGGTAAAGGCTTTCTCATAGGCTGGTTCCCTGGTAATTTTCTTAGGAATCCTTTTCTTTACCAGGTCAGATAGCGGAGCAGCCAGGGCACTGTTATTGGGTACAAATTTCCTATAGTACCCTGCTGACCTGAGAAAACTCCTGCCCTGCTTCTGCACTTCTGGTCTGGGCCACGCCTTGATCACCTCTATTTTTAGTTGGTTACGATGGAGCTGTCCCCAGCCTACAACATGCCTGAGGTATGCCACTTCAGCCATGGTCACCTGGCACTTTTCAGTTTTGATACTGAGCCCAGCCCTCTGTATCCTGCTCAGCATTTCCCTAAGGTGTGACAGGTGTTCCTCCCAGCTGGCAATAAAGATGGCAATGTCATCCATGTACACCATGGCTTACTCTTCAGCACCATTTAACACCTGATTCACCAACCTTTGGGAAGTGGCCAGGGCATTCTTCATTCCAAAAGGCATTTCTTTAAATTCAAATAAGCCTATTGGAGTGATGAGGCTGACCTCTCCCTAGCTCTGTCCATTAACTCTACCTGCCAATACCTCTTGGTTAGGTCAATACTCGTAAGGTAGGACACCCGTCCCAACTTGTCCAGGAATTCATCCGTCCGGGGCATCGAGTGGGTGTCTGACTTCATGACTGCATTCAGTCCACAATAGTCCACACAGAAATGAGTAGAGCCATCTGGCTTGGGCACAAGGACTACAGGTGAGGCCCAGGGGCTGTGGGATCTCTGGATTACCCCTAAATCCAGCATCTCCTCCATTTCCCTCCTAATGTCCTTTTGGACAGCCTCCGACACCCAATATGCTGTCCACTGTATGGGCATCTGGGTCCCTATCTCCACATCATGCATTACTAAGGGGGTTAGTCCAGGCTTGGCACTAATCAGGGGGGCAAAATCTGCTAAAACCTCCATTACTTCCTGGATCTTGTCTGGGGCCAGCTGGGGAGACAATTTAACTGCCTCCACAGAGGACTCCCACTTGCATTCTTCCAGAAAGTCCAGAAGGGGGTCTCCTTCATCCATCCCCTCCCCAGGACTACATACTGCGAACATCATGTCAGCCCTATTAGCATATGGATTCATCATGTTGACATAGTACATTCTTTCTGGCTGTCTTCTGTCAGGTAACTCTATGATATACGTAGTTCATGTCATTTACCTTCCTAACTACTTTGTACAGTCCTGTCCACTCAGCCTGCAGCTTGTCTTTCCAGACCGGAATAAGGACCATGACTTCCTGACCCACCATGTATGAGCGAGCTCTGGCTCTGTGGTCGTACCACACTTTTTGTTTCTGTTGGGCAGCTGCCAGGTTGCTCTGGTTGTCCCCATAAGCTCCTTCAGCCTTTCCCTAAACCTAAGGATGTAATCCACTATGGGAGTTCCCTGGGTGGCGTGCTTGCCTTCCCAGTCCTCCTAGATCAAGTCTAGTGGCCCATGTACCCGGCGTCCATATAAGAGCTCAAAGGGGGAAAATCCTGTTGACTCTTAGGGCACCTCCCTGTATGCAAACAACAGATGGGGAAGGTATTTCTCCCAGTCCCTCCCATGCTGTTCAGCAAATGCTCGGAGCATTGACTTCAGGGTACCATTAAATCTTTCCACATGCCCATTGGCTTGTGGCTGATACGGTGTTGTGCATCTCTGCACCATCCCACACTTCTCCCACAAACATTTCATTAGGTCTGACATAAAAGAACCCCCTCAACTGGTGATAACCTCCTGTGGAAACCCAACAAGTGAAAAAATCCTATGTAAGGCATCTGCCACTTTGTCTGTCCTCAGTGAGGATATGGCAACTGCCTCTGCGTACCAGGTGGCATAATCCACCACAGTCAGGATGAACCTCTTCCTGGAGGAGCTGGGGGTATTTAAAGACCCCACAATATCCATTCCCACTGTCTGGAATGGCTCCTCTATTATGGACAATGGAATTAGAGCTTGGGTTTTCTTACCTGCCTTCACTGTTTCTTGGCACCGGTGATAAGACCTGCAATACTCCTTCACCTGCTGGGTGAGGTTGGGCATATAGAAATTCTGGGCCAACCACTGCATAGTGCGTGTGATTCCCAGATGACCAGACAAGGGAATATCATGTGCAATCTTCAGCAACTGCTCACGATACTTCTGGGGAATGACAAGCTGCCTGCCTATCACCCCTCACTCTGTCTGCGCAGCCTGAGTATACATAAGTCCATTTCCCCAATAAACCTTATGTTTACCGTCACCTCCCTGTGCACCATCAGAGGCTGCCCAAGCCTTCAACTTCTCTAGACTAGGGTCACTTCTCTGAGCAGCTGTAAACTCCTCACACATTCCCAAGGTATGGGACAGGTCACCTTCAGTCTCTAAACTATGGTCCCTAGCACAAGCATCAGGGCACTCAGGATCACTATCATCCCTAACCCTCTGACAATGGGTCACCCCTCCTTCTTTGGAGTAACCCTCCATAGTTGTGTGGTTAACTGCTACTGGGGAAATTTCTACCCCCTTTTCATTAGTCTCCATATTAGGTGACACAGGCTGGAGAACCAGCCTCCCAGTGATTTCCACACTGGCTTCTGTGGGGTCAAGGGAACTACAATTTTCCCTTCCTGCTTGGCTACGGGTAACTGCACACACCATCCCCTGTTGGAGATTGTTGCCAAGAATGACGTCAACTGCTAACATTTTAGCTACAGCCACATGTTGCACAGTTCCCCCTGTTTCACACCAGTCCAGGAGAACACTAGTGAAGGGCAATGTTTTCTCCTCACCAGGAAAGTCTTGTACAGTGACATATTTATTGGGTCTAAGCTGACAAGGCTCTACCAGATCCCCTTTTATCAATGTCAGGGATGCCGCTGTATCCCTTAACCCTTGTGTCTGTGCACCATTCACCATGACTGGGTGCATGTGTTCCCTCATGTTCACATGCATGCTTCCAGGGACACACAAACAACCCACTTCTTTCCTAGCCCCCTGTTATATATTGCTCATCCTTTTGGACACTGTGGCAATATGCCCAGTTTCTTTACAGACCCAACATTCATTTATTTTTTCAGAGAAATCTTTTCTCTGAAATCTGGGGCTAACTGGTTTCAGTGGAGGCAGTGGAAATTTTAGCTGCCCTGAAGGCATGCTTTTCCCTTTCTGCACTGCCATACCTGCCCCATTGGCTCTCAGAGCAGGTCTGCTCTTGGTATAGCGGTCTGAGAGTTCAGCAGCCTCTTGCACTGTTTTGGGATCTCAGTCATCCAGCCAGGTTTTCAACTCTGTTGGGCATACCCAAAAAAACTGTTCTAGCAAAACAGCATTTTCAATTTATCTACAGTGTTTGCTTCAATTCCTTCCCACCAAAGTTTTAAAAATTGACATTGTTTCATGGCTAGCTCCTCATAGCTCATATCAGGGCTTCTCCTGAGCTTACCATATTTAGACCTGTATGCTTCAGCAGTTAAATCAAACTTTTTTAACAGTGCAGCTTTAGGTTTTCTGTAATCATTACTGTCCTCATTGTCCATTTGACCCAATGCAGCCCGAGCTTTCCCAGTAAGTAGCAGGGATAGCTGGAAGCTCCAGAACCCTCTAGGAATTTTAGCCTGAATACAAACTTTTTCAAAGAAAATTAAAAAGGCTTCCATATCCTCCCCTGCTTTAAATTCAGCTATCAATTTGGAATTCAATTTGTAACCCAGTCCTGTAGTTCCAGTTAACCCAAGCCACTTACCTGCTTTAGTGCAGATTGTTGGAGTTGTAACTTCTCTAGTTCATGTCACCTCTGGAGCTCACACTCCTCACATTCCACCTCTCACTGTTCACGCTCCCTCTTCTCCTCTGCAGCTCACTGTTCTCACTCCCTCTTCTCATCTGCAGCTCGCTGGTGCTCACGCTCTTCACAGTCAGCCTCCTGCTGTTTCCACTCTGCCTCTCACCTTTCTTTTTCAGCCTCTCGCTGTTCTCGCTCCCTCTTCTCCTAGAACTCCAGCTCCATTCTGCACAACTCAATCTGCAGCCTGAGTGCTTCTGCTCCAGAATGCTGATGACCTTCCCCTGTTGCTGTGGTCCTTCGCTGGCACTGGCCCTGCTGTCATCCTCACCGGATCTGGACACTGCACTTACCGCTGGCCCCTCCACACTCAAGGTTTGGTCCTTTACAGTCACAGTCTGTGACTCGATGCTCTGGGTATCTGCTGCCATCAGGGCATCCATGAGGTTCTGCCTGGTGGCTCTCACCTCATACAGGACTCTTCTGTCCTTGCACAACTGCCTCAAGTAGATCTACAGTGTGCCCACTGTAGTTGGAAGCCATCTTCTTCCCTAACTACGGATACTCTAACTTGCACTTTAGAATTAAAATAAAACAGGTAGTGACTTGACTGTAAGCCAAATGATAAAGTTCTGTTTCCTTTTTTAAAATAAATCACTGCCTTATTTTGTAAGTGAGCTGTACAGTATCAAGCTGACACACTGAACAGTTTCAAGCTTGTGTTACCAATTTTTATCCATACCACTGCCAACCAATCTGTCACAAACCAACTCAGCAGGTCAGGCCCTCTTCTCCCACAGTGCCAACCTCCAAGTGCAGTATTGTGAACAGGTAACAGAACAGGGTAACCCTCCTGTCTGCTTGTGGGTTCAAATCACCTTTAGTCTCAAGTTCTGTGGGGATTCAAACTGTGAACCTTATGCTAGCATACCCAAATGTACAGGCTTGGATAATCTGCTCTTTGGTGGGGTGCCTGATATCTTTTGCCTAAGGGCACCTAACCAGGTATCCAAAATGAACCCTTAAAACTCAATAAAAGACCTTAGCTATATTCTTACCTTTTCCCAGTTTGGTAACACCATTAAGCTATGAACCGTTTTGTCAGCCTTAACCTTCCATACATCACATGCAAAAGAAAGAACTTCGAACACACACCCAGGCAGTTTTTTAAATATAGATTTACTTACAAATGGATAAAAATATGTAAAATGTAAACACAGAACCATATAGCACAAAGCATGCAATCACTAAAAAGAACAAGGTTACAGTACAAACATAAACTCCTACCGCAATACAATTAGACTTTTCTATCTAATGTATTACCTTCTTACAGTGCTTATAGTTAGTTCTTGTTTCGAAGAGCCCACAAAGAAATGTGTCTCAGTGGAAATACGGAA